>CM038351.1:27945706-29174257 GCA_021464625.1 Proterorhinus semilunaris
TGTAATCGATAATAACGATCGAACACATCAACAGAGCCCTATCAAATTAAAATGCCAAAGTACAATGGGGCTCCTTGGTACTTACAAATGTTTTGGCTGGTTTAGTCCATCTACATCCTGCTTTGTCCTCGTTCAAGTTAAGACTTAGTTCAGGCCAAAACGTTTTACACTAACAGAACCAAAATGTAGTATGTTAAAGCCCAATATGTATAATCTATGACTAAAAATTAACAGTTTACCAATCATTTACAGGCTATTTCTTGGTTTCGATACTGTTAAGTCTAAATTTGTAGAACCATTTTTGTTCATATAAACAATAAAGCATAATTCTTTCTTCCATTAAGCTATAATCAAAGGTAGAATATTCAGCGGATGCGTTTGCTCCCCCTCCCCAGATCTCCCTCTCTCGATACTCCTGCGCCTCCTCCTCCTGTTTACATTTCATTTTCTAAACGTCAGAATGACAAATAGCTTCTATTGTAATGCTGCTTCTGTGTTGCACTCACAGTGATAAGGCCACTTCCAGAAGACCTTGACTTGCAGCTGGTCGTCGTGGTAATGGGGAGAAGCCACCTTCAGGCGCAGCGCTCCGGCAGACGAGGGGTTAAAGGAGGGGTCGGTGTGAGGCCGCGAGGACGAGGGAGCAAGGGCAGGGGAAGAGGAGGAAGAAGACGACGACGATGACGACGAAGGCAGCTCATTGGAGAAGTCATCTTTAATGGAAAATGGCAGTTTCAGCTCAATATTTTGTCACACATACGCACATAGCAATTAGTCATATCGTCAGTTATGTTTTCATAGATTAGTTGCTCTTGTGACTTAGCAACATGTGACCTGGAATGTCCTGCAGTGTGGCTTTCATTTACAAGAGTTCATCATTTCAGGTGCACAGATTTTAATAGCGGTAGTACAGAAATGGCCAGCTTATCATATAGTTCTATATAATGGGAGACCAGTATAGAGTTCGGGAATGTGATGTCATATCGCTATGCATTATGGGATTAGCAGCAATTGTAAACTAATGGAGATTTAAAAAGTTAAAATACTGGAGTTATTGTTCACATTAAAACCCTTGGACGCCACAGTGTGTTAGATGTACAGTGCCTCTGGAAAGTACTAATACACCCTGAACCTTTGCACATTTTGTCATGTTTACAACCCTAAACATAAAGATTTTATTTTGAATGTTTTACTGAAAGTTCACACACAAGTAACAGACAACAGTGAAGTGAAAGAAAAGTATTCAAACAGCATGGATTAATACTTTGTGGAACCCCCTTTTGCTGCAATAACTGCAGCAATAACTGCAGCAAGTCTTTTGGGGTATGACTACAAGGTTTGCACATGTAGAGACTGACATTTTAGCCCATTCCTCTTTACAAAACAACTCAAGCTCTGTCAAATTAGACGGAGAGCGTTTGTGAACAGCAGTTTTCAGGTCTTTCCACAGATTTTCAATAGGATTTAGGTCAGGACTTTGACTGGGCCATTCTAACACATTAATATGTTTGTTTTTAAACCATTCCATTGTAGATTTAGCTTTGTGTTTAGGGTCATTGTCCTGCTGGAAGGTGAATCTCCGCCCCAGCCTCAATTCTCTTGCTGACTCCAGCAGGTTTTCCTCCAAAATGTCCCTGTATTTGGCTCCATCCATCTTCCTAACTATTCTTACAATCTTCCCAGTCCCCGCTGAGGAAAAGCATTATACTGAGAGTAGATTTCACACAGGTAGACTCTATTTAATGGTTAGGGCAAGGTGTGAACATTCTGCAGTCATTAGGAATGTTATAAATCACTCAGAAAATGCTGTATGAATACTTATGCACGCCCCACTTTTCACTTTTTTATTTTTTGAAAAATAACAGAATCATGTATCATGTTACTTTCACTTCACAGTTGTCTGTTACTTGTGTGTGAACCTTCAGTAAAAAAATCAAAATCAAATCTGTATGGTTGTAAACATGACAAAATGTGCAAAAGTTCAAGGTGTATTAGTACTTTCGAGAGGCACTGTGTTGACCAGTAGTAACTCAGCAGCTAACGGAGTTGTTCCACGGCTTTTTTCTCCACTTTTTATACTGTTTTTAGCTAATGTTAGTCAATGGAAATGTATGCTAACGGCTGCAAAGATGGCGCATCTCCACAGTACTGTGGACTTTGCCGAACTCTATAGCAGAAGGTAAAGATTTAACCTTGGACAGGGAGGTAGCTGGTTTTATGAAAGAAAAGTTGAAAAAAGTGTGAATTCCTGTGCAGTGAAACATAAGCTCAAGGCCCTTATGTACAGTATTGTGGCACAGTGACAGTTGTGGACTGTGTACCAATTCTTATGCCACACCCGTGCCAAACGTGGAAGTAAAATGATACTAGGTAAAGTTTTCTATCAGTAATGCGGCTTTTGCTGATATACATTTGGGCCAGAGGTGATGTTTGGCAACTGTCTATAGTCAGCTATGGTAGCACAGAAATGATTAGCTCATTATGTTGCCCATGAAAATGAGAAAAATATTAACAGAGCACTACAATGTACTTATTCAAGTCATAATCAACTTTTTTTTTGCCTGCATGACCCTCATTAGCTCAGAGAAATAAGGCCGCGAGCGCACAGGCTGTGTCGAACATGAACACAGCGAATGATGAATGGTAAAATGTTCCACATAAAAGTGTAAGTGTGGGGCTTGATAATTAAGCTGCAGCTGCTGTAATCCTCACAGGGCTGACCGAGGGGTCACCTATAAATACCTCTGCTGCGTGGACCGCCATTAACGCCAGCTCTTTCCACTGGTTCACGTTAAACACAGCAGCTGGAGCGCTGTCAGCAAATGCACCACCTCTACGGTTACCGGGAAATTATGAAAAATTCTGCACAATAGTTTCCCTTTCAAAAGACTTTTCCAATTTTTTTTGGCAGTGGTGATTCGGCAGATTTGATCAAATGCACTTCCTGTTCCTGTGACTGGATAGGGCTATAGGGAAGAAGCGTCACAACAAGGGCGGCAATGACACACCAGGAAGAGTTTACAATGATTTTAGTTTAGTTTATTTGTTTATTTGAGAAGCAAACACTCTGCTCAAAAGTATTTTGTTTTTGTTGACATTCATACCAGTTGTCTCTTGTAAATATGCCCTTGTCATGTGCATTTTGACAGTTAAAGGGACTATACAGAGTTTAAAAATGTTAAAACTGCGTATTTTTCTCCCCCCACACGTTCCAGCCATGCCCTAATGTGTAGAATGAGCCCAGACCTGTTCACCACAACTGCCTCTAAAATCCTGTTACTTTGGGTCCGAAGTGCCGTCATGCACGAGCGTAATATTGAGACTGCAGTTACGCCTAAGACCTGAGGTGGCAGAAGTGAGCATAAAATGACCAACTTGCATCTAGTCTCTTTAAAAAGCAGGTATTATGCTTTTAGCAGGTATTTGATAGTAACATCACAACACATCTTTATCACTACCTTACACTTAGTTGGTTAGAACATGCAATATTTATCTAAAACAGCTGTGACAAAATATCCAGAGGTTTTACTTCCTGATCCTTCACGTGAGCTACAATAAGCCCCTTTTTAACAATTAACAAAATACTGTGCAAGTGGCTGCAGTAAAGCTATGGCAAGTGTTTTTACATCGCGATTAAAGCTTTAGCCTTAGCAATTGAGAGATCAAGAGGTGAGGAAAGTATTTCCTGGATACGAAGGACCTCAACAGGAGCTTTTTGGAAACAGGAGGAGCTGCTGCAGTGCTAAAAATAGCCATGGGTGATTACTCAAAGATGCGCGGGTGGGTCGAAACACAACTGCAGGTATGCTTTTGATGAAACAACACTGACTGCATAATGGTAAAAAGCTCTAAAAAGTTGATTCCTGACCGATCTTCCACCTCAATAGAGGGTATGCAGGTGATGTCACAGCATAGCAGCATAAACCAAATGAATGTCAGTTTAATACAGTTATTATTTGCTTTGAGGGTTCTGTTAGGAATGAACAGCATACCCTGAAAGCTAAAGGCTCTATTAAATGCCATGATGTCATGTGAGCGAAACCCATTGAACCAGCTACCCTCCAGATCAAAGGCAAATACCCACCACTACCTCATAAGAAAGCACAGTATACCACAATGAATGAGTTTCTCTCTGACTGTTTACCTGTGTGAGAGACAGTGGTGAACTCGACCTGAGCTCTGGGACTCTTCAGCCTCTTCTGACCCCAGTAGGCCACCGTCTGCACTGACAGGAAATAGGACGTAGCAGGTTGCAGGCCCTGGAGCCAGAGGTCGCACTGCGCCTGTAAGCACAAGCGCAAACGATCAGTGAGTTCAGTTAGCTTGACCTCGAGACCTTGTGTGCTTTGGCTGATGCGGTCTTCAGCAGGCTGCAGGTTAGCATCACTGTCATGGCTGAATACACGTGGGACTCGCTAAATTCTAGGCGTTCTGTCCAACAGGGTGTGGGATTTTGATGCGTTACTGGTGTGTGGTTGGCCTGTTGCATTTGGGATTGGCCGGGATTATTGCGGCAAAAAGGAAATGTTGCAGTGATACTGGCTCATAAATTATAGCTCTTCCCACTCTTCAATCAACCAGCCATCCAACTGGTTCTAATATGGACCTGTAAACATTTTGTCTAAAAACTGGATTGTGGTACGTAATTCCTTGTGTTGCCCTTTGTACAGATTAGGGCTCGATTTGAACTGCCCGGAATGATTAAAGGCACACTGCATAACATTTTGGATTATACTGTTGCCATCTATACAAACCTTGCTGTGGGTAATCAAAGAATGGATATGGATGAGGATTTAATCTATTCAAATCTTATATTTGGCTGCCTTTAGTCAACATCTCCATGGAGATGAGCTGGAGACGCCCCACTCACAGTAAAGTCTTAGGAGGGTACAGCAAATACACTCATTTAAGGTATTTTTCAACAATAAACATATCTGTAATAAAATAAACCCTTGTATAGCAGATAAATAAAACAAATCCAATGGGTCTCTTTTATAAATCCTACCAATCCTGTCAACATCTGTTTGAGTGATGAAAGTTACACCATTATCCACTGTTGCCACTCATTTTGAAATGTTCCATCTTGAATGACAAAATATTTGAGTGCCCTATTTATAATTCTTGTTTTACTTAATTAGGGTGCCCATGTTTCAGTGTTAATGCTTGTGTTTACAATGTGTATTGTTAATGGAATTACAATTGCACAACTCGTTAAAATCATTTTCTTTTCTGTCTATGCCGAGGAAAAATGTTCAACCATCCTTCTCCCCCCCGTACCTGCCTACACCGTGGGGCTGTTCTGCATTAGCCCCCTTGTAGTTGACGGACAGCTCATTAACAGGCTCTTAGTCAATCGGCGCTGTCTGCCCGAGCTAGTCACAACAAAGAGATGCAGCCATGATAACTAATGTGGCTGTGCGTCCCCAACTAGGCTGTACATTTGACAAAAGCGGCGGTTAAAAGCCGTTTCTCTGCGACCTGCGGACCAAATGGGCTTGAAGTATTTCCATTATGGCCGGGATAGGCAAAACATATGTCCCGTGCAGCTGCGCGTGTGCGTGTCCCTGTTTGTGTGTCTGGCTATTTGCGGGACGTCCAGAGAGAGGTCTGGAGTTCTATTTTTTGAGAATAATGTCACCTTGGATTATATGTAGGAAGCTGATGTATATTTAAATGGGGCAAGTTTTCAAATGCTTTGAGTGTCGTTTTACGGTAATGCCGTAGGCAGGGCAACCATGTAAACTTAGAGTAAAAAATATAAAGTATATTTTAGTAATTATTGCTATATAGGCTGCATGGAACAAAGAATGGTTGTTTCAATATTCTTTTTGTATCTATGATAGAATAATAGCATCAAATAATTATGTGGACTTGTTTATACATGTTCATTCATGTCATTGTCAAATAATATTTATTATTATGTAAAGTGTATAGAGGAATTTACATTTAGAGAGAAACAGCAACAAAACAACAACAACAAAAAAACAATAAATAATTATTTGCAATACATTATTAATAAATACCATCAGCAAATGTTGATAAAGAGCACATGCTCGAAAAGGAGCGGGATGAGGTCTCTAAACAGAGATGGTGACTGCATTGTTAAAGTATTGACATTAAACCTTGTTTAGAGATACGTTTGAGTCATTTAAGTGGGATGCTGTGCACTTGGTTTCCACCAGCCAGCATAAAGTTAACTGCATAGGCTATTGGGGTTTATTTGGTCCAGTGAAGAGAAGAATAAAGAACAATAGTAGTTCTATTGCTGTTGGGATTGTTGAAGAAAAGACAGTGAATCTGACACATCATATTCCACACAGTAGTGTTTCATTAAGAGCAAAATAACAAACCACAGAACCACAGAACTGCAGTGAGTTGTAAGCAGCGTTTTACATTTTGTTAATCAGTCTTATCTGTCATGTTACAATTCTGGCAGTTGCCCACTACCTGTTGTGGTGGGTGTGTGACGGGGAGTGGAAATGCAGCTGCAAGAAGCACTAGACGGGAAGGAGGGGGACCTCTTTGACATTCCAGTGGTCCCAGCCAAGCAGAACAGAACAGAACATTTCAGAGAATGACTCCAACATATGAACCTGGGATCGACAAATCTCTGCTCTGAAATCAAACCGTTTACGTCTCCTACCAAACTAAATACTACAATAAAGACGGCTGGACTTAAAAGGGCCATTGCGGGAGTGAGTTTATACAAGTCCAAAGGATATTATCTTGATTGAAGTTCGAAGTGTCCTGTCTGAGTGCGTATCATTTACAGAGATTACGGGCACTTAGGAGCGGCGGGCTGCGCTTTGAGCGGGTTACATCATCATTATACCCTTAATCATATCAACAAACACTCGCTTTGGAAATGCACTTTCGACATCACTACAAAGAGCGCATTTCTTCACACAGCGCCCGAGACACTTTGTGACAGGGGTGGTGCGGGCGGACGTGGGGAGCGATGGGAAGATGAAGTGGAGTGGGGTAACAGCAGCAAATTGGGAGTACGGGAGTTTTTGCCGGCGTATTTTGCGACTTCTTTAAAGGCCACTAATACACTATTGCGCTCGCTATAGAGCTGCTGCCCCAAATAATGAAGACGCTTAAGGCAGGGCATATTAAGGTTGAAGTAAGGCGTAAAAGGCACCGAAATATGACTCAACAAACACACAGCGCAGTTGCAACACAAAAGCTACCATTGTGCCTATACAAAAAAGTTCAACCCATCCAGCGGTGTGTGCTGCGAAGGCCTCTTATGTGCGACCCCGGATGAGGATACTCGTCTGCAAGTCTCCCACCGCGGTGTCTCATACCTGACACGTCTTACACAACCAGACTCCACAGAGAGGCGCTATCCCACGCCACATCTGCGCACTGTCAGTCACTGAGAGGAGCCGGGCTTCCTCGGACCGTCGGAACAAGCTAACAACGTTACGTCCCCGGGCCGATAACGCTGTCATTTTTTTTTTTTCCCCACCAAACACTATCCCGTGTTCCCAAAAGGCGCAGACACAAAAGGAGTGGGAAGTGCCAAACGTCTGGGTGATGAAGCTTAGACTGGAGTGCACTGGCTACAAAGTAATTCCATATGACTGATACGCCGTTGACTTTTGATAATGATCAGTGTCCTAAAGCTTTTAAGATTGAATATTTGACGCGACATGAAAAGGGCAAACGTTTTTTATCACCTTATTTGCCCCAATCACATAAAGCAACATCTCTAATTTTCAGTAATAGGCGCTAATAGCCGGCATGTGCAGAATAAGCCTATAATGACTCTGCTATGTGACGATAAACCGGGTGCCTTGTGCTTTTGTGATGACCACCTATTATTAACTTCAGTACCACTTGGTGTCATACAGAGGGGATTGTGCTTTCCTTCGTGGCCAGGTGCATCATCACACGTACGCCCGAACGGACAGCATCTGCTCCAATGGTGGCCACGTATTAGTCATTCGTTTGTGCAAAAAGCTCTTGTTATCGCAAGCGCACGCAGTGTTAAACGATAATCGCTCCAAATCCCTGTTCTTGGCATCTGATTAAATGAGAGCTATTCAGTTACATCTTTTACTGGGCCAGGTTTTTTCAGAGGTCATCGGCCACCGCGCTAAATGTTCTCAGGGTGATAATAGATCAATGGAAAGGAGACAGAGACCTGGAGGTCCCCGCACCACCTAACCTACAGCCGGACGGCACTCAACTCCGCTGTTATTGCGAATTGCCCCGATTACCAAGCATATCTTAGTTAAAAAACAAAAAAACAACTTGCAACTCTCGATTTTATCCATATTTAAACTGCTTCACTCCCCTTTATCCCAGGACAAAATGTCTCAGGGCTTTTTTTGTGTGCAGAATGAAGACATGGTAATTTGGTTAAGCACCGCTCACAGCTGACATACCAGCACAGACACCTTGGCTGATATTTTTATTTGAAGCATGACTTAATGAGGTATGCTGGATGGTGTTTTTCATTAGCTTGTAATTATAAGTAATCCATATCTTTGAAGTACCGCTTATGCATAAAGATCGTTGTTGCTCTATTATCGTCCACGGGTGGATTGGGCAGAGTTGTCATGCCCGAATGTAATTACCAGCCCTAAGCAACTGGTAATGCCTTTGCTGATTAGTTTGGTATGTGAGAATCTAAGCGCTTTATTATAGCTCATGCTGGTTTCGTCATCATTTGGTTTCCTTATCCTCATGTCTCAATACATTCGAGTTATTACATCGAAGTTATTAAGTCAACACACCATTTGGCGAAGATTAAATTCTGTGTTCTGTATGGGGTCAATTTGGGTGCATTTTATACATCCCTTGCCCCGCGAACTAAACTCTGGGAATTTACTTCAGGCGACCGCAGTCCGCAGATGTTGTGTTATGAATCCAATTAATTGTAATCCTAAAGATTTTTATGATGATGCACCTGCGCCGTCCAGCACGTGGCGCGTAATTGCTCGTGTATTTGAAAGCACCATATGCACAGTAGCCGCAGTGTTGGACGTGGACCTCACTGCAGAGGCCCGTTCGCCGCCAGGAAACGGTGAGTAATGCGCAGGTGCTTGGGCGCTGCATGTTTACAGGTGTGTGAAACCTCTCACGTGCGCTACATGCCGGTGAACACGATGCGTAGTGGTCAGGCCAACCTTTCACAATGAGAGAGCTGGCCAGGTTCGATTCAACTGTAATGAAGCTTGCCGTCCTTAAGCGGACTGTCAAGACAATGGATTGAAGAGACGTTTCAAAGGGAATTTGGTATTTCTTTGACAAAATAACTGCAAGAGAAGTAAGTGGTCCTGCTGATGTGCGTTTTCTCACCCCTTGCGTGACTCGGGTGCTGCTGTCCCTCCGGCTCAGCTCCTGCGATCTGGAGTGCGCCCGTGTCTGGATGTTTAACGTATGCACATTCGTAGGCGCATTGGTGTGCCCGTGTTGAGTCTGTCTGAGCGGGGGCTGTATCTGCTGCGGCCTCCAGATCACCCTGTAGTTGTGCACCGGTAGGTCCCCTTCCCTCGGGGCGTCCCACCGGATCAGCACCCCCACCGTGGCCGCGCTCCCTCTGCTGTGGACACAGACTGAAGTCAGTCACATATAATTCCAGCGTAGACTTCATTGTCACTATATCAAAGGCCATCGTGATTCTTGATCGAGCTTAAGGCGGCACATTATGGTACATGTAGTAAACGGCGATTTCAAGGTGCAAACATCCTGAGATAGCATCCTCTCAGGGCGCATATAATTGTTTCATCAAAATGAGTAATATGGGATTCCTGAACATTCTACAATAAAAAATATGCAAAATGCTAAATACTGGACATGTAGTTCACGTAAAAGTATTTGAAGACCACAGCGCGTGAAATGTTTTTACCAGAAGTAACTCGGCAGCTATCGGATTTGTCCCTCGACTCTCTTCTCAAGGTGATAGTCCATGGACAATGTTTGCTTATACTTACTTTACTCTGTGATAGAATTTTGGCCACTCTCTGGATGTATGATCTTGATCTCTCTAGTCTCACTGTGTTTGTAGCTAGAGTTGTGCGGTTATACTCTAGAAATAGGTCTTAGCGCAAATACAAAGGATCGGATTAATTCATTTAGTTTTTTCTTCAATTCTTATGGAAAAACTGTGTGAAGTTCCTTTTCCCAATCGGCTCTATATCTGATTTTGTTTTAATGGAATAAAATACTGTGCATCTAATCATGAAGCCTTTGTATCAAAAGCTTACAGGCTAGTTTGTCAGCATTTTTAGTACAATGATCATGCAAGCTGACAAAAGTGGGTATAAACGCTAAATGAGATTTAACACAACAAATTATTTAATATACCCATGCCTCTTTCATTGTTTGTAAACAAAACAAAATACTGGTACATGGCCATTAAGAAGTCTTTAAACTTACAGTATTACAATATTTACACCCTGATCCAAACTTCAGTTGTTTTCATTCTTATAAGTACTAACGTGTTACTGTGCAGCAAATGCCATGCCACAAACTTAAGGCACTGTAAAATCCTACGACTATTTATTTGCCGACTGCTTTCAGTTAGGTTTAATCTTGGTGGTTTGGTCTTTTATATTAGCGTCTTAAACACAAGCTACTTTCATGACCTCACTCCTGTCATTAAAAGTTTATAGGAATGTCACTGTGAGCCAAGTTGGGATGAACTTTGAGTGAACTTGCACTTGGTAAAGCGAGCGTAGTGAACAGTCAAATACGCTTATACTAGAAGGTCTATATGTAGCATTCAGACAAACAAAAAAGGCATACAATTACAAGTAAGTAGCCAACTATTGCTTTACCTTTCTGTGAGTTGTGAATGTGCCTGGGAGGTGCTCCACTCCACCGTCTGGTTGTCCACTCTAATGTTCTGAGGAGGTTCAGGAGGTGATGGGTCTGTAACAAAAAGTGAGCATACAGTACGTATAAGACACACAATACATAAAAGAAGCATTCAGCAGTCGTCAAAAATGGTGAAATATGCATAAACATTAAATTGGATAACGGGGATAATACAGAGTCGCACTAAAAATATATAATTTGTCCGTTGTGATGCATCCTAGTTCACTCAACGGCAACTTTTTTTACCAAGATACGATCAGAAGTGCTGATTTTCTAGCCATTCAATCCCTTCATAGTTAAAGTCATAAAAATCACAGAAATGCCTTCAGCTATTTGAGCCTGCTCCTACAAATGCGCACATTTTGTTAGCCGTCGAATCGCGGACCCGGTTTAAATGGAAATGGTGAGGTATGTTTCATGGCATTTATATCATTTCTGTGGTTTCTTTAACATTTTATAAGAGGATGTTTAGTGACCACTGGATGTGTATCCGACCCCACAAAAATTTTGAGTCAGCATTTAGCTCATAGGACACTTTTAATTTGAAAAGAAAAAAAAATTATCCCAAAAAGTCTATACATTCACTAATGATTTCTAACTAGGCTTTGAGCTCATCTATATATGTGGTCGACAGGTTGACAACAGCTGGAAATGTCTGGATCGTTCAAAATTCGTGATGACTGATGGCTAATGCTAACGACTACAGGAAAAATACATTGAGCAGGCTAACAGACTCTGAAAAGTGTCCCGGATTTGCTGACTTGCTTACTGTCCACAAATGTTAGGATCGAACGCTGCTTCTCCTTTTTATTTCTATGATTAAAGCCACACTGCGGAACATCACAGGCTAGGCTACAAAAAAAAAACAATTTGAATACAATTAATACTTTTAGCTATTGTATTTTCTTTAATGGAGTGTTACACAGCGTAGCTTTAAAAATAAGTTCAAAAGTATCTATGAACAAAGGCAACTAATACCTTAGAATGATGACGTGCTGTCTTCATATTTTGCATTGAGCCTACAGTAAATGATAAAATTGCAGAGCAAAAACATAATGCTTTTCTTACTAATTTTGTAACCAACATGAACCTATATTTAACAGGGCCCAGAGCCTTCAGACTGTGCGGCTGCCCACGAGCTTAACCTAATTGTCTAATAACTCGGTGTCTAATGTGCTGCAGTAAAAGAAAATAGAGCGAGGCTATTCCGGGGGAAAGGCCCTTGTTCGAGTCCGCCAAGACAATTTGATTTAGAGCATCAAAGGTGCGTGACACAGGAGACGTCTCAGGATCCCTGTTCAGAAGCTATAGGACCACCTCAACCATATGTTCACCCAAACTCCTGTGTCTAATTAGGACAGCATTCTGTGTTGGATTAAAACTACAAAATGTATCTGATTGGAACTACATTTCCCAGGAGAGCCCCCAGGCTGCACAGAGATCAAAGTTAGAGTTAGCAGTTATATCAGACTAAAAGGCTCGGCCCGCTGTCTGTGTGGTACGAGAAGCGTCTCAGCCAGCGGTAATGACTTTAAAGTGCAGGTTTGGGGTTTGGAAGTAACGTATGAGGTAGTAACTAGTCAGTGCATTACTTTGATGACGACCGCTGCAGTGGATTATCGCTGTAGAGTGCTGACTGGATTTAAAGACATGGCTAGAGTCTAGAAGTTCTCCTTTTGGGTGTGTGAGTAGTGGGAATTACTTTTGTCAGCTTTTTACTTGAGGTGATAAGTAGTCACTGCAACAGCCTAAATAATAAATTTGGTTGTTGGATTAATCATATAATTGCTATAAATACAAAACATAAAGTAGATCAAGGTACAGGAAAGACAATCTTTCAGATCTTGTGTCAACATAAAGCTTAAAGGGACTATACAGAATTTAAAAATGTTCAAATTAAATATTTTCCTACATGTTCCAGCAATGTCCTAAAGTGTAGAATGAGCCCAGACCTGTTCACCACAACTGCCTCTAAAACTGTCACTGTCACTCAAAAAGGTGTTAATTCGGGTCCGAAGTGCCTTCATGCACAAGCTTAATATAAAGACTGCATTTATGCGTAAGACCTGAGGTGGCAGTAGTGCGTATAAAAACGTACCAACAGTAAGTAAAAAACTATTCTGTCATAAAATTGCTCTAAGAAAAACAAATACTTCAAAGTATATAAATTCCAGGTGCCTCTGAGCAGAAGAATGTACTCATATTAGAGCACTTCCCTTTGTGGTAAAGGCCGGTGTGGCCACAAACACACCAATCGCATGATGACTTGGCTTGATTTTTATGCTGGATGCCCTTCCTTTTGTAACCACCCTTACTCGTGTTACTTGAGTGGGCGGTGTAGGTTGAGGGTGACTTTTGATTCTCAAACGCTTAGATTGTTGCTTTACTGCTCTCTTTGTGTTATTGTATCTAAAATATTCCTCCAAAATCCGCTTTCTCTAGCCTCCACCAAAAAAATCCATGTTATTGTGGGCAGCAGGGCTCACAGTACATGTAATCGACAACATGTCCGCCTTGACTTTGTGCATTTGAGACCTGAATCCCACAATTGCTGAATGTGTTTGACTGCCATGGCACACTGTCTCGTCTTATTAATTGTACCTGCCCTTCCACAGGGACACTGGGAAACCTGTCGGGAGCAGCGAGCGAACAAAGCTCTACACCCAGGGACCCATCTCCCAATCTAGAGCTACGTTTGCTCCGGACTGCAGTTTTTTACCAATGGTTCGCATTTTAGATTGATGGGGAACACCAAAGCACCTGAAGGACATCACAACAGGCAGGCTACACACACACACAGGTCCCATGGGACCAAAGAATTGAACTCTGGATTCTGGAGCTTCTTCCCATTCCTTCACAGCTGGTCATTACTTTGAAAAACTCATATAGATCCTCTCCTCTGATACATATAGTTTCACCGATTGACCCATTCCTTCACAGCTGGTCATCACTTTGAAAATCTCATATAAAGAGACAGCATGCTTCTTCATTCAAACGCTCACTCAAGTTAAGCCGCCGCAGTGCGTGAACTACAGCTACCCCGACATGTGCCAGCTTCCGGATTTGTGACCCCTGGCCTTTCGCCCCTGACTAATCAGTGTAATGAAGGGGAAACACAAGACGCTGACCCCATCAGATGGTATTCCAAATGTGTCGCTTTAAACTTTGACCCGGTCCCTCGGAGTACACACACGCACCAAACTTGTCTCAATGCGCTAATGTGGCATAGGACACTGAGGATGTTTACATGGATGTCTATCTCAAACTATATTTACAGCTCAGTCAGGCATAGACTGGATGATATTCCCAGAGTTTACCTTAAAGCCAAACTGTGTAACATTTCACCCAATAAATAGAATAAAATAAGAGCATTTATTTTGTCACAGACATTCTTATTATTGAAAAATCCCTAAAAAATACTTTACTGGGAGCAGGACGTCTCCAGCTCGTCTCCACGGAGATGTTGACTAAAGGCAGCCAACCATAGCATTTAAAAAAGGTTAGGTCCTCATCATCCAAATCCATTCTTTGATTACCCACAGCAAAAATATGATTTTCTGCGTCGAGCTACCCATTTGGTTTGGTGTTGGCAACAGTATGATCCAAAATGTTATGCAGTGTGGCTTTAAATGTCTGTTGGATTTGTACAAAGATACAAAGATTGGTTATCTTTGTATCATACCAAACCAATAACATACAATATTACAAAAAAAGAAAAGAAAACTGGGTTACGATTTTTTTCACACAACCTTCAGAGGAGGAGATCCAGAAACAGCTCTAAAATGTAATCATACTAAGTGTGTTTGAAAGACAAAACCATTTCTATTGGCCCAAATAAAACAGTAACAACGTTTTTGAGGGTGTTACCACTTTAAACCAAAGAAGAACAAGAAGTTTATTTTATTTTTTTTCAAATATATTATCATTCATTCTGTACAATCCCAACAGTAAATGAACAGTTTTAAATTGGGATCTGCCAACTAACTTTGATATTAAAGTGATAATAATAATAATAATAATAATTATAATAGTAATAAAAAAAGGAAAATATATATATATATATATATATATATATATATATATATATATATATATATATAAAATAATCAGTCTCGTGTCCTCCCGCATTGACCAATGAGATGAGCTTTTCTTGTGAACCAGCCTGTCAGGTCCAATCAGGAGGGGAGGGGGAGGAGCTTGATCATTTACTTTTCTACTTACTATCACTATCATCTGGGGGTTGGATATTTAATAAATGTCATTCCAGTTCTATAAAGGGTTAAGAATTTCTGTATTTTATTTCTTTCAGAGGAAGAAAATGAAAACTTACTTGTTGTTCTATACAAATTAGTCTATAAAAGTTATTCTAGTATCAATCTGTGTCCCTATACACATCCTTCACTGTTCATAAAAACAACTGTTCCCCAGAGTTTCTCCACTGCCTGAGGAATCGGACCAATCTGACCTCTTGTTCTTGACAGCAGTGGAAAACGCTATCTCAGACACCTCTCATAATCTCCCACGTGGGTTCAACTGATAACGTGAAAGTCTTTTGCTTTTTCCAACACTCTGTCCGAGCTCATCAGTCACATATAAATATGATGCATGTGCTTTGGCAGGGAGCTTATACAGTCAGCCAATCCTGGCTCAACACCAAACTGACAAGGTTGCTATACATTCACTATATGACCTCCTATTGTGTCCTCACATCTCAAGTCCTGTTGTGTACCTAGTAGTCCCCTGCAAACCTGACTGGGAAACGCTGTCATGTGCTGTGTCAAATACTCAAATGCATGTGTGTCTACCATAAGTTCTTCATATACTCCTGTTTCCTGAACGTATTTTATGGCCTGTTTGATAGTTTTCCCGCTGTGGGTTCCTTATCCATCAAGTCTGAGAGGTGCACAGGGGAAACTGAGGAAGAAAAGCGTTATATTTGCATTTAAGCTGCAAAGCTGGAGTCCATGGGTTGTTGGTAGGCGTCTATATAGTCTTAGCGTTACCTTTGTTGGAGATGTAGTGTTTGCTGGGAGTAGTGAAGCCCCGGCTGCCCTGGCTGTTTACTGCTGCCACTCTGAACTGGTACCAGCGCTGGGACCGCATATCGGACAGGAGTACGTCTTCTGAGAGCGTCTGGGGATATAAAACACAGCGGAACACATCAAATAAAGTTATGGTTCTTTATTTGTCATTATACAACAACTGTACAACGAAATTTGTCCTCTGCATTTGACCCATCCTTCGATGCCGCTGGGGGCGACCCGTGAGGAGCAGTGGGTGGCGGCTGTACCGCGCCCGGGGACCCATCTCCAGATGTGATAAGAAGTGAATTACACAAGACGCCAAACTGTTCAAATGAACCGTCCCTGTGACTCTTCAGCCTCTATTCAGTCACAACAAATCGATCATACTTTCCCTTCATCACCAGTCTCTGCAATCAGTAACATTAAGTTCCTTTTTAATTTGACGGTTCTAAGGGATGTCTCATACTGCCGCAGCTGTAAATATAATTGGAAGAATAACAGACATCTAACCAAGTCAACACTATTGACTCTGACACTGGGAAGTCTGGAGTGATCACTTTACTTCTACACACATGTTTGAGGATAAAAGGAGACGTCTGATGTGGTTGGAAAGAGCCTGTACAAACACAAGGTCTTCCACACAAGGGGAAGACTAGAGAATCCTTCCACTAAGGAATCTTAGTGGAGAAAAACAATGTTACGTGCCTGGGTTTCACGGGTTTATCCAAGATAGGCCTAAAAGCCTTTAAGAGAAATATTTATGAGGTAGTTGGGGATGTGATGCTCAGTGTCATCCCATTGATGATGACATTATGGATTCTTGCATAAGGTCCATATTTTTATGCAACCTCTTTAATCAGGTTTTCAAAACTGCTTTTGGACAATGTCTTGCTATTTTTGTAGCATATGTGTCCAGATAATACCCTTTGGACTCAAAATGTTATAAAATGCAGTTATACAAAATGCCAGCAAAGGCCGATAAACCTTCTCCTACTACTGCAAAGAGAATAGAAGCGCTTCAAATTTAAAGTAATACATTAACAGCATAAGGCAAATCTGCACCGAGAAGAGAGACCACAGTCCTAGAAGACTACAGTCCAGGTCAGAACAAGTTTGGTGAAAGTGTTGAGACTAGAAAACTACAAGGAAGTTGATTTTAGAGCCCTGCATTTGAGCCCCAGTCCCGAGGGGCCCGAAGGCCCGCGGGCCGGGCTTTGTTTTCCCCTGCCAATGCGTTGTGCTGCTATTTTTTAACCAACTTAAATGGCGACATTAAATACAGCACCCGCTCTCCTCACTCTCTCTCCCTGCCCACCTGCTCTCTCACACCCCGTCTTGACCCTCCAACTCAACACAAACATGTACCTTCCGTCCCCGTGGGCCGTGGCGTGGGGGTTTTCCTTGCCGTGCGTACAGCTCTGCAAAGCGGTCGTATTGAGAGAGAGGACCGGGCGGTTCGCGTGCGGATGTGTCCTCTCAAGGTATGTTTTCGAGGTATGTCTCGACGGTATGTTTTCGCAGTGCGTCCAGGAAACAAATGCATATAACATGGTTAAAAGCTCAAAAAAGTTTTTGATTTTGCATGGAATATGACCTCTAACAATGCCTGGACAACTGACAATGCAGATCAAATATGGGTCAAAGGTGATCTATAGTGCTACTCTGACAGTAGAAGGCTGCCCTGAACTTCTAAGTAAGTATGTCATTTTATTTATTTGTTTAACAACAAGGTCAGGGCACAGAAGACATTATTCAGAAAAGATGCTGTGTACTAAATTTAAACCCAAGCTCATTTCCATCTGTTGTCCTTGGGCAACAGGTACCAAGAAGCTATTCACACTATGCAATGCACTGGAGACATATCCAACACAAAATCAAATAAATCAGCATAAACACTGACGAGGAAGAAATATTTGAATAATGAAAAGAATTAATATGCAAGTTTGTCATATATCAATATCAAAATACAAAGTGCTTTTAACCGGAGCCTTTTAACACTCTTTTATGCATTGGTGCTTTGAACATAGCCTGGAAAATCACATTACTGCACTGCGCTGGAATTCAATCTGATAATGGTGAAATTAAGTGATTTAGCCCGCAGAATTCCTCGAGATTCCCGTGTTTTGTCTGTCTGCCGGTGCGAATGTAATGACTGTCTAAACCCTATAATGAACGCTCAGCCGGTGGAACGAGCCGCGCTGCCTGTGGTTCCTTGTTTAAAAACTGGGCTTATTTACCTAACCCCACACACACATACACAAACGGGACACACGCGGGGCAGGGGAACGGAGCAGACGGTTTATCCTGGCAGGACAGGAGGCTGGCCCGAAAGCTCTCGTTTTAGACAGATGGGGTGGAAACATAGTCTTAACATCCATCTCCACAGCTGAGTGCTTTCATCATTCAGACATATTAAGAGTTATGGGGTGTAAGATTTGTGACAAACGCTGTGTGTTCCTTTAATAAAGTCTCAGGATATTACAGCAGCTTTGAGCAGTTAGGGACTCCAAAGTTCTCACTGTATGCTGCCTGACTCGTAATTATTCATATTAAACGGGGTTGAGAGGTTATGCAACTCTCGCCTCATGTCTGCATTCCCTTTCCCATCAATCATTATAGCATGTAGCAACATGCTATAATGACTTCCTAGCTTGGAAGTCATTATCAAATCTTGCGCAGGATGTGGAGACGAGATCCTGGGTGCTGCACTAAGGTTCCCAATTGGTCTTGCAGGTTGCCCCAGCAGCATTAAAGAATGGGTTAAAGGCCGAGAACATCCTTCACAAGGGGACATTAAAGTGTACCTATGTAAGATATTGTATACGAATACAAAGGTATTTTTAGGGTGCAGTAGACAGAACCATAAAGGAGACAATAACAAACAAAAAATTGTTTTTTTTGGTTTTTGAGCTTTTAACCATTTAACGTTTCCGCATCAAAAATATACCTGCAATCATGTTTGACCTCATTCACCAGTTGATGCATACTCCGAGTACCCTCTATCTCGAGGATCTTGCCAATATTATTACAAAGTGACCAACTAAACTAAGAATATTCAGTATTCGTGTTGTGTTCAAAATGAAGCAAAATCTTTTTTGTGAAATATATATATTTTTTTTTATGTACCACTGGTTGGTGGGGGTCGGAAGATGATTTTTACAATACAACACAATTTTTTACAATTCTGATATTGAATTTATCTTTGATTGAAAAAAAAGTATATTTTATTGGAATTAAGCCATATATCAAAATGCAGTATCCAAACTAACATCATTAAACCAGATTAAATGCTGCTTCAGTTGTTATAAATGTACATTTTACAGAAGGAGCGAGTTGTTTGTTGAGTGATTCTAGGGGTCGCGATGAGTTTGGGGACCCCTGTGTTAGAGAATACCCTGATGACAAACACTGACATTTTCAGCTATGATGGTCCTGTAGAGAAAGTATGGTGATTAATGGTTACCATGGAGACGGTAGTCCATGGGGAGGCGTGGTCCTCACTGGGGTGGATGCCCGAGTTCCAGCGGGACTGCAGAATGTAGACCACGGGCTCCACGCTGACATTGAACTTTGACATCCACAACACCCGCACCCGGCCCTCCAGATCCTCCACGAAACTCATCTCCCTGCGCGGCTTCAACGGGACACCTGCAGGGGGCGCAACAACACAATTACAGCTAGATGGAGTTTTTATATCAGATAAAGAGTAAAAAAGACAGTCTTGAACCATGGACAAACACTCAAACCAAACCAAAGCAAAATAGATCAAATATCAATCAGAAAAAACGCCGATACCTTTGTAGAGGTTGGCCGGGAGCTGACAGGTGTGTCCGCAGCTGTTGGAGCAGCACTTCCTGGGGGCGGGGCAGTGCAGGTCTGATGAGCAGCTCTCCACACAGGCAGCAGCGAACCCAGAGGCCTTCTGAGGGGGAGGACAGTCCCCCTGCCGGGACGTCCTGAGAGAGGCCACAAACTCACGGCTCGTCACGCATTCAGTTTGTTTCTGAGGGGAATAAGAAGAAGTCAAAGAGGAAGTAGAGGATGAAAGAAACAGAGGAATTAGTGGAGGAAAAGGAAGAAGTAAAGTAAGAAGAAGAGGAAGGAGAAAAGGAAGAAGAGGAGGAAGAAAGAGGAAGAGGAAGAAGAAAAGAAGAAGAGACAGAGGAAGTAAAAGAAGAGGAAAGAGAAGAAGAAGAGGAAGAAGGAAAATAGGAAGAAGGAGTGGAAGAAGAGGAGGCAGAGGAAGTAAAAGAAGAGGAAAGAGAAGAAGAAGAGGAGGAAGGAAAAGAGGAAGAAGGAGTGGAAAAAGGAGGGGAAGGAGGAGGGGAAGAAGGAGAAGAAGAGGAAGAAGAAGAAGAGGGGGAGATGAAGAGAAGAAGTGGAAGGCAGAGGAAGTAAAAGAAGATTAGGAAGAGGAAGAAGAAGAGGAAAAAGAAGATGAGGAGGCGAAACAAGTGGAAGAAGAAAAGGAAGAAGCAGAGGAAGGAGAAGAGGCAGAGGAAGTAAAGGAAGAGGAAGGAGAAGAGGAAGAAGAAGAAAGGCAAGTTTTAAGCTATGTTCCAAGTGAGTTTTCTTTTAAATTGATATAGACTGGTAACCTAATGTAAACATAGAATACTTTATGTTTATCAAAACACTGTACGTGCAATCTACGTATTTATCTGACCTCTCCAGACCCACCTCCGAAAGCCCTGTATGAAGCAGTGATGGAACATTTCCTATTGCTAAACTTACCCCGGCCTAACTTTTGGAAGCGGACCTAAATGTGCATGTTTTCATGTGTGGTTTCAGATCAGCAGAACACAAACACGAGCTTTCCCCAACAGCGTCGGACTGCGCTGTTTTGCTAAGACCATGCAGTCGGTATGCCTCAGCTATTGTGATGAAAATGTAATCTGTCCCACGACCACACAAACAATCATTTAACACTATACGCACACTCGCACATAAAGGAAAATATGTTGGCCACAATAGACCAACACTTTTACCATACAAAAACAAATATCCTTCTCCTTCTGTGCTGCTTTGACCTTGTTTGCTTATGAAAATGAAAATGTTCAGAATTTGGAAAGGAAAGTGACTAATGAGTTTTGACCCCAAAAAAGAATTTAAGCTTAACTAACTCTCTTATATTCATATTTCTTTGATCACTTCTTACCTCGCAGGACTTTGGGAACAGCACTTTCCGGGTTTCCCATAATTCTTTGCATGGCTGAAGGCACTGCACAGAGAGACAGACAGCATTGTTGAATCTAAAACAATCGTTTGGAGGCAGTGTTATGTTTTGTGTAAAAAGGAATTAACTTCCACCTGAAAAATCACATGATGTCATCAGGAAAGGACGACAAGGAGGCATGGTGTCATGGTGACGCGTAAACAAACAACAACTTTGCTCTCTCTTGGTACAGGGGCATTTTTTGCCTTTTTCTGCGAACTTCTGCATTTATAATGTCTATGTTCCACATTGTTTTGCTGGATACTTTTGTACACCTTCGATGTGTTTTTGTGAGGTTCAGTGGATTTTTCGCTGCAGAGAGTCTGTACTAGCCATAAAGGACCCAGCTTTTTTAAAAGTAAAACAAATAGCTGATGAGCTGAAGACATTTGAGACCTACACATTTCGTCTTCTGAAACATTGAAGAGGCACCAAGAGCCCTCCACACCTGCAGCACAGTGAAGGCGTCACAGGAGGCGCTACATGAAACAAAAATGGGACAAACAAAGAGGTATCTGGGCAAGACTCACAGCTAAACCACACAAATCTTCTTCCGACTAATGTCTGTTCACTAGAGAATAAGACGAATTATATGTCGGCAACGCTCTTCCCAGAAGATGGTGAAAGACTATTGTGGAGAGGAGGACGCTGCGCAGGAAGAGCTGACCAGTGCAGGACACCACGCTCGGAAACAGGGACCAACCCAGGAGGCACTGCACAGTTTCAGAGCACTGAAGGCAGTGCTCCGGTTACCCTTACCTCCAAAAACGTGCCTGTCAGGATGGCCCACAATGGCGGCGCGGTCAGTCGCAGCGGCTTAGGACTAACCCAACACCTGAACGCAATTGTTCAATGACAAATAAAGCACTTACATACGTCCTACTTATTATTGAAAGCAGGTCGACTTGCGTAATATGAGACATAATTCCCTCTCCGAATGTTTTTTCACCAATACTGTCACTATTTCATTTAAAAAGTTGGTAAAACACAGTTGATTTCTCGAACATGACTGATTCAGTGATAGCTAACCCTGACACCTTTGTAACTAATATACAAAGGTTTCTTACGTTTTTGCATGTCACGTTTGTGCCTAAGGATCAATAATAAACATCACAAAAACATTTAAAAAGCAAGGGAACTGTTGTGACAGTTTTTAGAGCCAACTAACGAAAACTAGTCGCAGCAAATACACAAACTAACCTATCGTCTGGTGGACGGCTGGGCCTGTAATCAATGCCCAGAAGACCAGCCTAAGACATGCTGAGTTTGCTGGCTAACGGGCCGGCCCCCTGCATCCCTGACAGGATCCTCTTTTCACACCTAAGGGCACAATAGGCCCAAATGGCCTGCCCTCTAAACATCACAAAAGGTGATGTTTGCATGATCATCCGAGGCGCCCATTTACATCTGAACTGCGCCACCTCCATGCTGTGCTTTATTCTCATGTACTTGTCTGTATAACTGTGATACGGGAGCCTGGGCGGCAGAGCTGATGCGCGGCTCGATCTGTGTGTGTCGGTTCTCTGCATGCGTGAATAAACGACACTTTTGATAAGACAATACTTCCTCAGTTTGGAGTGGTAAGACAATCCACAACAGAACACTACGGGAAAAAAGGTGAAATCTTGCCATCAAAGTGTAAATGACTTCAAAACCGCACACAATTTGCGGGCGTTGGTCAAACTGTCCGGCCACAACGGCTTCCTCTCAGCAGGTCCACGCGGCCATCTGGTTCAGCACCTCCTCAGTGAACCGCTGAGTGATGGCTCTTACCAAATCCAAAGCAGACTCCATATAAAAACTGCGGTTTCACCTACACCCCCATCTCTTTCTCTCCCCCTTATGTCTGTCCGTTATAACCCCATACAGCCTGGCTTCAATCAATCCCCCAATTCATTCCACCTCTTCCAGCTTCACTCGAACATCGCATCAACAAAAGACTTAAAAACACATCAAACGAAAAGGCTACCGGGGATGTATTGTCAATTCTTAATACTGTTTTTGATAAGCTTATTCCGCGGGATGATGACAATTGACATGTTTTCACATCTGGTTTGGATACGTTGGGGTGGGGTGTTTTTTCCTTTTTTTCCCCCTAGACCCACTTTTAAGCCCTACGTGATAGATTGTAGATACTTTCCCCTCAAAAGTGAGTCATGGCATCGCGGACCACAGATAATGGGATGTCAGCAGGCGGCGCGACGGCCGTTTAATGTTTAAAAAATTGCTTCATTTCTTTTTGAGTCATGGAAATAAAAGCACAAAAAATAAAAAAAAATAAAAGGATCCTCCATCCAAACGCTACAAATCCCCCCCCCCCCCCCCCCCCCAAGAGGAGCGTTACAGGGAAATGTCTTCTTCGCGGTGAGAAAGATCAGGTTAGATAACACCGTCCAAAGAGGATGAGGTTGTAAATGCTACGTCAAACCTTGTTGTAGTTATTTGAAAGTTGAGAAAAATAAATCTGATTCTGGTGGGCACAGAGTGGCAGCCTTGTTTCAATCAGTCGATTTTGATTCCCTGATGCAACATGCCTCTGAGCCACTGTTGACTACATACGGCATGGATTCCGGTTCAGATTTGTCCTTATTTCTCTCCTGAAGTAGAAATGTGAAATGGAGAAGGAGCCAGTTGCCTACACATACACAACAATCAGGAAACCATCCTACCATTTTATATTTAAGATACTGAAAAAGTGAGAGGGGCTCATCAACAGTGGCACATCATCCCAAAGCAGAGACTGTTCCATTTAGAAAAAAATACTTTTGGTCAGTTGAGGTTTTGTGACAAAAGCAGCTCACGCCTGGAACACTGTCGGGAACACCAGGGAGATTTCAACACAACACTCTGATTCATGGACAACAGGACCTGCAGTCAAAGCGCAGACATGTAGTTACTGTTATCCATGACTGACTTTTTGTGCTCTGTGTTGTCTGTTCCCTGTTATGTTGATATAAGGAAAACATCTAGCCTTTGTCTCAAGTAAATAAAGAGTTTTATTTTTGTGAGTGTGATGACAACTTAAATAAAATAAAACAATGTGTGTAAATAAAACACTTTACTCAAATCTAGGACATATTTACTTGGTATGGATTTGAGAAAGTCTGATTATTTTCAAAACTAATGAATTTGCAATTTGAAACATGTTGCAATATTGTGCTTGAACGGCTCAGCTCTTTACCAAAAAGACCAAACATTAAGGCTTGTTTGTACACTGCAGCCATCGTGGCAAACTCTGGCATATGTACATGTGGACTTGGAAGGACTCGTGCTAATTTATGCACAGTCTAATCTTCAATACATAAATACAGCTGGAGGCTGCGTCCCTGAACCATGAGCAATGACAGAAATTCATCATGGGCCTAGACTTTTTTGAATGTTCAAAGACAACACAACGGATTGAGAGCAAAGGAGTGAAATAATCAGTGAACAAGCAAATAATAATGGATTTAGTATCAGACCGCAGCGCACTGCAGATGGCTACAGACGTAACCTCCAAATAAAATTGCACACCCGTATGAAATGCCTGTCCCCCACTCTCCACAACCTCACATGTAAGCAGATCCCAGTGTGTGATGTGTTTGGTGAATGAGCTCCCCGGGGTCCCGTCCTTGAGCCACGGGCTGCTCTGGGGGTTTAAATCTGTCAGAATCTCAGCGAAAAACACCTCGCGCAAATGTACAGCCGCAAATCAACAGGTCTCCTCTCTCTGCGCACGGCCCGCCACCCAGTCGAGCCCCAGCGGAAAGCCAAAAGACCGAGCACTTCTCCTCTGTCAGCCTCCCTCGTATCCTGATCCGCTTGTTGTTTTTCGTCTCCCATCTTCACTCACGCAAACACACACCGCGCCCAAATGACCCCCACTGTGCTTTCAGTCCGGCGATGCTGTGGTCTGATGGTCATGGATATACAGACAAATAGGAGAGGATGATACACCCCCCAAAAAACATACTGTATATGACAATATTTTCTTTAGTTTAATCACTTCATTCATGTGTATTTGTAGTCACTTTATAGGCTGCACTCACACTTTCCCATTCCAAACCGCTTTTACTTTTATTGGAGTAACATTTGACCACTTTTACTCAAGTAATAAAATGAGCAGGGTTTCCGAAGGACATTAAATGAATTGTGCCAAAATCAAGGCCTTAAGTGACATTAAAAAGCAATAAACTGGATTCAAACTGGAACTCAATCTAAATCTATTGGAAAATGGTGGCGTTCCTCGACATTTTTTACTGTGTAAGTTCATCAAAAACACTCAAATTCACATTTTCTCATCAAAAAAAAAAAAAAGTTGCCCGTTTTGTCCACTTCTCTTTCCGCGGTTTAATAAGATGTGCACAGATTTTTTTTGTATGGGTTTGTGGCATTGGAATGTAGTATTTGGGCATTAAAAAGCATTACATTTGACTTGTATAAACCCCGATGAAGCACTTTGACCACATCTGTGTACCAGGAATCCTTTGAACAATTTGTTAAAGGACGCCTGAATGTATCGTGAGCTTCAGTCAGACTGTTATCGGGGTAGTAGTCAAGAGTACCCTGTTCATGGGAACTCACCGATTGTGGGGAATGAAAATTTCCCCTCCAGACGTGCGGGACTTTCACACTGCTCCTAAATCTCACCTATATACTGTATATCGTCAGGCGTGCACTTTAGGGTGTTTGTCTAAGCAAAGCCAGGAGGTGACATGAAGACGTATGCGTTCGAATGAGACCCACTCGAAAGGTCAGTCGATGTTACTGTCTGCAACCCACTGTAACAACATATAATATAGATTAATGACGCTAGATGGGACTGGACGGAACGCATCCACGGATCTCCTCGAATATCTCCCCGATAATTAATCACACTCGGGGCTGTCCCGCTGTTTTACGGCCCCACCTGCCGCGATGGAGGCTTGACAGACGCGCACTCGGGCAGGAAACCAGAGGTGAGCGTGCGGTTTTGGAGAATAAGAGTGGGGGGGGGGGGGGGGTGTCAGGTGAGAAAGAGAGGGGAGATGAAAGACCGACTGTAAAGCCGAGAGAGAGCGAGAGAGCGAGAGACGCGTCTAAAGAACGGGACACGGGGCAGACACCGGCGGACCAGATGTGGCGAGATGTGAAGAAGTGTTTTCTGGGTAATTTATGTTCCCGCCTTGTCGTCGCGTATGAGGCCCCCGGGGCGATCACAACAAGCGTTCGCGGCAGATTTATGCCCACGTGAGAGGGCTCGGTTTGAGGGCTTCAAACTCTGGTGTGCGGGCCGTTTCGGCAGAGCTGCGCCACAGACACGTTCACTCGCACTGAACGGAATTCTTCGGGGCCAGATCATGATTTGGATACAGCTGTACTCGAGGTTTGCTGTTTGCTGTTATTGCTGGAAACTTCTCCAATCTGTTGAAATAGCTTCTAATCACACATCTCAATACTGTCTCTCTTCTCTCCCTTAGTGCTTCAACCCTCTGCCTCAATCTCCAACACAGCAATATCCAGGTCCAAGGATGGCCTCGATCCGCACCAAAAGAAAAGTGAAGTGTGGAGACTTTAGAGCTAAAAATGGCGCCGAGGTCATCAAACTGACAACCTTAAGAAACATCCTCAACAAGAAGATTTACATTTGCTTGCTTTTAGCTAAATTCCTAATCTGCTCTTATTGACCCAATCAGCAAGTTTATGAAGTCAAATGACGTGGTGATATTGGTCTCAACAAAAATGTCTCCAAAATAAGCTGAATTTGTCTGAAGTTCTCCCCTGTTGTGTAGTTTTTTTTATGTAACACCAGTCTTTCCAATCCAGAACTCAACTTATTTTGATGAAAACAACAACTTGATTCTCGGACGGAGCTTATTTTCTGAAGATCTGACCAAGCGTTTCACAGAATGTGATCATGCCCTTTCAGTTCTTTCACACTCAAAGCCACAGTCCACAGTAGCGGAACAAATTCCAAAAATCCCTTTGAAAAGCCTGTTTGGACTGTAGACAGACCTGGGGGAACATGAAAAATCGTCCGGGGGCGAACTGAAGACGACAGTGTGCAACAAAGAGGAGAGAGCAGGATGAGAGACAAATGAGACGCTTAGTTCACCTCCTCCACAACTGATTTGTAATGCACCCAAAAACTGACCTGAAGTTCTCAACCAGTCATCTCAGACCATTCACTGAAATGAACTCTTGTACGATCTAAAAAATTGGTTTTGCAATATCCACTACACTAATTACAAACATTGCAGTAATGTTTATATCGAAGACACTAGTTTGTTCATTCAAGTTAAAAAATAATGAAAAATGTTGGTCACAAAAACACCATCTGTTCAATATGAAAATCTTAAACCTCCCAGTTGGTCCTTTGAGATGGTTCCAAACTCCCTTTTGAGATGAGCGTTTATTGAAACATCCGGAAATTATGCACCACCTGCTCTGGGAAAGCACGTTCATTCAGAATGAGAGTTTACCCAGGAGAAAGTCTGGTACTGAGAGTTGCAAACTTAACTAGTGAGATGTGAAATGTGTTGTGTCTTGCAAAAATGTAGACTTTAGCATCTAAACCTTGACACGGAATTCAGACATGACACTTTAAACCTGGTCTATCAGTGTGTTTTTAAAAAATACCGCCATTGCAAATTAAGATGCCTTCACTCTTTGCATCCAGAGCTGTAAATGACAAAGGTCTTCAAAAGGCTGAAAACGTTCCCAGTCCTCTAAGAGAAGTGTCATGTATTGGAGAAATTCATTGAAAGAAATTAGCTGAAGGCTTGCTGCAGTGACTGACATTTAGTGTGTCGTAATTCTACTTAAATTGATTCTTAACGTCTTTCTGTGTTGTGTGACTTAAAAGCACGTTTTAAAAAAAGGGATAGTGTGTAGGTTTATGGGCCTGATCTTCCGCCTGGTGCAAGGACAGTGTCGCTCCAAACGTGACGGTCTTCTCGCCTGTGCACAGCGGTTGTGCTATGACTATGGTCTGCACTGGCTAAAACGCGAAAACAAACAAAAGCACGTGTTACACATCGATGGAAAGCTTGGAGACTACACTTTAAAAATCTGTGAATATCTCATCATACTCCAGAACCGACTTGTGTCCCTGATTCTAGTGACTGGTCACAAATGTTTCTTAATTGGATGTACTGTCTGAAGCTCGATAGCCTAACACTTTGTTGTCAGCACAGAGTGTACAGCAAACCTTTATACTGTTATCTTTATCTGACACAAACTCAAATAGTGACTATTCAGAATTTCCAGTGAGACAACGTGTATCTCTCTCCTCCTTCCTATAAGTAGTGCCTTACCGGCATCCCTGGTTTAGACACACACGATCTGGCCCTAAATGTCTGACAAAAGTAATAGATTGCGTATAATTGACAACCTGGGCCAGTTTTACATAGTGCAATATTAATATATATATTTTTTTTTCTAAAGGCCCTCCCTTTGCTGATCTCAGCAACTAATCAGAAGCTCCATTGCCATCACTTTGACCAATGAGACAAGCTTTCCTATGAACCGGCCGGTCAGGTCCACTCAGAAAGGGAGGGGGCTTGATTGTTTACGTTGGAAATGTGTCTCTCTCCTCATTTTACAAATTAGGAGTGGCTTCCAGGTCCAATCAGGAGGAGGAGCGGGGCTTTATTTTTTACTCTCTGTCTTTCCTCAGTTTGTAATCTTGCAGACTATCACTTTAAATATAGCATTATTTACATGAGACCGGTTTTGTATAACGGCTGATAAATTAAACCTACATTAAAAGTATCGCAGCTCTACTTTAACGTTTTTACCCCAGCCCCAATACTGTTTATCTATTGTTGTTTGCACCAAAAGTTGTAAGGCCTTTCAGCTTGATTTTGATTTGTCAGTTCTTTCCATGCTGTAAAATGTATAATAAATCTATTATTTCTAAGCATGACTACTGGTCTCAATGCTCTGACTACGGCTTTTAAAATGTAATATTTCAGCCAAGACCAATCCCAAACACTACAGCACTGCTATCTGACCACAACTCATGCGGCGCAAAATAAACAGCTGTAAATATTTCTGTTCGGTTATGGGCACGGACTGGAAAATGTGAAAGGCGATCGGATCGGTGGTGGTGTTTGTGGTCGGGCTAATTCTTGGTTAGTTTAACCGTACCACGGGTCAAAGCTGTAAAAGACACTCGTCCATCTGGACTCAACTTAAACAGACCCGGAGAAGGAGTTAGGAGAAAGGATAGAAGGGGCAGCAGAGCCGATACCTTTGTGCTTCCTTTGTTCTGAGTTAGTTCAATGGGACGTCCCGCTGACTGGCACACCTGGGGCATATTACCTCCACTGGCCCGTACATAAAAGCGGAGGGGCAGTGTTTTAATGACAGAGGATGATCCACCGGCACCGGGATGGAAACCACATGTGCACGGAACAGGTTACATTGGCTCTATGTGCGTTAAGTGAGGGGGCAGTGGAGGCAAGAGCTGATAAGAACAAATAACAAGCCACTACTGTTTATCGTCAAGCTCTGATTCAGACTGTCTGCGGAATTACACGGTCAGCCTTGGAGACGATTGGACACACGCTTTTGGGAGAGGGTTTAGAAAAGGGGCAACAAGTACAGAAGCAATATCACTGTTCCAAACATTTGTTAGTTTGGTCATTTTGGAAAGTAGTGTTGTCACAATACTAAACTCGATGTCAATACTAAGCAAAAAACACAACAAAAAATCAATACAGATTCTATTCTTTCAGTGGGAAAAATAAATAAATAAATAATCCTTTGTAAATTAAGATCATGTAGTAATCCCGTAAACTGTGTATCTTGGAGGCCTAGTCTAATGTTAAGATTATGCTTTTTCAACACAATACAAAGGAGTTTTGGTAATGCTTTATAATAAGCATATATGCATGAATTCATCATAATTCATGATGAATTCATGTATTAATTAATTCA
The DNA here is from genome assembly GCA_021464625.1 of Proterorhinus semilunaris. Lineage (NCBI taxonomy): Eukaryota > Metazoa > Chordata > Actinopteri > Gobiiformes > Gobiidae > Proterorhinus > Proterorhinus semilunaris. The sequence continues at coordinate 27,975,680 of CM038351.1, forward strand.
TGGATTCATGAATTAATTCATTATGAATTCATGTGTGGTCATGATGCTTCATGATGAAATCACACCATTAATTCAGGCACTGAACTCAATAATGATAATGATGAATTCATCATGATCATGATTCATGATTAATTCTTTGTTGTAATGATTCCATTATGAATGTGCCCCTTAAAAAGAAGCGTTGCAGCTTCGATAACTTAATACATACTGAACCTGTTTTAGGAGCACAATTACACGCAAAAGAGAGCTTAAATCAAGTTTTTTATTCATTTATTTAAAAGAAAACAAAAGTTTTTAGTTACTTTTAAACATGAATATGGGCTTACAGCTGTGTGCTCAACCAACATAATAATAATATTCCATCCATTTTCTTCCACTTGTCCGTTTCCGGGTCGTGGGGGCAGCTGTTGGAGCAGCCCAAATCACATTGCACCAGCCCCTATGGCTCCTCCTGCAGGTGGTGGGTCCACAGAAGGACGGCCTCACGATTAACCGGGCCTCTTGGTCTCTCATAAGGGGCTTCTGAACCGCTCTTTTACTGACCCGTCACCTAGGACCTGTTTGCCCTGGGAGACCCTACCAGGGGCACGAAATCTCTGACAACAGAGCTCCCATCATTCGGGCGCTCAAACCCCTCCACCACGTTAAGGTGGCGGTTCCAGGAGGGGATAATAATAATAATTAATTAATAATAATTCATTGGATTTATATAGCGCTTTTTTGGACACTCAAAGACGCTTTACATTATATTATTCATTCACTCCATACTCAGTGGTAGTAAACTACTGTTGTAGCTACAGCTGCCCTGGGGTAGACTGACAGAATCGAGGCTGCCAATTTGCACCAACGGCCCTTCCAACCACCACCACACGTTCACTCTTACACTACATCCTCACAGGCAATGAAGGTGAAGTGTCTTGCCCAGGGACACAATGACAGTGTGCACATGTGGGAGCCTTGACTGGAATCCCAAACATATTTGCTAGTATGTTTAAAGTTATCAAAGCTGCAACGCTTCAGTTTAAGGGGCACATTCATAATGAAGTCATGATGAACTCATGAGATCATTTTTAGTTGTAAGTTTATGCAAAGTTTGGTCCTTGCCACCGTTTGTTTCTTCCACACAAGAATTCATCATGATCATGATAAATTAATCATTATCATTAATGAGTTCATTGTGTTAATTCATGCGTATTTCATCATGAAGCACCATGAACTAACATGAATTCATAATGAATCAATTAGTGAAGTCATGATGAATTCATGCATGATTTATGATGAATTAATATGTGACTTCATGTGCCTTTATTATAAAGCGTTACCGGAGTTTCTGTCATTCCATAAAATATCTATGTAATTTTGTTCAAATTAATTAACAAGCTGAATTATCTGTGGACATAAGTATCGATGCAAGAAACTAAGTTAGTTTCTAATATCAATTATCAGTCAAGCCTAGATACGCAAGTATGAGATTTGCATCTACAGGGGCTTTCACAGGATACAGCAGAACTTGTGTTGATTGAGGGGTAAAAGAAACCCATCTAGTAGGACAAAGTTGCTTTGTAAATTGTAAATGCAGATATTTGTTTAAAAAAGACCACTGCGCTTTGATCTTATCAAAAAGCATTTTTATCGATCGTGAATGAGCAGGCCAGTTGTTGACTCTTGGTAAGTTGTGAAACGTAAATGGTAAATAGTCACATTTATTCAGCATTTTTCTATAGGCACTCAAAGCGCTTTACATCAAGGAACCACTCACCCATTCACACTCTCATTCACACTTCAGTGTTAAACACTGGAGGCAAAGTGCAGTGTCTGCCCGAGGACACAACGACGGTGTACAGGATTCAAACCGCCAACCTTCTCGTCTCCAATCTGTCACCCTGAGCTTTACTATGTGCTTCTAAATTCACTCATGTCAAGAATTGAGATGTTAGAAATGTGTTAGGAAAAAAAAAGTTAGGAATGAGTCTGGACCACAACTAACAGTTTCACCTTTACTCACTTGAATGTTTATTGTTGGGTACAGGGCCTTTAAGTTAACCCATGCACTGCTCTGAATGCACGTTTATATAATATGTTAATAGCACCTAACAGCAGTAATTCAGATCTGCATTAGGCCTTTAATATGGCCATTAGGAAAACTTATACAGGTCCCTGTGTATCCCATAAACATTATGCGGACGTTAGCGTCGCCAGCTCACTTTATAAGAGCCTGCAGAGGAGCACAGTTTTCTAAGCCCTCTTTGACAAATTCTTTTTAAATTGGGTTCATAAAGATACAAAAATGTGCCTCCCTAAAGTGCAAATCTTACAACCCAGGGGTGATTTCTCTTCCAGAACAACTAACGACTTTTCTAACGTCCAACTCTGTGACCCCTCGACACTCGTTGGTTTGAGCGAAACTGTAAAACGCTGTTGTTTTGTTGTTTTTGGTGCAATCTACTGTTTCATTAAGTGGACAGTCTAATGTTCCCATGACGCACAAGGAACAAAAAAGTGTACTATATAAACATGTTCTTTTAACAAACGCGTGCACCTTGGGAGCATTAACGGGGGCTGGACTTCCTCGGCTCGTATCATTCGTTATTGTGATTAATATTGGCAATTATAGCTTCGAAGTGGGACCTGCGCATTTCTCATCTGATTTATTTGTGTTGGCTCGGCCCGCTGACTTGTACAAATGAAGCTGTATCCACATGCGGCAGACTGTAAAATTAAGAACGGTGCGCACTGAAAAAGCGGAGGTGGAGGTGGGTATAGTTAAAGGTAAAGCCATGGGCAAAGCGGGGGGAGCTGATCACGTAACATCTGATCTAGTATGAAGACTCCATGAGTCAGAGGACTGAACCCTTGCACTCATACGGTTCAGATCCACATCTTAATATTGAGCATATTACTCATGCTTCTGCGGCCATTATGACGGTGATGAATTGGGTGATATTGGTTGCATAAAACAGAGGACAGCTTTCCCCCCTAGGATGACTGGCCTTCTTCTTTGTCAACAATGAATTAAACAAATATTCTTCTGACATTGCATCATTGGCTTCAGACGCATCATCGCAAGCATGTCGACTTGCACAACTTCACAATCCACATGGTTGTTGTTGGTTTTTTTATACGCAGGAGGACAAAGCCATACCACCTCGAGAATGCCAGATCTAATCTTGGGAGCTTATAGGCCTTAGTCTTCATTTTTTTGTTCACGTTGTTTGCTTTCTCTGTTTGTAAAGCTGAAATTGTTAGCTGTGTACAAGCTCATTTTGAACTTTCCTAGCACATTTGTAACGCTCCAAATCTTCACAGGAGTTTATGTGTCATGACTTTCAGGGTCGCCTGTAGCATAACTTTGCATGTTAGTAAAAGCACTGATACACAGTACCGGTCAAAAGTTTGGAAACACTTCTCATGTTTTGGCTTTTCTTTATTTTCAACACTATTTACATTGTGTGATACTAATTGAAGGCATTGAACTATGGATGAACACATGGTGAAAACATAACTCAAAATATGTTTGGTATTTAATTCTTCAAAATGACTACCCTTTATTCTTGGCATTTTCTCAATGGGCTTCATCAGGTCGTCCTGTGAAGTGTAAACCATTTCTGGTGTCTATATCATGATGCCCATTAAGAATTTTTTTTAATTAAAAAATCATTCCATATGCCCCTCCTGGAACCGCCACCTTAACGTGGTGGAGGGGTTTGAGCACCCAAATGATCCCGGAGCTCTGTTGTCGGGGGCTTCATGCCCCTGGTAGGGTCTCCCATGGCAAACAGGTCCTAGGTGACGGGTCAGACAAAAAAACGGTTCAGAAGCCCCTTATGAGAGACCAACAGGCCCAGTCAGAACCGTAAGGCCGTCCTTCTGTGGACCCACCACCAGCAGGAGGAGCCCCACGACCCGGCAACGGAAGAGTGGAAGAAAATGGATGGATGGATCATTCCATATGTGTTCACTCATAAATTAATGTCTTCAATGAGAATCTATAGTGTAAATAGTCTTGAAATAACCAAAAAAACAATACATAAAAAAGTGTTTCCAAACGTTTGTACTGTATCAGAGGAATGCATTATAAATAGACACAGGACGCAGTACAGTATGTTACATGTGTTGCTGGATTGTGGAGTTGCTTTGTGTATATCTATAATCCAACTCACTTATGTTATTGGGGCCTTGGGTAAAGCTGAGCACTGCCGTCTCATGTTTCCCCAAGTATAACCCTGTTCAGAGTAGCTTGTAATGATCAGTTGTCTGTGTTTGTCTGTTGTTGCAATTAACCCCGCTGACCCCATCACACACACATCCACCCCCGTCCGACTGACCGACCTGCTCCTCTTTGCCGCTCTATCCCAGAGCCGGGTCCGCGTGAAAGGAGAAGAGAAATACGACTCAGGTGTGCTGCGGCCGAGATAGCTCGCTTTAGACGGGCTGAACCAGAACGCTCCCTGTCAGGAGGCTGTTAATATCACCGATCCCGGCACATAAAGAGGTCAGGAGCACGGGCATTTCGCACATATTTGTCCACACAAGAGCGGCATTGGACAGACAGTACAAATGGATGGCTTTTTGTTGCAAAATAATGTGCGGGAAAGAGTGTTTTACTGAGAGTCGCGAGAGGGATTTGGGCCTGACGTCACATCAAGGCAGAACATTTGAAAGATAGAGTAAGATGAATTGGAAATCACGCCAGAGAATTAGTCCGTGGAGCATTGTGGAACATTGTGCAGCAGTGGGCGGAGACGACTGGATTCAAAAGTTAATTAAGAAAACCTCATTCATTTTTCCCAGACAGAGTGAAACCGCAAAGCACATACTTTGAATTAAAAGTGCTGAAACTTTGACACTAAAATTAGGTTTCATTTTCTTTGATTTAATCGATAAACAGTTTTAGAGTTGGTCAGTTATTTAGTTAGTGAGTGTATTATTAATTTATGTTTAACTGAAAATTGAAATAAATCATTGTTGGAGATTGCGGTCCTTCTAAAGATGCATCAAAAATGGATTTACTTTAGAGACATAGACATGTTTTTTCTGACCAATATTTGGGAATGTTGTCTTTTCATTTGCGTCCATCAGTCACTTGGAGCATTTGATGTTAAACTATGAGATATTTATGGCTGGAGTGTTCACCTTGGAAAAAACTAAACTGAGCAGCTTGTCTACTCTTGATTTAGAAATACAGATTTATGCCAGTCTTAATATGTATTTCGATTCCTGTCTTAGCAGAAGTACAACAAACGGTGGTTTCAGCTTTGGTTTGCCACCCACTGTCTGCCTCAACGGGACAGACCAGTGACATCCAGAGAGCTGTAACATGGTGCAACTACTGCCCCGGGACGCACTCGGCTCTATTTAGGGCATGAATTCAAAGTTGCGTACGTTTGCATTTTCGGTTGCCAGATCCTTCAGGCTAAAAAAGGTTAGCAGTAAAGTAAAAGGACTCTCGGTCTCCTTCAAAATCCCTGCACTTGTCGCCAGTAACATCCACATTGATGCTAGTGCATATATATATATATATATATATATATATATAATTTTTTACTGAAAGTTCACACACAAGTAACAGAAAACTGTGAAGTGAAAGCAAAATGATACATGATTCTGTTATTTTTCAAAAAATAGAAACGTGAAAAGTGGGGCGTGCACAAGTATTCGTACATTTAAGTGCATTAAATTGCCTTTATAACATTATAATGACTGCAGAAAATTCACACCTTGCCTTGTGTGTAATCTACTCTCAGTATAAGTCCAGCTGTTCTGTGAGGGCCTCAGAGCTATGGTCGGAGTGTATTGGTCACTAAACAACATCATGAAGGCCAAGGAGCTCACCAGAGAGGTCAGGGATAAAGCTGTGGAGAAGTTTAAAGCAGCGTGAAGTTATACAAAGATTTCCCAAGATTTGAACATCTCACGGAGCCCTGTTCAATCCATCATTCAGAAATGGAAAGAGTATAGCACCACTGCGAACTTACCAAGACACGGCCGTCCACCTAAACTAACAGACCGAACTAGGAGAGCACTGGTAAGAAATGCAACCAAGTGCCCCAAGATAACTCTGGAGGAGCTGGGACGTCCTGCCGCTGAGCTGGGGGAATCTGTACATGGGACAACTATAAGTCGTACTCTACACAAATCTGGCCTTCATGCACGAGTGGCAAGAAGAAAGCCATTATTGAAAGGAGGCCATAAGAAATCCCGTTTAAAGTTTGCTAGAAGTCATATGGAGGACACAGCTACCATGTGGAAGAAGGTGCTTTGGTCAGATGAGACAAATATTCTATTCTTTTTTAAATAACAGAATCATGTATCATTTTGCTTTCACTTCACATTTGTCTGTTACCTGTGTGTGAACTTTCAGTAAAAAAATCTAAGTAAAATCTTAATGTTTATGGTTGTAAACATGACAAAATGTGCGAATGTTCAAGGTCTATTAGTACTTTCGAGAGGCTATTTAATTTGGCATCTCAAAACAGTTGTATATATGGGATATGCAATTGATATTCACAAAATATATATATATAATGTATCTACAGGTTACTTCGTTTAATATGGCATCAACTAAGCTTTAAAAAGGTTAGAACATGATCTTTTATGCCACCACTTGTCATCTAACTATCATTTCACTAATATGCAAAGCAGTCACACAATAAGGCGGAAGTTAAATCTAATGCTGATCAGTGAGAAGTCATATTTCATCCATATCTGTATTAGGGCAAGACATGAATTCCATTCCAGTTTTGCGAAATAGGGCCAACCAAAGAACCCTTTTTTTCTTTTCTTTAAATGGTCTTCTTTAGGTTTTTTCACAAGCGCATATATTGTATATATGTTCTGCCCTTAGATCATGCACATGGGTTTAGCTGCAGTGGGGAACCCTCTGATTACAGACTTGTGCGAGCTTAACGCATGTTTTTAACTTACCTGAGCGCAGCGTCTGTGGTTTTCACACCAGTCCAGAACATGGTCACTCTGCACACACACACAAAGGCACAAGGACAAGAGTTAGACTGAGCAGGGAAACACAAACAAACTCGACATGGGGAAAGTCCTACCGTCAGAAAGCTAAATATTATTCCTAAAAGGTCAATGGCTGCATGACATTCGTGCTTATTTACATGCAGTAATTATCCCGAGGTGAATGAGAATGGTTATATTGTGTGTGTGTGACTGTGGAAAGGATATGTGTGTGTATGTGTCATAAGTCAAGACCACTGGTAAACATGGAGCGACGACCACTGTGGCAGCGAAGGACGTCAGCGCGTGACCACACTGTGAAAATATGGATTCTGGTGAATTTATTTTAAATAATGAGTTATTCACACTTCTCACATGAAAATGAAATAGTGATTCATAAAGTCATTTTCTTTTCAAAGCCCCTGAACTGATGGATTGACCACTGGAAAGTTACAAAGTGAAGCACAAAATGAGCCAGAGAGGCTTTCGACTGGTCATTTTAGATTAAAAATGCAATAATAAATTAGCCTCAAATACTGTATATTAGAAAACAGAAGAAAATCCAAGGAAAACACACAGTCATACATCTCAATTATTGCACATGCGTTTGCTCTCAGGCAGAACTAAGCGCAATCTGTAATTTACTGTCACTTCAATTGTTAAATAATATTTGAATACACTTTTTATAGACAGTACCAAGATCTACCAAAATGGAAATTGTTGTTGTGGTGTTCCACAGGGATCGATTTTAGGCCCAAGATTATTCACTCTGGCATAGGGTGCTGCTTTTCACTGTCTGTACGTTGCCAAATCAAAGTTTTGAGTCTGAATGCATTTGTCTATAGACTCCTGTAACAGACTGTTCGCTGTAAAACAGCTGCAGTACATCCATAATACTGCTGCTCGCGTCCTTACTAGAACCATGACACAACCACATTAGTCCAGTGCTCAGGTCTCTGCACTGGTTTCCTTTTGCTCAGAGAAAAGACCAAAACAGCTCTGCTTGTGTACAAGTCTCTTCATAGCCTAACACCAAGGTACAGTCCATCTCTGAAATATTAGAGCCATATGATCCATCTCAGACAGAACCTTCATCACACTTTACTTATTTCATTACACAATTTTCCCTGTAAATGGGTCAACTATCGCGCTTCCCTCCCTCCCTGTGCCCAGCATTCTCATCAGTGCAATCACATCTCCATCAAAACACCCATTACCCCATGTGATGTTTTTCTTTCTCCCCTGCAGCGTTGTCATGTGCGTATAGGGACAGCCCACACCTCTCCTCTCCCTGTCTTGCCCACACTGCGCCTGTAGTGTATCCTCGCCTCCTAAACCCTTTTAATGACTGCTAAAGCTCACTGACAGAGCTGTATTTTAGCCCATGCCAAGCTTATCTCCCTCCACACACTAGCACACACTAGCTTCCCATGGCCTTCCTCCCCTCTCGCCCCACTGGCTATTGTGCTCCTATGCGGTTAGGGGTAAAAGGTTAAGGTTACAGGGTCGTATTGAATTGGCCGGGGTCAGCAATTAGGATTTAGGGGCTTTTTCACGCTTCAAGGGACGGAGAACCAATTCTTTCAATATGATGTAAAAGAAGTTCTGCTGTTTTGAAGCGTTTGGTTTTCTCCTCGCGATGACGCAAGCTAAAAACAGTAATTTGCCAAATTGAGAATGTTTTTTTTTTAAGTGGGAGATGAGACAATGCATTTCTAAGCTGCTTTCTCAGCTACATGATACACCTCGTAGGATTTTCGGAGAATTCCTATTCACGAGTTAGTATGTGTGAAAATGGGGAGAGCTCCAAGTCCTGCTCCGATGCTGTTGTTTGCACCATTCCTGCCATTCTTTTCAGCTCAGTTACGTATCATGTGGTCTTCAGCTGTTTGAGTTGAATTACATGAATACTAGAAAATATTGAAAATGTTAATGCCATTGTTAGTGCGCAATAAAGTTCCCATATCTTATTTATTCAGGCTTATTTCTCACTTGAACTCCATTCCATACTGCGTTTAACCCACTTGAAAATTACAAGAATTTCGACTTTTGAATAAGTACATGTAGCTGATCCATAAACTTAGACAGACCTTTTATACATACCTCAGCTCAAACAAAAACAAATGCTTTCCTCCAGTTTCATTTCACACACATAAACCTCCCTTTGTTTTGTCCAAACTCCAAAACGTGGAGCTGTTTCTGCCAATCACATGTCTGTAAACCTGACAATTATAATGTCCCCATGTCGATTATTGAGATTGACAAAAGTAAAGATTGCAATTTCGATTAAATTAAATGAGATAAAAAATAAAAACAGGGATGAAGAGAGTTGTGGAACAGGGAGGTTGAATAGACTGTTTCCAGCCTTTGAGAAGGACATGGCCGCAGAACGCAGGATTACTCAAAGTTACTTTAGGTGAATGAAACAAACAAAAAATCAACTCTAATGAATTATGATGGGGGGACCAACATTACCACACCTATACGAAAAGACAAATTAGGATGATATGGAACTTTGGAAATATTAGTCAAGCCCCATGCAGACCAATTAGGGGCAGGTCAGTGGGGAAACCTGCTTAGAGCCAGGAAACCAGGGGACGGCTGCCATGGTGTCACACATGAGAACACCATTTGAGACTTTAATAGCTTTACTCGTCCCAAGCCAAGAGCCGTGTGGGAACAGATACAAGAAACATGCGCATTTTATTAGTGCTTGTTTGAGTGTTGAAAAGTTGTCAAGGGTCAAGAAGAAATAATGAGAATTCTTCTCATTATTCTTCTTTTTTTTTTATGTGCGAAGATCCCGTTTTAATAAGGTGGACTTTTTGCTCACTGACAAATGTGGCGTTTGCAAATGCTTAAAACAACTTAAAATTGCAATTGGATTTATTTATTTTTTTGCTTCCACCATTCCTTACTATGTCAGTTCAGCAAGTCTCCTTGAAGTAGGACTGATTACGTACTCGAGCTGCTGCTGTTTGATCTAAGGGCTTGGCCGCAGCCATAAAGCATATTTTTGGTCATATTAATGAATGGTAAATGTAATTAAGTAAAACCATCATTAAAGGGAGTATGTGAGATGTCCTTAGGCGGTGCATTCCTGGGATTTGACACTATATAAACTTGTCAGAGCGGGTTACATAAAGATGATAAACCACATCAGTGTTACGTGATTCAAATGCTCCACTTTCATTGGAAGCTACTAGCAAAGAAAGGATGTTTTCCGGGTGCTCTGTCAACCTCAATCATGCTTGTATATACTCCAACATTTCTCATCACAGTGTGAAGTAATCTCACAACATATTTTTTTCTTCTTTCATTTTTGGCTGACATTTAGATATAGCTCTACTTTCTGTATAGTGCTTATGGGACTCATGGGAATATTTAGGCAATAGTTCTCTAATAATGTGCACTATGTATTGATCGGCACTTAAAAAAGAAAGAAAATGTGTAAGTTCAATCGCTGGGAACCATCGCCTCTGTGTTTAAACCTGCAGATTGGAGCCGCTGCAGATCCACAATCGCACCTCATTACTTTCTCTTGCATTACAAACTAAAGTCTGCGCTGTTGGAAGCCACGATTTTCCACTGCATACAGCGAGTCCACGTGTATCTGTCTTCTATTTTGCAATTGTACACGTGCACTCTACCGCGCACGGAAGAAACAAAACAACGCGTATGTCACGCCAGCACAGACAGCGAGGGAGAGGCCAGCGCTCAAAATATGAAGGGATAATTAGACCGGGCCATATAAGGAAGAGGTCAGCTAACTAAGAATCACTCTCTGTTTAATGTTTAAAGCCTCCTGTGCATCAGTGTCTGGCACAGACTGCTTAGATACCAAATGTAAACCTGTCTCCTCCTCCTCCACCTGGAATCAACTTTTAAGCTTCGAATTATATTGAATTATTATTTATGATTTGGAAATGTAATTAGAATACACCCAAAGACCCAAATGTATTAGCCTTGTTCTAATATTAAACTGTATGCACACCATTAGAGCCTGATGATATTGGTCAAATCTTATCAATTCCCATCCTTATTAGTTTGTTCATTTTGTTACAAACAACACAATACAATGGCTCCATACAAAAGAAACATAAGAACAAATTGCAAATTATGCCATTTCATCTCGTCTCGTTCTCATGGACTCAATCTTGAGTCTCGTCTAGTCTCGTGGGATTTGTATCTCAGCCCACCCCTGCCAGGGAGGTATTTACAATGTTTTTGTTTTGTTTCCATGACAAGAGGAGACACTTTGCACAATATGTAGTATTACGTTTCAATGAAAACATTTTGATTTACCCTTTTTTCTTAGCACACAATCTTCAGTGCATTTGGCCTTTTGTTTGTTTTAGTTTGCCAGACCCTGTCTGTGTTTGCAAATCTTTTGTCCTGCAGGGTAGCTATAGCTACAATAGTAGCTTTTACCATCACCAGGTAGGGAGTGAATGGATGGATGAGGGTTACAAAGCATCTTCGACTGATCAAATAAGCACTACTTACAACCAATGCAATAAATCAAATTCTCATTTTATTAGAACGTAGTTTCATCCATTAGGCTATCAGGAAGCTGAACTTTCTCCCCTCTATGTATGAACCTTACATCTAAAATAAGATCTCTAGTGGCCCTTTTTCGATGTGTTTTACTGGCAGGAGTAACCAAAGCACCCGAGGAGAACCTTCACAGACACGAGGGGAACATGCAGACACAACAACAACAACCCCATCCAGTCTGGGATTCAAACCCAGGACCTCCTTGTGAGTAAACGCTGCTTCAGAATACCCCTCCAGTGATGTCACCTGAAAACTATGAATGAGTCTGATTTTGAAGGTAGCTTGCATCCATCATACTGTCTCTCCTCCTGTCATGTGATAAGATAAATGTGCAGACGCCTTTTAGCTATGCCTCTTACACGCACCCCCCGCTACTATAAGTCTTATATAATATAGACATGTGCGTACTTTCCTCCCGTCCAAGTCGCCCTGTCACGCTCTGTCTCTCATTTGTATCGTTCAACTCGCAGAAAATGACCATGATATACAGTGTGCTCCCCCTCAAAGAGGACACAGAAGAGAGGGGCTGGTAAACATCTCCAGATTTCAGAAAAGAATAGAAACCACATTCCCTCCATGACATGCCTGAGATACATTTATCTAAAACCAGTTTCCGCTTTTCATGTTGTTTTTTGTTGTTATTTGGAGGCATGGTATTGTTTTATGCATGCACGGTTGAGGAAATTCAATATCCGGGCACAGGTCAACTTGAAATAGGTATTCCTTGCACAAAACATTGTTGATGATTGAAGTCAAGCTGGTAAGATCTTTGCACAGTTTCGAACTTGTAAAAGTAACAGAATTAGGTGTTTTTCACTTAGCAGGATCTTGTGTTACATTATTCCAGTTTCATTGCCTGCATTTTCCTTTCACTCAAAAAAATGGCAGCTACACAGGTAGGCAATTATTGCTCGGAACATTCACTCAACTGGCAACGGGGAGGTTTACACTATATTCAGTTTGGTAGAGTCAGCGACATGCTCCATACAGATCCACACGCCCTAACACTACTTCAACCATTACCCTGTGCATTCAAACTCTAACATGTAGTGACTGAGAACAAGTTGAAAAGTTATTATGAATTGCAAAGGAATATTGACAACCTTGCACCAACCATACAGAATAGTTGTTCACCAGAATACATTTTTATTACTGATGTTAAAAAGATATTTCATTTTTTGACATAGGACCTCATTTACTAGTTATCCAGAGTGTATATATATTTTTTTATCCATGCAGTCCTTATATGTGAAGAGTTTAGTAGTGCTAGGCTAGTGCATGTCTATGGTAACTAGTAGCCTGCATTAAAACCAGTCTGACCCAAGCACAGTGCACTGAGGCAAATCACTTATAACACCAGACTACCGATATAAATGTCTGTGTTGACTGAAATTTTTTTTTAATATAACAATTTTGCATTTAAAATAACTTATATTTGAGCAGCATCAGCTTCCTGATTGTAAGCTATGCAGCGGCGGAGTGATCTGCTAGGTTACAGCATCTACAGTAGTTTGTTTACTTGCGGCCGGCATTCCTACACGTGGAATTCACAAAGGCGCTTTCTACAAATCAGATATGGCAACGTTTGGAGGACTACCCGATGATTTTAAAGAGGTTTGTAATGCAGGATACTAGTTACCATAGACGTGCACTAGCCTAGCACTAGCCTAGCACCACTAAACTCTTCAAATATAAGGACTGCATGAACTAAAAAACAAAAACATCTCCAGAAATCACTCAAACACTCAAAAATCCTAAAATATCCCTTTAAAGCAGTACTAAGTAACTCATTTCCCTAGAGGCCATCAGCCCCACTGCAGGTGTCGTAGCATGTTGCGTTTTTTTACACATTAATTGTCCGTGGCAGTAAATCCTACGCTGACAGAAAAGACAACGGGAGGGAGGGATATTGTACATCCAATTACGCAATGAAGATACGTTTTTTTCTCTCAAACTTGGCGGTAAATACTGTTTAAGTGGCGCTAGCCCGCAGTTAGCTTTTCCCATTGGCCTGTTAGCCTCTTCTTCGTGATTCCATTAGTGTGTATTGGTGACTCTGACCCAGTGCAGGGAAAGCTGCAATCATGGTTTTCTGGCCAGAGACAACAGGAGGAGATGAAAGACCCCCCAATCATCCCATCAACACTTGTATTACCCCCAGAGGGACTACGGAAAGGACTTACTAAGGTAAACAAGTTACTTAGTACTGCTTTAATACCGTTTTAGATAAGCCAATGTTGCTGTTTGGATTGGATTGAATTGAACTTGTTACGTTCTTTTGTATATTGTTAACGCTGGTTACGAGTTATTGTTGTTTACATCGCTGTGACAGTATTGTGTGCAGAAATACAAATCTGTTCATAATGCACGCTGTGAGCCGGAGCAGACCTACATTTGTTTGGCGCTAATAACTACCAAATATAGCGGCCAAACCATCAGCCCATATCTACATCTTTTTTTTATTTTTTTATCTCATTCTAAATATAGTAAGACGTGGCCTCATTAACTCATCATTGTGTTCTTCTAAAGTCTCGATTCAACACAATATCCCAATATGCACACTCTTCATGCCGCTGTCAGGGGTCTTTTGTTGTTCTATTTTTGAATCTTTCCGATCCTTTTCCAATACCTTTCTCTTGCGCCGGCTGGGATTGCACAACTCACCCTCATCACCGCGCACATGTGGACGTACGCGCTCGTGTCCCAAGTCAATTTCATGGGACATATTTGCTGTCAGAACCAATCAGTGCAGTTTAGATGGGCCGCGGCGCTGCGCGGCTATTAAATGGTGGTCAAAGTAGAGAGGTTTTAATGTGTCTGAGGCAAAAACAGCTGTGTGTATTTCCCCCAAAAATAAAAAATAAATAAAGTCATAAAGCTTGGAAGAAGATGGCGGAGAGACGAGAAGAGGAAGTTGAAAAGAGCAAAAAGGGGAGACATGAGAGCCGCGATGAGAGATGTGAATAAACACAAGGTAATAGATGGCTGGCTCAGGCTTTTGGATACTAATTATGGCGCAGAATGCAATGAATTTCAACGACTATTGATCACTGGAAACTTTATGAATAGGCTGCTTTGTGGGAATCCTGCAGCAGGGAAAAACATTCATTCGGTTCATATTTTACTGCTTTTGTGCGTTGAATTGATATTGGAAAATTGGACTTCTTCTTGCAGAATAAATACAGCTTGTAGAGTATACGTGAATAAACAATTTGTCAAAGAAATAGATAACACAGCGTAATGGCTGCATTTCAAAAACATTTAAGCTGATGGCAAACCTGGAAGAATGCATTGATGCGCCGGAAGCTTTTAGAGTCAGCCGCCTCATACTCAACTTCACAATCTGACAGGTGTAAAACGTGCGCATAAAAGCGAAGAATCTTGACATGCTGAAGGATTTGCGAAAGCTAGAACCGCGATGTTCAACACTTGCAGTTAATGACCAAGGGCTGATCAGAGGCAAGGGAGCGGAGGGAGCGACACAGCAACACAGAGCTTGAGCAATGTGCGGAAAACATTTGTTATTTATATTGTTATAAATATTTTCCAGATTTGTTTGACCCATGAGTTTTGTCAGACAGGAGAGTTTATTCCAATGCCTTAACCGCCAGGCCATTGTGCATTAATGATATAACATGAATTCCGGAGCACATGCCATTTTGTCTTCAATAACATAATAGCAGATAATGAATTGCTCAATGGGCAACAGAGAATCGCATACTTTGAACAGATGTTACAAACAAGACAAACAACTTTGCTCCGCTCATCTTAAACCAGCCGTGAAACCCTTTTAATAGATCGATTTCAACATAGTTGGATCACGAAGCTGCGATATGATGACGGCCTGTTAAAGCTCTCCTAATCCTGGGATGTGGAGTTAGAAATCTATCTTCGAGCCCAAGCCACAAGAGAGCTGTCAGAGAGTGCGCTGACCTGCAGCGCGTGAATCGTCTCCTCTAAAGAACTTCCACATGCGCTACGGTTCACGGGATTACAGTCATAATGGACACACATGCACACTCACAGCTGCAAGTGTCTTGAAGGGCACATTATGATACATTGTGTTATGATGTCGTTCTTTCCACACAAAAAAACTATACGTGTGTTTTATTTCATTGACACACAGTGTTCAGTAATGTTAACCCTTCATACTTTTGTCTGTGTAAGTTCTCAGTCATACAGGAGTTGTCCATCTTCAATGAAGGTACTTGATTCATCTTCTGTACTCAGTAGTTGAAGTCCTCGAACGTTTCGCCTTTATACTTTTGGTGTTTTGTTGTCTAATGCTGAAGTTCTCAGATTTGTATTTCCTGCATTTTGTTGCTACACAGATGGAACACAAAACTGTCCCACCACATTTTAAAGCCCTTCATACTGTCAAGGATTTGCTAGCATGCCATCATAGATATCATAGAAATCCTGTTAGCTACCTGAGCCTGTTCCTACCAATGTGTACTTCTGTTAGCCAATGGTTTACCGAACCTGTTTGAATTGAGTGTTCTCTCCTCATACAAATGAATGATGACCCCAGGTCCTATTTTAAAATATGGAGTGGTATGACATGTCCGGTTTATGGCATTTATATCATTTCTGTGGTTTCTCCGTCATTAACATATTATAAGATGACACTACAAAAAGCACAAACCTAAAGGCCCTATACCTGATTTTTGTAGTAGTGTAACACATTTTGTTTTATCCTCCTATATAACTGTTGGGAAAAAATACAGTGCATCAAATTATGAAACATGTGAAACGTGCCTATAAACTCCTTAACCTCGGTCTGAACCGAGTGCATTTTCTCCAGGTTGGCTTTATCCAAATGTAAAAGATAAAAAAAATAAAAAAATAGCATCAAACTTGGCTGTAAATACTGTTTAAGTGGCGCTAGCCCACAGTTACTTTTGCCCGTTAGCATGTTAGCTTCTTCTTCGTGATTCCATTAGTGTGTATTGGTGGCTCCGACCCGGAGGCATGAAAGTTGCAATTGTGTTTTTCTGGCCAGAGACACCGGGGGGAGATGAAAGACCCCCCAATCATCCCATTAACACTTGTATTATCCCCAGAGTGACTACGGAAAGGATTTATTAAGGTAAACATGTTACTTCGCACTGCTTTAAAAGCCAAACTGGAGAAAATATGCTCGGTTCAGGTGGGGGTTAACAGGGATGTGTTGATAATGTGTAAAGTAAAGAATGAGTTTGGGCCACAACTGACAACTAAATTTACTGTTTGTAAACAGTAAATCAGGTATAGGGCCTTTAACTGAATATGATTTAGCATTTAGCTCTGAGGTCTCTTTTACACACTAATTATTATCTAATGTAAAATGTGTCTCTACATTTGTTGATGATTTCTAAGTAGGCTTTGACTTCACCAAAATGTGGCCTAAATCTTTCATAATTGGCGATGCTAACGGCTATAGGAAAAATACACTGAACCGGCTAAGGGACTAAATAGCCGGCTTGCTAACTGCCCGCATTTGTTAGATTGAATGCCGTTTCTGTATTTTTATCACATACCGTTAGCTAAAGGTGAAGCTTGTATTTGCGTTGTTCTATGATGTTTCATTCCCACTGCTGCCTAGAGAGGGCGCTCCGGACGATTAGAAAACCTCTCACTGTCTTTTCATTATCAACGCTGAGGTACACACATTACTGTTTGTTATGCAAAATAAGCCCACAAAGGCCATACACTATCACCAGATTTCTTCAGATCATTTCAGTGCTCAGATTGCCTCCGTTACACAGCTAACTAAGTCTGAATGCAACTATACAGACTACGTGAAATTCACCTGCACAATTAATCACAGTAAAATATATTTCTCTAAAATATGTACTGTGAACTCAATCTTCACTTTAAAACATATTTGCAATTGTCATAAAAATGACTATCATGGTCATCAGTGTGTCCTAAAGTGTCCAAAAAGGAAGCATGGACGTGAGTACAAACGTACGCTAGAGTCCAGCGAGCCGTTTGGTGCATGTTGTGGTCAGTATTAGAGAGTTGATTTCTACACGTCGCATTACCTCTGCTAATGGCACCCAGATGACAGTGGACGGCGGACTGGGTGACCCGTTTGTGAGCCCCGGTGGAAAAGAATGGAATGAGTAACTTCCACTTGACTCAGTGTAGTAAAAAGGTCTTCCCAAAAAGCGCATATCGAGGCCTGAACTTTCCCGACACAAGCCCCTAATTAGAGCAGACCAGAGTGTGTCACATTATTGGTCATGGCAGCCCGCATCCTCCCGGCAAGTGACTTTCCTATGCCTGTCTTATCAAACTGTGAAGTTCAATTTAAAATAGACAAACAGTAAACAGGAAGCCAAGTCATGTTTATATTTAACGTTAATTCTATAAAATGTCATATTTTGAGAGGTTGGGCATTTCTTTTGGCAGCACGCAGGGTATCATTGAAACTTTCCACAGTTATCTTTGGGATGACATCAAGGCCATGCTGTGTCATAGAGGGGTGTTTTCCAATATAGTGGTATACAGACTGACCTGACCCTCATGTAATAAACTATTATGGTTTACAAAAATCCACAAGGACGCATCAAGAGTAGGTGGGTGATGCGGATGAGGATGAAATTCGTGTATTTTAAGTACGTCTGCATAATTGGGCAGTACAATATTATTTGGAGACTGTTCTTACAGTCTTACAACACATCATAATTGTTTCAGTCTTTATTGATTTTAACATTTCCAAGTCAAGTAAGAAAAGCACACAATGTGAGCACATCCCTGACAAATTGGATCAAATGTTGGAAAGCAGCAGCAAATTCGAGTCAACCGATTTCAATAAACGTGCTTCTGTAAGGTCACAGAAAAAAACATCTTCGTGCCTGTACTATATCTTCGCATCAGAACACACAGCGGACTTCCAAGGACATTGTGTTTCATGCCTCACCATTATAAACCATCCCTACACAACAAGAAGAAGCCATTTGAGTTGACATTTTGAAAGTATTTAGCAGTATCTAAATTCACTTCTCTTCCCTTCAGTCCTGCCTCAGGGAGAGGACTGCGGAGTCTCGATACGTGCCAAGTCCAACTGACTGCTTCATCCACCAGGCTTTCAGGGAGATGAGCTCCTCTGTGCATTCTGATCACTGCTTTTGTTTTGAGTCTCTGTGTGTGCCTAACATGCAGTGGAACTGACAGTAAAACAAACTGAACTGCACGTAATTGCTTATGAAACGTAATATAGTCGACCATTGCCGTTTTCGAGGCAGTAAAAGCCTCTCATTGTGCCGCTATATGGGAGCCTGTCCGCTGCAGCTGTGTGGTGTCCTCCGACCCTGGTATGTCCTCACTGGTTTCAGGTGAGTGAGTCGGTCTCCTCCTGCCACAACTTTATCACCGTCTCCGAACCTCTCTCCTGCCTCTCTTGGACTCAAATGACAGTGACCAAGCCTTATCTCAGCGCCGAATCAAACAGCCCATTGTTCCCTCCTGTCACCCACTCCTCCACCTGTCTCTCCGCTTAGCCCTTAGAACCTGCTGCCTCTGTGGCCGTCTGTCTGCAGGTATATCGCTCACACCTGTCCCTTTTAAAAGTTTTCACATTCCAAAAATCACCACTGCATTTCAACCGTGATTACTTTTTCTAACTTCCTCTTGTCGATGTCTTCGGTAGTCAGCCAATGAGACCTTACCTTCTCAACCAATCACCACCTATTAGAGATCAAATCCCTGTGTTTGTAGACCCGCTCCAATTTGCATATAAAAAGAACAGAAATGTTGAGGACGCCATTTTCTTTGCTCTGAACTCTGTTTACAAGCATCTTGATGAACGGAAAGCATATGCTAGAATGCTATTCATAAACTACAGTGCTCGTGAATGGTAAGATGTCCCCAGTGTCTATCTCTAACACAGGATCCCCTCAGGAGTGTGTTCTGTCCCCTCTGCTGTTCATACTGTAGACAGACAGATGCCGGGTCACTCAGAAGAACAGATCCCTGGTTAAGTTTTCAGACGACACAGTCCTGGTGTCCTTACTTTCAGGATCTGAAATGAACCACGGCCCTGCATTGACAGAGTTTGTCCAATGGTGCGACAGCAACTACTTGGATTTAAACGTCTCAAAAACCAAGGACATGGTTATTGACTTTAGACGCTCCACAGCGCCCTCTCTGGGCAGCAGTGTCATTCATGGTGAAGGGGTGGAAGTGGTGAAGTACAAATATTTGGTTCTTGGATGGACAACAAGTTGCGGTTTGACGCAAATACAGACTCCGTTTTTAAACGGAGCAGAGAGTCAGCAGAGAATCTATCTTTTAAGGAAGTTGAACTCTTTCAATGTAAATAAAAGGATTCTCTGCAACTTTTACTGCTGTTTCATAGAGAGCCGATTAACCTTTTCATTTGTTTGCTGGTTCAAGGGTTTGTCTGTGAAAGATAGAAACAAACGGCAAAACATTATCAAAATCTGCTCTAAAATTATTGGAGTTAAACAAAGAGACCTTCAGTCTCTATGGGAGGAGCAGGCGCTAAAGAAAGCTAAATGTATCTTGGGTCAGCCTCTCCATTCTCTGTCCTCTGAGTTTTCGTTTTTATGTACCCTTTCGGAATACAAATCGTTTTGCCAACTCTTTTGTCCCCTCTGTCACTGAACTGTTGAATTCTGAAGGGAGTGTGTTTACTAAGTGACATCGACCTTTTTGAAATGTGTCATTTTCTTTTAATTATCTGCTATTGTCACTGTGAGTGCTGTGATGTGTTTGTGCAAACATCTGTCGGAGGTTGCAACAAATCAATTGCCCTTGAGGGATCAATAAAGTTTTCTGAATCTGAAGTCAGCTTTTAACTTGGTGGTCCCAACAAAGCTCATTCACAACCTCAAATGCCTTGGACTTGATAATGCCATTTGCAGATGGATTTTTAATTTTCTGATTTGTCAACTACAAATGGTAAAAATCAATGATTGTATTTCTGATGAGCTGTATGTTAGCACTGGTTCTCCGCAGGGGTGTATTTTGAGCCCCCTGCTGTTCACGTTGTAAACTCATGACCTTGTAGCATCTCATGAAAATAATGTGATAAATGAATATGCTGATGATACAACCATCATTGGGCTTATCAGTTCTAACAATGAATCTCATTATCATGAGGAGGTGGAGAATGTTGTTCAATAGAGTAAAGAAAACAACTTGCTTTTCAACACTTCAAAAACATGTGAACTTCTTATTGATTTTTGTCACAACAGGACTTGCTTATTACTAGCTATGATTCTGAGGTGCATATTGTTGAAAAATGTAAATTCTTAGTCGTGACTCTTTCTCACGACTTGAATTGGAGCTCTAATACGGAAAACATTACTGAGAAAGCGAGACAGCGCCTCTTCTTTTTGCGCAAGCTTCGAGAATTTACACAAAATACTAAAATTCTTTAAAACTTTTACTATTGTGTAATAGAGAGTGTCCTACCAGTTGTATTACTGTGTGGTTTAGGAATCTGAAAAAAAGAAGACTTTGAACAAAGTGTTTCACTCAGCCAACAGGACCATTGGCTGCACTTTGAAGAAGATCTTTATTTATATAGCGCCTTTCACAGACATGGTCACAAGGCGCTTTACAGGGCTACTTTACATAGCTTCAGTTTCCCTTGGGGGAGACTGACAGAAGCGCTGTCGCGACTGCACACATCTGCGCCAAAGGTCCCTCTGACCACCATCACCATCATTCATTCCTCCTGGCCTATTGTACATGTTTTGAGTGGTAGTACCAAGAGGAAACCTACACAAACACAGGGAGAACATGCAAACTCCACACAGAAAGGCCTCGTCCAGGTGGGAATCAAACCCGGGACCCCCTTGCTGTGAAGCGGGAGCTCTAACCGCTGCGCTACCATGGGGCCACATTTAAAGCTAGACTCTGGAATCGAGCTTTAAAAGTTGTTAATGACGCCTCAGGCCACCCTGGTAGGGCCATTTTGGAGAGTCTCGCTACAGAAAAAAGGTATTGCATTATAAATAAAGTTGGATTGAGTTGGATTGGATCGCTCTGTCAAATGTTCTACTGATCGCCATTCAAACAATTACTTTCCACAAGCTGTGATGACTTTAAACAAAGCACTTTAACTTTTGCATGGACTCTTTATTGTACAGTATTTTACCCTTAAGTTTCTTATGTGGAATTTGTTTGTTTTTAAGTCATGTAATGTCTTTATATACGTTGATAGTGCACTTTGAACTCATTACACCTTTTTTTCCAATGTGATTTTTATACTACAAATGGCTAATAAACTGAAATAAACTGGCTGTAACGTGAGGTACTAACCATTCAGGCATCATGCCACACACTTTGTGGGGTTAATCAGACAAGATAGACAGACACAATCTTCTTGAACATTCTGCAGTACAGTTTTGTTCATTGTTGAAAAATTATGAAAATAATTCTGTAGTCTACCCACATTCAAAACAATGAATTTATCCTATACACATGGGTAAATACATTAAACCTAAATGTCTGAAGCCATATTAATGGAAAACAAACCCCTACCACAGACATGAAAGGATGATTCACATTTGTTTTGTTAATTAAATTTAAAATTTAAATTTCAGTTCAGTTCATTTTATGTAAGCATTTACACGCCAGATTGTAGCCATGGGCTCACACTCACTCCTACACTCACATTCATTCTCACCTACTGTACGTGTTTTAGTTGTAGGAAAACCTACGCAGGCCCGGGGAGAACATGCAAACTCCACACAGGCCCCGTTCGGCACAGGAATTGAACCCGTGACCTTCTAACTGTGAAGCACAAGCGTTAAACTCTGCGCAACCATGTGAGAGAACACAGAAATATGAACAGCTAAACTAATACAATAATTATATGCATGCACGTGTTTGTAGGTGTCTAACTTGCAACCAAGTTAGACTGCCTATTTTTTAGTTTTCACAGGATATTGTATGCTCTAAATTTTCACATTCTGTGATTTGCATGCACTCAGTTTGCACTTTTGATTATTTGGGCAGCAAACAAATGGAATATACGTTATTTGATAAGTGTTTAGCATAGCAGTTAGGGCATTAAAAAAAAACATCAAATTAGTGACCTTCTTAGTCACAACAAAACAGACAAAGAAGTGATTTTCAGACCAAACTCTTTGAGAAAACCACCCGAGCGTCTTGGCCCATATCTCGGTCACACCTGCCCGTCTGTCGTTGGTCTATCCCTGCGTCTTCATGCTTGACCTGATCTGTCTCCTGCCTTTATCTCCGAGCCTGTCCTGATGCAACCTGACCTGGCCCGCTTATGTGCTCCCCATAGCCCTTAGCTGACGGTGCTGCTGTCCCGAGGCAGTTGGCTGGTTGGCTGGTTGGCTGGACGACCTCTGAGCCGATTAGCCTTACCTACCGCAGTTCATCTGGGACACACATTTACAAACACACTGGATCGCATTCAGCACCGAGCTCTGGCTGTCTGCTCGTCACAGCCGCAAACCTGCGAGGGCTCGGGGCAAAGGTGTTATGGGGACATATAGGAAGAGAATTTATTAATTAGTAAAATTAATAAATTTTACTAATTTATTAATTAGATTAATTAATAAAGATTAATCTAATAATCTTTATTAGATTATTAGATTACTCTAATAATCTAATAAAGATTATTAGAGTTTTCATTTGAATGCCAAGATTGTTTGTAGCAGGACACTTATTGTATTGAAGGATTTGAAGATATTGGTCATAACTCACAAAAGATAGCCTATAGTTGCCTTGTTTAATGCACTGGCTCATGGCTAAGTGATACAGTAGGAACACATATGCCAGCCAATTCCTGTGCAGTGATTCTCAAATCTTAGGGATGAGAAACAAAGCTGCTGAGCACAAAAATCTTCCATAAGACTTTCAGCTAAATCTGTGCTGTGTTTTTGCTCTACTCCCCCCTTTTCTGATGGTATACATGCAGAAAACCTTCAGTGCGTTGGGTGCTAGTCTAGAATTCTCAATAGCCCTCACTGATCACTTGCAAAGCAGTTTCGGCTCATTGACCTCTGCTCTTGCTTCTTAGATGTTGTGCCATTGATTTCTCCTTAACACCGAGCTGTCCCATTCATACTGGGTGCTGTCTCCATCCATCTTAACCCAGTGATGCCTTATTAGTACCTCCCGCGGCGGAAGCCTACAGAGACATGACTTCACCACATGCTTTGGACTTTGAAGTGCATCTTGTAGACATAAAGAAGAACAACGGAGATACTGCTATAGTACTATATAAATTTTTTGTCACGATTAATCGACCGATATATAGGGCAAGTGTTGTTTTTACACATCATTGCCTGCTCTAGGAGAAAAGCTAAAGAAATTGTACTTCTCATAGTTTTTCTCATGGTTTTTCACACTTTTACTCATTCTTAAATAACTAATTGGTGAATAATTCTACTGTGTTTGTAGTTCTTTCTTTTATCAATTTTGATGGTATGTTCTTTAGTAAATGTCAGAATTTCCACGCCTTTTCTGCGCTGTTATCTAATAGCTGTTAATAAACAACATCAGACAGTTCAGTGCTCAGTTGAAAAAATAGTTGAGAAGTTGTACCAAGTTGTCAAGCTGAAAGATCAAACAATCCTTCAAATACACTCTTTGTTGCTTTAGAAAAGAGACCGCGAAACTGCAAGATACCAAGTTGCTTTTAAAACTATTCCGAACATCTCAAAGAAGTCTTGTTCCGAGGGTGGATCAATTCATATCACTTTCATCTACATATCTAAATTTGGAAGAGAGTGCATAATATTAACCTATTTAGGCGGTCCTTATTGAAATGCACTGCACCACTTTGACTATATCTGCTTTGTTGTGCTTCTCATCCATGAAGCCCATTTAAGCAGCTTACATCATGAAGATTTTTGTGGAGTATGATCACATACTACCAGTGAGTATATACACACGCTGTATAAAAAAAAAGAAGTGGAAAACCCGGTCAAGCTGCGAAAAGGGGAGGTGTAAATAGAACATGAATGAATCACATACTGGTGGCTATACGCTAACCACACACGCATCCACCAAAACAGGCCAAAAACACAGGGTCCAGACGGCAGGCCGGAGGGCGCAGCGGTGACACAGGCGGGTGGGGAGGAGCGCCGCACGGGGAAATCGCGGTGGGGTTCCTGGAGTTGTTGTCAATGTTGCTTATTTTGAATAATGTTATCCTTTAAATCAATGGCCACAGGGCTGTCAGTGAGTGTTCTCTTCGCCATGAGCTGTAAGGTTTTTCCCGGGATGTGGCTCCAGTGGCGCAGGGCTGACGTTACGGCGACACGAGTACGTTTCAGGGGCATGCCCAGATGTTTTTTTTTTACATTAGGGTGACCCGCTTAGTTATGCTTGGGTGGCTGGTCCAAATTTTTATCTTTCCCATATTAGGCTTCATTCAGGCTTTTACAAATACTTAGGCTTGGTATTTTCTTAATATAACTTTGTGAAAGATGTATGTGTCTAGAAAATACTTAATACACCTTATTATAAATAGCAGCAGAACAAAAATGAAACACTGGAGGCTGTTAGCTACTGGCAAACTTGCTAATCTGCACAAGGTTTGCCCACGAACAGGATCAGAATGGGTTTGGTGAAGATGAAACCTCCGTGTGATGTACACCAGAGTGCAGGCCGGCGTTGACACAGTAACAGAAGGACAGTGATGAGGTATTATATCATGGTTAAACCCGAAAAAAAGTCAGTTTGCTGGTTGCTCTGTGTGGGGTGGTCAGTCAGATTCCAGGGGTGGCCTGTGCTCTAACCCCCAAGACACGCTCGTGCTAAGTTGATAATGATAAGTCACTGCAAATCCTTCTTTTTTGCAACTTACTGACTGACAAAACATGCTGTACTTTAATGATGAATTACACGCCTTACATAGCTTTTCCAAGCACCAAAGAAATTGTTTTAGTATGCAGAGGACGTTTCAATGTTGTAAATGTGGCCACTATAGACTGTGTGCCTCTGACCTCTATAGGGGCCAATCACTCAATATCATTAACACATTAAAGTGATGGTTTGGAAGTCTAAATGTTTTACAAATTTTATAAAATGTGCAGCTGGTCTTGCATTTTCTATGTAAAGCAAGTAATAAATTAAAGATGTATTTTTTGTAAAGTCCCTTCTCCCCGAATCTCAGCAACTAATCAGAGTCTAGTTTCCTCCCGCGTTGACCAATGAGACGAGCTTTTCCTGTGAATCAGCCTGTCACTTCCAATCAGGAGGGAGGGGGAGGAGCTTGATTGTATGCTTTGGAAAATTCCGTTCCCGTTCTCCTCGTTTTGCAAACTAAGAAGGGCTTTCAGGTTAAAGAGGGGAGGAATGTATTAACTTTCACGTTTCACACCATCTCTCCACACTCACAGACTATCACTTTAACATGTGGGTGAAGTGTCTTGCAGGTAGGTAGTTTAATTTGACACCTGATTTAGAAAGCAAAGTGACGACTATGGGACTGAAAATGAAATTACATACTACAGTGACCACTTGTCCAAATGTCATACAACAAAGCAAAAAAAAATCAAAAATCATCCCATACGTCAATGTTTTAGTTTCTTGTTCTCGCCACTGCCCCCTCTCTCCCCTGCCTCTGTTTGAAGCCTTAAGATCCGACTACTGTGCGCACCACTTCATAAACTTCAAACCAAATGTTCTCACACCTTTCTTTTTTCTTTTTTTTTGTTTTCCAAGGGGCCCCCAAACTGGCCCCCACATACACACACACACACACACACACACACACACATGCACTGCCGAGTCATCCAAGGGCCACTTCATTACCCGACAGCACACAACGCACAGGTGGCTATTCTCAGTCCAATACCCTTTCCATCTAGCACTCCAGTCCACTCTTGAGCCACTGGCGCCCGCCTGGCATCGCGGTCGGCCGCTGCGGTTAACGGTTTTCCCACCCACCACAGAGCGTTGCACATGCTGAAGCCGTTAGTGATAAGTGGCTTTCCCCCCCGACTTGGTAACGTCCTAATGTTCCTGTTAATCTCGCATTCCTACACTACAAAGGCTGCAGAGCAAGGCCGGGGCAGTGTGAGCGGCAAAAGAGGCGACGCCATAAGGCCACCTCTGGATACAAGATTAACAACCTGCATTTGAACCGCACATCACCGGACAGTGAACTTCGCCACTGTGAGCGATCACGTGGGAGACGCTACACAGTTGCGAGGTCTGGGGCCAGTTCAGACAAAGCAATTGTTTAATAAGCTGCTTTGCATGTAATGTGTCGCCTCAATAAAGTCAAAATCTTGATATACAACCTATTTTCTTATTACAAAAGAAAGCAATTAGAGTGATCAGCCATGCAGAACACCTTGCTCTAACAAATCCACTTTTTATTAGATGAAATATCTTAAAATTGCATGATCTTGTTGATCTTAACCCAGCAGTTGTGACGTACAAGGCTCACAACCTCATGCTTCCTCAGTGTATACAAGAGATGTTTCAAATAAGAGAAGCTAGATACAACCTCAGAGGAACTAATATGCTACAAAAACCCATGGCGAGGACTAATACTAAGAGGAGGTGTTTATCAGTTAAAGGAGTTGATCTATGGAACGGTTTACCTATTCAACTTAAGGGCTCCAAAACTATTAAAGCATCTAAAAATATCTATAAGTGAAATATTATGGAAAAGTATATAACACAGTTGAATAAATATCATTAGAAAAGAAGTTAATTGCGGACGCATGACATAATTTTGATTGTTGAAGTTGATGTTGTGTACTTATATGTTACCATCGTTGGTATTAGAGAAACTGTGTGTCATCATCGGTCATAGTGTCACAGTTATTGGGTTAGGCAGAATAAGTCTCGACTTCAGCCTAAACCCCTTTTGGTCAGGCATCATAATAACTTAAATACTTTAAGTACACATTTTCCTTATTGTATAAAGTATAAGATCTTTGAAAAACATGTGACATGTGATCTAGACCGAAGAAAATAAACTACTATTACTATGAAATATGTCTGCATATTTTCTACTTCTCAGAGATGAACCTTACTTGGACCTCTTTCAGGTCGTGACCAACCATTTTGGGACAAGCATAGAATTATAAAAGCCATAATACACTTGCCCTCCTGAATTGCAAGTTGCAACACATTGTAAGCTTTTTATCGAAGCGTGTCCTCATGGGGCAGGTAACTATTTTACTGTAGGCATAACCCATAAAATGTGATAATTTCAATTGTCAATTGAATGGCCAATTAGAGAAAATAGGTTGCAAAAATGTTGCCCAAAGGCAACGTAGCAGAGTCATTTCAAACTTTGGCACATTCACTTCTAGAGTCTGTAGCTTTGCCCACTCAAACCGCAGCCCATTACGCAGATTTCCATATTAATACTTTATGGTTTACCGCATTGACCAATGTTTAGCTTGTAAAAGATATGCAATACTCTTTCAATAAGACAAATTGAGCGTCTAGAGAGAGAGAGGCGCACATGGCATTTTCAGACAAGAGTCAATGTCACGCGTAAAAACGAAAAAGTGACAGTTTATTTGACTTTTTGTCCACACCTAAAAGTAAAACATACTTTGAGTGGCTGACCGTAATCCTGCCTACCTGGACGTGTCTGAAGGCGGCCGTGAGCTGCGTCATGTGGAGCGTGAGGCACCTGGACGTGCACCGCGCGCTGTTGATCTTGTCCTGAACATCCTCGTGCTCTGGTGGTGTCCTGCGCGCGAGAGCCAACGACACCAGCGCGCAAAGGCGAAGCAGGGCGACTCCGCGTAACGACATGACACCAAGCAAACAAAGGGCTGTTTAGATGCTCGCTGTGGTCCCTGGGACTCTTCTTCTTCCTCTTCTTCTTCTTCTTCTTCTTCTTCTTCTTCGAGTCCTCCTCTTGCGACCAGTGAGTTGGAGAGTTGTGAATGAAAACATCTGCTCCCCAGAAAACGACCGAGCGCTCTCTCTACCTCGCGCACAGACACTCCCACCGTCTTCCCATGTGCATCTCCGCTCATTATAGCACATTATGGTCATCAGCGGAGCTCCAAATCACCGGTGGTTGCTTTAAAGGGCCATCATTTGCACCTTCCACCGTCATCTGCCACTGATTACATAGTCCACTGTCAACACGAAAACGGTGGCATCTTGGCTTCACGCTTTTATCCCCAAAATAAAATGTTTGCAACAACAAAAAATGAAAAATAAAGTGCAGCATAAATGTTGCCAAAGTGTTACATTGTCAAAGGACCCATACAGCCGCTGCGTCACGACAAGGTCAAATAAATATGCACAAATAACAACTTTTTTTCCCACATAAAAAGTTGCATAATGGATCTTTAAATTGGAGACCCTTAAACTACTCCATGTTCCACATAATCTAGGCTACGTGGTTTTATGAGTTTGGCTGTGACACGCGCACTTAAAGTACTTATATACACTACTACATATGTTCAGTTTGAATGGTCACTTTGTTTGGCTGTAATAATCGTGCCATATGCTATTAGGTTTATTGGAAGTCATTGTCGAGTTCCGCAAACCAACACTGTACTCGCAGCCGCATAATAATGACCCCCCCCCCCCCCCCCCCCTGTTCCTTCTCCCTTCATCCCATTTACAGTTATTCCCTTCTCATTATCACTGCAAACGCGTCATGTTCAAAGCAGCCCTCGCACACGCTCAGCTGAGTGATGCCACCGCGCTTCTAAATTTGGACTCACATCACAAGGGGCCCGCTCGGTGCCAAACGCTTCCCAATAGCCGTCTGTTGTTCGAGGGCCTATTAACACTTTATTATTACTTCTCTCCAAACAAACCGGGCATTGTGGTCCAGCGGGTAATTATAGGGGTGGGCTAATAAAAAGGGATTTCTTATAATGTTGAGGTAAGTGTTTGAGCCAAAGAGGTTACAGTCAGTCGAACATTATTGCTCGGGTTTTCGGGGCTAATAAGGGAAGGGAAGGGGGGGCAGTGCCAGCTCGACATGTTTTTGGGGCACGCGGGGTTGAAAGCTGTATTTGTTTATATGGAGCTCTCCGGAGAAGTCATCCCCGCTGGCAATAAAAAAAAAAAAGTGGAGAGAATCACCTCAAGTCTGATTGAGAGTTGTGTAAATATTTAGCGAGCGCTGGCGGGAGGGTCTTTGGCACTCGAGTGGATGGCAAAGCGCCGCGTTAAATAGACGAGAGTGTGGAGTAAAAATGGAAGCGCTTATGCTATGGCTGTGACGTGTGGTCACACGGGCCCACGGCAAATTATGCGAAATACTACGATTAGGGCACGCGGCAAGACATTTCACTCACCTGGGCTGTGTGAATGTGATCGCAGGTTTGCAGGTTTGTTCAATGAACCTTCACCTGACCTTTATTTAATTACCAGGAAACTCCTAAGGTGAAGCAAAAGGATATCTGCTGCTGATTGGTTCAAAAGTAACTCGTTATAGCCAATGAGCAGATGTTGGTAAATGTGGGGCGAGTAGGCAAAATGTTTACTCAAGTAAGAGTAACGATGGCAGAGAAAAAAATATGATTGGCATAATTGGTTGGAAAAGGAAACACCAATTCAAATATTGCACCCATCATTGGTTTGAAGACTATAAGCAAATATGCATTATTGGAATAATGTTATAAAGAAAGAATAACTCATACAAACCAGATTTTTTATTTTTTATTTTTTCTTATTATTTTTAATTTATTTTGTATGTATTTTTTTCCTCAAACCAACACATTGTATTTGTGGTCGTACTGACTGAACATGGCGTCCTGTCACTTGTTGGAGCGGGCTATGTGCTGCTTTGGGGCGTTGTCGGCGTGTCGTTGCGTTGTCGGCCTGCTGCAGCTGCGATTGCCCGGGATCGTGGTGCTGTTTGTTGCCATCAGGTTGTTGCAAATTGCCCTGCTACTGGCTAACTACTGGCTACTACTATCATTAATGAAATTACGATACATACAGGGGTGGGAACTTATAAGTGTACTTCCTCCCACTCCTTTTCTAGTTTTTGTACTGTGTTATGTATGTATATGGAAGCATGTGGAAATATCATGAACGTGTGTTAAAAGTTCATAAAAGTGGCACATGTTAATAAAAAATACAAAACAAAACGAGCGTGTGAACTCGGAATAAACAAACAATCAACCAAACGTTACTTTTAAATAATTTTACTCAAAAAGTGGCGGCCCAAGTCTTTAAGAGTAAAAAAGTACTTGGAGAAAATGTTCTTGAGTACTGAGTAACTGTTCAGGCGTAAAATGTTCCAGTCGTGATATAAATGATGAGAAACAAAACTTGAAATTATGTGAACATTTTAGTACTTTCAAAGAAAATTCTGTAAAAACATAAAATGAATCATTATGTAGAATTAAATAAAAAAAACACAAAATACATATTCTACACACGTCAAAATGAATTAACGATTTACTCAAAAACGGCAAAAAGTGAAAAAAGTACAGTTGCTTGGAAAAGTTACTTAAGTACACGTAATTGTGAGTATGTAGCGCCATACTTTGTGTTTTTGCCATTGTCGCCGTATTGATGAACGGGCCTGTTGTTTTCAGCAAATATAAAACCCGACCACTCGCAGCAACACTGGCGCGATATTGGCCCGAACCACCAGCGGATTGGCGCCTAAAAGTATCAGTTTAAGCCTTTATGGAAATTTCCCAGAATTTCTGAATCTTTCTCAGGGGAGTCACGGCCGGTAACACCCGTCACCAGAAGAACATGCTAACTCCATACAGAAAGGCCTCACCAGCGACCGGGATGCAAACCCAACAAAAGCACAAAAACTGACTAATTATGAAATTGACAAAACATTCCAATGGAGATGATGACACGTTCTGGATCTACAAAAACGAAATAAACAAACTAAAAGCCATTATATTATGTTTATTGGCGGTCCAATTGCTAACCCTGAAGTAAATCCAACAGCAATGTTTGAACACAAAGTAGAGTCTCCGCCAATACATGACCATATCCCTCTCACCAGCCAACAGTCAATAGCATTTGGACTTGCTCTTACGTCATCATTTACAAAGACACTGAGGGTTTACATCATGGCGGAACGGAACAAAAATAACACCCCGGTTGCTCAAAATTTGCATGGGGACTGGAGTCTAATCAGGGGAAATCAAGTGCCATTGAAATGTTACCACTGAAAGATGCTGCTATTGTTATCATTACGAGTATCGTGGCATCGAGCACATTATTACATTTGCTCGAAGAAATGGCATGCCTTTATGGGCCGCACAATGCAGGCGCCTTAGTCATTATACTGTACATATTATATGCCACATCTGAAAGGGCTTTTTGTCACAATGTTCTGTCCGCGTGTATCATTCCCATCTGAACTGTACTTTAGCCCAACAAGCATCTCGCAAAAAATACATATAACCCGAAGTCTACAAGTTTATATGTTCAAAGCAAGCTGTGGAGTCGATTCAGGCACTGTGTGATTTTTATCTGGAAAAATAAAGCATGCCTACTTACTGTATATGGAGACTTATGGGGATCTTATGTGTGATGACCAGGCTCTCTCATGGTAAATGGGGGGATTCCTGCACAAAATCGTAAATGGATGATTATGCATTTGATTAACAGCTTCATGAGGATCTATAAGCACAAATGGCCGGGAAAGGGGCGTCTATGCATTTCTAACTTTTACAGCTTCTCAATCAAAAAGCACAGATTGATTTGAACATGCTTGCTTTACCCACAGATGTTGTGGAGTATCCCGGTGTAGAAGCTGCTAAACTAGTTCCTTAATTTCACTGACCACTTGGCTCCAAACCATTAGCGGACACACATCACTTACACTTGCTGTTGGGTGCACACAGTCATGTAGCAGGAGCATGCACTGTCTGTCTATCCAAACGCCTGTTGATGAAAGCCAAATGTGGTTGGACAGAGGGGGGGGGGGGGGGGGTGGAGAGACACTTCTACAGGCAGATGTTTGGCCCAGAGACTGTGTATGAATTTGAGCTCTTAAGCCGCTCTAGTCAGTAAAAATCTGCCAATAACTGATTGAATAACAATTTGGTTGGGAATACTTTGCAACGAGGCACCACAAAATTGTATACATACAATACTCTCTGGTGTGAACAAACGGTGTCATTGATTGTATTTGTTTGGCAACTCAAAAGAAGTGTATAAAGACTAGCGTCAAACTATGTTCCCATGATGGTAGTTTATGTAGTGCTATAGCTTTAGCCACAAATAGTGAAACTAATGCAACAACTGTTTACTTTGAGTGTATTCGTTTCCATTGGCAGCAATTAGGACTTTGTCTCTAAAAGACTGCATTTACTGGCAAAGTGAAAGGTCGTCCTCAAGACACAATTTTGCTAATAATTGCAAGATATAGGGCCAGGGCCTTGGTGTTGGTCTGCACTATCTAAAAGCATGCACATTGTTTTGCATAGCTAATATTTTGTGTATTTGCAATTGAGTTATTTCGAAATTTGTATTTACTTTTTGTGTTGCTTCTTTTTATAAGGAGACACAATTAGCCGTGCACGGACTCATATAGCTGTGATACATTTGTTTCCTTTTTTAGAGACAGGGTGCCGTCACCTGTGGTACTTCATTTTCTTTACTTGATAGTAATGAAGTAAACTCATTTCTTTTAAAATACTCCAATACAACAGTATTCAAAGTAGAAAACACAAATCTTTTTAAATAACGTTGTGAATTACAACTTAATGGCTCTAAAATGTTCCCTATGGCGACAGGTCCCCTCTTCCTACGGTACATTTGCACACTTTTTCCACTTACTACTCTGCAGTGTTCATCACAGAATACAGAAGATGACTCAAGAACCTTTGTTGAAGATGGACAACTCTTGTATGACTGAGAGCCTACACAGACAACTTCATCACAGAGCTTATAACTAACTTAGTATTTACACTAGTATCTTGGGGTGTAAAAAGAAATATGGAGTAGAAATTCAAATTATCTTTTAACAAAATCTCTACTCAAGCAAAATGCAGACCTTCTAGACCAGTGGCTCAACTGCTATGGCGTCGGGACCCACAGTCACCCTGAGATGACAAGCCGTGAACCAAATACGACTTACACTTGTAAAATATAATGTAAAATATGGTATTTTCCTCAAAATATTTTGTTGAATAAGCATTAAATAAGCCAAACAAACTGGGATTATGATAAAAAAATAAAAAAAACAATGACAGTCATTTTAACCAAATCAAGTAGTGATTATATACTTTTCCTGTACATAAATATGAAAAGAAATGTTTTCAGGGAAAGGCCCAATGAAAATGGTTATGCGACTCACTTTTGGGTCCCGACCCACCGGTTGGGAACCACTGTTCTATCTAGACCCCTTTTCGCTGTCAGTATTCAGCATTGATAGAAAGTGAAAAATGTGTTACTGAGAACAAAATGAAACTCCAAAATCATCCCATTTGCAGTATCTGGCGTTTCTACTTTATTTAACCCCACAAATAACACATTTGGTTATTTCAACTTGAGGTGCAGCTGTTTTCTGAAACGTTCACAAAAGATTGAATTTCATGAAGCTAAAAGAAGACCTCAGATGATGTAATGTTATACAGCGGTCTGGAGAACCGACATACCTCCAGTGCAATTTGCACAATACAAACACTATCACTGCTGGAGACCACATCTTAAGCCTATCACATAAACTACGGAGAGTGACCCCTTCTTTACATATTGGATGTGATCATTGTGTGTTATATGTCAGTGGTCTAAAGCAAACTGTACCATCTGTTCAATCCCACTGGTTTTGAGAGTTTATTTTTCTATTTAATTTAACCCCGATTGAAGTGGTTTAAAATGAGATCCTATAGCTTATATGTTTCATCTTTGCATCGATGAATACACACACAGCCACACAGAGACACACGCACACAAAAAGGTCTTTCTCATTTTAGAAAAATTGTGTTGGCTTTGACACTGACTACATTGTCAAAGAACTAGCATCACCATGTGGTGCATACGAGTAAGTGCATGTTTCCTCGTATACAAACTTTTTAACAAGGAACAGCCCACAGGTCCGTTTTGTTTTCCTAACATTATTTAAAGTCAAACCTTTTATATATAAACATTACATTTAGTCTCTGCTTGACTAGTTATTTAAAAAAATAGATTCATTTTCGTCCACTTGTCCGTTGCCAAATCACATTGCACCAGCCCATATGGCTCCTTCTGAACCGCTCTCTGTCTGACCCTGGGAGACTCTACCAGGGGCACGAAGCCCCGGACCACAGGGCTCCCAGGATCATTCGGGCGCTCAAACCCCTAGGGAAGTAACAAATGTGTCCTCTGCATTTCTGAGATCTGTAAGTCACTTCTCCACAGTCTCTCAATGTAAACCTGTCTACTTTACACTTAATTGGAAATATTCATAGCCTACCTAATGAATTTTCTCAAAGAAAATAATTTAAACATAGATTAGGAAAAAATATATATTTTAATTTAGTTTTGTATATAAATGAGACATGCAGCTTGTTTTTGTCTGTGGTGGATTTGCAAAAGGGTGTGTTTTGGCCTTCAATCAAATTTGTCCTGGGTCATAGATATGGGGCATGAGGAGATACTATTCATAGCCCACATGTTCTCAAAATACCATCACAAATCTATCCAGAATTACAAATAAGAGATCCCAATCCATAAGCCAAATCATAATGTTAAGTTACTTGGCATCTACTGTAGGCTATGTTATTATAACCTATGATACTGTTTGCTATAGCCTACGTAAACGCTATCGGTATAGGCTAGTCTATATTGACAAATTCATACATCTAGTGGCCCAAATAACTATACGCAGTGTCTTTTTTCTTTTCTATTTTTCTTAACCTTGTAGCTAACCCAAATGTCTTGCTTTATCTAATTGTTACAGACAGTGGGAAAACACATGGCTCGGGAATGAACACAATTTTTGGGCGGTCAAGGTCACTCCTCTCCTACTCCCAGTGATAGAGGCCTGGCCTTGGTCACTCCTACACGCGGTAGTTTCGGGACAGTTTTGAATCATTCCCACTACTTCGAACTATACCACTAACAGATACAGAAGAGCGACCAAAACTTCGACAATAAAAGTGCATAATTTGACTTTGGAAGCGGTCAGTGCCGCTCCCGCGCTTTAGGGGGCAGTAGGCGTCACTTGAGGACCTTTGCTGGAGCTGTTGAGGAAGAAACAGCGGAAGTTTTGATTTGGACGGATCGACATGTGACCACAATTTGGGTATTTTACTTTTTATTCCTAATAATTAAAGTAAAAATTGTAGCCTAATTTATAGCTGTCCGTGGATTTGATAACAGCATGCTACAAAAGGCGAACTTTGTGTTTTGAGACGACATTTAGCGGTTATTTCTTAAAGTAATGTTGTTTATTAGACAGTCTGGACCTGCCTGTGTTGACATAATCCCGTTTGTGGTTTGTATTAACCGTCGTTACTTATTGGAAAAACAAAGAAAAAGCTGTTAAAGCTAGTAAGAGTGAATGAATTAAGATGCTGGATATTATTATTAGGTTTCAAGTTGTTAGAAATGGATAGCACTCAGTCAGACGTGAGCTACCTGTAATTCGTTTTTTATAACATTAACAAAGATTTCTTTCTTTCTGTCTTTCTTTTGTATAAAAGTACATTAAAGTAACTCCTTTTCTGGAAGTGGTTGTTGTTAACATGTAACACATAACTGAAATTAATTCATTTGTTTCAATACTTTTATGTATTTCTGTTTGGATTACATTTGGGTTAAGTTAAAGACACACTGCGAAACATTGTGGACATTGTGCAATATAAAGCAATCTTCTAATGAGCAGCTCGACATCGGAAATGCCATTGCAGTGGGTCATCAAAGTCCGAATTTGGATGAGGACCTAACCTATTGAAATCTCACAAACATTTGGCTGCCTTTAGTCATACCTTTTTAGGTATATTTCAACAATCGAATTATCTGTAATGTCATCAGTGCTTGCATTTTGTTCTATTTATGGAGTGAAATGTTACATGGTGTGGCTTTAAATAAGCAAGTGCGTAGCTTTCTGCCACGTCATCCAAATTGGTAAGATAAACGGTAAAATCTCTATCTTGAAATAATATAATATGGATGTATGACAAATTGACAATCCACCGTAACAATAAATACTGTAGAAAAACATGTTTTTTTTTACCTACACCAGTTACATATTTTAAACTCTTGTGCAGAATATGTCCAAAAAGGCAAAGAGGAGGAAAAGCAGGAAGCCGTCTTCATCTTCAAGTGAGGATGACGAAAAGGTGAGGGGTTAAAGGGCCTACAGCCTACTCTATACATTGCATTGAGTTGCCTTGTGTACGAAATGCATGGTATAAATAAAGTTGCCCTGCCTATACCATATTTACTATATTTATTAAAAATTATTCTAATTTTTAATGCTGTTCACATTCACAATTCACATCATTTTTCTAAACACAGTTTCACAACAGTTTTGGCTTATAAACTCACCCCTTTGGAGAACTTTTATGTTAGAAATGTAGAAAAAGTTAGGGATGAGTTTAGATTACAACTGACAATTTAAAACATCTGTTTGTTACTCTTTAAGTGTTGGTAAACAAAACCATCAGGTCATGGTCTTACCTATTTAAATGATGTTAATAGTTTATTTTGAATATTTAATAGTTGTGTTCTCTATTCACAGAGACCATCAAACAGAAATGAAACAACCAAAAGAAAAAATGTCCCCAGTAAAGAGAAGCATGATGTGTAAGTACAATGTTGAATGTGATTTATGATTACATTATACCAACTTGTTTTTTCTCCTCAAACAAGTAGCGCACCGCAGAAAGCTAAAGGCCCCTGCACGAGTAAAGAGGAGCCCCATGGCAAGCGTCAAATCAAAAAGCCAGTGTACAGGCTGGAGAAAGACAAACCTACAAGAGGACATTCCTCTAATTTTAGGGAGGACGAAAGTGAAAAGAAGTCTAAGCATTCAAAAAGTAAAACGTCTGGAAGCAGTTCATCCAAAGACGGACGGGTGGCATCTTCTTCTCAGGCTATTTTCATACCAAGATTGGTGTCTAGGCAAAAAACAGAAGGCCAGTGTCTACCAGTGACAAAAAGATGTAGGGATGCGTCTCCACAGACTCCTAAAATCAAGGAGGCAAAGAAGTCATCCCCGGTCCCACAAGTTATACCTCCTCTCAGGAAGAATGAGCCACTAAAGACAAATCAACCTCACCAAGAAGAATCTTTAAAAGCCAAAATGAAAAGTAAATCATTTGCTATTGCTCCCTCGAGGTGGACAACTGCAGCCACAATATCTAGTAAAACTGAAACTGCCCCAGGACCACAACAAAGAAAAGAAAAGAAACAGTTCACCATTGTTCTGCCTCAGCCACGCTCTAAAATGATCAATAACACACTTGTGGCAGAAAAATTATCTTCAGACAGCAAATCACTTCCGACAAAGAGTGATCATAAATCTGCCTCATGTACGGCCATATCATCTCAGAGGAAAAGTCAAACACTGGCTGCCACTACTGACAAGTGTACAACCACAGCTTCAAGCATCAAAACAACTTTCCCAGGACACAAAAGTAAGAAGTACGCCACTGTCCCACCACAGCCACCGTCCATGCTTCCAATCTTCAGAATTCCTAAAAAGGCTGGTGAGCGAGAAACCTCATCTGCAAAAGACAATAAAGCAGTTCCTGTAAAGAGTAAACATGCCAATTCACCGTGTGAGGCTACATCATCTTCAATCCCACAGTCTTCCAGTCGCATCACGGCATCGTCTAATCTAGATGTTCCAAAACAAGATGCACGGCAATCTTTTGTGAGCGACGGTTCCCCTGCACATCATGCTGACCCATCGCCTTTGCAAGACGAGGTAATTTTGTCATAAATATGGATCAGTTTCAAAACAATGAATGCTGAATATTTGTTTCTTGTTTTTACTCCAGATGATGGTGGTGGAACAGCTCCATCAGGCGCGCTCAGAAAGGCTTCTGGAGGTGAATGTAATGCAAAGCTATGGGGAGCTCACCTGCATGGAGATAGACCCACCAGAAGAGGGAGCTACAGAAACACAATGTAATTGATAGCAGACTAAACAAGGCACAAATGAAATCTGATTGAAACTAATAACTGAAGCTAATGTACTACATTATTTTCTTTAGGCAAAGAACTACCACAGCAAAACATCGTCATAGTGCTGGACACCAACATACTGATCAGTCACCTGGATTATGTCAAAAGGATTGTATCTCGCGGTTTAGAAGGTAAAGTAAAATCAAGCATTGCACTTGTTTCCACAGGGCAGTAAAAAGCATCAAAAGTCATTAAAATGGATTTTGGCTAACTTGAGGCTTTAAATGTCATTAAAAAGCATTGAAATTGATTTAAATTAGCCTGGCCTTTGCCATCCATAAACATGGTCAATTATCTTTTCCCTACATGTACGTCTGGGTCTGATCTCAGTGGCTGCGTTTCATTGAATTCAACCTACTATTCAGCGAGCAGGGGAGGCGGGTGTTGTAGGTGACATTACGCATTTGCACCGGATTTGCTGGTTGTAGTTTGAAAACAGATCCAATCGTTTCAAAGGAGTTCATCCCTTCCACCTGAAAACGGAGCTCAATTGTGACGTTCCAGACCCTCTGTACGAAATGAGTGCGAGGGTATGGTAAGACCAGGCTAGATTTAAACAGGAATGAAAAGTAATTTTTTTTACATTTACTGCCAGTTTAGTGAATGGTTACTAAATGTATGGCCAAAAACACGTTCAACTGCAGGTTTGTTTGATTTTATTTATTTTTTATACATAAATTTTTGCTCAAATTATTGCCATTGTTCCAGTAGTCTAGTTGTGGTCTAAAACCTACGGAAGCGGCCTGATCTCACTTGCGTATGTTTTATTTTTTCACTGGTTATTTCAAGATAATTTCTTGTTTGTACAATATACGGTTTATGTTATTTCATGAAATGAAATATATCATGTTATTTTGTGATACCAATTTATTAGGCTATAAAATAATGTGATATTATTTTCATAATAAAAACACATATCAAGTTATTTCTTAATATTATTACCAACCCAGGTAGCAGTGTCTTGTCTCTCTTGTGGCACAGCAGACTGACTGGCGACCCGACTGTTCTTATCACGAGCAATACGCAATAAATCCAGTGTCAGTAATCAGGCAGTATAACCATTACTTGATCTGAAGTGGACACGCGGTGTTTGCCCCACAACAATCACACCTGGTGCGAATCACAGCAGTCAGAACATGCCGTGGCGTGATCTTCTTCTAAATATCACATTATTTCATGATAAATTGTTATCACGAAATAACGTGATAATTTCATATCATGAAATAACGCGATCCGTATATTGTACGAACATGAAATTATGTTGAAATAACGTGATACCAGCATGGCTTTAGCCTTTATCCTACGCACCCATCTGGATTTGATGTGTGAAGTCTGTCTTTTTCTACATTATAATGAAGACCAGAAAAGTATTCCCTTGATTTTCTATTGTTCTCTTGGCAGTGGTCTTTCCTGTGGTCCTCATTCCGTGGGTGGTGCTGCAGGAGCTGGACTCACTCAAAAAGGGTAATCGTGTGTCAGGCTCCGTGGCTCACTGGGCTATTCCTGCTATCTCTTACATTTACAACAGCCTGAAGGGCAAAGAGAGCCGGCTGTGGGGCCAGTCCATGCAGCAGGCCGCGGAGAGCATGAGTGAGTGAGATTAACTTTTCACGACTTTATAACCAAGGGGAACGTATCAGCTACTCAGTCGTATAATAGAAACTGAGCAGCTGACTTAATGTCTTTTGTGTTTTTTACACAATGCTCAACATCCTCATTAATGTTGTGAGAATATCTTTACACATAGTTGAAGAGATTCAAATTTACACCATTGTGCAACCAACTCAACCAACAATTCAAGTTACGCTCAAATCGGCCATAGTTTGTGCGAGTTATGACACTTTGAACGCGGCGGCGAGCGCCGAAATGACAACACCGTTAATTCTATTAGACAATGTTTAACAACTTTTAATGTCCTACTTGTGTAGATGATCTGGAGTGACCGGGGAGTCGCTGCGTTGAACGCCCTAGGACGAGTTTGTTCAAATGTGAGGGCATGAAATGGTGCCTTTGGCGCCCGGTCGCTCTTCTGGCCAGTATGGCCGCCCTAGAGTTGGTTGCCTGGCAACCGTGTAATATTTTCGGGTATTTCGGTATTTTCGGGGGTTTTGCCATAGGGCGCAATGTTAATGTGGTTTTTCCAGGGGGCGCTGACGCGCCATTTTTTATTTTATTTTTACATTTTTGAAGGCTTTTTTTTTACCTAATTGAATTTTGTGCAAAAAATCCGGACTTTTCGTCAGTGGGAAGTTGCTGAAACAGGCTTCGGAGGGGGAGAGGAAAAATAATAAGAATTAAAGCTGCAAGTGGCATTGAGAGGCCCTCGCGGGCCGCGGTGGCCGGTTGCCGCACGCCACCGCAATAACCGGAGGGTGCTGCCGCGCCCTACCTGGTTATAACGTGGCTGCCACCCTAGGTCGAGTTTTTAAAAGAGCAAAGGCAAGAAATGTTTGTCATGTTTGTCTTCCACCTCTCTGTCCCCAGACGGTCTGAACGCTGAGAATAATGATGACCGAGTGCTGCAGTGCTGCCTGCAGTACCAGCTCCTGTATCCAGAGTGTGCTATTATCTTGTGCTCGTGAGTCTCCCCTCCCCCGCCACCACCTCCATTCTGCTGCTGCTGCAAAGAGTGTGTCCTCTGCAAATAATGCGTGCTTGTGACTCCAGCCAGATAGTTCCAGTTTGAAAGAGAGAGAAAGAGAATGGCCAGACACACTAATTGGGAGTGAATGGATCTGCTGAACAAGGAAATTTCACTGGAGGGAGTTTCATCGCACAATAGCAGTGTTTTGTCACATGCATATCTTTTCCGCGTGACCCATTTTTCCAAACATTGCAGATTTCCACTGACTGCTATTAATTAGTAAAGATATATTTTTGTTTTAAGTTTCACCGCAATCAACTCAAAATCATAATATTTATAGTTTTGAATTTATCAAATCGCAAAGGCTGTAGTTATTTTTAGGTCAGATTATATCTTCTGTAAGCAACAGAATATTCCGTCTCCCTTTTATGCATAAGATCTGCTATTTCTATAGTTCATTGGTCATCCATTTAAGTGAGGTATTTGTCACTTAACAAGTCAAGCTTAATCTCAATTTTGACCTTGAAACACACATGCCACTCTTCATACACCGATGTATCCTCCATAATGCTGTTGCTGTCTTTGATATTAAAAACGCTTCCTTCTTTCTGCTCCAGTAATGATAAGAACCTCTGCAGCAAGGCTCTCCTGAGTGGGGTCAAGGCCTTCAGCAAGATTGATCTGGACACTGAGGTTGCCAGATTCAGCCAAGGTGCTCCTTTCCTGCTAAACCTCCAGGCTTCCATCAGCTCTCAACCTACACCAGCGTCGGGCAAAGTTCACGTGCTGGCGGAGGCACAAAGTAAAACAGCAAGCCTCCTTTCTGTAGAAAAAGGTGAGCCATGTTCCCCCTATTAAAACAGGAACATTTTATTGGTCATTTCCGCATGTTCTTTCGAAGTTAACAACCTTCTCGGAGATTGACCAGCCATATAATGATTCTTGGAGTGTGAAACACTATTAATGTCAAGCTATGCTTATAATCCAGCATAAATGCATTGAGTAAAAGGGTCAAGCGGAGGTTACGACATCTGCCTGACACACATCACACACATCACCATTAATTGTATGCCATCATTTCTTTTTTATTTCTTCATTCTATAGAATTATTCTCACTCTCAAGCACTCTGTTAATGCATCCTGCCATTTTTGCCTCTCATCTCACAGAGAACAATCAGACGCACAACACCAACACGGCTCAAAGAAGCACCTGCCACCTGAGCGGCCTTGTGTGTCAGTTTGAAAGTGTCCTGCAGGAGGCGCTGTCAGATGTGTTGCAGGCAGAGATGAAGGCTGCCTTTGAGGACCTCTGGCTGGAGGTAAACACACGCCTCGGGCAATTGTGTTGGCTCAATCCACTGGAATAAATATGACGAGCGTAATAACCGCTTTTCCATGAAACAACGTTGATGTCTGTGTTTTGGCTGTTCACAGATTGTTTACAGAAAACCTCCATGGTCTCTTAGTGATGTGCTGCAGTGTCTGAAAAAGCACTGGATCGCCGTTTTTGGACATGTTGTGCCACGGGCCAAGCATCAAAATGTCCTGAACCTCATTGAATTCTTCACCTCAGGTATTGCTGAACTTTCAAGGCTCTATGTCAAGCACTATTCGCTCTTTGGCCTTGGTATTTTATGTTTTAGAACTTGAGATAAAGAAAATCTAGGGAAAAACAAATACACACGAGTCATTCCTAATTTTTGTGCACATAAAACACCATATTTGCCAGCAGGGGGTGCACCAACTTAAGCTCAGGTATGAGGCTTAAACTTAAGACTTTAAAAGCTAGACATGCTTTTTCCTGAAATGATTACAGCGAGTCCAGTGAATGTGAAAGCACTTTATAAAGATATAGAAGGCGGGCATCACCTGATGACATCAGCAGTTGGAACGGAGCATTTGGGCATGTGAGAAAGAGACTAATTGACAGAGGAATACCGTATTTTCTGGACTGTACGTCACTCCGGAGTTTAAGACGCACCAGCCAAAAAATGCGTAATGAAGAAGAAAAAAACATAGATAAGTCGCTCCGGAGTATAAGACACATTAGTCAAACATTGCCCTAATGAAGAAAAAACAGGCTGAATAGGCATACTGTACGCTAATGTAACACATTGATGGTTACATGAAGCATAAACAATGAACTAAATAGGCGTGCGGCATGTGAAAGTATATATTTGAATGTAAAATATAAAAAATAAAATCACATATTAGTCCCCCACGACCCGGCAACGGACAAGTGGGAGAAAATGGATGGATGGATATTAGTCGCTCTATTAATCGTATAAGTATAGAAAGTGTGACTTATAGTCCGGAAAATACAGTACTCAAAAACCCATGAATGAAAGTATGAAACAGAACATAGCTCCAGAATGGTTGTCGAAGGTAAACATCATGGTTCATGCTTATTCCGTTTGACTAACAATAGGCAGTAACAATTCAGGTTGCTTTGAACAGCCTTTTCTCTCATGTGTGAGTAATCCCCTTTTCCCACCCCTCTTTAAGTGTCCTCCAGATTTCGATTAGTTATTCCTCTGATGAATTTTTTTTTTTTTCACTGAGATCACCCCACAGACAGATCTCCCTCCAGAATGGGGTCAGTGGCTTAAAACAGGCCGCTCCAATGTGTGTCAGAAAGATGCTGAGTTGTCCTCTGCAGCGCTCCCGCCTCTGGATCTCATCACGGGCCTCTAATTGCATTACGCCTGGAAAGCCTTCAGCTCCTCTTTAAGTCTATGTCCTTAAGTGTGTGTGTGTGTGTGCGTGCGCGTGTGTGTGTGGACTTCATCCATCTAGGAATGTGCATAAGGTGGAACAATAGAGTGTGTTTCTGCTCGACGCTTTCTTGGGTGATGAGCGTGACTCCGGAGTTCTTCTCACATAGGTTGGCTTTGTGCCAGATCTGTGAAGGCAGCAGGGAAGAGGAGGAGAAGGAGGGGGGGGTTGGGATGGCGGAGGAGGTGTAGGGGGAAGGGAAGAGGGAGACCGGAACCAAAATGTGAGACAAATCCAGGAGTGGAAAAGTCATGCATGTCGTTCTGGGTCTTTTCCGAACTGGTGAAGGTATTGTAGCTCTTAGGTGCTGCATTTGTTTTAATGTAAATTAAGCACTATTAACTCTGAGAAAAAGCTTTAGAACATTAGTTTACTCCAATAAACTCGTATTTTTTATCAGCGATTTGTAAGATAAAGTCTGATCCAAGATAAGATAAAGTCTGATAAAACTAGCCTGGAGTTGCAATGTTCAATGCAGTAAATTGTGGATTCTCACATGGCTTCTGCTTTCATCATAATTGCATTAATTTGCAAATTCCAATAACTACCCTAATGTTAAAAAGTTATTTTATTCTTTTTCATCTTTTGTATCTGTGAAACTATACCCAGAAGGAAGACACCATTATTACACTGAATTCATTGCTATTTGAAATGTATTACTTTGTATTAGGCAAGACAAGTTTATTTGTAGAGCACAATTTATACACGAGGTAATTCAAAGTGCTTCACAGTTACATAAAATTACAAGAAAGCAGATAAAATCAATCCATAAAACATCAACATAAAAATGTTATTAATTACAGTAAAAAGCAAGAGTGCAGATAAAATACTTTCAGCTTTCATATGCACGGATAAAATTAACGGTTTTCAGCCTGGATTTGAACATTGTCAGAGTTGAGGCCTGTCTCACAT
The DNA here is from genome assembly GCA_021464625.1 of Proterorhinus semilunaris. NCBI lineage: Eukaryota > Metazoa > Chordata > Actinopteri > Gobiiformes > Gobiidae > Proterorhinus > Proterorhinus semilunaris. The sequence goes on from CM038351.1 coordinate 28,020,513, forward strand.
CCTCATGACGACTGTTCCAGATTTTAGCTGCATGAAACTGAAACGCAGCTTCACCGTGTTTATTATTGACTCTGGGAACCACCAGGAGACCCCTCCCTGAAGTTCTCAGGACCCGAGATGGTTCATATGGCTCTAACACGTCAGAGATGTACTTTGGTGCTAAACCATGAAAAGACTTGTACACAAGCAGAGCTGTTTTAAATTCTATTCTCTGAGTGACAGGAAGCCAGTGCAGAGACCGGAGCGCTGGACTAATATTTCCTGGTTCTTGTCAGGACTCGAGCAACAGCATTCTGGATGTACTGCAGCTCGTTTGGAGAGGCCAGTGAGCAGGCCGTTACAGTAGTCTAACCTGTTGGAGACAAAATACATTGATAAGTCTGGTTTAGACACTATTTCTCTGACAATTGCAAGGTTTTTCAGATGGTAAAAAGCTGATGATGTTATTGCTTTAATGTGGCTGTTTAACTTCAGGTCTTTGTCCATTGGTTTTAGAGAGAGAGTGAGGTGGCTGATGACACTTTCTCTTTATGTTTGTGGGCCAAAAACAATGATCTCAGTTTTGTCTGAGTTTAGTTGGAGAAAGTTGTTTTGCATCCACAAACTGATCTGTTCGATGCAGGGACAGAGTGTATCTACAGGCCCATGTTCACCTGCCGTCACTGACACATAGATCTGAGTGTCATCTGCGTAGTTGTGGTACGACACATTATTGCTGTTTATTAGCTGACCCAATGGAAGCAGGTACAAGTTGAATAAGAGGGGTCCCAAGATTGACCCCTGGGGGACTCCACAGTTCATGGCAATTTTGTCTGAGACACAGTTGCCAATTTCGAAAAGTACGTCCTGTCCTTGAGATAGGACTTGAACCAGTTTAGAGCAGTACCAGACATTCCCACCCAGTTTTCTAACCTGTGAAGTAAGATCCACTGTATCAATGGTAACACTGAGGACTAGCAGAACTAAAAGTGAGACTTTACCTGTGTTGGTGTTCATGCGGACACCACAGATTACATCTACTGTATTGTTTATTCCTGCAGGTAAAGGTGTAGACTGCAATTCTACTTTGGTGGCGCTGCTAGAAGCTGAAGACCTTTTAAAAGAATTTGTGGGGCGCTCGAGCCACGTTCTCAGTGCCATTACTGCTGTCGACAATCTATTAAATACCCTTCAAACTCAGGTGCACAAATATCTTTTATTTTTTTATTCATCTGTAATTTCCTTTTGCAAACACTCTTCGGCTGAGGTAATGAGTGTGAAAGCAGCAATTAGTCTGTACATGCTCATGTTTGTGTATGGCGATTGATTACACATAATTTTTTGTAATTACTATAATGACTGTCTGCCTGTATAGGGAGAAAGTTCAGGCAGTGATGTTATTATGAAGGAAGCCGAAGAGGACAAACAGTCCACATCAACACCTGTGTCCCACGCTGAAGTGTGGGCCCTCTTTGGGGACATTTGGCATCATGTGTATCAGACAAGGTACAATAATTTTAAAGGATCTTTTTGCTAACAGTCATTGTATAAAAGATGAGATGAGTTACATCAGGGTGCATACATATTAATGCAGTATTTTCAAAGTCTGATGAAGTTAAATTTTTATAATGATATATTGCACCAAGGCTCTGTCCTGAAGTACTCAGCTCTGAAGTCAAATAAAGTTGTATGGGGTTTTGTTTAATATGGTATGAGCTATAAGAAGATGGCTCCAATTACTTTGTTTACATGATTGGAATATATTGAGTTATTATCAAAAATGTTTAAAATGTAATTACAGTGGGAGACAAATGTATGTAGGCGCTTTGGAATTTCTCACATTTCTGCCTCAATTGGTCATAAAATGTGGTCTGATTTTCATCAAAATCCTTCAAATGAATAAACAGTGACTGCTTAAACTAATACGATCAGGATGAATCTTAGACCATTCCTCTTTACAAAACTGTTGCAGTTCAGCGAGATACCCGGGTTCACTTACTTTTTCCTCCCTGTCCTGTGAATGTTATGGCCATTAAAAATATTATAAATGAATAGATGTGCATATAAATGTTTGGGTGGTATTAGTTTAAGCAGACACTGTTTATGATTTTAATAAAGATCAGACCACAATTTATGACCAATTTAGGCAGAAATGTGAGAAATTCCAGAAAGTGTTCACATACATTTACCTCCCACTGTATATATTTTGTGCACATAATGGACCAGTTGATATAACTAGATTGTGAAAATGTATAAAGTAACCAAAAATAGTCTTATATGTGCTGGATTGGGTTTATATATGAAATAGTGGATTTATTTATTTTATTGGGACAGTGCATATTGATGGACAAACATAAAATACATGCATGTAAACATGCCACATTGTAGCAAAAGGCTAATTTCCGTCCATAGATGTAATGCAATAAAGCACTTACTTACTTATGTTAACAATTAATGCCCTCCCATAATATTGTAAATCAAACAGAGATACTGAGGCTTGCATCCCGTGAGAATAGTTTAGAGAAACTACCCCGTGGAGGAGTTGACTGTGATTCCTCTCTTCATCTAACCCCAAAGGTGCTTTTCTTGTCTGTCCCGCTGCAGCTTGGAAGTGTTCAAAGCTGTGGACTTTAACCCAAAAGCCTGTCAGAGTGTGCGGCCGACAGGAGGTCCTCCCCCACCACGGGACGCCTTGGCTTGCCTCCACAAATTGCTGTGTATGGTCTCACAGCTGCTCCAGGCCTTCAGCAGGTATATAACTGGTCATGTTCTTTTGTGTAACTGTGGTTGCTTGTAAGGGCTGCAGAGAAAAAACATGTTTTTTTTAAAAACAACTATAGGGATCTGTTTTCAACATAGTAAGGATAAATATATCCTTACTACTCAGGGGAATACTTCCATGAATCCATGAATGAATGCACATTGCGAAATATTGCTTGCATCACAATAGATACATCACATTTCAGATCTATTTTAATCAGTATTACAAATATAAATTAAGGCCGGGACTTCTTTCGATTAATTCCAATGAATTAATTACATAGGGTTTGGTGCGATTAAAAATATCAATCAAAATTAATCACACTTTTTACTTTTTTACACAGCCAATTTTTCAGTTTTCTTTTTCCTGCAGACGTTGCTTAGGGACGAACCGTTCATAAAGCCTAAAACAATTTTACTGTCAAACTTGTTTATTCACACAGTTAAAGGGACTATACATAAGTTTAACCACAAATAAATGTATACAAATTTAAAATGTCTTACTCATATATGCTCCAGCAATGCCCTGGTGAGTAGAATGGGCCCTGGCCTTTTCACCTTGATTGCCTCTATATGCCTAAAGTCACTTAAATAGTCTATGTTCGGGGCGAACAAGCAAACAGCGTAATGCGTAATAATGTCATGCGCGTTCACGCTCAGCTGTAGCACTCTATACTGACGCTGCCGGGCGAGTAACTTCGGAAGGATGGATTTAGCGGGGAAAAAAAGGAGACCGGCGTCAAGCACCATCGAAACTCCAGCACAGACCCCAACTAACAAAAAGAAACGAAGAGTTTATTCGAGTGTGACCAAAAAGGCGAAAGTTGAGGCTGATCGGCGTAGGCAAAGAACCAGAGTAAACATCAGAAAATGTTGAGAGAATCTCTCAAAAGCTTATTTTAGCTTGAAAGGTAAGAAATTATTAATAAATACGTTAGTTTACGAGTTAGCTACGCTAACTTTCTGCCCAAGGAATTGAAGAGACTATTTAGGCTTTTCCTAATAGCATTTCTACCAGTGGAATTATTTAATTATTACAATTAGGCCTGCGTTTATGCATACAAAGTATACCCGTTTGTTTATTTTTTCTCCTTCAAACGTCAATTATTCGTTTATCTGTATTATTTGGCTTCTTCACTCGATTCACTTTGCTATGCATTTGCTCGCATCTTATTCACTCAAACTGATTTGGTCTAAATATCTTACAAAACGGTAACGTTTCTTACCTCAGTTTTAAGTCACGCCTGCAAATCTGTAAATTGACCAGGACGGGACTGTTATTTCTGGTGCTCGTAAAGCCTGAGCGGCTCATTCACGATCTTATCATTGAGGCTGCAGTTACGCGTTTGGCCTGAGGGGGCATTTGCGAGCACAAAACTGTCAAACTCCACATAGCCCCTTTAAACGTCTCAAGTACTTAAATGTATCTTGTTTGCTGACGATACAAATATTTTTGCATCAGGAGACGACTTACAGGATTGTTAACTTGGAACTCAAAAGTGTCAACAAGTGGTTCAAACAAAATAAATGATCTCTAAATCTGAGTAAAAGCAAAATGATGATATTTGGCAACTGTAATTCCAATGCTCAGGAAGCAATTCAGATAGAGGGTGTTGTTATCGAGCGAGTGCATGAAATCAAATTCCTTGGTGTGATTATTGATGACAGAATTTCTTGGAAATCTCATATTAAATATATATCTACGAACATTTCTAGAAGCATTTCAGTAATTGCAAAATCAAAGCACATTTTAAACATCAAAGCTCTACATACCTTATACTGTTCTCTGATTTTGCCCTATTTATATTATTGTACTGTGGTTTGGGGTAGTACTTATAAAAACAAAGTTAAACCAATAGTATTGTTGCAAAAAAGAGCTATCTGAGTAATTCATAAAGTTGGGGTTTTGGACGACACAAACTCATTATTTTTAAATTCAAGGATCATGAAGTTTTGTGACATTGTTGAGTTCCAAACTGTACAAATGTTATTCAAAGCAAGGTATAAATTGTTACCAAGCCAAATACAAAGAAGGTTCCAGGAACGTACTGGTCGTTATGAATTAAACTTTAGGATTCAGAAACATAGCACAACTTTGAAAAGTTTTAGTCCAACAGTTAATGGTGTACAATTGTGGAATAAACTGGAGATGGAATTGAAACGATGTCCAAACATCAACCTGTTCAAATATAAATACAAACAAGACTTTTGAAATGTACAGACAAGAAGAAATGTGTTGCCACTAGGGGGAGCAGTAGGATCAATTATGTGTATTGTTTCCTCTGTAATCAAGGAAGAGTGTTACTGCTTGGAACAGTTGTCATTCTATTGCTCAAATTTAAAAATGGGGTTCGAATCCCGCCTCCTGAAGGTGCACATTGTCGTTGTGTCCTTGGGCAAGGCACTTCACCCTCCTTGCCTCCAGTGTCTGCGTACACTGGTGTATGAATGTGAGTGTGAATGGGTGAAGCCCCTATGAGAGACCAACAGGCCCGTTTGGAACCATTAGGCCGTCCTTCTGTGGACCCACCACCTGCAGGAGGAGCCATAGGAGCCTGGTGCAATGTGATTTGGGCAGCCCCAACAGCTGCCCCCACGACCCGGCAACGGACAAGTGGGAGAAAATGGATGGATGGATGGAGGTTATGGATCTGTTGAGAGGAATCCTCCCAATGGGCTCAAAACCTTGCACCACTCAGCTTAGGAACATCATCTACAAAATCAGCTGTTAGGGCAGCTGTGTGGGGGTTTGTTGAAGGGGAGTTACTGCCCTCTTCAACTGGCCCGCTCTACACTCTGGCTTTTTAATGCACCACACCATGCAGGGCTACATCATACTTCACATATTACTCAATTAAATAAATATATAATAATAATAATGATAAGATAATGGTAATTAAACCCAAATTAAAATTATACTGAGAATGGTAATGGCAACTGGGATGTACCAAGATCTCGGAGTATAATATCTTGTACCCTTATAACATAAAAGTAACTCTCGGTAATCACTAAAAGAAATATATTAAGGATCACATTTTTTTACTTACTTTGTGCTAGACATCGTACATGAAACGAGATCGTTGTTGCAGTTGTGCTTTGTTTCAATTAATTATATAAACAGTTCATATATTTTTTTGTAAGTTTGTAAGTTGGTCTGTGCTAATGTAGCTGCTTGAAATGTTTCAAATTCTCTTTGGATGAGGTCCCATTGTGAGGTACCATTGTGTGAAATGTATTTTTTTTTATTTATTGCACTTGGGGGTGGGCGCTCATAAGCTTTTTGCTTCAGCCCACTCCTTTTGAGCAGAATGTATACTGCTCAAATAAACAAATAAACTAAACTAAGTCGATATAATCTTATTTAAAAAGATCATTCTCCAAATAAAATAAAACTGCTGTTTTTTTGTTTTGGAAGGCCTCACCTCTCCACTTAAAATAAGTTAAAATGTAGGAAAATACGAAAAATAAAAAGAAGCATCTAAAGTATTCCTGTAAAATTAATTAATTAACCTCTAATATAACTATAAACAAATAAATTTATTGTCAAAAAGTGTAGCACGTCTGAATCACATTACCAAATATTCACAACTTAATGGAAAGCAGTGAATTCACTTTTTAGAAAAAGCAGATCTTAGAGTGCCGTTCTTAATTAACCGAATTTCAATTTATTACATGGACATCCCAAAAGACTCAAGCGTGATTGCTATAAATATTAATGAAATTTTTTTTCAGCCTGTCACCGTTGCCACCACATATTGACACTTGACACTTCTACTGCTCATACTCGACGAATCAAGTGCGACAACAAGAACAAGAGTTATAATAGAAACCATCTTCTCATACATGTCCGTCGGTCAGTTGTAATCTGCCCGACCTTTCGGCTTTGCCTTATCACCTTTCGCCATGACGCCGCCAAGTCGGCCATCGTCTATCACTGCCAAGGTCATTCACGCCTTAGACAAGATCATGTCTGAAGGAGGCTCTTCTTGTCACGGAGGTCCATCTGGTGCCAACAGGACCATCTGACGGCGTCTGGAGACAGATTCTCATTTCACAGCGCACTGCACTATTCACCATAATGACAGTTGGAGAGAGGGCAGTGCATAATTTTACAATAGACTGCTTTACATTTGGAGGACATTTGGGTGATCTTGGGCTGCACAATCTTAGAACACAATCTTGGACAAGTCTTACCTTTAGGTTTGCAGCTTATGTTTTAGAAGCAATTTTTAGTCCGCAGTGGATATTTGAAACACGTCCAGGAGCATTAATTGAGCAAACACTCAAATATAAACTGCTAAACTAGCGAATGTAGTGAGTGTGTGAGTGGTTGGTGGTTGTCGGAGGGGCCGATGGCGCAGACTGGTTGCCTCGCTTCCGTCAGTCTACCCCAGGGCAGCTGTGGCTACAATAGTAGCCTCCTACCACCAAGTGTGGAGTGAACGAATAATGTAAAGCGTCTTTGAGTGTCCAAAAAAGCGCTATATAAAAACGATGCATTATTATTATTATTATTATCATTAAACTAACACAAGATGCACATATTCCGTAATTGTGCAGCCTCAGCGCTGTCAGTTATATTCATGACATAGTGGCTCTGTTTTATGACTATAGTTCTTATTTTATTACCAAACCTTTAGTATCAGTCATTCTCTGTTTTAGCTTTTCCCATTTTCCCCACAGCAGTGACTCAGCTCTAAAAATATCCCTCAGAGTGCTTTGCTTGCACTTCCAAGTCTGGCACAGTTTCAGTTAGGGAGAGGCTTGCTTATTGTTGGACTGAAACACTTCATAAAACATGCATCGTCATTTTCACAGTGTTTCAATATCTTGTAAATGGATAAAGTACTATGCAGTTTTGATAACTGTACTCATAATTGAAAAGTTCATATTTAGGAAAGACAGTGAGTGGCGGAGAAAGAGCACCTTTCCCAGAAACTTTATAGTATTAACTTCCTCTTCTAAATTATAATATGTTGACAAAATTTACACCACGCTCAGCATATCAACCATTTAGTAAAACATGCATTTGATTTAGTGACAAAAAACACACGCTGAGATGCCGTTCATAGTTTATAGAAGCTTTGTCACAATAGTATAGTTCTAATTTCTAGCTTCGATCATGTTTTTCATATCTGTGCAGTTTCGTTCGGCTGCCTTTGTGCTGCAGAACTTACCTATTCAACAGTTTATAGCAGGAGGCTGCTGCTCGCGCTCCGTTTCCATGGAGACACCTCAACTCATTTTCACGTGCTCGCAGCCAGGCCTATGACTCGCTATCGGTCTATCTCTGTCCCCATCTCCCCAGCCGTATTATTGGGAGAACACTAGATATGGATAATTTTGCACTCTTCATTTCGCTAGTTTGGGATCCCATCATGACCTACCTTTTCTTTTTTGTTATGCCGCTGTTAGCCCTAGCGCTGCATTAGGCTTTGTTTGGATGCTTTGTTGTGGTAAAAATAGAAGCCTAGATGAGAAAGTAAAAAAAATATTCAGTAGCTTTTTGTGATTGCCTTTAGCCAGGCAAAAACTGCAGCGATAATAGTCCACTATGGCAGTTAATGATTTTCTTACCATATTGACATTAGTTGGGTTGGTAGGTTATGAAATTACTATTAACATTTTCTAGTTTTCGATTTTAAAATTAGAAGCTAAACTAACTAAACCAGAGGCACATTTGCAAAGGTCAACCGAGGCAATTGAGTGTGGGTTCGAGTATCTCAGTCGGTATATTGGTATCCTGGTGTTGTTTGTTTCCATGTAAACACAGTATCCTGATTTCAGTATTGGATCATGAGAAACCAGGATACTCTCTGTGGCTGTGTGTGCTACTCTTGAAATAAGTTTATGTATCCACTTATAAAGTCTTCCATGGAAGCTGTGACAGTACTCTTCAGTATTATGTGCTTATTTGAATATCTATCACCACCATCCACTTGTTTAAAGAAACCTCAAAAGCTATATTGCAACACTGATAGTGTTTTTCTCCTAACCAATTCCAAGGTATGCAGATCCTGGTTTCTAATTTAAAGGGACTATTAACAAATGTCTGAATCAAGTATTTTCCTCCCTCTACATGCCATGTCCTAATGTGTAGAATGAGCCCAGACCTATTCACCACAACTGCCTTTAAAATCCTGTCACTCAAAAAGGTGTTAATTTGGGTCCAAAGTGCCGTCATGCACGAACTTAATATAGAAACTGCAGTTATGCGTAAGACCCAAGGTGGCAATAGTGAGTATAAAATGGACAACTTGCATCTAGTCCCTTTTAAGATCACATAAACATCATATTCAACTGGGATAAATTTGAATTAAATTTGATGTAAACATAGTAATTTTGATACCGCAGTAGGTAGAGAGAAAAAAAAATACTTTTACGAATTAGATATTAATACTATACTATTCTGGATATAATTTAATCTGCACAATTGTGATGAAAAGCTACGGACAAAATAAAGGAAAAAGTAGTACACTGTTTAAGACTACACCAGCCATGTACCCTAATGGTATAAAGATCAGTATTGAGTTTTTTCTTCGTATTGAAATGGAGTTTGAAATTTAATATTATGATGCTATGATAAGGTTGACCTATGAAAACTAAATCTATGTTCTTGTCCTTGCAGTTTCTTGACATCTTCTGCTTTGGCTGAAGCCCAGAGTCTCCTCAATGTTATGCAATCCACGGAGGCAAGTGCTTTCACATTTAGCAGCGTTGTTGCTTTAAAAAACGTTTTTTCCTTTTTGCCTTTTTTTTCAACATCTGCACATTTATTACAGCTTGTTAATGTTGACAAAGTGACAGCCACTGATCTCCTAAACTGCTTTGCACAAGAAGAGTATAGGTGAGTTGTACAAATTCCACGATTGTTTAAATGAAGGAGAAAATCATATTAATAATAAACTCGGAATATTGATTTTAGTTTCACAACAGTATTAGACAAGCCTGCACTAGTCTTCTTTCTTGATGGCTGTACCAGGAAGAGTCCTCAGTCCCTGGTCACAATGGACATTCTTTGTTGTGGCATGCCTGGGCAGGTACTCGGCTTGTTTTCCCACCGTCATCACTGCTCCCCTGTCATAATAGACGTCTAAGACGGCCCCAGTAGAGCGGCCGCTAACAATAACTTGTGGCCATGCCAACACTCAGACAGTCCTTTTTCCACAAAAGAACAGTGTCTGAGTTGAATCTTCTATTAGGCCAAACTAGGCAACCACACTTATTTAGTTTTTAGTTTATTAGTTTATTTGAGCAGTTAAAATTCTGCTCAAAAGGAGTGGGCCGAAGCAAAAGCTTATAAGCGCCCACCCCCGACATCATTGAAATAAAAACAATTAATCAAATCACAATAATACAGAGACACAAGAGCCCGGGAACACGGCATGAACACACACAGCGTACCCCTCCGTGACCCAACTTTACCTGTTATAATTACATTATCCTTATCAATCCTACGTTAAGCAAAATCATACATTGATTTTTAATTTGCCAAACCGGCAAAAGAGAACCTACAACACACCAGAGCGGCCGTTTCAAAACGGACCATACCCACAAAGCACCTCTAGAAATGTACAGAATTTAACGGAATTTAACGGAACGGAAAAGGAAAAGAACAAATAAACAAACCAAAAAATTAAAAAATCAAAAATCAAAAAATTATTATTATTATTTTTTTTTTAAACACACAAAAGGAAACACAACTACAACAACAGTCTCATTTCATGTACGATCTCCAATACAAAGCAAGTGACAATTATTATAATTTTTTTTTTTTTATCTTTCTTTTTATCTTTTCATTTATTTACCTATCCATTTATTCATTTATTATTTCTTTCCCTTTCTTTCTTTTCTTTTTCTTCTTTTTCTTTCCCTTTTACAGATGGCTACCACTTCCAAACATAGCTAACAATTTCAATAAGGCACTAATTCTGTGTTCAAAGGGCACATTAATATTCATATTATCCGTGATCTTGCAACTTCCCAGTTGTCATTTCCATCATTCCATTTTCTTTATTTCCTTTTTCTTTTTAATCATTATTATGATTATTATTATTATTATTATTATTATTATTTTTTTGTTCAAAGGATTATGTAAAATGTAAATATGTAAACCCTGCATACTGTAGTGCGTTAAAAAGCCAGGTTGTAGAGCAGGTCCGTTGAAGAGGGCAGTAGCTCCCCATCAACAAACCCCCACCCAGCTGCCCTAACTGGCTGAATCTGTAGATGATGTTCCTATGTTTAGTGGTGCGCTAAAAGACAAGGTTTATGAGCCCGTTGGGAGGGTCCTCTCAACAGATCCATAACTCGCCCATCCCAATTCTCAATCTATAATTTAGAGCAATAGAATGACAACCGTTCAGAGCAACAACACTCCGTCTTAGTTAATATAATGCAAATGTGAATTGATCCTACTACTCCCCCTTGTGGCAATGCGTTTCTTCTTCTCTATACTTTTCAAAAGTCTTGTTTGTATTTATATTTCAACAGGTTGATGTTTAGACATCGTTTCAACTCCATCTCCATTTTGTTCCACAATTGTTCACCATTAACTGTCGGGCTAAAACTTTTCAAGGTTGTGCTCTGTTTCTGAGGCCTGAAGTTTAATTCATCACGTAATTCATAACGACCAGTACGTTCTTGGAACCTTCTTTGTATTTGGCTTGGTAACAATTTATACCTTGCTTTGAATAACATCTGTACAGTTTGGAACTCGACAATGTCACAAAACTTCATGATCTTTGATTTTAAAAATAATGAGTTTGTGTGATCCAAAAACCCAACTTTATGAATTACTCGGATAGCTCTTTTTTTGCAACAATACTATTGGTTTTAATGTGCTTTTATAAGTACTACCCCAAACCACAGTGCAATAATATAAATAGGGCAAAATCAGAGAACAGTATAAGATATGTAGAGCTTTGATGTTTAAAATGTGTTTTGCTTTTGCTAACACTGAAGTGCTTCTAGAAAGTTTTGTAGATATATATTTAATGTGAGATTAACAACACCGCCTATCTGAATTGCTCCATGAGCATTGGAATTACGATTGCCAACATTTCATTTTGCTTTTACTCAGATTTAAGGATAATTTATTTAGTTTGAACCACTTAATGACACTCTTGAGTTCCAAGTTAACTATTTGACACAGTTGCTGTAAATCGTCTCCTGATGCAAAAATGGAAAAATCATCTGCAAACAAGATAAATTTAAGTATTTGAGAAGTTTTACAAATGTCGTTAATATACATGATAAACAATTTTGGACCCAGAATGGACCCTTGAGGCAAACCACCCACAATTTCTGGACAACTCGACTGGTAATCACCTATTTTCACACATTGTTTTCTATTTTTTAAGTAACTGGTAAGACTGTAGAGCTACCCCCCTAATTCCATAATGTTCTAATATATCATGGTTTATTGTATCAAACGCTTTACTTAGGTCAATAAATAACCTTATTGCATATTTCTTCTTGTCTACAGAATTAGTTATTTCATCAATTATATCAAAGAGTGCGTGTGAAGTTGAGTGATTATTCCTAAAACCAAACTGATTATCAGAGAGTAATTTATTACTTTCGATAAAGCTGTCGAGTCTAGAATTGAAAACCTTTTCTAAGATTTTTGAGAATTGCGGTAAAAGGGAAACAGGCCTATAGTTTGTAAAGAGATGTTTATCTCCTGCCTTGAACAGAGGAATCACTTTTGCTACTTTCATACTATCAGGAAATTGTCCAGTTTGTAATGATAAGTTACAGATGTAAGTTAACGGCTTAGAGACACTTTCAATAACACTTTTTAAAGTTTTCATATCTATGTCATAATAATCTGTCGAGGTTTTATTTTTACACCCTTTAACAATGTCCAGTATCTCCTTTTCCTCCACAGGATTGAGGAACAAGGACATAGGATTTGTGTCTATCAGTTCAAAATTATAGTTTTCAACGTTTGCAATTTTTGCAGCAAGGTTCGGTCCAACATCTACGAAGAATGTAATGTATCACGTATCTATTGTTGCCCCACAGGAGGGATGAGAATAAATTGTACTTTTTAGGCCTTTTCACAAATGCAGTGCAGCAATCTGCAGTATACACATGTCACCAGTGGCTACATAAAAAAAGTTGTCACAGAAAAAGGTCACATGCTCTAATTTTTACTTGGAAGCCTTTAGCTTCGATTACAGCACACATTTGCTGTGGCATTGTTTCAATAAGCTTTTGCAAGTCAACATTTTTTACCAAGAGTTTGTGTTGATGATGGGAGACTGTGACCACTGTGCAAAGCCTTCTCCAGCACATAGCAATATTCTCACAGGTGTTGAGAACTGGACTGTGGCGGCCAATCCATGTGTGAAAATTATTTCTCATGCTCCCTGAACCGCTCTTTCACAATGTGAGGCCCGATGATGAATCCTATCATTGTCATTTTGGAATATGCCCGTGCCATCAGGAAAGAAGAAATCCATTGATGGAATAATAGGGTCATTCAGGATGTTCAGGTAGTCAGCTGATCTCATTCTTTGGGCACATACAGAACCTCGACCTGACTAACTGCAGCGAAATTGTAACTGATCATAACAGTTCAATCCAGGTAGCTTCTTTCTTTTGGTGAGGCAGTGCATCTCCTGTTTAGTGGGTTGAATCCTTTACCAGGTTCATAGAGGAGAACAGGAGTATGTGAACAAATCCAATAAGTGATAGCGCTGGGGCTTTACTTGGCTCTGATGGCTTCTATGATGGCATTGGCGGTAGTCCAGTCCAGAGCCCAACTCAAGTCTTATAGTGGCCCGATTATAGCTGCGCGGTGAGCGGTGACATTCAGGGGAGTAAAGGGGAAGGGAGGTAGAAATATCGGGGTGAGGAGCAAGCGGTCTGAGTGTGAACAGACTCGAGTCTGGGTTTGAGTCCGAGTCTCTGCATGCACTGCAAAGTTTTAAAGTCTAACCTACTATGCAATGAAACGAGTCCTAATACAAAATATACATTAATGAAACGGCACAAAAGAGTTGCTAGAAACGAGCCCAGGGAAGGAGGCGCGTGTCCCATGTTCCACAAAGATTACAAGCATTCGATGTAATCTTTACCCCCACATACGGCACGTGACATGAAAAGCATTAGTCTATGATTAAACAGAAATGATAAATGGAGTTAAATGTCATTTGTACCAACTGTTATTGAGCTGCCATGACAACCAATGGACTGACCATTTGTTCATTGGCCATTATGTGTCCTCTCCTGACGCCGTTACCCATAAGAAGGCATCAGACTCCTTGCAGGTAATAGTGTTCCCTGTAGATTAAGTGACAAAGTAATACCAGCCTTTTTACAACAATTTACAAAAGTGGTTCTCAACTGGTGGGTCAGGACCCAAAAGTGGGTCACGGAACAGTTTCAATTGGTTGTGACTCGTGAGCCTTTGGGCCTGGTAACATTTCCTTCAATATCTATCTTCTTAGAAAGTATAAGTAACACCGTCAAGTCTGTTAAAATAACTTACCAGCTTGTTTTCGTTATGATTTAAGCTTTTATAGGTTTAACTCATGTTTATTCAACAATCATTTAAGACAAATTAAATTTTCAATCGCAGCTTGTAATCCTAGTGTGATGGTGCCATATCGGTTGAGAACCACTAATTCACACTATATTGACACAGCAGCCGGCAGCAATAACGCAGTCAGTCGAGTGTTTACCCTCTGACTCAAAGGTCAGTAGTTCAAACGCTGCACCCTCTGGGTATATTGTCATTGTGTCCTGGGGCAAGAAACTGAACTCAAACCAGCCTTTTTTATTTCTTTTTTCCCTTGGGAGCCGGTCATGTGACTGAGGCCTTGTCTTTTTAAGCACATCTGTGCTCAATGGCAATTATTACGTAAATGACCTGAAGAAGGTTGCCACTGCGACCGAAACGCGTTGGCAAGTCCCATAACATAAAGGACTTTTAATTAGGCGGAGTGCCTCGGATCCTCTCCTTTCCAGCCTATAATATATTTAACAACATTCTGGGAGGCTGATTCAATTCCTAAATCGATTTGCAATCATAGTACTTGGGGACAAAAAAACAATAACTGTTCAGTCTCTTTGTAAAAGCCAGCATGATGTGTTATTGGTATAATGCTGGATGCGTCTTTTATTTAAAAATTGAATAGGTTTACGTCACGTCAAAGGCGTTTCTATGCGGCCTTGCAGTAGACATTTGCCACCACTTGACGTCATCCCTTTAATTCAAGTGAGACACAGCTCCCAGATTAAGATGCTGTGTTTTCAAAGTAAATAATTGATTGTTACATTCACAGAGAAGTGATCAGGGACTTTACTCCTCCAACACTTTTAAATATTTGATTTTCTCTCCTCAGTGGATTGTTATGAGGTCATGACTTGCAGTATATAAGGCCTCAGGAGAGCTGTTCTCACACAAGCGCGTTCGGTCAGTGACTAAACAAAATGGTGCCCCAGATATGCGTTTTGGTTCAATCAGTCAAATGTACTGGGTTTAGCTTTGAGGACATTTTTGCCTTGTACCTTGTTATTGGTAACATCCATTGTCACTGTAAACAAAGCTACTCCAACTTGACCTCTTTCAGTGGTTCACTATATTTTCCCACCACCATATTTTAACCTTCAAAGTACTACGAGGCCTTAGTACTAAACCAGGTCTGGAACTAAATTATGTCTGAACGATTATGTCGTGAATCACGGCTAAACCAGAGAACCACCCGATTTAAATCCATTACTAAGGCAAAATGAAATTACACAGAATAGAAATATAAACACAACTTTTTTAGTTTTTGGTCTTTCATGCGCTGAACTGAAGACTTTTTCTACAGACAAAATATTTTTCTCAAATCTGTCAGGAAGCCAGTCTGTATCTGATGTGAGCACCATTTATATCTCCTTCATAGAGCTGATCAGGTTGTTGATTGTGGCCTGTGAATGTTGGGCCACTCCTCTTCTATGGCTTTGCAAAGTTGCTGGATATGGGCAGGAACTGAAACTCACTGTCATATACGTCGTTGATCCGGAGAACATGGCTCAATGAGTGACCAGTCTGTTGAGTTTGCTGGCCATGCAAGAACTGTGATGTTTTCAGATCCTTGCAACACAAGGGCCTGCATTATCACACTGCAACATGACGTGATGGTCGTGGATGAATGGCACAACAATGGGCTTCAGGATCTTATCACGGTATCTCAGGGCAACCTCTAATTTACATAACAATGTACAAGTGAAAGTAGAAAATGAGCGCTGCTGCGGGTCCCACGGGTGTGAAAGGCCTGTGTTCCACGGGTGCTCCCCCAAGAAGCCAGCAATGCATGAAAACAGAAAAATGACTGGTGGTGAGTGTGGAATGGAGTCAAAAAAAAGGTTGAGGCACTCCGTGGCTTTTTTACTCAAAAAAGTAAACGTCCTTTTTTAAGGCATGGAGAAGATCAATTTAAAAAACACCAATGCGTTTTGACTGATGTGTCTACGTCAGGGAGGTTTTGTGAAACAATGTACAAGTACCACAGTTTGAGAATCACTGTTCAGGCTTTAGAATGTTTTATTGCGCTAGGCTGTGTCTTATTTGCATGACAGTGCCCTTGAGGTTGACTCGACTAGGCTACTGTGTGTAAAGGACCAGTGATGTCTACACTACAAGTTGAGAGAAGTTTTTTTATAACAAAAATGGGTGGTACCAATAACAAAGTAAACCCCTCCCATTTATATTGGTATAGTATATTCAAACGGCAACTAATAGAGAACTAGTGGTGATGAAATTGATATTTTTCTCCAAATCATATGCTGGGGCACATGAAAATGTTAAATGTTGTGTTTGAAAGATCTCAGGCAAAGAGCAGGAGCAATATGTAGCTACATGTATAGAAGCATATTTATTTATTTATTCAGCAAATAGGTTCATACTTTCAGTATTGTCTAGTATAAACTAAAAACAGCAGCATGTAGGATTTGAAGATTCTCACCATTTTCTACACAATGTGAAACATCACTTTGGACAATTTGCACTAACTCTTGACTCTCTAAGTAACTGCAGCAGTGATGTTATCTGTACAAAAACACGGGGTCAAGTAATTGTCCATAAATTGGGCCTTTAAGTTTTACAAGAAACCTTCTCCTTGAACTGAATGTGCAGCGCCTAAAAGTATATTTGCCTGCTGCTTTCTCCCTGTGTTTGCATAGACAAAGTTAAACTATTTATACGTGTGCTACTGTTTGCTCAAATACAAAGTCATCATCTCTCTGTGTAAACTAACCAGTCTTACTCTTACATAATTCATAATTGTCTTGACAAATTACTTTAAACCGCTGTTTGTCTGAGTGAGTGTGTGTGCGCTCACTGCCAGCTTTATCTCTCCTTCTCATATTGACACAATGCTTTTATGGAAGTGACTGGGAAATTAGTCTTGTCATAAATCTTATCAGCCCACAGGGTACCGCTCATTCAAGCCTCATAATTTGTTTGTTTTGTTCCAGTGAAATGGTTCGGCAAAAAATAGTATTCACTGTATTTTAGGATCCCCATAACAAGCCATAAGAAAAGCATTATATATATTTTATACTGTTATATAAATATTCAATTAAATAAAGCCCTTTTTGGGATGAATTCCAATATAATTTACCGCTTTGTATTTTATCACTAAACTACACATGTTTTTTTCTCACATGATTTGTCCCGTTAGCGACCTCGTGAATCTTTAATCTGTACCATGCTCTGTCCACTGCAGTTATGTGACCAATTGTGCTTTCCTCTGCAGTGCAACCAATTTTTATTCATCGTCAAATTGCTCTGACACAATCTGACCTCCATAATCTCCATGTCCACACGATTAAAGTGACAGACTGTCTGGGCCTGAAATGTAATGTATCGTAAGTAATAATAAATTATATTTTTTCTAAAGTCCCTTCCTTTGCTGATCTCGGCAACCAATCAGAATTCCCAGTGCCATCACTTTGACCAATGAAACAAGCTTTCCTGTGAACCGGCCCAATCAGGAGGGAAGAAGGAGGGAGCTCGATCATTTACTTTTGAAATGTGTTTTTCTCTCTCCTCATTTTTGCAAAGTTGGAGTTTCGTTCAGGTCCAATCAGGAGAGGAGGGTGAGGAGCTTTGATTGTTCACTTCAAATTTCTCTTTCTCGCCTCATTTTGCAATCTTACAATCACTTTAAGTCAATTCAACCTGGATAGACTCGACAGACGAAAGCAGCGATTGGGAAGATTCATTGACATGATTGTTAGTTTTGGCGATCAGACCCCAGCAGGAGACATCGATGTATAAGTCCGTGTACGTGAACAGCTTGGAGTTAGGGATGTCTTCCCCCGGAGCCTGGACACTGGTGGTGGCACGGAAGACCCGCGAAATGCAGCAGGTAGAAGCCGTGGGCGGAAAAGGCGGAGAAGGGGAGGAGGTGGGTCGCAGCGCAGCTGGGAAGCGAACGAACCATGATTGCTGGGGCTTAAAAGCGGGACCGAGGGCGATGATTGGCTGCTATGGAGGTGCGGCTCTTACACAGATGGCTGAGGTGGAGGTGTGTCCTCTCGGAAGTGATCATTGGCTGGAGGTCGGTGATGCTGACATTAGTCTACAAGTTTGAATTAACGCCTAGGCTTCATTAAAGAACTAACCCCATTTTTTTGTCATCTTATCATATCTCCCAAAAGCCAGACTAAGCATTGCTTCCATGACAACGAGCTTGTGTCCATTCCCGTGCCTGTCCATCAGTCTGCTGCGTTATGTGCAGTTATGTCATCCTCGAGTCATGTGGAGCTCTGAACAAATCATTACTGTTATTACTGGGTTGGTCTGTTAATTACCCGTCAGCGTGTCACAAACATGCTCAGAACGTTACGTAACTTGTAACCCTGGGCTGATCCACGTGTACAATGGTTCCCCGGGCAACCATTGGTGGCTATGCAGCGTTTTTGTGCGTCACTGACTTTGTGGTCTTCCATAGAATAGATCAACGGGCTAAACCGGACAAAACATGCATTGTATACATCCTGGGATGCAAAGGTTGACCATGAGGCTGCAAACAAATTCTTTGGGTGAGGTTGTCTATCAAAAGGTGTCCTGGTTAAATACATTCTTTTCCCAAAGCAAAATCAGACATCACCGTTTTTATGACTTCTCCAGTAACAAACCTTTTGCCTTTTCCATTTGTTATAAAAGCACTTGCCCTTTGAAGTAAAGGGTGTCGGTTGACATTAGGCACCGAAAGGCCCTAAACCCTGCCCTTTTCACCCAGCCTTGCTTCCCTGCTGCAGTTATGTAACCTCCTACAGGAAGCACAGCCGAGAGACAAACATGCAACGCGTCTCCCCCTCGGAGCGCGTCTCCAAGCAGCTGTTGCTGTTAGGAGGCCAGGCCCGGCTCATGTGCGTGCCCCTCAGAAAGACCAAATGTGCGGTGTGCGCCGATAACACTGTGCCACTGAAACTTGAGATGGCAACAAACAGAAGCTCAATTGTGTCTCAAGGACATTGTGTTCGGGGGATGAGGATGTGAAGGCCAGAAATGAGAAGGAACGATGTAGTTTAGTTTAGTTTATTTGTTTATTTGAGCAGTATACATTCTGCTCAAAAGGAGTGGGCTGAAGCAAAAAGCTTATGAGCGCCCACCCCCAAGTGCAATAAATAAAAAAAGTACATTTCACACAATGGTACCGAAGGAACAAAACATCAGAGAGACCTCATCCAAAGAGAATTTGAAACATTTCAAGCAGCTACATTAGCACAGACCAACTTACAACTTATAAAACAATATATGAACTGTTTCTATAATTAATTGAAACAAAGCACAACTACAACAACGATCTCGTTTCATGTACGATGTCTAGTACAAAGTAAGTAAAAAAATGTGATCCTTAATATATTTCTTTCAGATTGTTACCAGTGATTACCGAGAGTTACTTTTATGTTATAAGGGTACAAGATATTATACTCCGAGATCTTGGTACATCCCAGTTGCCATTACCATTCTCAGTATAATTTTAATTTGGGTTTAATTACCATCATCATTATTATTATCATTATTATATATTTATTTTATTGAGTCATATGTGAAGTATGCTGTAGCCCTGCATAGTGTGGTGCATTAAAAAGCCAGAGTGTAGAGCGGGCCAGTTGAAGAGGGCAGTAGCTCCCCATCAACAAACCCCCACACAGCTGCCCTAACAGCTGATTTTGTAGATGATGTTCCTATGCTGAGTGGTGCATTAACAGACAAGGTTTTGAGCCCGTTGGGAGGATTCCTCTCAACAGATCCATAACCTGCCAACCCTAATTCTCCATTTGTGAATTTGAGCAATAGAATGACAACCGTTCCAAGCAGCAACACTCTTCCTTGAATATAGAGGAAAAATACACATAATTGATCCTACTGCTCCCCCTAGTGGAAACACATTTCTTCTTGTCTGTACATTTCAAAAGTCTTGTTTGTATTTATATTTGAACAGGTTGAGGTTTGGACATCGTTTCAATTCCATCTCCAGTTTATTCCACAATTGTACACCATTAACTGTTGGACTAAAACTTTCAAAGTTGTGCTATGTTTCTGAATCCTAAAGTTTAATTCATCACGTAATTCATAACAACCAGTACGTTCTTGGAACCTTCTTTGTATTTGGTTTGGTAACAATTTATACCTTGCTTTGTATAACCTCTGTACAGTTTGGAACTCAACAATGTCACAAAACTTCTTGATCTTTGATTTTAAAAATAATGAGTTTGTGTGGTCCAAAAACCCAACTTTATGAATTACTCGGATTACTCTTTTTTGCAACAATACTATTGGTTTAACTGTGTTTTATAAGTACTACCCCAAACCACAGTACAATACTATAAATAGGGCAGTATAAGGTATGTAGAGCTTTGATGTTTAAAATGTGCTTTTCTTTTGCAATTACTGAAATGCTTCTAGAAATTTTCGTAGATATATATTTATATGAGATTTCCAAGAAATTCTGTCATCAATAATCACACTAAGGAATGTGATTTCATGCACTCTCTCGATAACAACACCCTCTATCTGAATTGCTTCCTGAGCATTGGAATTACAGATTTAGAGATAATTTATTTTGTTTGTGCCACTTGTTGACACTTTTGAGTTCCAAGTTGACAATCTGACACAGTTGTTGTAAATCGTCTCCTGATGCAAAAATATTTGTATCGTCAGCAAACAAGATACATTTAAGTACTTGAGACGTTTTACAAATGTTGTTAATATACATATTAAACAATTTTGGGCCCAGAATGGAACCTTGAGGTAAACCACAGACAATTTGTCGACAACTCGACTGATAATCACAGATTTTCACATTGTTTTCTATTTTTTAAATAACTGGTAACCCTCTGTAGAGCTACCCCCCTAATTCCATAATGTTCTAGTTTATTAATTAATATATCATAGTTTATTGTATCAAACGCTTTACTCAGGTCAATAAATAACCCTATTGCACATTTCTTGTTATCTACAGCATTAGTTATTTCTTCAGTTATATCAAAGAGCGCGTGTGAGGTTGAGTGATTGTTCCTAAAACCAAACTGATTGTCCGAGAGTAAATTACACCTTTCAATAAAGCTGTCAAGTCTAGAGTTAAAAACCTTTTCTAAGATTTTTGAGAATTGCGGTAAAAGGGAAACAGGCCTGTAGTTTGTAAAGAGATGTTTATCTCCTGCCTTGAACAGAGGAATCACTTTTGCTACTTTTATACTATCAGGAAATTGTCAGTTTGCAACAATAAGTTACAAATGTAAGTTAACGGCTTAGAGACACTTTCAATAACAGTTTTTAAAGTTTTCATATCCATGCCATGGTAATCTGTCGAGGTTTTATTTTTTTACACCCTTTAACAATGTCCAGTATCTCCTTTTCCTCCACAGGTTTGAGGAACATGGACATAGGATTTGCTTCAGTTCACAATTATAGTTCTCAACTTTTGCAATTTTTGCAGCAAGGTTCGGTCCAACATCTACAAAGAATTTATTAAATGTTTCGACTACTTCATTCATATTATTTAAAGTGTTATCCTCATCTTTGAAATATTTTTGATAATTAATCGTTCTTGGTTTACTTCTAATTATACTATTTAATATATTCCATAAACCTTTAATATTATTCTTATTGCTATCTAACAATTTATTATAATAATCCTGTTTACATTTTCTAATGATGTAGCTTCAGTTCAAAGTCAGGCCTTGGTCTCAAAGATTTAGTGCAAAAGAAGGTTCGTTTTTGGCATTTTTCTCAGCAAATAAATGGTGATTAAGTAAAGAAAATAATTGTTTTTGAAAACATTTTTGAAAGGCCAAAAATAAACATAAGTTAATCATTAGTTACAGCATTGATGTTTTGGTTCCATACGGCTGCCAGGTTAATCACAAAAAGACTTAGGACTGTTCAATATTGGTAGTTTAACATTACATTATTATCAATCAAGAAAGATACACAGTGCCTGCGAAAGTACTAATACACATTGAACTTTTGCACATTTTGTCATGTTTACAACCCTAAACATAAATCTTCAATGAAGGTACTTGATTCATCTTCTGTACTTAGTAGTTGAAGTCCCAGAACATTTCGCCAGGCTTCGTCAGCGACTCGCTGTTATAAAGGCAATTTAATGCACTCAGAAAATGCTGTATGAATACTTATGCACGCCCCACTTTTCACTTTTCTATTTTTTGTAAAATAACAGAATCATGTATCATTTTGCTTTCACTTCACAGTTGTCTGTTACTTGTGTGTAAACTTTCAGTAAAAAATTCTAAATAAAATCTTTATGTTTAGGGTTGTAAACATGACAAAATGTGCAAAAGTTCAAGGTGTATTAGTACTTTCTCAAGGCACTGTAAATACTTTGGTTATTGTTCATAAAAGCATTTGGATATGCATGATATGCATATAATCACTGTAGTAGTTACTTTTTTATGTTGTTTTTGTCAACGTACATCGATGGACGTTGCTGCCATTTTAATCATCCCAATGTGCAAATTTCAAAAGCTGCTTTTAGTTCGGTAAATAGCCGTCTCACCTCGATGGGGTGTTATGTAGAAAACCTGCTAACCCTGTGGTTTAGACTTCTACAAGTACATGCTCTAAATTACTGGATGTGTTAGTCTCGTATTAGTTTAGAGCTTGTATGTCAGTATTCTCTCAAGTGAATGCTCCTGGCCATGTTACTAAAAAGTTTGGGATTCAAAGTTATAAATTGAATGTTAGCCTAGAAATCTAAAATCCCATTTAGTGAGAACTAGCAAGCATTGTCCATAGACTTTATTATCTGTCAGGTGTGTGTTCTGTTTTTTTTTTATTCCACCCTTACTGTTTTCTGATGAGTAACCCTTACCATCTATCATTTCTATAGAATGATTTAGTAATAATCCTAATTGTAAAAACATGTTTTGTCATTTATCACACTGCTAAAGTCTAATTTCTGCTTATCTGCTGTGCATTTGTCTAGGGAAAGGCTGAGAACGGGAGGGGGCCAGCTGCTGGAGGTGCAGGCTGCTCTGAGCAGCTGTGTGGAGTTCACAGGTGGACATCTTCCCTTTACTGTCCGGCCCTGATGGGACCAGTGTCTGCACCACAGAGAGACATAAAAGAGAGACATAAAACATTATACTTGAACACTTCTAATGTGCCTGCTTTGAGCTGAGCTGTTTACATTTTATACATATTTTGTTGAAAAACATTTGGGAAATGTTCAATTTTTTCCATACTATTAGGTTTTATAATGATTCTAATATATTTTTGTAGCTCAGAACCCATTGTATCGAATATGTTCTACTATTTATTATATAGTATACTATTGATATTTGATTTACATTGATGTGAATTCTTACAGAAAATGTTATATCATCAGTATGACAAAGTCAAAACTATTATTTAGTCTTGAAGGACCATTGTACAGTTCAGCTTGTGGGCATACGATTTACTTTACCAAAGATCCATTTTGAAGAAATTAGATGTTTGGAATGAGTTTGGACTGCAGCGAACACTTGACAAGCTTCCTTAGTCTTGCTTTGAAAATGGAAAATACAGGAACAGGAGCTTTATTCGCATTGTCTAAAATAATACAATACTATTTTGGAATATAAAATGGATTCCTTGACTCGCCCAGAATTACTCCCAGAGTGTAAGGAATTACATATCTTATACTGGGTGCACTTCCTTACGTAACATTTTTCATTTCTCCAGGCTGGGGACTGGCACTTTGAATGCATGGGTTCATTGTGCACTTATAGTTTTCATTTCACTGAATTCAGATGGTGCCGGTTATTACTTAACGTTTGTGTCGTTGGTCTGTATTATTCCATTAAAATTTGAAAATATTTTTGTAAGACAAAAAAAAAAAGCTCCCTGGTTTGTTCATGTCGTAAATTGATCACCATAACTTCTTTTGTATCTACCACAAGGTTCTTTGAGGCCCTCCCTGGTAATAGGCAACAGCAGTGCGGGCTGAGGTAGGCGCGTGGGGTTACGTGTGTGTCAGTCGACTGTGACTAAAGAGATTAGGCTGGAGGAGGTGACGCACACATGACACCTGCCAACGCTCTCGCACACACACGAGAGCTGAACACGTCACACAGAAGGAGCAAATCATGTCATTCACATATTGGTTACAGGGACATGTTCAAACATTTGCATAATTAAAGTTAAAGGGAAACTCTAGCGCGTAATGCTGGTCTACCCTCCGCCTTATTTTTAATCTATTGGGTCTATAGGAAGGTTTGTTGAATGAATACAACTCATTGTAAGGTGTCTATTACAGTGTGTCCAGGGCCCCCTGTACGACCTTTGGCAGTGAAGGGGGCGGTGCCAAAAGCTCACAACATGTCTGTACTGTTCACATTACCTTGAATTAGTACTCTGTTCACACGCTCCTTTAGCTTTGATTATTGCATAAGCTTCTGCAATGTCAACAGATCCACTGTTGCATTCATTTTTCACCAAGATCTTGTATTGATGACGGGAGAGTGTGACCACTGTGCAAAGCCTTCCCCAGCACGTCCCAAAGTTTCTCAATGGGGTTTAGATCTGGACTCGGCGGTGGCCAATCCATGTGTGAAAGTGATGTATCATGCGCCCTGAGCCACTCTTTCACAATGTGTGCCCGGTGAGTCCTATGGCATCGTCATCTTGGAATATGCCCGTACCATCAGGAAAGAAGAACTTGGTCATTCAGGATGTTGAGTTGGTTGGCTGATCTCTATGGAGGACTGTGGCTGCCAAAACAATAAATAAATGTATAAATAAATAAATAAAATAAAGATAACATTGGAAAGAAATGCATGCATTTATTTATTTTTGTATTTATTTATTTATGCATTTATTTTAGTTTTTATCTATTTATTTCTGTATTTATTTCTTTATTTCTCTTAATGTATGCAAATCATGGGGTGGGTCTGGATGTTGCTGCTGTAAGGTTAATCTTTCTCCATGCGCACGTCTTGTCCAGCATAGACACTGCCCAACACGAGCTCTGCTTCAGTCTATTGACAGTGGCACAGAGCGGGTCATCTTGTGACTGGAGGATCGGCAGTTTGAATCCTGCAGGGGCACACTGTCGTGTCCTTGAGCAAGACACTTCACCTGCCTTTCACCAAGTGTCTGCGTACGCTGGTGTATGCTTGAGTGTGTGAATGGGTGAGTGGATCCTTGCTGGAAAACACTTTGAGTGTAGAAAGGCGTCAGTGGCGCAGTTGGTAGAGCTGGTAGTCTCATGATTGGAAGTTCAGGGGTTTGAATCTCGCCTCCAGCAGAGACATAGCCAAACATGAACTCTGCAATGGTCTAGCGCTTTTCCACCTACATTAAGCACTCAAAGTGTTTTCCACCAAGTATCCACTCACCCATTCACACACTCATTCATACACCAGTGTACGAAGACACTGGGGGCAAGGCAGGTGAAGTGTCTTGCCCAAGGACACAACGTGCCCCTGCAAGATTCAAAGTGCCAATCCTCCAGTCACAAGATGTCCCGCTCTGTGCCACTGTCAATAGACTGAAGCAGAGCTTGTGTTTGGAGAAAGATTAACCAATCACCTTACAGCAGCGGCATCCAGACCCACCCCATGATTTGCATTAAGAGAAAAACAGAAATAAATACAGAGATAAATGAATAAATACAAAAAAAATACAAAAATAAAAATGCATAAATGAATACAGAAATAAATATATAAAAACAAAAATAAATACATAAATTAATATATAAATAAATAAATGCACTTATTACAATAAATGCATGCATTTCTTTGCAAATGTTATCTTTATTTTATTTATTTATATATGTATTTATTGTTTTGGCAGCCACGGTCCTCCAGTGTTGCTCAATCTAGACCTGACCATCTGCAGCAACCCCAGATCATAACAGTCATTTTTTTTTTGCCCACACTCCTGTTTATTATTCCAATTATTATTATTGGAGGGAAATATTGTTGAGGGCCGCAGGAGATCTGGATGTGGGAGACGCTACATTCTGAACTATATTCTGGATATTAAGGTTGCAATGCTGGCGTTTCATTTTTGGAAATATTTTAAAATTGGCAAGGGAGTAAAGATCAAGTCTTAACTTGATGGACAGATGTCATGTCGGTGTGTTTGCCACTTAAAGGACCTGTATCATGCTATTTTAAGCCATTCCAAAGTAAAGTATAGGCATTTATATGATATATTGTACCTCTACGGAGCACTAATTTTTGTGATAAATATAAGTATTTTCTGGAGGTATTTTTCCAACCCGGTCTAATCTTGGCTCTATCAAACTACAATCTACAACCATGGGTACAACTTATCATTTTACGACATTAATTTTTAAAATATATATATCTTACAAAATTTAAATTCCCACCCCGTTTAGCTCACATAATGTATGAATTAGACATGCTTTTATTTTTGTGGGTGTATGTTGCTGTTAAATGTGATTATTTAGCCTTACGTCAAAGCTGAAAAATAGCCCAGTTTATGCAAGTGACCTCTGGGCCCTTCTCAGGTGTGAGCGACTTGTGAATGAGCTGGATGCGAGCAAGTGTGGAAGGGGATTTACGGCCTGTCCTGTGTCATGCAGATGTAACGGGTCGGCCCACTAGACACTTAACACCCCCCCGGCCTGCTGTGGTCAGTCAGCCAGCTTAGTACTAATCCCTGCTAAAAGACACTTACGGGAGCAGGAAAAAAAACTGGTTTAGTGACCCATCCCAGCGGAAATAAGAATATAAGCTTTGAAAGCGAGAGATTGAGTTGTGTAAAGTATGGACCAGAATGGCAGACCTGTATTTCAAAGAGTTAATCAGATAATCTGGTTTGATTTTTAGAAAAAAATATCCCATAAGCAGCAACCATTCAGATATAGAAAGTGAAGACACAAGGCAAAATGTTCAATTAAATGGTTTATTCAATAAGAAATGTTACAAATGTGAATCTTGTTCTAGTATTCCTTCCAGAAAATTTTGTCAATGCCTGCCAGTTTGAACACTAAAGGATTTCCAGTAAATTGCACTATATTACATACATCAATGTCATATCACAATAACAAAAGTTTGGTTAGCAGAAGCATTGTGCGTGTGTGGTTTTGTGCACAAAAGTTACTAAAAATCTGGCACTGGTTAGATTAGACTTAAAGCCGTCTGCTACTACCCTTATTTGTAAATAAGCAGTGTATAAAAATATAAAAAAGGCCATTTAAGATTCAGAAATAGCAAATCAGCTGTAGTTAATATGACAAAAAGCCATGAAGGGTGTTTCTCCACTCGCACTCTGAGTAAGGCTTCAACCGCTGACATATCATCCAGTAAAATGTTTGAAACAAATATTTAAATTACTTTCAAGTTAATCACCACTTCAGACCGTCCAAATGACCTCTTAGTAATTTCTCGTCTCAAAACCCTCTTAGTGACGCCATTTCAACTCAGCTAGGAGAAGAAAAAGCACTGGGTATTCAATGTTGGCATAAGACAAAATGAGAAGAAATAAAATATATACAGCACGAAAACATTGTATGCAATATGCAAAGGCGTCATGTTGCTTTGGGCAACAACCCCAACCCACCCCCCACCCTTATATAAGCCAGTCTTCACTGAAGACTCCTCTGTCCATGTCCCCTCCCCCCACACATACCACTCACACACAGGACATCACGAAACACGATTACATCACTAAGCCTGTTAGTTTGGAAAAACGGTGAAGCTCTGCGAGACCCAGACCCTGCTCCCTGAGCCCCACTCTTCAGTCGGACACAGGGGAGGGGGCAGTGGTGCAGTCGTTCCACTTGTCCATCTCAGGGTTGTAGACCTCAATGGTGTTGAGGAAGTCGTTGCCATCGAAGCCGCCCACGGCGTAGAGGGAGTTGGAGAGCATGGCTACGCCTGCGTTACTGCGAGACGAGGTCATACTTCCCAGCATCCTCCACTCGTTCCGTACTGGGTCGTACATCTCCACACAGCGCAGCGCGTGGGTGCCATCAAAGCCGCCAACCACAAACAGTTTTCCTGGAGCAACAAATATTTCAGCTTTAGAGATGGGGTTTTTCAAAAACTTGCCTAAAAGCCTCAGCTCCTCCATTACTCATTTTTAGAGCATTTATTATTTTCCCCAAACACTTTAAACATTTAAATAGTAACAATGTGTGGCAACCATTGACATATTTAATATAAAACATTAAAAACTCTTGAAAACACTTTAACATTCTCACAAGTTTCGAGTGTTTTTTGTAATTGTTTCATGTTCATTATATTTCCAAAAACGTTAAGAAAAAAATCGTAACATTTTTCCTTCTAGAACCAGAGCCGCTTCATGGTGAGCATCACGGCTGAGCCCCATACCTCTGCACTTTCTGCTGTGCTTTGAGTTATAACCTGAGGAATCGAGGAGCTGAGTTACACAGGTATGTTTAACACACCCAAAAGTCACATTCAAAGCTACTTTTTTAACCGCCAGTCTTTAATCCTGAGCCCATACCTGCGTGCATGGCGACGCCAGCCCCCCTGCGCGCTACGTTCATGGGTGCCACCATTGTCCAGGTGTTGTTCTCCGGGTTGTAGCGCTCCACACTGTTCAGACAGTTCCACGACTCTGCGCCTCCGATCACATACATGAAGCCCTCCAGCTCGCACACGGCCGCCTGGTGCCTCCCTGCAAATTTCAGCGGCGCATGAAAAGCCTGCCCAAGGCCTTAAATCATGTTTGACTAAAACGCCAGAGGTGTTTTTATTACTTACGAATGTTAAGAGAAGCACAGTTGGCCCAGCTTTTGGACACAGGGTCAAAAGCGTCACAGTTCTTCAGGCCTTTCTGCCCACAAGGGTCCGATCCTCCCACCACGTACAGTTTGTTGTTCAAGGAGCAAACACCTAAAAAAACAAAGACACAAATGAACTTTGAACCACATATGACCCATTTTAAACATTCTCTGATCCGTTTAGAACTGACCTGCATTGCAACGGTTGGTCCTGAGCTCTGGCACTTGCGCCCACTCATCAGCCTGAGGGTCGTAGGTCTCCCCACAGCTCAGCTCATCAGAATGTCCGTTTGACCCTCCAATCACATAAAGCTGACCCTGAAAGAAAGTAATCAATAGAAAATGAGCAAACTGGGAATTTAAGGTAGACCTGTAATCTGAAAAAGTGCAGAAGTTGCCCTACCATCAGCACGGCCATCTGAAAGCGAGCCCGTGGAGTTCTCATGGGGGCGATGAAGGTCCAGTTGTCCTCTGCAGGGTCGTAACACTCCACAGTCCTCAGACATTCCTCTCTGTTGTAACCTCCTGCACAAGACCCACCCACATGTTGAGCACCGTATCTTACAATAAGAGCACGGAAAACTAATGATAGTCCGTGCTTACCTGCTGCGATGAGTTTGCCGTTGAGCGCGGCGATGCCCAGTCCGGAACGAGCGTACTGCATGGGGGACAGTGGATGTTCCTCCAGCTCCTCGGGCTGGGCCTCGAAGCTCAGGCTCTTGAGCAGACAGGGAGTGGCAGAGGGGGATGTCTGTGGGCTGCTGCGGCCGTGGAGGAAGATCACACACAGCACTCCATCCAGCACGGCCAGACACAGGTAGGTGTTGTCTGAGGGGACAGTCAGATGGTCATATACATTCTCGTACAACAGCTGACCTCTGCTCAGGGGAGGATAATGACATGCAGTGTCTTACTTGTGGTCTTCTCAGAGGCGATGTACTTCCACTCTCTACAGGCCGACTGTTTGGGGGCATTAGCTGCCTGGTTGGAGGGAGACAGGCTTCCGGTGGAACTGCAGCTCATCTGTCTCTGGGCGCTTTCGCGTACAGGCTTCTTCTGCAAGAGCACAGTGCAGCTACAGAAGCCACGCTTGCACCAAAGGCCCACCATCGGCCAACAACACCAAAGCACACCCAAACCACTGGATATAAAGGCTACTTTGACTACACAGCAAAGCAAAGACCCAAGCACATGTGCTCTAAGTCAATAATAGAAGTTTAACTCAACAGCGTTAGCCAGGCAGACACAGCTGACCAAGGCTTCGCAGTATGATGAACTAAATGAGACCTTAGCTTGTCTGGCACAGGCTGTTTATTGCTATACGCAAGGCCAGGCCCATGTCTTTCACATTAACTTATTTTCTGCGAAGCACAAAGTGACCAGACTGAAGAAAAGCCAGTCACGAGCTGTTGAATACCTGCACAAACTGGAGGTGGTCCTCCTCTGCACCAAACACCTCAGAGTGGCCCTCAATCACCAGCCCTCCATCCACCAGCTTATGGTCAGGTGAGTAGTACAGCGTTTGCACCTGGAAGACAAACAGGAACAACACCCATGTGGCTGTGTCCATGGCAAAGCACAAGAGCCCCCACCGTTTTGGGGTAACAAGCAACTGAGCTGGTTCTGTTTCAAAAGAGACTAGAGAACTGATGCGCTGGAACTTCCGTCTGAGAAAAACCTTAATTTAAAATTAAGATCGCCACACTGCAGACTGTAAAGCATTTAGGTTCAAGAGGACACGTCATCCATCTGTGGAGCCTCTTCATTTACATCTAAAAGAGAAGCTGGTGAAGACAGTGCTGGAATCATCTTCGGTGAAGCACAAACAGAAGAGCCCCTCTGTGCTCCCGTAACCGGTCCTTTAGCTGAAGAAGCTTGCATCATTGTGACGACAGCCACCATTTGAAGTTAGATCCAGGTGACAACACCTTCCCGACACCAGAGAACTCCAGGACTGGTGCATTTACGCAATATGTTCTTTGACGTTATGGATCAATAGTGAAAATATATTTTGTAGATCAGTGACTTAATTTCATTTTGGATTTTCCATCTTTAAATATGGAAAACGCAAACAGTTTTGGGGCTGTGTGAGGTGTTTCGTTTAATGTGCTTATTGCTTAAGTGTTCTTGTGCTGCGCGTTTTGGCGTACGAAGCAGGATGCATCTGTATGTGCACAGACAGATGGGAGCACAGTGCTGCTTGGCTGTCCTCCCCCTCTCTGACTCATTACCCTGGTGGCCCAGTCCTTGGCTCCTCAGTCCGGGTCCTGCTGCTGCTAATAAACCTATAGGAGATAAATCAACGGGGAGGAATGGCCGTTAGTGCTGGGTCCACAACAACACACCTGTCAGACAGTAAAAATCACTGTTAGGGGTCAAACCTTTCAGAGACCTGTTTAGGGGTTATCAGTTGAGCACCGCTTTTTGTCTCATGGTGGGGGTGTATGTAAAACAGCCACATACCCAAAAGAAAACTGTAGGAATAAAGACAAAGAGCAAAGACTGGCTCTTTCTTTACGCTCACCTCTGATTAGTAGTACGGAAGTACGAGGGAAGTTGCCTACTGCCAAAAAAACCTCAAATCAGAGGAAAAAAACAAAGCACAGCATGACAGCGGCATGCCATTTCTATTTCGGCCCCCTGAATGACTTGTTAATGTCAAAAACAGGCGGGTCCGGGGTGCGGGGGTGGGGGTTGGGTGGCACAAGTGTGGAAAAAAAAACGAGGGCTCGTACTGACCTCCTCCATTAGGCGTTCCAGTTGGTCTCCGTTCTCCCACAGGCTCCGCTGCACCCAGCTCAGCACCTTCGAGTACAGCTTTCCATTGCTGGGCAGGGCCAGGTTGTCTTCTAGCATTACTTCTAACTGTAAACGAGACAGAAACCCGTGAGTAATCACAAGGAGAGGCAAATGGCTAACAAGATAGAAAGTGAGGTTGGTTGAAATTTTACAGTCACGTCAAACCACAAAATCAATTTCTTACAATTAAACCATAAATAACTCATCCCCTAGAACAGATGACGCTTCCTGAATGAAAAGGGAAACCTTGTTGACTACTTTCAAAATCTTTGAATGGAACATTCCTGGGCGACAGCTTTCAGACAGGAAAGGTGGGTCTGTCCAGGCTGTCCACCTCACCGCTAACCCCTTCGCCTTTAACACACTGCTTAATCCTATACATTATTTACATAGCACATTGCATTGATAATCCCTGTACATCTTAAAGGGACTTGATACCCTAAGTGCAGCAGTGTCACTGTGGACATTTATCATCATCAAAGTAAGACTAAAGTGACCAATGCCAGGAATATTTCACATTAAATTAGATACCAGTACTGCACATCCACATTTGCCAGTGCTTTACCTTGAGGCGGGGAAGTTTGAGGAAATCTTCCTGTTCAGACACTTCCAGGAGATGGTCCTGGATGTAGGCGTCCGCTTTGGCCAAAACTCGAGCGTCTCCCATGGAGCTGGCAAAGTTCCGGAAAGAGATTGCATTCTGGGAATCCATCTTCGACAGCAGGTAGTCACCACATATCTGAAGAGTTGATCACAAAAAACAGGTTTAGATTCACATTTCAAGACAGTCTCCACAATGTCATGAATAGGGATGTCAAGATTAACCGGTTTTACGATTATAAAAGGACGCGGTAGGTTATCCGTAAGAACTTAAGCCACGGTTTACCGCGGAAATTTTTCACGGTGACGCACGAGCCGCTGCACGCCATTAACCGTGCGTAAACTCACCAGTAGTTGAGCAAGGCAGAAGGACGCTCTCCTCCAGTGTTGTATCCACACAAAAACGTCAGCAGAGTGGGACCTCTTTAGGATCCAAAAGATGACCAAGGCGTTGTTGTTGATGGACATCCGTTATGCAAACCCGGTCGTCAGAAAGTTGCAGCAAAAGGCGCTGATATCGGCTACGTCGGATATAAACAACATCTTGGAGATAATCCTTCGCTGTGAATGTCCAGGTCAAGGTAACGAACTGCATAATTCCCAAATAAGTTGTCCAAGCGTTCAGAAATAGCCGCCACAACTGGCTCAGGATGTAAACAAAAGGCTACCGCGCTCCGCTTCAGCAGAAAGGAAAGTGAAATCGCGCACATGTGGAAATCAGCTGTTCAAAAGAGTCTCCTTAGTCATTTTGTAAACACCTTTCATTCTCTGTTCATCAAAACATCTGACAAATAATTAAGCCACAGCATAACTTTTGAGAACATAAAACCTAGCCTAGCTTGTGGCCTAATATATAATAAGATAATTATGTATTATTCAATGTAGGCCTATTTATTTGAATGCAAAACAATCTTAAAGCATTTTTCATTTTTAGAAACAGTGAATGTTTACAAGCTTTTTAAAGACAAAAACTAAAAATATCAGTTCTTTCCTTTCATTCGATAGATAATCGTAAAATCGCAACTAAAGAAATTGAAATCGTGACACCCCTAGTCATGAATAGAGCGCATCTGTGGTGACGCATGTATGTAATGGGCACATTGAAGCCGAAAGTAGATGTGGCATTATATCCTAATGGGAATGACTCATTTTACAAGCACATTCAAATAAGGTACAGCCAAATGTGGGTCGTTAGGAATGTTGTAGACAGTGTTACAGTAGAAAATGTATAGTTTTACAATAGGAAGATGTGAGCAGCACAATGAGCTAGCCACGTTAGCATGTTGCTATTGATAGCATCATGATGACCAGTTATTTTTTATCAAATTTTGGATATCGGCTCACTTTATTCCTCTCCCTACTTCTCTGCATTTATTTGGCAGAATGTACATCTATAGATTTGCAAAGTAGTTGCTGAGCATTATGTGACCAAGCAGCTCTTTTCCATTGAAATGTATGGATTATTTTCCCCCCCAGGGGCTATGCTAGCTGTAGTTTCTGAATGTTATGTAATTTACTCACTCCTAAAACAAACTATGCATGGGGTAATAAACTCAGTAATGCCAGGCTTTTCCCATTGGCACAAACTCAAAAGGATTCATCATCATTTTGACATCATGGATTCAATAGTTCAGGTAGAACAAATACCTGTTTGACACGCTCCATCTTGAACCGCTTGGCTGCAGAGTACACATCCTTAACCAGCTCCCTGTCCGCCTTCAGCCTGTTTTTCCAATTACAAGAAAAAATTGCTGCGTCAGTTTATTTGAAAATATGCACGGAATGAAACGCAGAATGAAAAAACAATAATGCGGTCCTCACTGGGCAGTGTAGGCGTAGTTGAGCAGGACCTCCACAGCCTCAGGGGACAGGTCTTCAAAAGTGACGTGGGACACTCCGTGAGACTCCAGGTCACTGTTGAAGATCTCAAACAGGTATGGGCTGCAGCACGCCAGGACCGCGCGGTGAGCCATCAGTTCATGGCCACGCACCTGAAATGCACATTCAAAGCAGCTGCAATTAATACAAAAAAAAAAAATCACAAAGGCTGTTATTGTAGTCTTCTTTCAAGTAATGCTCCTCCTAAGCACCTAAGCAGATTTAAATCATTTGCGCCTTTAACGAAAACCATTGCTTTTTTTTTGTAAGCCTTCATCTTTATCCTGGTAACTACATGTCACAATTTCCTGTTACGTTAAGCCTCCAACCATTCTGTGAGCACAATCCCGACCCAAAGCCCGCTGAACTGTGCCTAGTTACGAGCGATTTAAATCAAGTGGTCATGTTCCCCGGCTCGGTTCCCCTTATCCTCTCGTGCCTTCTTTTCAGCTGTGACTCAGAGCAGGCTTACGCACATCGAGGTTGAAACCTTACCTGAAGTCTAACGTCGCAGAACTGACCGCTCTTTCGAAGAGCATTCATTTTGGCCACGGTGGAGTCTAGGAAACTCTCATCCTCGAAGATCAAATATCCGTTGGGAGTCATCTCAGCGAGTTTTCAAAGATTTGCCTGTAAAAGAAAAAGGAAAGAAACTTTAGGGAGTAAACATTTCCAGTTCCCCTTCAGACATCCATTCAAGTGTACTATGCGGTTAATAGCCAGCTTCATTAACTGACAACAGAGAGGGATAAGGATTAAGCCTAATGTGCGTCGTGTACTATAATCTGTTCAATGCACATCCTTACCTGATATAAACAAATTCAAAATCCAAGGAAGTGCCAACTGCTGCAAGGAGAACAGGAAAACACAAGGCAAAGTAGACTCCAAAAAGAAAGAAGCCTTCTTCGCCCAATGTGGAAGGGATGGGGAGAGTTAGAAGAAATGCCGGTCGACTACTCGGCCGGACAAACTATCAGGCTTGAAGCGACTGTAATCGAGTCCTCGGAAACCCGTTGGCTATAGACTGGCACCTATCCTGTGTTGGTCAAACATGGTAACCTGGGGGAGAGAAGACAAATAAACATTAGTCAAATGGAGAGGGGCTCAGATCACAGTCCAGTTTTTTGTAGCGCACAACGTTGGCTTGAGTCAGCTTCGCATGGTGAAGCGCATGGGAGTTAAACAAATGACAAAGACTGCAATTATTTAGGCGACACAGCTCTGGGAAGAAAAAAATAATAATTCAGTCTCTCTGCGAACATGTTCTGAAATGCCTATGTTTCCAAGTTAGTTTAGCAGTTCAAATTTCCATCTCTAAAATTAAAACATGCTAAAAATGAGCACAGTGAAAGAATTCTGGACTTTCCAGTTTCCAAACGTTCATGCATCAAGCCGAAAAAGCAACAAATACTTCCACAAATACTCAACCATACACCTACAATTTCTATTTCAGACAAATAATTTCCATGTGAATTTGAAGAAAAACATTCAACTTGCCGACTGTACGAGAAAACCTTTACATTTCAAATATCCACACCTGCTGCCACATGTGGGAAAAATAAAAAAGTAGAGTTAAATCCGTGCCATGTCTGCAGCTGTCCCTCTCCCATCTGAAGGCGAGCGCCACTCCAAGTCAAGCTTATGTGCGACTATGACAAGCCCCGAGCGCCGTCTCCACCCTTTAGGAAGCCTTCCATTCACACGTAAGCCTATAGGGACAATGAGGAGTGTCACATACGGCCAACCAAACGGCAACTCAACATCTTGTAATAAAAACACTTGGTCAGGAGGTGATCCCCGTCCTAAAAGCCTTGCATGCGTTCCTCTTGCACCCGGCACACATCAAAGCAATTTACATATGGATTACGCCGAACACCACAGCCCAGACCATGTAAAAGCAAGCTTATGCAATTCAGAGTGGGCAGCAAGCTGTTGATTGTAATACCCGTGTGCTAGTTTACCATTCGCGACCTCGGTAGCGGACTAAATATAGTCAAGTCACCCGGGGTTTTGAGGTTTTGAGATGGCGAGCTCGGATTTGGACGGCAAAGGAACCAAACCAGACTACATTTTACAACTTGACAGACAAGAGCAGCTGGGGTGTTACGAGGCACAAGCATGCAAGTCTATGAAACCGTGGTTATTTCTGCAATTGCAGCATTTGTCACATAATGAGTCAGTGCATTACAAGGGCCATTTCATTTCTAAACAAAATAGGGCTCGAGAAAATGTGATGTATTTATTATAGAGCACTGCGATTAGATTTGCAATTCAGGTTTTAAAATCAAGATGCATTAAGTCCACGTTGCATATTTTAAATGCAGCCGGATGGAAGCATTGACAAGAAATAGAATACAGTATAGTATAGTAGCAACTCGCTGGCATTTCAGCGCCTGCTTTTTAGAGGCGTCGACTACAGGGTAATGAGCTTTTAAAAACGGTGAATGGTCTAAATATTGTTTATTGCAACCAACCATTAAAATTGTGAGTCTACTGTGATGAATTGCCCTAAAACCAAATACATCTGCACCATAAACACAACGCAAAGTACAATACCCACGCTCATTATTTTCTAATGTTCTTTTAAAAGACAAACCAAAACAAAAGATCTAAAATAAAAAAAAATAAAAAATAATTAAAACACAGAAAAAAGGGGCCATACCTATTTCACAAATGTATATTTTAGCAACATTCTACCCAGGTTCATGCTCCAACAACAAATCTACCAGTGGACCCTGGAGGGGAGACAACCTCTGGCACAGAAGGCTATTATTTACAGCCTGGGTGGGAGGAACACTGACCCACTTCTGGCAGTTACGCAACATCTGGCGAATGGTGCCTTGTTAAAAGGTCCAAAATCATCACTCCTCCACACGCTTCAGTCCAGCGCTGTGCTCGCTCTCCCTCTCTGTGCACTCTACTTGCACCCAATATACATGCCCTTTAGCTATGCCAAGCTCGCCGCACCCTCCAAATCATTCTGTGGAAGACTGCCTGCCTTAGTTAAGTTTGAATATAATGCAAAACACACAGAATATTTGTGCAGACTTATTATAAATGTTAGCATTTGAGAGAAGACTCAGATATGAACTGACATATTAATAAAGAATTGCATTAATATAAGAACTTATTTATAAAAAGGTGTAAACTAGATTTTACCCATATTGAAGAATTTAAACAATATTTTGATTGCCCTTGTATTTCAACATACAAACTTCACTCAGAAGGGGAAATACAAGTCACAGGAAGAGATCTGCGCCAAATACTTTCCGAAAACTGTCATGCTGCTGCAGTTAGTCACACGCTTGACAACCACTCCACAAAGCCAAACAAACAAAAACGGCTGAAAGGAAAAGAGACAGGTCGTTCACAACTTTGTCACAAGCTGGGGCTCAACGCGCTCTCCTCTCACCCCGTTCTTTTTCCATGTGATTAGTCAGGCACAAGGTCTGCCACAGAACAATCAATGCTTGTTAGACACCCCTCTGGCGGCAAAGAGCAGGATTGCAGGCCATTTTTTACCAGAGACACAGTGGAAATTTACAGACACAACGTTACTAAAGCCTCAATACAATGCGACCTTTTAACAATTAACAAGTGGCACTGTGTTGTTGTTTGTTTTATGTCAATAAACAAAAGACATTTTTTTGCAGACGGTAAATCTTGCCAAACACTCAACTCCCCTAAAATGAATGCAATGCGAGATCAATCTGGTTTCAAATACATAAAATAAGGATCTATCAAGTTGCTTTAACTGGTCTTTAAATTAAATCAATCTCCAACAGTGCGCCGCGTGGCTGCTATCTTTAGTGATAAGCATTTGGACAATGACCATATGCTACAGTGGCAGTGTTCCAAGCGGAGCGAGCCATAGACACAAGGACCTTCTTCCATGAAGGAACTCGAGTCGTATTCTGTACTCAGTAGTTGAAGTTTATAAAAGGACGCGCTTCCAGGGAGTCGCCGTCGTCAAACCAAATCGTCTTTGTGCAGACTGGTCAATACGGCTTAGCAAACGCAACTACAGCAACCGTAGGAAGTCAATAAAGAAACGACACCAAGCGAGTTAATGTGGAAATGAAAAATCACAGGATGTACCCGTGAAACATGCCTACACTGGCATCCTCCGGTGGGCATGTCCTACTGTCGTAGGACATAGGCTGCAATGTTTGTCTATTCGCTGTAATGCCATTCATCCAGCAGCTTCCTCCCTCCTCCTGCTCCCGAGTAGTAACTCCACCATCGGCAGCGCGACGATGTCTCTGTCTGTAGGAGCCTATGATACGCACGAGCACGCCGACATCCGAAAGTGGGTCAGGAACCAGAGTCCCACCTAAGCGTGTGATTAACTGCTTTTGCCCGGAT
Organism: Proterorhinus semilunaris; assembly: GCA_021464625.1. Classification (NCBI taxonomy): domain Eukaryota; kingdom Metazoa; phylum Chordata; class Actinopteri; order Gobiiformes; family Gobiidae; genus Proterorhinus; species Proterorhinus semilunaris. Next base: position 28,059,131 of record CM038351.1, read on the forward strand.
TAAAACACGCAGACATTACAAATGCCATGGGTCTCTCCCGCCAGCCACACCTCAGCCATAGTTAGTGCAATATAGATGTCGTTGGCGGCTAGTGCGCGTTAGCTCCGCAGCCGCCTTAGCAACCTGCAGCTGCGTAGTTGCAGATGTGGAGCGATTTGCCACCAAACGGATTTTGTTTAACAAATAGCACGCCATGACAAAACGCGAGAGGAAAACCGGCGTGGTTTCAGCGCGTAAAATGCATGCGCCGATTCCAGTTAACATGACCACACGTTGTTCTTGGCAACCGTCTGGTCAAAAACAGCAGATATCTACGCGTAATGTACATTACCCTAAGCGAACACATTTAGATCAAGCGAAATTTGTCGTTTTACTATCTATGGATTCACCGGGACTTCCTGTTAGCCATCTCTCAATACACAAATTTGAGTAACAAGGGGGAAAAAATGACTTACCCAAGGCGTTTTACAACAGACGCTTTTAGGCATATTTAGAGTGAATTTAAAGTTGGTTGTTTTGGGTGGAAGGGAAACGCAGAAGGCACAGGCAGTTGTCTGGGAGAGGCTCCTGAGTCCTGAAAATACGTCCGCTCCAGTTCGGGCCTGGATCAGATCTGGCGGAGGTTCGCTGCTCGCATGTGCTCGACCACGGAGGGCGCGCTCCCGTCCGCAACGTCATGCGCAAGGGCGGGGTCTCTCCTCCTACTCTGATGAAATCCCCATGAGTATCACCCATAGACTGTAAAAGTCACCTATATCGCCATGAACAATATCAACATAACATTTCACACAGTAATGGTAATCAACGCAAACATGTATTTCACCAGTTTCCCTTAGAGCTACTGTATGTATATGAAACTATTCTGAATAATATATATATATATATATAAAATCGGAGCTATCTGCTTTTGCAAATGAACTCTTCATATAGTTGTCCTGTTGCCTGGAGATTAAACCACAAATCAGAATAGGATTCAAATAGTATGTGCAAATAGCTATCCAGGGACATTATACCTTTATCCTTAAAAGCAGTACTAAGTAACTTGTTTACCTTAATAAATCCTTTTCGTAGTCCCTCTGGGGGTAATACAAGTGTTAATGGGATGATTTCATCTCCCCCGGTGTCTCTGGCCAGAAAACCACATTTGCAACTTAACGCACCGGACCGGAGGCGATATTTTTTTTTTCCTAGGACGGGAAAGGCCACATTTGGGAATTTTACTGCCATACTTTTGTTTTATATATTTTATTTTGCCGTAAGTATTTTTTGCATGTCATTAGGACATTTATTTAAATAATCCCAGGTAGGAACTGTTTTTGTTATGTTGGTTCCGCTGGGGCGTTTTAGTGCGACACACACCCCAAGCAAGGAATGGGAAAAACACAGCATGGCGTGTCAAGGCCACGGTTTAAAACTAAAAAAGTGCTAAAACCTAATTTCTGCCTTGTAATTATGGGTCAGCCAGCGAGTTCGACGGTGGCGTCGGTGGCATCAGTGATGAGATCAAGCTCAATGTTTGAACAGCAATAAACACTCTCAAGCCATCAGTATAAAGAACTCTTATTGACGTTTATAAATCAAGACGAGGTGGAAGTGATAGGGAACGACCCTAGTTTAAACTGATTCAAACTACCCGTAGACCTAAACCTAACCCTAACCTTTAAAACACTAAAATTAGGAATTCCTAGGGAAAAAAAATGTAGCGGACCGGCGCAACCTATAGGAATCACGAAGAAGAAGCGAACAGGTTTGCCCCACTTTAAACAGTATTTAAAGCCAAGTTTGAGTTTCCATTGTGAAATTGGATGTACAATATCCCCCTATCCCTTCGCTTTTTCTGTCAGCGTACTCTCACGGACAAAAATCGCAACTTGCTACGACACCTGAAGTTGCACTTATGGCCTCTAGGGGCAAGAGTTACTTAGTACTGCTTTAACTCCCCCATTACCCTGTAGTGTTTGTAGCACTACTTAGAAAGTCCATGTGTCAATATTTACATTTTTCAGCTTGATTGCTTTTCTCTGAATTGATTTGTAAACCGAGTATCTAGATGCACTGGTTTGACCAGTCGAATTCTACAACAGAGCTACAGTAAGTAATGTTCATTTTGGATACAGTCTACATTTTTCCTCAATTATGTTACGTCACACCTAAAGGAAAACCAACCCAAAATGTTAGTCTTTGGGCCCTGCTGTAGCTGGAGACATCTAGATTTGGCCCCAATCTCTTCCGATCAGACGTCATTCTGGAAGAACCCATTCAACCTGTCTCGTCTGAAGGGACTTACTACTTCCTCCTCAGTACGTCAGTAATTAGATTAGCGGATCAGAATCACACACTACCACAGTGTCACCTGGCATTCAGCGGTGCCAGGCATTTGTCTTCATTAGGTCTCGCTACATGATCATTTAAATATTGAGCATTTCCGAAGCACTTTCTCGGTGATGGGCTGTAAAAAGTAGTATCCCTAAAAGTCAAGTTTCCTGCAATTTTGTTATTACCCCCCATTCTGGAGCGTTTGCAATCAGTCGGGCCCTGAAGAATCTCGCTTCTCGGCTGTCTGCGAGGGTGATTGAAGATCCTTTGGCAAGTAGTCCTTCCATCTTCCCCCCCCCAAGCAGTGTGCAGAGAGCACTCGGCAGAGAGACAAAATCATTAGAGGTAGAGCGGAAGAGAGCCAAGTAAGGCAGCATGACTCATTAGATCGCTAACAAGCGGTTTTCAAGAAGTGGCACACACGCAGCACAAAAGGCACTGAAGCCAAAAGAAAAGCAACACTAACTTCATTCGGAGTAAGGAGCTGCATGATGAGGGGTGGCTATTTGTTTTACACTGGAGAATGGGATACAGTGAAACCTTAGCCTATGGCCCCCCACACCCCCCGCTCCACAATCAAGGATGATAGAAATATAATTTCCAACCATTCACATGGTTTGACCAATAAAAAATCTTGAATCTTGAAGCAGGGATATGCAAATGCTTACCTCTGCATTTGCATATCCCTGTCTATGGAGCACAGGATTTAGTTAATGTGTCACGCTTTGGTATTGGTATTGGATTGGTATTGCACTAAGAACTTTTTACCAGATTTAGTTTGACCAGTTTTAGGATAGCGGTGAAATGCAAGTGGCCTAAAATATATATATATTTTAAAAACCTACCGAAACAAATGAATTCACCCATTCAAAGATTTCAAGCCTTTTCAAGTTTTGTATGTATCCAATTTTCTGTTCCCAAATTACATTGTTGAAGTAGATTTTTCCAGACTTTTGCTGTCAAAATTCCCCCCCTCTTTCTCCGCCAATTTAGACTTTTCTGTTCAGTGGCGCTGCATGAATTCGTTCTGACAAGGACACCATAAATATTTTAGGTATCCCCCCAGTGGACACGTGGCCACAGTACATCTGCTGCATGGGCTTAAGTCGCATCAAATCTTTAGACAAGACCTTAATTTACCAGAAATACCATAGGTTGTGTTCAAATTTGATCTTAAGGGAAGGATTAAAGCATTTTTGGGCCAATCTTCCATATTTATGTACGAGGCATATTTATGAAAGAAATCCTGACATGTGTAGGTCTGGGTTTGATAGGGATGGGGTTCACGTGATCAAAAATCGTTGTCTAATTAAAAAGCTTAAGGCGAACGTTGTCTCATGTCTACACTTTCAGCTGCTTAAGTAATATAATTCCACCTATGTTAATTGGCGTTGACAGAAGACAGTGAGTTTTCTGCCAGTTATTATTTTACAGACATATTAACCATAAACAAGGGAGCAAACGTCCATCCATCCATCCATCCATTTTCTTCCGCTTTATCCGGGGCCGGGTCGCGGGGGCAGCAGTCTCAGCAGAGATGCCCAGACTTCCCGATCCACGCACACCTCCTCCAGCTGTTCTGGGGGGACCCCGAGACGACACCAGGCCAGCTCGGAGACATAGTCCCACCAGCGTGTCCTGGGCCTTCCACGAGGCCTCTTCCCAGTGGGACATGCCTGGAACACCTCTCGAGGGAGGCGACCAGGAGGCATCCGGAACAGATGCCCTAGCCACCTCAGCTGGCTCCTTTCGACGTGGAGGAGTAGCGGCTCGAGTCCGAGCTCCTCCCGGGTAACTGAGCTCCTCACCCGATCTCGGAGGGTGCGCCCAGCCACCCTGCGGAGGAAACTCATTTCGGCCGCTTGTATTCGCGATCTTGTCCTTTCAGTCATTACCCGGAGCAAACGTTCACCTTTGAATCTTTAGCAGCAGAAAAAAAACACAGAAATCTGGTCTGTCCTCTCCACCTCAATTTTAAACTCAGCCTCAAAAGACGAGAAAAGTTAAGCTCCCTAAAAGTTGTGAAAAATGTATAAACGTATCCCTGTGAGAAAATGAGGATGTTTAACATGTATTGTGGTAGAATACATTTCTAACATCCAACAGTCTTGGTTAACTTGTAAACAATTATTGTTTACAAATTAACTAACATTGTTGGTAAATGTCAATGGAAAAAAAAAATCTGGCATAGAGCCTTTAAGTTCAGGATCGGTCCAAACCAGTCATTTCGTCAGCAAAAGACAAAATAGTCAAAAGATTAGCCAAAACAATATTTAAAAGTCAATAACGTTGGTTAACTGCATAAACACTGTAGCTTTATATATTATCCCGATCTTTATTCTTGACAAACCGTACGGACCACATTTACTCAAACGTACTCTTAAAGCAAACATGTGCAGTGTTTGACTATTCTAGGTAAAGTGGAAGAACTAGTCTAAGAGAGTTCCCTCACCCCGGATCCATCGCTGCTTGTGACACTGCAGTTACATAGTCCTCTGATAAGGCGCTGATAAACCGGCCTTTTTCTAATAAGTCAATGACATTTGCTAAACGGATACAGCGGATGTTCAGTGAGGCCAGTTCAAAGAGTCATGAGTTTTTCGGGGCAGCTAAGAGGTGACCTAGTTGTGTAATGTTATGGGACAATTTGAAATAAGCAAAGCCAGGTACAATCAATTTAGAATGTAGCGCATGACGTCCTGTTAATGTAGGCAACAGCAGAAATGATGTACTTTGAGATTTCACACGGCATACTTATTACATACAGTGCCTTGTGAAAGTACTAATACTCCTTGAACTTTTGCACATTTTGTCATGTTTACAACCATAAACATAAAGATTTTATTTTGAATGTTTTACTGAAAGCATCAGACTCAGCACAGAAGACCCAAATGCATTACTCAGTTTACTTTTATTAACGTGGTCAGAAACAAGGAGCGATAACAGAGAATTCCCACAAAATCTGCAAAGAACAAAAAAAGAAACAGTCAAAACTAAAAAACATACAAACAAAATGTTATGATTACCTGCACCAGGACAAAGACAATCTGACAAAGACAAAGGGGAAGATACAGGCAATATATACTAAACGGGCGGGGAGGGCAAAGACACACAGGTGTCACACATTAGGGGAGAAGGGGGAAGTCTGGAATGAGAAACAAAGATTACAAAATAAAACAGACTAACATAACACAGAAAATAACTTAAACACCAGACATGACAGAAAGTTCACACACAAGTAACAGACAACTGTGAAGTGAAAGCAAAATGATACATGATTCTGTTATTTTACAAAAAATAGAAAAGTGAAAAGTGGGGCATGCATAAGTATTCATACAGCATTTTCGGAGTGCATTAAATTTCCTTTATAACATTCCTAATGACTGCAGAACGTTCACACCTTGCCCTAACCATTAAATAGAGGCCACCTGTGCGTAATCTACTCTCAGTATAATTCCAGCTGTTCTGTGAGGGCCTCAGAGCTATGGTCGGAGTGTATTGGTCACTAAACAACATCATGAAGGCCAAGGAGCTCACCAGAGAGGTCAGGGATAAAGCTGTGGAGAAGTTTAAAGCAGCGTTAAGTTATACAAAGATTTCCCAAGATTTGAACATCTCACGGAGCACTGTTCAATCCATCATTCGGAAATGGATTGTAAGAATAGTTGGGAAGATGGATGGAGCCAAATACAGGTACATTTTGTACAGGTACAGGTACAGGTACATTTTTGGATTAAAACCTTGGACTTCTTTCCTGTGGTGTTCAGTTCGAATCCAACAAATTAATGGAAGTTGATTGTCATTGTCCAATCGTACCTTTTAGCTACCGTTGTTACATTCTCCAGATCTCCTGCCATAGAAAGTAGTGGAGCACTGCATGTCTTGTTGTTTGCCAAGAGTTGTTGTTGCTGGACATCGTCACAAAAACGCTGTTTCAGAAACAGCGTTTTTGTGACGATGTCCAGCAACAACAACTCTTTGCAAACAACAAGATCATATATATATATGTGTGTGTATGTATATGTATATGTATATATATATATGTGTATGTATGTATATGTCTCATTTTTTCTTCAAAATGAGACATTTGTTTTAACACTTTATAAGATGCTAATCAGATTGTGGCATAATAGTATTTCAAGAACATATGACAGTTATAACTATTTATTTTGCTTCTATTGTGCAGAAGTTTCAGGAGTGAGGAGCTGTATGAATTTCTCCCTCTTATTGTGTCTACGATGAAACAAATTAAATCAACTTTATTTTCATACAAATATAATATGATCAATCATCAGGAATAATAGAAATAAAAACCATGAGGCCGTCCTTCTGTGGACCCACCACCTGCAAGAGGAGCCATAGGGGCTGGTGCAATGTGATTCCAACTGCTGCCCCCACGACCCGGCAACGGACAAGTGGAAGAAGATGGATGGATGGATGGAAGTACATAATACGTTTTAGTATGGATTTTATTTCTGTTATTATATTTTTGGCCTGACATTTTTAAGGGTGCTTGAATTCATTTTAGGGGTGCTTAAATAGGCCTAGCCTCGCCCGTGCGTGTGGGGAAGACAGAGCCACTGCAGCCAGTGGCACGCTCATATTTTTTCAATACTCGACTAACATAAGAAGAGAACTTACCTGTTAGTACAAGAGCATGACTAGTCCACACGACTGTGCCGGTTGCAGCTTCAGGATTTTTTTTTTTCTGATTTCACAAGAGACTGGCGCAACCTTGATAGTTGTAGTATTCCCTTCGTTGCATATTCCTCCACTGCACATTTTACTTCGATCTGGGGGATGTTGTGCTGATACTGCACCAAAAAGAGTCACTACAACGCACTCCTCCCTGTTTATGACATGTGTTAATCTCCACTTTTTGACAGGGCTAGCTAACAGTTGCTAAGGGGGCGGGGCTTTTGCGAAGGGTCAATTATATTTAGCTAAAACAATAATACATTTCTGGCTTGCCTTCTTTGCAATGTTCATTATTTTATGTCCTTCTTAAACACCACATAACCTTTGCAATGCAACCATACTGGACATAAGAGGCGGACATGCCGAGTGCATAGTCACACAGCCACCGCTTAATCATGACACATGTAAAAAATACACTTGCAACTGGAAAAGGGTCTTTACTAACACCGTCCACATCACATCTCTGTGTGGAGTTCACTATAAATTCTGCCCCATATAGATTACGGAGACACACTTCTGTGAGCCGGTGGGTTTCTGTCCTTTCTTGCACATTGGAAGTGGGTCATTCATACTTGGATTTGCAGGGGCTTGCATAGGATTATTTTTGACCTAGTGAACTTTCAATGCTGTTTTCCATGTCTAGACATGGAAAACTGTGCCCTAAACCTGACACCTGATAAAGTACTGGTGTTTGCTGGGAATTCGTTGTGAAAGCATTTGAGTTTGCATCTAAAACCTATTCATTTCATTCTGTCCGCTTCAGGTAAAAAGTTTCCCCTACGTGATGCATCATTCAATTCGTATGGGGCTGGTGGTGGTCACAGATGTGTGGATCGAGTTGCATCGTGGTCACGGTGATGATTCGAATCGCATCGCAGCTCTGGTGTCGCAAGATGTATCTTAAATGAATCGGATCGTGGCAGGTGTATCGAGATGCGAATCGTATCGGCCTAAGATTCCCATCCCTAATAGGTGAGCCTGTGCTGATTGTAAAAAGTAAAGAGTTTATTTACCTTTGCATCTACCGCATATGCGCTCCGTAGGTACAGACGCAAGATGTAAACACTAAACTGTTGTATGAAAAGGGTTGGTAACTAGGATCTGAGGCAGGAGTCCGTGTCATGTCTTATTTTGATGAGGTGCCGTCTAAGCTAAAATGTCACTAAATGGCTGCGAGTCAAAGAAAGTAAAGTGTCTGTGTTTAGCATCTCATGTCGTCGTCTCCTTGCGTCAATGTTCTTCTCTTTCTTCATATTGTCCAAAGTTACATCCCCCAAAACCAAAATGCTGCTCCTAATTCCACTGTGTTTTGGCGTGTGCTCCATCTGGCCTCTCCGTGTCCATCAATAACGTCTGAAGCAACTACGAGTCGCAGCTCAGACTGGGATTTGATTGGCTGAAATAATAAATTATCAATAGTTTATTTTGTATTAATTGGGAGTTTGAGTTCCTAAAACGTTTCAAACTAGTTAAAGCAGACGTTTGTTCTTACGTTTCCTTTGTACATCTATATAATTTAGCAATTATTTATAGACTGTACTGTTAAGTTCAGACAGTTTTTAAGAAGTGCAGTCCACATGCACAACAATTTTGTTTGCTTTATTGTTGCAATTTTCACTTCAAATTAATCTAAAATTGTTTATTATGAAACAGACTGATTTATTGCTTTTGTTAGGTGAAAAATACATGAGAAGAGGACCTTGCAACAATAATCGCATATTTAATCGCAATCGCAATATTAAAAAAAAAAAAAATCGCAATTAGATTATTTCCCAAAATCGTTCAGGCCTTATTATTACTGTGATATGATGAGTACGTGCGCCTCTCCAGCAGTGCTCAGTAACATAAAGTACTAAAATGGCTCCTTCTAAACTCAACAGAGCTTTTGGACTTGAATTTTGAACTTTTGAAGTAATCCAATCCTTCCTCCCCTCGCACCGTCCATGTCTTGAGCAAAGATAGCAGGGTTATATAACAGAGACGGATGCTCACGTGAGTTTAGGCAGGTTCCTTAAAATGACCGGGTCAGAGGTGAGAAGTTTGCACAGCACTTAAGCTGCTGTTCCACACATGCTTGAGGTCATTGTTGCATAAACTGTTGTCTAGTGATAAAGCTGTATCATAAAAAGGATTGTTATTGTAACACCAGGTGATGCAATATCCTTATAGCAAGAAACTAAAACTAATATATTACCACTGAGGTCCTCAATCTCTTTCCTCCAGTTTTGTCCATTTAAATATCGTAAAAGCAATACTCGAGAATACCTTTTTCTATAATCTCAAGCCCAGTTATAAGTGGGAACATTTTATGCTGATTATCTTGGATGCATGCAAATCTGTAGTAGTTATGTTTTGTTTTTACTAATCCCTGTTGTTGGCTGCTGGTACTTGATTTTTGTCATCTTTCTGCCTTGTCTGCGTTGGTTGATCCCATTGTCTACCAAAGAGCCCTAAGCCATTAAAATGAATAAATGTGTATATCTTTGAAAAATCAGAAATAATCACTGTTCTCCTGGTATTATACCACAAGTATTTTTTTTAATGCTTTTCTGCAGTATTAAGGGGAACAAAGTGTTTCTGTGATTCGGAGAATGTATCATTAAAACATAAATGTTCAATCGAACAATTATCAATAGTTTGACATTAAAAGCCTCCAGATAAGCATTAAAATTATTTATAAAGAAATGGTAAATGGTCTCAACTTATATAGCGCTTTTCCACCTACATTAGGCACTCAAAGCGCTTTACAGCAAGGAACCTCTCACCCATTCATACACCAATGTACGCAGACAGTGGAGGCAAGGTGGGTGAAGTGTCTTGCCCAAGGACACAACGGCAGCGTGCACCATCAGGAGGCGGGATAAAAAAAAAAACATATCTCTAATTTTTCTGGCATTTAACAAATAGAAATAATTCTACTTGACCTAAAAATCTGGCTAATGTGTCGTTTTATAAAGTGTATGTAAACATATGGTTCCCGCTGTATGTTCATTCACTCTCCACACTAGTTTGGGGGGGGGAGACATTCAGCAAACTGTCGGAATCAGATGTCGTAATGTGCAGCAGCTTTACCCACTTGACTCTTGGGCCGTCAAAGGCTCTAACCACAGAGTCACTGTTGCTGTAACAATCCAACACCATGCTGAGTGGCTCATTGACAGAACTGCAGCCCGAGTTTTGCCTGCCTCTATTTATTCATCAGATGCACCACTGGGTCTTTGGTTTGGTGTAAACCAGCCCCACCAGTATTTTGAGCAAGGTCCTAAAAGCCTTCATCCAACACATAGTGATCCCAAAGACTATTTGCGTCTCTGAGAGGAGCAGTCAGTCATCTTTAATTAACAATGTAAAAACAGCCAGCTCATGCCACTGTGCTGCTGTACTGAGCTGGTTAGCGTCTCTCCCCAGTGAACAGTACTGCCTGATTGTGTCTGCAGTGAAAACTACTATTAATAGAATAATGAGGCAGACCGCTTTCCAGTGCGCCCTTTGTAGATTTAAGAACAAAAATACTGTCAATCCTATTTTCTGTCTTTGCGTTGACCTGTAAAGCTAATAAAATCAATAATTGTACATCTTTACAATGACCAAAAAATGTGAACTGTCACAATCAGTACAATGTAAAGGTTGCAAATACTTTGTGTTTGTAATTCAGTGCAGATGACAAAATATCTTATCTGTGAATCTAATGAAATCTATAATATTGTTGCAGGTCATCCTTCCCAGACATCACCTCACATAAACCTATAGCAGGCACGTGCACAGATAGAGCCCAGGTGGTGCTCAAGCACCCGCCCCTTTGCCCTGTGCCCTTTAAGTGCCCTTCTCACGACCATTTTTTTTCCTACAAAAAATAACTCTTATTTGTTTTATTGTTATTAGTTATTTGCCCTACTAAGCCAACATGTGCTGAAAATACAGTTTGAATGCTCAACAACTTCAAATGGCGCTTTATTCCTCCTCTGCCTCTCAAGCCGCCGCAGCGCTGATGATCACAGAAGGGGAACTGTCCCTGTGTTTCCCCCGTTTGAGAAGATGGTACAGCTCATCTAAACTGAAAATTCGACAACTCTTATGTACGAACTATCGTGACATGGGGAATGGAAACGAAAGGGCCGACAGGGCGAGGACGTCAGCGCCACGTGTCGAGACCGTCCGGACAAAGTCAGCGGTAAGAAGTCAGTAACTTTAGCGGTTCTGTTTGTCGTGCTATAAAATGGTCTTAAAATTAACTCTATTACTCAGACTAAGTCATGGCTGGGTGTAGACCAGCGCCAGAGCAGTGTGAGCTGAGCTAAGGGAGACAGAAGGGTGAGGAGGTCAGTTGCCTGGGTTCTGGAAACAGTACCTCTGTGGGAGGAGCACGGGAACATGGACAGCCCAGTGGATTATTGTTATTTAAGATATTTTAGATATGGACTAAGCAATGACTTGGAGAAACTAGATGTTTTAAGTGTAGTCTAGCACCGTTGCCATCCATCCATCCATCCATCTTCTTCCACTTTTCCGTTGCCGGGTCGTGGGGGCAGCCGTCCGAGTTGCCCAAATCACATTGCACCAGCCCCTTATGGCTCCTCCTGCAGGTGGTGGGTCCACAGAAGGACGGCCTCACGATTAACCGGGCCTGTTGGTCTCTCATAAGGGGCTTCTGAACCGCTCTTTGTCTGACCCGTCACCTAGGACCTGTTTGCCATCGGAGACCCTACCAGGGGCACGAAGCCCCCGACAACAGAGCTCCCAGGATCGTTCGGGTGCTCAAACCCCTCCACCACGTTAAGGTGGCGGTTCCAGGAGGGGTAGCACCGTTGCATTATTTATTTGTATTTGTGCTACTCATAAGTGTAGAGCCTCGTGATAGACTTTAGAGGACGATGTAGGACAATCTAGTTAATCTTTTTTCCTTGGGGGTTGCCCTTTTTATCTTGGTTGAGCACTTGCCCCTTAACATGTCTGTGCACGCCATTGACCTATAGTAATAATTACCAGGGGAGAAAACAGACACGTCACTCCAGATAGTAAAGTTAATTATTATACTCCTCACTGCCGTTTAATAAGTGCTTTTTTACCTTTAGATGCAAGCCGCTGCAGTTACCAATGCGGCAATAGAATTTAATGTGTTCCCAAAACGCTTTTATTATTGCAGGTCTGCTCTCTGCTGTGGCTGCTGGCTATGTTTGTAGCAGTTTATTCTTTAACTAGTGCCTCTGGGAGGGAGCGATACATCATTTTAACTACACGGAGTCAACCAGTTCAGGCTAGAATTGTGCAAAAAAACCTCCAACTGTCACCTTTTAGCATACAGTACTGAACAAAGGCTGAAGGCCACAGTCAGTGCCTCTGTTGGACGAGCCAAACAAGTCATTGTTTGACCTTTTACAAACATTCTCATATGGTTGATAAGCTGTATAGTAATTATGTCACATTAACATTAAAAATCAAGGAAAGACGCACATTTCACATACTCTAAATATCCGTTTTGGGAAAGTTTGGCTCTTCACATTTAAATTTCCACTTGGAAACAAATAAATCTACACACATGGTTCTCCATAAATTACATGAGAACTTAAAATGAATTTTTCCACGTAAGTTAAGTTATCCTTTATGAATCTCTGTAGAGAACTCTCTTTTAGAGAAATGTGTTCTCTGCATTTGACCCATCCTCAATGTCGCTGGGGCGAGCTGTAGGAGCAGTGAGCTGCTGGCGTGGGCAACATCTCCTCTTCAAGTAGCATCTACAGACATGCTGAGGGTTTTGTTGATATCTATTGATTTTAATCTGATTTATATGTATTTATTTATTTTAGCTTGGAATTCTAAAAAGCAAGCATAGATGTACACTGTTCCTATCACCAGTTTGAGAAGCAGTAACTCTCCGATTTAGATGTGAATAACCCTCATATTAAAGCTGTGAGTCTGTTAAGCCAATATCTATGAAGTGGCTGTAGCTTGGAGAATGCTGATAAACATCTGGTTATTGTCTCATTATTTATGGTCCTGACTATATATTATACAATGCAGCCATAGTGCTCACAAAAGCTTTATTTATTTTTAAATGCTTCCAGATTAAAGTGCTTATAATTAAATTGCTTTCCCTTTCTGGAGCATAACACTGCTCAGTTCATTAATGCCCTGTCAACAGCAGCAGAGGTGAAAGTGCCAATTAGTTTGGAAATGCACTTGACATTTTTGCTTTGTTATACTGTCTGGTTAAACAGAATGTCTCAGATAAATGCAAAGACATCTATCCCTTTTCCACACAAGCCCTTGAGCTTCCAGAAGAACTCTGTTGCATAAGTAGACGTATGTTTGTGTGGTTAGGATTCATTTGCCAGTGTGACTCGCCCTAAAGTGTGTCATTCTCATTCATTTAGTGCTTTCATTTAAGTCATGGTCACAATGGCACTGTGACGTGTTCAGTCCATCCTCCAGGTGGGATTATTTCTGGAGTTAGTTATGCATGTGCCAGCCCCAAAATAGTCATGTCAGCCACAAAAAAAACAGGTGTATATTTAAAAACATTTCACTATGACAAGCACCGTATAAGCCGGGATGAAAAGTAAAGGTCAAATACGCACAAATATCAACTTTTTTGTTTTTTACATAAAAGGTAAAGTATCTTGGTCTGTGCAACCAATTGAGATCCTGGTGAGCGCTTCCTCAATCTTTTACCATTATCATATCTACCTTAGTGCAGTAAAATAGTAGTCAGTTCTTTATGGTCAAATCCACCTAACTTTATCTGTTTATAAAAAAGTCAAAAAAAAAGAATCAAATTCCACAAATGTAACACTACGTTGATTGTTTTTTTGTTTTTTTTGTGTGACGGACCTAAAGTACTGAAAAAGACGACTGATATCAGCGACCAACTCAATAACGCCGTCCTTGGCCACATCTTTCTTATCCAGTGGAAATACTTCGATTTCCGAGATTAGCCTGTATATTATTGAGGCAGCCCCAGCTTTATCATTGTTGTCCTTTTTGTGTTTTGTTTTGGCACCAGCTGCAAATGTCAGTGGGTTTATACTCCTTGACAGAACACAATATTTACTTTGGATAATATATCAGAACATGTCCTTGGCCGCACTACTCGGTATTGTGTACAGCTCATATACCAGATAGGGAAAAAATGCAGGGGGAAAAAAGGTCAAGTCAAGTTGCAAACATTTCAAAAAGGAGGTCATGGCTGGTACGTCCTAATTTGCATTAAGGCACCTTCCTGGTAAAGTACAAAGTCGTTTTGACCGGCATCTTTTGTTTGACCCACAACACTGATGCGCTTTCACAAAACTTTATAAAACAGAAAGTAAACAAACTGAGCCAAATTGCTGTGTTGGAACAATTACAGTTTGTTGAAACCATGACACACTCCAGGTCACTTAAAACTTATCAGGATAAACAATGATGGATGCATTGCTGAACTGTGCCTAAAGCAACATAATGCACTGGGCATAGCTTAGATTTAACCACCAACCTGTGGGGAAAACACTATGAGCATGGCGGCACGATAAATTGTGTCTAAATTACAGATTTTTTTTGTGATTTTTGTAACCATAATGTAAGTAGTATTATTCATAGTTCATCACAAGTGAATTGGCAATTTTATGAAGAGAAGTTGGAGAAACAAAGTTGAAAACATGTTTAAAAAAAAAAAAACACTTGGCAAAGACAGTTGAGACCTACAAATGTGTCTTCTGAAACACTAAAGAGGCACCAAGAGCCCCCCCACACCTGCAGCTCAGTGGAGGTGTCACAAGAGGAGCTACAGGAAACAAAAAAGAGACAAATGAGGAGGTATCGGGGCAAGACTCACAGCTAAGCCACACACATCTTCTATCCCTACTATAGTTCTGGCTGATGTTCGTTCACTGGAGAATACGGCGGATTATATTCGACTGCTACGCTCTTCCCAGAAGATGGTGAAAGACTGTTGTGGAGCAGAGGGAGCAGATGGAGCTGCGCAGGAGGAAGAGGAAGGAGGAGGTGGAGCTGACCAGTGCGAGTGTCCAATATGGAAGTGCTGATAATCATCACAAAAATGTCAACCCAGGGAAAACATGGAGAAAAGCAGAAATATAAATTGTAATTATGTTCTAGTGAAATTAATCTACTACGATTTTTCCCTAGAAACCGTTCTATAACCTCTCCTAGCCAGATGCAGTAGCTTAGTCAGTGGTTAGCCCAGCAGCTGGGTAGCGGGGTACAGCCCCTCTGTACCCCTCTGCTGTCTCTCACACGTCAGCAGAGATTTATGCATTGAAACATTTCCTCACCTCTCCCCCGCATAACACTGCAGTTTATCCTTAATATGACGCGGACAGAGACGAGCTCCAGCACGTCACTGTAGTGTTCAACAGCTAACCTGCGCACGTGAGTTCATACTCACGCAGAATGGTGATAAGGAGCGCCTGCAGTGCCCTTGTGGGTATGTATGCTCCTTTCTGAACATTAATCAAGGAGAGAAGACCACATCAGCGCGTTGCCATGGTGACGGATATTAGTAACCCGATGCTAGTCCACGTGAGGCTGAGAGCTGCTGCTGCTGACGTGGACTACTCTGAATTAGTCGTTTAAATGGATAATGTTGAAAGTTATTATTAAATGGAGGCCTGTTAGCCGTTTGGGCAGCTGCTAATGGGAGATTCCTTTAGGACAGGATTGGTTTTAGGGTTTAGGATGAAGTCATAATTGGTGCCATGATATCAAATTATACGTATGCCTCAGATCATTCTGCTTCCCCATGTTTAACGTCTGACAAGTTTTTTAAAAGTCCTATTATGTGAACTTTCTGAAACTTAAGGAGTGGTGTCATGTTTTAACAGTTTGGATCAGTGCAGCGTCTGCAGTTTATGGACTGTTGTGAAGAAGAAGAAACAGAGCCAAAAAAGCAAAGCTCTCAATTCTCAATCCGTGTCCTCTCACACAATCTTCGTAAGTTGGCTGGACGCTTCCGAGATTTAGCGTGAGGAGCTCGGTGTAGATTCGCTGCTTCTCCACAAACAGACGGGAAAGCTGAGGCGGCTATAAGCAACTTTATCGGACGCATTCTAGAGTCAGGACTCCTCCCTGGGAAAGTTTTCAGGGCATGTCCCAGTTGAGGGATGCCCTGGGGAAAACCTACGACACACTGGAGGGACAATGCCTTTCAGCTGGTGTGGGAACACCTGGGGATCCTCCGGTAAGAGCTGGAGGAAGTGTCTGTGGTTTGGGAAGTCTGGTAGAGTTTGTGCTGAGACTCCTGCCTCTGCGACCTGGCCCCCAGAAAAGCAAAAGAAGATGGAAGGGTAGATTGATATGCTCGGGAAAAGGTGGAGGTGAAGGGCGCCACCTCTTGACATCAGCATTTGCACCAGAGCATTTTGAGCACTTGAGTAAAAGACGTACTGAATGCAGGGCCTTTAAAAATGATCTGGGACATGGAACACCTCATGGCTTCAAACCTGAATGAATTAAAACGACTGAAAAGCAAGATTTAAAAAGTTGTAACTGTTGGTCCAGACATTAAAGAGTTGGGATGCTACAAATATGTTGGGAATGTTAGGAATGAGTTTGACACCCAACTTGTGGCTTCCTCTTTCAACATTAGTAATCAACAAATCAGGTATAGGACCTTTAAAGGTGCATAATAGAACTTTTATTGTGATTTTTATTTATTTTTATTGACTATTTGACATTTTTAAGGGACTCAGTGGACAGAATGGTGCTTTTACTTTCCATCACGGTGGCCACTATGACGCTCCAGGGTCAATAGCTTAGAGTTGCTGGTATGTTTTCACTGCTGACGAACCCTCTCACCCTAAAACCGACAAAACAATGAATCCTGGATGTGTCTTTTATGACCGAAAGAGCTAGAAGACGCTTCTGTGACTAGAAGCGAAGCATCCTCAACTTTATCTAAACCCAGTCCAGTTGATGATTTAACCTTTACTACGATTGATCCTGGATGGTTGTAGAGGCCACTGTGATGGAAAGTACACTTTCGGGATGTGCCGCTGATCATGCGTGCGGCACGGGCTGCACAGAAAATAAAAAATTAAATCTAACACACCGGCCAATTTTTGTACCGGCCCACCGGTCAAATGGCCGGTAAAATATATGGTCAGTCCGGGCCTGAGTCTACATGTTAATGATCTATTAGTTAGATACTCATTGCAAACACTGTCGCCTGTAAATGAATGAGGAAAATGCTAAACGAGCACTAAAAATTAATTCATAATGTACTACTGAATATTTATGAAAATAAAAATATCCCCAAGCTACAGACGAAAGCAAGTGTTACATTAACCTCGACCATTTTCCCTGTAGTTTCTTCAGTCAATGTTAATCTTTTCTCCAGAGCATTTGCACTCGGGAGACGGCACCATTTCAAATGTGCATCCTTTGCCTTTTGATGTATTTTTTTTTTAAAAGTGTCATTCTCAGACGAGCAGATGCTGTTATATAAGATAAACCTCCACAGAGTCGGCTTCCTCAAGGACATGGGAAGTGTGAGTTCCTTATGAAACTTGTTTTGGACTGACGAGGACAGCCTGAAGACGCGCTGTTCCCTGTCTGCACCCACACTGCCCACGCTCACACAGGCAAAACGCAGAGGGGCGAGGCGCAGAAATGCACTGATTGGTAAGATATTTCGGAGTCAGAACACAAATAACGTGTTTTGAGAGAAGCGGGATTTTCTCATAATATCTCCTGCACGAGAGCGAGAGAGAAGTACTGGTATAGGCTGATATTCTATTCACAGCAGTTGTTTAATGTAGTATGTTGTGTGTGAAAAGCATTTTTCCTTTGAATGTTTTCATATGCAAATAAGTCAAAGTTCTTGAAAAAACAAATAAAAAACAAAGCCAAGTGATAGTTAAGAGTTCTTTTAGATATAGTCTGAGCAAATGTGGCTAATGTTTCTAACTTAACTCAACTAAAACCCCCAAAATAATAAGACATTAGTCTTATGTTTTCATTTAGTTTCCCAGATGCTCAAAGTCCAAAGTGAGGCAGGTTGCAGGCATTGACGCTCACATAAAACATTCACAGTTTCACACACCACATTTCTTGCCACTTGAGATGTTAAAAGAGTTTTCTGTTTCAAAAAATAATATAATGATGGACTTTTAAGGCAGTACGACTTGAAAGAATCAGACACAAGGCCCAAACAAATCTATAAAGAGCATTAAACACATTATCCTGATCCTCTCTGTGTGAAACAACTTAAAAACTAAATAAAAAGGATATTCTATAAGAAACTTTAAATACATCTCTCTAACTCTGCCTTAAATGTGTAGTCTTGAGTTCAGCATTTGTCTGAAGAAAACTACATAGCGCTCATGTTAGTCATCACAGTTTGTCATCTCAGGCCAACCCGACTGGCCTGAGAGGGATGAGGGATCTTTTTTTTTTCTGAGCATGTTTTGAGAGTCCATGGTTTTTCCCATCCTCATGCATTTGTCGGATTATTATGAGAGCTCCCGCTTATGAAGACATGCCTTATACCTAAATAAACATTACATAACACATCATGTAAATCCACCCACTTCCACTTCTCGAGGCTGTTATTCTGTTCCCTTCAATCTAAACCTTCTCCTCTTCCTCGTCTGTCCATCCCACTTTCTCCCTCTATTCATTATTCATAGCCCTTCTCTCCATTGTCAGCACTGCTAAAGAAGCCTGGGCACACGCGTCGTATAATGGGATCAAAGGCACGCCAACAAAGGCACAGCGAGGAAATGTGCTGCGTGACAGGAAGCAATACCAGGCTTTGTTAACAGTACAGGGGGAAAGTAGCCCAGATCTCAACTTAGTTTTGTATTTTAGTGTTTAAAAATATGGGATGGATGGGGACTTGCTGGTATATTACTAAATATACTTTAAATTGATTTACAACAACAGCTTATATTTGGTTTTCTGGTGCATTTATGGTCATATAGTAATTTTTGCAGATATAAGACTGTAATGAGTGTGTTTTCAAAGCAGGACCACGCTCTGAATCACACAAAATGGGAAGGAAATAACACCTTAGAAACAGCAGCAGCTGTAACCGACCTGAAGTGTCTGGATGTTTAGTGTTCCGAAAATTGTAATCACAACCACTATTGATCAAGGCACAAACACTCAAATGTTGCAACGTGTTTCAAAGGTTTCATGGACTGATGAGATCAGAGATGAGTGACTCTGGATGGACTTTGGCCTGTACCACCACTTGAAGAAGCATCCTCTAATAACTGGCAGTAGTTTTGGGAGTCCTGTTTCACCTTCAACTTGAAGTTGTCCAAATAATATATCTTTAATGATACCTGCCCACCCCAGTGCCTCCCCTTCATCTTACTGGTGCCAAAGTCAGAGTAAATCTTTATGTTCTTTACTGATCCAGCCATGAGCCCATTCATCCGTCCATCCAGAGTCACTCTGATCTCAAAAGGTCATAAAACCTTTGAAAACTCTATCTTTAGATCATTCCACACCCAGTCTTGATCAATCGTGGTTATACTTTTCTAACATGTCTCACAGCACTGAATACCTTGTACTTCCAGACACTTCAGTTCGGTTACAGCTGCTGAAAATGACAGCACTGGTAGATAATGGATTCCTGCTGGCTTTCACTTCATTCTTCTTCAGACTATGACCATCCATATGCATCTTTTCTTGTCATCTTACTTCTTACGACCCTGTTAGTCTCTTTTACGTTTTTTGTTGTTGTTTTCTTTCTGGTGATGATAAATATGTCAAATTTAAAAACATATATATGAAAAAGAGGCTATGTTGACGATAATGTTACTGTTAGCTAAGTTTAAGTTGGGATTAAAAGAAAAATCTTACCCATACACTTCACTGAGTGGTAAGATCTGACCGGACATGTCTGTATTTTCCAGTTTCCGAGTAAAGGAGTCACATGTCACTGAATTATTCACGAACATATGCAGAAATGTAACTTTAAAGCCAACCCGGTCGCTTGCGGCTATACTGCTTTTTGCCTCCAGACAGCATTGTGACGTCATCTGGTAGGCTGGTATGTAGTAGTCTACATTGTAACATAACATTCCCATCACTTTGTGACTGTCAAGCCAAGCTGAGATGTTGGATACATAATGCTATACTATTTCATATAAAACCATCTTGTACATGCAACTAATGATAGTCTTAAAACATATATCTTAAATGGTTATTTCTAACATTAATAAATCAGATCAAATCCCTCTTTTAAGGCCACTGTGAAAATCTTTGTTACAGCCCAAACGCGTAAAGTACAGAGCAGTGTGAATACGTAAGGAAACAGTAACTCTCCTGTGATACGCGTCGTTGAGTCAGACCACGGCACTTGGATTAAGCAAAGCAGTAAAAAGGAGAAGCAGTCAAGGACAAGTCATGTGACTGACCTAAATTCCCCCACAGCTCTGTACAGTGGACGGAGTCCTGTACAGAGCCAAACATATATCTTTAAATAGCCCACATATACTGTGGCCTGACCCCAGAGGGATTAAACTTAAAGCTTTTATGTGTAAATCCACCTTCCGGAAAGAGGAGCGGCTGTAATAGTAACATTATTACTATTTTTTATTATGATGTTCTGTGAAAACAGGAAGTTAGCACTGAAATCAGGGATCACAAAACATGGTTAAAAAACAGTATGGCAGGGTGAAGTTGTGTAATACATGCACTAGGTCAAATGAATACAATTTACGAAACTGTTTAATTTTCTGGAATACATTTACTTGGAATTTATTTAAATTATTTTATTGATTAAGCTATGTATTTGTTCCTCTCTGGATACAGACAGACATTTTAAAAGTTACAGCTATTTTTTTCAAACTTCATGTCACAAGTATTCAAAATATAATTCATGTTCATATAATATCATTCATGTTCATATAATTCATGTTTTGACTGCTTCTTGCTTCAGCCCACTCCTTTTGAGCAGAAAGTATACTGCTCAAATAAACAAAACTAAACTAAACTAAACTGATACAGTATTTGCACATGTGTTGCTTTTCATGGCCCTTATTTGAGTCCAGACCAGCCATTTAGAAACCCCAGCAGCAAATGTACCATGTTTGCATATTTTCCACGGTGCATTAATGTTATAAATTCTTAAAAACGGGAAAGCTGTGACAAATGCATTGCTGCTTCTAGCTGACAGATGTTAGGGGAAAGTCATTGGACAGAAAAACCTCTGATCATAAAAAAACATCTTCATTTCTGCAGTTGCATAATGGTCACCACAGCAACCTCAGAGACAGTGAAGGAAGTGAGTGGGAAGGACATCACGCGGAGCGGCTGCCGCAGCGTGCTTTTGTTTTGAGCTGTGCGCCGCGCCGCTCTCACCTTGTCTTTTCACTCGTGCACGTATGCTCACAGTTCTGGTACACTCCAGAACAAACAGGCTAAATTATGGGACAGTGGCGGAGGGGAGGAATGTGTTGAGCAACCAGTGTCAGAGGCCCAGGACCGGGGAGAAAGAGTCGCATGTTTACGGTTATAATTAAAAGCTGTTACACAAGAGAGGTCCTGAAACGAGTTATTCCTGATGAGATCATGGAAGGCAGTAACGTTAATAGTGATGTGAGGTGTTCAAAGTTGTGAAAGGGCCACTGAGTTTTGTCCTTTCTCACACTACTGGTAAAAATAGTGCATAAAGAAGCCTTTTGTTGCCTGTATTACTGCAACTTTGAGCCTTTGATCTTTTCAATGATTAGTTGAAACCAAATAGAACATAGCATTGTTTAATGAGCTCCATTTCTCACGTATTTTTTGACACCAAAATGATTGCCTAATGGTACTTAAAGAAGGGTATATGGGATGAGCTCCTGGTTTGAAAATGGCACTGCATCTACAGCTGAACCTGGGTAGCCTTAAGGTGCATATGAGGAAACAAGACTGTGGACATGCTAGAAAAAGCTCAGAACCTTAATTTAACTTTTTGAGTTTGGGAGCTTGTATGAGCACTAATTAGACTAAGGGCTATGTTGGAATTTGAATGTGAGTCATTTTAAGGTTTATTGCATCTACTGGTTTTAGACAGAATCTGGGATAACTAAATGTTTTTGTAAATAAGTAAATGTGCTTGTGCAAATATAGTCATTATTTGATTTGAACATTTTTACTTTAAGTCTGGACACAGAGATGGGCAATGTTTATGAAATTCAACATACCTTCCCTTTAAGATTCGTGGTATATATAGGGTCAAACAAGAACTCACCTTGTTGGCCCATAGTTCAGCAAGTTGTCTTTCGATTCTCCACCAGCATCATCTTTCTGCAGCAAAGGACAAGATGAGATCATAATTAGGAAAAACATGTGATGGAAATGTGATGGAAAGTAAAGGCTCCAGGCTGACCACTCATACAGCCGCTGGGTCACTACAAGGTCAAATACGCACAAATATTAACTTTTTTTTTTTTCGCATACAAAGTTACATGATGCACCTTTACATAATAAAAACTAAACTTTTCTGTACTCTGTCTCTTTCCCAGGAAGTAGTTCGCACATGCACTACATATCATTGCAGTGCACATCTGCCATTTTTAAACATTTCTGTTTGACTTGGAATTATGTAGTGAAAACATCAGCAAATACTCAGGAGTAGGCTACTCACTGCAAAGTATGACCGATGACCTTGGAAAAGAACATTTGCATTGGTTAATTTTCATTTCAAAGTGTCCAGTCACATACCGCATGCTTCTCGCGTCTGAGTGGGAAGGTCACTACAGGACACGGAGAGAATGGGCAGCACACAAGCGCTGGTATTCGCGTGGTTACCCCATGTACAGTGCCCTCTGGTTTATGAGCGACACAAAGGGCTGAATAGACACGGACTAGGCGAGGGTGAGTCTGCCTCCAATAGCCAGATGAGCTGTATACTCACTACTACAATAGCCGGAGTTTGCCTGTAGGTGAGAGACACAAAAAAAAAGAGACAAAAAAAAAAAAAGGTATTTCTTTCTCTTTTTTTTTTTTTTTTTATCAATGTACCCATCTACTCCACTCCCCACTGGAAGAGACAAGCATGTCATGTGCGACTTGTTTGGGACGCGGGCTGTTTTATGTTGTGCGCTGTCATTCCTGCATAAACCTATTTTGAGCCGTATCAGCGGGGCAAAACAAAGGCAAGGTAAAGCAGGGTCAAGTAGGTAAGAGCGGGCTGCTGCGGGATGAAGGTGTCAGCAAGGGGTGTTTCCAAGTTTAGTCATGCAGGACCTTTCCAGAAATGTCTGCAGGAGGGAGAGAGTCGTGTTGTAAGACCGTCCCAATGCCATGAGCACAAGCTGCTAGTTAGTCACCAACTGCAAACTCATGCAAAGATTAACAACACCCTGCTGCTGAGACTACTGCTATTACCACTCTATTACTATCACTATTACTAGTACTGAACTAAAGTTACTTCAACTCGGTATCAAACCTGGAATTGAATCAGACCTTGCACTGTTCTTTTTTTGATCCATGTGTACTGTACTTTAATGTGTTTCATTGATGTCAGATGACCTTGAGTGTCTAGGAATGTATTCTTAATTTTATTCAGGATCAAAGAGAAAATTACCTGTCATCTTGAAGTACTGAGGATATGTCATTTGTTCAGAATGCGTTCACAAAAAAATGTACTTAATTACTTTGGAAAAAATGATAAGTATGTCAAAGTCATCATTCAACTGTTATATTACATGTATTACATCAGTGCTGTTTAAACATCCTGGGTTTTCCCTTTCTTTGTATGGCCTTATACCTAACACACTTGTTTATGTACCCATCTTATGAGTGGTGGTATACTGCACTTGGAGTACATAAAATCAACCTGAAATGCTCCCGGACTGACTCCCTCCTCACCACACATTTTGCCTGTTACATCATCTCTATATACATTTTCAATTAAAAGTCGAATGTGACTCAGTGCCTCCATATAACACATACTGTATAATAACAAGGAGCTGTCTCAGACAGCCTGATTTCATTACAAACTACTCAAAAATAACTGCAATAACTATGTGTTTCTCAAGTTCTTTCACCCTTGAGGGTCTTGCAGATTGCTGACATATAGGTTTGTCTGAAAAACATGTTTCATAATTCAAATATGCTCTTCTGTCTAGACCTGTGCGTGTCTATTCAAATGATTAGCATAGCCCGTCACCATTACTGAAATGACATCTCTTTGTTGTCTAACTTAAATCTGGCACATTTTCCTACTATGGCTATATTATGATATCATGCCCACAAATAGTGCAATAACAATAATTTGAAAATCGTGTACTGCGCACGTGCAGCTCTATTTTTCACTGAACCACACTGTAGACGTTTTATGAATAAAGTTGACATGTCGTACAGTCACTATCCTACATCATTTTTGCATCTGCAATGAAATGACTTAATGACTGGTAATGTGTATTGTATCAACACTCAACAAGTTTTGTCCTTTAGCAACAAGTATAGCTCTTTGTCTGTTGCGACAGTGTGAGCCAAGGATGCATCCGAATATGAAACGTGACTTTGAAAAGGTTGCAACACCTGTGAAGTGAGTTCCAAGGAAATGTCAAACTGTAATTTGGACAAAGCGAGAGATAACATCAACGACTGATACTGCTGAAGTTGAACCAAGCTCATTACCTTATTTTGGCATTTTGGAGAAAGGCCACCGGTGCTGACAGTAAATATTGCGCCATAGATCTGGTTGAACAAGATAGTAAAATTATGAATCGCGGTGAAGTCACTAAGTATTACCGACATAACCAGATTGGTGCCAAGTCATTTTGTTTGCACATATGCAGAGTAAAGTCCTTTTGTAGGAACACAAGCACGCACACAAAAATGCCCAACATTACCCTGAGCTTTCAAACTAAAACGCTCACTGTGTTGCTACTACACCACTGGGCTTGACATGCATCACATTTCCGTACTAACCCGCCATTGTTTGGGCTTTACGCCACCTCCAGCCCATAGTTGCTTGGATTGGATCCAGGCCCGCATGACTCCTAAACTTAAGGAAACAGAAGGTGAAGAAAATAGTCACAGTATTTCCCCATTTTTCCCCATGACATTGTTATATGTACTTTGTAGTCATATTACTTATCTCATTATTTACAATTACGGTTTATAACACCGTTTTACAACCCTCAGTTGGAACTATCTTCAGAAAACATCGCAAGAACATGGTCAAAATGTGGACAGTTATTTTGATCACAGTGAAATATTGAGTCTGTATTTTAAAACTTAAAAAGGGGACTTGTGATTAGTCAATGCAGTTACATGATGGAATATAGCCTCCAAAAATAGGCGGACAATAATCAAAATAGCCTTAGAGATAAAAGGTTGAAAATGTGCTAAACAAGAGAAATACAGCGACTCTAAATAGACCAGGAAAGTGGGTCACATTTCTTTTGCTTCTTTGAAATCTACATTGAGATGACACTCCACTTGAATTCTACAAATACTAACAAGTCCATACCAATATTGTTTCAAAGTGTCAATCACCTTAAGCGCCACTGTCCTATTTTACAGAACTAGATTTCTCGAGAATTTCTGTGCGTGTGGGAGTAGACTGGCGTTTCAACACATCCTTCCACATATCACTGTTGGATCCAGGAGTCAGCTGCAGTTCATTGGCCCTAAACAGGATTGACAGCTGGATGTATAAACGACTATTGTGCATTTTCGCGGGAGGATTAACAGTGTTCACTTTTATTTGCACCTGTATGAGCTTGTTAGGATGAAGCTTAGTGTTTCAGCTATGAGGAGACATAGCTCTTGGAGTTGTGTAATCATCAGTGTACGTGACTGTGCAAAAAATCTTTGTATTGCTGCGATTTGTTTGACATGCAAAGTTGGCCTCAAGCTGCCCCATAGGAGTGTGTCTTGGTCATTGAGGCTTGGTCTCTGATTTGAATTTTTCCATGTATGTACGTACTTGGAAAGTCAACAGGCCTACAGAAGTACGCCAGTCAGATTTGCCTTAATTTTTAATACACTAAACACTAAAACATTTACTGTCGGCTCAACAAGATCACTTGTCATTGTGATACATAGGGTGCAGCTCTCATTCAATGCAAAGGTGGAGGCAACCTTGTGTAGAGAACATAAACTGTGGAGCATTAGCTCCCTCTTGTGACAATTGAAAGTCATTGCATACAATGACACTTCCTCTGAAGTTATATTTGGGTCTATGGTTTAGACGGGGCATACGATTCAAGTAGGCCAACAACACATTTACAGGGGTCCAGACAAACAAATGGTGACTTCCATAATCACCAGAAATGCCAGTAGGCAATATATTCACCATCTATGGCATGGGTGACTTCCTATTTGGTCGATAGGATGCAGTGTGTTAAGGTGAAGGACGCCTGCTCTAGCTATTTGGAATGCACAATGGGTGTGCCTCAGGGGTCCGTGTTAGGCCCCTTGCTCTTCAGCCTCTATATTAACGACCTTCCACAATGCTGTCAAGCTGTGCAATTACAACTGTACGCTGATGATACAATTTTGTATTCTCATGCTAAAAACAGTCACTTGGCAGCTGAACAACTGTCCAAAGCTTTGGATTTATCTTTTTTCCACCTACATTAGGCACTCAAAGCGCTTTATGTCAAGGAAACACTCACCAATTCATGCTCTTATACACCATGCCATGGACATGGTAACTGGAGGCAAGGTGGGTAAAGTGTCTTGCCCAAGGACACAATGACAATGTGCACTGGCAGGAGCCATGATTCAAACTGCCAACCTTCCAGTTACAAGATGATCCGCTCTACCATCTGTCACACTCTCCCATAGATACAAAAAATAATATTACAAAAGCTATACTCTATACTTGTCATTCTTGATATATACGAATAGTCAGTGCAACCAAGGACCAATACTTAGTGGCACCCAATACATTTATAGGTGCATGTACACCCAAATCTACATTTGGGTGTAATAACAATAATAATAATTATTATTATAATAATAATAATTATTATTATTATGTAACTTGCAACATCAATGTATTTCTATGCTTGAAATGTACTCTTTCAAGGGAAGTTATAATATAGTTATAATCTACCGCAGATGTCTGTGTAAGTTCTCAGTCGTACAGGAGTTGTCCATCTTCAATGAAGGTACTTGATTCATCTTCTGTACTCAGTCTACCGCAGACCTCACAGCGGTTTACCAATATGTACTGCAGCACGTGCTTAATTAGGCCACCCCGATGTATCCATTTTATTGAACCTGTGGGATACTAGAGACACATTTCAGGTAACACGTCAAAGATGCATAAAGCTTTCAAATTTGCAAGGCTATATTCTCGAAAGAAATGAAAATTCATGGCTTATTAGTTTACCATTTGTCAGTTTGCGAGTTTATGTGTCGTGTTAGCTCAGCAGGTTTTCTCATTTTACCCTACGCAGCAGCAGTGCAACAAACAGTAGGTCCAAAGTAGCTTACTGCTACATGTAGCATAGTTTAACAAAACTGACGCATACTTGTATTTCTGTCATACACTCAAATATAAATACACTCAATACAAATGTTTTCATTTTGGACAGATTTTCATGGACATGGAGCCTGAGGCCTGAAGGTTCACAGCCTGCGTGTGGAAATGTTAGCGCGCACTCCCCTATTTTTGTAGTTTCCTTAAGCTGTCAGTAGGTGGCAATGGAGAGCTTACTTGCGACATAAAAATCGTGCCTTAAACATTAATTAAGATGTTCTACCATATATATAGTCTTTCTTTGAAAAGAATTGTCAGTGCCACAAACTTTGGATTGCTTAAGTGCAATGTGTAAATCTACACGCACACTGCACTGTTTGTTTGTATTAGGCCAAGATTTGTTAGACTACTTCCTCTCTCCCCAAAACGTTGTATTTGTTGTTAAATGTACTTTTTCTTTTGGTCAAAATACAATTTCAAGAACAAAGACTAACAACTATAACGACCACAACCACATGCGTTGCGCATCAGGGAGAGCAGTTAGAAATGTCATTCTTAAAGTGCTGTCCTTTTAATAATAGTTTAGGCTAAACGTATCATGTATATTTCTTTATAGGAATGTAGACTTTAAAATAAGCTAGCTGTCTTGTAGTCCTGTAGTCCTTGTAGTCCTGTGTCAATTCCAGTTTGCCACCAAGCGTGTGTGCGTAAAATGGAATTTTCTTTTCTGTAGCCTAGTTTTACTGTGCCAAATTCATGCATGCCTACAATGAAAGCAAGCAGAAATATCTTGATGGCCTAGCATCGACCTAGCAACTTTGAGTGACTGCTGAATGCGTATCAAAGAGTGCCGTGAAGCAGTGCAATTTCTCCCCAAAGCTGAGGTCCAATCAGCGCGCCGCCCTCCACAGAAGGCTGTAGTTTGCTCCTTGGAGGCTCTGCGCGTCCCCAGCTGAGAGGTGGTCTTTGTATGACAGAGCAGCTGAACAAGGCGGCCTGACTCTGCAGAAACGTGCTCACACCGGGACAGGGCTCAGAGCTGCGAGGATCTCCCGACTTCTCCAACCGAGGGGTCACCCACTGAGACGAATCTGCCTGTCATAGGCGTTCAAAGCGTTCGCGTTATTTGGTTAGTGCTCATGTTTCGCCAGCATTCATTTCAACCTTCATCTTGAACTTTGAAGTAACCGAGAACTTTGCGCAACTAGGGGAGGAAAGTTTTTGGTTGAAATGGGCACGGCGCTGGTGTGGCTGTGCGCGGTGGTGCTGTCAGTGCCACTCACCACGGGGCAGCAGGACGCGGGGACCGGACCGGCAAAAGAGGACATCCCAGAAGGAGCATCCACGCTGGCCTTTGTGTTTGACGTTACCGGCTCCATGTACGACGACCTGGTCCAAGTCATCGAGGGCGCTTCAAAGATTCTGGAGACGTCCCTAAACAGACCCAAGCGCCCCCTGTACAACTTCGCCCTGGTGCCCTTCCATGACCCAGGTAATTACGCATTTACTTCTTCTCTTCCCCACACTTTTCTTGATTATCCAACGGCCCTTCTTGTTACAAAAGCACACCGAAACGTGAGAAATGTGATAGTTTGCTCACAATCCGCCCTAATGCTCCTCACACCTCCAGGAGCGAGGCAGAGAGGCGCAGTGAAGGGCTGCAGCTCCGCACACAGATGTTCAGCCTGGATGGTCACTATCATTAGCATTCCGTCAGTGTTACGGTGCGCAGAGCTGTGTCTTTGCAATGAAGCGTGATAATTATCATCATACACAGAGCCCTCTCTCATTGCGTCTGGATGAAATGTAGGTGAAATATTTAAGAAGAATCTATGGCTTTGTAGGTCAGGTATTAGAATACACTATGGAAAGATGCAAGAGGAAGGAATCCTAGCTTTTTGGAAAGGAAGAACTACGTCCACGGCTGTCAAGCAAAACGCTGAAAAACAAAATCAATGTCAATCAAAGGGTTTCAAAAATGTCATCTTGAGACGATATAATAACAACTATAATCTGTGATAAAATACTATATTTATCTTTATAAAACACATTTGGAACACTTTATGGGGTGGTATAAATATTTGGGTGGCAGTTGTCATCCCAGGTCAACTGTTGGTCCGTACAAGCTGAGAACCACTGGCCTGTACAATTTTGAGTTGTCTTCAATTTGCAGGACACTTGAGAACACTAAGAACAATTAAGGTAAGTTATTGTTCATTGTCATCATTAGGAAATGTCTGCTCTGCTTTTAACCCATCTTTCAATTCCACTGGGGCAACTTGTCAGGACCAGTGGTCGACCGCAGTACAGCGCCTAAGGAACCATCCAATCTTGAGTTATGTATTGTGCATTTTTTAAGTTGATGGGGAAGCTGGCGCTCCCTGATGATTGAACCTGGGACCTTCTTGCCCTACGTGCTTTAGACTTACTAAACTTTCCGTGCCGCCATAATGTGCTTCGAAAGTTTTACTGTACTTACTGCTTTTTATTGACGAAGTTGAAGCTTTGCAAACTGGACATCTGTTCCTGGAGATCAGAGTGAAGACCTTGACCTGGACAGTGCTTTAGGAGGTAACGGGACAGATGCCTATTCCAGATGCTTGTTCTCATCCGTTCCAATCCTGCGAGTCTTACATTCTTCTGCAGTACAATCGAGCATCTCGGCCAAAAGATCTGTGCCTAGAATAATAATTAGATTGGCTTAGGAAATATTCTTGTGTAAACCAGTGTAACAGAAGATGAAGGAGATCGTTGCATGCTTTGGACGCTGTGAAGACCTTGCTGTGGGCTTGGACACGTCCTTTGTTTTTGCCTGTCGCCAGCAAGTGACGTCCGCTTGCTTCTTAAAATGTTTACGAGGATGTCAGAGTGTGTCCTCCCGAGGCCCTGGACGTTGAGCAGTTTTACAATATTTTAAAGTACTTCCACCTCTGCGCGCACAGAGGTGGAAGTACTTTAAAATATTGTAAAACTACTCAACGTGATAATTACAACGTTAACTTGGGTAGAAAGTATTACGTATGTACTGACGTTGCACCAGCTCTAATGTCAGAACCATTTCTACATCATCTCATTACTACATCACTACTACTGCCAACCTGCTCTTTCCACCAAATTATGACTAACAACTGCTATATCGAGTAATACTTTTAAGATAGAAGAAGTATCGAAATGCTGCCGACAACTGCAAGCAGAGTCAAACTGCACAGTACGTGACATGCAGCAGTGAATAAATATAATCCTACCCCATGCTTCCTCCTCCTTGTAAAATCCTGTCATGTTTTGATACGTTTTTTATTTAGCGTTCCATACTTCCGCTCTTGACTGTCTTCCATCCGACGCAGCGCGATAACCCCGTCCCCCCTGTTTACTTTGGCCGCCTTTAAATCAGAGCTTCCCATTTATTTACACTGCAATCGGGCTCGGTAAACACCAGAGTGTGTGTCTTTGAGTGTGGAGCGAGAATGTCGGGAGGAGGATGCCTGTGAGCTCCGGGGTCAAACTTGTGTGGGAAGATCAGTCAGGAAGCCTGAGTCCCCACAAACCCCCTCTGCTGCCCCTTTTTCCCTTCATACAGCATGCACTTCACAAGTCGTTTTTACTGAGGAGCTGGGCTTGTGTGTTTAGAGCTCCAGTTAGAAAACACGCAAATAAAACGCTGCCTCCACGCTCATTAACGTTTCAGACAATGGTTACTTTGGTAAATAGTGGAATAGGCAGTGGAACAACACCCTCAACCATCTGCGAGCATCTCTCTTGGGCAGGATTTTGTGATGTGGGAGGATTTAATGGTGGATTCCGCGCTATAAAGTATATTTTACAACACCCCCTGGCTGAAATCGTGGTTGCCATTCGAGACTTGATGTCCCTAAACAAGATTTTCTTTTCAGTTTCCAAAACAAGTTGCATTTGGATGTTGCAGATGCTTTATGTCCATACTTAGCTGCAGTCAGGACGTCCCGGCGCTGGTCCTTGTAAAGCGCACCCCGCTGCGAGAGGAGTGTTTGTGGATGTCTTGAACTGGACTGGGCTCCCCTGCACTTACAGTCAGCTACGGTCACATTTCCAACATTCAGAAAACACAAGGGTCCGTGTTAGTCCACGACGTCTTTAAAAGGTAAAAAGGTAAGGTATTTGAGTCTGGCCAATAAGGGTTTTGAGTTACAAACTTATGTTTTAGAGTCAATAAGAATGTAGATAATGGCCAGACAATTTAAGAATTGCCCAAAAATGTCTTGCTGATGTTTGGTGGCAGGCAGAAATCTTGGTGCATGGCAAATGTAAGGTCAAGAGTGGATCATTGGGTTCAAGAATCAATACATTACGCACATTTCCAGTTGGGATCAATTTGTGAGGACTCCTACTGTCCCAAGCTGACCGCGCTGCTCTCTTGAATGAGCCTGAGCTAGGTACCCCTCCCACTGTGAGGTCCCGAGGGATTCGGCTCAAGAACTAGTTTGAAATTAAACTTTTTTTATACGTATATAGTCCTCGCACAATGTTACCAACCAATTCATAGGCAATTTAATATTACTACCTGCATCAATTGGGCGACTGTGTAACACTCCAATGAGCAGTGGGAAAATAATTTTTGGGTAAACCTTGGCATTTGTGTCTGACTTTTTAACTGCTAATAGCCCTTTGTCCAACACCAAGGCTCACTCTTAACGGTAACCAATGCCAGCCCAGACGTCTTTGCGCTCTTATTCTCCACTTGTTGCTGGCACTTGCAATCTTCAGTTAGACCCAGAAGGCGTGCGCTGATGCTAGCCGATGACAGCGTTGCTCCTATAGCCTCATCCCGTGCGTGATCAAAGACACGGAGCATGCATTTGCCATTTTCCCACTGTCCTCTTTTTCCTGCTCTCTTTGTATCTAAAGCACCCCGCCTGACTGAGATTACAAGGAGCCCGCTTTTTAGCTGGACACAGTCAATAATGATGCTATTAGACAGGAATGCCAAAGCAAGAGAGGTGGAGCGGGGGAATTAGAGGAAGAGCGTGTGGCAAGAACTACAATGTACTGTCTGCGCCGTTTTAAGTCCTAATAGTCCCACCCAGGGATATTAAAGTGTCCTGTAATCTGCAGCATTGTATGGGCAACGCCGAAACGTGCCCCCGGGTGCTCTCTTGACTTACCTCTATTGTGGCTTTGTAATAATTTCTTTTTGGGTGATCCCTCTGTCATCAACAAATACCTCCAGGACTCTTCACAGTAACTCTGCTTGCAAATTTGTTTGTATTCAGAAGCTTTAGGGATTGGCCCAAAGGATGCAGCAGTAAGTTGACCTCTCACCCCTTGAACCATTAAGGAAGGATTTGTCAAAGGCTTGTCCACTACAATGTGCCCTGAGCGAGAGTTTTCCTGCGGGCTGTGGATGTGTCTTGTGGCTGGTGTTGGATACATGAGGTCCTGTCTTGACCTTTGACCTGTTTTCGGGCTGACTGTCTAGCACACACTGACCTCCGTGTCTGGACTGAGACAGGAGTAGCTAAGTGTTGCTGGATGGATAAAGAGCTTTCCTCAAAGTATGATTTACATGGTACAATAAATCAGAAACTTAGACTAATATTATATTCTACTATACATATTCTAACTATACTATTTTAAGGTTATTTTGAATGAATTGTGACATAAATTTCCACTGAAGTTGCTCGTTAGAAGAATGTTTTAGTGCATGTCTGGGATGTGTTTTGGCGGCTCAGCCTCCCTGACATGTTTACTTGACCTATCCCTAACTCTTACCATGTGTCCACAACAGCACCAGCGCTCAGTCAGTGCGGTATTTGTGAGAGCGGTGCACCCCAGGCAAGTCAGGTGATTTTCATAATCACTGCCACTGCTCCGATCCCAAATGCTCCTAACAATGATTTGGGAATAGGATTTGCGAGAAGTCTCCAGTATAATTTTTCAGTAATCGTTGACCTAATTTATGCCTCTACAACATTTGGCAACTAAAGCGAGAATTTAAGCGGGCTCTTTCCAGTCCCACTGCCAACTCCACCAGCTGCAGACCTACAGTGCACACCGTAATGTTTATTAGACCAGTCAGCAGGTTACAGCTTTATTACCTTAAATCACAAACAGCCACCTCAGCAATTTTATTCCTGCCCACTTTACAAGGGCTTTCCTCAAAATTAATTAGTTGGTCAACAGTTTCACATTGTTAAGTCTAAGCTATTCATGTATTCATTGGCATCATTCTATTATGATCCAGAGTAGGGCCGGGCATTATTCTGATGTGAACAAAATTGTAATTTGAATGGTTGCAATTAGCAAATCACAAAGACTTCAGTAATTTAAACGGAACAATAACCCAAACCATTTTGATTTTTGATTTTTATTAAATTGCACATTTTATAAAAGAATGCTCTGCTAGACCTTTTGGCTTGTATTTTGCTGAAGAGTAGAGGAGGATAGAGTATGTCATAAAGTAACAAGTGTTGAGAGTTTAACACATTGAAATTGTACGACCTCTTCCTCTTTAAGTGTCTTCATGTTGTTGAAGCAGTTGATGACTTGAGTTCTTGTCTCACCTTTCTACTTCGTGATCTATTAGGTCATAGACGGAGCCATTAGATATGAACAATTTTAGCATCTCAACGTTTGCTCAGTGAAGGTGATTTTGTCGATTTATTACTGCCAAGTCCTGTATTTATCACTATAGAAAGATTAATGTCATATTTTGGAAATATGCACCATGTATTTCTTTTCTTATGTGTGACTTCTTTACACTGGCATTTTTGAAAGTTTTCAGTCACAGAACATTTTACCTTTCAACACAAACTTGGATCAGTCTTTGTGTTTTCACACTGTCACAATTTATCCTTGTTTAAATATGTTTTTGTTTATTTTGTTATTTCTTTTTAGCAGAGTCTAAGCTGTCAGTCGTCATAAAAATCAAAGTATTATTTATGAACAAGCACATGTCGGACATTTTAAACGCACTTCTTGTTGATTGTCGTGCTGCAGTAAAACGTTCTAGATCAATCAGTGAAATGCAGACAGAGAAGAGCATTGTTTGCATGTCGTGACTGACTTGGTCTCATGTTTCCAATCATACTCTCAGTCCAAAGAGATGACGGGATGCTCATAAGACTTGTCTGTGATCACAACTTCTTAACAAAAGCCAGAGAATATCAAAAGTGTGCTCTGTAATGTTTTCTGGCAGCTTGTTTTAAGATCGGAACCAAAAAGGAAACATTTAAATTCATTCAGAAGTGCACCGTGATTGCTCACATGAGGTTTTGTTCAAAGGCGCCAGAGGAAGTTTGGAAATAGCCAACTGTGCATTGCTGTAAAAATGGATTAGAACTATCTCAGCTGAAAGCTTTTTCAAGACGACTCTAGACAACTTCTGGGAATGGTATTTTCCAAAGTTCTGCAGCCTTTTTGTGGGTAATCCTCCTTCTTGTTCGATGGAACACTTGCTTTGCGGACCAGGCCAAACACCATATGATTTTCTTCATAACTTAATTCATATGCATTTCACTATTTTGTGCTGTACAACCATTTGATGCAAACACATGACGATATTTACAAAGGAATGAGAAGCGATTTGCCATCGGACCCCACAGTTCTCCCACAGAAGTAAATGGAGCATCGAAAGTATGTGGTAAAAGGCCCAAATCAATCTTTCTGCTTGTACGAGTCCTTGATAATGTTTATGACAACAGCAAAGTGATAATAGGCCACAGATGACAGGCTCTGTGGGTCTGTCCTCACTGCGGTTCACCACAAAAAAAGCATATTTTCAGATTCAGTAAGTCTAAAGCGTTGCAGCTGTTAAAAGCATTACAAAGTCATTCTGGCCCCACACTGGTCAACTTTACTGTCAGCAGAATGATTTATTGATGTCAGAATATAGATTTATAAGATGATAAAATATTATTGAGAATGTGTGCTTTTTTCATATAATGTAACATTATGAAAACATTACCATAATATCCTTGTAATATAAACCAATGAAATAACTGCTATACTTTTAGATATTAACATTTCATTCGGTTTAGGGGCATCCCGTCAAAGGCAGTGGCAGCATCCTGGGACTTCTTCCAGATCTAGAGCTAGGTTCATTGTCACGAGTACCAGACACATTAGCATTACCCCACGTAGGAATTGAACCAGGGACTTGTTTTCATTGTAAAAACCTAAAGCCTTGTGTTGCCATATGAATTGTTAAACCATTCTGTAAGTAAAGTGTATAGGCCTTTAAAGCATTGCCTTTGTCGTTAATCCATTGATGCCCTCCGTTGGTGACCCGGTTTTCAATTTACTCCAGTTGTTTCAATTAGAGTCATGTGTGCGCTACTATTTCATGTGGCAGATACATGGCTGGTATGCAACGCTCTCTTAACCATCTGGGACGTATTAAAACAAGCGCATGGTGTTTGTTTGTCATTGGCTCTGAAGGCCTATTGAGCTGTGCGAGTCACTAATAGAGATGTGTGGTTTTGAGGTCAGCTTCACCAGCCGGGTGAGACAAAGAACTGAAGGTGGTCCATGCGCTGCTGTGGTGGAGGTCTGTGGTGGAGGCCTGTGGTAAGGGAATGGAAATGTATTTGTATTGCTTTTTCATTCACTTCATTTTCATTCACTCCATGCACGGTGGTGGTAAGCCACATGGCCATGGCTACCCTTGGGGTCGATCAATTGAGGTGGCACTGCAGACATTTGCAATAACAGACCCTCCGGTCACCATCCATCAACCACTCACACACCTGTTATTCCTTCACTCATGGTCTCCGATTCTAAGACATCCATGCTTAGCTTCCAAGATCTGGCATGACTGTGGTAGGGCCACTTCTATGAGAGCATAAATGCCACTCATTCACTCATTCAATGGCAGTACCCCTGAATACTGTGGACTACTAGGACACCTTTATTCAAGAGCCCTGACTTTCACAAGTGTGGAACAGAGCTTGAGCTTGTCTTTTGACTTTTATGTATGAGAACATTTCTTCTTAATTTATAAAAGCAGGATTTGTCCTGCTAGATCTAAGAACAACATCATGGCCCTCGATTGTTTGTTTCTTGTTTGCTTACAGTCAGAACATGTCCGTGTGACACTTGAGGTTAAACAGCCCCAGTCACAGACATAAACTAGACAAACCACTGGAGCGGTTTGAATTTGGTTAGGCAGGAATTAGTGCCACACAAAGCTGCATTTCACAGTCTGAAATCTAATAGATGACTCTACCATTTTATTCTCCAAGCAATGGCTTGCCCCAAACAATGAGCTTACATAGAATATATGTTTGTATCAGTTAAACTGAAATCATTCCAAGATGTTTATGTGTTTTCAGATGATTGACATCGTACAGTTGATTTTTTCATTTACATTCTTGTTTGTAGCTTTGTTACTTCTCATAAAAGCCTCATTATCCAAACTAAGCATATACAAATAAATTATATAATTTAGGATTGTCAATGTTTTTACTCCAAACATGAAGAAACTACACTATACCTTACTAAATTTCTCTTAATTGTCTTGTTTGTAATGGGTGTTTTTGCAAATCTTCAGAAATGGTAAACCTGCTAAAAAGCATCAGGTTTGATGAGTACATTTGTTTGGTCTTGATTGTTCCTTCATACATACTCTTATCCTCTTATCCTAAACTCTGGCACAGTGTCTTGCCCAACAACAGACCGAAGCTGGGATTGTACCAAACCTTCACAAAGTTACTAAAAAAAAAAATGCAGTAGACATGTCCCATATGGAAGCATTTGCATCCATTCTCCCAGATCCTTTGTCACAGCGCTAACATGCGCAGCTCTGTTATTAACCTTTCATAAAACTGTAATCGTAAAGTAGGAGAATGCTCATATTCTCCCGTAGGAATAAAATATGTTGTTGATCATAGCTGCGTACAGTCTCCTAATATGAAAAACAGATTTTCTCAGGCTGTCAAATTGAATCATGACTTTTTAGCAATTCCACTTCTGAAGCAGTTTCATGCACCTCTGCTGAAATTCAAATTGATTGAGCCAGAAGACTGTATTATGCATAATCACACACTGTGGGATTCCTTTGGCAGATTTGTGCAAGTTAAATGAATGCGTAACTAATGCCCGGCAAATGACTTTAAGCCTGGGAGTCCGAGGACGAAAAGCGGCGATTGTATTTGGACAGTTGCCAGTTCGCACCCGCCCCAGTCTCTCGCCGAGCATCTGAACGTGCGCGCGAAGCCTAGACGAATCCACTTTACGGAGCGTATACTGGAGGGACTGGAGCAACTGCTGTGTTTGTTTCTACCCAATTCACTTGTATCAACAACCGCACACTGGGGAAACAGGAGGTTCTTTCTATTGTGATGTGTGTTTGCGGCGGTCTCTTTCCACATTATTGCTTCCTTTCTGTTAAGAGCATTCTTGGAGTCTGAGTTCATTGTTAAGTACAGTATGTCGCCCGCTGGTTGTTACCTCAGTATTGATTGGTGTCGAGAGATTAAAACTGCTCTAGATTGTTGGATATCATTACGTTGTTCTTTTGGAGATTCAAATGCAGATTTAAGGCCTCTGGTGTACATGAGTGTCGGGGTGCACTGGAAAATATAAAACTACGCATTTTAAACATTCCCAGGAACATTAGGACACATATAATAATAACTGATGTCAAGGGCTGTTGGACGTTTAGCTGACATAGAGCTGTGGATATGGCGGCCTGGGGTTGTGCGTTATAAGTGTAATGGTCTGTGGAGCACTAACAACAGCCATGGGGACTGCTGCAGCGCAACATGTCAGCTTTTCCATGTCTGAAAATCTGGCTCTGCATCTAGTATATTTCATTCCACTCAGAGCAGCCAGATTGCACATTTCTGTTAGTTAAGTGTTTTTGATCCATGCAAATGAGTCTTTTCTCCACAATGAGAGGCACATTAGCTCAAATCTGGGTCACGAGGAAATGGGCAAATGCCTTTCACGTACTTTTGTGTTTTTAGGCATTGGCTCTGTGGCTGTCCTTAAATAAACGTCTTGAATCCGTGAACTGTGCTATTTGCTGATAAGGCAAGCCATTAATACACCACAATAGGTTAATGGTATATGGTTTGCCACGACAAAATGATCTTATCTTGCAATGGTAACAATTAAGTACTGACTACAAGAGAGGCCATGTTGTCAAACTCTGTCGCTGGTGCAGAGTCATTTCAGTGGACAGCTACTGAGGCTGGCGGCTCAAATCGACTGGTGGAGACTCTGATGTTTGTTTGTTTGTTTATTTTCAGAGATCGGTCCAGTGACCATCACTACAGATCCCAAGAAGTTCCAGTATGAGCTGAGAGAGCTGTACGTTCAGGTGGGTTCACGTAGTCACACATACTCTTTGTAACATATCGAACAAACAATAAAGCGAAAGGAAAGACATTGTGTATGCTACGTTTGGATGGATAAACTGATGAACAGGGCGGACAAACAGGAGCGATGAAGCTAAAATAAATCCATGTATTGATAATATGTCTTTGCCCTGCTTTTGCGAAACACAGTGGTAATGCTTTACGCTGACTTGTTGCTTCACTCCATGGACATGTTTTCTACCATCTTCCATTTGTAGCGGTTTTGGCCTAAAGCAATGGAACTACACCTCACAGGAAGAATTGACTTTTGGAATATTGTTATAGTATCAAATAGATGTCTTGGGGCTGTGAAGGTTATACAGCAGACACACTTTTTAGACAGAAAACAATTGGCCAGCTTCAGACAAATGAGTCAGGCAGATCAAACCTGCTCCATGTGTTTAATATTACGGACCTTATTTAGCAGTTGGGCCACAGGCAGAAGTGAGCATTATTCTTTCTTCTCCGCCATGTCTGAGAAAAGAACAACTCAGTAACAGGGCTTGCTTTGTCCAGGGCGGAGGGGACTGTCCTGAGATGAGCATTGGTGCCATTAAGATCGCGCTGGAGATCTCTCTGCCCGGGTCCTTCATCTATGTGTTCACTGATGCTCGCTCCAAAGACTACAGGCTGACTCATGAGGTCCTGCAGCTCATTCAGCAGAAGCAGTCACAGGTATCAGCGCATTCATTCATTAGAAGTTCAAATGCAGGTAGTATTTGATTGTATTGTGTGTAGGTGGTGTTTGTGCTGACAGGAGACTGTGATGACAGAAGTCACATTGGATACAAAGCCTACGAGGAGATTGCCTCCACCAGCTCTGGGCAGGTCTTTCATCTGGACAAGAAACAGGTCAATGAGGTGAGAGTGACTTTAAAGACTGCACTTTCAAGCTCAATTTCCTTTCCCTGTTGAATTTTTTACATCGTGAAATAAAACCGTTGTGGCTTGGCATTAGCCAGGGTTTTGAATTTTACTTCAACCCTTCATAAATTAACTGGCCTTAGAAGGTTTCACAACTTCTCTAAACCATGTCCAAGTCTGGCCTTGAGATCAAAAGCACAGGAAAGGTTTAATTGATTGATGCATTGAAACAAATGTCCAGAAAATGTAGATCATTGCTCTTAAATCAAAGCAAGTGCACGGTTCAATATACTGCTGTTTTATACGCTATGAATGTTTGGAAGGGACACAACATTTGTATTACTTTTCTTTTGGCCTCTTTCTTCAAAATTGTCTTACCTTCCTTTTTGCACAATATTACACATTGCTTGAACTTATAAGTATTTTTTTATACATTGTATAAAGCTTAAAAAAGACAAATTGGATTAATAATCCGTATTCAGGTGCCTGGTGCGTGATCAATCTATTGAGGAAATTGTTGCTTCCAACAGTGGCTCTATTCTTTGGAATGACCACATCTTTTTGGTTCCTCTCGTTCCACTTTAAGTGCCCCTATAGTTAGAAATGCCCAGGTCTCACACAGTAGCAGTGGGGCTCTCCGCCTGGGTCAAGAGGAAACAGGGGTCAGCTCACGTGGGGCATGCAGAGACTCCCTGATGAAAGCTCTGCACGTGTCGAGGAGAAGGCCTTGTGTACGGCAGCTGTGGTTCACTGCAGTACGTGTGGCGACCAAGGCCTAGACATGTCACCACTTTATTGCAAATGTATGCGGAAAACTAAAATGTATAACTAGAAATGGAATGAAATTGATTTGTTTGATGTCAACATGCTTATTAGTATCTGTGCCTTTTGTTTATTTTTGTTATTTTCTGTTATTTTTTTTTTACATTTGGTGAACCATGTCAGCTCATGGATACTGCTCTCGGTTAAAAATGTTATGTATGAAATATGTAATGGTAATAAACGTTGTTAGACCGCAAAATAAAGAATTCGCTGCAAACTCAGAGTAATGGAAACTTAAAACATTTAAATTCTTTGCTTTCTTTAGGTCCTGAAATGGGTTGAGGAAGCCGTGCAGTCGTCCAAAGTCCACCTGCTCTCCACAGACCACTACGCTGGGGTCAGCAACACATGGCAGGTGCCCTTTGACCCCAGCCTCAAGGAAGTAACTGTTGCCCTGAGCGGACTGGCACCAAACATTGAAATAAAAAATCCACAGGGTAAGGTCCAGGTTCTGAAATACTCTGCAACCATAGTTTTACCAGATGTCTAATGTTTTCCCAATACACAAGTAATGTAGCGGCCACTTGTAAATGGATTGTTAATGAAGGGATTGAATATCTGTGACCCAAAGGGAATGTAATCGGGCAGAAAGACGGCCTGAAGGAGCTCCTGCACATCCCCAACTCGGCTAAAGTGGTGAACATCAAGGACCCTCAGCCCGGAATGTGGTCTATCAAGGTGAACAATTAATTCCTTACCTGGAAGTGTGCGTCAAATTACAGGCTTCTCCCTAACAATGTCCAGAGCCGGCTTGTCTTTTAAAATGACTTACTGCGTGGTGTTGACAGTAACCTTAAAATGATGTCACACCCCGGGTGACAGCTGAGGCCCAAGGGAAGCCTAGGTTACTGCGGCAGTAAATTAGCGTAGACACAGTGATGTGTGATCAGCTGAACACAGGTTAAGGGATTGACTACAAGTCTTTGGTAGGCTTGTTCTGATCAACAAGATTAAAGAAATTCCCCGTCGGTGGGGAGATTTTTTGACTCTGAAGCTTATGAATCAAAGTGAACCTTATTCTTTCTTTGCTTAACTCTTAAGTCATCACATCGAAACACTTGTCATTTCCTCCTGCTCTGAGCTCCTTGAGACATTCTGGTTCTTGTGGTCAGAACCAGCGTGCTTTTATTGTTGTTGTTAAATGGTTTACTCAACTGAACTAAACTGTTCCTATCATGCTGCGTTGCACTTAACCCACAGGTTTATTCATGCCAAGCACCGTCTTCCATTTCCTCCGTCGACATTTACAGCTCGCAAATGTAGCAAATGTAGTTTTCTTTGGAAGATTTATTTATTTAATTTAGCCTCACAGCACAGCACTTGAGCCCCACTGTTGCATGAAAGGTTTGTCTAAGTCTGATGCTTCTGTGCCCCCCTTTATGAGTTTACATTATGGCTCCGTGCCTTCATTCAGAGCTACATTTTCAGACTGAAGCCACAATCGTGATTAATTTGACAAAAGTTGTTGAACAGACAAGTTAAACAAACTTTATCCTCCTATATCAAATAATTTAACTTACATGAAATATTGCTGTCCGGCTTCACTGGTTGTTTTTCCCATTAGCAGTCGGTCCCACACAACCTGACTGACAAAAATATCCAGCTCTCTTGTGTTGCCAGCGTCCCGGGACATTGGAAGAAATGTGGAGAAAAGCTTTAGTGATTTTTTTCCTGCCTGGTAGAAAGGATAGAATGCTACCACAGGCCCTTTAATTACTTCTGGCTTCTATTTAAAAAAATAAGCTATGTCTTACACATAGCAATTTAATGAAATACATAATAATTCCACAGTTTCCCTGTGAGAATGTTAGACCCTGTGAAGTTTTTAATGTTTCTTTACTGCCGGCGGCCCCATCCATTCTTGAAATTGATTTTCTTTCATTTATATTCTGTAAAGCATATTTATTTAATTGAAGTAATAAATGTTACATTAACAACAGCATAATTTCTTGCTCCTGTGTTATCTGTAAATCTGTAAAGCACTTTGTGTTACATGAAATGTATGAAAAGCGCAATATAAATAAAGATTGATTGATTTGATTATGTTACTGAATGATGTTTACTTAAGGTTTAAGTTTTTTTAAACTAATAATACTTCCAAACGCTGGAAAAGGTTCTGTCAGAGATCAGTCAGTCAGTGTGTATCATAGGATTGCTGTGAAATGAGCTAATTTTAATGACAGGGACACTTGTTAGAGTGACCTTTGTTGGACCTACTTCTAATTAACCCTCATTTACCACCAGCTGAAGCCTGGGAGCAGTTACAGGCTGCACTCGGACGAAAGCGTCATAACCTGGGCTTGTATTGTTGGGGTTGTATGTTTCATGTAGCATTAGCACTTAGCCTGAGATCCTATTGTCATTGCATTGCTTTGTTGTTTGGGGTTGAACCTTCTTTAGGTTTTGCTTATTCAATAGAGTAGCTTTACTCAAAGTCTTGGTGCATTTCTTTCCAAATAGAGCTTTTTGAGACAAATGTCTCAATCTATGACACATCTGAACTGCTTTGTACTCAGAAGTGAGGATTTTCCACTTCTTCCCTAACCTGTGTTTGAGTGTAATTACTCTGTCTCTGTGTCTGTGACTCTTCAAAAGATAAAGAAGACAACGTAAGCAGTTAGCAGTTCTCTCATTACACCCTTGTTTGTTTAATTTAGATGTTAAAGTTATACAGAGGGGTACTTTTTAAATGATAGCTTGTGACCGTCTTGAACTTAACAGTCAGACAGAAGTGGATTTTTTGGGATATTATGGCTCGTTTTTTCCCATATTCACTGCAGTTTGTAAGTAACAGGATCCTAAACGTGATCGTAATGATGTGTCTTTCTTGCAGACATCCAGTGAGGGCAGACATTCAGTTCGCATCTCGGGCCTCAGCACCATCGACTTCAGAGCCGGGTTTTCCAGAAAGGCCACTCTTGACTTTAAAAAAACCGACAGCCGACCCGTTCAAGGTCAGTGGGGTCGCAGCAATAAAAACCTGTTCCAGAATGCGCCATACCACATAGCTGTTGTGCATTTTCACCTTCACCTGTTGTCTTCACTTGCATCTACTGGGAAACGCTGCACACTGTATGTTTTGTCCATCTTCCAGGTATTCCCGCGCACATCCTCCTTAACACCACGGGCCTCTCTCCTCCCGCTCGGGCGGACAGGTTGGAGCTACTGTCCATCA
Organism: Proterorhinus semilunaris; assembly: GCA_021464625.1. Lineage (NCBI taxonomy): Eukaryota > Metazoa > Chordata > Actinopteri > Gobiiformes > Gobiidae > Proterorhinus > Proterorhinus semilunaris. Next base: position 28,102,719 of record CM038351.1, read on the forward strand.
CCGGGAGCGTCATCAAGACTGTCCCCATCCGCTACTTTCCTCATCGGGAACCGTATGGCCTCTACAACCTCACAGAGTTCACCCCCCCGAATGAAGCCTTTTTCCTCAGAGTGACTGGATACGACAAAGATGGATTTATATTTCAGAGAGTGTCGAGCGTTTCCTTTTCTAATATTGTGCCTGGTAAGTTCTTTCAGATTCAACACTCACTTAAACAGACATGGATCAATTACAAATAGATATGTGCGTTGTTTCTTAGATGCTCCAAAAGTGTTTATGCCCACTACTACACCGGGATACTACCTCCTAAACAGAGCCATCATCTGCGACGTCCAAAGTCTAATCCCATTTACAGTGCGTTTCAGTAGAGATGGGAGAAGACTTGGAGTAGACCAACTCTACAGGTGAGCAAGCCAGAAAATATGTCATGTGCAAATGCTATGAGTAGGTACTGTATTTTTGGCTTCTGTTTTTGTTTTAGCGAGTCCGTCAATGCGTCTTGGGAAATTGGCCAGGTTACGTTAAAGGATGAAGGATACTATGAGTGTGTTGCAGTCAGCAAGGCTGGAACAGGAAGAGCTCGCACCTTTTTAGACGTCTCTGGTAAAGTCCTTTTTATTGTTTTGATCAAGTCAACGGAAAGGTTTCCCCCGAACCTTCTCAAAATGAAATAATCACACTGCTTATATGTCCTAACGGCAGCGTGACCCAGACAGGTGATAACAGTGCGCTCTACCTTACTGTACTTAAGTTAGTTATGTTAATTAACACTATCCCGTGAGCCACCCTGTACGAGCCAACGCAGGAATGCATGATGCAGGAGTTGGTGGTAAGCATTAATCTGTCAACAAGTGCAATTATGCTGTGATGGATCTACCTGAGAGCAGCAGGCATTTTAAACTAGCAAAGTCCTGAAAGTGCTACATGTGTCTATTTATTCTCAGTGCAGTGTAAAATGAGGTAAGACTATAGTAGTGTTTAAAGGGATAAAACTGCAGTGTCCCGCTGCTAATCCCATGTAGCCACTCTGTTATATTTCACTATTAATTGAACCTTGAAAATCTGGCCCTGTGTCTGGCCATGAAGTCATTCTATGGTTGCTGTGCTCGAGTGGCAATGCAACCGACCTTGTTCATGATGCAAGATGAGAGGAGAAACTTTGAACATGGCTCATGGCTTGTAGTGAAGGTTTATGATTAGGTGGTCTCTACTCGGAATTGGATGTAGATCAGTCAGGTCAGGTTAAATGTTACAATATTTTATGCACTAGTGTCCATTATGTAAAAGAGGGTTTTCTTTTATTAAGAGAGTGAAAGATGAAAGACACTACTGTATGAAACAAGAGTGGTGGAAGCCAGACAGTGATCTGCTCTTGAGTTACATATGTTACTGTGTTCTCTGTCCAAATGTGCAGTGGTGGTTTTGTCTGTTCAGCCACTTCATAATTATTCTATTGAGTGAAACAAATCCTCTTCGCTCTCAGCGCCAGCCTTTATTATTGTGGGACAGTAATAAAGGCCAACTGCATTTTTCATTTATACACACAAAGAGACACTTATAATACATGCTACACTGGCCAAAATCTTATTCCACTAATCCAAGTGAGCCCTGTTGGATTCCCCAGTATCCCCCGATATCTGAGCCAACATTTAACAGCCTCTTCCCTCCCCCCACAATCCACAGACTTTATTTTAACTTGATTTTGGACACATTGACCCCCTCTTTTCCATGTAACCCTTTTGTCTGCCATTTCCCCGCAGAGCCACCTCCAGCCGTCACAGTGGAGGCTAACCTCACAGCGGCCCCAGGATCCCGGGCCGTCCTCACCTGTCATGTGGTCAGTACAGTGAGCTTTAACCTGACCTGGCTCAGAGGGGGTCAGGACGCCCGCCTGGACCCCCAAGCACATGTCCTGTCCAACCTGTCTCTGCAAGTGGACAGTGTGACTCCGGACCACACAGGCCTCTATGAATGCATCGCTGTCAATGAGGGAGGGCGAACTGCACAGAGAGTCTACCTCACTGTCCAAGGTGATTTAAGTAGGGACATTCATTTTAGATGTAGACAGTGAATTAAATAGGGTATATGGGTATAATAACTTTATTTAATTATTCACTGTGGTCAAAAGCAAACAAAATAGTAACACAATATCTGTATATGTACACATTTCCAAAGTATAAAAAGAGTAAAATGTAAGTAGCTGCAGGATGTTCTCTTTTAAATATTGTTACTAAATGCCCATGACATGTTTTGTTCCTCTGCCTGTGGAGCGTGAACTTTTACGATGCCTGCATTATCCTGTGTGATTTACACCTCCAACTGCAGAAGCAATCCTGGCAAAAAGAGTGTTTCTGACACATCATTTTTGCCTCAGCAGCTTATCCTTCCTTCCCTGCTTCACATAATCCCCTGCAGTAATTTCGTGGAAGTGTGAAAATTATTTACGCTTCACTCTGAGGCAGATTCCAGCTCGTATCTAACGCCTCGCTCAAACTGGCTGTGCCAAAGGGAAGTATCAGTTGCTTGAATTATATTAAACAATCTCATAAAGCGCCTCAGCGTCACTGTCAGATGCACGTGTAGTTATACAATTACCAATTTACAATCCACAATTTCATTGTTTTAACAAAATAGAATCCCCTGTTATGGCTTCAAATTGAAAATTATGCACAGCGACATCCATTCATTTTAATTTCCGTCTTTATTTCTTCTATCTTTGTTTTGGTTTGGCTGCGGCCCGTGGCGCTCTTCTTTCAAACAGCTGTCAGTGTGACCCGAGGGTTTCCTAATTACCCCCTGGTCAGTCCGGTCCTAGTTATTAGCCCCACTTTGAAGTGAGCCCGATCTGCTGACACTTCACCGTATTTACAAAACACTGAACCTGAACATGTCTCCCAGAGTAAGACGGGATCCTCTCAGCATGTGTGTAGCCAAGGTCAGTGGTTTCTAACTAAATATTCTTACTAATACTTCTTTACATGTACAACTAAACTAAAGGGAAATCTCAACAAAAAAATAATGTTTGTGTTTTAAAAAAATATAAGGAAATAGTCAATAATCTAAGAAACACAACAATTTCTTACATTAACGTGCCTTAATTTTAAATAATGGATGACAAGAAAGGTGATCAGACTTGTCTAAGGGACAACTCTTCAGTGTCATCAGAGCCCACTCTACCTGCTCTCAGTGTCCTGCGTCTGGTCGCACATCTGGAGTTTGTACAATATACTGTAGTACATTCTGCAATGCAGCTGAATGTAGAAAATGACATTCCTTCACATTTCATATACTGAAGCTGTCTGCTCGTCCTTTGAATCTGGCCTTGGCTCACCTCTCACTACTCTATAGGAAACCTACAGGTCCTGACATATAGCAGCTCCGTAGGAGGAATGGGCCAACCAAACATGTATATTGTGTCTTCTGAACTTTGGTAGATGAATTTTTCACATTGATTCACAGTGTTGAATCCAATTCTGTAAGTCTGGTGATAGTTTTTTGTTTGTTTTTTATGCCACTAATACTATGATGTTTCCTTTTTATTCCTACAGAGGAGCCCCAAGTTTTGGTCCATCCCAGAAACCAGACTTTTCAAACGGGAGATGAGGTCAGGATCCGGTGTTCGGCCACTGGACACCCCCCTCCTAGACTGCACTGGACCCACAATGACATGTTTATCACAGCATCCAGCAGGTACCGCTGTTATTCTTTTCTTTAAGCAATGCATCTGAATAAAGGAAATATATTTTATTTCAGACACAGAATGATGACTGATGGAGTACTAGTTATAAGAAACCTGCAGAAGAAGGACGGAGGAGTGTACGGTTGCATCGCAAGTAATCAGGCTGGGACAGACACTATGGTCGCTGCCGTCACGTACATAGGTTAGTGGCACTACTTCTACATTTTATTATCACTTTATTTACTGTAAATGTGCTCAAATTAAAATAACTAGCGTGTGTCTTATAATCTACACTGATCTAGCACAAACTCTTGCTAATGTATTTCTAATGTTGAATGTTTGCCGGCAGAGTCTCCTGTGGTGACTGTGGCACTGAGTGAAATTCTCATCGGCATCGGAGAAACCACGGTCATGGCCTGCTCAGCCTCTGGTGTCCCACAACCTGATATCTGGTGGTACAAAGGTAAACATTAAAGTCAACATTTAGTATTGGTGATTTTGAGCGCGACAATTTTTTGAACCGCGTCGGCAGGTGACGTCCAGCTGCAGCCGTCCTCCACGTACGACATAGACCGAGTGGAGGGGACTCTGGTGATCAAGGAGACTTTGGACATTGATTCAGGAGAGTACACGTGTGTGGCTGTCAATGCGGCTGGGACTTCTTCAGGGAAAGTGCTGCTGGATGTCGGAGGTGAGGACATTTTTATTTTAGTTTATTTTTTTATGTCAAATATTATTTGAGAACATTTTGTGTCACTATTTGAATTTAATTTGAACATTCCTGAAACCATACTCCTTGTTTTCCCTAGCTGCCCCCACTTTTCTTCGCGAGCCTTCAGACACAATGTCAGACATCAGCTCCAATGTGACCCTTCAGTGCCACGTTCAGGGCTATCCCCAGCCACAGGTAACCTGGAGGAGACAGGACGGCCTGCCACTGTTCAACATGCCCCGGGAACAAGGCTCTGTCTCACTGAGGAATGGAGATCTGCATTTTACCAGTGAGTAGTACAGCCTATTGTAAACTTTCACAAATGAACCAACTAACTCGTCTCACTATTGTCACATTATTTAGACCTTTGGGTGGACGATGATGCTGTCTATGTCTGCGAAGCTCACAATAATTTTGGCATCATTCAGGCTGAAGCAAGAGTTACAGTCACAGGGCTAGGTAAGTCCATATAGATAATATATGTGAACGAGCTGTTAATGTTTGTATAAAGCATATAGATGTCTTCTTGTGTCCATGATATTCGATTTGTGAGTACCGGTAGGTTATTGCCTCACTCTGCATTGTTGTCTGCAATATTGGCATAGTGAGTGAGATGTAAACATCAGTCTTGGAGCCATGGAGCAGAATTTGCTCCCTGTTTCTTTTTTTTGTTGTTGCTGTTTTGACCTAATGTAATCCTATAGACATTGCCGCCTGCTTGCCAAAAATCGATTCTAATGCCAAAAAATAACTAAATAAGAGACAAAGGGGATCATTTATTAAAATTCATTAAAAAAAGAAATTGTGAGACCAGCACTCGATCAACAGTCAGGAGGGATTGTGAAGTACAGTTTCGGAGGTGCACGTTCTCTCAAAACGTGCTTTCCGTTAAGGCTTGTTCTAGTTGGAACACTTTACCTATGACAGTTAGAGAAAGCAGCACCTACGTCTCATTTAAAAGACAACTGAAAGAATGGCTTCTTTGCCGACCAAAGTGTAACCATTAAGAGGTATTAGAGAGGAACATATTTTTATTTATATTTGCAGGTACAGGTGTGTGAGTGGGAGGGACGAGGGGAGTGGCGTATGAAAGAGATGCACTGTATGAATTGTGTAGTTGTTGTCCTTGCGTGTTTTGTCTGTAATGTACTGCTGTGTCTTTTGGCTTATGTGTTTTATATTTTGTATGTTTGTGTCTTAGTTTTTCCCTTTTGGGATTGTGGATGGAAACTAGCCTTGAGCTAAATCCAAGCATATTTACAGCACTAGTTGTCTGTTCATTAATATGCACTGTCCCATTCACATAAATTAAATTAAATTAAATTTACCAACCGTTTGCTCATGTGCAAAATTAGTGGCACATGCAAAAGTGGATCAACAGCAGATAAATGTGATAATTTTTTACTTGTGCAGCAGTCTCTCATTTACAGATCAGATTTGGAACCCCAATAGTGTAAGAGCCACCATTTTGAATCGTAAAATAGGTGTAATATGGCCACAAATAGCTACTATATGCTACTTTCCCGCTTGCGCTCGCTATTTAGCACCTGTCTTGAATGATAAATGATCCCCAAAATCTTGCAAAAAGTGTTTTGTGTGCATTTCAATTGGGAGTTATTGTTTTGTGTCGTTGTGAGTTTATTAGCACACATTGCTGCGGTGTTTGAACACATGTGCCTTGTTAGTTGTTTATGCTCTACCTCTACAGTGGAAGCACAGCAAGCTCTTATTGGGTCAAAGGTTAAGAAGTACAGGCCCACCCCTACGCTTACCTAGTGCTCTACTGACACACATCCAAGCAGTAGCACATGTTGGCTTAGCTTGGACTGTTAAGATGATAGATTTGCAACTGTCTTCAACAAGTCTTTTTTAACAACCATTTCTTAAAAAGACAAATCTCTAGGTGCATCAGGGTGTCATCACGTTGCTTTGCCAAACATGAGGTCAGCTTGTGTGTTGTGCATACGGTGTTGTGTAAACTGAGCGTATCGGAGAGACCTGAGGAAATGTCTTAAACAGCTGTGCTCCGTTCCTACTATGGAAATTGTATTATAATGTGTTAATTGCATCCAGCTCTCTCGCATTCATCCCAACCTACAAACAAACACATGTTAGCAATCCTATGGCGTACATACCATTGACATTAGCCATCTCAGTGTGCTATGGGCTTAACCTCTTAGCCGTTACATGCTTGGCTCTCCCATAAGACGATGAGTGGGCAATTTGTCAGAGGAAACACATCAAATGTAGCTCATGGCCCATGATTAGAATATGATCATGTATGTTACAACTTGCTAATTCATTATCGGCAACTATGAATTATTACGAGATGCCACTAGTAAAAGCGCTGTTTTGAAGACTAGTCCTCAGTGGTGTCTCTGGTGTTTATAATTTGGTTTATTTCCTTTTCTGCAGTATCACCTGTCATTGCGCTGAGCCCAACCGTGGTCAGTGTAGTCGAGGACCAGCCAGTGACACTGCCCTGCGTGTTTTTGTCTGGGAATCCGCTGCCAGAGAGAAGATGGCTGCACAATTACGGCCTGGTGAGTTGAAACATTTATTACACCGTTAAGAGAAATAACGCGAAGAAAGTTTTATTCTAATGAAGTATTCATGTGCCAGTTGGCCTCGGACCAGTACTTGACCGTGAGGAGAGATGGCAGTTTGCACATTGAGCGGGTTCGGCTCGACGATGCTGGAGACTACACCTGTTTAGCTGAGAACGTCTTCGGGGCCACAAACCACACCACGACGGTCAATGTGCATGGTACAGTACATATACTTTTTTAAATGACCACTAATTGTACGACTGATTATAAGAGCAAGTCTGAGGGTGCAATTATAAACACCTGTGTCTTAAAAACTAGTCTGTTTCCATGAGAGTGAGTTGCACATAAAATGTCACCAAATACTGAAGACTAATATTTGGACAACTATGTGAGCTTTGTGCATGAATGTGAATAATCTCTAGTGTTATTCAGTACAAAGCAGAACAATGAACAGCTTTTTCATCTGGATTGTTTTCCCACCTGTTTGCAGTGATTCCCACAATTCAACACGGCCCCCAGGTTTTCAGTACAGTAGAGGGAACGCCCATCTCGCTCCCATGTCGCGCGAATGGAATCCCAGATCTAGATATTACTTGGACCAAAGTAAGTTTAATCAATATAAAAGGAAGGTTGTGTTGAGCTCCATACCGATGTCACATTTGACAGCATATGGTTTATCTTAAATATTATACATCAGAAATACATACATTCAGAAAGATCCTGTTTACACGTGTGTGCCATATGTTCTACTGTATGAAATCGATACCAAACGTCTTTGAAGCTTGTTTCTCTGCGATGCGTACTTCAAATTCCCCCTGTGTCCGACTGTATAAAACATATTTTACCTGATTTTACTAAGATAAAATATACTAGCCACCAGGACTGGCTCTAGCTCTTCATTTGACATTTGCTGCCTCCTCTAATTGATGGCACCCTTTGATTGCCTATGCCCAGAGCGTGGCCTGCAAGCAACAGTAGCCTTTTCTGGTTTTGAAATTGTAAAACCTTCAGACCCTTTTTATAACTGTTCCTCCTCCTTCGTCTCCTAATTACTCTAATTATCTGGGATTCATTCTCTAAAAACTGTAATAATCTATCATTCATTTGATCACGTATTCCCACCAAACTGATTTACCCATCAGCCTAAGATCAATAAACACTGGCACACTTAGTAGGTCAGACACTCATTTATATTTGAGGATTCGTTTCGGCGTTTTGGACACGTGTAAATAAACCTCACGTAATGGAGGCGTCTCATTTGTTTGATAGGGCGGGGAGCTGCTAAACTTGGGTGGTCCTGACTTCTCCTTACACACGGATGGGACTCTATTCATTGAGTCTCCAACGGGAAACGAGTCTGGAGAGTTTATCTGCACTGCTACCAATGCTGCTGGATTTGCCACAAGGAAGGTCCAGCTCACTGTCTACGGTAAAGTCAAGACAGCCTTTACCTTGGAGTCTGAGAAACTTGGTCTTTTACAGCTCTATGGAACAACATTAAACATGCATTTGTTCCAATCTTAACCCACTGATTAAACTATAGTGTGTCTTTATGTCCAGTGCGTCCAAGATCCAGCTCAGGTCCAGATGGGCTCACGGTCCCACTGAAGATGTCTGTTGTTGAAGGAGAGGATGTTGTTTTACCCTGTGAGGTTCATAGTGTGCCCCCTCCCACCGTCAACTGGGCCAAGGAGAGGCAGCTCATTTCCCCCTTTTCCATCAGGTATTCTACACACACTTGTAAATGATTTAGTGCGACAGTTTCAAAATAAAAAGAGATTTGGTTCCTCATCCTGTTTAGACTCATAGTAATTTGAGTAAACCACTAACATATGCATCACCTTTAATAACATCTGGATACAAATAAACATTTGAAATATTATATTATTAAATTCAGTTTGTGTTTTGTTAGATTGAAAGAAACTTTCATTTGTTTTGACTGCAGACCAGGCTTTAACCTCAGGCTATAGTTAGTGGTTTTATAAGATGACTGAGTACTCTCACGCCTCTGTGATCTGTTGTACCCACTGTGAGTCTGCGGCGGCAGCTGTAATTGTGGTTGGTGTTGGATTAGTAAGGATCAGTGTGTAAGGTCTGTTTACAGTGAAAAGTGAGGAGAGGAAAATGTTTGTATCGGTATATAATAATATAACCTTTCAGCCATGAAATAGCATTTATTTTGTTATGTTCTTTTTTGGTTTTTCCTCTGCGATTAAACTTCTCCAGCTTTAGTTAAATCATCACTTTGATCTAAGGGTATGTTTTGTGTCTCTTTGAGGATCGACTAAACAAAACAAAAGAGTTTACAAAGTAGTGAAAAGATGACCTGAAAAGTGTTAAAGTTGAAATGCATGAGGTAGATAGAATGAGATTATAAAGTTAAAGGGACTATACAGAGTTTAAAAATGTTTAAATTAAGTATTTCCCTCCCCCTACATTTTCCAGCCATGTCCTAATGTGCAGAATGAGCTCAGACCTATTCACCACAACTGCCTCTGAAATCCTGCACTGTCACTCAAAAAGTTGTTATTTCAGGTCCAAATTGCTGTCAGGCACGAGCTTAATATAGAGACTGCAGTTACACATTATACCTGAGGTGGCAGTAGTGAGTATACAAATTACCAACTTGCATCTAGTCCCTTTAAGCATTGCAATATTTTATTTAAAAAAAAAAAACAAAGTGACCGCCATGAATTAAAAAAAGGTGTTTCTTGTGAAGAAAGTTGTACATATATTGTTTTCTGATTAGTTTCCTTGTACATCTCCAGACACTCGCAGCTTCAGCCCGGCTCACTCAAAATCCTGGAGACCAGAGTGTCCGACAGCGGGCTGTACGTGTGTGTGGCCTCCAACATCGCTGGAAACTTTACTCAGACAGTTGAGCTCAGCGTTTTGGGTAAAATCAACTCTCACAAAAACATAACTTTAAAATATTTTACACAATTTTAATGCTTACAATATTTTCCTTTTATTTCCAGTGCCGGCCAGCATTCAGGCCGGTCCCAGGGTGATGAAGGTTCTGATGGGTCACCCTGTGGCGCTGCCCTGTGTGGCTCATGGTATCCCCGTGCCTACACTTGCCTGGACCAGGGGTGGTCGAACGTACCCAGTGTCCCATGATGGAAGCCTGGTTCTCAGAAAGGTGTCTCTGGACCATGAGGGCACTTTCACTTGCACAGCCACAAACACCGCAGGGAGAGATGAGACTCGAGTTCAGCTGCTGGTGCAAGGTCAGGAGGAGTTCAAAAATAATCCAAACCTTTGTTATAGACATCTTGTATGATTCTAGTGTATTCTATTGTATATATGTATGACTCACAAAAAGTTAATTTTTTTCTAGTTCCCCCAGTGGTGGAGGTCCTGGAACCACCATTCAACAGCCCACTACAGGAACGGGTGGCAAACCAGAAAATAGCGTTTCCCTGCCCTGCTAAAGGTACAGCTCACATTATTACCTTAGGCCCGACAATTTCATTTAGACCATTATGAGGCAAATAACAGAGATCGTAATACTTGTGGTGTAGATGATGAAATAAGTAAAATATTGTAATTTCCCCATCTTGGGACGACGGTGGCGCAGATGGTAAAGCGGGTTGTCTCATGATCGGAAGGTCGGGGGTTTGAATCCCGCCTCCTGAAGGTGTACGCTGTCGTTGTGTCCTTGGGCAAGACACTTCACCCACCTTGCCTCCAGTGTCTGCGTACATTGGTGTATGAATGGGTGAGAGGTTCACTGCTGTAAAGCGCTTTGAGTGCCTAATGTAGGTGGAAAAGCGCTATATAAGTTGAGACCATTTCGACCAATCCACCTGTGCTTTGCCTGCTGTTTTTTGTGTTGATGAAAACAGATTAAACCATCACTGCTGCATATTCTAGGTCTCCCGAAGCCTGTGATTCGCTGGTTTCGCAATGGTCAAGAACTCACTGGCAATGAGCCTGGCATCTCCATTCTGCAGGATGGCACTTTGCTGATTCTGTCCTCAATTTCTCCTCTGGACAACGGCGAGTACACATGTGCCGCAGTCAACGATGCCGGGTCCACAGAGAAGAAGTACCAGCTCAAAGTAAATGGTAAATGCTTCAATATTCTGCTTTTAAATAATAAATACAAGACACATGGATAATATTTGTGCTGTTTTACAGTCCCCCCAGATTTCTCCAATCGTAAATTACCAGGCAATGTCTCAGTCGTTCTCAACCAACCCACCACCATTGTATGTGATGTGACGGGAAGCCCACCTCCCGTTATCACCTGGTACAAGGATGGCATTCCGGTACGTTATCCTTTAATAATAGATGCATCGAAATGTGAACGCGTGTATTCTTCATGTAAGATATTTTTACATTTAAGTAGTTTGCTGTTGAAGCTGTGAACAAGGGGAAGCAAAATACTCTTTGCCTGCTTTTGTCATAAAACTTAATGACTGATTTCACTTTCATATTAAAGTATAAAGCGTCTCATAATCATAATCATTGTCAGGAAGCATTACGCAAGTTGTTTCTTTTGTTGTGTTCAGTGCCTAAATGTGTTTGTTGTGACTGGCAGGTAGTTTCTAGCAACACTATCCAAATAATGGATTCAGGAAAAAGACTGAAACTACTGCAGGCTTCCAGATCAGATTCAGGGAGCTACAGCTGTAAAGCCATCAACATCGCTGGCAGCACTGAGCGAGACTTCTTCCTAGATGTGCTTGGTGAGTGAACTAACAGCTCCAGCTGTAAGCACGTGGCAACTCAGCAAGTACCTAACCCTTTATTCCTAAACTAAAAAGATTTCATGGAAAACAAAAAGAAATTGTTCTGTCTCTTCCAGTCCCGCCAACCATCATAGGATCTGCTTCTCCGAGAGACGTCACAGCTATTCTCAAACAGGAGATCTTCCTAGAGTGCAAAGTGCAGGGGATGCCGTTTCCAACAATACAGTGGTACAAAGACAGGAAGTGAGTGTCTTCATCAGCAGAAGCAACGTCGTAATGATGTACTTTATAAACTAAACTTGTTTTTCCGTTTCATTCAAGGCGTGTTTTCCTGGGTGATCCCAATATAGAGGTGAAAAATAAGGGTCAAGTTTTTGAAATTAAAAGTGCCCGTTTGGGAGACCAAGCACGCTATCAGTGTAGTGTCACAAACACAGCTGGTAAACAGTCAAAAGATTTCAATCTCAGTGTGTTTGGTAAGTACAGCTCACATTCTAAAAGTCACTAAAGACACCAAAACTCACTATATTTTCTTTGTCCCACTTTAGTGCCGCCCTCCATAAAAGCCGGAAACATAACCTCAGAAGTGACTGCTCTCCTGGACACTGCGGTGACCTTGGAGTGTGAGGCGCGAGGAGTGCCATTACCCACGATCACCTGGTACCGCAATGAAGAGGCCATTCTGTCGCACCGCCAGGCTCAGTACATAGAGAAAGGACATTACCTGAAGATCCCACGAGCGCAGGCGTCTGATGCTGGCCTCTATATCTGTAGAGTGACCAGTGTGGCTGGCAGAGCAGAAAAGACTTACAAACTGGATGTTTACTGTGAGAACAAGTCATTTTGAAAAGTTTAAATGATTTCAATTTTGCCATTAAGAAATATTCGTTTAACATTTACTTGGCAAGAAAAAGTGATAATCTTTGAAGAGTAAATGGCTTTGATTGAAGAATTAATTGAAGTGCATCTCCTGCAGTGCCCCCTACCATTGAAGGAGTAGATGACGGTCCCTCTGAGTGGAAAGTAGTGCTGAGTAAGCCTCTGGTGCTTGAGTGCGAGGCAGGGGGTCATCCTCCCCCTTCGCTGACCTGGCTGAAGGACGGGGTGCCTGTACAGGACAGTGACAGCCTGCGGGTTCTTGGACATGGGAAGAAAATTGAGATCAGCTCTGCAACAGTATCAGACTCTGGACACTACGTCTGCGTGGCTACAAGCATCGCGGGAGAAAAGGAGATCAAATATGATGTCAAAGTGTTAGGTAATCTCTCTGTGTATTCAGCAACTGAAGCCTTGAGGCAAACATTAGCCACTTATTTCCTCCATATTTTCCAATTGCATGCAGGTGTTGTCTATCACGACAAAGGGCTGCAGGTTAACAGCAGACTCACTGACTCTCATGCTAAGCCCTTTAAGCTTTGTAATCACTCTGACAAATAGCCTGTGCCCTGTTTAGTGTTTGCTAAATGGTTGGTGACAGCAGGAAAAAAGTGTGTCAATGTCAGCAGGTTTGGAACATGCGCGGGGAAACCCCAACGGATTTCTAGTCCATCGCCTTAACCACTCGGCCACGACAACCTGTGAAACATGACTCCAGTGTTTCGGTTTGCTGTCCAAAGTTGTACACAGTGCACATTCTATGGGAACGGGACACCTGCTCACAGCAGGCCCATGACAAACTGAAATCTAACCTAGGTCCAGTTTATACTTTATGCTTAGGGTTGAGTGTTGGACATGTTTAGGTACATTTTAGTAAAATTAGTCTTTTCCCATTGTTTGAATAGATTATTTATTTCTAATAGACCAAAGTTTGACTTTCATGACACTAATATTTATTACTGAAATAAATTTGTGTGAAACCTTACATGTATTTATTTCAGTGCCTCCTTTTATCGAGAATGGAGATGGTGGAACAGACAGCACAGTCATCATCAACAGTCCGCTAGAGCTGGAGTGTTATGCCACTGGAACTCCTGCTCCTACAATAACGTAAGAGATCCTCTTTAATATTACATAAAAAAATCTGTATCAGTGTTCTTCACCACTAACGTGTTTACCAGGTGGTACAAGGATGGGGAGCCAGTGAGACAGGGCGAGGGCTTACGGGTGACTGCCAGTGGTCGACGGCTGGTGGTCTCTCGTGCCCAGGTCTCAGACACAGCTCGCTTTCAATGTGTGGCAACTAATGAAGCAGGCGAGCACGAGAGAGACTTCAATGTGATTGTGCATGGTAATGTTTGAACCCCTCTTCCATTACTGTACAGGCCTTAACCTTTGTCTTTTCTAACTGTACAATATTTGCTTTAAATGCAAACCAATAGGAATCTGCACTTTTGGGTAATTGTGATTGCCTTTCTGATTGAGATTCTTTGCTGATTAATTTGCATTTGAACTTTGGCTGATGTTTTTCAATGCGCTTGTAGTTCCTCCGTCCATCCGTACGACTGGGCCTGGTGAGCGGTCAGTGGTTCTTCATAAGTCCATTAGCATTGAATGCATCTCCAGTGGGACTCCCCCTCCCAGCGTCACCTGGCTCATAGACGGCCGACCTGTGGACACAACAAAGGAGCACCTGAAGGTTAAAATAAATTCTCTGTTTGTGTGTCCTTCCGTTTGCCCGTTCATTTACACATGATAAATGAATCCAGCTGTATTAATGAAAAGAGGTATGAGTTTCTCCCCATGTCAGAGCTTCATAAATCCTGTATGCTTTGTGTCCTTCCGTTTATGTGACGTGCCGTGAGCTGTTTTATCTCCTCCGTGCGTCTGTATTGCAGCTGGACTCGGCCGGCAGGTTGTTGAAGATCACCGAGGCCAGACTGGAGTATTCTGGAAGGTACACCTGTTTGGCCACAAATGCAGCCGGGGAAGCGCAGCAACACATACGTCTCAGTGTCCACGGTAACCACCACAAACACAAAGACACAGGCGTATTTCTCTCCACGCTTTGTTATCAAGGGAATGGGTGGAGATCATAAAGTGTCATCTGATTTTTATGTTCAATGTGTTTCCCAGAGCCTCCTAGTGTCTCTAACGCAGGCGAGATGATAAACCAGACCGTCCTGTCTGGCTATTCCACTGAGCTCCAGTGCAAGGTCACAGGAAGCCCTTTACCCGGTAGGAAAGAGCTTTATATCTCATGCCCTTAAAACATCTAGTGTTTCTTATTTTCCCATCCGTGGTACCTCTCTCTTCTTTCAGCGATCACTTGGTACAAAGATGGCCGACCTCTCACGAGCACAGCTGGGCTGACTATGCTGAAACGCGGGCAGGTTTTGGAGATTGAACGTGCTCAGCTGTCCGACACTGGAGTATACAGATGTGTGGCCGTGAACCTGGCTGGAGTGGCTGAGACTTTTCACAGCCTCCAAGTGTTTGGTGAGTAGATACAATATGTGTCCAATGAAAAAAAAACATCTACTGTGAATTGACTGATGAGTGGGTCAAATATTAACATATTCTCATATTTAACTTTGTGTTTTGTTTCAACCTTCTGCAGTACCTCCAGCCATCTCAAGTCGAGGTGGGACTGTTACTGTGGTGGTGAATGAAGCCTCTAGACTTGAGTGTGAGGCCACAGGAGTCCCACTGCCCAGTCTCACTTGGCTTAAGGATGGCAGCCCTGTGGCCAGTGTGTCCCATGGAATACAGGTAACAGACCCTATGTACAATCATGTTAAAGACCACTGGCGTGTGTTGCAACATGTTCTGCCACACCAGTGCGGTTGTATATTGTATGTAGTTAAATGTAGACAGCAAAACACTGAGATACTGTACTACGGTGATCCTTCCAGGTGCTGTTTGACGGCAGAGTGCTGTCTCTGAACAGTGCACAGGTCAGCGACACAGGCAGGTACACCTGTGTGGCTGTCAACGCTGGAGGAGAAAAACAAAGAGACTATGACCTCAGGGTGTACGGTGAGTAAAGACGCCATTTATTACCCCTGCAATCAATGGCGCAAAAAAGGCATACGCAACATATGCCTCGCATGGGGCGCCGAAAGGACAGGGCGCCAATACGATAGAGAGAAAAAAATATTTAAATATAGTCGGCACGCAAGGGACAGCGCCCCATACCATCTAGGCCAGGGGTTTCCAAACTGTGGATGTGGTACGCAGGATGCCCCCAGGGGTACGCAAAGAAATTTTGGAGAAAAAAAAATCACAATCTGATCGATATTGACCTGCTAAAACCGCCGCACGGGAAACGCGCTCATACAGGCGAAAGAGTCTTATATTTCAGACGTGGATGAGCTTGTTCTGGACCTAAACATGTATCCAGAACCGAACGTCAAGAGGTTCGGCCCTTGGTACAACAGCAGCGCCTTTAAGAGCGCCTTTCGAGTAGCAATTTCTGTAATATCTGTCCTAAAGACAGAGGAGCCTTTGCACTGTCAGACTGTCAGGTAACTTCGATTTGCAACAGGAGTTTTCCTCATTCTGATCCGAGGAGGGAGGGGAGAAGGAGAAGCGTCTGTGGCTGTCCCCTCCTCTGCCGCTAAACGCATGGATGTGTGTCTGACAAATTATTTACATTTACCAGCTGATGCGGTGGCACGTACATAGATGGTTATGTCCTGCGTATTATCTTCGCTTTAACAAAAGCTTAAACCAGGGCATTTGAGTCTGTACCGGTGGTTTGACAGTATGACTGAGAGGGGCGGGGACAGAGCAAAGAGTCCAAACTAGAGTCTGATGTTCAGTGTAGTGGCAGTTTAAATCCACTGCTTGCCACTATAGCTGTTCGGGCATGGCTTAAGCTTGACTCATCTGTCCAGGATGAAAGTGAATAAACTTAATGTCCCAACTTACAGATGATGTTATGGATGTTTTTAATAAGGATGATACTGATTCCAAATGCCACAATTCAATATTCAAGGTTGTATCACACGGTCAAAAAACTGTTTGGCCTCTAGCCCTGAACAGCTTCCACACTCAATCAGCCAACAACCTTGCCCACCTGGCTATGAGGTACAAGGCTCCACCCAACACACCCAAACCAATGCCATGATGGTGCAGCATACTCACATACCAACAAGGTCATAAATGGCCGTAACATTCAGAATGAGTGACAAAAGCAGCTGGTCCACTGGGACAAAGCTAAACACTCAGCCTTATCCATTCACACTAACAGCCTGTTTCAAAAACTGGCATTTTCATTCATCATCTTTTAGCATTTACATATTCTTAATAGCCTTAATCACCCAAGACGAGCAAAAAAAATATTCCCAGTGTTTTCAAACGTGTCAAACTAGGAGGTAGAGATGGAGAGACAGAAAAAATAGCCCTCGGGGCGCAAAACAGAAAACAGAAGATTGAGAAGGAGAAAGATTGCGTAGGGATGAAAAAAAGCTTTTGCGAATGGCTGAAACACAGTGGGTAAGTAATGTCTGTGTTTAGTGTTAAGTGTTGTAAGTTATATTCACATGTGAAAAAAACATTCCGGGGGGGCGCGGGCCCCCAGAAAGGGGGTAATGCTTCCTGAGTGAGTAATGAAATTATAAGGGCTGGCATACTGTAGACAAACCACTGTGTGCATTTTTCTTCCACTAGGTCACTGATTACAATCTTGTTAAGAGGCTACTCCTAACCGCAGCAGATCCATCAAAAGTCATATAAAATAAATTTGCCAAAGGCAAAGAAGAACATATGTTTCACCAGGATTAGTCTTAATAAACCTCGTCGGTTTGTGATGCAGAGCTGAGCTGAAGGCAAAGGAGCATGTTATACAAGACCAATCAAAGCAAATGTGAGGGAATCGGAGACACACAGGTCAATGAATGTGTGTGTGTGTGTGTGTCTATGCAAAACACATCCACATGACGTGCCTTTCCTCAGGAAGATCGAAAAGAGCTTGTCCAGGGGAATAGGGGCAGATTTGTTGAGGTAATTGTTACCATTCAGCAGCAGCTTCCTGTCTCTGGCCAAAGCTCAGCTCTGCTTCTGCAACTTTCCTTGTGACTCGTGTTTTGTCAGTCATTGACCCAAAAGTGTTGAATAATGAGGCCTGCAGTCATTTTATCTGACTAATACAAAACAAGAAAACTCAATGGTAGTTGATTTCAGAATAGTTTTTTTTTTGCTCTCACTCTTATCTTTGTGAACATCAGTGCCATCTATTAACATCAAAATACCACATAAAGTTTCTTTGTATATCTATTCACATATTGTAGTGTTCTTCTTGAAAATTCCTTATTGTGTTGTTGTGACAGTGCCACCGGACATAAAGGGCGAAGAGGTCAATGCCACATTGATGCTTGGTGAGCCCGTGGAGCTGCACTGCCAGAGTGACGCCATCCCTCCCCCAACTCTCTCCTGGCGCAAAGATGGACGACCTCTCTTCAGGAAGCCTGGACTCACTGTTTCTGAGGATGGAAGTCTGTTAAAGGTACAGCAATATCCGTCGATAAAAATACAAACAATATGAAATCAAGATAATTGTGGTAATTGTAAACAAATCTGCTTTCAGTTACATGTTAACAGTTGTATTTGTTTTTTGTTTTGTTCTCTGTGTCTTCCAAGGTTGACAAAGCACAAATGCAGGACTCTGGTCGCTACACGTGTGAAGCTACCAATGTCGCTGGAAGGACTGAGAAAAACTATAACCTCAATGTCTGGGGTGAGTGCTTTTAGAGATTTGAATGAATTGTTTAACTAAAGAGGTGATTACTTTTAATGGTGATATGGTGGCGCCCCCTTTGGTGTTTTGTTCACACTACAGTTGCCCCAAGTATTAGAGGGTCTGATATGGTCACTGCACTAACTGTGACTGAAGGAGGTCTCATCACTTTAGTTTGTGAATCAAGTGGCATACCACCTCCAAGCCTCAACTGGAAGAAAAACGGTGAGCCTCTGAAAGAAGCACAAGATTACAGTAGTCTAAGTGTCGAAGTGAGAAAATAATGTGTGATAAATGTTGTAGGCAAAAATTTGAAGTCAGGTCAGAGGGTCAGGGTTCTGTCCGGTGGACGTCAGCTTCAAATCTCGAGTGCAAACAGAACAGACACAGCCTCCTACACCTGCACCGCCTCCAGTGCCTCAGGCAGCAGCGCTAAGGACTACAGCCTGCAAGTTTATGGTAAAGTCACTGCATGGTCTCTGAGCATAATCTACTATATTATACAACATTTTTCTAATCCTGAATTGTTTTTCTTTTTATTCTTCAGTGCGTCCTTACATCAAACCCAGCGAGGGCGACTCGGAGGACATCACTGTGGTCAAAGGAGGGGACATTACTCTCCAGTGTGCAGCTGAGGGCGTGCCTCGACCCGCGGTCACATGGTTAAAAGATGGCCGTCCAATCACCGGGCAGTACGGAGCAAAGGTCCTGAACGAAGGCCGGCTACTTCAGATCAAAGACGCCAAAGTGTCTGACACAGGGCGCTACTCCTGCATCGCTGTCAATGTGGCGGGGCAGGTGGACAGTAGGCACGACATCACTGTACATGGTACCAATGGCCGGCTGTGTAATGTAGGATCAGTTGTGTTTGTGTTCTATGGATTATCATGTTATATTGTTTTCTGCTCGTGCAGTCCCACCCACTATACTTGGAGACGTGCAGTTTCCAGACAATATCAGTGTTGTTGTAAAGAATCCTGTAGCCTTAAGCTGTGAGGCCCATGGTATTCCACTCCCTGCTATTATGTGGCTCAAAGATGGACAGCCAGTCACAACAACGAGCTCAGTACGTGTCCTCTCGGGTGAGAATATGATACTTCTTATACACACTGGAATTTCAGATAAAACACTTCTGTCATATAATATTTCATAAAATATTTTCTTTATATCTTACATGTAACGATCCATCTTAATGTAACAAGGAGGGCGTAGTTTGCGGCTCCTGCACACTGCTGTGGAGGATGCTGGGAGATATACCTGTATCGTGTCAAACTCTGCTGGAGAGGAGAGAAAGAACTTTGATCTTGACATCCTCGGTTAGAAAAAATTGTTTCTTGAATTAATGACTGTGCACGTACGAGCTGTGAACCCTATAGCATGTTTTGACCGTATCTGTATTTTCTAATGCAGTTCCGCCTAGCATTGTGGATGGAGGAAGTGTTCATGACACTAAAGTGAAGGAGAAGCACAACATCACTCTGACCTGTGAAGCTACTGGTGAGTCTTCATCATTGCCTCATTGTCACACACCATGAACCATTAATTCTTATACATATATTATGTTCAGGTAACCCTGTCCCAGAAATTAAATGGCAGAAAGATGGGCATCTGCTGGTGCCTGACGTGACCCACCAGGTTCTGTCACACGGTCGCTTCCTTCACATCCTTGGTGCTCAAGTGGGGGACACTGGTCGGTACAGCTGCCAGGCTTCCAACAGTGCTGGTGATCGAAGTCGCCACTTTAATCTTAATGTCTTAGGTGAGAACACAGTACTTGTCTCATATACAGTAATTATAATCAGCATGAGATTTGATTTGTTTCTTTGTTTCATCAGTGGCTCCAACAATTGCTCAGTCCGGTCCCGAGGGCTCAGCAGAGGAAGTGACAGTGACCCTGAGCAGCCCAACATCCCTGGTCTGTGAAGCACAGTCCTACCCTCCTGCTTTGATCACATGGCTTAAAGATGGCATGGCTTTTGAATCTACTCGCAATGTCAGAGTCCTCCCAGGTAACGTTTTCAAACAAGATCTAGGACAGACAGAGAGGAGTATTTCACAAGTTATTTGTAATATCATAACAGGTGGACGCACACTACAGATTCTCAATGCCAAAGAGGAAGATGCTGGGAGGTACACCTGTGTGGCCACTAATGAGGCGGGAGAGACACTGAAGCACTATGAAGTCAAAGTCTATGGTAGGACTTAGTTCTTATGGATGCAAACTGTGATAATAAGTTAATTTAGTAAGTATGAAGCTGCTAACCCTCCTTAAACACATATTTGACCCCAGTTCCCCCACAGATCAATAAGAACGACATTCCCGGGGAGGGGCTCTCTCCAAAAGAGGTCAAGATCAGGGTCAACAGCACACTGACTTTGGAGTGCGCGGCTCAAGCTTTTCCATCTCCAGCACTGCAGTGGCACAAGGACGGACAGGTGGTTTGCATGTTCTTTGACGCTTACCATATTTGTCTATAGCACCATGCACAATAACAAATGTTTTCCTTTTAGCCTCTGTTGGCAAATGACCACGTGTCTATTACAGCCAATGGCCGCATCGTGCAGATCAAACACGCCCAGGTTTCGGACACTGGCCGCTACACGTGCGTGGCCACAAACATTGCAGGAGAGGATGAGAAGGACTTTGATGTAAATATACAAGGTGAACTGGGATGACATGGAATGAAAGGACTTGAAAATTTACACATGACTAAAAATTTTACAATACAATAAAAGCAGAATAATTATCATCATGAATAGTATAATGTAGCATCTTTTCGTAAATAGTGTTTTTTTTTTAATACTAGATATACTCACATGCTTCATGTATCTTCTTTCAGTGCCACCTAATTTCAACAATGGAGACACAGCCTCTCTTCCTGGTATTGACGGAGATGTGCGGGATGTGGTCCTGAATAATCCCATATCATTATACTGTGAAACCAACGCGGTGCCCCCGCCCACACTGACCTGGTACAAAGACGGGCGAGCCCTGCACTCCAATAGCAAAGTCTTGATCTTGCCAGGTAAGAGCTTCAGATGTCATACACTTTAAAACGGCCTTTAGGTACAATATGATGTGACGTTACACTCCCAGGGGGCCGAGTGCTACAGATTCCCAGAGCCCACCTTGAGGATTCAGGCCGATACACGTGTGTGGCTGTCAACGAAGCAGGAGAAGACTCGCTTCAGTACGACGTCAGAGTTTTATGTGAGTGTATGGACAAATAATACTAGGTTATATTCCTGATAGTAATGTTTTCTAAAATAGTCATCCAAACAAAGTGATCGGCAGCAGTCATGTGTGGGTTTTTTTGTTTTTATTATTAGTGCCTCCAACAATTCGAGGATTAGACTTCGAAACGCCTGAGGAGGTCACTGTATTAGCAAACAAAACCACACAACTCAAATGCCAAGCTGACGGAAACCCAGCCCCAAAGATCGCTTGGTTCAAGGACGGACAACCTATCAGCGCTGAGGGCACACGTCGCATCCTGGCAAATGGACGCACATTTCAGGTGTGCATAAAGGGATGTAACATTTGCTCTGAAATTGACACGCGGATGTATTTTTCATGTAAACATAATGACTTGATTGTAGGTGTTGACATCCCAAGTTGCTGATACGGGTCGCTATGTGTGTGTGGCTGAAAATGTAGCTGGCAGTGCAGAAAAGTCTTTCAACCTCAATGTTCACGGTATGTGATTTATAGATGTCGACTGCTCCATTTAACAACTATGTCCTGTACAAAACGTTAAATCTTATTAAGGGTTGTTTATTGTCTTCCTTTTAGTGCCTCCTTCCATTATTGGGTTGAATCCAGAAAGTCTTACAGTCGTGGTCAACAACTTTGTGTCTCTGTCTTGTGAAGCGACTGGCATCCCTCCACCAACACTGAGCTGGTTAAATGAAAAGGGCCCCGTTCAAGCCAATGGCAATGCCCTTATTATGCCTGGTAATAGATTATAGCACAGTATTTAGAAATTACACCTAAATATGTGAATGATAAATTCTCCTTGTTTTTCCATAGGTGGACGTACTTTACAGATTCTCAAAGCAAAAGTGTCTGATGGTGGAAAATATAAATGCGTTGCCATGAATGCAGCAGGGGAAGCTCAAAAAGTCATCCATCTGACAGTCTTTGGTCAGTAAAAGCCTGATGGACTATGTTGCATTTTTAACTCTTCCGTGTATTTACTACTTTATTAATTTTTGCAGTCCCGCCCAGTATCCGGGACAGCAGTGGCGGATCCCCTACTGTGGTGAATGTGCTCATGGGTAAATCAGTGACTCTGGGATGTGAGTCAAATGCTGTGCCTCCTCCCATCATCACATGGTACAAGAACGGCAGAGTGGTGACCGAGTCAACCAACATACAGATCCTTTCGCAGGGACAGATGCTGCAGATCAGAGGCTCAGAGGTGGATAGTTTGAGATTAAAAAGATGCTATTTTTCTAAAACATGTGTAACGTAAACTATGTTAATGTTAACTCACTCACAGGTCTCTGATACAGGGCAATATGTGTGCAAAGCCACCAATGTTGCAGGTCAAGTGGACAAGAACTTTTACTTGAATATTTATGGTACAGCAGCATTATTAATTTACATAAATAACTAACAATGGTAGTCAACTGGCTGTGGTAATACTTTGTTCTTCTAGTTCCTCCAAGTATCGATGGTCAATCAGAGGAGACGTTAGTTGAAACCATCAGTAACCCGGTCACTTTTGCCTGTGACGCAACAGGGATCCCTCCACCCAGGCTCACCTGGCTCAAGAACGGTCATCCTATAGGTGAGTACTTAAGCTTTTGAGGATTACTATTTTCCTATACAGGGGAAATGTCTTAATTTTTATAAAGTATTGTACTTATGAATGCTTGGTTAGAAAACCAGGGGTGAAAGTAAGCCGGTACGGTCCAGTACTGCCTTCCGTTAAAAGATTTGCCGGTGGTACGCCGTACCAGGAAGGAGAAGAGGTGCGCTCTCTCACCTCATGCACAAAACAGTAGTCTGCCAATAATATTACACCGTGAGCTCAAACGCATTGAAGTTCAGCCACTTAAATGCAATATAGAGACTCGGCAGACTGGATCTCATCTGCTCTGTCCCTGAACTTTCTGCACACACGGTAACGGCGCAGTTTTGCGTCTTTACGCATCACAGAACAGAGCCGTCAGTGCCACGGCTCACACGCGCTCCTCCACCTAGAGCTGTCTCATTAGAATGAGAGTCCCCTTACTCTTTTGGCTTTTCTGGTTTTCCTTCGTGGGACACTTTCACAGCGTGTAGACATTGTTTAAATGTGAAAAAAGGAAACCGAACCAATCTGCGCTGGGTCCGCCTCTCGCTCTTGAATCTCCCTCTGCAGTTGCGTCACAAATGTCCTGTTTATCCATGTCTTGGAAATGTTAAATCCTTTACCAAAACAACGGTAAATATTTCTAAAGTTCCCTGTTTGTCAAGTAGCATAATAAGAACTGAGCGCTTCCTGCTGGCCTTACAAAATAAAAGCAGAAGCCTTTGTTGTGAAAGGCATGACATACACGAGGATCTAAAGATAGATGCAAATACTCCCCTATTGATTTTCTTTCAAAATCGTTTTGGATATTTGTTACTAGTCCACAGATGACACGTGTGAAAGTAAAGTGGGACAAATGCATAATATGTTTATGCCGTTGAAACAGATCTGGTTATGAAAACACTGCTATATTCAGTGTTGGTAGTAACTGAATACATGTATTTAGAATATTTAGAATACTAATTTTGGGTAACTGTATTCAGGTACAGTTACTGAATACAGTAATATCAAAGGAATATTTCAAAGTACTATTAAAATTCTGTTTCATTAAGAAGACAAAAAGGGTCAAACTGGCCAGGGAAAAGTTTAGCCCTGCCCTTTTGGGCTGTGGGTATTTGCAAAGTGATTTGTTTGCATTCCACATTAGTGGTAAATAGGTTGGTAACAGGCATGTAACAAGTATAGCCTAAACATCTTCTTAACCATATGCCGCATTTATGCATTAATATTATGAAAATCAACGTAAACGTATTCTAAGTATTCAGAACACATCAGATTAGACTAGCAATGGAATACGTTACTAAAGTATTCTCCCAAAACTGGCTATATTTGTTATTTATTTATATTATACAGTATGTATATATATATATATATATATATATATATATATATGACATAGTAATACTTGTCACGTAGTATATATATATAAGAAAAAAAGCTACTTTCACCTCTATAGAAAACTCAGTGTCTTTGGAGATGCACATCTTCTCTGGAGGCAGCAAGCTTCAAATAGCTCGATCCCAAGTGTCTGACAGTGGCACTTACACCTGTGTGGCTTCAAATGTGGAAGGCAAGGCTCGCAAAAGCTACCACCTCACCATACAAGGTACATGCACTGTTACTTACGGTAAAGTTTCAACCATGATGATTTTAACTTGGCTGTCTTCTCAGTTCCTCCCAGTATCTCTGGGTCAGAAATGCCTACTGAGATGGGAGTGCTATTCAATGAAAGCATCCAGCTGGAGTGTCAAGTACAAGGAAACCCATCGCCAACGATTCAGTGGTTAAAGGACGGACAAGTCATTGACAGTTCGACAAACTATTTACTCAGGTGACGGTAAAATATTGTCTCGTCATAATATTTCAACAGTTGCTTATCTCTTCCGCAAAGCCCATATTTTTTTTAGATTTCTAATAACTCCGTTGTTTTCTCCAGTATCAGCCCAGACCGCAAGACTGTGACGGTGGACGCTGCCAACATCTCAGACAGCGGAAAATACACATGTGTGGCCACCAACCCTGCAGGAGAAGAGGACAAGATCTTTAACCTCAATGTGTATGGTCAGTTTAAAATAGTTTTTCCTCAGATGATCCACTAGCTTGTTCAGGCATGTAATAGCTTGTTTTTGTATCTATCCCTCAGTGCCTCCCACGATCGATGCCAACAGTGACGGAGTAGAGGAGGTGGTCACAATGTTGGACAGTTCAGTGAACATTGAGTGCGTTGCCACTGGGTCTCCCCCTCCACAACTGAACTGGCTCAGAAATGGCCTTCCTCTACCAGTGTCCGCCCACATCAGGCTGCTCTCTGCTGGACAGGTGCTCCGGTAGGTCGGTGGACAGGGATCAGTGATTTGTTAGGAAGAAACTAGAAAGTACTGATGTCAACGTTCATATAAACTTCAATTGCCATGTTTATATGTTATTTTTAATTCTACCTCACTGACAGGACATTCATGGTAAGTGTGGATACCTGCTCCTCTAAGGTCCATAAAATTACATGTGGTGTGCCCCAGGGTGTGATTTTAGGGCCAGTGCTTTTTAACCTGTATATGCTCCCCCTTGGTGATGTCATCAGGAGACATGGAGTCAACTTTCATAGTTACGCTGATGATACACAGTTGTACATCTCCATGTCTCCTGATGACACCAGGCCAATGGATGCACTTTTTAGCTGCATTTTAGATATTAAATCCTGGATGGCAAAAAACTTTCTCCATCTTAACCAGGACAAAACTGAAGTTTTAGTCATCGGTCCTGAGGCCCAGAGAGAGAAACTTTTACCCAAACTACAGTCATTGTCTTTTAATCCTTCCTCACAGGTAAAGAACCAGGGTGTGATTTTTGACTCTGAGCTGACTTTAATTCCACACATTAAGAATATCACAAAGATAGGTTTTTACCATCTAAAGAACATAGCCAGAGTCCGCCCCATTCTCTCTCGGCCAACACGGAGACGCTAATGCATGCTTTTATCACCAGTCGTATCCACTACTGTAATGCTCTGCTTTCTGGTCTTCCCAAAAAGAGCATCTCAGGTTTACAACTTTTACAAAATTCATCAGCTCGTGTCCTGACAAAGACCAGGAGGCGGGACCACATTACACCGGTTTTAGAGTCGCTGCATTGGCTCCCCGTGTGTTTCAGGATCAATTTTAAAGTTCTTTAAAAATGGTCTTAAAACCTTAATGGTTTTTAAATGTCTTAATGGTCTTGGTCCTTCTTATCTTTCAGAACTGCTTTTATCTTATGAACCTTCACGGCCCCTTTGCTCCTAGTTAGGGGTCTCCTAGTTATTCCTAAAGTCAACAGAAAGACTCACGGCGAGGCGTCTTTCCAATATTATGGCCCTCGCCTCTGCAGGACAGCAGAGAACGTTCATGTATTTAAGAGCAGGCTCAAGATCCACCTTTTTAGCTTAGCTTTTAACTGACTATCTATTTATGTAGTCCTAATATATATATATATATATAAAATGCCGGCCGTATTGTTTTAAATGTTGTAATCTGTAAAGCATTTTGTGATACCCTTTGGTATGAAAAGTGCTTTATAAATAAAGTTTGATTGATTAATTTATTGATTGATTGATTGATTGATTGAGAAATAATGTGTTTACAGCAATGTAGTTGTTGATTAAATGTTATTATAAAATACTTTTCAGAATAACACGCACTCAAGTATCAGACGGTGGCACCTACACTTGTGTTGCATCAAACAGAGCAGGGGTGGACAACAAATATTACAACGTACAGGTGCAGGGTAAGAAAAGGAAAAATAAATGGTTTGTATACAACTGTATTTTATTCAGCTCTAATGTTCGTTGTTTGGTTAGAATCATTATGAACGCAGATTCTGTAGATAGCCAGGATTAATTTTTGTATCCATGTTTTTGATCTAGTCCCCCCAGGTCTCGATGGCGCAGGAAGCATAGAGGACCTCACTGTTGTCAGAGGAAACACTGCTGCTTTGGTGTGTATCGCTGATGGGACACCAGCTCCTGTGATGACCTGGTTCAAAGATGGAGAGGTCCTTCAGCCCGAGGGCCCAGTGCTCCTCCTGAACTTCAACACCACAGTTCACTTCCCTAAAGCCACCGTCAATGACACAGGGCGCTACACATGTGTGGCCAACAACACAGCAGGACAAGCAAGACGCCATTTTAACCTGAAAGTTCTGGGTAGGTTTAACTTTAGAAGACAAATGATGTTCCTAACACACTGCACACTATTTTCTGTATTAGCACCCAATTCATAAAGCCCCACATTTGCCCCAAGAGTGGGGCAAATGTGCCCCAAGACAACAAAATGTGCATTTTGTTGTTAAAACATTAACTTTATCGTCAAAGTTACTCACACAGAGCTGATACAAAACACTGAACACTGTCAATGTGGTTTTACATAAATTGTCGCATTGTAAATAGTCTTTTGCAACATGTGTGCTGTGTAAAGGGAGTACGAGTTTTGGGAACTGCGTGCAACCCATGTGTCCAAGGGATCAAGGTGTTCAATCATTTGGTGGCTCTGTGCTATTTAGGGTCCTACTCATTGGGAATGACAGTAATGATATCTACATGATGGGTCTCCAACAGATCCTCCGCACATCGAGGGTTCTGGCATCCAAGACAAAGTGTCTGTGGTGGTTAATAATGTTTTGGAGCTGCACTGCAATGCCTCTGGAATCCCAACCCCATCATTGACCTGGCTCAAAGATGGCCGTCCACTGCCCCAGACAGAGAGTATGCGCCTCTTGAGTGGAGGAGAGGTACTACGTGTGGCTGTGGCACAGGTTTGGAACAGTTTACTAAATAAACTTCCCCTGATTTTGCGTGAGAGGATTTACTGTGTCATTTTTACATACTGTATTTCTTTAGCTGGAGGACACGGGCCGCTACAGCTGCTTGGCCAACAGTCCCGCTGGAGATGACGACAAGGAGTTTCTGGTTCGCGTGAATGGTGAGACACATGATGGATTACTAAACTACAAACATAACAACATGAACTTTTTTTTTTTTTTCATACAGTCCCTCCTAACATCATTGGTGAGAGTGTACCACAGGATATATCAGTCCTACTGAACAGGCAGGTAACTCTGGAGTGCAAGTCTGATGCAGTCCCACCTCCAAATCTAACCTGGCTCAAAGATGGAGAACCACTGCAGGTGAGAGTCTGTGCAGATGGACAGCTATCATACTAATACCTGATTGAGTGACTACTTCAACAATCTTTTTATAGGCCTCTCCTCGTGTTCGTATTCTTTCCGGTGGTCGTTACCTCCAGGTCAACATGGCTGAGCTGAGCGACAGAGCTCACTATACCTGTGTGGCTAGTAATGTCGCCGGCAAAACTACAAGGAACTTCAACCTCACTGTCAATGGTAACTACTATTGCTATTATATTTATATACTTTATTTATTTATTTATTGTTTTATGTATTTACTTATTTATCATAGTATCTAACATTAGATACATGTACATCATTATTTTGGATTGTTCCTTCAGTGGCTCCAACTATCAAAGAGAGTCCATCAGCCGTGTCAGTGCACATAAATCAGCCCGCGGTGCTCGAGTGTGTTGTCGACGGTGTGCCTCCACCTCGCATAACTTGGAGGAAACATGGCGCAGTCTTATCAGGGAACAACCCGAGGTGACTTTTGATTACCAATAACTGATGGAATCATTTTTTAAAATCTTTTTCTGACATTATTAACGAGTGTTCTTTCCAGATACACGTTTGCCCAGGATGGTTCGTTGTATATTTTCTCTGCTCAGGTCACAGACACAGGCCGCTATTTTTGCATGGCCACAAATCCGGCCGGGACACAACGAAAGAGAGTGGACCTACAAGTACACGGTATAACCTTCACAACAACAGCACATTTTTGTATAATCCTACACTGGTTTATATGAAACTAACAGGCCTTTTTATTGTTCAGTGCCTCCTTCTATTTCTGAGGGCCGCACCAATGTGACTGTCACAGTGAACATCCAGACCACCTTGTCCTGTGAGGCTACAGGGATTCCCAAACCCACTGTCAGCTGGAGGAAAAATGGGCGGCCCATCAACACAGACCAGAACCAGAATATGTACAGGTTGAACCAGGTTTTTTCACCCTCTCTTCTCTTTTCCAGTGTTTGCCTTGAGTGAGTTTATTAAATAGAGTAGAAAGCCCCTGTCTCAGACCTCTGTTGCCCCTTGTCATTGTCAGATTGCTGTCGTCTGGATCACTGGTTGTCATAGCGCCGACAGTTGAGGACTCAGCTGTGTACGAGTGTGTGGTCTCTAATGAAGCAGGGGAAGACTCCAGGTTTATCAACTTCACAGTTCATGGTTAGTGCAGAAGCTTTCAGCACCAAAGAAAATTACATTTGTTGTAAGCTGAATATTTAATATTTTTTCTCAAGTTTCTCCATCCATTGCTGATGAGCCCACTGAACTTGTTGTGACAAGACTGTCCCCAGTGGTCATAGCTTGTACTGCATCTGGAGTCCCAGAGCCTACAATCCATTGGAGCAAAGATGGCACAAAGCTGTCCCTTCAGGGACGAGGGTACAGCATCCTGCCCACAGGTCAGACTCCTCACAGTCAACTGTTCATACACCTATTACATACATAAAGAACCATTTATAAACCTGATCACTTGTAATCCATGTAATTATTGTGTTTAGGTCCAATAGAGATTGACTCAGTTGAGCTCAGTGATGCAGGACGCTACACATGCACAGCCAGAAATGCTGCCGGCTCCACTGTTCGACATGTGCGCCTCACGGTTCAGGGTAAGATAATAGATTAATACACATATACTGAGGTTTCTACGAAGCATGTGCCCTTTATATTCTGTCAATCTACAGAGCTCCCTGTTATCCTGAACCACCCAGCTGATCTGGATGTGATTTTAAAGAACCCTGTCACATTGCCCTGCAGAGCTACAGGCTCACCCACACCGACCGTCACCTGGCAGAAAGAGGGCATAAATATTCCCGCTTCAGGTGATCCTTGATTAGATTGACTTCATATTACTTTCATTTTCGTTATCAATAAGTGTTGACCATTATGGTTTTTCTCTTTTTTCTCTTTTGGCGACATAAAAGGTGGAGTCTACACAGTGCTGCCAAATGGAAGTCTGCAGATCTCTAAGTCCTCTGTGTTGGACTCTGGTACATACATATGTGTGGCTCAGAACTCTGCAGGCACAGCTCTGGGCAAGACCAAACTGAGAGTACAAGGTAAATGCGGACATATTTTAAATACAGCTTTAAATTGTATGTGTTGCATCATTTTAGTAAAATTGTGAATCCTTGCAAAAATAAAACATGATCCATAATTGCAGTGCCCCCTGTGATCAGCTCGGACACTAAGGGCTATGTCGCTCGGGTGGACTCCTCTGTGACGCTGCAGTGTTTGGCTGACGGTTCTCCCACTCCGAGTGTCACATGGCGTAAAGATGGTCAGCTGCTCACTGAGTCTGTCGGACTGAGAGTGCTCAGCTCAGGTTCTCTGCAGATCGCTTTCGTCCAGCCCAGCCACGCAGGACGCTACACATGTACCGTAGCTAATGCTGCGGGAACAGCCAGCCTCGAGATGAGCCTTACTGTACAAAGTAGGTCCTGCATATCAAGCACACTATATAGATTTATGATCGTATATTCTGCCATATATAAGAATAATTGTGTTTTTTGCACTCAAATATCCAAGTGTTTTTAACACTCTAATCTGCAGTACCACCATCCATTGGTGGTGGAGAGCAGGAAGTGTCAGTGGAGGAGGACAGTCAGGCCCAGTTGGTCTGTGTGGCTGAGGGGGTGCCACAGCCCTCTCTGTCCTGGGAGAAGGACGGAGAGCCTATAAGCAACAGCGCAGGGGTTTATACTATCCTGCCATCAGGCGAGCTGGTTATTGACATTGCCCAGGTACAAAATAACTGGACAATAAAGGTCAAGAGTTTCCAATCCATGTTTATATTAATGATTATTGATGTTTTCCTGTTTTCCATCAGCCTGAAGATGCAGGCTCTTACACCTGTGTGGCCACAAATGACGTGGGTCAGGACAGTCGCACTGTCACTGTGTCTGTCCACACGCATCCTGTTTTCACTGAACTGCTCGGAGATGTGTCACTCAACAAAGGAGAGCGCCTCCTGCTGACCTGCAGCGTCAGCGGCATCCCTGCACCGCGGATCTCATGGGCCTTCAATAACAACATACTCCCAGGTATTTCTCACAGCATAGTTGCATAAACGACCAAATGGGAATTGAAGTTTAGCATCTTTCTTGGTTGTAGTTCACTATGATCATAGGAACGGCCACAGTGAGCTGGTCATAGAGAGAGTGAGCAAAGACGACTCGGGCACTTACACATGCATCGGACAAAATAGTGTGGGAACTGTCAAGTCTGTGGGATTTGTATCTGTTAAAGGTAAACAACTGAACTCCAATTCATTAACAAAAACTATGAAAGTACAAACTGGGGAAAAAATCTGCTTACAGAGCCCCCGATCATTGATGGAGATATGCACTCAAACAGGATTGAACCCCTTGGTGGTAATGCCATTTTGAACTGTGAGGTCAGAGGAGACCCTCTACCCACCATCCAGTGGATAAAAAATGGTATAAACATCGACATTAATAATCGCATCCGCCAGCTGGACAACGGATCTCTGGCCATTTATGGGACAGTGGTAGGCATTGTCATCATTGTGTCTTATACAATACGGTTTACAATGTTTTATGCCTGTCCTTTATGTAATTATAGACTGAAGATGCTGGCAATTACATGTGTGTGGCCACTAACGATGCTGGTGTAGTAGAGAGAAGTGTCACACTAACTCTGCAAAGTAAGTGCTTTTGTGGAGATTTGTAATGTTTTGTAAAATGCTGATATTTTGTCTGTACAGATAACCATCATGGCTTCTTTCAGGTGCACCAAGCATTGTTGTGGAGCCCGTGGATACAGTGGTTGACGCTGGTACTTCAGTGGTACTGAACTGTCAGGCCGAGGGTGGGCCCTCTCCTATGATAGAGTGGTCCCGCGAGGGACGCCCCTTGTGGGGAAACGAGCGCTTCTCTACACTGACCAATGGCTCACTGCGGGTCAGCAGTGCTCAGAAGGAAGACACAGCTGAGTTTGAGTGCGTGGCCAGAAACCTGCTGGGATCTGTGCTGGTCAGGGTCACGCTCACTGTACGAGGTAAACAGAGCATGATTGATCAAGTTCAACACAAGCACTATCATGAGAATGAAATTAGTAGAATATGAAATACACACTGTGATTTCCTTCAGTGCATGGCGGGTACTCGGAGTGGGCTGAGTGGGGTCCATGTAGTGTTTCCTGTGGAGTTGGAGGTCAAAAGAGAGTGAGGCAGTGCAACAATCCGCTCCCGTCCAATGGGGGACGGCACTGTATAGGACATGCATCAGAGACACGCAGTTGTCATGGAAAACCTTGTCCAGGTGAAAGCTGCTTGAACTGAAGACTCGAGACTTTGCATTAGCTCTAGTGCTAACAGTGCATGTGTGTTAACTGTGTGCAGTGGATGGTAACTGGTCTGAGTGGTCTGTTTGGGAGGAATGTTCACGCACCTGTGGACAGGGCAACAGGACCAGGGTTCGGACCTGCAGTGACCCTCTAGCTCAACATGGAGGCCGTCCGTGTGAGGGCAAGGCAGTGGAGGTCATCATGTGCAGTGTTAGGCCCTGTCCAGGTAAAGGTCATCTATAAGCATGAGCCAAAATAACTCCTCTTGTATAGTTAACTATTACATTTTTAAATGGTTTTGTGTGCATTCTGGGGACATGGATAGGTAATGCTAAACACCTGACCTATAGCTTTAAATCCTTTGGTCTGTATGATCTAACTGTCTCTCTCTATAGTGACAGGTAACTGGGGGCCCTGGCTTCCATGGAGCCCCTGCAGTGAGACCTGTGGTAAAGGCATGAAGTCCAGAATCAAACTTTGCAACAACCCCCCTCCGGCCTTTGACGGGCCGCAGTGTGAGGGCAGCGACGCACAGACACAAGTGTGCAAGGAGAGGCCCTGTCCCGGTGAGTGCTCACTCATCACGCTCTAACGTTTTTATGGGATAACTAATAGAATAATAAACGACTGCACCTGTCAGTGGATGGAAAATGGTCTTCGTGGATGAATTGGGCCGCATGCAGTGCATCGTGTGGAGGCGGGACCAGACAAAGGACACGCCTCTGTGCCAGCCCCGCCCCTGTGCATGGCGGCAGGCAGTGTGAGGGCAGTGACATCCAAATCGACTTCTGCAACAGTGACCAATGCCCAGGTGAGAAACCATTTTGCACAAGTCTGAATATGCTTCCAGACTCATACTCAAACTTTGTGACTGTGTGGCAGTGAATGGTAACTGGGGCCCCTGGAGCTCCTGGGGCAGCTGCAGCAAGACATGTAACAGCGGCCAGATGAGGCGCTACAGGATGTGTGACAACCCCAGACCCACCAATGGAGGACGAGCGTGTGCAGGGACCGACTCTCAGATACAGAAGTGCAACACGGCTGACTGCCCCGGTGACTGCTTTTTCAATACTAGAAACAAAATCACAACATGGGACTTAATGAGAGACTTTTTCTCGTCGAAGCCTATAACCTGAGTGTGCACTTTGCAGTGGATGGAAACTGGGGCTCGTGGCAGTCCTGGAGTGAGTGTTCAGTGTCGTGTAGAGGAGGTGAGAGGACCAGAGTGCGGATGTGTAACAGCCCGTCTCCCAGGAACAGCGGCCGCCCATGTCCCGGAGACACCTCCCAAGTGTCCCGCTGCAGTGCTCAAGCCTGCCCGGGTAACCCTTCAGTTAAATCGAAGCTACATGAGAAAGTGGAAGGTCTTGGGTAAATATTTTTTGTCATTATCAGGTGGACCTCAAAAGGCTCGCGGCAGCATCATCGGCAATATCAATGATATCGAATTTGGAATAGCAATTCTTAACGCCTCAATCTCTCAGGATCATTCTGAAGGAAGAGTGATTGATGCAACTATCTCGAATATACCAAGGACATTAGGTGGGTTAAAATCCGCAACAACAAATGTATTTAATGAAGTAACATGACTGATCTTATTTTAAATGAAAGGCCCTGCAATGCGGAAACTTATCTCCATCCTCAACCCCATCTACTGGACCACAGCTCATGAAATTGGAGAAGCCGTTAATGGTTTCACGCTAACGGGAGGGGTCTTTAGGAGAGAGACACAAGTAGAATTTGCCACAGGTAAACTATAGGACGCAGCTTTGTCTTCACACACCGTAAATGAAACAGAAATACAGACGTTTTGTGTGATTTCAGGAGAGATCCTGAGAATAACACACATCGCCAGAGGGATGGATTCAGATGGGGCTTTGCTTTTAGACATTATCGTAAATGGACACATCCTTCAGCTGCCATCAAACGCGGACATTAGCATCAAGGTACACAAACTAAAAAATAAGTTTGAAAAGTAGCAAAAAAAATACTTTTTTTTTGCCTTGTCAACTCTTGGGCATTTCTTCTCAGTTATATTTACAGTTAATGGAAAAAAAGGTCGTATAAACTAGATCAGGAGCCTTTTTTTCTAGGATTACACAGAGGACTACATTCAGACGGGCCCGGGACAGCTCTACGCACAGTCCACTCGAATGTTCAGCATCGACAAAGAGAGTGTGCCCTACTCGTGGAACCACACCATCTCCTATGACGCTTCCAAAGGAAAGATGCCGTATCTGGTGGAAACTCTGCATGCGACGGCCGTCAGCGCCCTCTACCACCCACTAGAAGAACTGCTGGTGTTCAGGATACAAGCTACAATCGCAAAAGGTGATGCAAAACACACGGCAACAGAATTTTTTTAACTTGATATGGTGATTTATGGTGATTGTTGTTGTTGTCCAAATGTAGGGGAGCGCAGTAACCAATGTCCGCAGGGCTTCTCTTTGGTGTCTGCTGGTCCCTACTGCGCAGGTGACTATATCTCATAATAAGAGTTATGTTTTCTGTTGATTTATGATTTATCTGTGTAACACTTAATCTTGAACACTGTTGAACGGTTCTAGATGAGAATGAGTGTGAGGTGGGCAACCCTTGTTCTCACACCTGTCACAATGCAATGGGCACATACTACTGCTCCTGTCCCCGTGGACTGACCATCTCCGCTGATGGAAGGACTTGCCAGGGTATGTTTATCTGGACTATTTTTATATTTCGGTAACACCAAGTAACAAATGTGTGTCTGTTTTAGACATAGATGAGTGTTCGTTGGAGGGACACGTGTGCCATGATGGACAGGACTGTGAAAACACTATTGGCTCATATCGATGTGTCATGAGGTGTGGGCGGGGCTTCAAGAGAACAGATGATGGCCTTAGTTGTACTGGTACAGTACACCTTTTAGCTTATTAGGACATTTTATGTAGTTGAGGTAACTTTACTAAAGTACTTTGCTCCTCAGATATTAACGAGTGCCAGGACTCTCACCCCTGTCACCAGCACTGTCTGAACACTGTAGGTAGTTACCGCTGTGCGTGTGAGCCTGGATACCAGCTGAGAAACAGACGCTGCATAGGTACAACCACAGCTTACATGATATTATAGTTATATCGCTGTAACTGATGCACATATTATTTGATACACAGACATAAACGAATGCCGTCAGAGAGTATGTCGGTCGGATCAGCGGTGTAAAAACACTCGAGGCGGTTACACCTGCATAGACCTGTGCCCTAGTGGTATGACCAAAGGGGGCAATGGCACATGTGTAGGTGAGTAAGTCCATGAACAGAGTTAACATATTAAACTAATGCAATCATTTGGTAAAACATGTTATTCATATCTGCAGACATTAATGAGTGCAGAGATGGAACTCATCAGTGCAGATACAACCAGATCTGTGAGAACACCAGAGGCAGCTACCACTGCACCTGCCCACGTGGCTACAGGTCCCAGGGGGTGGGACGCCCGTGTGTCGGTATGTATCCAGCTGTCGCCTGTTGTCACTTAGCAACAATGTTTTAGTAGCTGTGTGTAATCTCCTCAGTCTGTGGACTTAACACCTTCTTAAAACTTGTTTCTTTTCTTTAAATGGGAATCAGTGATTTCTGTTTGAAAGTAATATTGTCAGTGTAGTTTGTAATAATGGCAAACTAACTAACTTACCTGATGAACTGGGAAGAACTTGGTTTTCTGCATGGCATAAACCAGCACCACCTCTGTTACTGACTCTAATATATTCACTTTCTTTGTCCTGTTATTTCTTCTTTAGACTTGCAAACACTTCATTGTTTTCCCACAGGCATCTTTCTCATTAACTGAATGTTTACTCTTTATTCACCTCATACCATCTCTTTGCCCTGGAGTTAATACGTTTTGTGTGTAAAAAACACAATCACTTGATATGATTTTTGAAGAGAAGTACTCATTAGTTCAATACATTTCTGTCTTAGGGACATGAGAATGTATTGTTGAAGAGTGGGGTCATTGACGTTTCCCCTTTTTGTCCCTTTTTACTCTCCTCCCTTTTACTTGGCCTCTGTATTTTCACTTTCACCTCTCCACCTCAAATATCTTACACTCTGCTGTTTCATATTGTGTTGCTATCCCTTGCACTGTGTTTCTTGGTGCTGGCATTTCTTTATGCTGAGGGCAGACATAAATGAGTGTGAGAGGCCTCCTTCGCCCTGTGCACACCTGTGCATCAACACTCAGGGCAGCTTCAAGTGCTCGTGCCCACCAGGCCAACACCTGCTGGGGGATGGCAAGTCCTGCGTGGGGCTGGAGCGTATGCAGCCCAGCTATGAGAGCTACTCTTATGGCTACCGCTCGTCTCAAAGCTCCCCCCACCACAGCTCCCACCAGCAGCTCTACCACAGCATGGCCTCTCAGAGCTACCACTCCTATGGAGCTACCAACAGGGTGCGCTACAGAGGCCGGACACAGAGGAGTGTGCCAGCCTCACTGCAGGGCTCGCTGTCTTGTCAACAAGGGTTTGTGCTCAGAAAGGCTCATTGTGTAGGTAATTATGCCAGATAAGAAGAGGGTGAATTAGACCAAAATGACTGTATACAGTTCTGATTTACTGGATTCTACAGCTTTGGTGAATGTTTGTGTGTGTCCATTTAACCCTCCACAGACATTAACGAGTGTGAGGTGAGGGACACGTGTCAGCATGAGTGCGTCAACACACCGGGCAGCCACCGGTGTCTCTGTCCCGCCGGGTACCGCCTCATGACAAACGGGAAGACATGTCAAGGTAAGGACCACTGAGGAGATCACTTTGTTCTGAAACTCTGCCTGTGTACTACGTGTACTTTTGTTCTGTTTACAGATATAGACGAGTGCCTGGAGCAGAACATCCAGTGTGGAGCCAACCGCATGTGCTTCAACATGAGAGGAAGTTACCAGTGCATTGATACTCCCTGCCCACCAAACTATCTGCGAGATTCAGCCACAGGGTAAAGCTTGAACACCACAACAAACACACGTAAAGCATTGTTGAGCATTTGTTCACTTAAAGGTTTATGTCAATCATGTTAAATGCTGCAGGTTCTGTCTGAAAAACTGCCCTCCGAACGACCTGGAGTGTGCGCTGAGCCCCTATGCTCTGGAGTACAAGCTGCTGTCTCTGCCGTTCGGCATCGCAGCCAATCAGGACCTGATCCGCCTCGTGGCCTACACTCAAGACGGCGTCATGCACCCCAGGACCACCTTCTTAGTCGTGGATGAGGACACGACTTTACCCTTTGCCCTACGGGATGAGAACATGAAGGGCGTGCTGTTCACTACGCGGCCGCTCCGAGAGCCGCACACATATCGAATGAAGGTACGAGCTCTATCCTACAGTGAAGACGGAGGCATCGAGTATCAGACTACCTTCATCGTTTACATCGCGGTGTCTGCCTACCCCTACTGAGAGCACTTTAAACTACAATAGGCAAAGAAAATGTAACGCTATGAGGAAATGAACAGGATGGAGTCTAATGATGTGCCAGCAGTGCAGACTATGGTAAAATTAATATGGACTTAATGCAGGCTGCTGGAACTTCAAGAGGATGGACAAACCCGGCTCTGATTCCTAAAACCTCACTGCAGCCTGTTGGGACCTCAAAATTATTGTTTTTGTCTTGTCATTGAAGTTTATTTATATAAAAAATCTAATTATTCGAGAACACCTTGTTATGAAAACCACAAAGTTATTATCTGACATTGTATTTACATCTACCTATTTTAACTTATTGGGACGTGCTTGAAGAACAAGAAGTGCTTAACTTGGTTCAAACTTGACTTTGACAGACACGGTCCAAGGACAGAAGCCTAAAATCCTCATTTTGTATTGAAACGTTCACCAAAACACTATTGCCCATCAAGATGTATTTTATTTTTATGAATGTACAGAGCTATTGTTATCTTAATGTATTAGGATGTTGTATTATTGTATTCATTTTGTAATAAAAGGAAAGAACAATACAATGCAGTGAATACATGACATTCTACAAACTTCTAAAATATCCTTTTCCGGGTGCTGGGCAGTCACTTGAGTCAGACTATGCTCTAGTCACAGTTTTTGGGACTTAAACAAATGGTAAAATAGTCCCACCATCTGAACTACTTTTTATGAAACTGACTCGGCATTCATTAGAATTAATTTTTTACTGTTATTTGATTTTTAATTAATGTTAATCAAACAAAAATACTGTTATCAAATAACAGTATTTTTTTACTGTTATTTGATTTTCAATTGATGTTAATCTGTGAACAGGAAGTAGTTCTTACTGTAGAATGATTTTCTATTGGCCAATATGATGAAAAAAAAGACAAACAAAAAACAGGAAAAAATTATATAAATGTCAAACAAAGCATGTTTCAGTCATTTCTTCGCATCAGATAAATCAATGGATTAGGTAGATTTACAGGATTTCAATGATACATACACACTTGTTGCTCTCTATGTCGGTGATATGAAGATATCCTACAGATAACTAAGATTTCTTAACTAACACTAACTCAGAATAGACACATTTGAAGGAAATAGCTCAGCACATTTGGGTTTCCGGACGCAGTCTTCAAAACTAAGAGCGATCTGGCTGACAGCAGCGTCGGACTCTGTATTAGCGGAAAAGCCAGTGGTTTTCCACACCTAAGAATCTCAGAAAGATCAGGGACCATAAAATAAATGCTTGCATGACACTGGGGAAACAATATTTGACAATAACAAAACTGCTAATGGCAAAGAAAACACCTGTTTTACTTTCCAGTTCATACAGTTTCAGTTAAATATTCTACTTACAATTGTGTGTTATACAATCATGAGCTACCACAGAACAGAAAGTGTACGTCTGGAACCAGAGCATGTATCAAGGTACAAGGGAGACTCAGGAATACAATGAGCAGTATTTTATTTCAGTCAAAAAACATAAAAAAAAAAAAAAAACAGGTTCATAAGGCAGTTGTCCATCGGGTGGTGGATATTTCACATTTCCTTTTCACATCAAGCAAAAACAGGTTCTCTGACTAGAAACGAGTTATTAACCTAGTCATCACTGCAACTGAAAATCACATCTAATAAAATCCTAATACTTCATGATTAAAGATTACTTAAACGTGTCAAATGCATGTTTAAAGAGTCAGAGGTGATAAACCGACAAAGTAAATGCCCGATAATCTAAGCTAAAGAAGCAAAACCAAAACGAGCAACATATTACAGAATTCTAACACTAATCAAGACATCATTCCAATCTCAAATGAAATTAATATTATTTGGCAACATACATTTGTACATGAGGCAGACATTGCGTTTCAGATTTCATCTTCCCAGAGTTGTGCATGTGTCGCTGCAAATGTTGATACAAAGACACTTACAGAGATGCCCTTAATGCAATAAAACCCATTACAGTGAGTTCAAATTAAAAAGTAGTGATGTGACATAGTTGTTTGGCCTGGGACGATTGATTTTGCCACAGAAAGAGAAAAACAAAGGCAGAGTGGGATTAGACTAATGGTGATGGCAGTCCGGGTAATAATAATCCTGAACTGGGCCACGCACTAGAGTGAACACCCTTCTCCACCATCTGTGTGTGTGAGTTTAGAGCCTTTAGGGCAATGACCAGAGGAGGTTGTGCTTTTGTCACATCGGCAAGTGCATATTATGATCCAGGAACAAAACCTCGAGTAGGATTTTTACATCTTCTTTTCAGTCATTTCAACGTCTACATTATAAAGAAATCATTTGAAAAGTTACATTATTCAGCCCTGTAAAAGTTACTAAAGTAGTTAACTGTAAACTGCAGTCATTTTGAGAACTCGTGTTATATCAAAGCAACAGTAAACAACACGACCAATATTACAGTGAGTGTGAGTGAGTGATAGTTATCGATAGCACCCTGTTAAATATAAAATACTGAAATCTTGTGGCGTCAGTCATACTGTAGGAGTGAACCGTTTTCGCGACCCAGATCTCACTTCCTCTCTGCAGCCTTTCATCGGGTTAAAAGGCAGTTTCAGCCCCCCATCTGCTGGATTAAAATGCGCAGGCCGCTGCTCTCATGCCTGTCTCTGGGCCGTGCGATGTTAAGTGCTCCGCGTTTAGACGGTCTTCCTGGCAGTTAGGACCCGGACGATGCTGCCCACTCCTCCAGCTGCCAGAGCCTGAGGGGGGGAAAAAAAGCATTGACCTGTGATACAAAATAAGAGGTGGGGCTAGAGTGTGAAACTCCTGCCCCACTGTAGCCTAACATCAACATCTTCGGCAGAGATGTTTTTATATGTTGTTGCAATAATACTTAAAAACAATACATCTGGTTCGTCAGTGTCGTGGCTATATTCATTTGAAATAAATAAACAAATAAGATGGGGTGGGGCCAGATCCTGTCCACACTTTTGGATAGCGTGAGATTGAGAAAACGACAACATCAAACTAAAACAATCACCTTTTCGTGCCACTGAAGGAGAACGGCGCTGCTGTTTTCGGAGGGCCTCTCGAAGCCTTTGTAAATGTACTTCATGAGCAGGTCGACACCGTTTCTGTCCAGAGACTGCACTCCTTTCTCTAGGTCGCTGCTTTTAAACGCTGTGAGCACCTTCAAGACCAGCCCTTCCGCTCGATCCTGGAGAGCACACAGAAGTCCCACGTGAAAAAACAAAATGAATATATACTATATGTTAGAAATCCACACGCTCACCTTCACATTTTGGTTCTTCGTGTTGATCGGTGGATTCTTCAAGACTACATGCAAAGCCTCTATTAGGTTTCCCGTGGGGAGACAGTCAAGGATGTGCACATTTCAGTCATCACACTCTCGGTAACCTCTTTGCATGACTTGGTGCATGATGTTGAGAGTATTAGAGGATAGTGCAGCATAGTGAAGCCCAGCAATTAGCCCTCTTGCCTCACAACAGGATATGGTTTTAGGCTTTAGTAGGTTCCCCTCTGGAGTCAGGATTCCCTTGATAATGAACTTTTAAACCTCAGTGGGAACTTCAAGGGATAAATAAAGGACAAATTGGAGCAAATAGTCAGTAGGAAGTGCATTTGTCACTTTATGCTAATAAGAAGCTATTTACTCCTTACTAAAATGCATACAATTTGAGTAAGTGGCCCGTGTGTAAGGAATTCACATACACAAGAGCATACATTAGGGGTCCGGAGGGTGAGGAAATAAACCATAACACCTAGATTATCATATGCACTGCAGTTTTAAGACACCATTACATTCATGAGCAGATAGCCCAGGAACAGCTAGGCCAGTGGCTGCAGTAGAAGAAGCTCATTCATTCAGTGTTCATGACATTATTAGCCGATCCAGTGCTAACATTAAATAAACAAAAAACACAAACGTTTCTTTACCGAGCTAACAAACAGGATAATGCTCGTGTCCAAGGATATTGTGTGATGAGAGAATCCACCTCCGTCTCGTCGGGACCCAACTGGTTTTCCGCTCCGTCCTCCTCGTCCACAAATTTGTTTTCATCGTACTCGTCCACGTCCACTCTCCGGAAGCGCGCAGACGTGGGCAATTTCGACATATTTTATTTCCCTTTTTTCAGCCAAACGACGTATTTGATCTGGCCGTAAAAGGTGAAGAGTTCAAGCTCAAGTCCAGCCTTTTAACCCCCGGCTTTTCTTAGGTACAGTGACCGACTGTCTCCGGAGCAGCTCTTTCCTTCCTCCGCCCTGAGCTCTGAGCTTTGAGCTCTGCTGTGGGGACTTCCGTGTCAGGCGCCTCGCAGTGGACACAACAGGAACTGCAGCTTTGTTTCATCTGTGACCGCCAGAGGGCGCGCTAACACAACGATAGCCCATAAAGCTGTGGAAAGATCATTTACGTGTGTAAAAACTTCACTTTACACTATATACATATTATTCAGGGCTTACATAACGAACAACACAAATAAGAAAAATACTTTATTTATTTGTTAATAATGCATGCCAATATGAAGAAAAAAAATCTAAGCCAGTAAACTGTTCATCATTATAATAATAATAATTATAATTATAATTATAATTACAATAATAATAATAATAATAATAATAATAATAATAATAATAAAAATAATAATAATAATAATTATTATTATTATTGTTATTATTATTATTATTATTGTTAGTTGAAGTAGTAGTAGTAGCAGTAGTAATAGTAGTATCATTAAAAGCCCATCAGAACCTTAAAGGTTTTTCTATTTATGTATTTAGTCATTCTTTCATTCATATATTTTTCCCTCTTCTTTTTCTGTCCTGAACGTTATTATTGTGATTTGTTTAAAGGCCCTATACCTTTTTTTTTCCTCTATTCTTTTTTTCTTGTAAAGGAAC
This sequence comes from Proterorhinus semilunaris, assembly GCA_021464625.1. NCBI lineage: Eukaryota > Metazoa > Chordata > Actinopteri > Gobiiformes > Gobiidae > Proterorhinus > Proterorhinus semilunaris. The sequence continues at coordinate 28,145,557 of CM038351.1, forward strand.
TACATTTGTTTTGTCTTCCTTCAGTAGGCCATATTGTATACTAGAATAATTTCGGTCAAAACAGCGCATCTAAAGCATTTGGATCCATTTCATGAACTTGCTGGCTATTTTTCCTTGCATTTTTGTGACCCTGAAAAATGACCCTGCCAACTGTGAAATATATTTTAAGAATTGGGACGATAAAACTGTGCAACTTAAGAATGTAGAGTTTTGACCACAACTGGCAATTTAATTTACTTGTTCACTCTTTTTTTTTTCCAGCTATACAGTCTTTAATGTACTTTCTTATGTTGAGTATGTGTGTATGTGTTATTTAAAAAATCTATCAGGGTAAAATGGCAAGCTACTAGCCTACTGCTTTACTATCTTATCTTATGACGTTCTTCAAGTCACTTATTTTTGCAGCAACCGCTATTTTTAGTCCTATATTTACTGTTTTTACAACTTCTATAGCCTTCAACCTATCTCTGTATCAGACTAAACAAAGCGTGCTCTCTCTGAATGGAAATTGTGTTACTCCACTGCATCACTTGCATCACTGTACAGGCATCCAGATCTTACTATAATGGATTCTGTCCGCCGTAATCCCATCACCCACTGCCTTTTCCACCGCCCATAGTTATTCAGCCTTGTCGGTAAAGCATTTGTGTCAGTGTGTGGTCTGCTTTATGCACGTTTTCCCCCAGACCCCCAGTGTGACGTATGGGCCAGTCTGCGTCACTGTGTTATTTATTTTTTTACTCACTTTTAGCATCACGGGAAGCACCAGCAATGTTTCCAGACTGCTTTTTCTTCCACTAAATATGCCTCATTTTACATGACAGGGGGAACGCGTGCCCAAAAGCTGAGTCAGGAGCTTGTCCAAAGTGTATTTTTCCAATTACAGAAAGTATGGAATCTGTTAGAGTGATCTAAGTTTACTGTATCCAGCATCAGAATCCTTTTGCTGGGAAGCATGCATCAAAACTTGGCACAAAATCATTTCATACATTTTTGGTTGCAACTGGAATGTTTAATTTCCTGTTTTCTGTGCTTTAATTTCTGCTCTGTTGCCTTAGGAAGGTATAACACTGGATCCCTCATTGTGGCTCGGGCCTCCTGATCCTCCTACATATTAGCCAGCTGAAAATATGGTTTGACCCCAAAAAATTGCTACAAAAGGGTTTTCAACGATTTTCTGTAGTATCAGGTGTGCTTAATAACATACTAAAAGTCTACCAAAATCGGAGAGGTCTAATTTTCAAGATGGCGTCCAAGAGAGTCCCCAAATCCTTAAAATGCTCATTACTCCTTTATTATTCATCTTAGACAAGTAATGTTGGTGTCTAACCCCATGTTTTGGGTATCTAGGAATCCAATAGGCTTGTTCAAATTGTAGTGACATGCTTGCATAATTGTGAAATAGAAGATGGTGGACAAAAACATATTAGCCAGGTTGTCACGGCAACGGCACACATTTTCAACGCAACCTTACATTGCTTCCCAAAGGCTTAGAGGGACATGGATGGGCTCATTTTAAAAACCCCAACCCTCTTCTTAACAACGCAATAAAAGTAAGTCTCTACGACATTTACTCACGGAGACATTCACTAAAGTCTGCGAGCCTCGCCCTGACATTATCTCAGCATATTAGCATATTTACATTATAGTGAAATGAATACAATTAGAAAGTGGTTACAAATCTCTTATTTATTTTTGAAAAAAATACATTTGATCTGCACCAGATTTACAAATAGTCATTGTCACACTCTAACCGTAAAGGTTGATTATGTGAATTGTCACAATTTCCCACTTGACATGGTCCACAAGCAGACGCGCATGGTAGTCCATATCCTCTGCAACTACACTTACTGTGGACCATCTGCAGGAGACTTTAGGGACAGCAGTTTTATCGGTCATAACTGGCACAAACCGATTGTCCTTCAGTTTCCCTCCCCAATCCACCGCATTCATGTCACTCCCCTCTCCAATCCACATAATCTGGTAATACACTCTGAGCAAATGATATTAAATTGAGGACTCGGTATGAGGGCTATGTTGCGGAAATGATTTTCTTGCTAAAAAGGTTATAGCACAAAGAGGCTAGTGAATCGATAGTCTTGCCACCAAACATAGATTGAGAACCATGCGTTTACATACACTTCATAAAAAGACACATTTTTCTTAAGTCAAAATAATTTCTATTTGTCAAATTCCAGAGGCATGAGAGATAGAATTTTCTAAAAAAAAAAAAAAAAAGCATTATTTTTTACTAAGTTTACATACACTAAGATGTCATGACCTTGGAAGCTCAAGTCTGGTTCATCCTTGGGCGCAATTTCAAGACACTTCAAGGTTCAGATTCATTGGTTAAAACAATGATGTAAATGACCAGTCATCATACAGATCAGAAAGAAGGCGGGTTCTGTGTCCCAGAGATGAACGTGCTGTGGTCTGAAATGTGAATATCAACCCAAGAACAAATGCAAAAGACCTGGTGAAGATGCTGAACCTGGTAAGAGTTTGTCATTATCCAGAGTGAAACAAGTCCTGAACCAACGTGGGCTGAGTGCAAGGAAGAAGCCCTTACTCCAAAAGAAACATCAAAAAGACAGTTCGGAGTTTGCAAATAAAAAAAGGATAAAGACTTAAATTTTTGGAGACATTTCCTGTGGTCTGACAGAAAAAACAAAAAAACAATTTGGGCCATAATGACCATGGGCACGGTTGGATGAAAAACCTGACAACACCATCCCAACTTTGAAATACGGGGGTGGCAGCATCATGCTGTGGAGCTCTTTTGCTGTAGGTGGGACTGGTGCACTTAACAAAATAGATGACATCATCAAGAAAGGAATCACATTATTTTTACATATTTAAAAAGCGTTTTAAGCTAAATGTATTGCTACGTTATGCTTAAAAACCCCATATGACTGATGAGTCACATTGATCGCATGTTGGTCTGGCCCCTGAATGCATGGAATATCTGGCAAATCTCATGATGTAATATTATGATGAGTAGAGACACATCATAATATTATTTTTTGTAATTTCTGTTTTTCCTTTGTAATTCTGTATATATTTTTTTGCTTCTGCACATTGGTTGTATGTTGTATATTTTAATTGTGTGTCCCTGTCCATAAATATTGCGCTTCTGGGGATTCCATATTGCAAAACAAACCTCAATATCAATTATCACATTGTCACGCTTTGTAAATATGCATCCATCCATCCATCCATTTTCTTCCGCTTTATCCAGGGCCGGGTCGAAGAGGCAGCAGTCTCAGCAGAGATGCCCAGACCCCGAGGCGACACCAGGCCAGCTCAGAGACATATTCCCACCAGCGTGTCCTGGGCCTTCCACAAGGCCTCCTCTCAATAGGACATGCCTGGAGCACCTCCCGAGGGAGGCGACCAGGAGGCATCCGGAACAGATGCCCTAGCCACCTCAGCTGGCTCCTTTCGACGTGAAGAAGCAGCAACTCTACTCCGAGCTCCTCCCGGGTAACTGAGCTCCTCACTCGATCTCGAAGGGTGCGCCCAGCCACCCTGCGAAGAAAGCTAATGTCAGCCGCTTGTCCTTTCGGTGATGGTAACATAGATCGAGAGCTGTTCCCCTGACTCAGCTCCCTCTTCACCACAACAGTCTGATACAGCGACCCCATCACTGCTGACTCCATCCGTCCCTCACCGACTCCTCCACGAGGTGGCTTCCCAAGAGGGGAAGCCACCTTTTTCCGGTGGAGAACCATGGCCTCAGATTTGGAGGTTCTGATCCTCATCCCGGCCGCTTCACACTCGGCTGAAGGTCCTGATTTGATGAAGCCAACAGAACAACACCGTCGGCAAAAAGCAGAGATAAGATCCTGAGGTTCCCAAACCGGACACCCTCCGGCCCCTGGCTTTCTAGGTTTTGTAAATAAATAAAAACCTAGAAAGGATGACGGAGGTTTTTCTGAGGCCGTTTGGTTTGAAGCAGTTTTGTCTGAGGATGACGGAGGTTTTTCTGACGCTGAGGGAGTTTCGTCTGAGGATGACGGATGTTTTTCGGAATCTGACACCTGAGTCTGAGGATGTCCTAAAATGAACACCGTACCTGAGTGTGTGCGTGTGTCTGCACGGGCGGAGTTTTCTGGGAGCACCTCCAACAGATCTGCAATCAAGCTGAGACAAAGACCATGCTCTCCAGCAAGATCACAATTGAGCTCCGTTTTCAGGTGGGAGGGGTGAACTTCTTTTAAACTTTTAAACGATTGGATCTGATTTTACCCAATTGCTAGCATTTGGTTAAGTAATGCGCCCGAGTGAGGCCGGACTCACACCAAGTGGGAAAAAAACGCTTTCCGTCGCTCAGCTTGCTCCATTTCCTTCGCCAGCCCCTTTGTGCAGGAGCACGTGGAGGTGGGGTTTGAGAAGCAGCTGAAGTGCATGAGCCAATTACGCACAGGCGTCTGTCAGATCATGTTCTGTGGTTGGTGGTCGCCGCAGGAAATGGTTATGTATTTGCATAGCGTTGAAAAAATGTCAACGCTATGCAAATACAGAGCCGGAGGCTTCTTTCCTGTTGCCAGGCAGCAAAGGGAATGAATGGAAGCTCGCCGCTCTCTTCTCAACCTTTACGGGGTGAAGAGTGTGACAATGACTATTTGTAAATCTAGTGCAGATCAAAGGTATTTTTTTCTAAAATAAATAAGAGATTTGTAATCACTTTGTTATTGTAATCATTTCACTATAATTTAAATATGCTAATTGCTAATATGCTGAGATAACAGAGAGGTTAAAAGCCTTCCAGGTCTACCATGGTCGCTCACCTCGCAGCCTTTAGCAAATATCTCCGTGAGTAAATGTCGTAGAGATCTACTTTTATTGCGTTGTTAAGAAGAGGTTTGGGGCTTTTAAATGAGCCCATCCATGTCCCTCTAAGCCTTTGGGAAGCGATGTAAGGTTGCGTTGAAAATGTGTGCCGTTGCCGTGACAACCTGGCTAATGTTATTATATAGTAATAAGTATTTGTCCACCATCTTCTATTTCACAATTATGCAATCATGTCACTACAATTTGAACAAGCCTATTGGATTCCTAGATACCCAAAACATGAGGTTAGACACCAAAATTACTAGTAATGGGCATTTTAAGGATATGGCGACCCTCTTGGACGCCATCTTGAAAATTAGACATTTCCGGTGGTCAGATTGTGGTATGTTATGAAGCACACCTGATACTACAGCAAACCGTTGAAAAACCTTTTGTAGCAATTTTTTTGGTGTTTTTTTTTTCCATATATGCAGCCGCCTACATATATACTGTATGCAGACACAGCATATTATTCCCCCATGTTACATGTTATGAGCCATAATTCAAATGTACAAATTACGGGATGCTAAAGAGGACTTATAGCAGACTTTTACTGTAAGTTTTGTCAGTGCATAGCATATGTGGTGGCTCAAGACACAGCCTTTTTTGGGATATTATCTTTTATGACTGACTTCCAAGCCATGAAAAATATGGCTCTCCAAAGCAGTTACAAACTTTTTGACAATAGTTGCCGTGTTTTTGTGGGGATTTGGTGGATTTGTTTACTTTGAGAGTCTAAAATAGTCCTGAAGAAAGCAGCTTTTTAAAGGTTAACAAAATGCTAGCTTATCAGCTAAACCCATTTGAGACCTACAAATGTCTTCATCTGAGACACTGAAGAGGCACCAAGAGCCCCCACAGCTGCAGCACAGTGGAGGCGTCACAAGAGGTGCTACAGAAAACAAAAAAGGATTGAGAGATGGTAAAAGACTGTTGTGAAGCGGAGGAAGGCAAGGCAAGGCAAGGCAACTCAAAGAAAGAGGAAGGAGGAGGTGGAGCTGACCAGTGCAGGACACCATGCTCTGAAACAGGGACAAACCCAGGAGGCGCTGCACCATTTCAGAGGATCAGAGGAGACAGAGGGCAGCCAGCCAGGTTTCTTCCGAGTGCTACAGTTTCCCCGACCTCCAAGGTCATGCGGGTCAGGTTGACACACAGTGGCAGCGCGGCTCAGCCGCAGCAGCTCAGGACTAACACCTGAACACTATTTTGTTGTACGCTTGTACAATGACAATAAAGCACTTACTTACTTACTTACAAGGAGAAACCTCAGGGAGAACCACAGCGGGCTAATACAGGTCTGTTTGGAAAATGGGGCTGAAGTCTGTGGGGCTAACGTCCAGTCCTTGCTGGAGCTCTGGGACAGCAGGCAGGAGGGTCTGGGGTTGGTCAGTCATCATGGAGGTTAAGTCAATGGTATGGCGGTTGGTTTAACTTTGTGAAGAGATTCCCTGCTATTACATACTGTAATTATAAATCTGGCATGAATTGATCAGGAGTGGTGGGGTGCCCCAGGCTGTCGCTGCTATGAGGATGAGTCAGCACCAGAGAGAAGGGAACATGCATTTGCAAGACATGTAACAGCCCAGTGTAAGGGAGAGAAATTACAAAGAATATACCCTAGGTTATGTTCACACCGCAGGAGTAATGTGATTTTGAAATGAGGAAATTCCTGATTTTAGGACCGTATTTGAACCCCGTTTAGCGCCGTAAACCATTTAGTAAATCAATAAAACAATACAATGGAAATGATTCATCTCAACATTGATAACTCATTGTGCCAGGCATTACACCACATTATAGAAAAATATTTCAATATACAGTGCCTTGCGAAAGTACTAATACACCCTGAACATTTGCACATTTTGTCATGTTTACAACCCTAAACGTAAACATTTTATTTTGAATTTTTTTACTGAAAGTTCACACACAAGTAACAGACAACTGTGAAGTGAAAGCAAAATGATACATGATTCTGTTTTTTTTTTTTTTATAGAAAAGTGAAAAGTGGGGTGTGCATAAGTATTCATAGAGCATGAATTAATACTTTGTGGAACCCCCTTTTGCAGCAAGTCTTTTGAGGTATGACTACAAGGTTTGCACATCTAGAGACCGACATTTTAGCCCATTCCTCTTTACAAAACAACTCAAGCTCTGTCAAATTAGAAGGAGAGCGTTTGTGAACAGCAGTTTTCAGGTCTTTCCACAGATTTTCAATAGGATTTAGGTCAGGACTTTGACTGGGCCCTTCTAACACATTAATATGTTTGTTTTTAAACCATTCCATTGTAGATTTAGCTTTGTGTTTAGGGTCATTGTAGCCTGGCCTTTGCCATCCGTAAACTCCGGTCAAATATTTTTCCCTGCATGTACGTCTGGGTTTGATCTCAATGGCTGCGATTCAATCGGTTGAATTTCATCCTACCATTCAGCGAGTGGGGGAGGCGGGTGTTGTAGGTGACGTCAAGCATAGCTTGACTCGGCCGGGCGCATTACTTCAGAACCAAACGCTAGCGATTGGGTAAAATCAGACCCAATCGTTTCAAACTTTAAACAGAGTTCACCCCTCCCACTTGTAAACGGAGCTCAATTGAGAAAGTCCAGACCCTCTGTACGAAGCAAGTACGAGGGTATGGTAAAACCAGGCTAGGGTCATTGTCCTGCTGGAAGGTGAATCTCCGTCCCAGCCTCAATTCTCTTGCTGACTCCAGCAGGTTTTCCTCCAAAATGTCTCTGTATTTGGCTCCATCCATCTTCCCAACTATTCTTACAATCTTCCCAGTCCCCGCTGAGGAAAAGCAGCCCCATAGCATGATGCTCCCCCCACCATATTTGACACTGGGGATGGTGCACTCAGGACGATGAGCAGTGTTAGGTTTGCTCCATTCATAACGTTTTGCATTTGGGCCAAAAAGTAAAATTTTTGTCTCATCTGACCAAAGCACCTTCTTCCACATGGTAGCTGTGTCCTCCATATGACTTCTAGCAAACTTCAAACGTGATTTCTTATGGCCTCCTTTCAATAATGGCTTTCTTCTTGCCACTCGTCCATGAAGGCCAGATTTGTGTAGAGTACGACTTATAGTTGTCCCATGTACAGATTCCCCCAGCTCAGCGGCAGTACGTCGCAGCTCCTCCAGAGTAATCTTGGGGCACTTGGTTGCATTTCTGATCAGTGCTCTCCTAGTTCGGTCTGTTAGTTTAGGTGGACGGCCGTGTCTTGGTAAGTTTGCAGTGGTGCTATACTCTTTCCATTTCCGAATGATTGTTTGAACAGTGCTCCGTGAGATGTTCAAATCTTGGGAAATCTTTGTTTAACTTAACGCTGCTTTAAACTTCTCCACAGCTTTATCCCTGACCTCTCTGGTGAGCTCCTTGGCCTTCAGGATGTTGTTTAGTGACCAATACACTCTGACCATAGCTCTGAGGCCCTCACAGAACAGCTGGAATTGTACTGAGAGTAGATTACGCACAGGTAGACTCTAATATAGTGGTTAGGGCAAGGTGTGAACGTTCTGCAGTCATTAGGAATGTTATAAAGGAAATTTAATGCACTCCGAAAATGCTGTATGAATACTTATGCATGCCCCACTTTTCACTTTTCTATTTTTTGTAAAATAACAGAATCATGTATCATTTTGCATTCACTTCACAGTTGTCTGTTACTTGTGTGTGAACTTTCAGTAAGTTTGTGTAAATGACACTTAAATCATATATTTTTGGTATGAGGTACCAATGTCTCCCTGTGACCTGGCTCTTGCTCCGTTGTCTTACTTGGAAGGACCTTGCTCCAGTACATTTCCACTGGTGAGAGTGGGGTGAGTGAGAGGTGCGAAGCTGGAGGGGCTCTGTCAGATTCCTGTGTGGAGGAGGCAGCTGCAGGTGGAGGTGGAGAGTGAGAAATTCCACCTACAAATGCAAACTACCACAGTCTGTAAATACAGTCTATAACCACTGAGGGGTTGGTTTGTTCGCATAAAAGTGTAAGTGGCCACTGAAATTTACAGTGCAAAATTCTAGGCTTTGAGCTTTACAATGATACTGTGCTAATATTCCATCTGCAAACCTTGTGGTCCAATCCCACTATTTTTAGCTTTAGTAAAATATCTAGGTTTATGTACTTTGGCTTTGAACTTAAATCTACACCCGGTTTTGAATTTCATTTCTGATTCTAACCCAACTTAAAGTGAATTTGATGTAGTCAAAAAGTCCATTCATTGATTCATTTGTTAATGTATTCATTTTGACAACAATATGTCACATACACATTTGTAAGACTCCTCATAAACAGTTATACCCGTATTATTAAATTGAGCAGGTTTGGGCAAGTTTACGGTTACGAGATGATTGGAGGGCCGAACCTCTTCACGTTGGTCCACACGTTGCTTTGTACAACTAGTAATGTTATTCCTGACATAGACCCAACAGGGTGGTCTTTTGGTCTTCCTCATGATTTTTTCATGGAAATTGACTATCTTAATCTAGGTGTTAGAGTAGATATAGGCCTATGTTGTGATCAATCCTATTCCTCAAATAGGGGGCCAGTGGAGCTATATGCTGGGACGGATTTGGCCCACAGGGCTGATGTTTATTAACCCTGCATAGAATTCTATCCATCAAATATTATACTGTCATGGTTTGGTGATGGAGTGAGGAAAAATAAAAACCCAAAATGCAGGACTGCAACGAAACTGGTGATGTTTAATAATTGACAAAAACTAAAATAACAAAATCCAGAGAAACAAACCGGGGCTGACGTAGACAATGACACGACAAAGGACAAGGGAAACACAGGGGTATAAATACATGAGGAAACGGGGCACAGGTGGAACACATCAGGGCGGGGCAGGCAATCAACACAAGGGAAGCAAAGCAAAAATCACAAGGACAGAACAGACATGTCAAAATAAAACACAGGACTAAACCGAAAACATACAAAACCAGGGGAACAAAAGACAAATCATGACATATACATTTAACTTTATGGCTAAAATCTGCCACGCCGTAACGATGCATTAAAAAAAGAAGCAAGGTTTCTTTTTCAAATATCCATTGGTTTATTATTATTATGGAATTAGCCATTAATACCTGAATGACACAATCCCAAGCTCTACAACCTACTTTTAAAACAGGAAGGCGTGTGATTTGCTTTCCCATAAAAGATTTAATGAAGGCTCATGTCTAATGCCATAACTGCCCTTAACCACCAAGCACAATCACTGTGGCTTTGAAGAGCAAACAACACCAGGGTCCACATTACAGCCTTAAGTAACCCCTTCAAGAACCACGCCTGTGTCCTCATGCAGATGTGGAGAGTCCGTATCCACGGCGACCGCTGTTGTTTTCCAAAATGGTGGCTTTAATGAGGGAGAGACACACCTCTGCTGTAGGTGGATAAACATGGCTGGGATGTTTGAGGTATTCACAGGGGATGCCATTGGCGTGCCCACAGCTAATCATTTCGTGACTCCCTTGCCGTGTTGTTTGAAGTGGATTACATGTTTGGACCAGTCAATCGGAAGAGGAGAAAACATGTTTTTTTTAATGGGCAGCCGTTTGTTACAGATAACGTTAATTCATAAAAACAGAAGAAGGAGAGTGAAGAAGCAGAAAAACTGATTTTTTTTTCTAATTAGTAAAAAATGCATATACACACATATTATTGCAAGGGGACATCACGAGAAAATGTATTGTTGCATTAATTTGCAATGCCTTGCAATAAAACACAATAATTAAAGCAATATACCTCAATCATATTTTGGTAGAGAACAAGGCTGCCTACGGCATCTTCTGCGTTATTTTGCAAATACTATTTATTTATTTATAATGCAAAGCACTGCGAAATAATGCAATAATAAAAACATTTCTCAGGATGTCCCCTGGCGGGCTCCATACTCACATGATCATCACTGATCATTTGAGCAGTATAAATGTACATTTGTGTAGTATTTCAGAATATGGTCCCTGTTCAATTCAAAGCACCTTAAGACACTGTAGACCTGGTCAGACAAATGATATCGATAAATCAAAAAGATGAGTCAAAGGAATCGGAAGACCCTATCAAGCTAATTCCATGCATGCAAACTCAGAAAAACATCATCATATAATAACACATAATACATTTTATTTCATATAAAGCCATGTAAAAATATATCCTATGTAAAATAGTGAACTCAAGGTGGACATATCATGCATAACTTATTTTACATTTTTAAATTTTAAATAATGCCTATGTAAAGAAAAGACTCAAAGGAGTGAGATATGGGACTGGTTAGGATTTTCGAAATGTGTCATGTGCTGTGGGAAACATGACAAAACAGATAATGCAAGCTTTGGTTTTCAGCTAACGGCACGCAAATCCGTTGCACTGTGAAGAACACACTTTAGGCACAGAACTGCTCAGAACGGATCCAGTTATGGGGTTTAAAAATGTGGAGCACAGTTTTGTGTCCTGTCTGTGAGACAAAATTATACAGGAAATGCAGATCGGAGTGCTTCGGCAGTGGATGAATAAATGACCAAAGTGAACAGGATTAGTCAAAACTGTGTGAATGAAGCCAAATACTACTCAAGGTATGTTTTTGACAAGGAAACAACATTATAACATGGTTAAATGAATGAAAAAGGGGATTTAGCATGATATGTCACCTTTAAGATGAATAAAAATCTCTAAACCGCCTAATGTCTGCTGATGTCAATGCCAAAAATCCAGCTCACAGTGGTTTGGTTAATCTCCAGTCAGAAACGTGTCTGTTGGGCTTTTTGTCACGTTTGTACAAATACAGCCGCGTGCAGATAACGTTTTTCAGTTCAATAGAAAGTCTAGATTTATTGCAAAAAGCAGCATGGGGTGGGAACGCTAAAAAGTACTAAGTCCAATTCCCCAAAGCCACACGTCCAACTACTTGTTTCCAAAGTGATTCCACGGCTTGTTCTGTGAGGCCTGTTTGACTAACTTCTTCTTGGGGATGGGACTGAGACAGAACGGGAGAGAGCCACACGAGGGTCCCTCTTTCCGGGCCACAATGCAGTCTTTGATGGCCTCTTTGATCACCTGAAACAAGAAGTAGTGAATCAAGGCATGGCCGTGTAGTGTGAGCAAAGAAAACACAAAGTAAGGACAAATAATCCACTTGTGCGTTTTGAGTTGCACTTTACTTTACAGCACAGTGATATCATGATGGTGGAAATAGCATTGTAACTATGGGGACTATAAGAGATGATGCCTTTTCACTCGCCCTGTTTCCAAATTATAACCATGAAAACGATCAGTCATTTCACCGTAAAATAAATTAGGAGTGTGTGCCGTGTTTCCATGTAATTACCATGATTACCACATTAATACACTTGTAGGTACTATGCTATTTTGTTGTGCTATTGCTGCGCAGTTGAGCTGCATGATAGAAGAATGAAATATAAATATTCAACAACTTTGAATATTGCAATGACATCATTATAGTATTTTACTCAACCCTTTCAGCACTAACTAAAGGTGAACCTTTGCACACTAAAGGTTTAGGTTGTGTTAGCAAAGAACGTGTCTCATTCATTTTAAAGGGAGCTAAATAGCCATATCTGATGCTTCCCTACATTCCAATATTATCATGTATATTCCAGGGACAAAATACCAAGACTATTTATTATTACCCAACAAAGAAGTTCTGAATGTAATGAGTTCATTCAAGGTTAGAAGTCGCATCACCTTTAGTCAGGAAGCTCAAGTGACTCAGAAAGTCATATTGACTGCTCAAACACAAGACACAACCAGACACAACCAGATACAACCAGACACTCCTTCACCCCACCAGACCTGTATTGGCCAGCCACCAAGGATTTTCAAAAAGTTTCTACTGTTGCACAATTGTCCTCCTCAGCATAGCTTACGCACATTGATAACACATGGGTAGTGCTGGTTACTGTCGACTGGTTACCTCCAGGTTGTTGAGCGTGTTGAATTCCATGAGGTCATGCAGCTGGGTATACGCCTTGTTGGTGTACTGGAAGTTAAAAGTGGAGTAAGGCGTCTCGGGGTCGTCGAAGATGTCGAAATCAGCCGCTTCCTTCTCCTGCTCTGTCTCTCGGGGAACACCTAAATGATCACAGGCATGAGCACAAAAAGACTTCACAAGGGACAATTTTTTATTCGTGTAGCCACAGCTGGCCTGGGGTAGACTGACAGATGCCTTTTCTTTTCCTTAAAATATTTTCCTGAAGATGGACCCTTTTCCCTTATTTGCCCGCTAGCATAAATGTACAACTTTACACTGCACAAGTTAAGCTAAGTCCCCTGACTGTTTTAGCCCACAAACATTTGATCAAACTAGGTCATTATACAAAGAAAGTGGAAAAGTCATCCATGTGGAAAAACACCGGCCTCCAATTACAAACAGGATCTCCATACTTGGCCCTATTCCGGCGCAGCTTGCTTATGTAACGTGGGATGTGCGCTTGGGGATGACCTGGTCAATGTATAGCTGAAAAGACACAGGGTTGCGCAGTTCTGACCGGTGATGCATGGTTTGTTTATGCACCGCACTCCCCTACAACATCAACACTGTCCCAGCTGGCCTAGACTCTCCTAATTCAGTAGCCTGGCATAAAGCCAGACAGACTTTATTAATGTATTTATAAATACATATAAAGACAGTCTGGAATTGTGGTAATAGGACGCAATTTCCAAATCGAGACTTGAGGCGGGGCTAATGACTGCAGTTTGAACGAGCGCGAACCAATCAAACACAAAGCGACTTTACGTCCACCGCCATGTTTTTTTGTAGTCCACACATGCAGTCGAGTAAATGTTCCATGAAAGCCCTCAGAGCAGCTTCTTGCTGTGGCTTTAAGGGCAAGTCCAGCTCATTTAAAACAGAAAAAAGGCACTGGCAAAAGATTGTTGAGTCGTGGCTGCCATCTTCACTGTTTTGTTTACGGCCGGAGGAGCACTGGTGTTTGATGGGAAATCATAGCGCGGAAGATGACGCACTGTTAACTCCCGCCTCCCGTGCTATGATTGGCTCGTCATGGATTTGTTGGAGTCAGCGAGATTCAAATCGCACAATTCCAGACTGTACCCCATGTATCTGTTAACATGGAGGATCAGTCTGGCTACTGCCAGGCTAATAATCCAGTGGGGCTGCGCCATAAAACGCCACTAACCACGAAGGTATGCTATAGCTCATTTCCGCCAGCCACAGAACATAACCGAGTGGCCCACCGTTTAGAGACACAAAACCCCAATATGGCCACTGCAATTTCCAGGAAGTAGTGCGTCACTGCACCATTCCGGTAAAGAGGTATTAGTAGCAAAGCTCCCCATTCATGGCAATTTTTGACTTCTTTAGTTGCTTGCAAATTTCAAAGAAGTTGCAGCCAAAGGTGTAGCACTCAAGTTGCGGACTCGGACTTGTGACTCATAGGCAGGGGCGGAGCTAGACACTCCAATCATCAGGGGCTTAGCCCATAAAGCATTTTGGGTCGTGGGCTGAAATTTACCTGCGATAGCAGGTTGCGCAGTACATATATTTTGTAAACAGGAAAATATTATAAAATTAATAATAATAATGAGCAATTTTGTAATAAGTCCTACAGGACTGTAGCCTCATAAATAATAATAAGGACTAATAATTGTATTTCTTTTTAAAAGTCTATGCAAGCAGGGTCGCAGCCAGGGGTTTAGAAGTAATAAGGTGAAATTATATTTATGTGGGGGGGTCTGGGAATCCTCCCCCAGGAAATATTAAATTTCACAGATGTAATTTAGTGCAATCTGGTGTATTTTAGAGGAGCATATTCTATTTTAATCTCCTATTATACAATGATAAAAATTAGAACATAGGCTACATTATTATTACTTTACTCTTAAAATACACAATTGTAAAACACTCCCAATTTAAAGCTGGTAATACTTTTACTAATTTATTATATTTATTTATCTATTGTTTTATTTACTGTAAATCTAAAGTCTTAAGTCTAAAGGAAAAATAACAGAAATTCATCACAATTCATCACAAGGATTTTTTTTTCCAACCAGGACTAACTCAGGACAGGATTAGATCAAGCCAGTTATTAACCAGGACTAACTCAGGACAGTATTAGATCAACCCAGTTATTAACCAGGGCTAAACCAGGACTCAGTCAGGACAGTATTAGATCAACCCAGTTATTAACCAGGACTCACTCAGGACAGTATTAGATCAAGCTAGTTATTAACCAGGGCTAAACCAGGACTCACTCAGGACTATACCAAGACCCATTCAGTACAGTATTAGATCAAGCCAGTTAGTAACCGGGACTAAACCAGGACTCACTCAGACTAAACCAGGACTCACTCAGGACTAAACCAGGACTCACTCAGGACAGTATTAGATCAAGCCAGTTATAAGCCAGGACTAAACCAGGATTCATTCGGAACAGAATCAGAACCATCAATAAAAAAGCAAATGGCTCATATGAACATGGACTATGCTAAAGTTGCACATATTTAGTCCAAAACTAAGACAGACGGTACAAAATAAAGTCTAAAACCAACCAAGACTACGTCAGTCAAGTCTAGTCATGCACCAGATACTTTTACTTCCAATGTATAGACACTTTCCCTTTTCACAATTGAACCCACTTTTTCCACTGTTACTGAACAAACTGCAGGGCTATTGATGTTGCAGGCACTTTTTGCAGTGTACTGTATCATGTTAGCAATCCAAACTAAAAACAAACACTGAGCAGGCAGGTCTGACTATGTCTTACCTGTTTCTTGCTCCATTTCTGTACTGTTCTCATTCTGGTCTCTGTCTCTATCCCTACCATCTCTCTCTCTCTGTGTCATCTCTCCCCCTTTGCGTTAATAAGCAAACATCATTCAGAATCACATACATAAATATTATGTTTCAGTTAAAAACAGTTCTTACAGTTATATACAGTATATTGTAATCCTTATTTAAAAAAAAAAGCGGATGGGATCAACACACACACACACACACACGCGCGCGCGGGCTAAGGTCCGACTGACAGACTAAGGCTTTGGAAACACCGCTACCCGCTCCATCCCACACCCTAATGCCTATAGTTCCTCTGACGCATGGGACACATGAGCACACCTACCAGGCGCCTTGAACGTCCTGAAGTTGATGTTGACCAGGACAAAGTGGATGACAGTGGGGCAGTTCTTCTCTCCTTTGCGCGGTTTAAAGACGTAGCATTCTTTAAGTCCCTCCCGGTCAAACACTTTGGGGTCAATCTTAGGGAAGGGGAGCTTGTTCATGCGAGCCCACTTTTCCGCTAGCAGTAGCTCCTGGAAAATAGTCAAGACCAATACACAATGTGGAAAGAATGAATTTTGTTCATTTTGGCCTTTTGTGTCAATGTGATTCATAAACTGCAACCTACTTGATAGAACTTTTCTTTACAGCACAGTAACAGAACGATAATAGGATTGGAAAGTGATGATGTCATCACTCTACTTCGGGGTCCAATGGAACTTTAGCACGATTCACCTTAATTGGATTTTGCTAATTTTAACATTCAATAGAACTGGCCACAATGCTCTTTCTAAACACCTGCTCACACGGAAATATTACTCTGGATTTTATTTAATAATGCTTTTCAGACAGTGAATAATCAAATTTATAAAAATAAAAATAATATTACAAACTCAATGAAGGCTTATTGTAGACATAAACATATTTTCATTTTTCCTGGAGCTATTTTACTCTAGGAGTAAAACAGTTTTTGGTCTTCTATCTGTCGTTATTTCAACAGGAGATTCACATAAAGTTGAGTTTTTTGCAGTGTTTGTCTGTGGAACTCTCAACAGTTTGGACGTAGATAATTAGTGTGTGTGATGTCACTCTATTATTATATTATTGTGTGTGATGTTACCCTACAGGACAGAATAGCATGGTATTTAAAAAAAAAGAAAGTCATGGTAATTATGTGCATGAAAACACCATAATAATTACATAATTTATTTCACAATTATAATATGACAAAATAATATGATAAATCATAATCCCAAGCCCTGAATCTAGTCCACTACTATAGAAAGGCAGTAAATTACCAGGAAACATGTTTTGTATTTTCTGGGTAATAAAAAAAAAACTAAGCTGAAAAATGCATTGTCTTTCTTTATCTTATCGACCGTTCCATCCTTTTCCATCCCTACTTAATGTTTGTAAACTCAATGCTAAATTTGTTTCATAAAGACTTCATAGACTTTATAGACTTTAATGGATTTGAATGGATCGGCCTCTATAGTATATGTCGATTTGCAATTGAA
The DNA here is from genome assembly GCA_021464625.1 of Proterorhinus semilunaris. NCBI lineage: Eukaryota > Metazoa > Chordata > Actinopteri > Gobiiformes > Gobiidae > Proterorhinus > Proterorhinus semilunaris. The sequence goes on from CM038351.1 coordinate 28,162,661, forward strand.
GCAATGGCTAGTGAAACATAAAACACTAACATGTTTTTCTTCAATGAAGGTACTTGATTCATCTTCTGTACTCAGTAGTTGAAACATGTTTTATTTTATTATATTATTATATTATTTTTTATATATTTATTTTATGAAAGAGTTAATCAAAGTGTAGTATAGTAAAGTATAGTATAAAGTATAGCATATTACAATTACTTTTCAATTAATAAAGTATTTTGTTTTCTGATTGTGGTTAAATCATACAAGTATTTTACTGTGAGTTGGTCATAGATGTAAAAGCAGTTATGCAGCGTCATTGCCCTGACAAGTCAGAAGAATGGAGAAGTTCCACATAATTACCAAATAACTAGAAAGTGTTTCATAAATTATTAATGCATATTTAGTTTAGTTTAATTTATTGGTTTATTTAAGCAGCATATGAAAACTGGAAGACTACTATTCATGCACCGAGGTTTATTTTCTAAAAAAGTTGTCATAGACGATTCATCGCTCCATCTCAGTATGGCACACAGTGATAAATAATAGTGTTAGACTATTACTTTAAAGGGTGGGCTGGAGTCGCTGGGTCGTGCGGAGAAGTCAAAGGAGATGATGAGGTCCACGCCCCGCTGTGGCCTTAGGATGAGCGGGTACGGCAGGTTATAGGTCAGACCACTGTCCACCACATGGATCTTCTTACTCTTCACGTCCAGAGGCTCGTAGATGCGGTCGAACTCATCTGGGTCTGGAGATGCCGTCATGCACAGGTGACAGGGTATGAATCAGGCAAATGATTCACAACTAAAAATATTTCAGTTGGCATTTGATGTCACAATAGCGATTTGTATTGTTCCCATGCACTGACTCGCAGTATCGTATTCACTGAACACTTTCACTGTTGCTCACCTGTAACGGCGTCCGCTTCCTCATCTGGCGTGGGAGCCTCGCATGAGTATTGCGAAGATAAGAGAACGCTGGTGCTCAGGTTTAGCCCCAGCATGAAATTATGTACCTGGATAGGAGAAAATATCAATCAACTGTGTGAGCAGTCATAAACTTTGCATTTGCGTTTTATTATTTTATAGCAGGTGAGTAAGTAGTACCTTTCCCGCCCGGCCCTCTCGCGTGTTGAACAGAGAAGATTCACTAAACAGGGATGTGAACATTCGCTGAACCCAACTGGCCTGAGCAGTGCGGGAGTACTCCTCCTCTGCCTCCGGGTTCTCTGAGCCTCCTATAGTACAGTAAGAACAGGATCAAAGAAAAGTAGGCACACAAGTTAGACTATAAACATCATTAAACATTAAAACAAGAAGCCGACGTTTCGCTGCCCATCTAGGGGGCTTCCTGGTGGCTGGTTTTGGTGCCCGACACGCCCACCATATATACATAGATGTGAGCTGCGGTGGCTGTGTATGAAAGGTCAATACGGCCGGCCCTTAATAGGCATGGAGGACTAGGTTTGGTGACATCACTATCCACATCTATATCTGGTGGCCATGAGAAAGCTCGAGAGAAACGTCGGCTGCTCTTTTAAATGTTAAAGGTGCATTGTGGAACTTCCAAGAGATTTTCAAACACCTTGAAGGTGCAGCTTGGACACATCTTCAGTGAAGGACCCAGGGTCAAAGGGTGTTTCGGGTCTTTGATCTTCAGACACCCTCACCTGGGCGACCCAACCAGGGTTGATCAGGCCCCGGTTTGTGTCCAAGCAGCGCGCTACTCCATGCGTCCCTCCTCTTAATCCACAACCACCTAGAGGCTTTTTCAGCGGCCTCACTGATGTTTCTGGTGGCTTTCCTCTGAAGCAATCCTCGGATACCAAGGAGCCTGAATGCCCGATGCACAGTTTGACTTAGGAAACCCCTGCAGCCCACTTCTATTGGCTCACAGCGGGCCCTCCATCCACTTCCTCTGCATGCCTCAACCAGCTCAAGATATTTTGCCTTCTTCCTTTCATAAGCCTCCTCCATCCTGTCCTCCCAGGGGACTGTAAGCTCCAATAGCACGACTTGCTTTATCGAGTCAGATGTTAAGACCAGATCTGGCCTTAGTGACGTCCTTGCGATGTGCTCTGGGAACTTTAACTGCCTCCCAAGGTCCACATGTAACTGCCAGTCACGGGCCATGGCTAGCAGTCCAGTTGTGGCCCTACGTTCTCCCCGGGGTTTCTCCCCTGCCCTGACAAAAGAGATGTTGTGCCTCACTGGGAAATTATGTTTTGACTCCCGGATTCCGGTGCAGATGGCGTCCGCTACTGCCTTCAAAACCTGATTATGGCGCCACGTGTACCTCCCCTCTCCTAGCGCTTTAGGGCAGCAGCTTAGGATGTGCTCTAGGGAACCATGTGCCGGGCACAGTGGGCATGTTGGTGTTTCTGCCAGGCCCCAGGTATGAAGGTTAGATGGACTTGGTAGGACATCATACACCGACTGGATCAGGAACTTAAGTCTTGCAGGTTCAGACTTCCAAAGTTCTGTCCAGGTGATCTTCCGGGCAGATGCATGGTTCCAATTGACCCAAGCTCCTTGCTGGCGCATTGCCACGGTCCTACTTTGGCGTTCCTTCTCCACCTCTGCACGAATCTCTCCCTGCACCATCTGGCGCCGCTCTCGTCCTCTGGCTTTGTCGTAGCGCGGCTTTGTGTGGCTACCCAGGCCAGCTCTTCCAACTGCCACAGAGCCAACTAAGACGCTATGTCTCAGTGTTGCCTCTGCTTGGTCGACTGCCTCTTGGGCTCGCCATTTCCTCCCAGTTCTGACCGTGATGCCAGCGGAAGAGACTCTGGTGTCAGCCGAGTCTCTGTAAAGCAACACCTCCCTGGCTCTGGTGACTTTGAACTCCTCCGTCAGACCAGTAAAAGGAAGCCGCAGCTTGTTGGTGTGCCCATACAGGGCAATGCTGCTCAGGCTTTTCGGTAGACCCAGCCATCTGCGCAGGTATTGACTGACATTGCGTTCAAAACCCTCCACAATGGTCACTGGGACTTCGTAAATCAACAGTGACCACAGAAGTCTTGGCATGCTGGTATATCCATGCCTTGAACTTCCCCGGGAGCCCAGACTTGTCCACTGCTGATAGCCATGTCTTCAGCTCCATGTGGGCTGCCTCCACCGCTACCTTGTCCTTCAGGGTGCTGTTGAAGATCTTCCCTAGGCTCTTCACGGGCTTCTCCGACACTGTTGGAATGGGGACTCCGTCAACAAAAAAACGGTGTTTGTCCTCCACTCTCCCCTTTCTGAGGACAAGAGATCTGGACTTGGCTGGCTTGAACATCATTCTTGCCCATGCCGTGATCCTTTCCAGACCGCGGAGGAGCCACCGGCATCCCGTCACTGATGTTGCTGTGACAGTCAGGTCGTCCATGTAGGCCCGGATTGGCGGTTGGCGAATGCCAGATCTGGACAGGGGGCCCCTGCATTCCAACTCTGCAGCCTTGACCAGCATGTTCATCGCCAGAGCAAACAACACCACTGATATGGTGCAGCCAGTGATAATGCCCTTCTCTAGGCGATGCCATGCAGATGTTGTTGTGCCCGAGGTGAATCTCAGGCTGAAACTACAGTAGTAGTCCCTTATGAGTTCAGTGATCTTCTCGGGAACGTGGTGTATTGTCAGAGCTGTTGTCACAAGCTTGTGTGGAATGGATCCATAAGCGTTGGCCAGGTCAAGCCAGAGGACTGCCAGGTCTCCTCGGTTTTCTCTCGCCTCCCGGATCAACTGGGTGATCACCCCTGTGTGCTCCAAACAACCTGGCATGCCTGGGACTCCGCCCTTCTGCACCGAGGTGTCAATGTAGGAATTCCTCAGGAGATACTCAGATAACCGGTTGGCAAGAATCTTGAAGAAGATTTTGCCTTCCACACTGAGCAATGTTATTAGTAGATATTTGACCTTTTCAGTGACCCCGCGGCTGTGTGAGAGGTCTGCATAAAAAGTTCCATAATGCACCTCAAAGTCCAGTTGATTTATTTTAGTGTTATAAGATCGAATTAAGCACCTAGATAACTGAGAATTAAGACCTAGTTAAGTTTAACCATGAGAATCTGAACTTTTTCACATCTTAATATTTACCAGTCTCAAATAGTTTGGTTCAAAATGGCGGCATTTGAACCAAACTGATGGATCTTGTGTTTAGCATAAAACCTTTATAACAATGAAAATGATTGAATCATAAAATAAAATAAAGAGAATACAAATAGTTTATAAAAAATAAAGGGATGGGTACATTTTGAACTAGTTGACTGCTGTATTTGGTAAAAGTATAGAATGCAGTCTTTAAGTCCGATTGCATCAAAGTCGTGGAAACTATTATTGTGTACCTATGAGATCATTATGTCTCAGGTGTTAGAAGAAGAAGAAAAATTTTAAACCCGACAAACCACATATTAGCGCTGTGAAGGTGCTCAAACGTACGTATACTGAATCACACACTTGAACTCACCTTTCCGTGGCTCGTAGTCATTGTCGAGGCTGTCCTCTCCCACGATGTGCCGTGGTTTGATCTGCTCTGTAAAACATGCCACAATTTCACTTTTCTGTACACAAAGCTTTCACACCTATGTGGTTATCACTCAAACAGAAAACGTGAATTTCGTTTTTAAAATGGCTGATTTCAATATTTTTTTCATTGCTTATCCGTATCAGAAACACACAGTATGCTGCGTGCTTTTGTAATGTGTCCACATTCTTCGCACCTTTTCAGACTGTGTGAATGGAGAAACGTCAACAGCAAAAAAATGCACTCAACCAGTACAAAGATGGATCGTCTTTCACTCACTGTGCTGATGGGTTAAGTTTAGCCGGGCTATTTTTAACGCATAAATACAAGTGACAAAGACTATCACACAAAGAATTCAACAATAAGGGAATATCGTCTGTGTGCAAAGGGCGGAGCCAAAAGGGCTTTTCTCAATGAAGAACATCTAAGGTTACACATAGCAACCAAACAAATATTTGCGCGTAGCTTTGAAGGAAAATGGTTCGATCTTGATTTAAGCTCATTGGCCACATGATATCAGGTGCTTTTGTTGTGGTTACGGTGTCATTTCTCTCAGTACAACGTGCAATCAGATAACGTTGGTGTTGGTGTGTCTTATTGGATTACGAAGACTGTAACAAACACTGGGAAAACCTTGGTGACTATATTTGTGTTGATGAGCTTTTTGGGCTTCTTGACTAAAAGTGAGGAGGAGGAGGAGGAGGAGGAAAAGGAGAAGGAGAAGAAGAAGAAGAAGAAGAAGAAGAAGAAGAAGTGTTTTTTACCGTATCTAAGTCAAAAGTGGAACCAAAACTGTTGATTAGCTTTTTATAATACTGAACATCTTAAAATTAATGCAATGAGAATGGCCCAAGCTGACAACTTGTTTGTCCAATGTACAGACCACTACCATCATGAACTTTAACTTTTATATTTAAAAAACAAATAAATTAACCGCATCCCTTCGCTTTTGTAGGCGACAGTACTATATATACGATTGCTTTGCATCCACAAGATTCTGCATTAACAAAATAAAGCAAATACAAAGCCAGGCCAGGTACTTTTTCTATTCGATACAGAGGTACTCGCTAATCGCCCCGTTCTCCATGGTGGAATCCGATAGGTTTATTTGCGCATGCTTTGTGTGTTGAAGCAAATCACTTTGGCAAAACGGACGTATTGATTGGCTGAGACTCCTTATTTAAAACAATAAACATGGCAACCGGAGCTCCATGAGTTTATTCACTTCTGGTCTAAACCCTGTTAAAAATGCCCAGCTAAGCATTGCATTTGTGTATTATGTGTCAAAAGACTCCGGTTTTGGTCCTTTTTAGTCCTAGTTTTAGCAAGAGCAAAGCCATGTGTGTTGTTGCTTGTCTCAATGGCTCAGTCCAGTCCATAGCTTTTGCCCTGCCCCGTAGAAGGAAACTCACTTCTACTGCGCGGAGTCTGGCGGTGCGAGGCTAGGCAATGCTGTTAGCTGCCCAATAGGCAAGGCAAGGTAAGGCAACTTAATTTATACCGCACATTTCGTACACAAGGCAAGTCAATGCGCCTAATAACCCAATGAATGAGTTGATCTTGTGATAACATACCAAGCTCTTCCTCCATGGTGCAGCCTCCTGCTGTGTCCTTCACCCCCAGCACGCGGTTGAACAGGATGGAGAAAGCACTGCCCCACACCCCTGTCGCGATCACAACACACAGTCAATCACACGCACGGAGGCGCACATTCTGACAATGCGGCGCAATTGAAAAAACAGCTCACCCATCAGAAAGTGCAGAGGGTTCTCTTCGTATTTCTTCACGACAGTTCCCATGAAGAACTTGCTCCCAAAGAGGTCGGGGGTCATGAAGGTGCCGTACTTGGCCATCCCGATCTCATATGGGCTGAACTCCACCCAGTCTGCAACAGATCAAACACGTATTTATATTACGGACACTTAGCACACCCTTTCAGAACTGACAAAACGATCATTCTTTCTCTCACGATTGACCTGATTTTTATACTGAAATCAGCTTTGACAGGAAAAAAAACTAGCTGCCCAGAGCAAGTTTCCTTGTGTAAAGTGCAGACACGGACAATAGAAATACTTCACCATGAAAGCCAATACAAGACTTCTAAAAAGGTTGAGCTAAAAAAAAAACTTTAAGTGCTTTAAGTTTAAGAGCTTAAAGGAGGCATTCTTGGGGGTGGAAAATCTTGGTATACGTTGTAGTACAGGTTTGAACTGTCACGTTAGTTTGCATGTTGTCCAGCACTTCGGCTACTTTCTATATTATGAAAATAGATTTGCAAGGGACATGATGCAAAATCAGTTAGTGTGAAAAGTGCGCTTTGTATTATCAATGCAGCGAAGGCAGACATAACACAAGCCTCTCATGAACATATATATTGAGAGAGACCAGAGAGTTTTTACCTGTTAATGAGATCAAAACACTCTTGAATTGACGATGAAAGAATTATGCAAGTGATTTTGACTGTGCAAGAACAGAGCAAGTCTGAAATTATGACAAAAAGGTTAAAAAACTGTGAAAATGTGTTTACCTGCAAACATGAGCTCGGACACATCTGGCTTGACGTGCAGACATGTAAAGAGAGGGAGAGGGCTCTGGGCCTGGTCGATTTTGTCCTGAATTTTACTCAGCTTGGTGTCCATTCTCTAGTCATGGGGATGTAAAAGATTAGCCAATAATTTTCACTTTTGTATTCTGCGGCAGCCAGTACGGTCCCTGAAAGTGATCTGACGCCAACCCTCCGCAAGTCTTACCGCAGGTATGAGCGTCTCTCCTATGAGCATCCCGAACACGTCGGTGAAGGTAACAGGCTGTCCCGTGGCCTTTTTGGCCCACAGAGCCTGGATGTAGTTGGTGATGTGTTTGGGCAGCAGCAGCCTCAGCGGATTACTGCTAACTCTTTTCATCAGCTCTCCGTTGATTTCCTTCGGGCCCTTATTTGGAAAGTCCGGGTGTGAGTAGAGAGTGGACATGTACCTGCAGGTATGCACAATGATAGAGCGCTTTCATGAAAGGGAAAGAAGCGATTAAATACCTATAAGTGTGATCAGTGGGGCAGAGCAGTATCAACCGCAAGAAGTCACTCGGTAAAAATGCTATTCAGTAATGACATCTTTGTACTAGCCGAGATCGAGGGACTTGCTCACCAGGGCAGGGCAGCAACAAGTGAAATGTTATAAATGTTATGAAAAAAAATGATAGAACTGCAGTGTAGCGCTGAGCAACATATGGAGAAATGTCATAATATAGAAGGGCATTAAGTGGAAAATAAGGTTTCAATACAAGGTTCACAAGGGTGGAGAAATCTTATAGGAAGTTGTCTGTGTAAGTTCTTAGTCGTACAGGAGTTGTCCATGTTCAATGAAGGTACTTGATTCATCTTCTGTACTCAGTAGTTGAAGTCTTCGAACGTTTCGCCTCTCATCCAAAAGGCTTCGTCAGCGACAAAGTTCACAATCTGCACGCAGCTGAATATATAGACCGATGGGGAGGAGTTAGGGTAGGCCCGTCTCCTCCCCTCTAATCACAGCTACTCTCACCCGTGGGTAAACCCCTTTGAAGTAGAGTGTCTCTAACGATCTGCTCACCTCAGTATCGGTCAGTCATGTCCTATTCATTGATAATCACTACCCAGTATCTGTCCTATTCATGGATGATCACTGCTAATTACCTGCCTATTGTTCTTTTGTTGGCTGAGGTGCCATCTCCTTGGGCTGGCCAAGCCTCTTTGGTTTCTCCCGAAGGAGATTGGAGTAGTGACGGAAGATTAAATCTGAGACCGCCATTTCGATTCCTATATTCACGTATAGGAAGTTATTTCAGTACTAACCATGTGGACCCCGAGAGTCCGGCGACATATGTGGCACAGTCCAGGACCCCAGACTCAAACAGGGCCTTCATGACGCCCGAGAACCCCACCATGGCACGGAAACCACCTCCAGACCCGGCTATGGCTATTACCGGCACCTGAAATTCACACCCACAAACTCCACTTAAAAGATATATGACCTGCTTAAGCACATAATTACATATTACAAAGGATGATGCATAGAGTTCACTTTTATTCTGTGGCATTCTTGCTGCTTGAGTAACTTCCCCCCTACAAATTGGGATGCCATCAGTTGCATCATTTCTTTTCACAAAATAATCCAGGCTTCGGTATTTACACAGATTTTGTAATGCTCATTGCGACAGAACTTCCTCCTTGTAATTTTCTCTTTTTTCCCCCCACTTATTGCACTTTCATTCATCAAGTGGCACCCAGTGGGTTGAGCTACACGGAGGGCGGTAGCTCCTCGCACTTGGAGAAGACGAGCGTAGGCCCGGGTAGGAGATTACGGCAGACCTCAAGGGCGGGCCGTCAAACAATAGTGTGAAAATGAAACTTGCACAGGGGTCATGGTTCCCAGTGCAACTGTGGGCTTATTAAGCTAGAGTTTTAGTACTAATTATAGCTTTATTGAAAGGCAAAAAACTGTTTGATTCATTTTAATAGAAATAGAAGAAAACCTTGTCCCGTCAATGCCTATCGCACTTTACCCAAGGGATATTCTTTTTAGATATTTAAGCCAAAAAATGTCTCTTTTCAAAGTAGTGGGTCAGGCGACAAACATCAGTCGGTGGTAAAAGTCTGTGTAAATCTCAATTGACTTGTTTCATGATCATTAAAGTGATAGTCTGGAAGTCTAAATGTTTTATACATTTTATAAAATGTGCAAAACGACCACCTAGTCTTGCATTTTGAGGTAAAGTAAGTAATAATCCATATGAATTTTTTGTAGAGTTCCTCCTTCCCGGATCTCAGCAACTAATCAGAGTCTAGTATCCTCCCGCATTGACCAATGAGACGAGCTCTTCCTGTCAACCAGCCTGTCAGGTCCAATCAGGAGGGGAGGGGGAGGAGCTTGATCATTTACTTTTGATAATTCTGTTCCTGCTCATTTTGCAAACTAAGAAGAGCTTTCTGGTTAAAGAGGGGAGGAATTTGATTGTTTACTTTCACATTTCACTGTTATCTCGCCTCACTTAGCAAACTTACAAACTATCACTTTTTAAAGCTGGGCAGACACTGTGCGATTTTTATGTGCGTCTATTATGAAGTTGTGCCTCTCTGTCGCGATTAGGGGTTCACAACGTACAACTGAAAATCGCATGGTTGCAAGGATTTTTTCCGGAAGTCGTGAGTGCTACGTAGCTTCTGGAGGTTGTTTTCACGTCATTACGCTCCCCATAAATGCGGAAGCACAGTCGTAACCATAACAACCATGGCGACGGATAAATGGTCCGGGAGCCAGGAAGCCAGGCTTGTTGAGGTCTGGCGACAACATGCCTGCCTTTATCAGCTAACTATCAGGACAAAAATGCCAGATACAAACTTCTAGATGAAATTGGTGCGGAAGTGTAGCTGCCAGGTACAATATTTAGCTACTACTAACTCCCCAACATTTTACATTGAGGAGAGTTTGATTGTTTTAGCAATCCAAAAAATGTGCCTTCTTTTTAGCCAGATTTCCAAAAATGGTTCATCTGGGCTTGGTCTTTGTGTTGTGTCAAACTCTCATCTACAATTCCAGATTTCCAACTGAAATGGATTTTGGGTTGATTTAGAAAAGAAAAGAAAAAAATTGGATAATAATATATTAATAAAAGGTAAAGAAAACTATAGCTGTTTCGACAAACAATCCCTAGCTCCCAAGTCTTATGGATGACATGTTTTTATTTTCATCTCCAAGAATAGACAAAAGGATTATATAGGTTCCGGCAGCTGATGGACCCGGATGTCATGTTTACACAAAAACTATATGTTACTCACATGACGTGTCAACTCGTTTTATACGTTAAGTGCATTTGAATCAATAGGACTGAGGTTTCTAACACGATGAATCTCCTATTACAGTAAACTGGTCACCTCCTCTGGAGAGCTGGGCAGGTAGCGCGGCTTCTCCATGTCCAGCAGCTTCTTGATGCCCAGCATGACCCTCTCCCTCCTGGTGTGTCGGAACGCCTTCTCTTTGTCGCACAGGGCCAAGTTGAAGCGCAGGTCCTGGTTGGTGCTGCAAATCAAACAATAATGGGCCAGTGCTTACATCGCTGTACCGCAGTAGAGATACAGTCTGTGTCGGGGCGGTTAAGTGTCAAACAAGCAGGCATGACCTTTCTGTTACGGTAACCACTCTTCTTTCCAACCATAACAAATCCCTTAAGAATGACCAGTATTTCAAATGTCCTTGTTAAACCTTGAGCGGCCGTGCAACATAAACGTTCAGCTCATATTAGTTTACATCTCTATACGCGTCATCACACTATAATGCCCAAGTTTAGCTCTTCACTCTACCCAAGTGAATTCCTATGACTTTGGTGATGGTGTTGAGTTTATATTGAAGTGAATTAAGCGAATGTGAAATAAAATGAGAACTTGTTTACCAGATCTCCAAAGACATTTCCAAGTTGACTTTGGTTGCCTGTCAAAACAAAGGCAAAACATTTTTTTGAATCGTGACCATGGTGCTGAGATGCACAATAACTCAAAGTCCTTAATTATGCAAAATCAACTTTAGCCATGTCGTACTGATGTTGCCCCAGGGAACCCCACTTCAGTAATGCAAGGCAAGGCAACTTTATTTATACCGCGCATTTCGTACACAAGGTAACTCAATGCGCCAGTAAAATATGGCGAAATGCATACATGTCCAAAAAGTATTTATAAAAGCCTAAATAATAAAAAATGGAACACCTTTAACAAATAGCCAATGAATGGTTCCTGACTCCATGTTAACATTTGGACCCCCTTCAAAAAATACTTTCAATATATTGCATTTGTACCCAGTTTATGTCTTACTTTTCCAATGCGGAGGCTCTCCATCTTTGTTTCGCCCACCTTCAGACTGCCTATCTCAAAGGACACCGTTCCAAGAGTCTCATCCATCACGTAGTTGGCATCCATTAAGGTTATCTGCACGTATCAGCGGTAGTTTTGGCATGATCGATGTCAAAGCTAACTAAGATAACAGGCTAAAATGAACAGCAGGGTCATACCTCCAGGATGTTTGGCTGATTGGGGTCGAGGATGAACTGGAAAGTCTCGTTCCATTTGGGGTTGATGTCATTGTCTATGTGTTTGGTCTTCCTTCGGCTCTCGGGGGCAGTGGGGATAAACAGCTCCACATAAGGGTCTGGGGTGTCCACTGGGGGAAAGCATGATGTTGTTTAATGAACTTGAAGCAATAAGGTGGTATAGATTGTTGTGCTTTCTTCTAAAATAGTTCCAGACCAGCTTTACAATTTCTAAAAATAGTCCATAAAAATAGTCTTTTTTGTGACAAATGGATGCAATACACTGCAAGGGAGTAAAATGAATATCACTATGAGAAAACAAAATACTCTAGGTATAGCCCCAGACTGGTTTACAACAGCGATTCCTGAACAATAGTTATGCAACCTATGTTACATTAATCACTGCCTGGAACCATAATATAATTATGAAGGTCATACGTTTGCTATAGGACTATTTATTAGAACAAATTCAGAAGTTTGTATTATTTATTTGTGCTGTGACTGTCCAGTAACTTTCCATACAGTAGCATTATCTGAACAGGCATCTTGTTATACTATACATAACAAATTAAAAAAAAAATCTGAACCAATCTGCAAGATATATTTGTGTTTCGGTACCTTAAGGTCTGGATGACAGACCTTAATATTTTTTTACCTGTGAATTCTAAAAGATTATTTATTTTTAATGTAATTTGACATGTGGCACTGATGGAGGGCGGACACATTCTTGGCACTTGACAAGGCCTAATAAATTCATGTAAAATACGTAGCCTACGTCCATACTCACACAAGTCCCCCAGCGCTCCTTTGGTCACATTCTCTGCTCCGACTACAGTCACTTTAAACTTGTGAGAAAACTGTTGTTCCACCTACAAAGACACACATAATGGTATTGGTATAGTTAGTATTTTATATATCACAGGAAATCTGCTGATAAGGAACACATCTGTGCTTAGGCGGGTTTAAACATGTCACATGTTTATATGTTCTCTATAAAACGTTGTCTGTTAAAATAATCCTGGTTACATTTGCAGAGAACTATGAGACAGTAACTCAAACAAGCCTCTCTTTGTTTCCGCAGACACTATATCTACACTAATATGCATTCTATATGTGAAAGGTTTGTTCACAATTAATCACAAATAGTTTCTGGTTGACTCTTTTACTTACTGGCTCTAAATACTACATGTGTCTCCAGCATGGTGAAAAAGGACACGTTTACGAAAAGATTTAAGGCAGATATCTGTGTGATACTTACAATAATACTCGAGGCCATTTTGAGCAGGTAGTTCTTCTCTAGAGGTGCTTTAGGGGAAACTTGTCAGTCAAGAAGTGCCGCATTTACAGACTGCAAAATGAAAAGCATTGTTTGGGTTAAAAAGCTGAAAGATGGCTGCCTTAATGATCCACTTAAGACAGATAACTACTACTTTGTCAAATATTTGTGGGTTTATTATCTTTACAACTGACATAATATGCTATTTCTATACATGCAACACTAATTTCTAAATTACTGTCAAATTACTGCTAAAATGTGAGTTGAGAAAATATGTGTTAACTATATAAGTATGTTCTTGTTGTAACAGAAGCACCAAAGACACAACAAGCAGGCGTGTTAATACAAAGCGCTGAATGTGATGTTGCTTTAGAGATATCAATAAAACAGTTTTCTTTCCTGGCACAACCAACGGGAAGTGAGAGACCACAAAAACCATGATAAAGCCGCGGCTTAGACAATAGTTCAACAGTCTGGGCGGCAGGATACATAAGAGGTCAGAGTATGTTCGGCTGTGTTTCCTTGTAATGACAACTACACAAAGGGATTTTAATTGTTTGCAAAGTACAAATGATGCTGCAGGATTTTGGGGGAGCGTGTGGCAAACTTCTTACGTTCTTACGTTTTTGTAATTTTCCCGCTAAACCTGCCCACCATTTTCTCACTTGAACCAGGTACAGGCAGGTATTTAGCAGCCTTAAGACTTTCTGAGCTCACATATGATAAATGCTCAGACCACACAGTGCCTGTAAGAGCAGCACTTGGGTGGCACTTCAGCCTGAAGCTCTTCTGTGCTCCAAACCAAACAATAAAAGAAGAGGTCTTACTGTGCCGACTGAGCGACCTCTTACATTTTACACAGTGTATCCGAAATACAAACTTCTGCTTTTTACACAGAGCTCAGAAGATTTTTAGAGCCCTAGAAAACATTTATTTTCCACAATGAAAGATCCATCCAGACTCCATACATCTGGAAATCCATACCAATGGATAGTCCAGTCACAGCTGTGCTGAGCCTTCATAAAAGTCCACATGTGGTCAACTCCTTTGATTTGTCATGCTTTTGGAAAGGCACTTATTATTTATTACATTGTACCTTAATTAGAGAGCATCCATGTAGTGTGTAGTGTACTATGAGGAAGCATAAGGATCACACCTCATTGCTGTGCACCTATCTTAATCAACATTACACACAATAATTTCCCTCCGTGCATCAGCGATGGCAGAAGTACTCAAAAGATTCATAAATGGGAGCAAAGAAATGACTTGAGTAAAAGTAGATGTATCCTCTGAAAATTCTACTTCAGTAAAAGTGTCCACTGACAAATGTGTAGCACTGTATTTTACACTACCCCTGGTACATTGTACCTACACAATTTAGTACAATGAATGTGCTATGTAACAATGTGCAATAACTAGTATGTATAATATGTGTAGTTTGGAGGTACATAATGTACTAAGACCTAAAACCCTAACTCTAACCCTAACCGTAGGCCATAACCCTAAGGGTCTAATGTCTTATTACATTACGTTATTCTGATTTGCGTGAAATTTTGTTCCGACAGGTGCAACATGAGAACCCTGATGTGTTCTGGTTTCCGCATGATAACATTTTGAGGCAGCTTTTTGAAAGGCACGTTTTTGCTTTAGGGCAAATATATCTCCAAAGCTTGGGATCGAAGACAAATTAATTTATATCATTAAATAAATAAAAATAAAATCAATCATTACATTATGCACCTCCAAAGTACTAATACACATCATGCTATTGTTGATGTAATACATAGATACAAGTTATTACAGACTGCCATAAAGCAGGTTACATAGTACAAAATTTGGTTAGGTACAATGTATCAATGTAGTGTAAAAATTAAGTGTGACCAAAAAAAGTATTTGGCACATATTTGAAAACTGTTAAAGTCATACAATGTTCCTATTTTTTATTGTAGTAAAACATTATTTATATAAACTTTAGTAAAAGTTTCTAAAATGTGTACTTTGAACTTTAGGTGTACTTTCACTGGAGTGCATTATGTTTCTTTAGTGGTATTATACTGAACAAATTCACACTTTTTGGATATCTCTTTTTACAACAGGGTAATTATCAATCCAACTGTTCCATGTTTATCAGAGATTTGGCATAAGGGCATGTGCGTGTGCATATGTGGACGATATGAAGCATATCAAGGCCATCAAGCCCTTTCTCAGATGCCCAGCAAACCGTATTCTAAATCGGAGGACAGAGAGCACGTATCCACAGCCAGCACGCGTCTAGTCACGTACTTTGCATGAATGGTCCAACTTTTGGACGTGCCAGCTCCGCCTGTCCCTGTTCTGGACATAAAAGATGATGAAGGAGGCAGACTGTGTATAGACTGAGCCAAATAAACCCATTCTCTGTGCTGAATGGACAATTAGACATAGGTCAATATTCATATAAGGATAAAAAAAATGGAAAGACGGCAGAGGGATGCAAAACAGCTGCTGCAGGAATTACAGCTTTGGGAGCAATGCAATGCAGCGCTTCCTGGTGCTTTGAAGTCAATGACAGAAGTGGAAATTAATGACTTGTGAATGAAAGTTTACGTTGTCATTTAGTCCTCATTGTATCTCAAATGATAGCCCACTTACACACAATCAGAGGGTATCTTTTTACTTGATACCAGGGACCAAATAAAATATACTGAAGAGACAGTATAAACAGGTTTAATATAAGGTCACATCTGAGGGGTGAGACAGAGTGCAATAACAAGGCATTACAAGTTTGTATTATTATTATAATTGGAAGAAGAAAAATAGATGTTTGTTGTTTACTACATATTAGTTTGGCAAACAATAATTTATGAACAGGTTGGAGTTAACTCAAGATTAGTAAAGTCTGTATTAATGAAATAATAGGCTTGCACTATAACCATAAGACCACATTTATGAGTTAGCCGTTTTGTGTGCGTGTGTTGTCTGTTCCTCCTTGTATTAGTTCCGTAAAACAAGTTGTTTGAGGGAATTGTGAAACTCCCGTTGCAGCAAGGTTGTAGGTTTCCTTCTCTCTGTCCGGTTCGCAAATGTTCCGTTTTACCTGGACGCCAAACGAGCAAAGGGTCGAAATCACAAGTGAAGTAACTTACCTTTGCATGCCAGTGCAGTCAAGTCACTAATTCCGAGAAAAGGTGTCATAATGTACCGCGATCATCGCACCACCAGCGAGCGGCGGCGAAAAGGAAGAGTCACGCATACAAAGTTGGTGACAAGTACAAACAAAAATGAAAAACAAGTTAAAATTCACTGTGGAAAATGACCCAATCGTGAGGTCAATCGAGCAGTAGTGGCTCAGAAAAAACTCCGCGGAGAAGTCAGAAAGCGTGTTACCTCCTCCATCCTCCCACTGAGCTGGACTTCCGATTATCTCCGCCAGAGGGCACTATAACTGCCGATACTATAATATAATACACTGTACATAGTAAATAATGGGACTAGTTTACTCATTATAACTTGGTCTAATCTTAAAACGCAAACATTAATGGAATAGAGTTGACATCAGAGAGCAGAATGTGGCTTGAATACGTAAGAATGTGTGTGTTTCCCAATTAAGTTAACATTCAGTTCATTTTTCAAGTCCAAATAAATTCATTTCAAATAAAATCATTTATATCAGTCGGCTCCATCTATAGTAGTGAATACTGAAATAATGTTGGCCAATATTTCGCGTATTTACTATTGAAGTAATGAATAAGTAATGAATAAGCATAGTCGTATCAACCTGTCATAGTACAGGCCTTATTACCTAATAATAATATGACAGTACCACAGTGTTACGTGTGCGTTCTTCGTGTCGGGATCAGTTGTAGGCCAGTAGAACCATGAGGCAGAAATAAGATAATTGTGAAAGATAAAACATTCCTGGCCAATGGTGTATGTGTGCGTGTGTTTGTGTGTATGTGAGGGGGGGCTCATGTGACGTCATTGACAGAATATAAAGGTGCTGGCGCGAGCAGGTCGGGCACACACTGCGCAGCGTAATCACAGCAGAGAGAAGAGAGGAGGAAACGAGAGGGAGAGAGAGAGAGAGAGAGAGAGAGAGAGAAAGAGAGAGAAAAGAACCACAAGAATAAGCATTTGGAGCATGTACAGACTCACAGCGGCGGTTCTGCTTTTAGCACTGGGCTTTCTGGTCTGCGAAGGGGGTAAGAATCACAACTTTTTTGTCATTATTATTATTATTTGCTTTTCATTTTGCATAGCTAAGAGTGAAACTGACAGTATTTTTCAAACTATTGCTTTATGCTTTATGAAATGGCCCACTCGTAGCGATTGAGATGAGAATTGTATGATAAATTGACCATTCTGGATTACACTAGAGATACTATAACTTTGCATAATAAGACACGTTTTCAGAAGCCTACATTTTAGAGATGCTTATGAATGACATTTCTTCATTTTCGACCACTGATTTTACATGAATGGCAAGTGATGCTGAATGTCTATTTTATTTCCAGGTAATCCGTGTTGCTCACAGCCATGCCAGAACCGAGGCTTCTGCATGGACCTAGGACAAGACAACTATGAATGTGATTGCACTCGGACAGGCTATTACGGGGAAAACTGCACAACACGTAAGCATTTCGCCGACAGCCACAGTATGAATGAATGAATGAACAAACGGGCCCCCTTTTGTTAAAACTCCTCTGCCTTTTCTTCCTACAGCGGAGTTTCTGACCTCGCTCAAACTCACCCTCAAACCGTCGCCCAACGTGATCCACTACATCCTCACGCATTTCAAAGGTTTCTGGAACATCGTGAACGGTATTTCGTTTCTACGAGACGCCATCATGAGATACATCCTCACATGTAAGTCCTCTAAGATCTAGCTTTATTTGTAAGAAGAAGAAGAAGAAAAAACACGTGTATGAACCCTTTGTACTTGATTTCTCCAGCTCGTTCTCACTTGATCGCCAGCCCCCCAACCTACAATGCGGATTACAGCTACAAGAGCTGGGAAGCCTACTCCAACTTGTCCTACTATACCCGGACACTCCCCCCCGTGCCGAAGGATTGCCCAACACCCATGGGTGTCCTAGGTGAGTGCAGCGCCTGTTTTATGTTTCTGCTTTCAAAACCTGTTCTCTCAGATTCTTCGTAACTGAGCGAAGAGCATGTCGAAAGCGTGGCATAACGTCACAGGAAGCGATTAACTCGTAATTATATGTCTGGTCAGATTAGACAGAACAATGTGGTACCGCTTCCGAAACAGAATTAGAAAATATGCTTTTTTGTTTGCATCAAGTGGTGTGTGAAATGTTTAGTTAATAGATCTGTTCCATGCCCTCTTCCATTAATACAGAATAATACCATTTGTATTGTGGCTGATCATGATTAATGTTCCATCCACAGGTAAGAAGGAGCTGCCTGATGCTAAGGTGTTGGCTGAGAAGCTTCTGGCCCGGAGACGCTTCATCCCCGACCCCCAGGGCACCAGCCTCATGTTTGCCTTCTTCGCGCAGCATTTCACTCACCAATTCTTCAAATCTGACATGAAGAGGGGCCCAGCCTTCACTGCAGCTCCAGGCCACGGGGTAGGTTTAAGAGTTCTTTGGACTTGCTAAATATTTCATATATTATGAACTGTTCCTTGACAGATAAATCAAACAAAACATCATAGTAACAGTACTTTTGGTTTGCAGGTGGACCTTAGCCACATATATGGAGTTTCCCTGGACAGACAACACAAGCTGAGACTTTTCAAAGATGGCAAACTCAAACACCAGGTACGCCTCCAAAAAGCATCCCTTAACCCATGCATGTTCCTAATTTGTTGCTACATGCTTCTTACAAATCTTTCTTATTTGCCTCCCTCAGATGCTGAATGGAGAAATGTACCCCCCCACTGTCAAAGATGTCGGGGTGGAGATGCACTACCCTCCCCATCTCTCGGAATCGCAGCGTTTTGCCGTGGGACACGAGGCTTTCGGCCTGGTCCCTGGGCTCATGATGTACGCCACCATCTGGCTGCGGGAGCATAACCGTGTGTGCGACGTGCTCAAGGAGGTCCACCCGTACTGGGACGACGAGAGGCTCTTCCAGACCGCCAGGCTCATTCTGATCGGTAGGTCATTGACACGGGAAGAATTATGGGGCAATGGTCAGAGAACTTGCAAAGTGGAACGATATGAAACATTTTTAAAAGAGGAAGTGGTCAAAAAGACTGTTTGCACTCCGCCCAAAATGTCTTGTTCACACCGTGGTTTATTTTGGATACATGTGAACTGCACTGAAGGCGTGAGATGTAGTCATTTTGTGAAGAGGTCTTTAGCGTGTGAAAACTATAATCTACGGCTATATTTCTTACATTGAACTTATAACAGGCAGTAGCTTCCTGTACAAAAATGGTATCTGCGTATTAACAATTTATCCTTTTGTATTTTTTCTGCAGGAGAAACTATCAAAATTGTCATCGAAGACTACGTGCAGCATCTGAGCGGCTATAATTTCAAGCTCAAGTTCGACCCGGAGCTCCTTTTCAACCAGAATTTCCAGTATCAGAACCGCATCTCGTCGGAGTTCAACACCCTGTACCACTGGCACCCGCTGATGCCCGACTCCTTCCACATCGAGGAGCGCGAATACAGCTACAAGGAGTTTGTCTTCAACACGTCCGTGGTGACCGAACACGGCATCGGCAACTTGGTGGACTCGTTTTCCAAGCAGATCGCCGGACGGGTAAGGATGAGCAGAAATCTGTTAGAATTATTATTTTTTAATTATTCAAAACTGGATATTCATGAAGCGGACTTTTGGTTTTTAGGTTGCCGGTGGCCGAAATGTCCCAGGACCGGTTCTGTACGTGTCCATCAAGTCCATTGAAAACAGCAGACAGATGCGCTACCAGTCGCTGAACGCCTACAGGAGGAGGTTCAACATGAAGCCCTACAGCTCCTTTGAGGACATGACCGGTGAGTTCAAGTACAGATAAGGCTTGATAATTGCTACAAAGCGTTAGTGCACCTTTTTAATGGCCGGCACATTGCATTAGCCTGTAGAGATGAACAGATAGAGGTTCTAGCAACATTAAGACAACAGATGTGTCCTCCATCTTAGATAAAGTAAGCAGGTTGTCAACACACCGAGCAAGGCATAAACATGCGAGAGAGGTCTCCTGCTGTCAAAGACAAACACGCGATGTCACTTACAGTATTAATACACATTTGGAAACAAAGATCGAGAAATGAACAAAAAAAAAGTGTAAGATAATGGTGGATATTGCTTTCACGACATTCAGCTCACATTCTTTTCTGTTGATTTAGGAGATAAAGAAATGGCTGCTATTTTGGAAGAGATGTACGGACACGTCGATGCCGTAGAGCTCTACCCGGGTCTGCTGGTGGAGAAGCCCCGAGAGAACGCCATTTTCGGGGAGACCATGGTGGAAATGGGCGCCCCCTTCTCCCTCAAGGGGCTGATGGGAAACGCCATCTGCTCCCCTGAATACTGGAAGCCCAGCACTTTCGGAGGCCAGGTGGGCTTCGACATCATCAACACAGCGTCTCTGCAGCGGCTCGTCTGCAACAACGTGCAGGGCCCCTGTCCTGTGGCGTCCTTCCACGTGCCTGATGTAAAAGAGACAGGCTCGGTGGTCATCAACTCCAGCACATCTCACTCAAGTGCCAGCGACATCAACCCCACTGTAATTTTGAAAGAAAGGACTACTGAACTTTAGTTTATTTCTCTATGACTTTATCTGGAATTTTATGTTTCTATTTATTTAATATTTATTTATTTTCTATTTATTTTCTATTTAGAATAAAAGTAAAACCCTTTTGTACGATCTTATGTATTTTTATCAAACGTGCTGTTATTTATTGAAAGTGTGGTATGTTGTAAGTTATTGTTACAGTAATGACCTCAGTTGGTGTAATTATACTTGAAGGTTAGTTTACAGTTTACTGCACTGTCGTCTGTTACTATGTTTCTTTTGTTTTTCATTGTCATAAGTGCCTTTAGTAAAAGAACCAATAGTGAAACCGCAATAGCACTTCTTCATAGTGACTGCTCTGTCTCACTGTGTTTGCCTCAGCTCATTGTAAGGGATTTTTCCTCGGTGCAAGACAATAAATACAAAAAGAAATGGTTTACATTTCAGAGAAAAAGTTCACATGTTGTGTCTTTACTTTGCAACTTATAAAAGTCATGTGGATCTAAAAAAGAACAAAACAACCCCCATAATAAACACATTCTGATACATTGGCCTAAGGTACCCAGTTGTTGGCTAAACCCACATGAAGAGACTAAAATAAATGAATCATGACACTCTTATTCACCTTGTTTGATGTGATCAGAGTTCTGACAGTTGATAATTGTTGCAGATCAAGATTTTCGCTGTTGCGTAAGCGTTAAAAGTAAAAGGGCCGATAAAGTGCTCTATTGTTCACAAAGGAAATTTACAGGGAAGCTGTTTAAACTAAATGATAAGGAAGTTATCCACTTGTAACTTACAACTCAATAGAAGGCTTTTTACATTGGAAACAAAATTAGCCTGTTTTTTTTATAGGACTATTAGTCGAAGAATATAATCCAAATCCGAAATTCTGACCTGGAAGCCCACAGCGTAACCCTCTACCTACTGGTTCTCTGATTAAGTTAATGGGAGTCAAGTAATATATGTCTGTGTGCCCTGGTGTGCCTCATACAGCACAAAGCATATTGCCACTGAAGCGCTTTAACTTTCTCTCAGATGTCATAAAACATGCAGATACTTGCCCAGCATTTGCATGTAGTGAGGTAACAAAACATGAGCTTAAGATTTATGGAAAGTTCCTCCGGATATCTATGTTTCCTAGCAACAATAAAGCACAGCAATGTAAGAGGATATTTGAGACTATGTATGAGTGAACTTCATGTTTTGTTTTGTTTTCCATTCCCTACTCTCTACACATAGTGCTGTATTTGTGGCTCTTGAATTTATGGGTCTTTTCATTTCAAAGAGCAGTTCAAAAGATCCGTTATATATGTATTTTGTTCAGAATTACAGAGTTTTAGTCAAAATCCTCCAAACATTCAGTTGGACATGTTTTTTACCCTTTTGAATACATTTATGTAAATAAAACTTAATGCTCTACATATATGTTGGCCGCCACTGAGCTGTTTTTAAGTTTGATCAGTTTCATCCGGGTAAAACTGCATTAACAGATAAAAAAAAGAAAAGAAAAAAACATTTGGTTATTTTCACAAATTAGATTAATTAATTTCCTTTCTTGGCTTATAAAAGTTCACAGTGAAACACATACATTGCTTAGATTTATATGTAAAATTGTAAACTCAAGGGTCCTTTTCTTCCAAAACATTTTTGTCACCTCTCCTGGAACCCTCACCTTAACGTGGTGGAGGGGTTTGAGCAACTGAATGATCCTGGAGCTCTGTTGTCGGGGCTTCGTGCCCCTGGTAGGGTCTCCCATGGCAAACAGGTCCGAGGTGACGGGTCAGACAAAGAGCGGTTCAGAAGCCCCTTAGGAGACCAACGGGCCCGGTTAGAACCATGAGGCCGTCCTTCTGTGGACCCACCACCTGCAGGAGGAGCCATAGGGGCTGGTGCTATGTGTTTTGGGCAGATCCAACAGCTGCCCCCACGACCCAGCAACGGACAAGTGGAAGAAAATGGATGGATGGATGGACATTTTTCTCAATGTGGCGAAAACATCTCTGTTGAGTCGGGACCCCTCGGGGGTCGTGAGGCTTTGGGTGAGGGTCCACAGATGATTTCAAGATTAAATAAAAAGAAAAATGCTAATGTTTTTAGTATATTTTTAAGCATAATGTGTGAAATCCTTTCAAATATCCAAAATAAACAGTTTAAATACATATTCACTTGATTTTGGAATGATTTTTTCTACCCTCGTAGCATAAGAGGAGATAACTTAATCCCTTACATTCCTGAGCCCGTATAGGACCCGCTCTATGGCCTGGGCATTTGGATGCAAGGTGACACCAGGAGGCGCCCTTCCAGCCTTCTCAGTGTAAATGTGAAGTGACTTTCTTCAGAGTGAGACTTTAGGTCAGACACCATGAGTGACAGTAACATGAAGCTAAATAAAGTGAGCTCTTTAAAGGATGTAAAAAGGATGAGGCGTCGCTTCAGTCACAGACTGAGAAGTGAAGAGGGAAGTCATGGAGATTCTGCTTTAGACTGAACTTCAGACGTCTGCACATTAAATCATATTTTCACTCTCAAATATGTGACAAATAAAATCTGAGGCAAATTATTATTACAATTAAAAAAACAAACACATGATTGATGCATAAGAATGTTGAAGAAATATCTATGTACTGTATATTACCTGCTGTAGGTCATGTGTGTCCCGGTTCCTCTGAGTCATGGTGGCTCATGGTGGACCATGACAGATGTGGACAGGACTGTGGTAGATGTAGTTTTACTTCAGAGAAAACAGTTACTATAGTAACTGGTGTCAAAGAAATGAACCTCATGAGCTTCTTCTGTAACATCTGTCCACATCAGTCCTGCTGCACTGCGATGGATGGATGGATGGATGGATGTCTGACGCAGAAGCTCCATGACATCTTTCTTCACCTGTCAGGCTAAAGAGCATGAGGCCTCAGCCTTTTTGTTTACAATAAACATCACACTTGTAGCGTCATGTTTTAGCTTCATGTTACTGTCACTCACGTCGTCTGGCCTAAAGTGTAACTCTGAAGCCAATCAGATCACAGTGACTCAGGGTGGGTTGGGCTCAAATATGCACCAAACGCCAAGGTCCAAGCTCTGAGGCAAAAACAAATATTTCAGTGCTTTAACAGGTTAATGGGGGTCCATTTTTGGGGTCCCAGCCAAAAAAATATGTGAACCCCTGATTAAAATATGGTGGCATTAATTTATCCCGTTTTCTTGTTTTTGTTTTTCTAGCCTTTTCATTTATTGAGCTTTGAAGTTAAAATTTTAACCAGATGTGCAAGCTCTCTGTTTTAATGAGTTTTCTATCATTTAGTTGTTGTTTTTTTATGATAAACAAGATATCAAAAATCTTCTTTGAAAACATCTTTGTACCTATTATGTCAACAAACTAAACCCGCAAATTTAAACCTGCAGCTCAATCCATTATCACTGCAAATGCCATATATCATTAGCACAAATAACAGTTCGATCCATTTTCATGCATAAATGTCTTCATTCATCTGAAAACTGCACTGCTTTTTATTTTAGTTATCGTCCAAGTGGAATTTCTGTGGTATCTGGATTACTTACAAGCTTTATACATCACACATGTATTTAAGCATGTGTGATGTTTATCAAATTTACCTACGGGAACAAATAAAGCAAGCTAACCTAACATTCTAAAGTAAAAGTTTCCAATGAATATCACGCCTTCTTCCTCTGTTCACCTCCAGTGTCTTGCCTTTGATAACCGCTGGAAAAAAAAACAGTACCAGTAGCAGCTTGGTGTCGGGTAACTCTGGATTTTCCGGAAATGTCGGAAGAGTCTGTGAAGTGTGAAAAATGGCATTCGGTCCAAAACCAACTGCACTGACGGGAAGGTTTTCAATCTGGAAGCCCGGTAAATGAATAAAGCACATTTCCAGAGCTCCTGAATCCAAAACAAACATGGTGGTCGTGGCTGACGTGACTTGACACATTGTGGTGAATCATCTCGCCATAGTCCAGCCACCAAAACGCACACAATGACAAGGTTTTTTCCCATTATGTATCACTAAATACAGAGGGAACATTTACTCAAAAGCTCTTCCAAATCGAAGCCGACGCAATAATAAAACGGCTTTAATCAAGTCATGTGCATCAGTTGTCAGTTCCCCATGTCATAATTGTTAAGCCCATCACAGCATGAAAACGACCTGATTGTGTGTGCCGACTATTTGTTGTGGGTGTAGTTGTTCTATTATGCACCAATGTGTGGTAAGCTCAGGTCTGTGCCTTTTGAGCTGGATCAGGGGGATGTATCTCGTATTGTGTGGAGGTAATGAGGAGAGGCAGGCAGTGGGTTGTTTTTGGGACCAGATCAGTGTTTTTTTTTCTTCCTTTTGTCCAGCACTGGTGTCCAGGAAAACAGCCAAATAAGAATTACGTGATGTGAACCAGGTCTCAGAGACTGGGGTCGACTGGGAACCGCTGAGGGTCAATTCAGCACGTGAGGTACTGGCACTGACCCGCAGCAGCTACTGCCCTCACACTTACAGAACTTAATTTTTATTTATTTTTTGTTTTTTGTTTTATTTGAACAGGGACAGTGTATACATTAACCTCAGAAAGGACAGATGCATTGTACCAGGTTATAGCACTTGTGCTAATTTCCGTGGGAGTCTTAGGGGAGACTGACAGAAGCGCTGTCGCGACTACACACATCTGCGCCAATGGTCCCTCTGACCACCTCCATACATTCACACACATCATTCAACCTGGCCTATTGTACATGTTTTTGGTGGTAGGGGAAACCGGAGTACCCGGAGGAAACCTACACAGACACGGGGAGAACATGCAAACTCCACACAGAAAGGCCCCGTCCAGGTGGGAATCGAACCCGGACGTTCTAGCTGTGAAGCACGAGCGCTAACCGCTGTACTACCTTGCCGCCCACTTTTAGACCCGGTCTCAACCCCATTTTTTAAAACATTGTATGAATTGCACTTTGAATTGCCCTGTGTATGAATTGTGCTCTACAAATAAACTTGCCTTGCCTTTATGTAGTAGGGTGGAGTCGTCAGCAGGTGGCGCCACCCGTAGATTATAAAAGCCCAAGGTTTCTCTTGATTCTTTCCCTCGTTTGCGCACTTCCGGTTCTGTTCCTGGGGCGTTCGGCTCTTCATCTGGCTGCCAGGTAGAAATGATAACTCTTATTCAGATAATTCACCTCCCATATACAGCTAATTTAAACTGTCTTAGTGTCGCTGCGGTGTGGCTGAGCATCGCAACGCGCTGATGTCTCCCTGTGGTGCCCTGGTGTGCGGTGGCTTTGGTTTGGCTGGTGGTCCGCTGTCCTGCATGGAGTTGCTATGTGTCGTCTGGGCCCGATGGTGCACGGTTGCTCGGTAGAACTGCGTGATCTATCGCCTAAAGTGGTAGGTCACGGTAGCGCCGTGCTTCCGAATGGTTCAAAACAAGTTACTAACGTCATAAATATTTCTCTAGCCTCCTGGATGCAGCGACCTGGCAGTATGCAGCCGCCTTGCTTTTACGCCTTGCTTCTACCATGTCAACATACCAAACGGATTTGAACTGGTTAAAATTGACTGTTTTCTGTGTTTATCACATGGACCTTTGCCCTTTTATAAAGTATTTATGTTTACAAGACAAATGAGTTAAAGAAACTAAAACAAAGAAATATGGAATAAATTATTAACTGATCATGCCTCTCCTCAATGAGTCGAACCTGTGTCCTTTTATATTAAAGGTTATTTTCTGTTTTTTAATAGTCCAGTGGCGTTGTGGCAACAACTACATTTGAAGGTGGTAAGCTTAAATGTCCATCTCCTTCCATAGCCCTCGGTTACATTTACATCCTATCTCACAGACAGGACATTCATGGTGTGGATACCTGCTCCTCTAAGGTCCATAACATTACATGTAGTGTGCCCCAGGGTTCGATTTTAGGCCCTGTGCTTTTTAACCTGTATATGCTCCCTCTTGGTGATGTCATCAGGAGACATGGAGTCAACTTTCATAGTTACGCTGATGATACACAGTTGTATGTCTCCTGATGACACCAGGCCAATGGATGCACTTTTTAACTGCATTTTAGATATCAAATCCTGGATGGCAGAAAACTTTCTCCAGCTTAACCAGGACAAAACTGAGGTTTTAGTCATCGGTCCTAAGGCCCAGAGAGAGAAACTTTTACCCAAACTACAGTCATTGTCTTTTAATCCTTCCTCACAGGTGAAGAACCTGGGTGTGATTTTTGACTCTGAGCTGACTTTAATTCCACACATTAAGAATATTACAAAAATAGGTTTTTACCATCTAAAGAACACGGAGACGCTAATGCATGCTTTTATCACCAGTCGTATTGCCCTGCTTTCTGGTCTTCCCAAAAAGAGTATCTCAGGTTTATAACTTTTACAAAATTCAGCAGCTCGTGTCCTGAGGAAGACCAGGAGGCGGGACCACATTACACCGGTTTTAGAGTCGCTGCATTGGCTCCCCGTGTGTTTCAGGATCGATTTTAAAGTTCTTTTAATGGTTTTTAAATGTCTTAATGGTCTTGGTCCTCCTTATCTTTCAGAACTGCTTTTAACTTATGAACCTTCACGGCCCCTTCGCTCCTCCGACAGGGGTCTCCTAATTATTCCTAAAGTCAACAGAAAGACTCACGGCGAGGCCTCTTTCCAATATTATGGCCCTCGCCTCTGGAACGACCTGAGGAGGAGCTCAGGACCGCAGAGAACGTTCATGTATTTAAGAGCAGGCTCAAGACCCACCTTTTTAGCTTAGCTTTTAACTGACATCTATTTATTTAGTCCTAATGATATATTTTGTGTGTGTATGTGTACGCGTGCGCATACACCTGTTTGTCTGTTTGTTATCTGTAAAGCACTTTGTGATACCTTTCGGTATGAAAAGCGCTTTATAAATAAAGTTTGATTGATTGATTGATTGTGACACAGATATTGAATATTTTGAGTGTTGAAAATCAATGTTTTAAAAGAATTTTGAAAGAAACACAGTGTTACTGGGGAGAGAAAAAAGAACTTCTGGCCCTTGCTAAACCAATAAATAAATAAAAAGAACAGTTGTTTGTATTCTCGAAGACAGCGTGTACGTCACAGTCACTGATTACTATGACAACGGGCAGCGTTTGGCATGTTTCCCGTTGCCTGACATAGCAATGGATAAATCAACAATTACCCTACATTTGGCATGGCATGACAACATGACAAATGGCCGAAATCAGGTATGACATTGTGCAGTCTGACATACGTCAACACGTATAGGGTGACCAGACGTCCCAGTTTACCCGGGACAGTCCAAGTTTTGAGTCCTCTGTCCTATGTCCCCACACATTCCTCCAAAACCATTAATTTGTCCCAGTTTTACACAGGATCTGTCCCAAGTGTCCCCGTTTTTGGCCAATATGATCCACAAAGTAACAAAATTAGCTTGAAAACTCATGTCTTTGGGCCATGCAAATGTCCATCACCAAGTAGAAATCAATAAAAAAATATCAAGTCTATCATGTTAATGCTGATTGGTGCCTAGTGTAAGACATTAACAAGCAGATATACAGTGCCTTGCGAAAGTATTCGGCCCCCTTGAACTTTTCGACCGTTTGCCACATTTCAGGCTTCAAACATAAAGATATAAAACTGTATTTTTTTGTGAAGAACCAACAACAAGTGGGACACAATCATGAAGTGAAACTTATTGGATATTTCAAACATTTTTAACAAATAAAAAACGGAAAAATTGGGCGTGCAAAATTATTCAGCCCCCTTAAGTTAATACTTTGTAGCGCTACCTTTCCTGCGATTACTGCTGTAAGTCTCTTGGGGTATGTCTCTATCAGTTTTGCACATTGAGAGACTGAAATATTTGCCCATTCCTCCTTGCAAAACAGCTCAAGCTCAGTGAAGTTGGATGGACAGCGTTTGTGAACAGCAGTTTCCAGTTCTTTCCACAGATTCTCGATTGGATTCAGGTTTGGACTTTGACTTGGCCATTCTAACACCTGGATATGTTTATTTGTGAACCACTCTATTGTAGATTTTGCTTTATGTTTTGGATATGTTGGAAGACAAATCTCCGTCCCAGTCTCAGGTCTTTTGCAGACTCTATCAGGTTTTCTTCTTCTTGCCACTCTTCCATAAAGGCCAGAGTTGTGCAGTATACGACTGATTGTTGTCCTATGGACAGAGTCTCCCACCTCAGCTGTACATTTCTGCAGTTCATCCATGATCATGGGCCTCTTGGCAACATCTCTGATCAGTTTTTTCCTTGGGCGGCACGGTAGCGCAGCGGTTAGTGCTCTCGCTTCACAGCTAGAAGGTCCCGGGTTCAATTCCCACCTGGACAGGGCCTTTCTGTGTGGAGTTTGCATGTTCTCCCCGTGTCTGCGTAGGTTTCCTCCGGGTACTCCGGTTTCCCCTACCACAAAAAAACATGTACAATAGGCCAGGATGAATGGTGTGTGTGAATGTATGGAGGTGGTCAGAGGGACCGTTGGCGCAAACGTGTGTAGTCGCGACGCGTCTGTCAGTCTCCCCCAGGGGAAACTAAAGCTACTAACGTAGTTTACCATCACTGAGTGTGGAGTGAATGTAAAATGCTCTCATGTAAAAGCGCTTTGGGACCATGTCTGTGAAAGGCGCTATATAAATAAAGATCTTCTTCTTCCTTGTATGAGCTGAAAGTTTAGAGGGACGGCCGGGTCTTTGAAGATTTGCAGTGGTCTGATACTCCTTCCATTTCAATATTATCGCTTGCACAGTGCTCCTTGGGATGTTTAAAGCTTGGGAAATCTTTTTGTATCCAAATCCGGCTTTAAACTTCTCCACAACAGTATCTCGGACCGGCCTGGTGTGTTCCTTGTTCTTCATGATGCTCTCTGCGCTTTAAACTGACCTCTGAGACTATCACAGAGCAGGTGCATTTATACGGAGACTTGTTTACACAAAGGTGGATTCTATTTATCATCATTAGTCATTTAGGTCAACATTGGATCATTCAGAGATCCTCACTGAACTTCTGGAGAGAGTTTGCTGCACTGAAAGTAAAGCGGCGGAATAATTTTGCACGCCCAATTTTTCAGTTGTTTATTTGTTAAAAATGTTTGAAATATCCAATACATTTCGTTTCACTTCATGATTGTGTCCCACTTGTTGTTGGTTCTTCACAAAAAATTACAGTGTTATATCTTTATGTTTGAAGCCTGAAATGTGGCAAAAGGTCGAAATGTTCAAGGGGGCCCAATACTTTCGCAAGGCACTGTACCATTTAGTGTGAGAAAAACAGCCAATAAATGGCTCCTTGGTTGACCATGCAACTAAATAGTGTCCCAGTTTTTTTAGTCAGAAAATCTGGTCACCCTAAACACGTAGCAACCAGTTAAGCGTGGTTTTGGCAAAACAGAAAGCAACCGGCACTTGTAACTCACTCACTTGTAACTTCATGTTTTAAGAGGAATTTCCATTTAAGCAGCAATAAAAACAAGATAAATGACCGTATCACCTCCTGAGCGGCAGGGACAGATCAGATCCACATCATGACACTGTGATGAATTCACAGATTCATGGATGTAGTTTCAACTGTTTATTAACAGGTTTTACCTAGAGCAAAGAACGACAGTGATCAGGCATATAGCAATAACGTTTACGACTGACGTAAAGCAGGTCGTCTGCAGTAAATAAACAGAGCTAATCAATACAGTAGCCAGTAGTGCCTCCTAGTGGAGCTTACAGTATTAATCATTTAAATCTTAAGTAAATTAAAATTAACAGGATTACATTTCTGTTACTTTTGTGTTCTACACAGTATATCCTTTTTTTTTTTACTTTCACTTTTAGCAATTTAACTGTCACTGTAACTTCCATAATAAAGTTAGAACCAGAAGTCAATACTATAACACAATGCACTACTAGTAAAGGACCATCTTAAACATAGTCCTTAAACCTGGCGGGTGGTCTAATAGCTCTCCCGGCAAGGGTTCTCTTTGGAGAGGTACCCGAACTCGGGGAAATAGTTGGAATACAGGACACAGGTGAACTAGTAGTAGTGTTAGAGGTGTCTGTGTCACCTTGGGTGGCAAAGTCATTGTCATTACTAGTCTCTTGTCTAGCACTTTGTGATACTGGCTCAGGCAATTCCTGTAAATGCCTCCTGTTCGTGCAGGCAATAGTTCCTTGGTCAGTTTGAATTAGATAGGACCTAGGCTCTTGAGCTTTCCCGATGACTATTGCTGGGGTGGTCCAGCCCTTCTCCCCATCCAGTTTGACATTAACACTCTGGCCAGGCTGCAGTTTAGGCAGAGGTCGGGTTGAGTGACTCCTGTTGTAGAAGAAAAAGGTAGGCAGCTTTGGATTGTTGGTCCTTTAATCTTACCGCCTGATGGTCAACTGCAGTTGGTCTCAGCTGCTGTGGCAACACGGGAACTGTGGTTCTGATTTCTTGTCCGATCATAAGTTGGGCTCTGACTTGTTGCAGTGATAGGTGTGGCTCTGTAACTAAACAAGGCGAGTTGAGGATCCGGTTGTCGAAGGATTCTCTTTGCAATGGCTACACTCCTCTCAGCAGCTCCATTCGCTTGAGGGTAGTGAGGGCTTGACATCGTGTGCTCAAATTTGTACTCCTAACTGAACCGGCAAAACTCTGCTGAAGCGATCTGAGGGCCATTATCAGAAACTAGCTCAAATGGGATCCCCCACCTGGCGAACGTGCACTTTAGACGAGGTGACTTGGTTGCTGATAGTGGAAGGTAAGTGAGAAATCTCAATGTAGCGTGAGTAATAGTCTGTTGCTACCAAATATCGTTTACCTTCAAGCTCAAATAAATCAGCGGTTATCTTCTGCCACGCTCCTATTGGCAGTGGTGTGGTGATTCTTTGAGTTGGTTTATTCTTGATGCAAAACTCACAATCATTTACAAGCTCAGCAATATCTCTACCGACACCAGGCCACCACACTGAATGTTAGCCCTTTTCCGGCACTTCGTGAGTCCCTGATGACCTGCATGTATTTGTGACAGCACAGTCTTTTGCATTGAAAGGGAAATAACAATGCGGTCATCATACAGCAACAGTCCATTGACTTCAGATAGGTGAGCTCTAGCAGCGTGATACAGGTTATGTGGTAGGCGGGACAAATCTGAGGGCCAACCATTACTTGTGTAACGAGTCACTGTTTGAAGAATGTCGTTGTTGCTTGTGGCCTCTCTCATTGCATTAAGTCTGTCTTTGGTGATTGGTCTGGTTTCAATCACAGTCTGAACAAGCTTTGACATCATGCTCTGTGTCTAACACAGTACAGTCCTGCAGGGTATTGCTAGAAAGGGTGTCAGCGGCAACAAGCTGTTTTCCTGGCACGTGAACAGCTTCTGCATTGAACTTCATTGGACGCATTAATAACCTCTGACACCTAAGAGGAGCTTTATCCAGGTCGTAGCTGTTGAAGAGTGGAACCAGAGGCTTGTGGTCAGTCTCAAGCACGAACCTGTCCATACCTTGTAAGTACCTCCCGAAGCGCTTGCATGCCCACACACTGGCAAGGCATTCTTTTTCTATCTGGGAGTACCTACGCTCGGTCTCTGTCAGTGTTCTTGAACAAAAGGTGACTGGTCGGAGTCCATCACTGTGTTTTTGGTAGAGTGCGCCCCCTAGGCCATAACTACTTGCATCTGCGCTTACCACTGTTGGCTTTGTTGCGCCATAATATGCCAGTACGGGTGCTGAGGTTAACATGCCTTTTACCTTTTAGAAGGCTTCCTCTTGTGCTTCTCCCCATGTCCATGCTGTGTCGCTCCTGAATAGGCTGTTGATAGGGTGCAGTTCCGTTATGTTCGTTGGGCTGGGAAGTTCCGCAATGGCTCTGACTTTCTCAGTGTCCGGTTGAATGCCATTCTTCCCAATTCTTCCAAAAATAATGGATTTCAGATTTCCTGAACTGACATTTGTCCTTGTGTAGTTTCAGTCCTGACGCTTTGATTGTTTTCATTACAGCTTGCAGATTCTGGTCATGGTCTTTCTTGTCCTTGCCATAGATCAGAAGGTCATCCATGACAACTTCTGTGCCGGTGTGGTCTCTCAGAAGTGAGCTAATTTTCTGCTGAAATATCTCCAGTGCAGATGTAATGCCGAAGGGAAGGCGACGGAAACAGAAGCGGCCCACTGGAGTGAGAAAGGTTGTACGTTTTCTGCTGCGCTCATCAATCGGGATCTGCCAATACCCACTGGAAGCGTCCACTGTGGAGAACACTGTTGCGCCTGACAGTTTTGGTGCAATATCCTCTAGTGTGGACAGGATGAACCTTTCTCTACAGCTTTGTTCAGTTTGGTTAGTGTTAAGCATATTTGTTTATGGTGCAAAGCCATGTTAAACAGCATACGTTTTATACGTCATGTGTGCCTGTGCACAAATGGTTTCTACTGAGCATGCGCAATAAATGGTCAGTGAAGTTCTCCGACCAAAGACGATGGCGGTGTGTGTTTTCTCTCCCGTGTAAGCTAGAAAAAGGGTTTGCTAGAAAGCCACTTTGGTGACTGTAATAACGATTGACTGCTGCAGAAATGGCAAACGCTACAGGTTATGGGCCCAGTCAAGCAGGCCAAAGGTGTTTCAGACTTTTATTCGACGGTGACGAAAAAAGTTATGAGCTCTGGGAAACAAGGACATCGATGAAGCCGATGTGGAAGCTCTCGCGGAAGATGAGAGGATAAACGGAGAGGCATATGCAGAGCTGGTGCAGTGTCTAGACAACAAGAGTTTATCCCTGATAATGAGAGACGCAAAACGCGACGGAAGAAGGGCCCTGGAGATTCTTCGTGAGCACTACGCGGGAAAGGACAAGCCACGCGTTGTGAGTCTATACTGTGAACTTTCCTCGCTCCACAAGGCTAGCAATGAAACGGTCACTGATTACATTATCCGAGCTGAGACTATATTCACGTCGTTAAGAAGAGCAGACGAACAGATTAGTGATGGGCTTCAGATAGCCATGGTTGTAAAGGGGCTACCTGATTCTTACAAGCCATTCGTCGTGCACATCACTCAGACAAATGAAGAAGTTACGTTCGGTGAGTTTAAAACAAAACTGCGAAGTTATGAGAGTACCGAAAAATACGGAAAAAGTGACCTTAATGTTGGAGAAGACAACTTAATGAAGACTAGCGGGGTAACAATGTCGCGTGGGAGAGGAAGAGGAAAGAAAATGGACCTAACTGATGTCGAGTGTTACGCGTGTGGCAGAAAGGGACACATGGCCAGAACTTGTCCAGACGAATCCCAAGTGAGAAGAGATGGGACACGCCACAGCGAGGAAGAGGGCGCAGTCGAGGACGAGGCCGTGACCATGTGAGGAAAGCTGACGGAGAGACAGAGGCAGAGCCTACATCTTTTTGTTTCTTCAAGATGAGCGATTTTCCTACACAAAAAGGTAACAAGAAGGGTCTCATGGTCGACTGCGGGGCCACATCACATATGATCAACGACGCCACAAAATTCAAGACAGTGGACAAAAGCTTTAGACCAGAGGATCACATGATCAAGCTCGCGGACGGAACGAAGGTGAGCGGGATGGCGAAGATGAGGGGAGACGCCGAAGTTTACTTGCTGAACAGCGAAGGACACCAAGTGAAGACGAGGCTCAAGCAAGCCCTCTACATTCCATCGTTTCCACAAAACATTTTTTCAGTAAAAGCAGCAACAGCCAGCGGAGCTGAGATCCGATTCAAGGACGGTGATGACTGGCTGGTCCACAAGAATGGTACCAAGTTCAAGATGGATGTGTATGGTAGGCTGTATTATCTTAGCACCATAGAAAATGAAAATGTTGATAATTTGTGTTTTAGTCATGACATTCAAACGTGGCATAGGATACTTGGTCATTGTAATTTTGATGATGTTGCAAAATTATAAAAAGTTGTTGAAGGGATGTCGATAAAAAGCAAAAACGACAAGCTCAATCAAAACTGTGAAATATGCACACAGGGCAAGTTCACACAAAGCAGGAACAGAGACGCAGACGCTAAAGCTACTAATGTATTAGAGCTAGTACATACAGATCTATGTGGCCCTATAGAGCCAGCTGGTAAAGACGGATACAGATATGCAATAGCATTTACTGATGATTACAGTGGGATGATTTTTCCATACTTTATCAAAGCAAAAAGTGACGCTTCTAAAGCTACAGAAAAGTTTTTTGCAGATGTAGCACCATATGGAAGGATAACATGCATTAGATCAGATAACGGTACAGAGTTTACTGGGCATGAGTTCCAGTCCTTACTTAGGAGTAATGGGATAAGGCACGAGACAAGTGCACCCTACTCACCTCACCAAAACGGAACTGCAGAAAGAGGTTGGAGAACCTTATTCGAGATGTCACGATGCATGCTATTGGATAGTAAATTACCAAAGCATTTATGGACCTATGCTGTACAGACAGCAGCTCAAATCCGAAACAGGTGCTACAGTAAGCGGCTAGAGCAGACACCTTACCGTGTTTTCACAGGAAAAACACCTAACCTATCTAACATGAAGGTATTTGGCTCTGAATGCTACATATATAAGCAGGATAAAAAGAAGCTGGATTCTAGGTGTGAAAAGGGTGTTTTCATAGGCTATGATAAATATAGTCCAGCATACAACATGTATTATCCTGAGACAGGCAAAATCCTAAAACATAGGCTGGTCAAAACTATTACTAAAGAAAGTGTTGATAGCCAGACTCAGACAGATTGAGACGTGGAGTATGACATTGAGAATTATGGAGATATACCACCGATGATAGTCAATAGGGGTCAGAGACAGCCTAAAGAGAGCAAAGAGCCCAGTGTTGGGGAAACTGCAGAGGCAGGTCTAACCCAGACCGATGCTACTCTGACAGAGCAAGGAGATGGGAGATATCCTAAAAGACAAAGAAAAGTTCCGGAATATTTAAAGGAATATCAGTGTAAAGCTGAGTGTAATACCGATAAAAGTGAACATATAGATTATTTCTACAGGGTGACTTATGATGTACCTAAAACATTTAGAGAGGCTATGGACTCTGAAAGGTCAAAAATTAATGTGGACTGACGCGATGAAAGAGGAGATGAACTCTTTGACAGAGAATGAGACTTTCAACTTGACTCCACTGCCAAGAGGCAAGCAAGCAGTAGGAGGTCGCTGGGTCTACACAGTGAAGGAGAGCGCAGATGGATCTGAGACTTGTAAAGCCAGATATGTTGCAAAGGGGTACCGTCAAGTGGAAGGCATTGACTATAAAGAGACTTTTTCACCAACAGCCAACATGACCTCTGTGCGAGCTTTGATGCAGGTGGCCGTGCAAGAGGATCTTACCCTACACCAGATGGATGTAAAGTCTGCTTACCTCCATGCTCCGATAGACTGTGAGGTATATATGGAACAACCGGAGGGTTTTGAAATCGAGTCAAACACAGGAGAGCACCTAGTGTGCAAACTCAATAAGTCATTGTATGGCTTAAAACAATCGGGACGTAATTGGAATATGTTACTGCATGATCACCTTACAGAGAATGGTTTTGTACAAAATGATGCTGATCAATGTGTCTATTGCAGAGAATCTGAAAACGAGAAAGTGATTCTGCTGGTCTGGGTAGATGATTTGATCATAGCGGCGAGTAACAATACCTTACTAAGTGAAGTCAAACAAATGTTGAAAAGAAGGTTTAAGATGAAAGATATGGGTCCACTTAAACACTTCCTTGGTATCGACTTTAAACAGAGTGAGGGAGAGGTTAAAATGACGTAAGAACGAAAATGCAAATGACTTAAAGAAAATGTTGGCAAAATTCGGAATGTCCGAATGCAAACCGAGATCCACCCCATGTGAGCAGAAGTTAAACTTTGACAGTGAGGGTGAAGTTATTGACTCAGCAGGATATAGAGAGATGGTAGGTAGTTTGATATACATTATGACATCTACTAGACCTGACCTGAGCTGGGTTGTGAGTAAATTATCACAACACCTATCAGAACCAAAGCAACAGCATTGGACTACAGCAAAACACCTATTGAGGTACTTAAACGGAACGATAAGTCAAGAACTACACTACCAAAAATGTGACAAAAGCCTACAGCTTGAGGGATATAGTGATGCTGATTGGGCAGCTGACAAAAATGACAGAAGGAGCACAACTGGATACTGTTTCAGCTTGACGGCAAATGGTCCAGTTATATCATGGTAGAGCAGAAAACAGCCAACGGTTGCATTATCAACCTGCGAAGCTGAATATATGGCGCTTGCAGCCACTGCTCAAGAGAGTATGTACCTTGTACAACTACTTAAAGGAATGGATGGTAATAATAACCATGTACCAGTCAAAATCTATGAGGACAATCAGGGGGCAATAGCTTTGTCTAAAAACCCAGTATGCAGACAGAGAAGCAAACACGTGGATATAAAATATCATTTTGTACGTTCTGCACACATAGATGGGAAAATATCAATAGATTACTGTCCTACTGCAAACATGGTAGCTGATGTCCTTACAAAGCCTGTGACAAAGGCTATATTTGAGAGATTCAAGAGATATTTGTTTGGAGAGTAATGTTAGATGACCAAAGGTAATAATGTTTACTTTTGAAGTTTTTGATTTTTGTGTTTACCACTGAAGTGCTAAAAACATGTCTTTGAGTGGGAGTGTTAAGCATATTTGTTTATGGTGCAAAGCCATGTTAAACAGCATACGTTTTATACGTCATGTGTGCCTGTGCACAAATGGTTTCTACTGAGCATGCGCAATAAATGGTCAGTGAAGTTCTCCGACCAAAGACGATGGCGGTGTGTGTTTTCTCTCCCGTGTAAGCTAGAAAAAGGGTTTGCTAGAAAGCCACTTTGGTGACTGTAATAACGATTGACTGCTGCAGAAATGGCAAACGCTACAGTTAGATCCACACAGATGCGAGGTTTCTTTTTTTTTTTTTTTATCACTGGCACCATAGGAGCACACCAGTCTGTGGCTTCCTTTACTTCCTCTATGATGCCAAGAGACTGCATTCGCTTCAGTTCCTTCTCCACCTGAGGTAGAATTTGAAAATGGGATGCGTCATGGGGTTACAATGCTGTATGGCTGGGCGTCCGGCCTAAGCTCTATTTTGACTGGCTCACAACTTAACAGTCCCCAAATAAATCATCGTATGACTCGAGTCCAATCACTCTGTGCACTAGTCCCATTTTGATTGCAGTTTTCCGTCCAAGTAAGTTTGTCGTGAAGGGGCCTGACATGACATAAATCCAAAAGGGGAAAGTCACTCCATGCTTTTCACAGTGCGTCATAAACTTGCCTTTACACGCGAGCTTTCCATCTGGACTTGTGAAGGTTGATTTTGTCATCATCAGGAGAGGGCACTGTTGCAGGGTTGAATATGTTTTCTCAGGAATCACTGTTACATCCGTGCCCGTATTTATTTATGTATTTATCATTACGGAACGCAACAGTTCTGCCATTGATTTGCAGGTCTTCATGCCATTTGTCCTCATCACATTCACTGCCATCAGCAACAGCCCCGAGAAACCATGCACTGCCTTTATCAATATTGCCGTCAGTAGTTTTAATTGCATTCACATTTTTTGTTTTGCACAGTGCTTCAAAATGCACCAGTTTATTGCATTTGCGGCAGTGTTTACCTGTAGCTGGACATACTGTAAACCGTAATCATGCTGTCTTCTACATCTTGTGCGCATTTTCCTCGCTTGTTGTGTCACGTTTTTGTATTGTTCATATTTGTTTTTGGCATATCTTTTGTTGTACTGCCTGGGCTGTTTGTACTTGCATTAACGGCACCCACCTCAACATTTGTTTCTCTGGCGCTGGCATTTTGTGCTTTAAGCTCCGACTGTCATGCAATACTGATTGCCTTCTCCAATGTCAAGTCTGGTTCAAGTTGTAACTTTTGTAACACATCTGCGATGCCGATCACAAGGCGATCCCTTATCTGTTCGTCTCTAGTTGCTCCAAAATCGCAGTGCTCTGCAAGCTTATAAAGCTCTCCTACAAACGCCTCCAAGCTCTCCCCTTGGAGCTGTGAGCGTCTACAGAAACAGGCATATTCATGTATCATATTTCGCTTTGGCACAAAAGTCATTAGAAACAATGAGTTCCGGTCTACTTCGGTCGCGCAAAATGGAGTAGCTGAGGGTGGCTTTAAAATTGATTCTTTATTTTTTTTTTACATCGATTCACATTTTATGCATATTAAATCGATTTTAAATCAATTTTCGATGAATTGTTACATCCCTATGATTGAGCCATGGCTATGTCAGGCAACTAGAAACCACGCTAAAATGGCACTGTACACGCCGTCTTTGAGGATTAAGTAAATAGACATATTGGTTACAAATAGCATTACTAGTTAGCTATAATATAGCTAATTAGTAATGCCATATTATGTCAAACTTACACATTTAATCCATTCGTCATGGCGTTCTGGATCTTTTCTTATAGTAAGAAATATGATGAGTGCGTATCGCGGCTCGCATAAAACGCTGTGAGGTTCCTTTATTGCACTCGTGAATCGGGCAAAACTCTTCCATACACTGATTAAGCCAATGAGGACAGTCGCACTGCAATGGAGAATTCATGCAAACCTGGCATATCGCCGTAAAACCACTGTATGCGCCATAATAGTCACTAAATAGCCGGTTGTTCCACTATGATAGTATGGTTTTAATGGGCTTTCTTGACACCGTGGGTAGTTGTGAACTTTGACCGGAACATTACCACGCATGCGTACTAATAATGCTAATTTGGCTTATTGTCTGTCTATAGAGTTCGGGAATGTGACGTCATATCGCTATTAGGGATGTAACGATTCATCGAAAATCGATTTAAAATCGATTCAATATGCATAAAATGTGAATCGATGTAAAAAATAAAAGAATCGATTTAAAGCCACCCTCAGCTACTCCATTTTGCCCGACCAAAATAGACCGGAACATAGTACTTTAAATGGTAGTATTATGTTCAAACTGCCAAAAAAATTAATTAATAAATAAATAAAATAAATATAATCTCAAAATGTTTGCTTTGCTACATAGCTTATTTATGATGAAAACATGTAAATTTACAAGCACTCTGTGGAAATGATTGTAGTTCATTTTCATGTCTTAATTTTTTGTAATGTAAAGTTCTCTTACTGAGACAGGTGACAGATGTTAAAACAAAAACAAAAAAAGGTTTAAAAAAATAGGACAAAATCAAAATCGGGAACTTCAAATCGGAAATAGAATCGAATCGGGGCTTGAGTGAATCGTTACATCCCTAATCGCTATGCATTATTGGGATTAGCAGCAATTTTAAACTAATGGAGATTTTAAAAGTTAAATTACTGGAGTTATTGTTCACATTAAAACATTTGGCCTTTTTTCCTCATTTTATACTGATTTTAGCTCATCTTAGTAAATGGAAATGTGTTCTAACAGCTGCAAAGATGGCGCAAATCCATGGTAACTGTGGAATTTCCTGAACTCTATTACGCCCACTGGGAAATCGCTGAGAAACGCTCGCTCCCAGACTACATGTCTGATAAAGCATGTAGTTTGGCAGGCCAGGCAAACCCGTTAGTATGTAGACCCAGCGATTGTGTTATGGAAATAAGCCTGACAATCTGTGCCACGTTTGCCCCCGACCAATGCCAATCACTCTCTCACACACTACACTCATACACAGGCACGCTCAGTGAAGTGTCCTGTATGGGCTAATAGAACGTATGAGTAATGCCACAGATATTTATCCATACTTGTGACAATCTGTATTGACTATTGACTGAAACAACTGTCAGGTGTATGTTCCGTGAAAAGAGGGCATTAGAGCAGAATTAATATGAATTAAGATCAGTTCAATAGATTTTTAATATGTAGTGGAAAGTTATGTTGTTTGTTGTTGGTTGTTAGGTGGCTGCTTGCGCCACTTGTTAGTAACTATGATGAACAGCGTTTGGGAGTGCGGGCATTTCACTTGCCTGTGACACATTCATTTGAACAGCAATTATTCATATCTCATTCACACAGTCATATTAGTTTACAGGGGACAGATTTTTTTTTTTAATAAGATTTCCAAAAGCCCCCTGTAATGAATAAATAATATAAATCCCAAAATTAAAATCAGGATCTCTCAATTTTTACACATTAAACGCCTTAAATCCGTATGAAAACGTTGAATTTCCCTCACTTTTATGTCAGTAATCCACACATTTTATTTAAGTACCTATTGTTCGCTCGCTTTTGACTCAGCATCATTAGGCTTATGTCATACAAATACTAGATGGGGAGCCCTATAATTAAGCTGAGCCTATGGGATAGAGTAAATGCTGGGATGAAGGGAAGGGCACTCACACAACAGAAGACGGGAGACATTGTGCAATAGTACGAAGAATATCACCGGTGATTCATTGGTGTTGATGCCCATATCAGGAAACCATTCACTGAAAGGCTGGGCACTATGCAATTCCAGGTACCGCTATGAACCCACATTTAACACGACAGCGCTGTATAAGGTCACAGAACGTTTGGGGCTTTGTCCTAAAACAAGGATGACAAAGGATGACAACAGCCGATGAATGTGCCTTTACCTGGTGTCAGGTGAGAGGCTTGAGTCAGATATCACTGTGCTCATTCATACCTCACACTGATACAACACCTGTTTAATCCTATACAGAACCATTTAAAGGTCTGAAGAGGGAAAGAGCGCCAGCTACGTCACATACCAAAAGTGTTAGAGCACAGCGTTGTTTATCTAAGTCTGTTCTCAGACCTTCTACACCTAATCTGTCTATGGGAAACGCAGAACCCCTTCCCGTTATAAGAGAGGATGTCCGACTGGAGAGGTATCCTATAATTAAATATGACAAATAATGTATAGTCTATACAGCCTACCCCCTGGCATGTGCTTTCATCTGCGT
Source organism: Proterorhinus semilunaris (assembly GCA_021464625.1). Classification (NCBI taxonomy): domain Eukaryota; kingdom Metazoa; phylum Chordata; class Actinopteri; order Gobiiformes; family Gobiidae; genus Proterorhinus; species Proterorhinus semilunaris. The sequence goes on from CM038351.1 coordinate 28,204,055, forward strand.
AACATACATTCAGTTTCTCAACAGTCCTTTCACGAGTCAGGAGGTTCACATGCATTTCTCTCAGTAGGTGACTGTGACCGGCTGGTTTCACTGTCGTCACCTCTGTGAACATCAACTATACAGTGTGAAGAGTTTTCCCACATTACTAACAGGCTCTCAAACCATCGTACTAAGGAACACCTTACATGTCTTGAATAATTCAAATAGCTATCATTGTAGGAAGAACTAATAGTTTATTTTCTTGCCACCATGAAGAGGAAAGGGTTTGTAAAGTACATTTGCATAAAGTGAGTGTAACAAGAATAATATAATCCCCTTTCCCACACATCTGTTTCACATTGACAAAACCAAGGGCCAACATAACAGGCCATTGTGGTTTTTGGACCTGTTCCTAGCTACATGTTCAGGAATCAAACTCCAAGGGAGAACAAACGATAAGTGAAATATGTTTTATTGATCTAACATGTTGGCTTTTAGATATCACACATTAATTTGTATAGCCCTGGTCAGGGGGAAATAATTGCGCAATCATAAAATGGGCTGAGAGTGGGGTAACCTTAATTTAGCCAGTATATCCATAATGATTGTTACCGAAAGCATTTCTTTCAATATGTATCAACTTGATACTGAAAAAGTAGAGTCTGTCTCTCTGGACCATAATTTCCAGTTTATTGGTTTGTAAATTATCATCAGTAATCTCATGGGGAAAACTGTATTTTAAAAGGTTCAGCTTCATTATTTAAAATTGTTAGAAGATAAGGGCGATGTTGTGCATGTTAAGACGAACACCTGGAGGCATGAATGACAAGCCTGTGTTCAATAATGAAGGGCCAAAAAAAAAAGGTTACAGGGGAAGTTCATTGGAGCCAGGAATTTCTGGAATCAGCCGCCATTTCCTTACGGTTTCAGGAAGAAGTAGGCCACAATAAATCTATTGTTAATGTTAAAGTCTATGGTCACAGATTGTTATGCAAGGGTGGTAAAATACCTTGCTACCTCTGAAACATCCATCCATCCATCCATTTTCTCCCACTTGTCCGTTGCCGGGTCGTGGGGGCAGCTGTTGGAGCTGCCCAAGTCACATAGCACCAGTCCCCTATGGCTCCTCCTGCAGGTGGTGGGTCCACGGGAGGACCTCTGAAACAAGTGTTCTCAATTACTGCCCCTTTGTGGCTGGAGTCATCATCTTCGTCTTGTCTAGTACAATCATTACATACATTTGGATCTTATAGGCTATAAGGCGGCTGTTGTTTGGTTAATATTTTCTATGGACATGAGCTTTGTAAAAGGTGATGACTGTCCACTGCAGTCCCGTGAGTCGTTCCAGTTATCTCTTGTAAAATATGAAGACTGTAACTTGATACAAAAGTGGCAGGTGAAGTGTTTATAGGGATTTCTTGCGAAAGTGAGATACATGTCTGTGATGGCTCTGAGAGATTGCCAATTTTTTGTTCAAACAGGTTTTGGAGTGGGGCTGATTCGGGATGTAACAGAAGGAAACTAAGTGAACGACATAACAACAGTCAGCATTAGGTTTTCTTGTGAATTCAATGCAAATGTACGAGGTGTGCTTTGCTTATCATTTACATCGACGTATGTTAAGCTGCTTTTACCGTCAATGGCTCATTCATTCAAACAAACTATTTTACAGTTTTTCTCCATTGGTTTGGCTCATTTCTTGAAACAGAAGTTACATTCTCAAAACTCTAAGATCATTTGGCAAAACAGTCCTAAGTTCAGCACAACACTATAGCTCACTCAGCAGAAGCTCATATCTCTCCCAAAACAGTTCACTCATGCTTCAAAACAAAAATGTCCTTCTCATTTAAATAGTCAATGCTAGCCTGGTTTTACCCTCGTGCTCATTTCGTTTCGTACAGAGGGTCTGGAACTTCACAATTGAGCTCCGTTATCAGGTGGGAGGGGTGAAGTCCTTTGAAACGATTGGATCAGATTTTCGCTAGCGTTTGGTCGTGACGTATGTAATGCGCCCGTGTTGAGTGAAGCGTCATAACTCTTGGGAGCATTTCCTGCGCATTCTAAGGCTTCAGTTATCATTTCTGGATATTTGGGAGCCGAACCAGAAAGGATTGAAGAGCTTCCTTTACGTTCGTATCCGCCGCCATTGCTGAACTACAACCAGCAAATGCGGCGCAAATGCTTGACGTCACCTACAACACCCGCCTCCCCCGCTCGCTGAATGGTAGGTTGAAATTCAACCGATGAAACGCAGCCACTGAGCTCAATCCCAGACGTACATGTAGGGAAAAGATCATTGACCGGAGTTTACGGATGGCTAAGGCCAGGCTGAGTCAATGCACCGAAAATGGCAAAGATCCTTCTCAATTGCTTTGGCTCATTTCTTGAAACAGACCGGACGTTCTGTTAGGGAATTTTGCTTGTTTACCAAAAACGGCTCTGAAGATGCTCTGTTATTTCTGCCTCAGAAATAGTAAACAGATTAAACACAAGTTCACACAAGAGTTTCTACTGGCCAGGGAAAGAGAAAGTAGGTCCTTGCCAAACCACTTATTAGCCTCTTTCATCGATTCTCCCTCTTCCCTGGTCTTTTATTGAACATCACACACGCCAACACCCCCGTACACCACATCAAACAAAGTAAGACTTAAACTCCTCCTTTCCTGTTCCCAGGAGAGAGGGGGGCAGAGGTCAGGGGGTCTTTTCTGCCTTCCTCCCAAGGCAGGAATTTATTACCCCTCGTAAACCAAAAGTTACTTATCCCTGTTATCGATCAACCACATCCTGGAGTTTATCTAAACATACAGGTCATGTAAGGGATTCATATGGTATTCATGATATTGTGTTCTTGACTAATTTTGACAATTGTACAGACTATTGTGCATGTGACGACTTATACAATGAAATGATGCTGAAACGTTTTGGAGCGAACAACCATTAGACTCAACAAGATCTATTCACTTGGAAATTGTCCTAATTGTAGGCTACATGTACATAACCATTTGCAAGATGTACTGAGACATTGAGACATGGACTTAGTAAGTAAGTAAGTGCATTATTGTCATTGTACAACTGTACAATGAAATAGTGTTCAGGTGTTAGTCCTGAGCTGCTGCGACTGAGCCGCGCTTGCATTGTGTCAACCTGACCCGCATGACCTTGGAGGTCGGGGAAACTGTAGCACTCGGAAGAAACCTGGCTGGCTGCCCTCTGTCTCCTCTGATCCTCTGAAATGGTGCAGCGCCTCCTGGGTTTGTCCCCGTTTCAGAGCGTGGTGTCCTGCACTAGTCAGCTCTACTTCCTCTTCCTCCCTCCGCTCCCTCTGGGTCACAACAGTCTTTCACCATCTCTCTTTCGTTCTTTTTTGTTTACTGTAGATCCTCTTGTGACGCCTCGACTGTGCTGCAGCCGTGTGGACTCTTGGTGCCTCTTCAGTGTCTCAAAAGAAGAAATGTGTAGGTCTCAAATGGGTTTAGCTGCAAATCTAGCATTTTGTTTACCTTTATAAAGCTGCTTTCTTCACAACCATTTTAGACTCTCAAAGTAAACAAATCCACTAAACCTCCACAAAAACACGGCAAAGACGTACAAAAGTGTCAAGAAAAATAATGTGAAACACATAAAACACAAATGCAGTTCGCAGAAAAAGGCAAAAAAACTCAGCTGCACAAGGAGAGAGGGAAGTTGCCTAGGCATTTGCAATTTGATGAAATTAATGAGAAATTAAATTCTGTTGTGAACAATTACCAAGTGGTTTGGAGACTTGTCCATGTTTTTTGAGAATGTAATTTCTGTTTCAAGAAATGAGTCAAACCAATGGAGAAAAACTGTAAGAAAATGGAAAATAGTTTAATAACATTGCGGTTTATTTTCTTGCTTTTCATCGGAATCCCCGGTGCCAATGAGATGGACTGTCATGTGAAAAATGCTGGACCTAGTAAATTTACAGATCAAAATCTGAAAAAAATGTCTTAGGCAGAATTAACCTGTCTGCTCAATGTCATAGTGAACATGTTGAGCGCGTGCACGTATGTAGTTTAGCTATGCAGATGAGGCTCCAGTCACTGCAGTGACCTCACTCACCTGCGGGAATGTGTGTGAGTGGGTTAACTGTAAAGTGTAAACTGTCACTGACTAATAAATCATGGTAAAGTACTATGACTGGAATGTATCGTCCTAACGTTAGCTGATCGTTAACTACTCATTTGCCGGCTCCGTCTGAAGTGCCCTTTTCAGTGCAGAAAGTTTCCATGACATAATGTAGGCCGACAGTGTTGTCACAACAGGTGACAGACAGGCAGCAGAACGGGGAGCATCGTATTGTAAGTACTTCCTGAGAGGACACACCTGTGGCTCATATCCAGACAGGTCCTGAGCAACATTTTGTACCATTCAATTATTACACTTTTTAAAAACGTAAAAGTAGCTTTGCTCTAATTTAAAAAATGTAATAAAAAAAAGACTCAACTTATATAGTGCCTTTCTACTTTCATTAGGCCCAAAAGCGCTTTACAGTATGGAACAAGTCACCCATTCTCTCTCTCTCATTTATGCACCAATGTACACAGACACTGGAGGCAAGATGAGTAAAGTGTCTTGCCCAAGGACACAACAGTGTACATCTTCAGGAGCTGACATTCGAACACTTTTGATCATGAGACGACCCGCTCTACCAACATCACTGTTGCCCCAATAAGCTCACAATAGGTATACACATATAAATATAAATATAAGACAAAGGTCAGTTTGACCGAAAGTTGTAGCAGTAATACATTTCTTAAAGAGTGAGAGGGTGTGCGGAAGCTTTTGTTCATTTTTGTATTACAGTTTTTCTCCATTGGTTTGGCTCATTTCTTGAAACAAATGACATTCTTAAAACTCTAAGATCATTTGGCAAAACAGTCTTATAGTTCAGCACAAAACTATAGCTCACTTGCAAAAGATCATATCTCTCCCAAAACAGTTCACTCATGCATACAATTGTGTATAAAACTGAAAAAAAAAAACCCAACAACAACAACAAAGAAAAGAAAAGGTTTGACATCACACATTGCACTCATACTGCCATGGAAATTGTAACCATTATCATTCACACAAATAAAGTAACTTCCATACATCAGAGTAAAAAGAAAATGTATTCAGCATAACATACTGTAACATAACACACAAACAAAAAAACGATGAAATCTAAATGCAGCCAGCCGACAGTGCTGTAAATAAAGCTGGAGTTTCACCACAATTCTTCACTGGTCGCTGTCCTCACTCTCCCACTCCTGGTCTGTCTGGCCAAAGATTCTCGTCCACATATTGTGTTCTTGGCTAATTTTCACAATTGAACAGACTATTGTGCATGTGATGACTTATATGAAATGACGCTTACACGTTTTGGAGCAAACAACCATTAGACTGAGAATCAATAATCAGTTTAGATCAAGAAGATCTATTCACTTGGAAATTGAGCTAACAAAAGATTGAGCTAGCAAAGACATTTGAGACATGGACTTAGACATTTGCAATTTGATGAAATTATTGAGAAATTCGATTCTGTTTTGAACAATTGCCAAGTGGTTTGGAGATTTGTCCATGTTGTTTTGAGAATGTAATTTTTGTTTCAAGAAATTAGCCAAACCAATGGAGAAAAACTGTAATTGCCCTGCCTTCTACGCAACTGTCGCCTCCTGGGTGTGCGGAGTTTAAACAAAAATATAAAAATTATATTTATTTTTTCATACACTTTCATGTCAACTATTCACCCAAATTAGACCAAAAACTGTAACAATTAATTGCTACAATGCTAAGTCATAATGTGTTACACGACATTGTATAAAACACAGCAGTTCTCACGTTTTTTTGTTGTGACCCCGTATATATTTGACACTCCCACAGGGCAAGCTTTCTATTCAGACACTACATAGAGAATATACCTCCCATATGAACCCTGAAATGATCCTGCGACCCCCAGGTTGAGACCACTGTATTAAAACTGGGGTACCTGACTTTTTGTTGTTTGTTTTGCTACAGTGTAAATTTGTTTTGCCATCACAGAGTATGTTGTAAACACAGCAAAACATTCCTGTTGTATCTTCATCTAACATTTTATTGAGCGATGCAAGATAGAAATAGAAACTAAATGAGTGCAGTTGCATTTAGGGGTGGTCCCCCCGCTTCACTTTACCACCGCTCAGAGCTGTACATGGGCGTGAAATAAAAATATGTTTTCTTATTATTATTGTTAGCAATAATGTCACGGAGAAAAGCGCGAGAGGTACAGGACTTTTATTTAACCTTCCTAAAGAAGAGGCCACTCGCCAGAAGTTGCAATTTCTCCCCGGGATTCAGCGACTATCAGCCAAAATAGTGTTTGACTGTGACCGTGACTGATGGATGCTTGATGAACCTTGGCCAGAATCAAAGTGGATTAAGTTTTATAACCAACGCAAGTCCCATAATGGAAACACCTGATGGACCAGAGCAGTGAGTCAATCAAAACGTGTGTTAGCCATTTATTAAGCTGTGTTGCACCTGTCAACTCCTTATAACTGTATCATGAAGTAACTTCACTTTTTGCTGTGGTATTTATATTTCTACTATTACTAAAGTGGAGCGAGAGAGGGGGCGAAGTTAAATGAATCGTTTTGTCTTCCCGGTGAAAAATACCTAAAAATACCTGGCTAAAATATCATGATACAGATCCTTTAATAGAATATCAACAGCTATACAGCATGAACCTACTGTCCATGGACACTTGCTCATGGCAGTATGAACACCCAGATTAAAGTGTTTGTGTTGATAAAGTGGCACTGTAAAAGTGAATGACAGGCAGGATTTCCTCTGGATTACCTCAGTCATGTACAAAACAAATACTGCTCTAATTATAAGTGAGTGATGTAAGGCGTTAGAGACATATAGAGGATTCCCTTGCAAGGCAAGGCAAGTTTATTTGTAGAGCAAAAACTGGACTAATATGGTCGTATTTCCTGGTTGCGACTTGTTAATGTCAATGTCATGTACATACTGTGCTAATTTCATCACGAGGTGAGCGGAAGGCGCGTGGCCCACAGGTGCAAGGTGTTTTGTGGCAGGCTCAGGACAACTGGTTTCTGTTTAGCTCTTGGCACAAAACCCACATGCTTTCGAAGGAGTTTCCAAAAAATCCCTAACACATTCTGATTTTTTTTTTTATTGTTCTGTATGGTTTTAGTTCTGTTTTCTTAGAATTGTGTGAAGATGTTACTGTAAGTAAACAACCCAATCATTATCTTTGCCCATCTGAAGAGCTGCAGTGATGCATACCTCTCTGTGATGGAGGTGAGAGAGTATCAGATCAACTCTGACTGGTCTGAACCACCTGGAGAGTTTCTGTTGAAAATATCATCAGTGCTGAGTCCGGCCTACTGTGTATCATTATCTCCTGTAAGGAGGCGGAACTTGGACGGGGTTTTCAATGTCTTGCTAACATTTCATGATTAATTATTTCATGTTAAGTCATACTCATAGTACATGAATGAAAAACAGTACACTAGAACACACAAATGATTTATTAAAGGAAACAAATCATTTCAAAAGAAGTCCTTGGAATTGTGTAACTTAGAGATTACAACTCCTGGAGCGACTGAGAGCCTACACAGACATGATGGGGAAATGTGCTCAACACAAACTGGAGAAGTTATCCAAGAAACCATCTTTGGTTTTCTTGTTTTTTAACTAAAGCAGAACGAAACTTAAGTCTCGATACACGGTGGAGTAGTATATGACAAATAGGTGAATCCTTTATAAAGTCTGCGGCATACAGTATATACAGTGAAAGATCTTCCGCATAATTTAACAGCAACTTTGGTCAGTATGCCATTTCATTGTCCTTGTAGGGAAATGTATCCTCTGTATTTAACCCATATTTCAACCGGTGCCTCAGGAGTGCATGGGGACCCGTTTCCAGGCAGGATCTTGATTGGGGTTACCTAGAAGTTTGGGTTTTGTCTTGCCTGTTATGTATGTTTTAGTAGTAGGGTAATAAAGTGCCTGGATGCACAGATGCACTAAAAACATGCAAACTCCACACTGAAAGCCTATTTTTTTACTTTCGAAACTCCTGGGTGACTGAGTGAGAGCAAAGCACAAACATTATAAAGCCTAGTTATAGTGGCGAAAATGTTTGCATACTTTATAAATAAAATCTACATGTTTCAAACTGAAAAGCGCTTTAATATGCCTACTTTGTACAAAGAACGCATCTAAATTTAGACTTTACCCATAACCCTAAGTGTGCTGCCTTTTCAATAATCACTTGTGTAATGACAGTTTTTAGAGTAATTAAATTAGAACCAGTCGCAGCACATACACGGACTAAACCCTGGACGACTGGGCCTTTAATCAATGCAGAGACGGCCGTCTGACGCCATGCTGAGATTGCAAAGGCCTCTGCTGGCTGCTCCTTTCACACCTAAGACAAAGGCCTTCCTGTGTCTTGCGCTAAAACAAAAGGTGATGTTTGCATGATAATCTCAGCCCATGTGACGTCACGGTTTTGGGGCCCTGCTGTGCGCCTCCTGAGTATATGTATTGGTACAGTAGCTCTGCCCCGGCAGAGCTCACGATGCAAGACTGTGTGTCGGCTCTCCGCATATATATGTGTAAAATAAATGTGTTTACATCTTTGATTTAAGACAAATATCTTTCCAGCTTTTTCCTTTATTGGGGTATGAAATTCCACGACACTTGTTCCAAAGAAGGAGTAAAAATAGTTTCCGTCGTGTGTCACCCCTTGTCATTGTCATTGGTATAGTGCGCCTCTCATATAGTCAGATGAGATAAGACTGAAATATTAGGTGTGTCCAGGTGAGAAAAGCAACCTATTGTAGAGCTATTGTAGAGCTACAATTATCCCGCGTGATCACAAAGCAGCTATGACAGTTACACTGGCTCCTCACATGTCGAAATTATATGTGGTTTCCCCATAATAACTACCTGCATGCTGCAGATAAAATTACGAACACATTAGTCACGATCTGTATTTTGTTATTACATACATTTAATAATAATAATAATGCATCGGTTTTATATAGTGTTTTTCTGGACACTCAAAGACGCTTTACATTGCACTATTCATTCACTCCATACCTGGGGCAGACTGACGGAAGTGAGGCAACCTGTCTGTGCCATCGGCCCCTCCGACCACCACCAACCATTCACTCACTCACTACATTTACTACATCAATCAGTGGGACAGCCTAGTGTGTGTCATCTTTTTCCCTCGGAGGTTGAGCCCTCAAAGGAGTGGCGTGGAGCGGGGGAACAATAGTTTGTTCAAAACAGAAACAGCAACATGGCTCAGGAATGAATAATATTTATGAATGACTGCATAGTAGTGGTGGGATTCTCCCGCTCTCTCCTCCCACACACCACGCAACACAAGCGAGAGCCAACCTCGGGGATCACACCTTAAACAAGCATTTACAACGGTATGCATTCACAAGTTTCCCAATGTCAAGAGTGAAATAATCTCATAAACCGCCTGTGGTAGACAGGGGGCATCTAAAACCAGGACTGTTAAGGTAAGTGCAGAGGCCAGCCGGTCTTAAACGAGTACTATCAGGTTAACTGTACAGGGTTGAATCAGGTCTAAACTATAGATGCATTTGACTATATTCATTAGATTAAACCATGACCTTGTTTACAACAAAACACCAATCCACAGAAAGACAAAAACATAATGGGTCTTTGGATGGATGGGTGGGTGGAATCAATCAATCAAAGTTTTTTCTATAGTACTTTACAACAACACTTGGCAGACCAAAGTGCTTTACATAAAAACACTGGGGGAAAAAACATTCTGTATAAAATGACATAAAATATCAAAACACAGGCATACAAGCAAAATAGAGTGGGTGGATGGACGTTGGATGGACGAGTGGATGGGTGGGTGGGTGGATGGGTGGATGGTGACGATAATGCACTCCTCTGTCATCTCCCCCGGGCTAATCTTGGGCTGTTGTCATGTTGGCTGCCCATCAACATTGATAGGTCAAACGCACACAATGCACACAATTTGCCAATAGAGACAATGTGCATCGTAATTGCTCTTTACAACACCTTATGTAGAAGTCTTTTTGTAATGACAGCTGTTGACTTCTGGATCCAACGTCCAAGTTTGTCTTCTTTGGACGTGCTTGTCCTTTTCCTATTTTCAGTTTGGCATTAATCCAGGCTCATCAAAGCCATGTCTTAATTTATGCTTTATTTACCCTAGAGATTCCCTTTTGAGAAATTCCCCATTCCATCCCCTTCGGATGTGACCCAGACTCAAACTCACAACATGTGTGCCACATCGCAGGCCCAGAAGGAATCTTTCTGCCCACAGTGAATCACAGCTCTTCCGAATGGTGTTTTCTGGTTATTTCCCCCCCCCCCCCCAGTTACACTATCTCCACGGTGGTGTTCATGTGCAGCTTTCATGCAGACGCTCCGCCACACGCAAAAATAACAGACATAACATTTAGACAAGCCACATCTGTGTTTTTAAGTTTACTGCAGGGGCACGCTCCCCTTTCCACGCAAACTCTCGTGAGCAATCCCCGCCACATTTCACATTCAGTTACCTCTTACACTATTTGCAAGCTTCTAGCGAACAAACATTGTGACTTTTAAGTGCTTTAAGTCATGCAAGGAGTTTTTGACTTTAATTCTTTGGACTTTGCTGTGGAAATTCATCATGCAAACCGTTACAAAAGCGCCTGGGCTCGTGGGTCATGGAGTTTGTGTTATTGTAGATTGATACACAAGTAACATCTGGCGGCGCTCCTATCCCATAACCTGTAGATCAGCCTGAACGGCCCCGGTAACAAATAATAAAATTCAGATAATGTTTATCAACAACTTTGTGGGCAGTTTGCGATGAAAACATGATCTAGCTTTGAAGCTCTCAAACATTTATCTGCGGTAGCGGCTTGAGGAAGTGTAATATTTGGAGTGGTTTGACCGTTGCATACACAGACAGGAGTGTAGGTGTGACTGAATCTACAAGACTGTACATCTCACTGGATGGCTCATCTACTTGGGAATATGGGTGCACTTTTCTCAGTAATTCTATGGCGAACTATGGCGATAATGCATTTTGTAGGTTTGTTTCTATATCATTTCTCCGAAAGTACCACATTTCCTATTTAGTCACAATACCGTGAAGCAATCTGAGGTGCTTTCCATTGTGATGCCATGCTATAACTGCCCATTAAATGTAAATGCACAAGGGTGTAGTCATTACTGAACACCAATTGTGAGCTGAAAGGATCAATAGATAGAATAGATACTTTATTGTCAGATGCAAGGATCTGAAAATTGTTTTGGATAGTTCAGCAGCTAAGTATCAACTCAAAGACATACAGGTACAAGACATTTCACAAAGACATGAAAACAATTGTCCGCCGCCCTGATGGTAACAGCACAACGAACAAGTCATTCTGGAATACGCTTCTTTTCATTCTCTGCTGAGCGATCCAAACTATTAGGTCAGCAAAAAGTCTGGAGCGGACATGTGCACAATCATCCTGAAGTGAACGTGAAATACGCTGAGTCAGAGATTCTGAAATATTTGGAATTTGTTCCTTAAAATAAGCAAGACTGGACTTTCACAGCGCCTCTTCACACTGCGAACGCATCAGGCCTGCTCATATAAGTGACTCAGACGCAGGGTCAGAGATTGGCCAGCGGAAAATTTACAATGCCAATATGTCGGAATTGTTCAAAAAATATATTGGATCTTTAATAGATCCTCATTTGAGCAGATGTCGATGATGTCTTTTCCTCCACCTCCGACATTCCCTACTCTCAGGCCAGTACAGCGCGGAAGAAGTGGACAGGCATGCAGGGAAACAGCACGTTACTGTTGTTTTGGGTTTAAAAATTCCATTATGAATTGTATACTAAGTACCAATCTCATAAAACATTTGACCTTCCAAGTACTTATGAAATGCAGTATTTGACCTTACCAGTGACAGCACTTATAAAGTGTTAAATTGAGATGAATCATGTCTAAATTGGGTGTGATTCATGTCTAATCCAGAAAAAACAAACAAAAAACACTTGATTAACATGCATCACAAAAGTATATATATTATATATTTTCCTTTAAAAAATTTGTAGGCCTATGCCAGGGGTCTTCAGCATCCTTGTAATGGCTGCCTTCGGCCTTGCCAAAAAAACAAACAAACAAAAAACATAAAAATGAGTATTATTGCTAAGCTGCAGTATATGTTTTATTTATATTAAAGTTGGCTAGTTTTTATTTCAATGTTACAAAAATAGAAAGGAGACAAATAGGCCTGCATGGTTCATTGTTTGAATTAGGCTATTAAATTATCCACGCGATTTCTCTTTGGCCCCTCCTGGAACCGTCACCTTAACGTGGTGGAGGGGTGTGAGCACCCGAATGATCCTGGGAGCTCTGTTGTCGGGGGCTTCGTGTCCCTGGTAGGGTCTCTCATGGCAAACAGGTCCTAGGTGACGGGTCAGACAAAGAGCGGTTCAGAAGCCCCTTATGAGAGACCAACAGGCCCGGTTAGAATCATGAGGCCGTCCTTCTGTGGACCCACCACCTGCAGGAGAAGCCCCACGACCCAGCAACGGAAAAGTGGAAGAAGATGGATGGATGGATGGATTTCTCTTTGGCGGAAAACGGGACAAAAGTTTAGAGCAGTATATATTAAAATATTTCTACAAGGAGATACTTAAAATTACAACAACCAACATTGAATATTCAATGATAGGGGAATATGAAGCTTTATAGGGGAAATCCTGGAGATTAGACACGATTGAGACTCTCCATGAGACTCTCCCTCAGGCAGGACTGAAGAGGCTGTGAGATGGGTGTGGTGTCTCCCTCCGAGGCCCAGTCCAGCACAGTTTGAGAAGAGCATAGTCCTCTTTGATGGCTTGTGCGATTTAGCCACAGTGTCAAAAGGCCAAGGGTGTGACACGTACAATAGATGCAACATAACATAAAGGAAAGCTCATTGTTATGCCTGAATTAAGCAAAAGGTTATTGTCAGGCACCGATAAACAGGACACGGAGATACAGTATGTGACAAGATGAGAAATTGTGTTGAATTTACATATTGGCTATCAATCGAGCTGTACAGTATTTTAAGGCATTTTTATTACGATTGCTGGGTTCTAATTCTTCTCCAAAATGCTACTTCAACATTGACAACATGCAATGTGCTGCATGTAATAAGTATTGTTGTCCTATATCTGCACTGGATACATCCTGGACCATATCTGTCCTGGATGTGGTTTTCGTGGCTTTTCATAAGGCTTTTACCGCACTGATAGTCAGAGGAAGAAGGAGTGTCTACAAATAAATCTTTCCTTTACCACTTTGTTGAGGTGAGGAATTATGAGATTTTTTTTAATCAGTGATTAGGCAGTGACAGAAATTAGTATTGGGCAATTTAGTGAAAATTTTAGTTAAAAAAAATATATATATATATATATATATATATATATATATATATATATATATATATATATATAACAGTTTCCTTTTCTCTCTTATCTAAATAAATCTCCATCAGAGGTAGAGGTGTTCTTGGATAAAATGAGATTAGTTTCAGTTTGTGGTTCCTGGTGGAAGTCTATTCTATTGAAATGGTTTCTATGTGTGCTCTCTGCTTTATACTGATACTCTTACTGTATCTGAGGAATACCACGCGCCTGACTCACTCCACAAAAATGCCACTCAAGGTACGGTTTAGATTAGGTGGTGGAGATTAGGAAACAAGATTTATTTTGTTTCCTTAAATAAAGACGAAAATAAGCAACAGAAGAAAGACAAAAACACAATAAACAAGCGACAAAAACATGATTAAGTGATGAAAAAGTGACAAAAATGCGCAGAGAAGCAGCAAAAGAGAAACAAAAAAACACAACTAAAAAGCGAGACAAAAAAAGGACAAAAACCAGACAAGAAAGAGACGAAGACACGACAAAGATGTGACAAAAAACATGGCGACAATGCAACAAAAAAGTCATGATCAGTTTAGTGGGTCTTTGCTTTCAAATGAAGCGTTACTTTGGCCTATAGGCTGTAAGCTCTAGTCGAGAAGCTTTACTGCAGGAAATGGACTTGGTTTATTTCCTAATTATTTGCAATACGATACAATGATTTAAGGAGTATCAGTACGGACATGTCATAAATACTTTGACTTTATTGTTCTTCTTCCTCCTTAACCAGGAAAGTCCCGAAACCGGAGTGCCCGGAGGAGCCCCACACAGGCACGGGGAGAACATGCAAAGGCCCCGGCCAGGTGGGAATCAAACCCAGGATCTTCTCGCTGTAAGGCACGAGCGCTAACCACTGCGTCAGCGTGCCGCAGACGTATTACGTTCTATTTCAAGCTTGGTCCATATTTTACAAGCCCCTCTGGTAATCAATGTGAACTTTTGTGTGAAGTTCATTGACTTAATAGGAGGAATTTTCCCCCCTTCTATTGTGTTGATCATTTGCAAATCATTAATAAGGGCATAGTCCAGTTCCCGTATGTTTTGGTGGAAGCAGGAAATAGACATACTGTACAAAGACCAGCTTCCTCCAATGCTGTTCCTTTTGTCATAAATGCAGCAATACCTTTGTGCATTCCTTTTTTACACTTTTTTTTCTACAAAAGCTAACTATTACAGTGCGGAGGACTAGTCTTGTGCCAGATACTGCCATCGTGTATTTGATATCGCAAAGACTTCCAAACTTCAAACAAAGACGTGTGCTTCCTAATTCTTCTAAACCAAATGTCCCCAAACGTTGTACCTTTTGAGTTCTGCTAACAACTCAAATAAAGGTGTGATAATACCGCTCCTAAGAGTACAGATTACTCAAAATGGTGATTGATGTAAACGTATTTCTCACCTCTTGCTTTTTGAGCACATATATGAGTCAAATAGTTGCGCACACGACTTGGATAATTGCAGTAAATTATGTTTATTCTGGGAGCATTGAGTTCATGAGAGCCGTCCAGCAGCCAATGCAAATATTGAAAGCAGAAGTTCGCCTCACCACAAACCACACACACACACACACACACACACACACACTCTGACTCGTCTCTGTCTTACCGTCTCCTCTACGTTTTAGAGCTGCTGTTATGGGCCGTTTGGAGCGTTTACAGCATGGCACCAGACCTTACAGTAAATGCAACAGTGAGATCAGCAGACTCCAGCATGATGGTGCCGAGACGCCTGCTGGTGAGACGTGAAGCCGTATTTACACTGATAACCTGCGGAGCTGAAAAGAAACAAAACATCAGTTGATAATTTTCCTTTACCTTTGTACCTCCTCACATGATTTTCCAAGTCGGGTCCGGTATAAAATAATCTTGAATCTCCCACGTGGCCTATCCATGGGTTTCAAATGAGGTGAATCTGGACTGTTGCAGCAACAAAGTGAAGCAAAGCAAAAAAGAACAACAAAAACCTGGAACCTGTGAATTGGCTCATGTAACTTGGTATTTTAGTTTACACCCAGTGTAGACATTATTTAGTCCAACTAAGGTCTGTTTGAGGCCTGGTTTGGTGCTGAATTTACTTGGTGGTACTTTAAATATTTTATGAGGTGTTATTTGGTGTGAAAAAAAAAAAACACTTAAAGACAGTCAAATAAATGGGGATACTTGGCTAATATCAAAATGACCCCCTGAATACACCATGGTAAATATTTTCCAAAGGGCAAATTAAGTAACACTTAGCCATTGTTCTTGTCTCTTTGTGTGTTTGTCATTCACAGTGGTTTAAATAATTAGAAATGATCTGACTTCCACTAAACTTGCAAACCGTTCCTCTACTGTATATCAAAGCCCGTAACATATTAATTTTTTTATTTTTATTCCTGACAGAGCAGCATATTATGATCACAAAAGAAGCAGCATTCCAGTCAATGTTTTTGTAACCCCAGACCCCTTTACAAGGTGTAAAAGCAGGCCATTCAGGCAGTAGGCTGACCTCTAGTGTCGGGATTCATAAGCGGCACATGGCGGCTATCTGAGCCACACTTGCCCTGAAGTCCGGCCAAGGGCCAGATCCAGTGAGCTGCGATCACGTAACGCTGTCTATGAATGGACTGGGGAGGTGAGGAGGGGCACAGGCAGACCCCTGGGTAAAGACATGGCATAAACGCTTTGGGCCCTGACAAGCCTCTTCCAAGAAAAACTATGGACAACTTTCAGAGAAGAATTAAGTGCTCTCATTAAAAACGTTTGTCAGTTCTATCCTTTTTGCTAATTTATTCATTGTTATTTTAAAAAGAACAAACAAATAAAAATAAATAAAAAAACACCACTCTGTTGACACATTTATGAAGATGGACTCTTCAAGCACTGGTCTAATTGTTGGATGAAATAAATCTTAATAAAAAATAATAATAACAGTCACTCACAGTGACTCGAGCCACTGTGAGAGGTGATTGTGAATTGGCATTTAGGCGGACCAGCCTTTCACAGAATGTCCTGTCATATCAGGGAGTGAGCTTCTGGAATAGTATTCCACTGTCAGTGAGGGATAGCGCAAGCCTCCCTACCTTTAGGAGTCATTTAAAAGTGTGGCTGAGGGACACACAAACATGTGATCATGTTTAGTTAATCATGTTAGTTAGTGTATTACAAAAAGGAATACAATTATAGTGTAATACGGGTTGTGCAATAAGAGTCAGTATAATATGCGTTATGCAATAGGGGTTAGTGTAATGCGGGTCAGTGCAAAATAGAATGATGCAATATGGGTCAGTGGAATATCAGGTCTGTCAGGGCATGTGCAATATTGGGGTTTGTGCAATACAGTTGATGTCTTTCCATGACTGTTTTCTCTATTGTCCTTTGCTGTCCACTCTTGCTATTGTTTGTTCTAAGCAGTGATCTCTGTACTCGTCCTTGTGTCTCTGTACATAGTTTGTATATAGTGTCTCTGTATGTTTTTACTAACTTATGTTTAACATCAACCTGCCAGGGGTTCTGCAGATGGAAATTAGCCTAAGGCTATAATCTGGCATATTTACATTTGTGAAAAGGTTAATTAATATGTATTGTCCCGCCTTTTCAAATAAATAAATAAATAAAATAATGTGTTTTATATTTTTCCATAATAACTGACAAACATAAAAACAGACTTTACTTTTCATCTCAAGGCGTAATGATAGACACATTTAGCCCCAAACGGATCAGAATAATCTGCTGTGCACTTTTAGAGCGACCTGTGCTCGGCGAGAAAGAGAGACAAGCGGCCCTCCCGCTGACACGCATACTCCCTGTGTCCAAATAAAAATGTACGGTATAAGCCTTTAAGCCAATAAATACAGAGCGCAGACAGCGAGGCATGGACAGGAGTCAGATGCTAGACACGTGGTCGGGCCAGTTAGTCGGCAGAGACCCTCTATAAATAAAGTTTGATTGATTGGTTGATTGATTGATATACAGATGCAAAATGCTTAGTGACGCACCGCATAATGAGAGTATAAAAATAAAATAAATAGTATATTCCAGTCAAAATGTCCTACTAGAGAACAATGGTCAGACATGCAAAACACCATTGGGATTAGTGGTACGATGCCTGGCAAAAAATTTTTAAAAAGTCTATTAGGCTTTTCTGAAGGACCGCCTTCTGTTTTAATGACGCACGCTGTAGCATTGTTTCAATAAGCTTAAGATTTCTCACATAGAGAGTTGCAATAATTTCTTTGCTGATGGTGGAGTCGCCAATACTGCACAAGATACAATAGCCTTCTCCAGCACAAATGTACTGTAAACCCGGAAAAGTACAGTAAACACACTTCTACTGTTTGAGGAAACCGACTCTCTTCAAACCATTCAATCAAAATCCAAACTTATTTGGTTCAGGAGAGTAAACTTATATGTTAATGGTTTAAAAATCACAATTGCAAGTTACATACTAGTGATAGCTCTAAGTAGTAAACATCAGAAAACGAATTTATTTCAGTGAAGATACTTAACATATTATTTAAATGACACTCTATCATAATTAGATTCCTCAATGCACAAAATGCTGGGTATGCCCTTTTATTTAAACTCTTACAAAACATACAAAAAGTACATTACACTTCTAGCAACGAGTTTTCAAAATGAAAAGCGTAGTTCACTGACATGATTGAGTTTTACAATAAAACCAATTTTCTATAAGTGATTTGGAGCCGTGTCTTATTCCATTGGTAAGTAGAAGTGGAATGCACCACAACCAAGGCATTGCATGTAAGTTGCAATGGAACTCGTATAGCCACAGCCATTGAAAATGGCAGACATGGAAAATAATGTAATGCATCTTGTATTTTTAGGTTAATTACTCGATTAGTCTTTGTTGGGTGTTTCACATCTGTGGTAAGCTAAAGTAAAGGATTTGTGAAGAAACCCTGATATTGTTGCCAACTAGGCTAATGCCTTTTCAGTGGCACTTCCTCCGGACACGGGGCAAACTTGGTTTTCGCCAAGCAACATATTAGACTTTCAAGTGATATTACAGCTCCTCACCTATTCTCGCTCTAAAAGTATGTACACCTCCAACAAGAGGCAGCACAGACATATTCACACCTTTCAGTAAACATGTATTATCGGGCACTGAATTTCCGAGTGGTGACAGAGACGGGTTTGTGAAATGTATTCTCCTATTTACCTGTGCAAGGTGTGTATAGAGGTGACTCTGATTTTTGTTTAGTTTACACACATACTGTAAAACCATTTGCAACATTCTTAGGCAACTTTCCCATCATTGTCCTTTTATGTATTTTCTAGTTTATCACTAACGTTTATCTTCAATATCCCTTTAAAAACGAAACCTTGAAAGACCCCATGGTTAAAAAGCTGGAAGTTTGGATAGTTCTATGAAACAAGCAAGTCATAATTTCCTGCAGTAAGCTCCAAGCACAGAGTAATGTTTGTGTTCTTGGCCTAAAGCTATAGATGGTTCGAGTGATTCCTGTCATGTGCTCTGCCTGCGAGTGCTCCCAGCAGGGCCGTATGCAACAGGGGGCTCACAGGGTCCCAATTTGAAAGGACAAAATATCTTCCAATAGTACAATAAATGATTGTTGAGATAATCATAGGACAAACTGAAGCCTCTTTCAAAAACCCGTGCTTACGGCACTGCTCCCTACTGCAGACCATGTTATTCAGCCGCTAGGGCAAGTTAACCCTTTGCATAACACTGGAAGAGCAATTGTCACACTTGGAATCAAGTGACGGCTGAAGTTTTCTTGGGCTCCGCATTTCGTCAGCCCTTTATCTTCTCCATCGCTGGATCTATATCAAGAGCAGTGTCCCGCTTAATGCCTCACGCCGGACAAATCCTCTTAGGCTCTGGGCTCTATTTCTGTTGAGTCTATAGGGTCTTTTTGAAAAGCTCTGTGAGAACAAGCTCATTGGATAGAGAGAACACACGCATGACGGGAAGAGACTGTGGCCAGGCACAGGCAGCTGAGCCATTTTAGAGTGGTCCTGGGAGCTTACAACAGCAACTGGTGTTTTGTCATAAGGGTAAGGACAACGCAATGTTTACAATTTTGCTTTATTCTTGGCAATTGCAGCAAGTGTATTCTTTTGTATTGTCATGTATTGTGGATTAATGTTCTTTACATGGTAATATTGGGCTGAAATAACCAACCAATTTATTCTCTTGAGGACTTTGAATCATCTTTGTTGTTAAGTTATCTTTGAACACAATCATTTGACTCAAAAACTAATGTTAACAATTCTACTCGCACAAAAGTAACAGTAAATGTGAATTGGATATAAGTCTAGGCGTGATTTCAGCATGTGGATTGCAATGCTTTTTATTTCTTACGTCTGAAAACTAAACAAGTTTATTGAGTGTTTTAGTCACGGGTCTCTAATGAGCACCACATCACGAGAGAAGTCGGTTTACAATGACAGTTTTGTTTAGGTGCATATGTTTTATGGAACATAGCAAAAAGCTCGCCAAGAGGACCATGCAAACAATAAAAGATCAACTAAAGGCCAGACCGCACAGGACGTCAAACATTGTATCGGGCTTCGTTCATTTGTATTTGATGTGCACGATACCGTGTGGATGTTAAAGTCCGTGCAAGTCTTAATTTGGCCATGCCCCGGGGGCGGATAATTGTCAGAAATCTCCGCCTCATGGATTTAGGGGTTAGGGAGTTGGACGCGGAGATCAGGGAGCGGAGCGCGCTAATTAAAACACTGAGGATAGGCCATTTAATCCAATGAGTTATGAGCTCTGCAAACGTCACGCCCGTCCACCCTGACATCATCAAACACCTTATTTGGCAATCAGTAAGTAAGCCCCCCATGGAGGACAATTAATAGGATGAAGAACATAAGAAAGGTAGAAAATCCTCTTAGCCTGCATTACTTTAATTGCCATTGTCTGACGGCCCCTTGTAGGCACAAGTATTTCATTGTTGACACATGATCAAGGGTTCTGTAGGCAAATGCACAAAAGGCTAACTCCACGGGCACAGCAGAAGGGGGAAAGGTTAGGTTGATTCTAGGGGCCCATGGCTGAAAGGGCCCCACAGTTCCACACTGAATAATAATAATTCTGCCTTTAAACTGAATAAATGGTTAAATTAGAATCTCATGAGCATAACTTAAATGTTTACTCCGGTAAGAAATGCCAGACAAAAAAGAGTGGGACATTGCCTTGTCTCTGTGGAAATCGTGTTGCTTTGCTTTGAATATGCACACCTACAACATGAAGTTTCAATTAGTTCCTGGAAATATCTAGGAAGTTGAGCATTTGGGGTACATTTGGTATTACTGCCATTTTTTAAAATATTTGTTTTCATTTAATATGTAATTCTGAAGCACGGCTTTAACAAAAGAAAAAGATCTCTTCTATTAGCATAAAATAAAACAAAAATAGTCGCAATAAAAGTGCCCTATTTTCATGGAGGGACGAGGGTAAATTCTGGCTCACCTGGTAACCAGCACTTAGGGTTAATGATTGTTCTGTGATTCTTATATGTTATATACGTTTCTTTTGTTCACAGGTATCCACAGTCAGGAAAAATGTCTGACCGACTCCTCGACATGGATGAGTTTGCGACTCAAACAGGTGACAAATAATACAGAGCTTTGACTTTGACAATAATCAAATAAAATACCTGTCTGAATGTTGTAACCAAGGAAACGCTGTTCGCTTGTTTTTGCTCAGGGCCAAAGGGTGTGATCAATGACTGGAGGAGGTTCAAGCTGGAGAGCATGGACAAAAACAACCTCCCGCCAGCCAAAAGAGAGCTGCTCCGACAGATGTCCTCCCCTAGCAGTGCCAGGGACGGGGACACCATCGCCGAGCAGAACAGAAAGGTACGCAGGCCCCTGCACCATCGCACTGAATTGGTTTTATTTCAAAGGATGAATGGTGAGCAAGGATGAAGCCGTTTCAAGGCCACTACGACAGATTTGTTTCCAGTCCTGTAAATGTTTGAAACATTTTTGTGTAGTTTCTGGCTCTGGAACAGAACTCTTGGAAGACAATATATGAATGAATAATAAACGAATAGATTTTGATCTGACCCTTCAGCTGCATCAATAAATGGCTTAAATGTTCTGCATGATTTAAGCCTATGCTCGTCATGCACCGTAACAGTCATGTCGGGGTCATGCAAGCAGTGGCTGGAAGCTCAACCTTTAAGCATGACCCGAGATGAACTCACTGCTCTACATGAGAAATATTCTTAAGATTGTCTACTCTGTGAGATTTAACCCTTTGGTCCATGGAATTGTAACTAGAAATCTGTTTTAGTGGAGATCTTTAGGATGTACAATTTAGTGCTTTTGAGGGCCATGCCATTGTTATATGTAGTAAGCTGCACAATATGACTTTTTTTTCCCATCAAATTGTCTCGAAACGGACAGATTTTTGAATGACCCTATGTTTTAGGTATTTTTTTAGGTTGTGACTATTTGCCATATATTGTGGCTTCGCGTGATATACGTATCGTGATAATCTTGCGATGTATTGTGCAACCCTAATAACCATTCCCTCTGCTTTCTAGATGAGTGTGCAGGAGTACGAGCTGCTGAAGGAGGAGGACGAGGGCTGTCTGAAGAAGTACCGGCGACGCTGCATGCAGGAGATGCATGAGAAGCTCAGCATCGGGCCGCGCTTCATTGGCGTGCACGAGCTGGACAGCGGGGAGGCCTTTCTGGAGGTCATAGAGAAGGAGCACCACAGCACCGTAGTGTTGGTGCACATTTACAAGGTGGGCATCAAAAGCTGTGACGACCTCAATCACTGCCTGGACTGCCTGGCCAAAGAGTACCCCACGGTGAAGTTCTGCCGGATCGACGCCGTGTCCTCCGGGGCGTCA
This sequence comes from Proterorhinus semilunaris, assembly GCA_021464625.1. Lineage (NCBI taxonomy): Eukaryota > Metazoa > Chordata > Actinopteri > Gobiiformes > Gobiidae > Proterorhinus > Proterorhinus semilunaris. The sequence continues at coordinate 28,226,370 of CM038351.1, forward strand.
GAGCGCTTCTCCGATGAGGTGCTGCCCACGCTGCTGGCGTACAAGGCCGGGGAACTAATCGGCAACTTCCTGGCATGCACGCAGCACCTAAACCAGGAGTTTTTTGCCACTGATGTTGAAGCTTTCCTCAACAGCTATGGCCTGTTGCCGGAAAAAGAACTGCCAACTGTGGAAGATGAGGAGGAGAATGACATCGAGTGAATTGAACTCTGGGAGTGGGGGTGGATGACTGTAAGGGCTTTGAAAGATACCAAAGATGATTGTCCACGAGCCGTATAGAGTTAGTGGAGCGTTATCCATGTCTGTTTCAGGCTGGTTTCACGGTTTAGGATACGGCGGTTGCTGTGGCTGATAAAGTTCTGGGAAATCACAAAAATTCAAAGAAGATAACAACATGGCTGACCGATAACCCTGTTTACCCCATACGTAGCTTTTGTGGTTGGGACCAAGAGAAGCAGAGCTTCTACAACCTGAATGTTTAAAGTACTATTAAGAAATGGATCAACTGCTTTATTTTGTATCTGCATATATATAAGTTGAATTTACTTTGTGATTTACTGACTGTGCAGTGTCTCTGTGTTGATCTTGTGTTTTTGAGAGTAAAGCGGTAAATTATGCTATATTAAGTTGAGTGATTATACTTTGTTAACATTATTTGGATTATACTTGAAGGAATAGTTTTGTCGCTCACAGAAATGCTTTCTGTTATGCAGGACATGCATTAGCATGGGAATCATAAGATCACTTGTTTGAGGCCAGCCTTAACACCAAATTCTGTTGGTTGCAATAGGAAGGAATAGGATCCTTTTCTCATTTCCTTTGCTTTCTTCCTCATGTTTTTGTCCCAATTAGAGAGAGAAAGAGAGAGAAAGAGAGAGAGAGAGAGAGAGAGAGAGAGAGAGAGACAGACAGACAGACAGACAGACAGACAGACAGACAGAGAGAGAGACAGAGAGAGAGAGAGAGAGAGAGAGAGAGACAGACAGACAGACAGACAGACAGACAGACAGAGAGAGAGACAGAGAGAGACAGAGAGACAGACAGAGAGAGACAGACAGACAGACAAAGAAAGAGACAGAGAGAGACAGAGAGAGAGAGAGACAGAGAGAGACAGAGAGAGACAGAGAGAGACATAAGCCAAAATCGCAGCAACTGGAATTGTTAAGAACTGCAATGCAGTGATAGTACCAGACACTGTATAAAAGCTTTAAAATACCTATTAAATGATTTTTCTTAGCATTGTGGAGGATCATTCATTGATGTTTCGCATAGCTATTGTGCAATACTTAGAACCATACTGGAAGTGTCCAGATACAGCTACTTACATAATTTTGAGTGAGCACATTGACCAAATATGAAATATGATGCAGACCCCTTCTCGTGAGTAGTGGGAGCCTGGTCTGGAAAAATAATTTGTAAGAGTCTGGGCAAAAGAATGAAACATCTTTTTGACGTCAGTGTAAAGTAGATAAACCTTTTCTGTTTAGACAGCAGTGTTTTGAAACTAAGAGGAAAACGTGCACACACTCATCGAGCGCTTTGAGTCAATGCAATAGTCATGTTTAAAGCAGCATCAGGAACTATTTTTAGAAAGCAATACAAATAGCGGGTGCCTTTAGACTGTTCATCAAGTCAGATTTACGTATTCAGTCAGTATTTATCTTTTCCTAATCTACTAGATTCATGTCTTAGATTAGGGTAGTGTTGTCATCCCACAAACAATTTACCCGGGTCTAAATTAGACTAAATCATGGCTAAACCAGAAGAACACTAAGTTAATTCATTATTAAAGCCTGAATAAAATCTTATCTCATTAAAACAAATAGTCTACTGCTGCAGATGACCCTGAGAAACACCTGCCTGAAGATGATCTGCTGATGTGGCTTTCGCAGAAAAGATCATATTACCAAATCTAGACTCCAATATGTGTGAGACAGTCCCGAATCTCAATATCCTTATCTCCGCCTGCAGTCACACATGTCCCTGAATGTTGGTGTTGTCAGAAATGTAACTCTCCTGTGACCCTCTGTGTTGCTTCTTTACAATACCATTCCAGAATGATAAAAGAAATCACCCAAGTCTAGACCACCTCTAGATGTTTCAAAGCATTCAACACACTTTGCAGGCTAGATATAGATGTGGATTATTTGTTGAAACAACACTGCAGCACAGGAAACTTGTGTTGATGTGTAGACCAGAGATCTTTAGCTTCATGTTAATCAGGATAATCTTCTTACAGGATTAAAATGGTGGCTTTAGTGGCATGTCATTGACTGCTCCTTTTGCAGCACCACACGAGACACCGCGAAATGCAATGATCTAAACTTTTGGTGAGACTACAGAGGAGAATAGCGGCTAAAAATAACATGAATTTACTTTATTACACTTTATAAAGCAAACTTTTCAACATCTATACAAAAATGCACTTTGCCTTTGGTTGCTGGCCATAGAATCTTCAGACATGTCTCCTCTTAGCTGAATATTGTGGAAGCAGACTCCCATCGCCCTGCAGTGCATCGCCTGCAAAGGGTTTCCTTAATTACCCCACACTCCTCTGAAGTGTGACACGCTACCTCATTCCTCTCCAGGATATACCCGTGCCTGCATCTCGTCTGGCTACGCCTTTTTAGCCTCTAGCTTCCCAACATCTCACAATAGCGTGTCTACAGTAAATCAAAACACTTGTGAGAGGTTTCCTCAATGATGCCCGAACTTGTATAGGATGACCCAGACTGGCACAAGTGGCTGCCAGTAGGTATATTTTTCACAGCGTTTGCGTGCCACATGAGAAGGTATCAGGAGCTGGTAATAGTAGGTGTATCAAAGCAAAGTGAGTGAAATGGGAGGTCAGGAGGTTCTACAGGGTTACTGTAATTAGACTCAAAGATGAGTCATTTGTGTGTGAGCCAGGAATAAACAGAAAACCATTAGTAAGGGCCGTATTTAGTAAGGGACGTACACACAATAAAAGGCAGAGATGACTGTGTAAGGTTAAATAAAAGTTCAAATTTATTGGAATCGTCTATAGTTAGGTCTCATTTAAAGCTACATGTCACAAAAAAAACAAAAACAAAAACAGACTTAAAGTACAGGTAAAACCCGGAAAATTAGAATATCGTGAAAAAGTTCATTTATTTCTGTAACTTAAAAAGTGAAACTAATATACGATGCGAGTGACATATGTCAAGCCTTTGTTTATTTTTATTTGAATGATTTTGGCTTATAGCTTGTAAAAAACCCAAATTCAAAATCTCAGAAGATTACAATATTACATGAAATCAATAAAAAAATAATTTTAAACCATGGCATGTCGGCCCTCTGAAAACTATAATCATGCATAAGTACTTCGTACTTGGTTTGGGCCTTTTACGCGAACTACTGCCGCGTGACATGGATGCTCTCAGCCTGTGGCACTGCTGAGGTGTTCTGGAAGAGCAGGATGCTTCAACCAGAGGAATATGACTTCTGAAGCCCATGTCCAGGATCCGTCCGTGTGTGGCGGCTCTTGATGCACTGACTCCAGCCTCAGTCCACTCCTTGTGAAGGTCCCCCACACTTTTGAATGGCCTTTCCTGACAATCCGCTCCAGACTGTGCTCATCCTGAGATGTTGCTGAAATGTTTTATTTGGGTTTTTTATAAGCTGTGAGCCATAATTATCAAAATTATAACAAATAAAGGCTTGATATACAGTATCTCGCTTTGCATGATTATTTTGGCATGTAAAAAACACCAATTCAAAATCTCAGAAAATTAGAATATTGTGAAAAGTCAGCTCAAAGTGTCTCCTTTCATCAGCTAATTCATCCAAAACACCTGCAAAGAGTCCCTGAGACTTTAAATGGTCTCTCAGTGGTTCAGTAGAATTCACCATCATGTGGAAGAGCTGACCTGACAGTTGTGTAGAAAACCATCGTTGACACCCTCCATAAGGGAAAGGCTCAAAAGGAAATAGCAAAAGAAGTTGGATGTTCTCAAAGTGCTGTATCAAAGCACATTAATAGAAAGTTAAGTGGAAGGAAAAAGTGTGGAAGAAAAAGGTGCACAAGCCGCAGGGATGAGCGCAGTCTGCAGAGGATTGTCAGGAAAAGGCCATTCAAAAGTGTGGGGGACCTTCACAAGGAGTGGACTGAGGCTGGAGTCAGTGCATCAAGAGCCACCACACACACACGCCCTGGACATGGGCTTCAGAAGTCATATTCCTCTGGTTGAAGCATCCTGGTCTTCCATAACTCTGCATGCCATGAGTCTATATCATATATTAGTTTCAATGTTTAAGTTGAATAACAGAAATAAATGAACTGTTTCACAATACTCTAATTTTCCGAGTTTCACCTGTAAGTTTAAATGTTTCACTAATTTAATTGAATGAGTATAATTGACCTGGGTTGACCCTGGGTCTGCAGTTTGATGTAATGTTAATATTAATGACTTTGCTGATCTCAGCAACTAATCAGAATCCCTGATAACAAAAATTTGACCAATGAGACGAGCTTTCCTGTCAGGGCCAATCAGGAGGGGAAATGTTTGTCTTTTCCCCCCCTCATTTTGCAATCTTATCACTTTTTTAATTCATATATGTGTGTCAGTGTGTGCTTTCATTGGAGGTTGAGAGATAATCTGATTTGATTTGAATCCAAATACACAAGGTCCTCTCTCAAATGTCATTTAACACATTATAAAATAGCATTTGCAGTTTCCAGCTGATTGTTATTTGTATGTTGTCTGCATTTGACCAATCCTTCAACCAGACCCTCAGGTCCGGAGCAGTGACGATCACAAGCATTCGAGCTCTGAAGTGAGAGTAATCTTGAGACATAGCAAACACAACCTGTATAACTGCTGGTTAACTGCTTAGCTAATGTCTTAATCCTCACCTATATCTTTGGGGCATGGCAAATGCAAACAAATGAATCATGCTTCCTTCATCCCATTCTCTAAAGTCATACCCCCATATCTCGGTTTATTGTGTGATGAGCTGACTCACCACTTCCTGTCCACTCCAGCTAATGTTTATCTCTGTGTTTACCATGGACCACAGCACCTGATTCCGCCCACAGATCATGACGTTTGGGTATTTGCAACTTGTTTGTACGCCTCTGCTAATTGGTGAACTTTTGTGTTGCTGAAGTCCAGCTGCCACGCTCTAGTTCCCCCACTGAAACAAATTGGGTGATGTCACAAAAAGGGGGTCCGGGTATCCAAATATGGACCCCGGATATGGGCTAGATGACATAATAGATCACATAATGGGTTGGAGCATCCAAAACAAAACAGAAAGTTATTTATTTTGCACCAATTTTGGAGAGATAACAAAGAAATGGCAATGGTATAATTTTGAACTTGTAGTGAATTGATCGAAGAGCAAGGCTTTGCCCTTAAAACATGGAGGCAAGTGCAAACCGCTGGAAATGTGCAACAAAATGTTCAGGAAAGGGGTTAATTTACTCTGTACATAATTATTTATTGATCACAGAATTCAGACATTTTCTGTTGTAAAGCCTACAATACATGTAAATCCATATCATAATACTTTTTGTGATCACATAAAGAAAATATATAAGTCAGGTTATAATTTAAGTTAATACACGTACATTAACGTAATAAAATTAGCTAAATGCTCAGTCTAGTTTTAAAAGGAAAAAAATAGAGATCACCAACAATGCATGCAAAAGGCCTCTGTGAAATTACTGTTATTAGATTTAGGTCAATTATAGTAATTTTTCTCAAAGCAAAAGCTAAAACGTAATACTGTATAGTCCTAAATGCATGGATAAATGAAGCTGTAAAACATTGGGAAAGTTGTAGTTGAGCGAGGGTATGGAAACCAGGAGTTCATTCATAAAATATGCAAGGTGTGCTGCGGTAAAAGACAGCCACCTCCACCTACACAGCATGATATTTGAGATGGATTAGATCAATTTGAGTGAAACTAACGGGCTGATTAAAGGATTATAATGTTGGTTATACGCACCATTGAAATTAATGTGTAGGCACCTTTTCATCTTTTCACTCAGGTATCTGAGATTTCAAAAGTTAACAGAGGAAATCCCTTGTCAGCGTGAGTCAAGGCTGAACAATTTTATTGCGATGATGGTTTGTGTGTCCATCCACACTCGAGGGTTTTGTGTGCAAGTGCAGACAAACCCCAACATGGCTGACTCAGATCATAGCCATTGGTTACTGTACATTGTATGCCATGCGTGACAGTGAGGTGTAAGAAAATAGCACCACTGCCAGGAGCAACATTCTTGTTTAGTAAAAATAACCTATAACACCACTAAAAACTGGGCCACGCGATTGGGGAATATAGGCCTAATATCAGCGTAGTATGAGTGACTGAAAACTATAGTGCAAAATATTTTAATTAAGAACATAATTAAATGAATAAAATTCCCAAAATCTCACAGACCAAAGCCCTGGAAACATAGACCTAGTGCAGGGTGCATATACTAAAATGTTTTTTTGTCTGATATAGAACGACCATCCCTCCAGTTTGTTGTTCCCTGCTGTTTACACAATATTTTATAAAATTGTAAAATGAAAAGAGCATAGGCCTATATGTATGAATAAATATTACTACGTAAATCTATATCATTAAACCAGATTTTTAAAGTTGCGCTGCTTAATTTTATTAAAAGCACCAAAACCTTTTTTTTTTTTTTTTTTTATTGCAATGAACAAATACAAACAAACAAGGCACATTATGTTTACAATGTTAAAGTACAAAAAGAATATATAAAAATTTAGGGGCAGTATGTGAAACATTGTGTAAATCAGATAAGTAAGTCAAAATCTAACAAAAAGTTTCCAAGCATTTTTGCATTTTTCTGTTCAATTAATTGTAGAGATTTTGAAAAAAGATTGAGCTCATTCATCCAGTGGAATATAGTGGGTTTAATTTTAAAAAAGCGGCATTTGTGAATAAAATATTTGCATAGAAGTAATAAATTATTTACCCCAAAATCAATAAAAATATTCTTAACCTTCATCCCAAATTTGATTTCATTTGTTGTTAACGTATCAAATTGAATCCCCTTTGATTGAAGCCATCTCTGAAAATCTTGCCAAAAGTTTTGTATTACGTTACAAGAGTAGAAAAGATGGTCTAAGTCTTCGTTTTCTGTGTTACAGAAAAAACATTTTTCAGTTTCTATTTTAAATCTATGTTTTATAAATTCGTTAGTGGGATATATTTTGTTTAAAATTTTAAAATGAATTTCTTTCACTTTGAATGGGATTGGGAAAGACAGATATTTAGTTCTAATCCTAATTATTTCTTCTTTTTTATAATCTTTTAGAATATAGTTCCTTTTAATAGAATTTGGGTAAGAACAATTTAGTAAATAGCATCTTAAAAAAAAAGCACCAAAACCTATGTAAGTCGGCGTCCCGTGTCCTAGTCCTATTTCAATCATGAAGTGCAACAGTGCCATCTACCGGACAATACCAGTTATGCTGCACATTAAAGTTGGAATTCCGATTACCGATTTGATGACAATAAAAATGTCATAAAAATTGGTCAAACATACGTCGCGAAGAAACAACACTCACGGCGTGTTTTCGATAGATGCAAACAAACAGAAATGAGAAAAAAACAAAACAAATTAGAACAAATTAAGGCCTTATATTTTTTGTAAGACTACGCGTATAATGGTGCGTTCCACTTATGTCGGAAGTCGTTAGTTTGGACCTTAAAGCATTCTTTTAATAGAAAAAAATACATAAATAAAAATATACGAGACTACATAAAAATGTGAACGTATAAACAAACATTCAAAATACATTACCCACAATGCTCAGGTGAACGACAAACACGTTCAAAAATACATTACCCACAATGCTCAGGTGAACGGCAAACTCAAAGCTAAACTGCGCATGCGTGACAATTGTTGTGGGAAAAATGGCGGCTCTGCTACTGCAAGAGTTGGAGACGTCGGAGCTCACAAAACTACCAAAAAACATCCTAAACAAAATTGAGAAGATCATCTCGGACCAGCAGTATGAAATTGACTCTTTAAAGGCACAGCAGGAGCAATTTAGGGTGGACCATGGTGAGAATCTCCCTTTAAAATCTGTTGGTTAGCCTGGCTAACACTTGCTCCCCATGCTCACCAAATTTGAATGTGACCTAAACCTGTGTCTTTAAGAAATAAAACATTTGCAACTCTTAATTCATCTATTAATTTAGCCTTACCCAAACCACAACAATTTCAGTAAGATATTTGCGATGTTGATGATTTAAATCACTAAGGCTAATGTTGGCGTGTTCTCTTTAGGGTTTTCATTACAATACTTTCATTTTTGCCAATGATAATACTCTAATGTTATGCTTTTACTTCCATTAGAACAACATTTCTTTGAAAAAGTGCAGCAACTTGCCCAGTGTCAGGACGAGTTTTTGTCCAAGTCGCAAGAGCACCTGAAGCTTAAAGAGGAATTTAACAAACTTGGTACAACGGATTACATATTAAATACATTACTGGTCTGTTTACTCATCACTAAAACGAATCTGTCATATTTCCATTCAGACCAGGAACTTAAAGCTCTGCGTAACAGAAACGGCGAACATGAGATCACACAGGAGAGGCTGTCATCGGAGCAGGTCTTCCCATTTTCATTTACAAAAAACTTGTAAATGTGGTGCTTTTTTCTATAATGATTGTCTTTTGTAGATTCTGCTGTCAAATGCCAAAGAAGAGCTCGAAGCAGAAAAGCGAGAGCTGGTGCGTACACTTGAAAGGCGGTCACTGGAAGTGGAGCATTTAAATGGTACAATTGAAAATATTTCTCCTGTAAATTATTATATCCTGTTGTTTTTGATCAGCCAAATACAGCACACATTGTTTTATTTTCGTTCATGTAGATGATTTAAGGCAATTAAATGACAAGCTGGTTGAAGCTGGTACATCTAGGATCACTTTGCAGATGAGGCTAGACGAGCTAGAAGCAGCTGAAGTGAATATTAAGGTAAGCTTGTGGATGGCATCCCCGTCTCATTTTTATTAACAAAATATCTAATGGGGGTTTATAAAATGTTAGTACAAAGAGAAGCGTATGGAGCAGGAGAAGGAGCTGCGTCAGGGACAAATCTCTTGGCTCAATGGGGAGCTCAAAGCCAAGAGTGAGGAGCTGTTGTCCCTTTCCCGACAGAAAGGCAACGACATTCTGCAGCTGAAATGTTGCCTGGATAATAAAGAGGATGAGGTATGTTCATTTAAAAGACGACAACGGATATATTGTGCTTGGTTTATTTTAATAAGAGTATATAATTCTTTACAGCTGAACAGGCTCCAGGACCAAATGACCAGTTGTAAGACTTCAAAAGAACATCTCCAGAAACAAAATGAGGAAATGATCAGCAAACTTAAAGAGGTAAGTTTTATAAATTCCTTTCCTCTATCATTTACAATTTACTGTGCATCTTTTAAATGATTGATTATTATTTCTTGTTTTCTTAACATAGGCGAAAGTGCAACAAGCTGCAGTGGAGGAGAGGTTCAGAAATGAACTCAATGCTAACATTAAACTTGCTAATTTGTACAAGGTATGTGTATATGTCTATTCTTGCAAGTTAATTAGTAAAAGATTTAATATATAAAGGTGATTGTGTTGCGTTACAGGGAGCAGCAGCAGACGCAGAGGCAAAAAGTGAGGAGTTAAGCCAAGCAGTGGAAGAGTTGCATAAACTTCTAAAGGATGCTGGAGAAGGTAAGATTAGTTCCTACAGTGTTGTGTGTTTTTACTTTTTAGTGGAGCCTAACCCATCACTCATGTTTACAGCTAACAAAGCTCTTGAAGAAAAAGTACAGGAAATGAACACAGACACGGATAAGACTGCAGCAGACTTAAAGGAGAGGATTCAGTGCCTGGAGAAAGAGTTGGACAATGCCAATGAACTGCTGGCTTCATTTAACCTCCGAGGTTAAATGTTTTTTTTTTTTAGAAATCCTTTCATCATCCAAATGGGTTTATATGATAAAATGAGTAATAATGCAAACACTTCTTTAGGCCCTGCCGGAACATCGTCCTTGACCGAAGAACAACTGACGACCATGTCGCCCACAGCAGCTGCCGTCTCAAAGATAAAACCAACAATGAAACTGACTGAGGTACTTGATTATATTGGTCAAGTAAATAAAAACAGACTTTTTAAATAAAATAGAAAAAATATTCGCCTATTATTGTAAACACCGTTTTTGTTTAGGATTGTAATTTTTATTACGATTTTTATTGTAATTTTTTATTTAAGTTATACACAGCATATGTAGAAAGCCAGGAGCATCTGCAATTGGAGCGGCTGGAAAATAAACGAGTCAACAAGTACCTGGATGACATAGTGCAGGAGGTGGAGGCCAAGGCCCCAATTTTGAAGCGGCAAAGAGATGAGCATGAGCGCATGCAGAAGTCTGTGGCGAGTCTCTCAGCCCAATTAGAGCAAGCTAGCAAGGTATGTCGTCTCCAGATATTGGATTGTTCTACAAAGTGCAAGTTTTATGATGATCTCTTTGAATGGTTTTGTGAATTTCATGATTTCAGGAAGTGCATCGTCTACAAACCGAGGCAGATGAAGCCAACAAGCTTGCTTCAGTTATGGAAAGAGACAGCCAGAGGTCAGAAATGCAGCTGGCAGACATGGCTCAACAGGTTAGAAATTGTATTGGTTGGTCTGAAAACATATATGAATATGACTTATGGAATATATTTATTACTCTTTCATTATGTTGTTTAAAAATATGTGTAATGTAGGTGCGAGTGCTGCTCATCGAGCTGGAGGAGGCACGTGGGAACCATGTGCTCCAAGATGAGGATGTGAGCTCGGCTGACATCAGCAGCACATCAGAAGTCATCACTCAACACTTGGTGACGTTCAGGAGCGTCGAGGAGCTTCAGAAGCAGAACCAGCGTCTTCTGGCGGCTCTCCGAGAGCTCAGTGATGACCAGGAGAAGGAAGAGTTTGGACTTGTCAGCAACAAGTATGTGGAAATACACAGATGTTACTCTGGTGGTTTTAATGGTTAAGTATTCTAATACAAAAGTGACCATTCCAGGCGAAGTCAACAGGATCTGATTTGGGAGAAAGTTCAGGCCGAGGTGGAGGAATTGAAAGAGCAGCGCATTCAACAGGTTAAGCTGACGGAGACCATTGTGAGGCAAAGAGACATGTACCGTGTGCTGCTGGCTCAGGCCACTGGGGTCAACTTTCCTCCACAGGGTAAGTACTGCTCAAAGCCATGTCAAGACGATGTTTCAGGCTCCTATACAAGGATACATGGGTTGACTTTTTCATCCATCTTTAAGGTGCTCCACCAGAGGACCTGGCTGCTCTGACGTCCACCCCGAGACGTTCACCTGCAACTACACCCACTGCGGCGACGCCCACTGCGCTCGTCTCTATGGCAACAGATACCGCAGAGGCTCTGGAGGCCAAGGCCGTTTTAAGACAAGTAAGTCTTTTTCAAATATTTTTTACACTAATCATGTTGGCACTTTTTCCAAAGTCACTTCATGTACTATAGATCAGATTCAAAAGAATGGTTATTACAAAATGAATATTGTGAAAAGCATTGTCAAATTGTAATTGAGAATTCTTTGCAGCTGCAGGATGTGTTTTCCAACTTTAAAAAGGACCGACTTGAAAGTGACAAATCAATGACCGAGCAGAGCGAGAAACTGCAAGAGCAACTCTCTGAACTCCGCTCTAAAAATGCAAAGATATCCACCCAGCTGGAATTTGTCTCTGAACGGTACAGTCGAGATAAATTATTTTTTTTTTAAATAAAATAAAAAAGGAAACAAACATTATGTGTGCTTTAGGTATGAGATGCTACAGGACAACGTAGAAGGCTATCGTAAAGAGATCACGTCCCTCAGAGAAAAAGAGCAGAAGATGACCGCCTCAGTACAGAAGCATGAACATACCATACACACTCTTAATGAGGACCTGAGGGCTGCCAAGGAAAAACTGTCTCTAGCTGAAGTATGGCTATTTTGATTTAGTTTCACTCAAACTGTGACTCTTGTAAATGTCTCATTTTGTGATTTTTGTTAAAACGTTAGGGTCAAGCTGCAAATCTCCGTAAGGAGAGAGACATGTTGAAGCTGGTGGAAATGCGCCTCACTCAAGAAAAGGAAACCTTCTTGGGTCAACAGCAGAGCCAGACTTTACTACTCACAAATCTGCAGACCATACAGGTATGTAACTCTCAATGTTGACTTATCAGTCTTGAGGCTGTAAAACTCCTCTGATCTCTGTATACGTCTAGGCCACTCTGGAGCGTTCGGAGACGGACACTCAGCAGCGTCTCAACAGTCAGCTGGAGAAGCAGGAGCGCGAGCTCTCCCAACTCCAGAAGAGGCTGGAGAGTGAGGTGGAACAGCGCCACCTGCTCACTAGAAATCAGGAGGTCTGTTCATAAAAAAAGTATTCTAATCAAACGCTTTGGACACGTAGTTGTACCACTGCACAGATTTGCATGCGGGTCAGGTGGCAACACGGCTCAGCCGCAGCAGCTCAGGACTAACACCTGAACACTATTTCGTTGTACACTTGTACTATGACAGTAAAGCACTTACTTACTTTATCACGATTTGTTTAAATCCGCTATAATTACATTCTGCTGTCATACACAGATTCAGTTGATCGAGACCAAGAGGCAGCTGGAGTTACAGGTGACTCTGCTTCAGAAGACCAAGGACCAGCTCAGTGCATCGGAGGTGGAGTTGGCCTCTCTGAGATCGCAGGCAGGGGGAGACTCGCGCCGCAGCCTGGGCTCTCCACCTACAACCATCCTCAGAAGTGAGAACACACAAGGAACACTTTTGACCTACTTTTAGTCTTTCATAGACTTGTGTTTGCGTAGTTGAAGCTACAATTGGCCCACAAACTGAAACAGCGCTATAAAATGTTTTATAGTCTTTTATTAGGTTGTGGTTTGAATGGCATCCTCCAAAACCCTGCAAATCTTGTCTTTCCATCAGTAAACAATGTCATGATAATGTTCTTTTTATCATTGTGTCAATCTTTCTGTTCAAAGGCCTACCTGCATCTGACCAGAGCCAAGAGGACGCACAGGATCGCTTACGTTTGGCTGAAACACGGATAGATGAGTTGATGGATAATCTTAGGACTGTCACCGCCAGCATGGAGATGTACAGGTCAATGGCTCAGAGTCTGGAGGAGTCCCTGGGTACAGAGAAACAGGTAGACAAAACATTGCTCACATTGAAGAATAAGGACTGCAATACTTTGGCAAACTGCAATTTTCATGTTTGTGTTACTTTACAGATAACGGAGCAAGCGCAATCCTCTATTGAAACCCGTATGAAGGAGGCTCAAGAGCAGTACCGTAAACTGGAGGAGAAATTGTCTGAGGCCCAGAAAGGAAAACAAAGCCTGGAGGAGCAGAAGAAAGCGGCTCTGGCTTCTTTGGAAGAAAACGTAAGTTAATTGTTGATTGTATGAATAATAAGACAATAAAGTAATTGAGACAGCCCTGTGTTATATAGCCTTGTCTTAAATATGTAAGCCGCTCAAACTGTCATCCAAATAAGTTTTACTATTAACTAATAGTGAACATGTATGTAATTGTAGATAAACACACTCAAGAGGGACCTGAGCAGTGCACAGGCTGAGCACCAGGAGGCGCTGCAGAAGGTAGCTGTTCTGGAAGCCCAAAGGCAACAGGCTCTACAAGACGGACGGGAACAGGTGAGATTTGGATTGATAAATTTAATGCTCATGTCAGTGTGCTAATGCTAACGTAACTGAACCCATTGAAGGCTAAACTAGCCGCTGAAGCGCAGGACAAGTATGAGCGCGAGATGATGCTCCATGCTGCGGATGTGGAGGCTCTGCAGGCGGCCAAGGCCCAGGCGCTGCAGGCTGTGGAGCTGCGACACCAGCTGGAGGAAAGGGGCCTGAGGGTCAGTGCCGAGCTGCTGGAGGCCCGGCTGTCCTGGGAGGAGCAGGAGAAGATACTCAAGGTTGGGCTACAAAGACTACTAGTGCCATTTTTCTTGTTATCCAATTTGAAATCCATAATTACATCTGTCTTTCTTTAAAATGACTTGTAAATATTGAAACTGTTCATGTATGGAATATGCCTTCAGATGGATCTATTTTACATATGCATAAGTCAAAAGTGTTATCTCATCCCATTGTTTCTCACAGGAGGAGATGTCCAAAGCGGAGAACCGGTGTGAGGAGTTGCAGAAACAAAACGCAATGCTACACGAACAGATCCAGGCTATGAGCAGGAAAATGTCCGAAAACCTGCAGCGGGCCACTAGCGACAGTGCCCTGAATATCTCCTTTACCGAGGAGGGCAAGTCTCAAGAGCAAGTCCTCGAGATCCTCAGGTAAACTTTACTGCGCTGCTGCTAAAATCAGCCAGGATCAATTTAAGCTATCTGTGGTCCATCATATGTGTCTGTGAACTGAAGGTTTGTCCGTCGGGAGAAAGAAATCGCAGAGTCTCGATTTGAGGTCGCCCAAGGGGAAAGTTTGCGTTACCGCCTGAGAGTGGAGCACCTAGAGAGGGAACTGAAGGAGGTGCAGGACAGCTTGAGTGCGGCTCGAGATAGGATGCAGGTAATGTTCAACTATATAACCATCACTCTTAGCAAGTGAGCAGAAATAAGATGGATTTAGTTATGAATTAAAAAAAAATTCAACATAATATTCGTTTAAATAGAGGGATTTGAATTATTCCTACATTTCCCAGGTAACGGCGAAGACTCTGGCTCAGCACGATGAGTTGATGAAGAAAACGGAAACCATGAGCATCCTGATGGAGACCAACAAGATGCTGAGGGAAGAAAAAGACAAGATGGAGCAAGAGCTACAGCAAACTCAGGCAAAGGTAACGCAAGGGCATTGTTTTAAAATCATTTCATAACAGACTTGTTACATCTGTTTTCAAAACCCTTTGTTTGTTTTTATCTGTCCTCAAGGTGCAAAAGTTGGAGTCGGACATTATGCCTCTGCAGATGGCCAACTCCGAACTGAGTGAAAAAAGTGGGATGCTTCAGGCCGAGAAGAAAATCCTCGAGGAAGATATCAAACGCTGGAAGGCTCGAACTCAAGTATGTGACGTGACAAAACATTTATCATCTCGATCAACAGCGTATTAGACGGTCTGCCTTTTCTTTCTTTCTCGCAGCATTTGGTGACCCAGCAGAAGGATTCCGATGAGAGGGAAGCCCACCTCAAACGCATCCAGCAGCTCACAGAGGAAGGCGCTAGAGTCAAGGCTGAGATGGCCCGGTAAGTTGTACAAAATAGAGTTGTACAAAATAGAACTTTCTTTAAGCTTTTAACCATGATATTATGTCATAACTATAATTCAGTACTGCATATTCACTTTCTTTATGATGATCCATGAAGTTCATCTGAGTTAGAATGGCGAGAAACGTCCAAGCATTGATACTTTTAATTTGAACCACTTTCCTTCTAATGTGATAGATGGAGTGGAGTTGCACCCTCTGCTGTTGTTTTGCACAACTACATTTTATAACATCTTTAGTCCTAGGGGTATTTTCTGGAACAATTCAATATTTTAAATGGTTTTACAAAAAATATAAAGGCAAAGATGTTAGAGTAGTTAAGAACCCTGAAGGAAGGTATGGTAAAGCTTCATAAGAATGGTGTTTCCTCTTGTGTTGTTTGCAGGGCCAATAGCCAGAGCACAACACTGCAGGCTCAGGTCCAGTCTTTGCGTGACAATTTGAGCAGAGTGACCGATGAGAGAAATCAACTGAGGGTACAGGTGGAGGCCAAGAAAAATGACATATTGGAGAAGTTGAAAACCATCAACCAGGTCAAGAGGATCGGCCGGCGCTACAAAAACCAGTACGACGAGCTGAAAGTGGAACATGATAAGGTAATGTGATGCTAAAGTTGCCTGTAAAAGGAAAAAGGAGGGGATAAAATAGGTTTTGTGTAAGGTGCATGTTTGTTTTAGCTGATAGCGGAGGCTGCAGCAGGACCGTCCCAGGATGAGGAGAGTCGTCAGGCCTCAGCTCAGGAAATGCAAGACTCCCTGAATCAGGCAGAAGCAAAGATCAAGGAGCTGGAAGGGCAGGTGGAGAAAGTCAACAAGGTAAAAATCATGTTTAGGTTGAAAGATGGTACATAAATTTGGTTTGCAGCGCCATTCAAATTCCTCTTGCAGCCCAAATCCGATAGAGCAAACCAGTTTCTTTTTCTTAAGGTTGTTACAGAGCGGGACACTGAGCTGCGCAACAGCCAGGAGCAGACATTGCGGCTTCAGACTGAGCTGAACAGGCTGAGACAGGAGCTGCAGATGAAAGCGTCACAGGAGGAAACGCAGAGGCAACAAACGGTTGAAAAAGATGAGAAAATGAAAAAAGCTCTGGTCTTCGCCAGGCAAAAGCTCAACCAGCTCAATGGTATTGCACTGTCCTCCATAATTAGTTCCTTCAGGATTTCTTAGAGATTTTTTGTTATTGTTGCTCAAATGCCTGATTTGCTTGACTCCTAAAGTTTGCGCAGTAAAATCACCAACCCCTCACACAAACGCCACCGCATCAAGGGGGAAAGGAGCAATCTGAATGCACACGTGGCGCATTTAATCAGATAAAGTGTATATCGTCAGAGAAGCGACACTCGTACAGAAGGAAATTGCAGATTATTGAAATAGCTGCGAGTCAAAGGCAAACATAATGTAGTGTTGGGGTGGCTTAATAATTAACGTCAGCTCACTCAACATAATGGTCTACAAGAATTATGGACACAATGCATGTTCAAAATAAGCATTACATTTATAGTTCATATTTTTGTGAAACACCGCTCTTGTTACAATCTCTCCAGGAACCAAAGAGCAGTTGCTAAAGGAAAACGAGGAGCTAAAGCAGCAGCGCGAGGAGCTGGAGGTGCGTGTGAGTGCTCTCAAATCGCAGTACGAGGGGCGACTGAGCCGACAGGAGCGGGAGCTCAGAGACCTGCGCGGACAGCAGGAGCGGCAGGACCAGCGGGACGAGCCGACTGAGGCAGGGCCCAGCAAGGTACAACAAGAGGAACAGACAATTGGAAACTCCTCTGAAATGGCTCATGTTAAAATAAAAATGTTTTTTTAGACACAGGAGCAGCAGAGAAGCACTGAACAGAGGCAGATAAGTCTCAAGACCACTCCAGCCGCCGACAGGGGCAGGTGTGTTTTTATACATTATCTGATGAGAAAGACAGACAAGCAATCACTGTAGACACAATAGAAATATTTAGCCAAAGTATTCTTCAAATTGATACCCTTGGAAATGACTAATTATGTAATATAATTAAAATAACTGACTACTTTACATTTTCTGAAAACCTTGTGTTTCATTAAGTCATGCTGTTACTGTTACTGTGATTTACTAAAATCTTTTGTGCGTCAGTGCCAGCACCTCTGAGCCTCCGACTGCAAACATCAAGCCGACTCCCGTGGCTTCAGGCAGTAAGCAGCAGACCATCCCCGGAAACAAATCTACACCGCGGGCAAGCATCAGACCCATGATAACCCCTGCTCCGGTCCCAACACCCACTCCCACTGCTACAGTCATGCCAACCACTCAGGTGGAGAGTCAGGAAGGTATGTTTATGCTCTCTGTGAATTAAAACTCATACTTTGTTCTGGCTGTTGACTACTTTGACATCTCGGCATGATATCGAGTTATCGGTGTGAGGAGAAAGATTCTCTCTTCCCCTTTTGATCCATAATGTTTTTCTGAGATTTCAAACTTGTTCTGACACTGCTGTGGTCACACTTGCCTGTGCATTATCTCCTGTATTCCAGTAGCTATCATTCTTCCAAGTTTCTTTTTGCGCTGCTTCTCTTTTCCTGGCAGCTGCAGATTTGTGTCTTCTGGTGTTTTATATAACAATATTTAACCAATTAAAAAGTGCTATTGAACACCCCTAGGACCTAAGATTAAGGTTAACTAAAATGTACCTTTAAATTAAAAACGAGGATGCATTGCGACTCGGTAATGAGCAGGAAGTGCATCATAGTGAAGGCCTGGCATGTTTTTGATCAAAATACAATATAACATGGTAACACATAATGTGACTTTTAAATGAGTTTTCTGAAAGTTGCTCTTGATTTTCCCCCTATAGCAATGCAGTCTTCCGAAGCCCCGCCAGTTGAGCATGTGACAGTGTACGGCAGTGCTAGTGGCTCTGTGCGCTCCGCCAGCCCAAATGTACAGACCACGTTAGCCAGCCCCATGCTAAACGTGCAGCAGGTCCAGACCCAGGCCACAGCGTTCGTCCAACCAACACAACAACAGAGCGTGAGCCACTCTGAGCCGGCCAGTCAGGAGCCCCCTCCGCTAGTCATCGAGGCAACACCCAGCACCCAGGTCGAGTGGCCCTCAACGTCCTCCAGCTCCTCTGTGTTTGGGACAGGTGAGACACGTGTTCGTAGAGAATAGGATCAAAACGATACCTATGGGATCAGATGTGTTTTCAAGAACACTTAATTGCTACCCATTGCTTTTATTTTGCAGTTTCTGCCACACCAAGCACCTCGGCCATGTCTAAAAGGCCTCGAGAGGAAGAGGAGAGCTCGACTGTTGTCACTGAGGCTGAAGTACCAGAGGACACCTCCAGGGCTCCCATTCCCAAGAAACTACGTATCGTCCAGAGAGTAGGACCAGAGGTGAGCAGAGGGACTCACCTTTGTGACCTACAGCAAGAATAGACCAATACAGTTAACTACCCTCATTTCAGGAGGAGATGCTGGCAGAAGACAGTGCTGAGGCTGAGGGAGTGGTGCCCACAGACAGTCAAGATGTTACAGAAGCATCTCAGGTCAGTTATGAGAAAACTAACACTTGCGCTGTGATGGCCTTACTTAGCTTTATCTTCTCAACAACACTCTTCTGTTCACAAATGGGCCAGTTAAGCAAATTGATGCATTAAGTGACATTTTTAGCTCTAAATATTTTAAATGCATGACTCAAGTTAGCGTGGCCTGTGCCTCCATTGTCTTGGCATAAAGTAATAGTCTAACCCAGTTGCTTTTTGTGTGTAGGATGAAGACTTCCCAACTCTGGAGGAGGAAGATGAGAGCGCAGTGCCCCAGTCAGTGATGGAGCAGGAGGTGACTCTGGCACAGGGTGACAGCACTGAGCTGCAGAAGGAGGTGATCGTGATAGTGACAGACTCCGAGAGCGAGGAAGGCCAGGAGGAAGAGGAGGAGGAAGAGGATGAAGGGGTAGGTTTCCTCTATTTTACTCCTTTTAGTCAACACGTACATGGTGAAATCTAAAATATGCTTTATTTTGTAGGACTATGACGAGGAGGAAGACGACGAAGAGGAAGAGGAGGATGAAGAGGACGATGATGACGATGATGGAGAAGGAATGGAGGAGGAAGGCGAGGACAGTAATGATGGCAGCGGTGAAGGCAACGAGGCCTACGACGAAGACGAGCCAGAGGTCCGAATAACGGTGTATATAATAATAGTAGTAGTATATAAATATTGCTATATAGGTTTTATTTTCACTAATAAAGCCCGACCAGTAATTAAATCGATGCTTTATTGGGTGAAATGTTTCGCAGTGTGGCATTAACTGCTTTTCCTCCATTAGCGTAATACAATTTTGACCTAGAAGTTTATTTTGTTTGCACCTGCGTCTCAGTCTCTTCGTTGCTGGGAAAGGTCAGATTATTTGAACCCCAAAATCACTTTCTGGAAGGACTCGTGTTTTTCCTACACATTTATTGGCATGTATGGAAATACTTCAGTACATAGACCCTTTTTAAAGGTTTTTTTTGTTCTACTTAACCAAAGCCAGATGCGCGCTCTGCCCACACTTCCAGACTGCCAAAGCTCGTGGGAATCTCAACGGTATTTTTCTAAACCGCATCTTAAATAGCGGTCATGATATGTTTAATGTGAATGTAGAAACAAATCCAAGTCGTCATCTGCACTGGGTAGTTTGGCCTCCCGTCTGACATTACCTTCTCCATCTGTGTGTTGTTTTCCAGGGCGCTGATGTAACTGACCCCGGCACAGAGACGGAGGAGAGTCTGGGGGCGTCGGACTCCACCCAGAGGCCCGCCGATTCCCAGACGCCTAGCTGTAAGAGCCAGGAAAACGAACGCGCTTTCACACCCACCCGCCGCAACGTCTCACCGTGTCCTCACCCTAAGTCTCGCCACCAATTAGATACAAGACGAGACACACTCTGACCGCGGCCAATGTGTTGATGTCTGTCTGAAAGGGAAAGCGGAGGAAAATGCCGTCTTTAAAGGCAGACTACGGGTTCTTTATGTTGGTTTCCTGCTCAGGTGTGAAGCATGTAGGGCCAGTTTGTGTTCTGACGTAAACATGTGTATGTTGGTCATGTTGACTTTTCTTTGCAAGTCTTTCCTAAATGGTTAAGGTATCGGCGAGGGGTGATGAGGATATGGATAAGGGTTATTATAACAGTGTAGCCTTCATGTTATTGGTATTGTGAGCCAGGAATTGTGTGCCATTACCAATACTGTTACCTAGTCCTAATACATATACTTATTTTTATTTTAGACGAGGGCAGTGCTGCTGAGGCCTTCTCCACTGAACAGCCAATCACCAGCTCTGGGTCTCGCATGCCCCAGTCGCCCAGAAGAACCATGCACCAACACGCTCGCCTCAACATCCACTCGGGCTCTGAGCTGGCTCCGCCCACTCAAGTTCAGGTACAGCACAGTATATCATTAAAGACTCCGTACCTTTAGGATGTTCACATAATTATATTTTTTATACCAATTGTTGAACACTACATACTGCAGGGGGGGGGGCTATATTTCACTCTCCCATGAGCACCCTTTAGAAAAATGTCTTGAGTGCATTTTTATTTTAGTCCTCATCTTAATGGTTAATGTAATAACAGCTTCTTCAGGCATGTGAGTTTATAAGTATATACGTTCACTTGGGGCAATCGATTAGAGCTGCTTTAGAGAAATGCATAAGACTAGGAAAACCAAATGGAACCAAATTATAAGTGACTTGATAAAAAGAAGTACATTTCGGAGACTACAGAGAGTTAAGCGTTCAAACAGCCGCCGTTGGAAAACCCCAAATACGATTTACTTCTGTTCTAATACTATATTCGAACTTTTTCAACAGCGCATTCCTGGCCGTAGACAGTTGGCTCAGTTTGCTCCTGGCGTTCCGGGCAGCGCTGTAAGTAACATCTGAGTGGTTTTTCCCAGAACTTTTTACTAACGGTTACCAGTACTTCATTCGTAATGTGCAGTTTCTCTCCTCATTGACACCTGATCATTTGTTTTATGCCCTCCCCCACAGCAACACTTTGACGACGATGACCGGATGGTTCCCAGCGCTCCCACCCTAGTGGCGCCGCAGCGCTCGGATGGTTTTGACCAAGCCATACAGTGGGTCTCACATTGTTGACCTCATAAAGATTCCATTGCTGTTCATGGACAGTTCACAGGTCATTGTGTTTTCCAGGTCCCCTCAGGTGGCAGGCGTTCCCCGGTTCAGGTTTGGAGCGTCAGAAGAAATCCCGCAGGCCAGCACCTCCACTCACTCAGACCTGGGAGAGCTCGCTTCACAAGGAGGTGCTCAGTAGAACTAAAAGCATTGCTACAGTGGTTCATAAAAATCTGTTGCTAATTGTGTTCGTCTCTGCAGGGTTAGGGATGTATGAAAGCCCTATGTTCCTCACGGAAGAAGAGTCTGGAGGACGCAGTGTCCCCACAGCGGCGCTACACGCTCCAGGTATCGGCTAACTAAGTTCCTTTTAGTATAGTTTAAACAAAAAAAATTGTAAATGTGTTTCCTTTGGGACGAATTATGAAATGTACAAATAACCAAAGTCTTTACAATGACTCATAGATTTGTGGGGGGGGGGGTTTGGGTTTCTTTACTTATTTTTCAATAATTTTTTTTTAAACACTTTATTCCTTTGATAAAATGTATAACAATAAACCAACAATATAATTTCTCTGGCTAATAACTCTGTTCACTGACAGGGTTTTCGGAGATCGCTCCCTCGGACACCACGGAGCATGCGTCACAGTCTGTTCCCATGGTGACCACGTCCACCCCAGGGCCGGTAGTGTCCGGGACTAGTGCGGCAGGGGAGGAGAGGGATGATTTCCTGGAGCCGGACGCTGACAGGTGACCAGCTCTGATCTGTGTCTCTGCAGTAGCTTCAGTAGAACAAATACTGTAGTTACATTAGGTTCAGAAAGTATTCGCAGTACTTTTTTACATATTAAATGTTTGTTTTAATTATTTAGTAGAAATTAAATTTATTCTGTTATTATTTTTTTTTAAGTCTCGACTTTTCTTCCAGGTCCAGTGCAGAGGTGTCAGTGGACCAAATGGTCTCTCAAGAAGCGGCAGAACCTAGCCAACCTGCAGCCAGCTCTACTGTCCTCCCCTCCACCTCCCAGGAGCCCTCCTCCAGCTCTGCAGGTACTGACATTCATCATCACGTAGAAATATAGAGGCTTATGAAAACTTCCTGAATCTCACAAGGACTGTGTTATGTTTCCTGTCCTGTTGTTCAGACACAAGCAGTGCACCACGCAGACCCTCCCGTCCTGGGCCCAGACAGCTGCAGCGCTGGTCTGAAGGCCGAGGCCGCATGAAGAGAGGTGACTTACTCCACATTCATTCATGTTAAGCATTTCACAAAGAACTGGTCATTCTTTCAAGTAAATTTTATTGGAGTTCAAAAAGGCTCTGTAGCTATATAAAAAAAAACAGCATTTTTTTCATAACATTATTTTCCAACAGGTTTTACTCGAGACCTGCACCGGCGATGAGTTCTGACAGACACTTGGCCGTGACTGAATCGTATGCTTCTTGTGCTGCAGAGTCCAGCTCTTCTGTTCCGTTGTGAATTTGAAATTGATTTCAGTGTACTTTTAAGTAAAAAAGTAAAAGTGCTTTTTTGTAACAGTTGCCCATTCCTAAACATTTTATGAAGATTGTAATAAACATTTCAAAACCGAAGCACATCATTGTGTCCGAGATGCTTTCTTTGGACATCTAAAGACTTCATTGCTCTGAGACGACGTGTTGGATTTTGAGGCAGCAACAACGGGCCGTTCCCCGCCCATCCTTACTCGGTATGATTTAGCTGCAAAACAACAAAGCACTTAAGGATAGGAACAATAGTATGCTGGTGTGCGCTTGTGAAAGTTAAGATGAGTTGCAGAAGTGGCTGTATTTTCGTTAGCGCCGTCCCACCCAAACTGGCTTTAATAGCTGCCCAAACATCCACCCTGACACGCCACACTTATTGGTTTGCTTACATCTAGAGAAGACATGGTAGCTGTATCCTTCGGGCTCTCTCTTGTTGGGGATGGAGACGGCGGCAGTGATGGTGGTGGGGAAGCCTCTCCACGTCGTCCTGTAGCTGATGGCAGGTTCCAGAAGAGAGACTACAGGAAAAGCAACGGTTAATTTTATGAGACGTCTCATGACCCTCTCCAACCCATGACTCGCACACATTTAGTAACTAGCTGTTTCAAACTGCCTCTGAGAAAAAGTACCTTGTGCTGATACTTGTCGCGCTATCCTGTTTCCATGTGTGTAAACGGCGTGGTGGACTTTCCTGCCACACGATGGGTTTGTGCCAAACTGGTAAGCGTATTTCTGAACAGTTCCACCTACAGGACAGGGATGTCACAAAATTATTTTAGTAGTTGCATTTTGAATGCTGAGATCAAGGGCTTTGCGGATCACCTCTCTTGAAGAAATACACTGTCTCTTTCCTCTGTCTATATTGTGGTACAGACAGAGCAGCTGTGATGTGGCCCCTGAGCCCGTCAAAGCCAGCATGTACGACTCTCGGAAAGCCCTGGTCCAGGACATCATTTTCATATCTCCAGTACCGAGGGCCCTGCAGAGACATTGAATCTGGGTAACACTCACTCAGACAAATAACAGTGGAAAAACAACCGGGTCCACTAAACTTGATGGCCTTTTTCTTTTTGGCTTTGAGTTTACCTTGAAAATGTAGGTTTTGCCCTGGCAGTTGCAGCGGGTGAACACTGTGTCAATGGGAGAGGGGATGCCCCACACCTGAGTGATCCCACGAGCGGGACCTGGGACTCTGTTGCTGTCCAAAACCCAGAAGTAGTTTCCTGGAGAAAGATGAAAGAAAGATGTAGCTTACTGCAACAAAAACCTAACCCCTACAAAAACTCCTACAGCTAATTTCTACTTATGTTATCCTGTGCAATAAACGGACACTACACTTTAATTTCATACCCACCTCTAAAGACCACCACTGTCCCATTACTGAGCGCCGTGACTCCGCTGATGGGCCGCCCGCTGCACAGGTTCATGTCGTTGTTGTCATCTGAAAACACGTTATTGCAGAGAGAATGGTTTGTCAGCATGATGTGAGCAGCAATCAAAGGGTGTTGGTGTAATTTGGTGTTCCCAGAGCCCTGCGGGGAGAGATTTTCCATTTACACTTTCTTTCCTTCGCATTTGAAAGAGGATTGGTCAAGTTCAGCTAACAAAAGCACCGCCATTAAGAGTTATTGAAAACCACATTCAGTGGCTCCCCCTTCCTTTCCTTATTGACTCTGCTTCAATAAAATGTTCATGGTTCGTATTTCAAATAACGCTGGGACCATTTATTTTTCTTGTTTACTTTAAAACCCTTTAAATAGGCCTCTAGCTTGTGCGTTTAACCAGTCGAACTAGTCAAAAGTAGAAGCGAAACGTCTTCACCTCAATCAACCCAGTCCAGGCAACAATATTTGAAAATCTCTACTACAATGGGAACTTCCTGGATGACTCTGACACTTCTTCTTTAGTCACAATGTCAGAACAAAAAACAAATAACCCAAATTTCTTCCTTACCGGCCTGGTACTCCGCGTCCTCACCCAGGCCGTTCAGCTCCGGTTTTAATGGCTTTTCCGGACCGGGCTTTTCCGCTGGTATAGACGTGGGTGAGGTCGTTGAGCTCGTTGGACTCTGGGTGACATCTTTCTCTGTAGCGGTTTCTGATTCTGCGATGGTCGTGGCCAATGTGCTCATCCCCGACACCGCTTGTACCGGCGCCAACGTTGTGGGATTTGGCAATTCTGTCGTGGTCATTTCTGGAGTTGTAGTGGTTTCCTCTTTGACGGTAGCTGGTTGAGTGTTCTCCGGTGTTGTAGAGGGTTCGTATTTAAGCGTAGTTGTCTCTTCTGTCGTTTCTGTCGGGTTCGTTGTTTCAGGGGCCAGAGTTGTCATTTCAGCGGCAGGTGAAGCTGGCTCGGAAGTTGTGGTTGGAGCCTCTGTTCGCGTCGGTTCTGTTTGGAGATCCTGAATGAAGCTTGTGGTGGGTTCGGACGTCGGCTGAGTGGACGGAATGGGGACCACTGTTGTTGGCTCTGGAGCAATGGTGGTGTCATCAGCAGCTACAAAAGAAAGGAGGACGTAAAAGGATTTGCCAAGAATATGCAAGAGCCTGCAACAGCAAAGTCACCTATATGTCAACTAAATAAGTGAAAGATGACTGACCTGTACTGACTGTTGTTGGCTCTGCAGTACTGGGGCCAGCAGTGGTAGGCCCTGGTGTTGTTTCGACTTCGGGAAGCGCAGTGTTAGGCCCTGGTGTTGTTTCGACTTCGGGAAGCGCGGTGGTAGGCCCTGGTGTTGTTTCGACTTCGGGAAGCGCGGTGGTAGGCCCTGGTGTTGTTTCGACTTCGGGAAGCGCGGTGGTAGGCCCTGGAGTTGTTTCGACTTCGGGAAGCGCGGTGGTAGGCCCTGGTGTTGTTTCGACTTCGGGAAGCGCGGTGGTAGGCCCTGGTGTTGTTTCGACTTCGGGAAGCGCGGTGGTAGGCCCTGGTGTTGTTTCGACTTCGGGAAGCGCGGTGGTAGGCCCTGGTGTTGTTTCGACTTCGGGAAGCGCGGTGGTAGGCCCTGGTGTTGTTTCGACTTCGGGAAGCGCGGTGGTAGGCCCTGGAGTTGTTTCGACTTCGGGAAGCGCGGTGGTAGGCCCTGGTGTTGTTTCGACTTCGGGAAGCGCGGTGGTAGGCCCTGGTGTTGTTTCGACTTCGGGAAGCGCGGTGGTAGGCCCTGGTGTTGTTTCGACTTCGGGAAGCGCGGTGGTAGGCCCTGGTGTTGTTTCGACTTCGGGAAGCGCGGTGGTAGGCCCTGGTGTTGTTTCGACTTCGGGAAGCGCGGTGGTAGGCTCTGCTGTTGTTTCGACTTCGGGAAGCGCAGTGGTAGGCTCTGGTGTTGTTTCGACTTCGGGAAGCGCGGTTGTCGTCTCCGCACTGGCTGTTACCTGCTCTGGGGGGATCTCAAAGCCATCCAGGTCTGGCAGAGGAGGCCCTGTGATGAGGTCCTCCTGCTGGTCACGGGGAAGGGAGCTGCTGTCAGGATCATCTTGTAGATAGGACGTGGGGTTGACACTTGGGAAAAATGTATCATCTGTTGAGGGGAAAGCAAACCTGCATTATTTATCTTTTTTCCCCCTTTTTTTTTGATACGGGTTGTTCTGTATAAACTCTTGCTTTCTTAAACTGTCAACTCTAAAAAGTCCAGTGAATTGGTGACTGCATTTCCAGTAATGATGTGATAGAAACTGGTGGAGGCTATGGATTAGACACAGATGGAACAATTCACAAAACAAACCAAGCACATCTGAACAAACACGGTCGCAGAAGTGGCAGAGTGAGTAAAAATCACTGGCATTGGCTCTAAATGTGCTATGGCTAGGATTGACACCTTCAGGTAGAAAAGGGCGACACATCAAGTGCTAATCCTACAGAGTTTAGGAATTCATAAAGCACGGCATTTGGTGACACACGTCCTTATAACTAACATTCAAAAATGACAGCTTGCAATAAGCCAAGGCGGAAATGTCCTGTCATGTATTCCACATTTTGACAAGGATCAAGCAGCTTTTCCGTCCACTTTCATTCATTAGTCTTGGACTGGACTTGGGGCTTGCGTGCTTGGCGGTGTCCGCAGTTTCCCTCTTTGTGTTGAATCTTTGCCTTTTGCCTCCTACTCCGTGTTTCTGTTGGGATTTGTACACTTCTTTCAGGACAAACTTTGTCCCAGAACAAACTGTGCCACAGCGATGCAGCCTTTCGTCATCCCTGAGTAGAGCGCGTAACAAACCGCAAAGTGAAGCAATAAAGTTTACACAGTCTGTGTTTTTAAAGGACTGACCTGGATCGTTGCCTTCACTCAGAGTATACAGGTCTTCGATTGGCTGCTCTGTGGCCTCAGGAGTGGGATCTGTGAGAGGCGTCAGAAGAAATTGCATCAAGTGAAACCGTTAAATTGGTAGTGAACGAAGTGAGTAACATTTGCCATAATAGTCTGTGTACCTTTGGGCTTTTTCTCAACATTAATGTCACATGAATTGGGCCTGGCCGGCGCTGCTACACTCTCCTCTCCATCTACTTCTTCTGGATGTTTATCAGCACAAAATACGTTCAGTGCCGTCTCAATTCTAACTCAATGCACAGATTGCTGCATGCATTGTTCGCTACAGTCGACAGAACTACACGACTGCTTCCCATGCACTATTTCTACAAAGTAACATGACGGCTGAGAGAGGTGAGGCTGACGTTCACATGTAGCCATGCTTTTTCTGCATGTAATGTCTCACAATCGCAGCTCTGTCTGTAGGTTAGTATCTGTACGGGAATATAGCAATAGTTTGTCTAGTTCTGAAGTGATTTGGCCTGTTTTTCCAGGCCTATGTTTCAAGTCATTACAGTCAGTAGCCTACTCATCGCTAGATCCAAATCCACCAAGGATCAGACGATCACGACGGCAAGGTTCTTTTCACAACATGTACCCCTTATACAACATTTGGCTTTCTAAGTACCATCAGTGAGTTAGGAACTAACCTGAGTCTAAAATATCAGAATGTTACTAAATAATGCCTAAACTATGCATAAATCCTAATTAAATCAGAAAAATAATACACTAAACTATCCATCCATCAATCCATCCCTTTTCTTCCACTTGTCCGTTGCCGGGTCGTGGGGGCGCTGCCCAAATCACACTGCACCAGCCCCTATGGCTCCTCCTGCAGGTGGTGGGTCCACAGAAGGACGGCCTCACTATTCCATCAGGCCTGTTGGTCTCTCATAAGGGGCTTCTGAACCGCTCTTTGTCTGACCCGTCACCCAGGACCTGTTTGCCCTGGGAGACCCTACCAGGGGCACGAAGCCCCCGACAACAGAGCTCCAGGATCATTCGGCGGTCAAACCCCTCCACCACGTTAAGGTGAGGGTTCCAGGAGGGGAACCGCCACCTTAACTGCCAAATAAAGAATTTGAACTGTAACGCTGTAAATTCAACAGCTAGAACTTAATAAACTAAAAACTACAATTTTGTTGGATTGAAAACCAATTTATGTACGCAACACAATAAAAGCTAAGTGTAAAACTGCTTGCAGCAACTTATCAAAGTCCATTTGTTACTCAGCTTGTTGCCTTTCCACATTGACAGACTCATTTTAAGGCAGTAATACTACATAGAGTTTAAGGAAGCATCTCTTACATAAAATGCATCCAGAAGTTACAAAAATTTTTGGTGTGTGGCAACATGTTCGCCAGCACTACACTAAACTAAACCATAAATAAAATGGAATCTACTTCACATTAATTGTCCAAAGGTCATCGGGCATACAGTAGGTTCAAGTTAGTAATGGATTCTCTAATCGCACTTGTAATTGAACCATAAAAAAAGGGATTTAGCATCTCTGTTTACTAAAGTCAGTATTTTGAGGAGTAATCATCGCTCATCAAAGAGGACAACTGAGAGCTTATGCAATCATTATATTTACATTTTTTATGTGATATTAGCAGTCAGAGAAATGAGAAAAGTGGTATTCATTTACACAACTGTTGGCCTGTTCACACTCTGGCCACTGACATGCCCATAACAATCCCGGGACATTATGGGCATGGGCATGCTCAGTAAATGATACCCACGGCATGCGAGCCTACCTGGTTGATCACAGTGCTCCTTGTAATCTGCGCAGCACTGGTTGTATTTGACACACTCGGCGTCACAGTTGCACAGCCGGCCGCGCTTGAACGTCTCCCCACATCGACCCTTGCAAGAGTCCTCTGCCGGACACAAAAAAAAACAGGAAGGGTTACCCCGTGATCGGTTTGCAGTGCGGCACAGGCATGAGGACGCGTCACTCACTGGTGGTGCACAGAGACTCGTAGTCCCCGCAGCACTCTCCATAGCCCAGGCAGCTGTAGTCACACTGGCACATGTTGCCCCGGTAGTAGCCCATGCCACATCTCCCTTTACAACTCGCTGAAAGAGCAAACACATTATAATAATAATACTTTTAACAATTTACATGTAGAAATGACATGCATTATTGCAACACACCAAAAGCATTGGACGAAGAATTCTTGGTTAGAGCCAGAAAAGTAAGATGTATTTGTATTTTTACAAAGAAGTTGCAATATAATAGCGAAGTAAACCAAAAGTGTGTCTGCCTGAATTAGTTGTTTGTTTATTAAAAGTCCTATTGCTGGGTTACATGTTCTAGAATGTGATGATGTCTTAGGACCCAGTGGGGGGCAGGGGCCAGTTTTTCCTATTTACTGCATTACACTTTCACAAGTCGTAGCTAAAAAGAAAATGTATGAATTACAAAAATGATAATTAATGTCAGTCACTGGGTCCATGATCTCCCTGTACAACACCAAAAATGTCCTCAAAAACAAAATAATTTTACCTCTATATAATATTATAGGCCTTTAGAACGCTGTGATGTCACCTGCAACCCAGCAATACCTGTTTTTTGTTTGATGTTTTTTTTTTTCAAATCTGTGGAACATTTGTTGTGTCCAGTGTATTGTAAACTCAGACGAGTTTGTTAGCATTTCTGTGACAGTGACAGGAATGTGTTAGGAAAGTTAGGAATGAGTTTGGACACAACTAACAGCTTAATTGACTTGCTCCCACTTTCATTATTTGTAAAAAATATTTAATTTGTAAAAAATAAAATCCTCATGAGACATTAGATACTAATTAGTCTTTCCATGGTCCTGATCATAAAATCCTGTTTAATTCAATGAAGTAATTCATTCATCATATTCTGAAAATATTTGCAGTTTGCAGAATATACAAATCTAAATACAGAAAAAGCATGAATAGATGTATACAACATGAACATCTTAATTATATATATATATATATATATATATATATATAAAAGGTCAACTGTAACAATGGATTTGATGGATTTCTTTGTTACAATGGCCAAAGCTTTACCCTGCGAGCTTACATAAATGTGCAATTCAAACACTTTGCATATGCATTATCGCTCCTTTTCCCCTGTTACCATGATATAATCCATTCTATTCCCATGCCATTACAGTGCACTACAATGTGTTGGTGAAATGTGTGAAGTCCTTACACTGAGCTGTAACAAATGTCAGGGAACCAGCCAACAAAACAACAGCAGCTAGTCCACATGAAGGCATCCTGAATCTGAAATCCAAACAGACATGTATTAATAACCCCCTTAGTGCCACTTTGACATCGACAGTGAAAGTATCTTACCTTGCTTACTCGCCCTTGGCCCTTGTATGTGAATCCTGTGCTCGGCCACTCCGGTGCTTTTAAACACCCAGCGGAGGTTTGCCCTTAATAGTCGGGTCTGACGGCGTTAAAGATGCGGTGAGGTCACGGGGAGAAAGGGAGGCTCCTCAGACGCTGCTGGACGACTGTCAACAGCAGTTTGTGCCAAGCAGACGATGACTTCACTCCCTTCGAATGGAAAATACAAACATTGTGAGATTTACCGAGTCACAAACCGGACACGGCCAATCAATACACCCACCGGTCAAAGTCTGTCAAGCTTTTCCCGGATATTATGCAAGGATAAAAAGTGGGTAATCATTTTGAGATTATGGGGGCTATTGCATTCAAGGATGTGTCATAGTAGGATGCCTTGGGAAAATTCTAAAGGAGGTAGAGGCCAAAATCTCAATGTAGGAGATGGCATTTTTTGAGACTGTTGTGCGAAAAACTCATGTTCAACAATGATCTGGACATTTGAAAGGATTTCCTGCAGCAACGTTATCTCACAACCTCACCCACAACCTCGCCAATATTTAGTTTCAGGTGGCAAGTAATAAAAGCCAAAAATGGGTCCAAACATAGTGAATTCTCTCCTGCTTTTTTTAATGGTAAACAAATGAACTAATAATACATCAAAGTTGTACAGTGCTTTGTTTCAGAGGTGGGTAGTACTTGGTTACATTTACTCAAGTACATGTACTTGCATAACTTTCTGAAGTAACTGTACTTTTGCAAGTAGTTTTTTTCATATGATACTTTTTACTTCTACTTGAGTAATTTTTAAATGTATTTGTACTCTTTTTTAGTAAAAAAAAAAGTGTAACTCGTGCCACTATGAGTAAATCACTGAGCGGCAAATATATTTTGTGTTTTGTTTACTTAATTTTTCATAATGATTCCTTTCATTTGTTTTTATGGGATTTACTATGAAAACAAAAATGTTCACATTATTTCATATTTTGTTTCTCATAATTTATGTCACGACTGAAACATGAATCAAACTTTTAAGCTCAGTTACTCAGAACTCAGAGTACTCAAGTAACATTTTCTCCAAGTCCTTTTTTTTACTTTTACTTGAATAAATATTTGGACCACTACTTGTAAAAACAGTTGTCTCCACATATATAATGCAATAATTAAAAAAAAGAACACAGTAAAACGTTTATAGCATCTGTAGCATAACATATACAATACACTGTGGGTCAGACATGGGAAAAGTACATATAAAAAATAGCAACATGCCTTTGTCATGATCAAAACACGTCTTTGCATTGAATGAAAATCCATATGACACTGTTTCCTAACACAAATATTTTTCCCACTGACTGTCATTACATAAGGTAAATAGTGACTTATAGACAGAATGACTACAATTAGCTGAACCTGACTGATGTGTTTACGAGCTTCAGCTCAGACAAAAAACATGAGAAACACTATGGTGTCAAAGGGGTTCAGGCTGGGGTACATATTGTAGCGTCCTGATGGACGTTAAGAAGGGAAATCCAGCTGTACGCAAGTTGTCACTTTATTGCAGGAACTTCAGAGGGTTACTGTCGGCCGTAACCACGCCGTACACTTGGTAGAAAAACCACAACAACGAAAAACAGATAGCGTAACCTAGCCGTGCACTCCTCAACCCCGCGCTCAACGTCAACATCCACACAAGCCCCCCTCGCACTTGTCCCGCCCCCAACCGTCTTGTCTAATCACAACACTAGTTATAATAAGCCATTAAACATCAACATTAGAAACAGGGTCGTTACACTGCCCCCCCCTTACTTAGTCCCTCGCCCCGAGGGATCACATAAGAAGTTTTTGAGGTGGGGTGGGGGCCTCCTCTGCCTCTGTGGCCTCCTTGGTGTGACTGCATGCAACTCAGCCTGCAGCCTGGGCGGAACACATTGCAGGGCAGTGGGAGAGTTAACAGGTGAGGCCAACTGCGGTGAAATGGTGGGGGAAACAGTCAACAAAGTCTGGGGTGTGGCGGCTTTTTCTCTCCTGGGAGGTGTGGAGGGTTTAGGGCGCTGCTGGGGGCGTGCATCACCCCTATATGGGGCTAGCCTGTCCCTGTGAAGAGCCACCCGTCTTCCTCTAGGTGGCAGTTGAACCCTATAAACCACTTCCCCAAGCTTCTCAAGTATCTCACAAGGCCCTACCCAGTGACAGTCCAGTTTTGGGCAACGCCCTTTTTTCCTTTTCGGGCTGTACACCCACACCAGATCCCCGGCGTGGAAGTCCTTTCCTTTGGCCCGGAGGTCGTAGTTCCTCTTCTGCCGTATTCCTGCTTTCTGTAGTTGGTCACGCGCAAAAGCGTGAGCTGTCTCCATCCGGTCCTGGAGCCTCCTGGCATATTCTGGGCCTGGTGAAACTGGCGGAGTATCAGGAGGTCTCCCAAAAACCATTTCTGTCGGGGTTCGCAGCTCTCGGCCCAGCATGAGTAAAGCGGGTGTGCAAGATGTGGAGTCCTGTACTGCGGATCTGTAGGCCAGCAGGACCAAAGGGAGGTGCATGTCCCAATCCCGCTGGTGCTCTGCAGTGAGAATAGCGAGCTGCTTTGCTAGAGTTCTGTTGAAACGCTCAACTAGTCCATCGCTTTGAGGGTGTAATGGAGTAGTCCGCGTCTTTTGCATCCCCATGCGCTCACACATAGCAGAGAACACAGCAGACTCAAAGTTTCTCCCCTGGTCACTGTGGACGACCTCAGCTGCCCCAAACCGGGAAAACATGCCTTCCACCAGGGTGTCTGCAACAGTTACTGCTTCTTGGTCTGGAATGGCAAAAGCTTCCGGCCATTTTGTGAAGTAGTCCATGGCAGCAAGAACATAACGATTTCCCTTTTCAGTGCATGGAAATGGGCCCATTATGTCTACTGCCACCCTCTCCATTGGAGCTCCCACTGCCAACTGTTGAAGCTCAGCATGGGACCGATCTGGGGGACCCTTGTGTGCAGTGCAGAGGTCACAGCGACGACAAAAATCCTCTACGTCTCTCCTGAGCCGGTTCCAATAAAAGCCTTGCCGGAGCCTACGAAGTGTTTTGGAAACTCCAAAGTGGCCTGCTCCCGTAGCCCCATGACAAGCCTGAAGAACAGAGTCTCTGAGTGTCCGCGGAACAACGATCTGCCACCTATCTTCTCCAGTGGCTGGGTCTTTCCAGGCTCTCTGCAGCACTCCTTCCTCCATCCGGAGAGCCCCAAACTTTTCCCAAAGTCCTTTAGTGGCCAGTGAGCGACCAGAAATCTCGTCCCAGGGCGGCTTCTGTCCTGACTCCACCCACTGCAGCACGGGTTGCAAGTCAGGATCCAGTTCTTGCTGAGCTCTCCATTCAGGTGGGCTATCAACTTGTGCCACCTTACAGACTGGCCCATTTCCGTCACAAATGGAGCCCCGCTTTTCCGCAGAACAAAGTTCCTTCTCTCTGGCCTCTCGTTTGTCACAGTAGCGGCAGCTGTCCTGGGTGCAGGGACGCCGGGACATAGCGTCAGCATTACCATGGCGACCTCCAGCTCGGTACTCCACCTTGAAGTCATACGGTGCCAGCTCCTCCAACCAGCGAGCAATTTGGCCTTCAGGTTCCTTGAATGACATTAACCATTGGAGTGCTGAGTGATCTGTTCTAACCGTGAAGGGAAGGCCGCAGAGGTAATACCGGAAATGCCCTATAGCTCTCACAATGGCCAGAAGCTCTCGGCGTGTTACACAATAGCGCCGTTCAGCCTTGTTGAAAGTTTTGCTAAAGTACGCCACAACTTTTTCCCCTTCCGGCCCCACCTGGCTCAACACCGCCCCCATACCCACATCACTAGCGTCTGTGTCCATGACAAATGGCAAGTTGGGGTCCGGAGGTGTTAGGATGGGAGACTCGGTTAGGGCCTTTTTTAAAGTGTTGAACGCGTTCTCACACTCGAGTGTCCAAACAAAGTCACAGTCCTTCCGCTGCAGGCAAAACAGTGGGGCTGCAATACAAGAAAAGCCGCGCACAAATCGTCTGTAGTAGGAAGCAAGTCCGATGAAGCTCTTAAGCTCTCTGAGGTTAGATGGTGTCGGCCAGTCTCTCACTGCCTGCACCTTCTCTTCCAGCGTACCAATGCCCTCCCCTCCAATCTTGTGTCCCAGAAACTCCAACTCCTTTCTCATAAAGCAGCACTTGTCGGGGTGGAGTTTCAGACCTGCAGCTGAAATTCTCTGAAGGACCATCCGGAGCGAATTCAAGGCTGTTTCGAATGAGCTCCCGTGAACCAGGATGTCATCCAAGTAGACTAAACATTCTTGACGGGGAATGGCAGCCAGCACTTTTTCCATCAGCCTTTCAAAAGTGGCCGGGGCATTACAGAGGCCAAAGCAGAGCACCCGGAACTGCCACAATCCCCTGCCAGTGCAGAAAGCGGTCTTCGGTCTGGCGTCAGGACTTAATGGCACCTGCCAGTACCCACTGCGCAAATCCAACGAGGAAAACCAGGATGAGCCAGACACCAAGTCTAGAGACTCGTCAATACGAGGCAGTGGGTATGAGTCCTTCTTTGTCACACTGTTCAATGGTCTGTAATCCACACAGAATCTCATTTTGGGATTGTTTTTTTTATTGACCATTACAACCCCGGAAGCCCAAGGGCTCTCTGACGCCTCAATAATGCCTGCTTTCAACATTTCCTCTATTGCACTATCTGCAGCTGTTTGGTGCGCCAGAGGAAGGCGGCGGGGGCGCATTTTGACTGGCCGCGCATCCCCTGTGTCGATTTCATGTTGAACCAGGTGTGTCAGGCCCACTTCCTCTTCTGAAAGGGCAAAAATGTCTATATACTCCAGCAAGACTTGCCATAACGCCTCCTGCTGGTCAGCTTCCAAATGATCGCAGCTGCGTTTCCATATCTCCCTTACAGCTGCCTCTCTGTCTCCATCTTCCTCAGACGCAACATGCTGGCTCACGTCGTCAGGGGGCAGTTTATCCCCACAGTGGTGGAGGGTGTTGGGCATTGTGGAGGAGGACTTAAGAGGGGGGTAAAAATCTTGCTGTGTCTCTGCGGCTCTGGAGGTTGCTCTGCACTGACTACGAACATTTGTGGGACACACCATCTCAACCATGGGACCCCCAGGAAAAGTCACTGTGTTCTTGCCAAGATCTAACACACAGCGAGCGGCCCGCAAAAAGTCCAGACCCAATATGCAGGGGTCTTGTACCGCAGCAACCCACACTTCAAAGTCCACTGACAGTTCCCCCACCTGTATCGCTACTAACCCTTTCCCAAGCATGGGGGCTAGCTCCCCGGTCACTGTCCGCAGCTTCACCTCAGTAGATTTTAGCAATGTCCCAGGTGGCACCACATCAGGCCTCATTAGCGTCGCAGTGGAGCCGGTGTCGACAAGGGCTAAGCACGATGCCCCTGTCAGTGTAACAGGGACATGGCAAAAATTTCCCATACGAGTCCAGCCCACCACCCTAGAAGATTCGGCGTTGTCATCTGCTTCTGGGGGGAGTGGAGCCCCGCTCCCCCGACTCCTCCGTTGGGCTCCATCTGATGGCAACACGGTCGGGTGGGACCCGGTGGCGGGGGCCTGTGTGGTCCCATTTACACAGACCCCGAGGCGTTTCCCTGACCACTAACATTGTTGGGGCACCGCACGCTGATATGGCCGGCCTGACCACACGTCCAGCACACAGGAGGACCACGACGAGGACGGTTGCCGCTGCGTTGTGGTTGCAGTGACACAGACCGTATTAGTTCAGTCAGCTCAGCAACCCAGACAGGCTTTTCCTGACCTGGGTCTTCTTGAACCGCGGACCTCACAACCGGGCTGCTCTCTGCTGCAGCTCCCACGGCCTCTCTCTCCAAGGCAAGCTCCAGTGCGTGCTGTAGGGTACGGGGATGTGCCAGCTGCGTTTGTACACGCAGCTCTCTTGGTGTTAATGCACGGATGAACTGATCTCTGGCCAGCTCACTCTGCACTCCCGTGGGCATGTGGGCATACGCTCTTCTTGTCAGGGTCTCAATGTCATTAGCCAGCCCTCTGAGTGGCTCACCTGCCAATCTCTGTCTGCTCGCCAGCTCAGACCGCAAAACATCAGGTTGGTTACACTGTCCAAAACGCCGCTGAAGAGCTCCAATTAAAGCACCGTAATCATTTCTCTCAGCTGGGCTCAACAGCAGCAGACATGTCAGGGCGTCATCAGTAAGGCACAAAGCTAGTTGGAGTGCTTTAACTTCTTCTGGCCACCCAGCCGCGCTAGCTAACAGTTCAAATTGGGCATGGAAGGCATCCCAGTCCGCTTTTCCAGAATATTTTGGGGTTTTCACTTGAAGTTGTTCAACGCGAGCGCCGCCATATTTGTTTGCAACTGGCCTCACATCCTTCATAGCAGGCATTTTCGCGCCAGGACGCCCTTTCTCCGAACCGAAGCCCGCCTCCGCAGCTAACTCCATGGCTGTCTGCCTTATGCGGGCAGCCTGCTCTGAAGCATGGCCAAAGTTCATCTCATGCCCCAATGCCCTCCTGTATTCATTGTCCATCACCTCCTCTTTGACTCTCGGACGAGTGTCAGGCGTGCGGCGCTGAGAAGTCATGACGAGCGGTCCGCTGCGGCTACCGGAGTGTTAGCAAGAGAAACTCCACTTTTACTTCTGACACCAGTGTAGCGTCCTGATGGACGTTAAGAAGGGAAATCCAGCTGTACGCAAGTTGTCACTTTATTGCAGGAACTTCAGAGGGTTACTGTCGGCCGTAACCACGCCGTACACTTGGTAGAAAAACCACAACAACGAAAAACAGATAGCGTAACCTAGCCGTGCACTCCTCAACCCCGCGCTCAACGTCAAAATCCACACAAGCCCCCCTCGCACTTGTCCCGCCCCCAACCGTCTTGTCTAATCACAACACTAGTTCGTGCCACTATGAGTAAATCACTGAGCGGCAAATATATTTTGTGTTTTGTTTACTTAATTTTTCATAATGATTCCTTTCATTTGTTTTTATGGGATTTACTATGAAAACAAAAATGTTCACATTATTTCATATTTTGTTTCTCATAATTTATGTCACGACTGAAACATGAATCAAACTTTTAAGCTCAGTTACTCAGAACTCAGAGTACTCAAGTAACATTTTCTCCAAGTCCTTTTTTTTACTTTTACTTGAATAAATATTTGGACCACTACTTGTAAAAACAGTTGTCTCCACATATATAATGCAATAATTAAAAAAAAGAACACAGTAAAACGTTTATAGCATCTGTAGCATAACATATACAATACACTGTGGGTCAGACATGGGAAAAGTACATATAAAAAATAGCAACATGCCTTTGTCATGATCAAAACACGTCTTTGCATTGAATGAAAATCCATATGACACTGTTTCCTAACACAAATATTTTTCCCACTGACTGTCATTACATAAGGTAAATAGTGACTTATAGACAGAATGACTACAATTAGCTGAACCTGACTGATGTGTTTACGAGCTTCAGCTCAGACAAAAAACATGAGAAACACTATGGTGTCAAAGGGGTTCAGGCTGGGGTACATATGCTGAACAATTGTCCAGCCTTTGTGTTGTAAGGTCGAATGTACGAAACAGGATTGAACCTCGAGAAAGTGATGAACTGACATATTTTTGTCATGTAACAGACTTCACTTTCTTCAGCATGGTGTGGGATATGCGCCTATGTTCTCTGTTCTCAGCGGCGGTTCAGGTGTGGTTGCTCGGTTAGGCATGTTGACTAACCATAACATGTCGGTGGCACTTCTCCATCATGTCATGGTCCGGCCACCGCAGACGGCCCATTAGTGCGCTTATGCTAAGGCTATAATGATAACAGGATCCGAACTACCAACAGCAGTGAAAACACAGACACAACTTCCTCTGCGGGAGCGCTGCCAAAACCACATATTATTTTTATTTGCACCACTGGCAAAACAGGATCTAGCAGGACTTTGTCACTTCTCTTCAGCTGCACAAGAATGTCTCAGAGAATGTAAATAGATTTCAAGTTGGCTTGGTGCGCCTCCTTGTGGCTAGTTAAGAGAGATCTTATTATTATTATGAGTTCTATTTCAGAAACTAGAAGTACACAGCTGATACCTGTTCTTCTGCAACTTTACCTTAGTTTGCGAGTCCTTTGTTAGGGACTGGTTAGGCGGTTCTTCTATGCAGCAGTCTCCACCATCACCTCCTGCTGTCTCAGGAAATCTTCATATTTACTCAATGGCCCTCATTTATCAAACTTGCGTACGGTGAAATCAGAGCGTATGTGGGTTGTACGAAAAATCATCGCCTGTTTTGGCATTTATCAATCTGAGCGCTCAGATCCTACACCAAGTCAGGAGCTGGTACATGATACACCAATTTTAACTAATCACTAAACAGCGCAGGAAAACAGTTTTTAACAGCATGAATCGCATTGCCACATCGTATAATATCCTCATTAGTGATTTAAACATGAAGCGACAGCGTTAATGTTTATGGACTTGAGCTGCACCGACACGGGTCCGAGCCCAGAGGCTCAGTCCGGACCAGAGACACTAGAACCTGGACTGCAGCCACAGAGACGCACGATGTTTTTTATATTTATGTTTCGTTTTTTGTTTTTAACAAAATACCGCTGCATACGCGCACCTGTTTCCTCCCGGAGAAAGGCTCTGCTCAGGCCGAAAGACGCGTAGTTCTGCCCCCGGCTCTAACGCGGATCGAGTCCGCCGAGGTGACAGTGAGGAGGTTTTCTCTGGCCACTAGGGGCCAGTATAGCATTAGGAGTGAGTAGTTGTACCTGCTTGGTTTTGTTGTCTATCGCGGACATGTTTAAGCCTCACTCGTTTGATTAAGCTGTTCATTTTATCCTTGTAAGTCTTCACTTTATTATTTCAGTTTATACTATGTCCCTGCTACATATTTATGCTGTGTTTGCCAGCTTAGTTTATGTTTATGTATCTTTGCAGGGCTCCTTCATCTCTGTCATTAAACTCATTAATCGACATTGAGGAGTGTGTTTCTTCATGAAGGAGCCATGGTTGTGGTCGACTGCACTGTCCCTGGTTGCGGTTTCATGACCAATGATGTGTCTGAAGCCCTCGCCGTCGCCCTGTTGACTAATCACGGATTCGTCCATCAAACTCCGCCTGTCATGGCCCAGGCCACGGCTGCCCGGGGCCCGAAGCTCAATCGCCCTACAGTTGACGTTGGTGTATCGATCGAGGAGTGGAACGTGTTCACCCGTCGCTGGGATGTCTTCCGCACAGGCTCAGGCATAGGTGACGCCCAAGCCCCCTACCAGCTGTTTCAGTGCGCTGGACCAGAGCTCGGTGACAGCCTGTTGAAAGCCAATCCCGACGCCGCTTCAGGACTCTTGCCCGACCTTCTCACTGCCATGCAACAGCTAGCTGTCATTCCGGTGGCCACTTGCGTCCTTCGCACCGAGTTACTACAGTTGAGCCAGGCACGCGACGAATCTTTCCGTGCCTTCTCTGCCAAAGTACGGGGTAAAGCGGAGACGTGTGCATACAATGCAGCATGTGGTTGTGGCAGGAACGTGGACTATACCGACCATATAATTCGAGATGTATTAATCAACGGCATTTATGACTCTGATATACGCCGTGAGACTCTGGGCTTACCCGATATCCTAGGTAAACCGGTGAATGAGGTGATTGCACTTGTGGAGAACAAAGAAATGGCCCGCAATGCTCTCCCGTCTCCCACGTTATCTGCCATGTCGTCGTTCCAGCGCCTGAGGAAGGCTCCACAGACACATTCTGCCCCGGTCCCATCCCCCGCTGACAAGACCAGGCAGGCCTCATGCCCAGACTGTAGGAGTACCTTTAATGTATTTACTGAGGGACCCCGCGGGTGGAACACCAAGCCTCACCTAATCTGTATCGGTTGCTTCAGGACTCGCCGGCAACAGAAGCGGCAGCAGCAGTCGTCTGAGGGTCAACAGGCCGCCGTGGAGTCAGAGCCAATCTCCCAGATCTCTTCTGTTCAATCTGGGCCCCGCCCTGGTCGACGGCACAGGGGCCAGCGCCGAGCTCCGATGGCATGCAGCAACGTCTACCAACCTGCCCCTGTCAGACTCGAGCATCACATCTTTTCAAGGGGGGAATGGAGACGTGCTAAGCTGAGAGACCACCCCCGTGTGTCGATCACGGTCTCGATTGACAAACTATCTGTACAGGGTGGCGGCGCCTGTAACCAACGTTTGGTGAAAGGGGCACAGATTTCTGCCATTGCGGACACAGGCGCTCAATCTGACCTCTGGTCTCTAGAGGAATTTCTTGCCTGCGGTTTCTCACGTGATGACCTACACCCTGTCAGTCTGAGCTTGTCTGCTGCCAACCGCTCCCCCATAACCATTGAAGGGGCATTCTTCGCTAGGCTCTCGACCGGCAGCGGCGCAGTTACATCATGCCGCTCCATGATATACGTGAGCAGCTCAGTCCGGGCCATGTACCTCTCCTACGAGTCGCTGCTCAACCTCGGCCTCGTGTCTAGTGACTTCCCGTCAAATGCAAATGCGGTGGAACCTGGTATTAGCCCTGGCACTTGTGACTTGCCACATATTCCCTCATCCCTCGATGCTACGCAGTCCACAGCCGGTGGATTCCAGGACTCATACGGATCCCATGATGCGCCATGCTCTTGCCCCCAGCGTACACCCCCTCCACCACGCCCTGCGGAATTGCCGTTCCCTTGCACGCCTGACAATAACGGCCGGATGAAGGACTGGCTGCTCGACAGGTATGCGTCATCTACGTTCAACACCTGTCCTCATCGGGCGCTACCCTGCATGGATGGGCCTCCTATTGAGATACACGTGGACCCAGCAGCCACACCGAAGGCATGTCATACGGCCG
Source organism: Proterorhinus semilunaris (assembly GCA_021464625.1). Taxonomy (NCBI): domain Eukaryota; kingdom Metazoa; phylum Chordata; class Actinopteri; order Gobiiformes; family Gobiidae; genus Proterorhinus; species Proterorhinus semilunaris. The sequence goes on from CM038351.1 coordinate 28,267,758, forward strand.
CCGTTGTGCCTCTTCACTGGCAGCAGCAGGTGTACAATGACCTCATACGGGACGAAGCCCTTGGTGTCATTGAACGTGTGCCCTATGGCGAACCGGTGACCTGGTGTCATCGTATGGTGGTCACTCGAAAACATGATGGTTCCCCCCGCAGGACTGTGGACCTCTCTCCTCTCAACAAGTATTGTAAACGTGAAACCTTCGCCACTGAATCCCCGTTCCACCTCGCACGTCGTATCCCAAAGGACACCTGGAAGACTGTCACTGATGCCTGGAATGGCTACCATAGTGTGCCCCTGCGCGGATCGGACCGTCATTTGACCACTTTTATCACACCCTTTGGCCGCTGGCGCTACACCAGGGCTCCACAAGGCTTCCTGTCTTCAGGGGATGGCTACAACCGGCGATTTGATTCTGTCCTCTCTGACTTCGAGCGCAAGGAGCGTTGTGTTGATGACACCATCCACTATGACACTGACCTGGCACAGCACTGGTGGAGGACCATTGACTTTCTCGGATGTGTCGGCCGGTCTGGCATCGTGTTGAATGCGGAAAAGTTTCAATTTGCTATGAGGAGTGTGGATTTTGCCGGTTTCAGGGTCTCAGACACCACTATCGAACCGCTTCCTAAGTACCTGGACGCTATCCGGGACTTCCCCACCCCTGAATCCACGACGGATATTCGGAGCTGGTTTGGCCTCGTCAACCAGGTGGCCAACTATGCTCAGTTGCGTGAAACGATGGCGCCATTTAAGCCGTTCTTGAGCCCACGCTGCAAGTTCTCGTGGTCATCTGAACTGGATGAGGCCTTCCGGATGTCCAAACGGGCCATTGTTAGTGCCATTCGTGAGGGCGTGGAGATCTACGACATTCAGAAACGTACCTGCCTCCGCCCTGACTGGTCCAGACGTGGTATTGGCTATTTCCTACTCCAAAAACATTGCAGCTGTGCCTCAGGCGTGCCGGATTGTTGCCTGGGGGGCTGGAGGATCACGCTTGCTGGTTCTCGTTTCCTATCCTCGGCTGAGCAACGCTATGCTGCCATTGAGGGTGAGGCTCTGGCCGTGGCCTGGGGCCTTGAGCAATCTAGGTACTTTACGCAAGGATGTGACAACCTCGTTGTGGTCACGGACCATAAGCCCTTGGTGAAGATATTCGGCGACCGTACGCTGGATGAGATATCCAACTCTCGCTTGTTCAGGCTCAAGCAGCGTACCCTCCTGTGGCGCTTTGACATTGTACACCTACCGGGCAAAAGCAACCTTGCCGCCGACGCTACTTCGAGACACCCATCCCCCTCTGGATCGGCGAATGGCTTGTCGTTGGGTTCGCAGGGTGTGCCTGACGCCGTGGAGTCAGCATTTATGGCCACGATCCGCGATGACGCTCAAGATCTCGGAGCCATCTCGTGGTCCCTTCTCGCACAAGAATCTGCTGCTGATGCGTGTTTCTCCCGCCTCCTGTACCTCATCGAGCACGACGGTGGGATCGACATACATGACCCTGCCCTGGCGAGTCTGTCCCCGACCTGCGAGTCCATGTACTCATACGACGGCGTCCTGCTGTATGACGACTGCGTTGTGGTTCCTCCATCCCTCCGTGGGAGAGTCCTTCGGCACCTCCATGCTGCCCACCAGGGGGTTTCGGCAATGGAGCAGCGCGCCCGTGCCATAGTCTACTGGCCTGGGATGTCCAGGGATATACGAGCCACCAGGCATGGATGCACAGACTGTAATCGCAATGCCCCGTCTCAGGCGGCCACGTCCCCTCTGCCGTCCCCTCCACCCTCCACCCCATTCGAGGCTGTGTTTGCTGACTTCTTTGACTTTGGAGGCCGACACTACTTAGTTGTTGGGGACCGCCTCTCGGGTTGGGTGGAGGTCCTGTGTTCCACGGCCGGCACGGACTTGGGTGGCTCGACAGGCCTGGTTCGCCACCTCCGCACGTTCTTTGCTACGTTTGGCGTGCCGGAGGAACTTTCAAGTGACGGTGGCCCTGAGTTTTCAGCGAGCCACACTGAGGCCTTTCTCCGCTTGTGGCATGTCAGACATCGTATATCTTCAGTGTTGTTCCCACAGTCCAACGGACGAGCGGAGGTTGCTGTGAAGGCTGCTAAGCGCCTCCTGATGTCCAATACCGGTCCGACTGGCAGTCTTGATCATGACCGCTTTCTATGCGCCATGCTGCAGTTGCGCAACACGCCTGACCCCGACTGCAACCTCTCGCCAGCGCAGATTATCTTTGGTCGCCCCCTCCGGGATTCGCTTCCCTTTGTCAACAGGCTGGAGAAGTTCTCGAACCCATATGTCCGCCCGCTCTGGCGTCAGGCATGGACGGCAAAGGAAGATGCCCTTCGGACACGGATGTCTCGTACCGCGGAGTCCCTGAGGGCTCGCTCGAGGCCTCTCCGCCCGTTAGCTCTTGGCGAGACGGTTTTCCTCCAGAATCAGCAGGGCCCGAGCCCCCACAAGTGGGACAGATCAGGGGTGGTGGTGGAATCGCTGGGTCACGATCAGTATCGTGTCAAGGTTGACGGGTCTGGTCGCTTAACTCTGCGTAATCGGCGTTTCCTACGTGCATTCACACCAGCTACCCCCTATCCCCAGCACCAGCCTGCTGCTCCTCTGTCACCATCCCCTGCATTCATACGGGAACCCCGACTCATCCATCCTGTCCAGCCGGGCCCGACGGTGCCCTGGGAGGCTGCCCGGCAATGGCCAGATGTTCCCCTCGACACGGCTTCGGACACGTCCTTGCCGGCTCCTGATGATGGGTCGACCCCTGACCGTGCCCTCCATGGTGTTCGTGTGTCCACTGTCATTGCCCCAGCCGTGTCCTCTCCGGTGCCATGTTCGCCGGCTTCATCGCCCGGGTCTACTCGGCTGTACCGTGCGAGGAAGCCACCCAAACGCTATGAACCGGAGTCGGGCCGTTGGGTGCAGGACTGAGTCCGTCTACCTATTGTAGCTCATAGATGTCCGGACTGGGGGGGATGTAGAGGTTTTCTCTGGCCACTAGGGGCCAGTATAGCATTAGGAGTGAGTAGTTGTACCTGCTTGGTTTTGTTGTCTATCGCGGACATGTTTAAGCCTCACTCGTTTGATTAAGCTGTTCATTTTATCCTTGTAAGTCTTCACTTTATTATTTCAGTTTATACTATGTCCCTGCTACATATTTATGCTGTGTTTGCCAGCTTAGTTTATGTTTATGTATCTTTGCAGGGCTCCTTCATCTCTGTCATTAAACTCATTAATCGACATTGAGGAGTGTGTTTCTTCAGACAGCTGCTTTTCACTGGTTCAGATCATGGTCCAGAGTCTGCTCTGACTGCAGCGTTGTATCCACGCTATTTCTTTTTTATGTGGTCTAATTTTAGACCCTTTTTTATATCGGCTATTTAGGCCTACTGCTTATTTAATAAAGGTCACTTTTTTATTATTAGCCTATTTCTTTTTCCCCCTCTTTTTTTATTAGTAAATGTGATCTTGGATTGGCTATAAGGTTAAGTTGGTTACTGACAGATTTTTTAATATCATATAAACAACTATTTATCATTTCCTGGTTGGAGAAATTTTCTTTTTTGCCGTGTTTTGTGCGTGCGTGCCGTAAACCCCATGGGTGAGGCCTCCTCATACGTGAATATTTTTGAGCGTTTCATTCAAATGACGCTGGGATTTCTCCGTGGCATTTACCATCAGCTGCGCTTGCGTACGATAAGATCTGAGCGGAAAGCACAGATTCATAAATGTCACGCGCCCTCTGGTGTATATTGGAAATACACCTACGCATACACCATTTGTTTACGCAATGTTGATAAATGGGGCCAATATGTGTGCGCTGTTTGTGCGCAGTTAAGACGTATTGTACTGGCAGCAGTGAGCAGACAGTCTGCTCAAGCCGCAGTTCAGATGGGGCCCCACAGTTGGCACATCAAATGGGATTGGGTTTAATTCTGAATTTTGGAGATGGGACTTCAAGCACTGCTCTATGGGCGCCCATAGAATCTGTTTGATTCAGACATGTCTTTTCTTTTTACTGGGGATGGGTAGTACTTCGAAACATTTACTCAAGAACGTAATTAGTTTTATCACACAGTATTTTTTTGAAGTACTCTTTAATGTAGTCACCGTTTCCTTTGTGAATAACTATTCAAGTCATAATAGCTTCATGAACTATTAAAATAAATCAAAGTTTAAATGTGAATTATATGGAACTGAACATGTGGCAAAAAAAATCTATGAATGAATGACCACTTGGCATGGCGCCTTCACAATCCATCACAGTGGCCTCTAGGATGCTTGTTTTTTTAGGGTTTCTGTTTTTTTTGTTTTACATAAAGTTAAATATTGCACCTTTTCATTTTAAGTGTATGTTTAACATTTACATAAATACAAAAAAATACTGGTAAAAGATAATTATCCTATATTTGCATAGCGCTTTTCCACCTGGGCACGCAATACACTTTACATCAAGGAACCACTCACTCATTCACACTCTCATTCATACACAGATGTACACAGATGCCAGATGGGTGAAGTGTCTTGCCCAAAGACACAATGACAACACGCACTTGCAGGAGCCAGGATTCGAAAGACATGCTCTACTACCTGAGCTGCTTTTTCCCTCAAACAGCCACACAGTCTAGAAGTAGTATTTTCACCAAGTCATTTTTTCTTTTACTTTAACTACTGCTATTTACTTCTACTATTTTAAAGTTAACGTGAGTATTTGGCTACTTTACCCACCTGATTCATCTTGCCCGTGTTGACAACTCGCTGTCAGACTCATATTAATCGAAATGAAGTCCATATGGATGATGATGAGAATGGTCGTGGCAACAACCAAACTGCAGGGGGAGACAAACAGCAGGGTAAAGGGAGCACTCTCAGGATAAAAATAGAGTTTCAACAGGTGCCAGCAACTGACGAGCATTCAATGGGAAAGCTCCTTTTTCATTAAAATGGATTCTCCTAGAAATAACGGTCAAAGGAGTACACTGATTTCAGATAACATTTTCATACAGTAAACCAAGACCAATCTTAATCATTTGCATAGTGCTGACGGTGTCACACTTTGTGGTTACTTGCTCCTTCCTGTGTACATGGTGTCAAGCTTGAAGTAGTGACAATAAGCGCCTCAACTGTAACAGGAAAAGCCTTTCAAGCAAATCTGCAGCATCCTCGTCGTTTCAAAGGTTTGCAGGGGCACAAACATCCGACAGTGGACTCCCCCTCCCCTGGTCTTTGAAGCGTGCAGCATCTGAGAGGAAAGGACACGTGAGTCAGAGCAGCCGTGTGTGGCAGAGGTTTCACTGCACCGCACTGGGGAGGCTCCAGGTGCCAACACTTCAAACACCGAACTGAATACGTGAAAGATCTAAATAATAGAGACACAATACAGTGTTCAGGAAGTATTCATATGCACCTGCAGTAACCGCTCAGTTTTTCAATTTTCTCAATATTCAAGATATACATACATTTTTCCTCCTCTTGCTTTACTTTGGGCTAAAATTGGCAGGTTTGGCCTTTGGTCTTTTTACAATGAAGAAAATCGGCTCTCCAACAAGCAAACTTGCCTACCCATGTATTTTTCATATTTTCCAAATGTTTCCAATTTCTATTATTGTAGCTCTACCAGTGTCATTTGTTTCCAGTAGTAAAGAACTGTATAGATTAGTATCAGACTATCTTAATAAAATCCTTAAAATAAGTGTGAAAACTTCCCGAACCTACATGCAAAAGCCACTCTCTATGTTCAGCATTGTATTTTGATGACTCAGTTGGCTGTCATATGCCTTTATACTATAGTTTCACTGAACTGTGTGCCATTTCTCACCTGCATGAAATGTGCTGTTCCCCATAGATACAAAACACCTGAAGATGAGATGACCTTTTGCAAATATGGTTCTTCGCCCATACACAGAGTCAAAGGTTAGAGAAGCAGACAGAAGCAGTTTTGCAGAAATGAAGCCTTGCATTGCTGGAAAATGAAAAAGGGAGATATAAAAATCATTTATATATAAATACAATAATCAAAAGGTACATTATTCGCGCTTCTCTTTGGCTGGGACCAGCGCTTACATTGATCACCTGTTTGGGAGAACGCATCCCCTCATCTTTTAGTTTTTCAGGGTAAAGGATCCGGCAAATATGAGATGACAGTTCTGGTAATGGTTTTGGCCTTTTCGTATCATCAATCCAAAAGTGTTCCTAAAACTAAAATGTACAAATGAAGCACTGGCCGAGACTTATATTGAGGTGCTGAGAAATTATTAAAAGTTTAGGAGATGTGCAAATGAGGCATAAGATACAAAGAAGCCTGTTCTTTACAGTTGAAAGCACATATTGCCAATATCTCTTTCATGGAATCCTACTTCATCCAACATCTGCATTTTAAAGGCACAATTCGTAACATTTTACCCAATATATGAAATAAAATAATAATTTTACACCAAGGGTGCTTTAATTGATGAAAAATACCTCTAAAAACATGCCTTTGCCTTGAGCGGATTCACCTCTCCTCAGACCTAACTTTGCTGTGAGCGGGACATCACCAGCTCATCTCCATTGACATATTACTGACAACCTTGACAACAGGTAACCAAACACAAGGTTCAATTCTGTTAGGTCCTCTTCAAATGTATTTATTTTAATGCGAAATAGCATTGCTCGTGTTTAGCAAATCATAAGTGGATGTTTAGTTTTGTTGACATATGTTTAAATATCAGCATTTTGAGTTTAGTAGCTCTAATGGTGTAGCAACATAGCATAACAAAATAATCCGCAATCAATGTGTATTTTAAATGTGTCCTTAAAATACAAACTTGGAAACCAATCATCAAAACATAACCATGCCAATTTTTCCTTTATGGCCAACCCACCATTTAGCAAGTTATTATGAAAAAAATATATACCGCTAGCCTAGGAGTGTTTGCTAAACATCCACTTAGCCCACCTCATATTTATAATTTTCACCACAAAAACAAATCCAAAAGCGAGTATCAACACATTGTGGGAGTTTACCTCGCGCAGAGCCGTTACCAATGAGCTCCTTTTATGCTTTTCCGGGCCCACCTTTTGACGGTTGCTATGCCTACTACTCGTTCCTCCGTGACTGACAGGTAAACTAACCAATGGGCTCCGAGCGGGGCGGGTCCGTGAGGGCACACTGAAAACTGCCTGCTGGGGGATTCTACTACTACGAGTCTGCGACCACACTGTGATCAAGTCTACCCTGTTCCATGGCCGTGGGGTCTGCAGATGTAAAAGGCGATATAAGCGATGCCACCGGAGTATGCTAAGGTAATAACTTGTTCATTTTACCTTTGAAGACGAGAGTAAAATCCACTGGGACGAATTGGCGCGCAGGGCAGTGCGAGTTGGAGGCTGTGACATTGTTACTGGCAGCAGTAAGCTCCGCATGTGGCATATGATGATGTGGAAACACGAGCTTAGAAAACGTGTTACGAACTAAAATGAAATGAGGGGCATGGTTTTGATGTAATTTAACAAAGAAGATGAGCATCTGTGGAGTTGCCTACCATCAGCCAAGCAAGGTGGGTCAAAGCTAGACAGGTGTAGCCTACTTTATTTTGTATAGCCGATCTCTGCACTGTCTGCACCTAGTTTGCATCGCTTATTATGGTGGTATTCAGGTAAAGATAACATTGTTGCAAGAACAGAGAATTTAAATAATGTATTACTGTCAAATCCAAAATATGATGGTCCAGTGTCTATGAAGCTGGTGGGGACCACTGTTTGTGACAGCAAAGGGAAGAGAGAGAGAGTCCGCATAGCATGTTGGATGAAGTTGTAAGTAATACTTCTTACTACTAATACTACCTTAAAAAAACAATTTGACAACAAAGCACCGGGCTATTAAGAAAAATGTGCCTGGAATAATCAATCTTCTTTCATTTTTCAGATTTCCTATGAATCCGCACAAACTTATAAATAATTGTTATTAGTCGGCGTGATTCTCAAACTTTTAACACCAAGTTCAACTGAGTTACAAAAAAAAAGTTTGATTTAGTGATATGTGTCACATCAATTATTGAAATGAATAAGCAAACAAATTTTGACTCAAAATTCTGTCTTGCTTGTCACTTTGAACAGGCTATGGCAATATTATGATAATGGCTGTTGGCTGGCATTGGATGTGCACATTTGTAAGTGTTGTTTCATGTAACATTGCTGATCAGAAGTTAAATCTTCGTTGTCTAAGTTGATCATTTAAATTTTTTTTAATTTTCCCTCTTGGCTGGGATATAAGTACAACTGCTCCCTTCATGCTGGAACGCTGCATTTTTGCATTTCTTGCGAGTCAGCCACCTTCAGCTCTCGTCAAAAGTAAACCCAGAGGAATTCCCTAAAGTTGAGTTTTGACATTTTTCTTTATTTCACCATCTGCCAGTCTGTCTGTGTGTGCCACTGCTGCACATTTATTACTCTCTGCAGAAGGTAAGATTTGCTGCGTGTTTATGTGCACAAAATAAGCAGCTTTTTATAGACCACGGGAGTACATTAACTTAGCAGGAGGCAGACTTTTCTTCTCGGTGCTGTTGATTTTCCAAGAGCTGTTTAATGATAAGTTACATCGGTAATGATCCACTGAGTCATTGGGGCTGACTGGCGAAAACATGTGCATCATCATGTCGCGTTAAGGCAGGGATAGGTGCTCATTTTAGTGAGCAAAATTGCAATTGGAATACTTAATAAATGTTTTGTCATGAAAAGAAGACTAAAGTCATGGTTATTTTGGTCAGTTGTTTACAGAGTTGTGACGTATTTGATTTGTCAACTTTCCAAATAGACTTACCGGTTCTTCTTATTAGAATATAGGGTACCCACCAAAGTAATCCACATACATTTACATCAGAATCTGTGTGTAAGATCATAATTGAGTGCCAACGTTATATTTGTTTTTTTTCCAATATCAATAATGACTCGACTGACTGACTTCTACCCAGTTACCAAGGAAAGTCCCACTGAAATTCAGAATACTAGAAAGTCTAGGTTTGTATCTTTGTGGATTAGAAAAATTCTGATAACGGCCTGACCTGAAAGATCTATAGGACAACTGTTGATTGGGAACATTTCTGATGACAAAGGAGGCTCCAGTGTTTATGGGTAAGCAGTTATGGGTTATGAAACGCTTGCTTCACCGAACCAAGTCCTGTAATCTCTCAAACATTACATTTTCTCCCTAGTGAGCAGATGAGGACCCTGGCTTTCTCTCATAGTCTTCCAAATCTAATGACATTACTTCTTTGAAAGCCAATGAAACTTGTGTACCTGATCTGATGCACACCTCAGCGCTGAACAAGGCAAAGGTGAGGCTTGCACGGATAGAGGAACCTGTTTTGCATTTAGATTTGCTTGCACTCTGATGCCAAAAGGACTTTACATCTCAACAATCGCCTCCTATTGCGAACGCTGGACTGTCGAACTGACCACAACAATTCTACATGCCTGAGCTAATCGCCAAGACATCCCACCTGACTCCACTTCCCCAGCCATGCGGATCCCCTTACTGGTCCTTATTGTCGCTCCGTGTCCAAGCGTACCGATTGGCCAGCGGTCAACACATTATATAGAGCTGAATATGAATAATGCATGTGTAGCCTCTCGCATGTAGGCTAGGGCCCTGCTGTCGGCCCGGCCAAGCAGGGCAAAAGCCGGGAGCAGGAAATATGAGGCAGGAAGCAGGACGGCTAACCTGTTACGTAACAAACACAGCACGTCTGGCGGCTAATATTAGGACCACTTGGGTATTAGGGGAGTTGACTTGTGACATGATGAGTTAATATTAGAGATTAATTGTGTAAGTGTAGTGTGTTGTCTTGGTAAAACGTTTGCTTTTGCCTGAGGTTAGGGTTTCCAAAGCAGATGGGAGTATCCTTGGGCACGATAAGATATGAGGCCAATTGTTTAAGCGTTAACAAGCGTTAACAATACATAAACTCACCCAGTCCAATGATTTTTGTTGAACTCTCTTATAGATTTGATTCTCTAAACGAAAACCTGATTGGAATTGCAGCTGAAAAGCCTTGTCTCATAATCACAACATTCATTTTCAGCCCTTTCAACTAAATTTATATTTTATAATGCATTTGATTTGTTGACGCATTACTCCAATGTTGTCCTGTTTGCAGTTGGCTTAAAACGTATGTGAACCTTTAAGGAGTGAGAGAGATTCTTTGGCTAATTAGCAGCATGGGGTTTCCCTTTAAGATCATTTCAAATGAGGAAATCGCCAATTTATTCAAAAGAAGAAATCAAGTGCAAATTTCACTGTTCAGTAACGACAAGATTAGAAATGGAGCATCACCAGTCATCAACAAGGATAGATCTGTAAACCCTAAAGGATTCACAAGAATGTAAACAGTCTGTATAAGGGTATAAGGTAATTCTCAATATGTTACAAAAGGAGGAGACAGGAGAAAGCTGCTCTAGAGTATTTTCAATGCCTTTTATACCTCTCCCAAAAAGTTATATTGCTACCTTTTGTTGACAAGTTGAAGAGCATTCAATAATGACTTGAAGCTCCGAAATGGGGCACAGAGGAATCAAATTGTCGGAAATGGGTTAGAACATGACTTTAAACCCTAATATAGTACCTCCTGTTTAGGTTAACTCTCTGAACCTCTGAGCACGTACAACAGCAGCTCCAGCTACTGCTGTTGTTGTTGTTATTGATTTTTACGGTCAGGCTTTTACATTAGTGTAAAGAGAAAAGCGCTCAATCAAACGATGACGATTTCTCAATATTGGCAAGTCGTCTCCGGGATCAAAACGATTCTTGACTGGTCTTTTTTTGCAGCCATATATCCTCATGATTTGAATGGTTTTAATTTCAACCTACAGCCTGAAAATACTTGAAAAATGCTGTTCACAAAGTCAACACAGTCGATCAACATTGGTTAAGCACTTGTTTGAGTGTTTTACGCTATCCTCTTCATTGATGCCATTTCATTACATTTTCCTTGTTGACGTGCTGCTGTCCACACAGTGATGGCCCAGGCCGGTGTTGTGATACTGGACAGTGTTCTGACAAAAGCACATTGAGAGGCTGGAGACAATAGGCAGCTGACTCTGCTCTCTCCTCTGGTGCCTTCTTGTTTCTAAAAGCCTTTCCCCATTAAGTGACTAAGCACGTGGGGTAATGGTGAAGCTGCCTGGGATGTGGTTATTACTTTTTCTGCGTTGATTGCCTGAGCACAACTTCTTGGGAGTCTGCATGATTGTTGATGGCTTTATGACAAAGTATGTTCAGAGTAATCCTTATTCCTTCCATATATTCTCGATCAGGATCATGGCCCAGGTCCAGTTAATAACCGTACAATCTTGTTTATGTAAAGCATGTGCCGTCAGTGAGTGGGATCTATGTGGAACTGATACGCACAGGTCACCATAGTCACAGTGAGATGTGTCACTGTCCTGCTGTAGAGGCAGAGGACGGGTACATTCTCACGCAGTTGTGAACGCCACGGCGCCACACAGGCATTACTGTGTTAGTCAGCTGTAAAATGTGCTTTTGATTTCCTCCCTGTGAAGGACTGGGATGTTTTATGCAGGTTTTACCTCATTTCAAGTTTTTTTTTTTCACTGTTTTTTTGTGTAAAAATATATCTCTGAGGTTTGCATTCGGTCAAAGAGTGAAATTATTTTGTATTTGGTGTTAATTTTAAATTGGGTATGATTTATTTATAGGTCTAATATTAGATTTTGTATTACTTGAAATAATATAGTTCACATTTAATCTATTTAAAATTTACAAAAAGCTCTGTTAGAACGAATTCCATTCTTAAGACATTCCAGACATTAAATGCAGAAAAAGGGTGTTTATTAATATTTTTGCCATATATCCATCCATGTACCCCAAAAGCTACAAAGCTGACTTTTGACATTTAAAAATTGTACATGCTTGAACTAGTGCCAATCATTTTCCATTAGTTCCCTGGACACGCTTACTCATGATGCAAGTTTAACTTTAGTTGTGAAACCTACCTCAATGACCGTAGATGCGATCTACATCATGTACTCAACATGTTCTCAAACTGCTTCGGATCAAATGGCACTTGTGATTCACTGACTGATCATTTCAACCCACTCTCACCTAATTGTCCCCTAAGCTTCACATGTAGAAGAGAATCCCCAGCCGAGACGCTGACTCATCCCACTCTGGAGTCCGGGACAGAGGCAGGGATAATTTAGCTTGACACTAAATGATGTGTCCTCCTCCATGCTCGGCCAAATCAGCGTTAAAAGTAATGGAGTGGACAGACGACGGAGTGACCCAGCTACTGCCTTGTCCATCACTGTATCCTCATGTGCCCCATACCTCAGCACTGCAGTGGAGTTCAGGGCTGTCAACCCAGGGATGGATAAATAGTGTTAATGCACGCAGTATTGTTGAAGTTATCAAGGTCAGCCAACATGCTGTAATCGAAAGACACCATACACTTGGATATATGAAGGCCACAGTGGGCGGGGACTTCTGGTTCAATAGAAAGACAAAAAAATATATACATTTTCCCCCATCAACTTTTTAAAGATGCATTATGGAACTTTTTAGGTGAAAAAAACCCATTCTTATTAGTGAGTATGTGACCATTTAGTGACCCAGTGGTTAGTTAGCATTGCGCCTTTACTTTCCATCACAGTGGCCTCGATGATGCTCCATGATCAAGTGGTTTTCGCCGCTGATGGACCCTCTCACCAGAAAACCTACAAAACCGTTGATCCTGGAGCGTTGTAGCATTGTGATCAAAAGTAAATACTAACCATACTAACCAAGCGCCATACTAACCATCCAACCAGATGCTGGATCACATAGGTCAATTATACACAAATATAAAAAAAAAGTAAAGTCAAACAAAAGGTTTAAAATGCACCTTTTAAACAAAATTAAAGATTAGGAGTCTATAAAGTTGATGGAAGCTTAATAAAAACAAGCCAATTAAAGTGTTAATTGACTGGTTTACAATCAAGTACTTTAAATTAAAGTTCTTGAAATGAATAAATGATTTGATTATGGCTCATTAGTTTCCGTTGTGTTAAAATTTAGCTTAGTAGTCGTGGCTGACCACATTTCTTTACTACTACAATGATCAACTTTATGCCAGAATTGACCAAGAGGCTAGTTCTCATCTGTCGCCCTTTGCTCGATGTAGCAGTGAAGACGCCTTAAGAATAAAGCACATGGAACATGTCAACCAAGACTTGATGAGGACTGTGGAGTACCGAGCTGGAGGAGAAGAAGAAGACTACTCTTTTGGGTTACTGAATCGCAACATCTTTACATTACACTGACTGGTTTTTGAAAGAAAAACTCTTACCAATTTGACGGCCAAAAGTCTTCTGTGATAAACAAACAATCTTTCAACTTTTCACGTCTATATGGTGCAAATTCAGAAGCTTACATGTGATAATTTCTCTTCACTTAACTATCTTGCCAGTGAATCATTGTAAATTACAGAGAGTAGGAGAGCTGAATGTTTAACTATAGAGCTTATTGTATCTCTCCTGCTTTTCAATGTGGTCTGTTTTTAGCTCTGAATGTTAACTATTCTTTGACCTGTACACTCCTGCGGTGCGGTTTCTGAAGATTTGGAGCCCAACGTCAACGGATCATAATAATCTGCAGTCCAAAATAAAATGATTGAATAAAAAGAAAGGTCAAACCCAACCAAAATTTTAATAATCTCCATCACCTTACCCGGATCCTCTTCATCTCCTGTTTGCTCATTTCTCCGTCCTGATTGTGTGCTTGTTGTTGTTGTTGCTGTGCCCATCTCTCCTCTCGGGTTTTGGACTGAGCTGGCTCCTTTGTGCGCCTCACCTCTGCCTGTCCTCTGCTTCTTCAGCTCAGTGCCTTTTGTTCCACTTTCTCTGCCCGGTCTGTGGGCTCTGATTAATGTGGCCAGCTGCATCATTACATTTGACACACTACTGAAACTGTACTGCTGTTGACTGCCGCTGAAACTTTGATTACAGCTAAAGGGACCATCCTTGAATAACAATGAACAGTAATGTTTCAAATGATCCAGCTGGTTTATCCTGACTTCAGTCTCTAAAACCCTGAGGAAGTTATCTGCACTGTCATGAATTTGTCTTAAAGATGTTTTTCAATGGATTGGACTTAAATCTACGTGGATATTTTAATATTCTTCTTTTGAATTACAAAATGGTATCTTCCCAAATAAGGCGGTTTTCAAGGGAATTCTATTTAAGTTACATTGAGTGTTTTAGCTGTAGTTTGATCACAACACATTGTCTTTTGAAGTTGAGCAGATTTCTTTCCCAATAATCGGCGGCTGGGGTACTTGGAGCGTCAATGGACAGTTAATGGGTACGCGTCTGCATACGCCGTGTTCCAAATTATTATGCAACTTGTATTTCATTGTCATAAAGGTAAAACAGTTTTTCAATGAAGCTCATGGATGGTATTGTGTCTCAGGGCTCTTTAAATCACTGACATCAATCTCAGAAGCTTGGGATATTAGTTGTCAGGTAGGCCCAGTTAAACCTACTGAAAAAGGACGTTCCATATTATTAAGGGAGTGCCTGTCTAGATCGAACGGAGGAACCCGGCTGAAAGGAGGAACCCTGCCTAATGGATTGACAACAAGGACTGGACGGTCTGTGATCTTGGCCCGTCTGCTCTGGGATTCCATCGGCCCTGGGTCTCTATAGCCTGTCCGTCCATGGGAGTGGATCTCTCCTTCTGTGGTTCTCCCCAAGGTTTCTCTTTTCTCCCCCTGGGTTTTTTAGTTTTTCCTCGCCGTGCTGGAAAGTCTAAGGACAGGGGACACCCGAGCTGCTCGTTGCCACTCACTGCTGACGATTATTTGGACATTATGTTTGCCTGGATATTTAATTCACCTGAACTTTACATTGTCTTATTTACTGCTCTGTTTTATTGCCTTAATCTTCGGTGCAGCCCTATGAGGCAACTCCTGTTGTGATATTGGGCTATACAAAACCATTGATTGATTTGATATTAAGCAGACCACCGTTTTCAAGCAAAATGGGAAAGAAAAAGGGTCTCTCTGTTGATAAACGGGAAATAGTTGAATGCCTTGGACTAGGTATGAAAGATTAAGCATAATCATCGTACTGTTTTGTGGCTGATTCAGAGCACACACAGGTTTGTGCAGATAAAAGCGCAATAAGGACGGTTCCTGCCAGACACACACATCAGATTAATAGAAGAGCTGCTACAAAGCAGCAAACAGGTATTTGAAGCTGCTGGTGCCTCTGGAGACTCCCAGACATCAAGATGTAGGACCCTCCAGAGGCTTGCAGTTGTGCATAAACCTTCTATACGGCCTCCCCTAAACTGTTAATTGAATGCTGACGAGCAGAAACGGCTGCAGTGGCCCAGAGATGCATGAAGACTCATTTTCAAATTGGTCTTGGTCTTGGTCACTGATGAATGCTGTGTAACCCTGGATGGTCAGATGGATGTAGTGGATGCTTGGTGAATGGCCACCATGTCCCAACAAGGCTGTGAATTCAGCAAGGAGGTGGCGGAGTCATGTTTTGGCCTGAAATCATGGGGAGAGAGCTGGTCGGCCCCTTTAGGATCCCTGAAAGTGTGAAAATGACCTCTGAAAAATATGTGGCGTTTCTGACTGACCACTTTCTTCTATGGTACAAAAAGAAGAGCCGTGCTTTCCCTAACAAAATCATCTTCATGCATAGCAACGCACCATGTCATGCTGTAAAGAATACCTCTGCTGCATCATTGGCTGCTATGGCCATAAAAGGAGAGAAACTCATAATGTGGACCCTATCCTACCCTGACATCAACCCTATTCAGAACCTTTGGAGCATCAACAAGCAAAACATCTATGAGGGTGGGAGGCAGTTCACATCCAAACCGCAGCTCTGGGAGGCTATCCTGACATCCTGCAAAGAAATTAGCAGAAACTATCTAAAAACTCATAAGTTTAATGGATTTAAGAATTTTGAAGCTCTGCTATCAAAGAAGGGCTCCTATGTTAAAATGTAACGTGACCTGTTGAGATGTTTTTGATTGAAATACCTTTTTGATTTCAGTAAATATGACCTCCTAATGCTGCAAATTCAACAAATGACCATTTTTCAATTGATTACAAGCTTTAAAATGTATTGAAACTATGAGTTGCATAATCATTTGGAACAGTAGATTTTGAGTTTTTTTACTATATTTTATTGGTGAAAAAAATACTGTTATCTCTGAGAGTTATTATTCCAACCACATTCACTGTTAGAGGATACTCTAACAGTTAAAGACTTGAGAATTATGCTGACTGTCATTTGGGTTGACAATTTAGAAAATTAGAGAAAAATATCATTTGCATAATCATTTGGAATGAGGTGTACAGCTGCAGCAGTTGTCCATACACTTTCCACACATTTTCCAGGTGTCTGCTTCAGTTTTGACCTTTCATAAAGACGTCTGTGCGGTAACATCCCGCTCTCGTCTTGTGTGGAAAATCTGGAGGGAAATACAACTGGCTGATGTGGTTGGATGCACCATTTGTTGTAAGGGCTTTTGTCTCACTGCACCTCATTCTCTCACGCAGGTCCCAATTTTTCATGTGCACCATCTCTGAGTTTCCGGGCAGAAGAGGAGGGCCAGGCAGGTGAGTGCGCGGGCCGCGGGGGGGGGGGGGGCTATTGAAAACACTGCTGACGTCTATGTGAACCTCTGTACACCTGCAGAATACACTTTGGTGAATTTGCCTTTGCTGTTCTCATGTCCCTCAGGTCCCAGCTTGCTCTCGCTCTCACTCTCGTCTAACTTGTTGTCGCACACATGACCAGACATGATTTATTATGTCTGGTGGCAGAGTGAACAGCATTATGCTACGGATGAGAAAATGTAGAAAAAGAACAGATTAATTTAGGATTAAGCTTTACTTAAACTTTACAAAGCATTCATAAATGTACATTACTTCCCAAAGTCTTTATGGCTCAAGAAAGGTGTCGCCAAGAGATTTCCTGTCTTTTGAATTTACACATTTGGTTTGGATTTGGTTTTATGTTATGAAATGAACCACTGTTACTACGACTAAGAAAAAAACATGAGGCGTTCACTAACAATTACCCCCAAGTCTATGATATTTAGCTTTTTAAACAGCTTTTCTATGGAGACTGCCATTTTCTCAGAAGGTATCATCTATTATTCATTCATACAGGGACTCCAGTTTGTCTGGGCATTTAATTTTTCAGGTTTAAATGAAGGTCAGTCGGCGTGTGTCCCACTTCTCCCTCGGTCTGCTCCTGCGGTGTTCGAGAGACATGAAGGGAATGGCATTCTCAGTCTGCTTCTGTGCCACAGGGAGCTCAGCACATCCTCATCACCCCCTCTCTGTTTCTGTGTGAGCTGCGCTGGCGGGGGCACAGCATGTCAGGGCGCTGCTCATGCTACGCTAACTCTCAGAGCTGCATAAACACTGCTCAGACATTTGTCCTAGGAGGGCCTTCGGGGTATTGAGGTCTTCCATGAGGGTGCTCACAAAACGTGCGCCTCAGCGGAATTGTCTGCCACGTGAGAACGAGAAACAGGTCCTCGTGAATGTGTGGCCCTGCGCACTCGCGCCACAATCTCCCTTCACACCCCACGTTCTAGAGCCGCATCACTCTGTTCATGTTAAAGTAGAGCTTGATTATCAGATTGATGCCCACGACTCACAAACTTGAGATTTGAGAAGTTCATTAGTTGAATGAGTCTAATTTTCTTGTCTAGCCTTGGAGGACCCTTGTTCTTTGGGTTCAGCTGCGCACACGTCACTGCATTTAAGTGCACTATAATACCATAACCATACCAACTTTAATAACCAGTGATTTCTGTTCAGAGCCAGTGGAGCAGCATCTGACATTTATAACATCAGCCTAACTTCTGCTCATTGATTAAGTCGAGTGAACGAATGTAATAATGACACTCGAGGCAGGCTCAGCCCAACCACTGCTGTCGCGAGCATGTGCTCTGATGCACAGCTGTTCTTGTTGGAATTGCACTTGCTCTACACACTCCTTAAACCGTCTGTGAAGTCCTAGGAACTAGTTCTCCTATGATTTAGAGGATAAAATCATGGGGGATGCTTTGGCAGTTCGCTCTCAGATTATCGCGCGCTCACTTTGGGACCTCCCGGCTCTGTGGCAAAGGGTTTCTGTCTCTCGGTGTTGGGGGCGTCCCGTGGCTCTCCTCCCACACCCCGCTGCGGAGCTCATTAACAAGCCCTCGGATGTGTGATGCACGTGTGTGTTCGTGGAGGTGAGTGAGGGTGTGAAGGTTAGAGGGGCCAGATGCCGAGGTGCAGGGAGGTCTGCTCAAAACGGCGCGCCTACAGACCCCCTGAAAAGAGCAGTCTGTGAGGCTAACAACACCTCGGTGTGAGAGAAGGGAGTGTCTACAGCCTGACCAGAACATGGGGTCAGCTATGCACGAGTTTGGCTATCCAGGGCATTCACAAATTTTGGTTTTGTTTTTTAATTTAAACATTCATTAAATCCACATCATTTTTACGTGAGTCTCCTCCATTCCGTTCACAAGGTCCACAGCAGATGTGGGAGCTGGTTGGGTTTGCCCAATCACCGCAGCGTCGACCTATTTCCCAGACACCGACGCTCTCCTTTGAGGGGGATCCTCTGCTCCACTCTCCTGCCTCCTCTTCATCCATTACTGTGTTCTTCCTCCTCCACCTCCTCCATGTCCCCTGTCAGTCTTCCTCTCTGCCTCCTCATCCCCTGTCCTCTGAGGACCATTTCTCCCCCCCCCCCCCGGGGCTAACCCTCCTACAGAGAAGCACTTTCCAGGAGCTGGTTATAGAAAACTAATAGCTCACAATTTGTAGCGAGAGCCGAGAGGGCAGAGAAAGGCTGAGTGTGCTGAAGGGAAAAACACAGGCAAAAAGTGGAGTCCGAAAAGGATAAGGCTGTTGTTTTGTTTTTTGCAGGTTGCAGCACTGAGTCTCTGAGAGAAGATGGCTGTCTTTCAGAACAGCTTCTGGGTAAGTGTTTCAAACCTTTTACACAATCGAACATTGAATGCTCTGTCACATTTTTCAGTGCTTTTTTGAGGATAATTTACTCTTTTAGGGGCAATTCACTTCTCAGTCTAGTATTGTACAATTAATAGTAATGTTCCTCCACAATGTCTGCTCAAATAGTTTTATGTAATTTATCCCTGAACTACGATATAACTGTGGTTCTGGTAGCTTTGGGAATCACCTCCTATCTCTTTAAGAACAAGTCAAGACCCCCCTGAAAAACATTAGTTTCAACTCGTAATAATGACATTCATCAGTATGACTCAATAGGGCGACATCAACAATTGTTTTTTGAAGACGACGGCTTATGACCAAAATTCATTGTTTGGGGTTTTTTCCTGCAAGATACTGCTCAGTAAAATTGGTTGCACATTAAAGTGTGCTTCGTTTTTGCAATGTGATCTGTGTTTCTAGTACGCCGGAGCGAGTTTCTGCCTTGTTATGAGTCAAGTCTGTCGCACCAAAATACCTTCTACCATCTATTTTCCCTTTTCTAGTTTGTGTACCATCTAACAGTACGTTGTGGCTGAAACTTGTGTAACTCCAAAGCAAACGCATCTCCTTCCTGCCTTCACTACAAAGCCTGGCTGTGGCTGCATAGTTTTTATCAGCCGTTTTTCCACTTTGATCGCTGTTATGTTCCCGAAGCTGTGAGTATTCACCGGTTTCTTGCATAAGTGACTCCAAAGGTTTGAAGTTCGTACATGCTTTTATGGCAACCGCTGTGTTGCCACAATGAGCCTCCTGCTGCACGGATATACCGCAGTAATAATGGGTGACGCAATATCCGTCACATCGCAAGACGCCACACAACATATTGTAACATCAATTTCATTATTTTATTTTCTCATATTGTGCAGAAAAACACAGGTACCCGCACACCCCTCCTGCTTTGAGTGAGTGACAGGCTGGCTCGCCCAATCACTGTGAAGTGAAGAAGCAGATAGGGTAGAAGCTACTATTGACTGTACAAGACTCACGGCCAATTTGAAATCGTGACCGTAGCTTTGAGAAAACCATGACCTGTGTTTTAAAGGAATAGGCCACCGCAGTAATATCTTTACGGCGCGGATGTCGAAGTGCTCCTAAGGTGTTATTACGCCTTACAATATAGCCCCCCCTTTTTATCTGCTAAGAAAATCGACATGTTTAATTTTGTGTAACTAGCCTTGGATCGTGTAACTACTCACGGAGAGCTTGGTTGCTTTTATCTTCACCCCCGTTTAGCCCCATAGAGGAGAGGAGGAGAGGCTAAATGTAATGAAGTTAACCACTAAAAGGAGCGATTAACTTTTAGTCCATCCTCTCGGGTCCAAGTGCTCCAAGTCATGTTTGCCAAGGTCTCCACCACACTTTTGCTCTCCTTGTTCCCAGCCCACCTGCAGAGTCTATTACAGGTGTGACCTAGTTTGCATCTCGCCCCTACAAACTCAGGCCCTCAGTGACTTTGTGTTTTGGACTAAAAACATCCAGCTAGAACGTAGCCATACCACGTTGTGAAAGTCTGGTCACGTCAGATTTTGGAAGCTAGAGTGATCATGGGGAAAACCACTAAGAAGTTGCCAATCTATAAATGCCTAAGTGTGGTATTCTTTAGGACAGTGCTCAGATGTGCAGGGTCTGGTTTGAGGAAACGCGGACAGACGCAGCAGCAGATGGACTAACTGAGAGAACAGCTCGATTAAGCCTTGAGACTGCTCTCCCAGCGCTAATCTGGACTGCAGGCTTCATTTGTTTGGTAATTTCAGCCATTAGTGCGTGCTAATACATACTGCTCTGCGTTCAACAAATCTGGACTTTAGAATCATTACAGGCATAAGCTGCAGGGGGACAGCTCACAGAGTATTGTCCTGTTTTGCCTTGCAACATTCGCAAGACGATTGTTTTCTCCGTTTCCCTGACCTGTGTGCAGTCTTTAGAGGTAGAACATTAGCTTGAACTACCAGTCTGTAATGAAGCCGTCATGGTGACAACAGGGAGCGAGAGGCACGGTGAGATCTTTCAGGTTCTATCTTAAATTATATTAATCTAAGAATATGAGCAAGATGCCAAAACTTTTGGCATTTTTTGTAATTGCTACTAATTAGGTCACTTTTGATTATTCATTATTAAAAATCCTACTGAAATGGCGTTCTATCGGAGCCTCTTTCTGACGTTACAACATTCTTTCTATTGTAATTTTCTATTTTCATATAGATATTTGTTTCTGTCCTAATATATTTTGCAAACAAAACAAATGATTGCGATTAGCACAATGCGAACATCAGATATCTAGGCCAAACGATAGCGTCGAGCTCAATCAAACAGACACAAAAATTATATTGTATGATTAAAATGGTAATAGAGATCATGTCACAATTTGACGATTTCACAGCCATGCCTTATAAACGAGTTCTGGGATAATTTATTTTATCTTGTTTGTTTTATCCACTGTTTTTATGTATTTTATTGTTTTATCCATTATATTTCTATTTATGGTTCTTACGTACTATTTGTTTTATGGAGGTTTTAGTGTAGTCTCTTTGTTTTGTTTTTCCTAATTAGCCAATTAGTTTATTGTTTTTATGATCTTATGTGCCGCACTTTTTGTTGTTTAAATGTTCTATACCAATGAAGTGGATTGGATTTCAAATAGTGCACTGCTAACCAAGTCTTTTCAAAACAAAAATTGCAAATCTGATCGCAAATGCAACAACTCTTCAGAAATGCGTCCAGAAATATCACGACCTGATATACATGTCTGCTAACTCACTGTTACCAAATGATTACTGTTGAATCAACTTCCATTCCACTCTACAACTCCCATATGACTGAAGCATTATATCGACCGCCCATGAACTTGCACCCTAAAGTTCAGTTTTCATCTCAGACAGTGTTATAGCGTCGATATCTCAGACCCTTGTATCTCTACTCTTGAGTGTGTCCAGTGCTCCTGCCGAGGCCACTACCTGTTACTGACACCTCATTCTCTCGGTGTATGTGTACGTCTATGCGGGAGCCTCGTTGGGATAGGCTTGCCCCGTCAGCACATGAGTCTGGGTGAGTCAGCACTAACAGAGCCTCTGACAGGAGCGTGTGGTGGGACAGTGCCCCAACAGGACGGCTTTGGGGTTTAGAGCTGGTACAGGGCTGTTATTATGTGGCGTGGTCATGGTGGGGAAATGTCATTTTTGGACAGTTTCATTTATTATTGTAACGCTTGCCACATTTGTGAGGAATCGGTTGCATTTACTCAAATATGTGCTTCACGTTTTTGAAGTGATCATACTTTTTAGTGTAGTTTTATGACATACTTATTATTTCTCCTTGTGTAAAGTATATTTAAGGTAACTCCACTATTACCTGAGAAAATATGCTGTAGCCCCGGCTACTTCACTTTGTTACTTTGGTTACGTACCCGTTACAGATACAGTTACAGGTAATGTTGTTAATAGAGTGTACTTATATTTGATTAAAATAAATGTGTATATGTTCATTTTCATGAACCTGTTTTCTCTGTGGCCCTTCTGAATGCCGTCTGTTGAGTTGTAATAGTGTGGTTTCATATGACCCGCTGCAGGAATGTCCCGGGACACTGGATCTGCACTGTTGGTCCTGGACCACAATTAAAGATGCACTTTTAGAGACAATGAGGATTACATCACAAAACATTGCTGCTCTAATAATATTTTGCATATTATTAATATATACATTTACGCAACAATGTTTTTTTGTTTCAGATTTTGGTTGGAAATATTTGAAATACCTCTTGATAATGTTCAGCGGTCCAAGGAGCATTGGCCTTTTCATGTGTCCTTTCCTGTGTTTGGCTTTGAGAGCCCTGCCCTGCACTTGACAATGCATCGGGGAAGTGCTCTGTGCGGCTCCCGCTCGGCTATTATGGCTTTTTCTGAGATTAAAATGTCACCCAAGTAAAGTTAAAGTATGAACCTTTGTCGCCGTTGGATAGTGTTTGTGGCTTATTATCCGGCGCCAAAAAGTGTACTTTAAGCTACATTGTATATGCTTTCCCTGTAAATAGAATAGAAGCATTATTTATTTTCAGCATCCTTACTGTAAATGTTATTGGCTTGGCTTTGCTTTGGGTACAGGTAAAAAATAAGATTTAAATACCTCTTCCAAATGTTTTATTTTGATAACCCACTGCACTCAGTGTCTCACTGAGCATTAGGAGTCTGCTTGGTGTCACTAACCTGATTGTAGTGCATATTTAACCTTTTAGTGACCCAGTGGCTGTATGGGCGGTTAGCATAGCGCCTTGACTTTCCCCTTAACATCTTTATGAAGTTCATGGACCAATTGTTTTTAGGGTTTCTGGTAGGTTTTGTGCATGGAATGTATCGTGGGGATGGTTCCATTAACCGTGAAAACCTACCAGAAACCCTGAAACAAAAGCTTGTGTTATTCTATTTCATTTGGAAGGCAGGGGCCAATACAACTCTAAGGGAGAGAAATGTTTTTGAAAGATACTTCACAAACCAGCCATATTATTCTTATGGCTGTCCTTTACTGGCCAATATCACACACATGTTTTTGAATATTGTCACCACTTTTGGACACCTTTTGTGTGGAAATAATTAGACCATAGTGCTGGAAGAGTTGACTTTGAACTTCATGACAGTTCTTGTTAGATTAAATTAAATTAAATTAGCAATAAACAAAGATTAGAAATCTGCATTTTGAGGGTCACCATAGTTACTGCCATGGAATTTTCAGCTGCCCTTCACCTCAATGTTGTAATGTCACGTGAACGCGACCTTTTGTATCTGGGGCGTCATACAGGCTAAGCCCCCATAGTACAGCTGCTGAGTCACTTCAAGGTCAAATACACACTAATATCAAGGGTTATTGTTTGTTTGTTTTTTTGTATAAAAAGTTCCATAGTGCACTTTTTAAGTAGTGAGTATTTGCAACACTTAGGAATGTTCCGCAGATTCACTTTCACTTTTATAACAATTTAAAATCGTCCAGAAAAATATTCGCACCACCAAGCTCCAGGTTAGAAGACGACTGCTCTGTTTGAACATATTTGTTTCCTTTCAGTATTATTGATGTTGTGGGAAATACCTCTGCTCATCATTCCACACGTAGCCTCCCTTATGCCCGACGGTGCATAACATTGTCAGACCTTGTGTTAAGCTTTCGTAAGATTTCGGCCCTGGTTTGTTGACTGTTTGTAATTATTTTTGGGAGCAGCCTGAGGGAGGTCTGAAGACGCAGCTAATTGGATTCAAGTGAGTACTGTTAGACAGGACAGGCTCTGGAGATGAATAACTTTGAACAGGAAAAGCATTCTTTCGGTTTCTGCTATATGCAGTTAGTTTGTTGTTTTCTAAGTGGATAATAACGTTTCTCACATAACCAGACAGATCTGGGGCTGGGCAGCTCTCGGTGGTCGTCCCAGTCTGAGAAAGTGAATGTCTCGTATATAAGCAGTATCCCCCTCCTCGGGTCCACTGTATTGTCATGTTAATGCACTCCATCGTGCGCAACCACTGCAGTCAGCCACACGATGAAGTTTAGACGATACTCCGAGAGTAAATATAAAAGGGGGGTCGTGTTTGTAAAGGTTTCTAAAAGGTTTTCCCCAAGTAAAAGATCGAGGATTATAAAGGAATGTGGACATCTCTTGGATCACATTTACACTGGACACAAGTTAATTCTTGGTCATTTCTGTTTTTTTTTTTTTTTTTGCTTACATTACTGTATATCCTCATTTAGTCTTTTATTGTTGCTGTTTTTTTCTTATATTCATCCACTCTAATGGGGTTTCACTCAACTATATTTGTTAAAAGTCTTGCGAGAATATAGTTATCAAATCTTGAGCAGTGATGCCAGTAACTAATTACTTAGTAACGGATTACTGTAATCGGATTACTTTTTTCAGTAACAAGTAATCTAATGCGTTACTATTTCCAATCAAGTAATCAGATTTAAGTTACTTTTCCAAATCACTGTGAGTTACTATTTTTCTTTGGAAAAACACATTTATTTTTGCATCTCGACGAGTGACGTAACATAATGTGACATTTTCAGCCTAAAAACACTGGGGGAGAGAGATGGAAATACGTCACTTTTCTGAGTCTGCGTCGGCTTTGTTGATGTTACTGTTGAAATGCATTTCCAAGAAAGTGAGTGTTGGAAAAAGGGTTTGTCATTAGTGTGTTGAGGCGGTGGAGATGTTGTCTCGCAGCATCGGAATGTAACTAATAAAGTAACTTGTAATGTAACTTAGTTACTTGTAAAATTAAGTAATCAGTAAAGTAACTAAGTTACTTTTCAAAGGAGTAATCAGTAATCAGTAATATATTACTTTTTCAAGTAATCTGTGGCAACACTGATCTTGAGATATGAGATTCTAAACTCCTAAATATAACACAAGACTACATCATTTTGGGGTATTTCCGTTTTAGTTCATGGCACATTTTAAACGTGTCCAAAAGAATCACATTCATTTCACCACATGTTTGTAGAGTTCTGAACTACAGGGTTTGCATTCTCTACAAAGTGAGGAGACTCCACAGAGACATAAAAAGTGTTTCTTTTCTGGTCCTTTTCTTTTGAAAACCATCCAAATGTTCTTTTCCTCCATTTAAACCTTATTGTCTTGCTCTTTACGACACAAATCTTGCATAACATAATTCAGACAGAACACTATCCTCCTTGCTGCTGTATCGACCAAACTTGCATCACGTAGACACCAAAAGTTGCTGCCAAGGCATAAAAAGCGACTAAAATCTGCTGACACAACAATAGTGTCGGCAGTAGCCGAGCCGTGTTTGGAACTCATCTCAGCCCAATCCTATTATGTGCCACTCCACAGAGAGAATAGGTTTTTGTAATGGGCCACAATAGTGCAGTGCGGGCCTTTTAGCGGAGGAAGAGGTCGTCCGCAGGTCTGTATCCAAAACTCTGACAACTGACAAATTGCTCTGCGGTTTTGTTTGTCTCTTCTCCATTGTGGACACGTTAACCGCGGACTTGAAAGGTGAGCCGTCAGTCAAAGCACCTGTCCACCGGGATGCCCTGGTTCTCCCGACTGTCGGCTGTATGTAAATGAGGCCCGTCAGGGAAGCGCAAAATATTAAACCACTGTCATGGTTCAGTCAACAGTAGCTTTGGTGAAGAAGTGGTGAGGGCATTTGAATATTTATACAATGGAGATTCGGATGTTTTGTCACAGTTTGACTTTGGGGACCAGGGTGGATTTTGAGGGGAAAATGTGTAGCAAATAACTGACTCTCAAATTGCTTTGTAAATAGGAATTATCGTATTTTTGTATTAAATGTTATTGACCATCAGGCCTTTTTGAGCAGAGCATTTTGATACAGTATTTTAGTTATTTTGTTTTATTGCGGTATGTAATGGCAGTTTATGACGATACACGAGGCCAGTTTCTATTGAAGTGCCTCCTGCCCCGCCAGACGAGGGCACTTTGTTGAGTGCCCCATCACACCTAAGACAATAGGCCAAAGACGTGTCCTGAAACAAAGGCCTTTCTGTGTCTTGCTCTAAATGGCCTGCCCTCTAAAAATCACAAAAGGTGATGTCTGCATGATCATCCGAGGCGCCAATTAGGCGCCTGCATCTTAGCAGTACCACCCCCATGCCCATGCTGTGACTGTATTTCATGTTTGTACCTATTTAGCTGGGCCAAGAGTTTGGCTCCCCAGAGCTGATGTACACTCCGGCCTGTGTGTGTCGGCTCTCCGCACGTGTGTTAAATCAACTTACACTTTTGGATAAGACGAATACCTTTCCAGCCTTTTTCCTTTATTGTGGTAAGAAATTCCTCGACCGGTATACATTTTTTCCTTACACTTTTTTTGAAAAATTCACGTATGAAAGTTGTTTTAAAGCACAGCAAAAGTGTTGCCGCTTTGTCAGAGGTGGGCAAACTAAGGCCCAAGGGCCAAATGCGGCCCACCAAGCGAGTTGTGATTTCACCAATATAAAGAAGGGTAATAACTGTAGCTATTTTGTTGCTTTTTTAGAGTGAGCTTAGGTAATTACAGTCCACCTTTTACAATTTGTTTCTTACTATTGCTTTGAAATGGCAACTGGTCGAAAACTAGGGCCCGACCGATATGGACATTTTTGGGGTCCGATACCGATATGAAGGGGTTTGGCATGGCCGATAGCCGATATATAGGCTGATATTTTAAGTAATTAAATTGTATGTCCTTTTTTTTTTTATCTCTCAAATAGCTAATAGTTAAACATTTATTATCATATATAGTAAAGGTTTCAATCATAGAAATAGAGGGTGACTGATGCCGATTATTGGGGATTTTGATTGGCCGATGATATTTTTGTTAATTTATTTCATGTTTAGTAGGTACTTCAGAGAGAAGCTTGTTTAAAAGACAAAAATCTGTAGATTGAAAAACAAAAAACGATAAGTATCTCTTATTGTTACGAAATTGTACATAAAATAGTGTATATTAAATAGGTGTGCATCTTGTGACCGATTTAAAGCTCTGAGTGAGCTCTTTCCAGTGCAAAATAAATATCAACCCCAATATATCGGCCGGCCGATATAGCAGTCGGGCCTCTCAAAAATCCATGTGGCCCTTGTAGGGCTGGGCGATTTAGGAAAAAAAAAATTTATTTTCCCCATGTTGATCGATCTCAATTTTCGATTTTATTTTTTTATAATATATTCAATACATCTTGCTGATTCATATAATTAAATACAGCTTTTATTTAAACCTCAGCTAAAAAATAAATAAAAATGCTTTCATCAAGTCTCATTTAACTCACAAAAGTCTTCCATTGTCTCGCCCAAACTCCCAAGTACTAGGTACTGTTTGTGCCAAAGAAATGGCTGTAAACCTGTCGATTTATAAAGTCCTATGACGATTTATTGAGATTGACCAAAGTAGAGATTGAGATTTCGATTAATTGCCCAGCGCTAGGCCCTTGTATCAAGACGTCTGCCCTGCACTGTGGTGTCTACTGACAATGGCACAATCAATTGTTACTGAAGAAAATACTTAGTAATATGTTCAAATGCGCTTTCTCTTTTAAGTTTCTGTCAAGTTCTTGTCAAGTATTTAAAGATGCTTTCATGCAACTTTTATGCGAAAAAAAAGTTTATATTAGTGCCTTTCAGTGGTTTTATTTTCCATCCCGGTGGCCTGTAGGACACCCCAGGATCAATTGTTTTAGGGTTTCTGGTGGGTTAAGAAACCGGCATGAATTGGTCCTACAGCATAGAGGCCACCGGGATGGAAAGCAAAGGTGCCAAGCCAACCACTCATACAGCCGCTGGATCACTGAAAGATCAAATATGCACCAAAATCGACTTCTTTTTTTCACATAAAAAGTTGCATAATACTGTTTTTATTTTGTTATTTTATTATTTATTTTTTTGTTCTACTAAAAGTCTACTGGAAAAATGAAATGAGAAAGTTACAGATGGAGTTTTGAAGTGGGTGGGACAGCTTCCTTAGCAGTTTTGTCTTGCAGATTATGTCCCATTTTTAACATTCTGACTACAGTATTGAATACTTCTGTGCTTTTCGCTTGTCTTCCTTGGCATTCCATTAATTCCCCCGGTACAGGGCGAGAGCTGTCTCTTTCTGCAAAGGTATTTTTAGGTTTTTGAAGCAGCTGCTTGTCAGCTTCTCTCCATCTGTCCTCTGTCGACTGAGCAAAAATGTGGCTATATGCTGCGGAGACACTGGGCTGTACCTGAAGAGCTCTGCCTTTTTGTTCAACGTAAATCCAGCCTCGAAGAAGGTTGTTGGAAATGTAGACATCCTTTTAAAAGTTCCTAATATTGAGGATTCCTTTTGTAGTTTTATACAGCATGTGCTTATAAAAGATTTAACTTGCTAACTCACTATGGTAGATTATTGATGTGCAAGTCTACTTGGAATTCTGGGGTAAATGCTCTCAAAGCTAAAGATTTTCTGAATACTCTAACCGGCGCTTTGCTCTAATCCACCCTGTTGCTTCTCTTTGATAAGCTAGTGTTGAAGCTTCATGTTTTTTTTTGTCGCACTGGCACAATAAAAAAAATATTTTATTCCTCTGCCTTGACAGGGGGAGAAAAATGCCGGCTTCGACGTGCTGTACCACAACATGAAGCATGGCCAGCTGGCAACCAAGGAGCTCGCCGAGTTCGTCCGCGAGAGGTAGGTTTGCTTATGAATGTGCGCGTGGGAGGTGAAGCTTGTGATGGAAAATAAATATGTTAAAAAGACGAGTTTAGAGTGAGAGATGGAACAAGCTGTTCACGGGTTATTAATGATCTGTCGGAGGTTTTTATACATCTGCATATTTCAGATCAGATTGGTGAATGTACCGCTCTAATCCTCCAGTGTTTTTCCTGCTTCCAGCTGCCTATATGACTATATACTACTATATTACTACATTGCAAAGAGGGAAAAAAAAGTGGGACTGCAACTTTTAGGGCAATTTTGTAGCTCTAAATCCAATTGCCTTTGTTTTGTCTACAGGGACTCCTTGTCAAACCTAATCCTGAAAGTGATACCGCAGCTCGCTCGCCTCTGTACAGTGCCACAAAACCCATTTAGGCATAATCAATGTGCTGGATACATTTAATGCAGTCCGGCAAAAACAGAGGGTGCTTTTAGAGCCGCTGAACCACTGGCTCAAACCCATTAAAATATTGTGTTGCTAAATCGGTTTAGCACGCAGACCGTGTACAGTATAGAAATGTTAGAGCTCCAAAGTTGAGAGTGATTTGATCTGTTTTAGATTTTGAAAGTCAAAGGCATTACAGTAAACAGAAACAACTTCACTAAAGTTGAAGTCCATGAAGTCACTGCTTGCTGCTTAATTATTGGAATAACAGTAGAAAATGGGCCAAAGTAGGGGCATGCTGCTGGATGGCCTAGGGGTTAAGTTGCAGTGCTTATTTTTGGAAACTTTCCTGGCTATATTAGACTGCATACTGCTCACTTCCTCACCTATTCCAGGGTTTCTGTGGAGCATAAATAAAGCATTAAAAGCTATTAAAAGAGTTGTGCCAAAATTAAGGCCTAAATTGCCATTTAAAAGCATTCAATTAGATTTGAACTGGCATTAAATGTACTTTTTGGGAAAATTATGACATTGCTAAACTTTTTTTTACTACGCAAATTTGTCAAAATACCTAAAATAATTCATACATATATTTTGGCTAAAAATATATGCTCTAAAAATAGAGGTCCACGTTTTGAACGCACGAGGATCTGATAATCATTCCCCAATCACGCCCAGCGAAGGAGAAAGCGAACGTGTAGGTTTAGAGTAGCACTTAGCACTATGGAGAAGTCAGCTACACCGCCGTTTTGTTTTGTGTTTAGTGCCACTTTAAAGAGGGGATACAGTGCCTCTCGAAAGTACTAATACACCTTAAACTTTCGCACTTTTTGTCATGTTTACAACCCTAAACGCAAAGATTTTATTTTGAATTTTTTACTGAAAGTTCACACACAAGTAACAGACAACTGTGAAGTGAAAGCAAAATGATACATGATTCTGTTATTTTTCAAAAAAGAGAAAAGTGAAAAGTGGGGCGTGCACAAGTATTCATACAGCATGAAATAATAATTTGTGGAACCCCCTTTTGCCGAGTGCATTAAATTGCCTTTATAACATTCCTAATGACTCCAGAAAATTCACACCTTGCCTTGTGTGTAATCTACTCTCAGTATAATTCCAGCTGTTCTGTGAGGGCCTCAGAGCTATGGTCAGAGTGTATTGGTCACTAAACAACATCATGAAGGCCAAGGAGCTCACCAGAGAGGTCAGGGATAAAGTTGTGGAAAAGTGTTAAAAAAGCATTAAGTTATACAAAGATTTCCCAAGATTTGAACATCTCACGGAGCACTGTTCAATCCATCGGAAATGGAAAGAGTATAGCACCACTGTGAACTTACCAAGACACGGCCGTCCGCCTAAACTAACAGACCGAACAAGGAGAGCACTGATCAGAAATACAACCAAGTGCCCCAAGATAACTCTGGAGGAGCTGCGACGTACTGCCGCTGAGCTGGGGGAATCTGTACATGGGACAACTATAAGTCGTACTCTACACAAATCTGGCCTTCATGGACGAGTGGCAAGAAGAAAGCCATTATTGAAAAGAGGCCATAAGAAATCCAGTTTGAAGTTTGCTAGAAGTCATATGGAGGACCCAGCTACCATGTGGAAGAAGGTGCTTTGGTCAGATGAGACAAAAGTTGAACTTTTTGGCCCAAATGCAAAACGTTATGTATGGCACAAACCTAACACTGCTCATCGTCCTGAGTGCACCATCCCCAGTGTCAAATATGGTGGGGGGAGCATCATGCTATGGGGCTGCTTTTCCTCAGCGGGGACTGGGAAGATTGTAAGAATAGTTGGGAAGATGGATGGAGCCAAATACAGGGACATTTTGGAGGAAAACCTGCTGGAGTCAGCAAGAGAATTGAGGCTGGGGCGGAGATTCACCTTCCAGCAGGTCAATGACCCTAAACACAAAGCTAAATCTACAATGGAATGGTTTAAAAACAAACATATTAATGTGTTAGAATGGCCCAGTCAAAGTCCTGACCTAAATCCTATTGAAAATCTGTAGAAAGACCTGAAAACTGCTGTTCACAAACGCTCTCCTTCTAATTTGACAGAGCTTGAGTTGTTTTGTAAAGAGGAATGGGCTAAAATGTCAGTCTCTAGATGTGCAAACCTTGTAGAGTCAAACCCCAGAAGACTGTTGCTGCTGTTATTGCAGCAAAAGGGGGTTCCACAAAGTATTAAGTCATGCTGTATGAATACTTGTGCACGCCCCACTTTTCGGTTTTCTATTTTTTGAAAAATAACAGAATCATGTATCATTTTGCTTTCACTTCACCGTTGTCTGTTGTGTGTGAACTTTCAGTAAAAAATTCAAAATAAAATCTTTGTTTATGATTGTAAACATGACAAAATGTGCAAAAGTTCAAGGTGTATTTGTACTTTCGAGAGGCACTGTATTATGCTTTTTGCAGGTATTTGGTAATAATGTCGAACACATCTTTATCACAATCTTGCACTAGAAAATGCATTATCATTCACTTCCTGATTTTCACACATTCTCACCAGAAGCTCCTCCCACCCCCTCCTTTGCGCTTGGAAGAGATCGAGAGGTAAGGTCAGCATTTCCTGGCTATGTAGGACCTCAGGAGGTTTTTGGAAACTGTCGCCGCAGTGCTAAGAATAGCCACTGGAGAAGATTCAAAGATTACTCTTACTAAGATTTTAGTCATCATCTGGTGCGTTTTATTTCTAACATGTCTTATCGGTTCACAAAGAAATGTCCCTTAAATTTACAGAAAAACTCCCATTGCAGTTGTATCTATTAACCCCTCATTATTTCTTCCATCCAAGTGTGATTGAAATAGCCCTATTATAAGATCACGTGCGGTTGTTAACTCCTGCAAATTGCTAATCAGCTGTGCCTATGAGTCCCAGCATAGTCTTCAGGCGCAGCAGTGCCACATGCGCCCGGTTGGGAGGAAAACCAGTGTACATTTTTGATGGGCAGGAAATAGTCTCTTCTTCCTCGGACGGCGGCAAACAGCGATCAGAAGGAGGAAATGAAATAGAAACGGTGAAGCAGCAGGTGACACTCACAAACTGAACCAAAGCAATCACTCTGAGAAATGACTTCCACCTTATTCTGAAAGGTCTCTCCCACGCGGAAAACAAAACCACGAAAGACACGGCTCAAAGTCAGGCATTCCGAATGTGGACAGGTTCAACAAGGGGTTAAAATAAACATGTTTTCTGTTTATTGTGATTTAAAGAGGGGGTATTTTGCTTTTTGCAGGTATTTGATGAGAGGACAACTTTGTGCATTTCCCTTTAAAATCTTGTTATTTTGTTGGGCTTAGTTGCCATTTCTTTTGTAGTATTTGACTCGCATTTTTCCTCAACTAATTACATTTTCCGTGCTGTCACTCTTATCAAAGTGTCCAATCGGAATGGTTTAAATACTTACCCGGTCGGATAGCTCTGCCATAAATAAATGACGTTCTTCTCCGGGTCGCTGGCCCCTGTTCCACTGTTGCAATAGTGAAAGCTTCATCAGCAGAACACAATGACATTTGTTCATTCGTTTCGATGTTTCCGCTGCTCTGTGCCCCGTTCTGTTCGACCGGAGGACATTTGGATCTTTGTGGGGGTGTGCAGATGGTTATTAAAGTTTTATAGGCAAACATCTCCATTTATCTTCAGCGCAGGCTTATTGCGACATCTCCTCAGCCGTACCGATGCAAATAGCTGTTTATTATACAGACTGTGGAGGAGGATTGTCAGGGTTGGAGCCAGAGTAAACCGCTCAGCCAGAGTCTAACTTATGAGGCTATTGGTGGAGGGTGTAAGTACTACTGGTCTGGACCGCATTAGATTTAAAGGGGATTTTACATTTACATTGTAGCACTGGAAGCTAGCACATGTGCACGTGCTTCCGTCTAGTTCAGATTCATTAAGTTATAGGACACTGTTTATTGTGTGGTTTTGAAGTTACAACATAAAGGGGGATTTTACATACAGCTTTAGTATGGGCCTGAATTTCTACTATATGGCTGGGTGGGCTGAACAATTTGAGAAATATTTGCAATTTTTGACAGTCTTGAATACCTCAGCATTTCACTCACTATTTCAAGACAGTGTTTTATATTACATTTGAAGAAAGATTGTAAGCAATTTAACTTCCACCATATTGTGTCCAAATAACCAAAAAACTTAGTAAATCAGGACCTAATGGAACTTTTTTCATATGTTGTAGGTTAGCCAGTGATTTTGTGATACACAGTATTACACTGATATAGGATATCATATTTAAATGTATTTTTTCATAGTTAACAAAATGTTTAAATTAAATTAACACAAAACAAAAAAAAGAAACAAAATAGTTTGAACTAAATAATAAATATCTTCTTTCTCTCTGTGTTGATTTGCAAAGCATTATTGAAGGTACCATCTACATCAGAGGTTGGCAGTTGCACCTCAGAATGTACTCAATGACCCCCAATGATATGACTACACAAGAGTAACCTAAAAGACCATTAATATACAGAAAATATGGTTAATTTCTTTAAAATATTAGAGACTAGTGGCAAAATAATAATAGGCCGTTTTTCACATTGTACCACGTGTCAAGTAAACAAATGTCCACCCTAGCCACTTACTTCCTAAGTGTGAGCAGAATCTGATGAGAGAGTGTCTTTTGTGTTTTCAGGGCAGCCATCGAGGAGACCTACTCCAAGTCCATGAGCAAACTGGCCAAGATGGCGAGCAACGGCAGCACACTGGGGTAAGTGGCACAGAGCAGCCTCATTTCCACTGAGCCATATGCCCAATAATGACTTCAACACAGTTCTAGATCGTATGTCAGTGTATTAGATATGAATGAGAGCCATCTGCAGACACCAAATGCCCACATTTATAATTTACACATGGCCTGACAGTGAAGGTGGGCTTCCTCTTTTTCATTTTCTAATAGAAGTCTAAAATGTGGCTATAAAATATCACAAAACCGTTTACATGATCTAAAGAAAGAAAATGATTAGTCCTAACAAGAATAAAAGAGATTCCAAACTTGATCGTTCACAACCAACTTGTTCCCTTGTTTCCCTGCATCTTGGCCAGGACACTCTTGAACGAGTTTTATCCTGGATAAATAAAGGAAAAATAATTTAAAAAAACATTTTCCCCAAAGAACTTTCTTAATAATTTTTCGATCTTGATACTGTGGAGTTTTCTCCGCTAAATGCTGAGTGGTCATGTTAGAAAGCCAACACGCTTCCCAATAGTGATGAGCTGTGTCTTTGCAGCAATTTGGAACCACGCCCAACTTGGGATTTGTGCCTGTCAGGCATTTTACACCAATACAGGAGCGCTGCTGCAGCTGTAATCTCGGATTTTCTTTCTGTCTTTTTCCCCCCCCCATCAAACTGTGTTTAAACTAAACTAAATCAGGAACAAAGTAAGGAAGTACAAAAAATAAAATAAAAAATTGATTAAGTTACAATATATTTTTTCACTTAGTAATTTTGTGATTTAAACATGAAACAAGGCGACACCGTTAATGTTTATGGACAGACTTGATTCAATGTTGCGCTGCATCGAGACGCTCCTCCACGCCACGGGCCGAGCCCAGAGGCTCAGCCCGGACCAGAGACACTAGAACCTTGGCTGCGGGCCACAGAGACGCTTATGTGTGTTTTTTATATTTATGTTTCGTTTTTTTGTTTTTAACAAAATACCGCTGCATGCGCAAACTTTGTGTGGATTCCCCGCCTCACACCCGCGGCCGCTGCCGTGTACCGGGACACCGGGACTCACCTGGGTCTGCGCGAGGCCATGCTCCGTGATCTGGTTGGTTTGAGCGCTGAGTCTGTGGACCGTATTCCGTGCTCGGGAGTATCCCGGGCGTCGAACAAATCCTTCGACAGCTCCACAGCTTTCGTCGGTCCGGACGGGTTCGTAAAGTCCGGGTTTGAGCGGCGCACAGGGTCTGCTGACCGCGCGCTTTCCTCTCGTCAGGGGAATGATCGAAACGCGTCTCGTAGGGCTGTCTTCGGTCCGGACGGGTTCGTTAGGTTCCGGTCGGCTGTCAGCTCACCGCGCACCTGTTTCCTTCCGGAGGAAAGCTCTGCTCAGGCCGAAAGACGCGTAGTTCTGCCCCCGGCTCTAACGTTGAGTCCGTGGAGCTGACAGCTGCTTTTTGCTGCTTTTCAGATCATGGTCCAGAGTCTGCTCTGACTGCAGCGTTGTATCCACGCTTTTTTTTTTTATGTGGTCTAATTTTATACCCTTTTTTATATAGGCTATTTAGGCCTACTGCTTATTTAAGAAAGGTCACTTTTTATTATTAGCCTATTTCTTTTTTCCCCTCTTTTTTATTTAGTAAATATGATCTTGGATTGGCTATAAGGTTAACGTGTGTTACTGACAGATTTTTAAATCTTCCTCATGCGCAAAAATATCATATTTGTTTTACGTTTAAAAACAACTATTTATCATTTCCTGGTTGAAAACATTTTCTTTTTTGCAGTGTTTTGTGCGTGCGTGCCGTAAATGGTTTGACAAATAAAGCAATCTTGAATAAAACCCATGGGTGAGGCCTCCTCATACATGAATTTTTGGGCGTTTCATTCAAATGACGCTAGGATTTCTCCGTGGCATTTACCATCAGCTGCGCTTGCGTACG
Organism: Proterorhinus semilunaris; assembly: GCA_021464625.1. Taxonomy (NCBI): domain Eukaryota; kingdom Metazoa; phylum Chordata; class Actinopteri; order Gobiiformes; family Gobiidae; genus Proterorhinus; species Proterorhinus semilunaris. The sequence continues at coordinate 28,303,988 of CM038351.1, forward strand.
ATAAGATCTGAGCGGAAAGCACAGATTCATAAATGTCACGCGCCCTCTGGCGTATATTGCAAATACACCTACGCATACACCATTTGTTTATGCAATGTTGATTAATGAGGGCCATTAAGAGAAATACAAAAATAAATACAGAAATAAATATATAAATAAATACAAAAATAAATATATACATAAATGCATGCATTTATCACAATTAATGCTTGCATTTCTTTGCAAATGTTATCTTTATTTATATATTTATTTATTGTTTTGGCAGCCACGGTCCTCCATAAAACATGGTGTAAACGAGCGGTGGCCAGAATATTTCATTACTTGAGTAAGGACAGCTACTTCTGGTCAAATAGTGTTCTGATACAAGTAAAAGTATTTGCTGTAGAAAATACTTGTATTCAACTACATTAACGTTGCAATTTGAAAGAAATTCCTACCTGTGGGGACAAACCTTTTTTGTTGCGAGTCTGTGGTGTTTGACAGTACATGACAGCACAGCGCCGCATACTGTTCTGGAGTGTGCATATTGGGCTTTTAACAGGATTCTGAGCCTTTATAGAAAAGTGGTGGACTAGAAAGTGTTGTTTATCTTTCAAATGTTCTGAGTAAAAGTTGTCGACACAAATACTAAAGTAAAGTACAGATCCTCCAAAACTACTACTTACGCTTTTTTATTGACCGCCTCTGATGTTGATTCTTGTGCTGGTTAAGCACAAGAAGAAACAGAAACTTCCCCAAAAGTTACTGTTTATTTTTCTAAAATGTCTCTTGAAAGTTATTGCCACTGCCTTTTAAGAAAAACAAATCCACAGAAGAAAGTAATTTTCTTGACTCTCAAAATAGAATGAACTGAAATAATTCAGAGCGCTCTCCTATACTGCATAAATGTATGTCTGTGTAGGACCTTTGCTCCAATGTGGGACGTGTTCCGGGTGTCTGCGGACAAACTGGCTCTGTGTCACCTGGAGCTGATGAGGAAGATGAACGACCTGATCAGAGAACTCAACAAATACGGCGAGGAGCAAGTCAAAATCCACCGGAAGGTAAAGCTAAACATAACTCTGACTGTGCTTTCTGATGGCCGGCCTCTGTTCATCCTGTTGTCAGCCTAAACTAATTTCTCTTTGCAAAATCCAATTACTCTCGCGTCTGCTCAGGCCATTTACTTCATTTGGCATACCTTGTGTAGCCTGCCTGACTTCCTGACTTACTCCATGTACTGTATACAGAATAAGATGGTCTGGGCCTGATTCAATTAAGTGTAATAGGCTCTGTGTGCGGAATGCGGCATAACGACATGATGCTAACTTCCTAGGGCAACGAATGTGTTTTATAGAGCATTAGCCATGTCTCTCGACTAATACATCTTGTCACGTTTACAGCCTTAAACATAAAGATTTTATTTAGAATTTTTTTACTGAAAGTTCACACACAAGTAACCGGCAACTGTGAAGTGAAAGTAAATTATACATGATTCTGTTATTTTAAAAAAAATAGAAAAGTGAAAAGTGGGGCGTGCATAAGTATTCATACAGCATTTTCTGAGTGCATTAAATTGCCTTTATAACATTCCTAATGACTGCAGAATGTTCACACCTTGCCCTAACCATTAAATAGAGGCCACGTGTGCGTAATCTACTCTCAGTATAATTCCAGCTGTTCTGTGAGGGCCTCAGAGCTATGGTCGGAGTGTATTGATCACTAAACAACATCATGAAGGCCAAGGAGCTCACCAGAGAGGTCAGGGATAAAGTTGTGGAGAAGTTTAAAGCAGCGTTAAGTTGTACAAAGATTTCCCAAGATTTGAACATCTCACGGAGCACTGTTCAATCCATCATTCAGAAATGGTAAGAGTATAGCACCACTGCGAACTTACCAAGACACGGGCGTCCACCTAAACTAACAGACCGAACAAGGAGAGCACTGGTAAGAAATGCAACCAAGTGCCCCAAGATAACTCTGGAGGAGCTGCGACGTCCTGCCGCTGAGCTGGGGGAATCTGTACATGGGACAACTATAAGTCGTACTCTACACAAATCTGGCCTTCATGGACGAGTGGAAAGCCATTATTGAAAGGAGGCCATAAGAAATCCTGTTTGAAGTTTGCTAGAAGTCAGATGAGAACGGCCCAGTCAAAGTCCTGACCTAAATCGATGTTTTGTAAAGAGGAATGAGCTAAAATGTCAGTCTCTAAATGTGCAAATCTTGTAGAGTCAAACCCCAAAAGACTTGCTGCTGTTATTGCAGCAAAAGGGGGTTCCACAAATTATTATTTCGTGCTGTGTGAATACTTGTGCACGCCCCACTTTTCGGTTTTCTATTTTTTGAAAAATAACAGAATCATGTATAATTTTGCTTTCACTTCACAGTTGTCTGTTACTTGTGTGTGAACTTTCAGTAAAACATTCAAAATAAAATCTTTATGTTTATGGTTGTAAACATGACAAAATGTGCAAAAGTTCAAGGTGTATTAGTACTTTCGAGAGGCACTGTAGATATATACTGAAACAGTTAAGTGGCAGAAACTGTACTGTACTGATGTAGGTACTTCACAGGAGAAGATCGCTGTTTTTTTCCTTGACGCTAATGGCTAATGCTAATTGAATCTGAGGAGTATTGGGCTTTCCTATGATTTTAATCAGTTTCGTGGTTAAAAACGCCCAAATCTTGAATCACTTGTCGATATCGTGTAAAGAAGGCGGAGCTGACCTCTGACCTCTTCCCCTTCTGTGCTTTTTTCGCTCCCCAAAAGTTCAATACATTTGTAAATGGGTTTTTTGTTGGAAGCGTTGGTTTTCCATCATCTGGATAAAGAATCTGGCGCAAGAGCGACATGTTTAACCAGTGTATTTGACTTTAAACTGCGTATTGACAGACTAGCCTCTACAGCACTGACCCTGTTGTCTTTTTAATATTATTTGCAATATCATGAGAATGCATTTTATGTGGATTTTTTTTAAATTAGAAAATGCTATTGTTATTTCAAAGTAAATAACATTTACACAATTACCAGAGACTGCAAGTTGCATTTTCCTGCAGTTTTGTTGACTTTACATTGGAGCACATGACTTCCAAACCCAGTATTTGCACCAAGCAAAGTGTATGTGACTTATCGTTGTTCATCTGTTGTAGACCAAGGAGGAGATGGTGGGGACAGTGGAGGCAGTACAAGCTCTGCAGGCTCAGAACGGGCACCTACAGAAGTCTAAAGAGGGGTATCACGCCAAGTGCATAGAGCTGGAGCGGCTCAAGAAGGAGGGGGCGCCACAGAAAGAAGTGGAGAAGGTAAGGTCAGAGGAGCATGTAGACATTCATGGAAGTAGACAGCCAGCTTTCAGCTTTCTTTTGACAGAGAAAGCTACCGTTCAAAGAGGATTATAATGGGACAGAGGTAGATTCTTTCATTGGCCCCTAACAATCACTTCTTTTGAATTCTGTATTTGTCCTTTTACGCGTCGCACTAGGCGGAGATGAAGTCCAAGAAAGCGGCCGAATCGTTTGCGCTTTGCATCGAGAAGTACAACCGGGTGGGAGGAGAGTTTGAGCAGAAGATGAGCGAGTCTGCACAGGTCTTCCTTACTTACTGATTTACTTTGTCACTACTGTATTTGTCTTGCTGTTTCAGTGACTCAACAATCTGTCAATCTCGTGCACAACAGTTTGACATGGTTTTATTTAACACATTTTCTTGTACTAAAACTAGAGAGACTAAATTGTTGGATGCACAAAGTTACCTAGCCTTTTTCTCTGTATCAATCTCGTTCCTTCCAGTTTTCATCGCTTTCTCTATCTGGCCATTGAGGAATAAAAATGCACTAAAAACTGGGCTATATTACAAGAGGCGGATTTCGTGTGTGCAACTGTTTGATAATATCTAAAATATATAAATGAAGACCTTATTTCTATCCCCCAAATCTTATTAAAGGTATCACATAGCGACCTTTTCATTGGCAATAATCACCCTCTCCACCTCCACAGTCACTGCTGCTGTTACCACAGAAACCGCCAGCTAACCCTAACAAGAGGGACCTCAGTTTTGTATTTGAAATAATGACTGGAGTCTACGTGGCTAATTAGCTACTGGGTCTCGGGTCTTTGTTTCCCCAGAAGATTAAGATGTTGCTAAAACTTTTTGTCTAGTTTGTGGATTCATTTTTTTGCACACCACGAATGATTTGCGGATTTCCAAAAATGCAGTATCTTATTGTTGGCAGCTTCTCACTCCGACCGGCCCTTTTCTCTCAAGAGTGTGCAATAAAAACAACCTTTCACAACTAAATGGAGCGTTAGAGACCTGAAGCAACAGTAAACCCTTTCTGGCACCAAGCATGAAAGGTTCTGCTGACCGCACAATACCAAGATGTTTTACAAAATAAAGCGGTAAACCTCTCAGTGCTTTCACTTGTGTAACATAAGCCAGACTCTAACAGCAGCTCTGACCATGACGAATGAGCCAAAATTCTCTCTCTAAATGATCGCTAGTATAAAACTGCTCACTGCCCTGGCACTTTGTAAAGTAGACCTTTAGTACCGTACTGACAAAATCTTTATTAATTTTGGCTTTAGTTTAGATTTGATTGACTTTTAATGTCAAATTTCCACATGAAAAAGTCAACCTCAGTACACCTTTTGAAACACCTTTTCTGGATAAGCATGCGTTAACAGTGTTTCAAAAGCCAAATTTATACATTTTGCTTTTCTTATGTTTGCAGAAATTCCAGGAAATCGAGGAGACTCACTTGCGGCAGATGAAACAGCTCATCAAGGGCTACTCTCACTCCACAGAGGACACTCACGTTCAAGTAGGACAGGTTCGTTAGGACTGAATTCCGTCATGACACTCAACAAGTCAAAAATCCCAAATGTTTCTTTTAGCTTACGCTTCATGAAAACATGACTTTGCGCTTTATCGCAGGTGCATGAAGAATTCAAGCAAAACGTGGAAAATATCGGTATCGACAACCTCATTCAGAAGTTCGCGGAGCAGAAGGGCACGGGCAAAGACAGGCCAGGTGACTACATCATGCTGCTGGGTCATTCTCTTCCTCTTGCATGCATTTCTTCTGTTGTTTTTTTCATCTGTCCTTTATTGCTGTACGTCTGTGCGCAGCGCTGGTCGGGTTTGAGGAGTACATGACGGCTCTTGCGCCTGAAGGAGGGAAGAAGAGTCGGGGTAAAGCCTTCAGGATCCCAGGCCTGGGGAAGAGAGACAAAGAGCCAGACTCCACGTGAGTGCACAAACCTACTCTTGAGTATGGATACCTCCTGCCTCAGTCTCAGCACATGTGTGTTTTTGTCTTACAGAGATTCAGCCATGACGGAAGCACCAGTGAGTATTTGCCTGTATGGATTTACAATGGGAGGAAACGCACACAAAACAATTTACACTTTAAAAACACTATTGCTCTTGGTAAGAACAACACCTCTAAATTCACTGTATTTATGCTGTTACTGGTTTGGGTTGTCAGGAAAGGCTGGTGTTCTGTCGAGCCGAGCTGCTTCAGCGTGTTGATCTGCTCGTGTAACTACTAGTGTTAGAGGATAAAACTACTACTACTACTACTACTACCACTACCACCACCACCACCACCACACCTCTTAAGACATTTCTCTCAGGACATCTGTGGACATGAGCTATTCACTGTTTCTATTAGAAAAGAGCTGCTGAAACTTGTTTTACACAATTGTAGATGATTTTAGCATATTTCCAAATGATCATAATTAATGACAAAACAAAAGCCTATTTTCAACAGGCGGCTAACTCGACAGGTGTTTTTTTTCTGCTACATCATACGGTTTATTATTACTAGAATTAATTGAATAGTCAGCCTAATTTGGCAAATGTTGATGAGATGAAGTTCCTGCTGTAATAAAATATAAAACACGATCAGTAGTTTGATACAGGCAGAAGAATGACTCCATGTAATGTCTTATAATTTATTAAATTGGTATCTGATTTCAACAAAGAAAACGACTTTATAAGCAGTTTTAAATGCAAAAGCTAGCTCGCCTCTTAGTAACAGATCTAGTCGACATGCCGCTTTTCTTGACTGGACACTAGGGGTGTTGAAAAATATCGATATATTGCGATATTACGTCGTGCAATATTCGTATCGATACAAAAGCGCCCGTATCGATATTTAAACATCTATTTTTGGGTAAATTTTCATTGCAGCATCTATTTGGTCCTGCACTTTTACTCCCACTATAGATGGCAGCACCCGCTTGAGTAACACTAGAGAGTTGGAGAAACACGGGAAGAGTTTACCATGGAGCTATGAGACGCTCCGGGGCTCTTTTAAAACTTCACATTTGGCCTCACTTTGGCTTTTACAACAAAGACAGAGACCTGGATTATTACGAGAGCCACCAGCTGTGTGCATGTGTTGCCGCTGCATTCGGAGAGGATTTATCTTCGAAGCATTTTATTATGGAATTAAAAGAAACGAAGCCTAGGGGAAACTAAACACAGCATGCTCATGTCAAACCCGTGTCTCGCCACTGCACTACTACCACACAGGTTTAAAAAGAGCCTGCTGTATTTAGTTTCCCGTCTGCTTCGTTTGTGTGCTACTGCTAACAAAAAGATTTGGAAGAGATGAGCGCTATAGTCACGGTGATGCCGGTGTTGTCATTATGTCCCTGATCTACGAGTGACACCCGTTGTGGATTAGATAAGATTTTAAATGCCCCGTCTGAGTTATTGTATATTTTAATGGATGAAACCCATAATAGTTATTACTGATCGCTAAGGACTCCCAACTATAGAAATACTAGAAAACGTGCATCCCCAGTAATTGGTTTCATTACTAGGTTTCCAAGAAATCTGTTTTCCATTTAAAGTTACATAATCACCATACAACACAGTCACAAGCACATTGGTGCAAAGCATTTATATCATAAGAAAGATATAGATAGATAAAATGTATTTGATACAAATCTAATGAAGGTGGACTAGTTTACTGAATAGTTGTTTCCAAAGTAGTAAAAAAAAAAAATCGCAATAATCGTCTAATACTCTAATATCGGGATATATCGTATCGTATCGCGACCCTTGTATCGGGATACATATCGTATCGCCTGAGACTAGGCGATGCACACCCCTACTGGACACTAATGATTAAGAGGGTTTTTCCATAAACCAGCGGGGGGCCTTTGGAGGGGACTGCTCTCCTGGGTCCCTTGGGTGTCTTCTTCCGAACACCGGTGTGAGGCACCGCGGCCCGAGTAGATCGCCCACAGCCTGTGTATAAACAGAAACCTTAAGCGTGCTATCATCAGAGTGTGATAGTGACGCGACCCCAGTGTAGGATTTCCAAGGTTTATTCTGGTCTTTCTCAGAAGCGGAGCCTGAGATGCCCCTGACATCAGTGAGGCTCTGACGATGTGTCATACCTGTGTGTAGAACCGGAGCTGCCAAAGCCTCCTCACAGCTCGGTGTGGACACAGCAAAGTAAACAGGCGTCCACCGAGTGAGCTGGAGAGGGAGGGAGCGCCTGGTGTCATTATCAAGAGGCTGTACTAATGCACTTCACTGGGGCTTTATAATCTCAGGATAAACAGAAGTAGAAAGTTCTATATAGTAAATCATTTTGTTTAGAATACTATTGTAAAATGTAACATATTAACATTATTTAGGTTCAAAATAACATTTTTCTTATTACAGAATGGGATTGAGGGAGGGGCCAGGAGTGAATGGGCTGACGTTATTTTGACACCAACAAATGTTTAAACTAATTTAACTTTCATACACATTTTGTTAGTTTCTCAATTTTCTTTTTAATTTACTGAGGAAACCGTACAGGACGTTTAGCCCCAGCTTTCCACACACACACACAGCCTATTGTAAAGCCTGTTTACTGTTCAAATCTGAGCAAAAACGCAGTGTGGTTTCATAGTCAGGGGGACTTGCTGATGATGTTACTCTGTGTGACAGCTGAGACACAGTTTACATATTGTAGATCTCTAAAGCCACTATGTGCTAAGTTTGTTTCAAATCTATAAATCCAAGTGTTGAATTTGAGGTCTGACATGATATTGTAAAAGTTGAAAATCTAGACACAAATGTAGTTTTTGACATTTACTGATCTTTCTTGAAATGCCATAAAAATTCTGCCAAACCTGTCTGACTGACGCTCACTCATGATGCAACAGTAATACTCACTCACCACAATATTGTACAGAGTCATTTGGCCAGTGTGACAGAATGGCCCAGTGTCTCTGTGCTGACCGAGCTGTCTGTGCTCCTTCACAGAACTCTCCTCTGGAAGTGGACGATGAGGGCTTCGTAATACGAGCGGACAGCACACACAATGATATCCTTTTGGCTTTTGGGGCCCCTTCAGTGTTTTTTCAGTGATGACCCCAGTGTTTTTGTAGTGGCTGCTTAACAGCTGTGGGATCAGCTGTGACGAGCTGAACAACTGTTAAAACTATTATAGGGTCAGATGAAATCTCTGTTTGACGAGTACAATTAAGATGAATTAAAGGTATTTGTTGTTATTCGTGATTTTAATTATAAATTATAATCACTTTGCCATGTCATGTCCGGTGAAGCCGCTAAAGACACAAAAAACCCACAAACTTCATCCTTCCCCTGTTTTAAAATCATCCTTCACTACTTGGCCGTGTCATTACCTTGACCCGTGTCCCCGTACGCTGTGCCGAGGAGAAACAGCACAACTTTTACTCCAGCGACTCGGACTTCGACGACGAGGAGCCCAAGAAGTTCCACATCCAGATCCGCCCCGTAACCAGCGGCAACCGCAGCAGCGCAGCCGCTCAGGACCGTGAGCTGAAGGCGACGGTGGGAGCGCTCACTCTGCCGCCGAACAGAGCAGCACGCCAACAGGTGGGTCTCTTTAAACGTCGTCCTGAAAAGACAAAGATAAAGATTTTACTTTGAGATTTGAACAAACTATCCGCGTCTGTTGTTCTCTTTACATTTAGCCGCCCGTCAAGAAGCATCTTTCCAGTAAGTCTTTGAAACTATATTCGAAATGGGAAAATAAAATGTGAGCTTTTTGTTAACAGAAAACCTTACAACATTTGTTTGTTTTGTTAGGGAACTCGAGCACCACAGGAGGTCGTTCAGAGGACAGTGAAGGTGCGTCACCTAGAGGTAAGTTCATATGGTTTTACTCATATTCAAATGCATATTGATGAATTATACAGGCAATATTATTTCACCTGAATTTAACTAAATATTTGGTCAACTAGAGACAAAACGGGTATGTTGTTTTACAGTTTATCGCAATATGTTTTTTCTTTCTGTGTGTATCGGAAACCATGTATCTCAATACTCTTCTCAAATCCTGCATATTAATGAGGCTGCAGTACAGTCTTTTACAGTCAATAGTGGACAAGAATTCAGCCAGCTGAGGAGACTAATTGTAGAACAAGAAGTCTGAAGATGTTGCCAGACACGATTCACTTGCACCCAGCCCTACACTAAAGAGAATCCCCTGTTTTCTCAGCTAAGCCCAGTGACCCAAGCGCCAGTGTAAATCTCTCTGCTGCGCGACCTCGCACGCTCTGCTGCCTTCCATTAGTCACAAGGCCCTCACCCAGATGTTTTATCATTACCCTCTATTCTCAGCGAGCGTGTTTCAGTGCAGTTCAAGGTGATGGCTCTCCTATATCTTCTGCCACAGAGTGAACTGTGAGTGTCTGCCTGAAGCTGTTTGTGCAGTGACAACAGTGGATCCTGGAGAGGGTCGAGGCCTGGCTAATTGCTGGTGATATGTTACAATCTTATCTTTTGTTCACCAAGGCAGGCCTCAGCAGCCCTGACAGGGGGCTTGGCGATAAGGGCAGGTTTGGGCATCGTCATTGGTCTCTTGCTCATGTGGGGGGTCTTTTCTTTTTTCGGTCTTCACAGATGGGGAACAGGACGGGCTCAGGAGATCCACGTCCAGCCCTGACCCCAGCAGGTAACATGAGCGGATTCTTTTATTGTTACACAGAAACAATTTTTGTGAGGAAAGAATCAACTCAATATTTATTCAAAAGTCATGTTTGTATTGTAACCACTATCCCAATATATCATTTTACCATTTTTGGATTAAACTGGATATTGGAAAATGGCAAATCAATCAACACAGAACTATAATATGACTTTTCTTGTGCTTTTATGACCTCAATGGCTGGGCATACTGTATACATATATTTGCATGTAGAGTGCTCTTTTATGTTTTTCATTTTAATGACGAAACATCATAAAGATTTGCTCTTATTGATGTATCCATCGTAGAAAAGGTTAAATCATCAACTGGACTGGGTTTAGGTAAAGTTGAGAACGTTTCGCTTCTAGTCACACCTTTTCTATGATCATAAAAGATTGACACTAACCTTTTTTTCCATGTTATGAAATTGTTTCCTCATCATTGTGTAATGAATAGAACCATTACTCAATGTCCACATTTTTAAAGCCTTAAACCATCACTGGACCCGTTCTGAGCAGTTTTGCACTCAAACTGCATTAATCACGGTGCCATCACTGCTTAGCATGCCATTGGCAACACATTTTGCCTTGAAATTACCCTGGTTAATTGTTTCTGCTGCAAGCGGAGGGCGCTCCAGGCAAGAAAACAGATGCTTTTTAAAGCAGTCTCTACTCATCAGGAGTCTTTTCTATGCATTTATTTAAATTATGAAACGTGAAACATCTATCAATGCTGTGGAGACCAAAAGTGGATTTATTCATAATGTTTGTATAGAATCCACATACAGCACTTTGGGCGACGATATTGTTTATTTTGCTTTATAAATGGTTGCATTGGATTAGATACTGTATGTCCTCTTTAATATGTTAAGTAGAATCTATCTTGATCATATTGTTCTTTTGTTGATCATGCCCCAGGCTGAGTACCACAGCGTCTGTGTCTGACAGTCTGTTTGGACCTCCGCTGGAGACGGCCTTCAAGTCCAAGAGCTTTGATGGTCGAGAGCAGCTCCGAGAGCGCAGTGCCTTTGGTGCCTCTGAATGTAAGACTTGCTCTGCTGTTGAAGGAGTCCCTGACCATCTAACAACCTTTGTCTGATCAACATTTGTTTAAATTAGTGCATTTTATTGCAGTCATTGACATGCGGCTTTTTGTTTATGTGCTGCGAAAGTAACAGCACTTGTTTGAAGCAGTAAATGGATTTATCTGCAGTAAATGACCGTTTTATGAACCTTATCAGTAAAAGTTGAAAGATTAGTCTTAATTTAAAAATAAAAATTTTCATTAATTATTATTATTACATATCACCCAGCCCTAAATTGCAAGTAAATTCACAGTGTACAGGTGCTCGTCATATAATTAGAATATCATAAAAAAGCGCATTCACTTCTGTTATTCAACTTAATCTGTGAAACTAATCATTACACTCATTACATGCAAAGTGAGCAAAGTATAGCCTTTATTTGTTATAATTTGGATGATTATGGCTCAGCTTGTAAAAACCCCAAATTAAAAATCTCATAAAAGTAGAATATTTTGAAAATGGACTGTAAGCCATAATCATCAAATTTATAACAAGTAAAGGCTTGACATATGACACTTTGCATGCAATGAGTCTATATATTAGTTTCACATTTTAAATTGATTTACAGAAATAAATGTCCTATTGGGAGGAGGCCTCGGGGTCCCCCCAGAACAGCTGGAGGAGGTGTGCGTGAAACGGGAAGTCTGGGCATCTCTGCTGAGACTTCTTCCCCCGCGACCCGGCCCCGGATAAAGCGGAAGAAAATGGATGGATGGATAAACAAATGAACTTTTTCAGATCCTGTATAATGAAGGCACATCGTGTTTATTTGAAAAATAAAACATAAAAATAAATCAAACAAAATACCGGTAATTGTAGAGTTAAGTTACAGTACATCTACAACTTTGCCAATGCTCTTTATATTCAATTGAAATGCATTTGGGAAAGTGTGTTCTTTCACAAATTGTAAGCAAAGCTGTAAATAGTAAATACTGTGACTGAGGCTGTGCCAGCACTAATCAGTTTGCCTTTCTGTTCATTTGAAGCTGATTTGGGAACCATAAGTGCGAGGCTCAGTCTATTCTCTAACATAAACAACTTGTAAGTCATATTCAATGTTTTTGTATTTGTCAACATTACTATTGGTTAAATTCAACCGTCAATTTCTCATATTCAGCCAATTGTCATTGCCAATGTTCAGCCAGGAAAACAAAAAATAATTGTTTTGAATATAGTGACACAGATAGGGGAACATTAATAATAGACCTCTATTCCTCACTGCTTCTCATTTACATTATTACCACTAGTCGATAGAGAATCCATGATGGCAGAGCAGGCTCCTCTTACAAAGTGTGTTCCTAAAAACGGTAAAAAGGCGAGAAGCTCCGCCCTCACAAGGCGGCAGAGCGGCAGTGATCCTCCACAATTCTCTAGGGCCTGTGAATCAAAGAAAGATGCTCAAACTTAAAAAGTCTACAGAACAAAAAACAGTGTGTTTAAAAATATGATACTCCCCTCAGTGTTGTTACAGGAGAAAACTCTATCTTTATAAACAATAATATTCTTTGGAGCCAGGCTTTTAAGTTGTTTGCAGCAGGTCTTCATAGGAGTTCCTATTGTACCGAGCCTTGTAGCCACTAGGGGGTGGAATCTCAGCAACATCAGCAGCACCCGCCATGAGGACCTAAAATAAGTCCTATTTGGTTCCAGCTCCTTCATTTATAAACTACTATTTGAACTCTTTATCTTCTCAGATGCTGCCTTTTCATCAGACTCCTCGTCTCCTGAAAACGTCGAAGACTCTGGTCTGGACTCTCCTTCCCATCAGACCCTGGGCCCCTCTCCTGAGCCGGGGCAGGGTTGGGCAGCGTGGCCCCCAGTCTCCCAGAGCAAAGACCAGCATCGGGGCCGCTCGTCTGACCCTTTCCTCTCTGTGTTTCGGGACCCCTCTCCTGGACGCAGCCCACGCTTTCAGGACGACTGCGTGTGGTCAGCGCCCTCCTCGCGTCCCACCCGTGTCCCGCCCGAGAATGACCACACCTCCATGCGCTTCCCCAACCTCCCTACCTCTGAAACGGAGACTTCTGTGTGGAGCTGTAAGCACATCCCACAAGAGGACCCCTTCCTCGCCTTTGAACGCACTGTCAATCAAGAGGCATTTTCGGACTCTTGGACACGCCCCCCTCCTCGCTCCACCAATCAGGAGATACGGGGCGACCCTTTCGCTGCTATAGACAGTAAAATTCATTCAAATACTCAAAACAATCCTCCCTCATCTTCAACGATTTCGTCCAGTCGCAAAAAGCCAGACAGGAAACGCGACCGAAGCTTACCACCTCCCGTCACGTCAGAAGACCCGTTCGCCATCACAATGATCGGCAGCCCGACGCACCAATCAGCAATGGCCACTGTAGCCGGACTTATCCCGCCTCCTAACAGTGGAACAATCAACAGCAGCAGATTAGGAGTGGACTCATCACACAGCTCTGTACCCACATCGCACCCTAAGAAGGAAGCGGCGCATTGGAATTCGGTGCACAATCCCTTCAGCGATGGCGTCCCAGGAGCGGCGGTGAAGATGAGCTCGAAAACGCTCGATAAAACGGGGGGAAGTGGTCACAAAGAGGGGAGGAAGCACCGGTCGTCAGAGGGCGAACCGCGTCGGAACGCACCTCCATTAACAAGGCACTCCGGACCTCAGGAGGACCTCTGCTTCTCCACAGACAAAGACCAGGACTGTCTGGACCTGAGCCAGCCCTGCAGCCTGGGCTCACATAAAGGTAACAGCTGGGCAGATTTACTTTTTTATGAGGATTCATGTGGGTCCAAACATTCAAACTAGGGCAGACGCCTGCATGTGTCTTTCCACATGCAGGCGCGTGTCAGCCGAATGGCTCTTTCACCCGCTTTGTCGAGCTTTTCCATAACAAAGGCCAATCGCACCAAATGTACCAGTCTCCAAGCCCATGTCTCCCTCCCTCTTGAGATCTGTCAGTTGTGCTACAAGCACTAACGGACCATCCTTTTGAGCCCTTGGAGGTTATCGAGCTGAAAATGCTGTCACTTAAAACTTTTTTGCTATTGGCTATGGCCACGGCAAAACGTGTCGGTGATATCCACACCCTGTCGGTTAAACCATCTTGTATGAAATTTAGCCCTGGCAATGTCAGGGTGTTTCTATGGCCCAACCTTTATTCCAAAAGTGGTTGATACTTGCTCTCAGGTGAATTTGGATGCTTTTCAGACTCCACCTCACACTTCTTCGGAACAGCAGCGTTTGCACAAGCTGTGCCCTGTTCGTGCTCTGTGTGCCTATGTTGATCGGACCAGATCATTTAGGCAGGTGGATCAGCTATTTGTGTCCTGGGCAAAGCCCCACAAGGATTGTAGAGATTGTAGAGGCCATCTCCATGGCTTACTCTGCTAGCGGCCTCCAGGTTCCTGATGGGCTCAGAGCTCATTGTACCAGGGGCCTGGCTACTTCATGGGCCTACTTCAAGGGAGTGTCTATTAAGGACATCTGTGCTGCTGCTTGTTGGTCCTCCCCCTTGACGTTGGCAAGGTTTTATAAACTGGATGTAATGTCACATGGGTTGTCTCATGCCGTCCTCAGTGTTGGCTCTTCTGAGGACATGCCTTGATCTAGGCTTCTTTTAGAAGCCATGGTTGGCATTGTCAATTGCGATAAGCTTGTCTGGCAATACGGGAGTCTCCATATCCTATAGTGAGACATCGAAACAAATGCTATGAAAGAGAACGTTAGTAGCATGAGTGAGATGTCTCACCAGACCGCCCTTCTTGTTGATGGGGTGAAGCGAGAAGAGGTGTGCTTATTGAAATGAAGGGTGACACTGTGACTGGAGCTTATATAGGGGGTGCCAACATCACAACGTCGCCACTGCCAGCCACTCAGGGCTGGCGTAGTGGTATAAAGGCTTCTGTGAATACACGAGGGGGCGTATCCCATAGTGAGATGTCTCACTATGGGCTACTCAGAGAACCGGGGTTACGAAAGTAACCTAAAAATGTTGCCGATAATAGCATTTAGCTGCTGTTAGCGCAGCTTTAGCTGGTGTTAGCATAGCTTACCTTCATAGTTCGTAGTTTAGCACTTTCTTTTCTGTTTTAATACAGCTTGGCACCTCTGAATGATTCCATAACTCGCACCAGATGACAGCATTTGTTCTCATCGCGGCTTACAAAACTTTTAATGACGATCTGTACAGCGTGCTCCTCCTGTATGGGCGCCGCCCACAACAAATGCGGGTGTGTGTGTGGTGAAAACGGAAAGGTCTGCGGGGTAGTGTCGATGCGTGCACATAGGTCGTGGCGTGCGCGGCCGGGTAGCGCTATGAGGAACGACGGCAAAAGCATATACACTCTGCACATGCGTTTACAATCTGCGACTTTTGTCTCGATCCAAACATACGTCAAAACCTATACTTAATTTTTTTTTTTACTTTACTTTATGTGAATTTTACATTGATAGTTATGGGGCAAACTTATTTGTAGCTTTCCTAACTCATATCTTGCACCTCACACTGCAAAAACTAATCTAGTAAGGCAATGCAAGGCAAGGCAGATTTATTTATATAGCACATTTCATGCACAAGGCAACTCAATATGCCTCACAGCAACACCATAAACACAATAAAAACACAATAAAACAAATCCAGCAATACAAAATATATAAAAATATGTATATATTAAAATTGTATATTAAGAGTTAAAATACAGTCAATTACTATAGGCAGCAGTAAATAAGTGTGCTTTCAGCCTAGACTTAAACATAGTCAGGGTTGAGGCCTGTCTCCCGTCCTCACTGAATTCTGTTCCAGACTTTTGCTGCGTGAACCTGAAATGCAGCCTCACCGTGTTTATTGGTGACTCTAGGAACCACCAGGAGACCCCTCCATGAGGATCTCAAGGGCCCGAGGTGGTTCATACGGCTGTAACATGTCAGAGATGTACTTTGGTGCCCGACCATGAAGAGACTTGTAAACAAGCTATTTTAAATTCTATTCTCTGAGCAACAGGAAGCTAGAGCAGAGACCGGAGCACTGGACTAATATGGTCGTATTTCCTGGTTCTGGTCAGGACTCGAGTCGCAGCATTTTGTATATACTGCAGCTGTTTAACAGCTCGTTTTGAAAGGCCAGCGAGCAGGTCGTTACAATAGTCTAACCGACTGGAGACAAACGCATGAATTAGTCTTTCCAAATCGGTTTTAGACAGTTTTTATTTTTTTAGTAAGGTTTTTTTAGGTGGCAAAAGGAAGCTGATGTAATTGACTTAATGTGACTGTTAAAATTCAGGTCTGAGTCTGATTATTTCTAACTTGAATTATTTTATTAGGCCCGAGCCAGGACTTTGTCCTGGTAAGGGACTATTGTTCTCCCCCGGTTTCTTGTTATTATTATTATTATTATTAGGCCCGAGCCATACCATAAGGCCTCTTATGGTATGGATCCATAGAGCTCAATAACTGCACGGTGCTCACCACTATAGCGCCACCTATCTATACCTTGAAACATTTAGTTTGTACAATTTATATGAAACTTTGCAGGTATATTCTACACATTAAATCGAACACAAAAATATATTACATGTGTTTGATATTTTCAAAGGTGTGGGCGTGGCAATGACGCACAGGAAGTCGGCCATTTTCACTTTTAACCTCTTAACTCCCACCTGAACCGTGGTCATTTTATTGTGGTGTTGTGTTTTCATCTGCACTTGCGTCTCGTTTTTGACGCTTTTTTTCGAGAAGCTTTAAGATATGGGTCAAGACGAACTGGAGAAAATGTGCTCGGTTAAAGTGGGGGTTAAGATATTAAAATGGCACCCCCACAAAAAAAGCCCTTTTTGCAGTACATTTCACAACCCCTCGCAGGCATGCGCTCTATCCAATCTGGATCATATTTGGCTGACATAAGGCAACTCACGGTCTAAACAGACAGAGCTCAATAACTTCACGGTGCTCAACACTATAGCGCCCCCTATCTATACCTTTAATATTGCATTTTGGATTATTTTTCTCCCCCTTTGCCGGTATATTCTACACAATAAACTAAACAAAAATAGATATTACATATACATCATATTGTGTAAGATGTGGGCGTGGCCAGTGTAAACGTGTTCCTGAGAGCATCATTATTATGCATTCTTTGTCCCTTTGAGTTTTAAATGTTATCACTTATACACCAGATGGCCCTGAATCTTTTTACATGAACACAAAAATGATCCATGCTATAGCGCCCCCTGCTGCAAAGAGCAAGAGTTAGTAGACAGAGAGCACACAGGTTGTGTGTGAGGCCGAGGGGAGAGCAGGTTTGGGCGAGAGCGGGGGCGGTAGCAAAGGAGGCGGTCGCAAGGGGGGGCTGCGCCAGGGGCGAGGGCCTACATCGCCGCTTGCGGCTTTAATTTTTTTTTTTCTAGTGAAAGAGTCTCAATAAGTAAAAAGTTCTTTTAAATGTATAATTTGTCCTTGATTTGAGGAACAAATTTCAAGAAATCTGTCCTCGCGGCAAATTACACTTAGATTAAGAAAAAACATAAATTTCTAGATTAATTTTTTCTTCGCAGGATCAAGTTTAGAAGCTGATATTTCAATACGAAGGCTTCATGATTTGATGCTCAGCGCACAAAATTATTTTTAATATAAAACAAACAGACACTTATACTGTATTTTACTGTATTGGGGCGACAGTGGTGCAGAGAGTAGAGCGGGTCACCTTGTGACCGGAGGGTCTGCGGCTCGAATCCCGTTGTAACTTGTGTCCTTGGGCAAGACACTTCCGCAACCTTGTTTCCAGTGTCTGCGTACACTGGTGTATGAATGAGCGTGTGATTGGGTGAGTGGTTCCTTGATGTAATGCGCTTTGAGTGCCTAAAGCAGGTAGAAAGGCGCTATATAAATGTGACCATTTATTTATTTACAAAAACTGAAATAGAAGAAAGATCAAGCAGACGATTTTCTGACACTTATGCTAAGGTTTACTATATTGTCTCAGTAGCAAAATGTGTCAAAGGTGCATACTCCAAACATGCAAACTTCTTGTTCTGTGGCTTTTTGTATTAAACGTTTTTTTTTGTTTTTTTTTCAAGGTTCAAAGCACAAGTACAGACAGGAAACTGCTGAGGGGGTCACGGCTCCTTCAGCCAGAGTGGCCCGGGCCAAGAAGACCTCGGGACGCCTCTGTGGCTCAGAAAGAGTGAGACAACTTTTTTTTTTATATATATATACAAGTAAATTACCAAAACCAGTGCAAAGCCTCCAAATCTATGAATTCCCTTGTTTTCCGGTCTCCAGTCCCGCTCCCTGTGCTCCTCTCCTCTACCTGAGCCCAGCCCGTCTCTCACCTCCTCCTCCTCCTCCAGTCCCAGCGAGTGGGGTCCTCCGCAGCCCAGAGAAGGAGAGTGGGCCAACAGAGCCCCCAGCCCGGCTAGAGTGGGGCAGGCGTCACCCCTGCCCTGTCAGCATCAGGACCACCCCCAGAGACCATGTAAAAACTCTACCTCACGTGAGCTTTTATTATGTTATGTACGGCGCAGACTCATTGGTGCAACAATGTTTTTCACAGTGCACTTGTCCCGAGGCCCCAGTCCCATCTCTCTGAGCACACAGGAGGCCTGGCCCGTAGCAGCCGCCATTACAGAGTACATCAACGCCTACTTCAAAGGAGGACAGAGCAATCGGTCAGCAACGAAAATGTTTGGTACAATGCTATAAAATGTGTTTAGAGAAAGCATAGCGTGAAATCAATGTAGCCAAAAAATCTTTTGAGTTTAAACCTCTGAAAACATGTTCAGAATGAAGACTGGCGACTCTTGACATTAAAATGTGCAGTAAATTGCAAATCTAATTGCAATCCCAGTGCGATATGGATTGTAAAATCATTGTTTTGTTTTTTTTCTTAGTTGTCTAGTGAAGATCACCGGTGACCTGACCATGTCCTTCCCGGCCGGCATCACGCGTATTTTCAGCGCCCACCCCAACGTCCCCGTGCTCAGCTTCAGACTGGTCAACATCTCCCGCATCGACCACTTCTTACCCAATCAGAAGCTGCTCTTCAGGTCAGCTCACGCAAATGTACAGTACAGCGGCTTCCAGAATCTTTCACACCTCCTCCATTTGTTTTGAATTTGTTACACAGCTGTCGCATACTAAAATCGCACAAATGCTCTTTCTACTGGTACAAAGTTACACCTTGATTACCGTTGAGTTTATGCTTGTGTTTGTACAGTGACCCCTCTCAGAGTGACCCAGAGACCAGGGATTTCTGGTTCAACATGCAGGCTCTACAAGTGCACCTTCAGAGGGAGGCCGAGCTCAACCCGCAGGCCTCCTACTACAACGTGGCGCTCATTAAATATCAGGTACAGCCGTAGTTTTGGATTTATTGCGATTGTACATTAATTATCCCACAGCAGGAGCCTCCAGCCAGTAGGTCTAGGTCTCTTTTCATGCAGCGCCCCAAGTTTCTGCATTACCACCGAAGTTTAAAAACGTACAATTTATTACTGTCTTGGCAAGATAATTCATGTGTCATTTATAAATGTATTTTGTTTTTGTGCACCAAAACAATAGAATAAGTTTCCTTTCTTTGTGCTGAAGTATTAGCCTCGCCTGTAAGTTATATTTTCTTATTTGTGTAAACCGAACCAAAAGTAGTTTGGGCCAAATGAATACATATTAACAACGCAGCAACAACTGAAAAACACAAGGTGCTGCTACATACTTTACAAACACGCATACAGTTTTTCAAAACTAAATATGTAATGAATTTGTGATGTGCTTGATCCAAAAGGCAGCAAATGCCGCTCCATAAAGTACAACATCTATTGATCAATTTAAGTCGGTGCGATCCCAGATTGATACCAGTGTTATGGGCATTGTAATGTCCATTTTCTGTATCCTCTAACACAGCGTACTCTGCCCAAGATCCATATTTGCTCACTTATTCTGAAAGCATAACTAGCTCTCTGGCATTTTTATTTCATAAAAGTTGAACCCAATGAGAAAACAATTGGTGACCCCTATCCTTTCTTTTTTTCATTTACTGACAAAAATATTGTAAAAAACAAAACAAAAGAAGGACTTTATTTGTATCACGCCTTTCACAGACATGGTCAGGAAGTGCTTTAGTGGGATGCAGTTCAAAGTTCAAATCTGTGCTTAATCTTATTCGACAGCCTTCATATTAGAGTTGGGGAATGTTTAAATAATAAAAAAATATATATATTTGAACATTTTTAGCGTCCGACTCCTATATAACACCATAGGATAAATAGCGGGAACACTTCCTGAACCTCCAGCACACATCTGACCTGTCGCATGTCTTTGGCTGTTGTGCAGGTCTCCTCCCAAGACCCCGGCCGTGCCCCTCTCCTCCTCTCAGCTGAGTGCCAGCGCAGTGGGACGGTGACGCGGGTGTCCCTGGACTACCACTGCTGTCCCGCTACCGCCCCCTCCACACAACTCACCGCGGTGCAAGTCCTGCTGCCTTTAGACCACAGCGCTACGGACCTGCAGTGCCAGCCCCCCGCCTCCTGGTCAGTCACAACAGGCACCTGTCACTTATCGCCTGCTATTTACCAGAAACAAGCCATTACCTCGTTCAGTCAAGCAGGTTTCAGTAGAAAAAAGGACAGAGTTACGTTTTCCCAGATTCATAATGAGTATTTTTGTTTCCTCTGGTGGTATCTACTGTTGGCTTTGGAAATGTGCACGTTTGTGTACGATCTCAGTGGTCCAGGAGTTTGCCATCAAAGCAAGAATTTTTCTGGGTAGAATATGTTTAAAAATAATAATAATGGATTACACTTGTATTGCGCTGTACAAGCTTGTGTTACCAAGTTTCTCAAAGCGCTGTAGTCCTTATTCATTCCCTCCATACTCAGCGATGGTAAGTTACTGTTGTAGCCACAGCTGCCCTGAGGTAGACTGATGGAAGCGATGCAACCAGTCTGTGCCATCGGCCCCTCCGACCACCAACCACTAACACACTCCATTCATTCAGGCCTATTGTACCAGGAGTACCGGAGTACCAGGAGGAAACTTACACAGACACGGGGAGAACGTGCAAACTCCACAAAGTAAGGCCCCGTCCGGGAACCCGGGACCTTCTAGCTGTGAAGCACAAGCGCTGACCGCTTTACCACCATTAACCTCGCATACAAGAAGCTTTCTCAGTTCTCCTAGGCATCTGGGAGTTATTTAACTCAGGTTTACACTTTACAGCCGGTGTAGACGTACAGTAATTACTCAAGCCTAGGTCTTTTTAGACAGTGTTGTTGGTTCATTTTTAAAGTAACTTGATAAATTCCCCCATTACTGGTCTGAAAAAATAACTTGTTAAGTTACTGTGCTAATTGATTATGAAATGTCCACAATAAGAGGCGTCAACATGCTGAAAAACATGTACAAAAAGCAAAGAGTTTGTCAAAAAACTTGGTGAGTAGCTCCTATAAAGAAAATAACATAAACCAGACTGTATAAAGCAAAATAAGGTGAATAACTGACTTGAGTCATGACTTTTATCTTGATCTCCTGGTGGTACTTGGAAGTTCAAATGCTATATCGGGCAGTACGTGGTGTGAAAGGTTTAAGGACCGCTGACACAGAAGCCAACGGGGAAAAGAAAAAGTGTAATGAAAAGGATACACCTGTGTATTTCCTGCAGTTGTACACATACACGTGTGATTTGTACGAACAGTGTATTTGCGTCGCTTACGAGTCGAAAGTGGTGCACAATTTCAGTTTCTTCTCTAAAAGCCTTAAATTACGTGAAGATATAACTTTTTTTTCTTCCTCTACTCAGGAGCACAGAGGAGAGGCGGCTGCTGTGGAAACTGCCAAACCTTTCACCGACCAACCACAGCAAAGGTCAGCTCTTTACTCTTCGCTTTGATTCAGCCCAGGTTAACCCTTCACATCCCGCTTCACTGGTATCCAGCAGTTTGACGCTACTCCTTTACTTAGTAACCGAAAAGAAAAACAAGACACTTCACACTTTAAATACTAAAATAAAGATGTGCTCTTTGTATCCTTTGCAAGTCTAGTTAATTTTTTTATTACACCTTTTAAGTAGAAACGTCGTGCCTGAAGGTTCTTGAATATTTAAACATGGTATCAAAAATCAGCCTCAGTGTCCCATAATTAGTTTTTAAAACGGATTATTTTCTACTTCACATCTTTAAAGTAAAGACAAGACAACAGAGCATTGTAATTAGGACTTGCATATTAAGAACATCTCCACGTTGGTGTAGTTTTATGCTGTGTAATTAGCATCTTAATAGTAGCTTTACCGTTCGAATATGGCAGCCGCTATTGGGGAACTGCAAATAAATTACACTTAAATATGTAGCGTCAAACAGAATGGGAAAAGCAGCCTTAGTGTGAAATAGATCTCTTACCGTATTGTGCCCAGTTCCATACAGTTAGGCATTGCTTCTCAAAAATCCTCTTTATTAAAGTGATGGTCTGTAAGATTGCTAAGTGAGGAGAGAGAAAAGTAAACAATAAAGCCCTCGCCCCCCTCTTCTTCTGATTGGACCACAAAACCACTCCTAGTTTGCAAAATGAGAGCGAGAACTTTCTAAAGTAAACGATCAAGCTCCCCTCTCACCTCCTGATTGGACCTGACAGGCCGGTTCACAGGGAAGCTCATCTCATTGGTCAAAGTGATGGCACCGGGGATTCTCAGATTAGTTTCTGAGATCAGCAAATGGAGGGACTTTTCAAACATGTTATTTCATATTACTTGCGTTGCGTCAAACTGGAGGCCCATGCAGCCAATTATACGCAATCTATTCAATTTGTAAAACATTTCAACCGACTGTCACTTTAAAAATGATTGGTCACATTAGTGTGGAGTGATTTGCATTCGTAGAAGAGTTATCCTGGACAAAGAATAGATCAATTCAAACCCTTTGGTGCAAAAAGGCTATAGTTAAAGAAAACAGAGCAATATGTACAAAATGGGGGGCAGCAGTGTTTCTGTGAGTGTGGAGCTAAAGACGTTCTAAAGGCCTGAGTGGTTTATGAGCTTTTGACACAGACTCAACAGTTGCCTTAACTCCTCAGTCTCTGCTCAAGTTTCACACTTCTTTTTCTTCAGTGGTTACACAACGGCTATTTGGATTATATTCTATTCTGTGTTATTAATGTTTTAATGGCTGTCTGATTTCTTATTCCGAACAACTAAGAAACTAATAAATCTTTCTTTTTTTTCTTTTTTTTGTGTCATGCTACTATCGGTTATGGTTTTGCTCTCAGGCTCCGGGACGCTGTGTGCCAGTTGGCAGTGCCTGGAGGTGCCGCGGGGACCCCCTCCCAGTCTGGCCGTGCAGTTCGTGGGCTCCGGGACCTCTCTGTCAGGGATGGATCTGGAGCTGGTGGGCAGCAGATATCGCATGTCTCTGGTCAAGAAGAGATTCGCCACAGGTAGTTCATGTTTCACAGTAGTTAAAGCAGAACTAAGTAACTCATGCCCCTAGAGGCCATTAGCGCCACTGCAGGTGTCGTAGCATGTTGCGTTTTTTTACTCATTAATTGTCCGTGAGAGTAAATACTACGCTGAGGGATATTCTACATCCAATCACACAATGGAGATAATTTTTTTCACTCAGACATGGGTGGTAATATTGTTTAAGTGGGGCTAGGCCACAGTTAGCTTTGCCTGTTAGCTTCTTCTTTGTAATTCCATTAGTGTGTATTGGTGGCTCCGACCTGGAGGCAGCGAAGTTGCAATTGTGGTTTTCTGGCTAGAGACACCAGGGGGAGATGAAAGACCCCCCAATCATCCCATTAACACTGGTATTACCCCCAGAGGGACTACAAAAAAGATTTATTAGGCTAAACAAGTTACTTGGTACTGCTTTAAGCTCTACACATTTAGGCCTCATTTATGGGGTTCAGCACATAGACGAGCTGGATCAGGGTGCAAACTACCAGCTTTCTTCCATTGTGTCCCTGAGCAAGACACTTTAATATTTTGTCAAATGTGTGCGGTCCTTTTCATTTTTTTAAAAGTTAATGACGACGTGCAGTATAATGATGAAGGCATACATTTTTCACTCAGTGGTTAATGTTGAGATTTTTAGATCGTTTTCTCATTTAACATTTTTGTTTTAAAGTCGCTTAAACGCTTCTTCATCTTTCCCACACGTATTAATTCACAAATATTGACATGTTTGGTGTCCACGTGTATGCCGAAAGGCAATCGGGTTTACGCTATAATACAAGCACATGCAAAGTCATTACAAAACTTTAGGGCCCGTTCTCTCAAAATTAGGTTTTTATTGGACTCTTGCGACAACTCTTTAGTAGCTCCTACTGAATCGAAAACTTTCCAATAAAAGATTGGAACACGTTTGAATGATTAAATGTATTTTATTGTGTAGTCTACAGTTCATGGACTGTCCTGTTTATTTACCTACGGGGAGTTCAGTCCCGTCCAAATAAATAAATATTCAAACACTACGAGGAAAAGAAAACGTTACACTTTATACTTTATCAGTGGAGACTGTATATACATTTCGTTATTAAGTACAAACAAGTGTTAACATACAAATTGAGATTCTATGGTGATAAGACCATGGAAAAAAGAAGGTACTCTAGGAAAATGGGAAATTCACAAACAGTTTGTTTCTGAAATTGCTTGTCAGGTACCCCTTAAGTTCCCCCATTGACCCATCCTGAGTGACACAGCTACTGAATAGTCCAGGATGTTAAGCATTTGGGCAGCCAAAACAAAACACGACCTCCGCACTACACCAGCCACAGGCAGCGTCCCATTAGGCATCACATAATTTGGTCAGCGCACATTATAAGGCAGGAACCTTTGTATAGGACGTTATTGGTCCAAAGCTTTGGGTGAAAGTCAATGATAGATTTTATAAGCAAAGCATGACGGCGCAAAATTGCGTCTTGTTTGCTGTGTGATCATACTCCGCCTTCAGTAGTGCTCAGGTATTTCTGCACGGTATGGCAGCTGTGGAATTATGTGCATACATCGCCGCTGTAGGCTTTTTAAACAGTTCACCAATGTTTTCCCAATACCACATAGCAGCACAGAGCAGTACTCCAATCGAGAGCTGATGAAGGCCTTATATATGCGCAGCAGCAGCTCGTTGCTTCTTGATGGCAGCTTTGTCTTAAGAAGTCTCAGGACAAAAACTACCATAGGAGCTGCTTTGCAAATCTCCTTGATATGACGCTTACATTTTAGGTCACTCGTGAAGATCACCCCCAGATGTTTTGTCTCATTTGAGAAGGGAATAGAGTGACCCTCAAACACAACCTGGTTGTTTAGGGGGCTGGCATTGCTTTGTGAAGCACAAACACAGTCTTGGAGGCATTAAATTTCATGCCCCATATTTTGGCCCAACGGCTAGCAGTAGCTAGCGCATAATTCAAACCAGCAATAGCTAGAGCTGGATGTGCACCGGAAAAAGTGATTATTGTGTCGTCTGCATATGCTGCTGGAATAACATTACTATTTTGGGGTAATAAAAGAGCAGTCTTCTAAAACAGTCAATAGTTCGTTTACTATTATTGGGGTACTCCAGATTACATTGGTAAAGGTGAAGAAAAAGAAAGCCCTATGTGTGTCTGCTCAAGACGATTACTTAAAGGGACTAGATGCAAGTTGGTCTTTTATACTCACTACTGCCACCTCAGGTCTTACGCGTAACTGCAGTCTCTATATTAAGCTCGTGCATGACGGCATTTCGAACAAGAATTAACCACTTTTTGAGTGACAGTGCAGGATTTTAGCCGCCGTTGAGGTGAACAGATCTGGGCTCATTCTACACATTAAGGCATTTCTGGAACATGTAGGGGAAGGAAAATACATAATATTAACATTATTAAACTTTGTATAGTCCCAAACCCAGGCCATCATTTTACCATGAATGCCAAATGCCGGGTGTTTTTACAGAATGGCATTATACGGTACGGCTGTGAATGCATTGCTGAAGTCCAAGAATTCTGCTACACATGTTTCCTTTCGTTCTACAGCCTTTACCCAGGTGTGGTAGTCCAGTGCCAATTGATCCAGTGTGGAATGTTTGGGTAAAAATCCAAACTTTTTGAGACATCCAAGAATTTTCCAATAAGGATGTCATCAGCCTGTCATTAAAATACTCTCAAGAATGTTCCCAATACAGGAACTTGGATACTTGGTCTGTAGCTTTAGGATTTGCCCGATCTACTTTGCGCCTCTAGACCGATATCACATAGGTAGAGGTGGGAGATATATCGTTTAGACGATAATATCGAATATTTCTTTTCTCTTTTTTTCACCAGTTTTTTCAGACTTGGTCGCGTTGTCCTTGCGGTTTACCATAGTGCGGTTTGAACGACTCCCCTGCGTAACACAGTCATAACAACAACATGGCAGCGTGGAGCGATTACATAAGAATCTAATGATATGAATAAAGTGTTTCACTTGAGTCGCTCATATTTGCGAGGAAAGGTCTCAAGACAAGTTGTAGCACTGCCTTGCTAGCTAGCTAACTTTCCTAACTTTTAGCCTGGCGCCAACTAACACAGTGAAGAAAACTACGAAACACATGCGTAAAGGCTAACAATGTCCTTCTCACCTGTTTTCTTCAGTACTCGCGTAAGTGACAAACCCGTCTCCCTCTCTGTCCCTTTCCCTCCTGTATCTGTGCGTTTTATCAAATTATTTTATCTTCTATTATTTGTTTCTCTCTCTAAATTGACCTTAAAAATGTGTACAGTAAGCCGTCATGACCTTACAGGAAGTCAGCCTCAACATTGATTGCTCAAAGCCTGTATGCTAATACTTTTCTGTCCCTTGTTACAGGGAAGTACATGGTGGGATGTTCCCTCTGAACCTGCTCAGAGCATCGCAGTTTTCGACAGGAGCCGGTGCCAGTGAACCGCTGTGGTGACTTTGAAGGACATTGTGCATTTCCTACTGAGAGCCACCTGTCGAGAGACCAAGCCTTTCCTCATGCTCCTCTTATTTAAGACCTGTGTTGTACGTTTCAGTTCGTCTGCTGCTCCCGGAAATACATAAGATATATTAATTGCTTTCTATCAAGTAAGTTCTTTGTGCGAGGTTACGTCCAGAATGGTGCATTTTCTTTTGAAATATCTGAAGCATACTCCTATAAAAAAACATTTGAGGCTTTTTACCGCAGAGACGTGCATTTGTTTCTCGCTCTCGGTTCTGTGAGTGACGCTGCTCGCAAACACGTGACCGCAAACAAACACATCTGATTGCACAGGCTCGTTTTGAGTTTTCTGATGCCGCCAACGAGGGGATCATTCTGGTATCACCAGGCTAGTGCATTTGCAGCTCCTTTTCTTTATTTGTTTAAAAATAGACGTTTAAGATCGAATGCCATTACTGTACATGTATATATTTTATTATTACGACACTTTTATTTATTTGCACTGGTGTAAATTCTAAGTTTGAAACCAGAGCTGCTGCGTTAGCCAGAAGCTGAGATTTGATTTGTTTCATTCTACTCCCCTAACTCTACTCCTTTGGGTGTAATTGGTATGAAATATTTACCACCTTTTGTAAACTGCTGACAAAAACAGAAAAAAAAATATTGTTTGTGCCTTTTGATTTGTATCGTAAGTTCACCAAAAATGCCGTCATGAAAATGCATCATTATGGACACATCTGAGAATAGTATTTGTCTGTCAAACACTGGATAAATTAACTTTACAAAACAAGTTGCCATTGTGAGTATCATTTTTAAATTGTGTAAATATAATAATTTAAAAAGGTAACGTGCGAGTAGACTTAATATGTTTGTAAATCTGTTTGTGACCATTTGATAAATAAACACGCTCACACTTTTGGTGTACACCGGTTTATTTTGATTTTTTTTTTTTAACACGTGACCAAGTACAAAATACAACTATGCTTTTTTTCTCACATATATATCACCCATCCTTTAGTCTAGTTAGAGTGTAGTTCAAAAATGCACAAAAATAAGTATACTTGTAAGAAGAACCGAAACTATTTCAATACAAAAGAATCATCCGGCCAGTAAAATCTAGACAGCTTTACAAAACGAGTAGTACACATAGAAATGACCGTATCCAAAAGCACTTAAAGGCAAAATGACTGACAGGCACGAGTTACAAGATAAATAACTTTTCCCCCCTCATAGCTACAGCATAAACAGTGGGATCAAAACAATCGATTTAGACATTTTACATTTCTCATAAATAGGACTTCTCAGTTTTAATCAGAATCAAACAGTTGACTGAGTTTTAAATCGGGTTATTTCATTGCATTTGTCATTAAAGAATAAATCAGGCCACACACACTTTCTACATCCTATAGAGGGAATATATGTAAGCTTAAGGAAAGTTTTCCATTGCAGACAGAGATTTTAGACATGGTAACGTTGTGGGGCCAGCCTTTACTGCAGTTTGGTGCCGTAGATACGTCCTATAATAAAATAATTGTGGCCAAACTCCCTGCTACACTTCTGCATTTACTGAAACAACAATTTAATAGTGTTTTAAATAATCCATTTGTGTTTTTGAGAACTATTTACATCAATAGAAAACTGTAGCGGACTGCTTCAATGGCTACATTTTCAACAATCGCCTCATGTCATTATGAGCTAAAAAATAAAGGAGTACAGCATAGAAATCTACTGAGGTATTATGCACCCACATCTAACACCGGCTAAGCACGAGGCTGAGGCCTTGGACTACGTGTGTTGGCCGACTACAGCATGGCTGACAGTTATAGGTACAAGCAGGTTTCCACCAGAGCAGCACAGCGTTGGCCAGGTCACCGTAGCATCAGAGGATTCATTTCAGATCGGTTATCACACAACCTGCACTTAACGTAGAGCATTCACCCACTGCAAAGATGGAGATTTCACATTACGGCTTTGTTTTATTCAGGCAGCGTGTTGGTTTGACTGGAAAGTAACTGAACAGTCCCACAGGCCCACCTCCAACCCGGCTCCTGGTTTATGAGGTACAAAAATCCCTTTCAAAAGACTTTTCAGAAAATATCAAGAATTTAAAGAGACGTCGCAGGTTAATCAGGCACGTGGTAACCCAGGGGTGAACAATGTGTGGCCCAGGGGCCAAATGCGGCCTTCAGACAAATATTTGATGGCCCTCACACTCGGAAAAAAAACATCTTAAGTAAATGGCTTAAAATCTTCTTGAAGATATTTTTTGCTGATTTTGAGTACCTTTGGACGGTCTCAAAATAAGTGCTAATGGAACATGCATTAGTTCACTTAAGTGTACAAGTTCATGTATTTATTATAAGTGACACTTCTAAGCTAAAAAATAACGTGTACACTTAAGACAGGAATAATCTTACTTGTCTTTGACCATATTCTGTTGCAAGCTTCTTTCTGCCAGAGTTGGTTCTGTCCGATTTTAACTGAAATCAAAAACGTTTCACTGAGAGCTGTTATTAAGGTTAAAACCTCTGATAGATGTTTCACTGTGTTGGCCACTGTATGTGGGTTTCCAAGACACCTCTGTGCTAACTACTGCGCAAATAGTTTATACCATACTTGTTAATTACTTTTACTACAAAAATGCTTCATACAGTTTTGTCTGAGTTAATGCAGCTAGCATCATTCTTCTCGTTTTAACCATTATTATCTATTTTCATTTTGAATGGGTACTTTACTTCCTGGACCAAGAGCGGGGTTCGAAGTCTGTTGATGCCATGGTAAAACTACACAATACAGTTTAATTATCTCACTGAAAGTGTAAACCAAGAATAGATTTCCATTTTCCATGAAGCATCTGGCGACAGCCGACCTGCCAAACCCAGTGCTGCTCAGTGAAAACCAAGGCCTAAGGATAAACTGCTGGGAGCGATAGGGACAGGTCCTTTGGGTGAGCAGACCGTATAATCTTTAGTTGTTACAGCTGCAAACGATACGTCCACATTAACCCATATCAAAGGTGCTCGCTAGAACATTGAGGTTTCGGGGTCTGATACATTCATCCCGCGGTAGAGGCACAGCTGGGGGTAGGGGTGTGTGTGAGGGGGTCATCGACATCTGTAGTGGTGGTTAGCGAGACTCTAAGGCACTCCAATGACACTATGGCACAGCTAGTTCCAAACCGAAATGAGAAGATCCACATACACGGCACGCACTCAGAAGTTACCAATGAAAAAAAATATATATATATAGTACTGCACAAAGTCATTCACAGTTGCAACAAAAAGACAAGAACAATCGAGTAGCGAACCGAGCTCCCCTGCTGCAAAACAACGAAGAGAGATCTCCACTCTTATGTACATCACACAGAGAGGCAGCAGGGGGGACGTGGTCCAGACGGCTCTTCTCAGACTCACATCTCCTGCATGGGGTGGGTGAGCTCGATCCTCTCACGCTTCACGGCCGGCTCGGTGGGACCTCGCGAGGCATCACTGCCCACATCGCTCATCTCATCGGAGAAGGATGTGTCTGAGGGGGGCGAGGGAAGAGCAGGTGAGGTGTACTTGATATTCCCCGTAGATTAAATTGCATTTGACCCATCTCTATTTACTTGAGTAGTATTTTCATCGATAACTTATGACTTTAACTCCACTTCATTTGAAACATATAATACTTTCTACCCACTACATTTCAAAATAGGCTGCAAATTGAAAAGTAAAAATGTATTTTGTAATAGTAATGCACACTCCAGAGCAATAGGTGATGCTTTACAAACTGCTTAATAGTGTGTGGTAATCAAAATGAATACATAACAAAATACGGTTTTATTACACGATAAAGTGGAAAGATTTTGACCATCTATTACAAATGCAGCCAAGCAGAGGTAAAGGTCTGGACTTTGTGCAGTTTTTTTACAATTTGAGACCTGTTGTATTGGAATATGTTCATTAGGGAAGATAAAAATCCATTATGTGGGCTGAAGTCTGCATAAGCTTGTACTTTATTATAATTAATGGCTGTGTCACTCAGCACCAGCGCAGTGCATTCAAGTGTTTTTAAATAACAAAGGGGCCCCATAAATCAAAGGAATACGTTAGAAAACCCCATTGAAGCGCAGAACACTGCAGGGCAATTAGCAACCAATATAAATACGATTTTTTAGTGTGCGTGTATTCACAAACCTGCATTCAGTAATTAAATGAATAAAATTAGGGTTAAATTAAGAAGCAGAAACAGTTAATAAAACCTTACCTTTTTCCAGTAGGGAGGGCATCATCGAGCTTAGGTCACTGAACTGAAAGAGTAAAAAAAATGTACTTGAATCTGAATCATCTGACAAGTGTTAAAACAGAAGAAAACTGCAGCAACAATACAAGTTATAAAGGCTGACGTAAAGCTTAAAAAGAGTTCTTATGCTCTCAAATCACATTTACTTTCCCCATCGTTCACAAGTGAATGTTGAATATACAGTAGCTTACATCCAATAGTCACACACATAATACGGACAATGGGTCTTACCTCCCCCATAACGGCTATAGGCGTCTCTCCGGTGGCCTGGGCCACACGGTGCTCAACCAGGTAAAACATGTACTCATCGTACAGGAGGCGGATGAGGTGAAAGGAGCCGAAGCTGGCAGCACTGCGGAGGGTCAGGTCCCTGATTACCATAGAGCTGCAGGGGCCCGAACACAGGGGATAAGTATGTGCACATATAATGCTGTAATGCTGCCTTCATGTGCTACGCTAATTATGATCCTTTTCTGTTGTGAACTAGAAATTATGAGGACATTGTGTAGCAAAATGAAATCTTAAAAAACACACAAGATCAGACTGTAAACAAGTAAAATTACGCGAGAAAGAGACCGGTCTTGAATCGGTTCTGCTTGGAATAACATAACAAGTTTGTCGCTACATGGAAAAAGAAATGACATTAAAATTGCATCACTAAATGAATAGTGTACGCTTCATATCAATCAGATAAATGGCAGGAAAACATTGAAAAGCATGACAATGTTGAAAGGTCAAAGGCTTTATAAATCTCGGGAGCTCAGGGATCAAAATTATTTCCCAGTTTCCTAGGGGAAAATACAAGGTGACGTGGTGTTCATGTGCAATTTTCTACTCGTCAAGTGGTATTTACCATAATTACGAGACCCCATGAAGGCAGCATGATATAAGGCGTAACAGTGTGTACCTATAGAAGGACCACTTGAGCAGGAACTGGCGCGCGGCCTTTGGGAAACTGGGGCTGCCTTGGTGCGGCTTCAACACCTGAGTGACCACGTTGTCCAGCCACGTGGCCCACTGGTCCAGCGAGCTCTGCTGCTGCAGCGTCACCTTAAAGTCCTGCTCCAAGCGCTGCACCACGCTCTCATCGCACTGACACACCCAGGACGCCTGCTCCTGTGGGGCAAAGCGAACATCACCCGTCACCGCCGGAGCTCGCACAAACAGCCACAGCTCCTAAACGACCGAGGGGCTTACTTGAACGTTAGCGAAGTCCACTCTGTTGAGGTCCGAGAGCATCTGGTTGATCTGGGAGGTGTTCTGGAGAACGGCGCGAGCAGCTTGGGCCAAGTGGTTCAGGCTGGTGTAACGCCTCAAGGTCTGCGCAAAGGCACTCACCACAGCCACCTGAGGATTCCACAATGAACGATCAAACACTTCAACAAAATGAAGTCCTTAACCGATTTAAAAAAACAATGATGGAAGTGTAACGGCTACCTTAGTGCGGATGATTTCGTGAGGAAAACTGGTCATGGCGTTTGTCAGCCAACCTTCAAGACTCTTGGCAAAGTTCCGGATGGCCTGAGTGAGAGTACCTGAGGAGGACATGGACAGGAGGCATTAGTAGTTTCAACAAAAGTGGTTTCAAATGTCTTTAAGAAAGCACTAGGTGGCAGCAACTTTACATTTTACATAAAGATGCTTTTGCGTCACCTTACTACATGACATGACCTGATCACTTGAGTTGCAAATTGACTGAGAGTTTTGCGAGATACTGACTGGGCACGGGGCGCAGCACGTCGGGGATGAGGATCTCCACCAGGGCTTGGTACAGGATGTGGTCACAGCTCCTCATCCACAGCCGCACGGGTTCAAATTTACACAGACACACCAGCTTGTCCCGGGGGAGGATACTCTCAGCGTCATCCTCACTGGACAGAAAAAAGTAGCAGCATAAACTTATTTCCAGCGCTCACAATTCCTCCTACTTTCACATGAATTCATTTAATTGCTCGTCACGGGCGCCTGTACAGCAACAAGGAAATATACGGTGCTGATTTGAACAATTAACAATCAATCATTACATTATAGAGACGGCTGTACAAACTCTTTTGTCAACATATTTTTAGATTTTAGAAAAACAATGATGATGTTTTATATATATATATTTAGTCGACTAAAAGTAACATTTATTTTGTCAAATTGACCTTTATATTATTGAATATAACCACATTTAATTCTATTCTCTGCTTCATGGAGCGGCTCCAACATGAACAAAGCACAAACCTGGTCCTTGGGCCGTGAATTTAAATGAAACGAGGCTTTTTCAAACGTCACTGAAATTCACATGCTTTTAGTCCCGTCTTTCCATTTTTATTTCATTTTTAACATCTGACATGAGTATCTGGACATTGCACTCACAGTTCTGGTCTCATTAACGACTTTAAATATTGAGTTTTAGTCTCATTGTCATCAGCAAAAATATTACTTTCACTTAAATTGTGACCAAATTGTTTAAATTGTAAATATGTCCTCACCCGTTGGGGATGGTGGTGCTCCCGTCACTAGATGGCGGCGTTGCGTACCAGAATGTCTGCCAGAGTTTCTCAATGAAGTGGAACTGGAGGTTCATCACCACATCCAGCGTGGCCTACAGCGGAGCGGGCGCAGGGGCGGAGAGGGAGAGGCAGAGGGGTGGAGGAAGGGGACAAAACACACAGAGCTTAGCCATGGCAACCAGACACACAACAAAGTTTCTCCTCCAACAGGCAGCCTCTCTCCCTCTCTCTGTGGGCCCTGGGGTGAGACAATGAGCCTGCTTTAACACTGCTGCTAATGTTCAGCTTGAGGCAGCCTAAAGTTTACCTAACCCCTCATTTCACTACCTTTTCATCTCACATGCTGTAAACTTTAGGCCACATTAATCCTACTGTATTAACGGCATTATTAGAGCTTTGAGGTCAGCTATATTTAGAAGGTAAACAAACTTAAAATCAATATTGCCTTTGTAACAGGGTCAAAAATGGCGGGCTCCTGGGCTACAGCTTCTCCGTTTGTAAATTTTCCCGTAGTGTAGCGAGCAACAGGTGAATAAATATGTGGATATAATGCAAGTAAAGACTAATAACTATATTCAACTTTGAACAAATCTTGTTTTAAGTTTTGGTCTAGTTTGGTCCTCACAAGAAGGTGTTAAATTATTGCAATGACAGAACAATTTTGTGTAGATTTATAGGGAAAATAGTGACTTTAAAAAGGGAGATTTTCTCAAAATGCATTGTTCTTACATTGTAGCAACATCTCTACATGAGTAGCAAAAACACCAAATTTCCAAGTCTTATAACTTAACAATATTTTTTTAAGTTTTTGTCAAATAAATCTTCCCAAATCAAGTTGTTGGCCTGATTTATTAAAGATGGGGTGTAGACCTCTTTATCACAATCTTACACTTCCTGATCCTTTGGGTGAGCTAAAACAAGCCCCCTCCTCCTATTCCTCTTTGCTGTGCAGCAGTTTCACAGTTTTTTTTAAACACTCGACGAATGTGGCTAGAGTTATGCTCTGACGAGCGTTTTCACTTCGCAATGAGAGGATTAAGCATTTCCTGGATACGTAGGAACTATAAGGATGAGCTGTTTGGGAGCCGTCACTTCGCTGCTGAGGATTCAAAGATTACTCTAGGCCAGTTATGGCAAAGGGTCGGATTGGGTTTTTGAACTTTCCACGAGGGCCAGACCAGTTGCTAATTTGGTTGTTTCATACAATTACAATTCTCAAATAGACTGCAACGGCCTAAACACATTAAAAGAGCAACAAAATAACAGCAGTTATACATTATATTTCTCTCTATCAATGAAAATACTGGTATTTTTCCCCTTACTAGGCAATGCATATTACGCTTGGTCATGTGTTGAGGGCCGTATTGAAGGGCTAGGCGGGCCGCATCTGGCCCCCCGGGTCTTAGTCTGCCCACACCTGCTCTAGGCTGTGCTAGCTGCTTGAAACACAGCGTCAGGAAAACTGGCTCTATCCACATTTTTAAATGAAAATTCATGGCAGTGCAGCAAAAAGTTTCAAATTGATATCTCTAAACTAATATATATATATATACATACATACATACTATATACAAATATTTTTGCCTAATAACCTGCAGTGCCTCGTCTTAATTTGTTGTTCATACTGTGAATAGAAATTGGAAATGTAATATTCATAACTATAATATTCATAACTTCAATGTTGCGTATAGACCAATCCTGAGCGTGTGCTATTATTGTCTCTTACTAAAGCAATTTGTGATGATTTTAGTGCATTACCAAAATATTGAGTTAACACACATAATTTCCTGTTGAGGTCATGAGATGTATAGATGTGTGCTATAGATAGAGTTACACCACAGAGCACAAAGCGGACAGAGTTACGCATTTTGTCAACAGTAGTCCAAGCGCTTTTAAAGGAGTCAAGGCAAAGAACACACACAAAAAAGCTACAAAATAGCGTATTTTCCTGCCCCTTTCGCATTTACCCAGGACAACCTCCCTAAAAAGTGTGCACAAAGTGTTCTAAGCCCCTTTGTTATGTCATGAAACCATAAAAACCAAAACATAAAACTCCATCTCCATCATTCGCACTGTGCCCACAGATCCTCCCGTGTCTGCGTTTGGCAGGACGCACACTTGCTGCTGGATCTAGTTACACACACAGCAGTGGAGGCTTTAATCACATGATATGTTTTTGCTTCCTCTTCAGCTGTCTCCATGGCAACCTTGTTTACAGTTGCCCCCGGCAACAGGTCAAACACAGAACTCCAAAACAAAAAAAAAGGAGAATTCCCCTTTCCCTCCAGAGACAGGGTTTTGCCGCCGCAGACTTTGCAAGAAGAAAAAGAAGAAAAAAAAGAGTAAAAAAAGATTGACAAATTGAAATATTTATTTGTTCTTCAATGAGGCGTCTAAAAATAGCATTTTATTAATTGCACAGATGGCCCCTGGATAACTAGGTATTATAATTTACTGCATGAAAAGAGTTCTGATTAGTGAGTGCAAAGCAAGTGAGTGGATAGAGAACATTAACTCGAAAAACCTAAACCATGACTAAAATAAAGGCAAAAATAAAACTCTGCCTTTATTTTCCATTTGCAAATTTGTCATTTCCTAATTTGTGGCGTTACAAAAAGCCATTTGTCACAACCTTAATTGTTGAAATTGCCCCAAAATATGTACCCACAATGTTTGAGTGTCAAAAAAGACAACAATGCAGAACGACCCTTATTCGGCTTGTGTTTCCATGCTGTGTTGCTCTGCTGTGGCAACACCCGCACGCCCTCTATTCTATTATTTCATCTTTACCCTCTACTC
Source organism: Proterorhinus semilunaris (assembly GCA_021464625.1). Taxonomy (NCBI): domain Eukaryota; kingdom Metazoa; phylum Chordata; class Actinopteri; order Gobiiformes; family Gobiidae; genus Proterorhinus; species Proterorhinus semilunaris. The sequence goes on from CM038351.1 coordinate 28,340,467, forward strand.
AATATTGCCCTTTTCTGAAGTTGTCAACTAGCTGGCTCTGTGTGTCACCATGGTTACTTGCCATCCTTCGAGTTAACCTGAACTACGCATCATTTTGGCCACACTATATGGACAATGTTACCTGCTCGTCTTCTTTATACTTCTCTACGGGTATTGTAGAATCTAAGTAAACATTTAACTGAGATTCTACAAGTCAATTGAATTTAAGACTTTTAAACAAAAAAAAATGATAATGCAACACGTCTGTGCATGTTGTTAGCGGCTGATTAGAGAACATTAGCTATGGGATTGTTAAGTGATGATGTCATCACTCTGAATCCCATTATAGTGAATAAGGCTGAAGTTCCATTGGACCCAGAAATTGCTTATATTAAGCTGCTATAGAGCTGACTAGGTTTAGGTTAAGTTATACTTTATTAATCCCGTAAGGAATTTCATTCTGTGTATTTGACCCATCATCAATGCCACTGGGGCGACCTTTGGCAGCGTAGGCCAGCTCTCGGGGACCCATCGCCAGATGTGAAGCCAGGCTAATGGTTAGGTACACCTGGCTCGAGGATTAACCTATTGTACATGTTTTTAGAGGTAGGGGAAAGCAGAGAACCCGAAGGAAACCTACGCAGACACAGGGAGAACATGCAAACTCCACAGAAATGTCCCGTCTAGGATCGAACGCGGGACCTTCTAGCTGTGAAGCATGAGCGCTAACCGTTGCGCCCACCAGACTCTTTTTAAACATCTGATCGCACAGAGATATCACATTTACTCTGTTTTCTTTAGTAAGGCCTTTCTGACATCCATTATTATAAAAATAAATTAAAATTTTGCCTGGAGAAATGGTGAGATACAGTAAATTATTTTAATTTGGTTATTTCAGCATGAGGTTGAAATAAAGTTGCAGTTTTTGCTCTGTTTGTCCATGGAACTCTCAACAGTTTGGACCCGGAAGTAGCTTGGTTATTGTGCATGATGTCACACTAAACAGACGTATACAAAGTGTGCAAATTGCATCAAAGCACGGCAACAGAAGCCAAAATGAGTGTCAACATAGAAAATACTTTGACAAGTATTTGAACTATTTGAAACTTTATGTTTTTGTGCATTTCACACAGGTCTTCGTGTTGTTTCATTAGTTAAATGGAATAAGGCCAGTGGTAAGTGTTAAAGAATTAACAGTAAGAGTCAGTTTTACACCAATGAAGTGGCAAAAAACATTTTTCTCATAAAGAAAAGTTGTACAAACTAAAACATAAGTGGCCTAGGAAGAGGTCCATACATCATAAATAGAACTGGGACCCTTATGGTTTCACAACGTCAGTTACGAAATGTTGACCTCAACTTCTCACTGTCCATTTCCAACAAGGAAAACGCATAAAATGTCAAACCAGGGACACCTCGGTATCAACACGACTTTGATTACACTGTAGCCTTTAGCGTTAATAAAGCCATACCTAATGTGTTAATGTGTCAGGGAGAAAACGCTCACAAAAACGGAAAAGCGTAAACCTTATAACCAGAGCGAGGCTTCAGGGGCTTGTGCGGGGATTGACAGAAAAGCGCAGCGTGGACAAAGCCCGTGTGCCTGTCCACAGAGCAGGCAACACAAAAGCTCGAGAGGAGGCCACCGGAAAGACACCGCGACGTCCATCCCGCACGCTCAAAGGTTAATTGGCATGTCTTGAAAGCCGCGGCGAGATGAAAAGGCGGCAGGAACAAAGGGAGCGTGCTGGGGCTGGACAAGGCAGGCCACGGATAATATGATAAAGCCAGGGTTGTGTAGCTTTTAATCACACTCACGCTCTCCCACCCCAAAAAGCAACACATTTTAATGTCTGATATTATTCTTTGAGAGAATGCGTTCGCCTCCGGTGGTCTCTCGTCAGCCCACTCACATTCAGTGTCTTGCCCGGGCGCAACTATTCATGTTACGCCATCCATCCATCCATCCATTTTCTTCCGCTTTATCCGGGGCCGGGTCGCGGGGGCAGCAGTCTCAGCAGAGATGCCCAGACTTCCTGATCCACGCACACCTCCTCCAGCTGTTCTGGGGGGACCCCGAGGCGACACCAGGCCAGCTCGGAGACATAGTCCCACCAGCGTGTCCTGGGCCTTCCACGAGGCCTCCTCCCAATAGGACATGCCTGGAACACCTCACGAGGGAGGCGACCAGGAGGCATCCGGAACAGATGCCCTAGCCACCTCAGCTGGCTCCTTTCGACGTGGAGGAGTAGCGGCTCGAGTCCGAGCTCCTCCCGGGTAACTGAGTTCATGTTACGCAACACAGCAAAATGTCATTATGCAATGTAGGGGGCAACCCCGTGAACTTCTACCTTAACGTGGTGAGGTTGTTTGAGCGCCCGAATGATCCTAGGAGCTATGTTGTCTGGGGCTTCATGCTCCTGGTAGGGTCTCCCATGGCAAACAGGTCTTAGGTGACGGGTCAGACAAAGAGCAGTTCGAAGACTTCTATGGACAGTATTAGATCAAGGACCGTGACGTTGCCCGGTATGGTGCAACCGGGGCACCACCCTGGAGCCAAGCCTGGGGTCACAACGGTGAGAGACCTGTCCCCGAACGTATGCAAAGCACCGGGTCCAGACAACATTCCAGGTCATGTACTGAAAGGTTGCGCTGTTGAACTCCCTGAAGACATTTTTAACACATCTCTACACCAGACTGTTGTCCCAAACGTGCCTCAAAGCAACCACCACCATTCCGGTACCAAAAACGTCGCCACTCTCCTGCTTTAATGACTACCGGCCAGTAGCACTCATTCCGATTCTTATGAAGTGCTTTGAGCGGCTCGTCATAGAACACATCAAGTCTGTTCTCCTACCCAACCTCGACCCATACCAGCTTTTGTATCGATCCAATCTCCAATCAACTGAAGATGCCATCTCCACTGCGCTTCATAGAGCCTTCACTCACCTTGAAACAAAGGACTCCTACGTTAGAATGCTGTTTTTAGACTTTAGCTCAGCATTCAACACTATAATCCCACTGCAGCTAATACATAATAAATGGCACTCTAATATTACACGTGTGTAACTCGTTTGAGCAAAGAAACCAAAAGCTTATTGTTCACAACTAGTAACTACTTCCCCCCAACGTCCTCCTTCCTGCCTGCCCGCGCCTGCTAGTACGAGCAGTGAAAGAATCACTGTGGTTCTGACTCAGTCCCTCCCCGCTCCCCTTCAAGTCGGTACGCTCTGAACGAGTCGCTCATCTCATTCAGCAGTCTATGATACTAACTCTCGTTCTCCCACGGAGCTGCTAACTGGGATGAAGAAAGTTTCTTCTGCCCCATCTGACAAAAAAATAATAACCCTCTACACGTACACCACCTCGAACATTATTGATGGTAAATGAGATTGAATATTTCTGTACAAAACGAGAGTTCGTGCACTCAGAAGTCCTATGCGGCTCCGTGTGAGTGAGTGACGAACTCACTCTGTAGTTCACGTCAAACAAAGGCACTAATACGTCTAAATCAAATGACTCAACTGCTAACTAAGCTAGCCTCACGCTAAAGTGTAAATAAAGCGGAGGGGGCAATTCAGGCAGAGTATTGGGAAAAACGGATAAATATAATTTAATCCCAAAATCATGGATTATATAAAATATAACTTTATCCAGTTTTACAGTCTAAAATGGCACCAGATTACAATCAAATCACCATGTTTATTTTTTTATTAAACAACAATTATTAATGGATTTAATTATGTGTGGAGGCTACGTTTTTTTCCAACTACTGTAATATTTTCTTTGGTTTAAACAGTGGTTTACATTCGACTGACTCACTGAATCAAACGACTCAAAACTTCCGATTCACTTTGGCGAGTGATTCATTTTAACTCGAGTCAGTAAAATGGATCGACCTTCACGTCACTACTTCAAAGTAATGCTTTCAGGAAGGAGACCGCAAATTCCACAGGCCAGGTCCAGTCGAATGAAGAACAGTTTTAGCCATCAGGCTATCAGAAAGCTGAACTCCATCCCTCGCTCCCCACACACGCTCCACACCAAGGACTTGAGAGAATGAACATTTCGATTCAAATCAATGAGTCGACTGAGGAATGACAATAAAATCTTTGAATCTTTTGAATCTTGAAAGTTAGGAATGAGTTTAAAGTGAACCACAACTAACAACAGTTTCCTCTAGTACAGGGGTAGGCAAGTTTGCTTGGTGAAGGGCCGTTTTTCTTCATCGTCAAAAGACTAAGGGCCAACCCCCCCCCCAATTGTAGCCCGAAGTAAAGCACTACTTTCAATAAATGCCAGTGTTGTACATCATATATGGCTTATTCGTGTGTTTTTTCTAAGACATTTTAAAGTAATTGACAGTATTTTTCACATTTTGAGTACTTTAACAGGCATTTGATCTCTGATTTCTATAATGTAATTTCTCAATATCATCTTGAGGGCCAGAGATTCAATGGTGGAGGGCCGAATTTGGCCCCCGGGCCTGACGTTGCCTACCACTGCTCTAGTAGATAGCCTTTAAGTACTAGTGTAATAATGTAGAAGTAAGCTGGGCTAGTAAGAAGGATACTCGTTGACAGATTGCCAGAAGGGCACATGCTTTATGGCGAGACATTTTGACTGCCAGCAATTTTAATCTCCAAAGACATAAGCAAAAGGATTAGGATTCACACAACACTAGTGTGGCAAACAGGAAGTGGGTGTGTGTGTGTGTGTTGAGCAAGTCACAGCCTCAACATGTAATGGAATTAGATACAGTGCCTCTCGAAAGTACTAATACACCTTTTCACATTTTGGCATGTTTACAACCATAAACATAAAGATTTTATTTTGAATTTTTTACTGAAAGTTCACACACAAGTAACAAACAACTGTGAAGTGAAAGCAAAATGATACATGATTCTGCTATTTTTCAAAAAATAGAAAAGTGGGACGTGCATAAGTATTCATACAGCATGACTTAATACTTTGTGGAACCCCTTTTTCTGCAATAACAGCAGCAATTCTTCTGGGGTTTGACTCTACAAGGTTTGCACATCTAGAGACTGACATTTTAGCCCATTCCTCTTTACAAAACAACTCAAGCTCTGTCAAATTAGAAGGCGAGCGTTTGTGAACAGCAGTTTTCAGGTCTTTCCACAGATTTTCAATAGGATTTAGGTCAGGACTTTGACTGGGCCATTCTAACACATTAATATGTTTGTTTTTAAACCATTCCATTGTAGATTTAGCTTCGTGTTTAGGGTCATTGTCCTGCTGGAAGGTGAATCTCCGCCCCAGCCTCAATTCTCTTGCTGACTCCAGCAGGTTTTCCTCCAAAATGTCCCTGTATTTGGCTCCATCCATCTTCCTAACTATTCTTACAATCTTCCCAGTCCCCGCTGAGGAAAAGCAGCCCCATAGCATGATGCTCCCCCCACCATATTTGACACTGGGGATGGTGCACTCAGGACGATGAGCAGTGTTAGGTTTGTGCCATACATAACGTTTTGCATTTGGGCCAAAAAGTAAAATTTTTGTCTCATCTGACCAAAGCACCTTCTTCCACATGGTAGCTGGGTCCTCCATATGACTTCTAGCAATCTTCAAACGGGATTTCGTATGGCCTCCTTTCAATAATGGCTTTCTTCTTGCCATTCGTCCATGAAGGCCAAATTTGTGTAGAGTACGACTTATAGTTGTCCCATGTACAGATTCCCCCAGCTCAGCGGCAGTACGTCGCAGCTCCTCCAGAGTTATCTTGGGGCACTCGGTTGTATTTCTGATCAGTGTTCTCCTTGTTCGGTCTGTTAGTTTAGGTGGACGGCCGTGTCTTGGTAAGTTCACAGTGGTGCTATACTCTTTCCATTTCCGAATGATGGATTGAACAGTGCTCCGTGAGATGTTCAAATCTTGGGAAATCTTTGTATAACTTAACGCTGCTTTAAACTTCTCCACAGCTTTATCCCTGACCTCTCTGGTGAGCTCCTTGGCCTTCATGATGTTGTTAAGTGACCAATACACTCTGACCATAGCTCTGAGGCCCTCACAGAACAGCTGGAATTATACTGAGAGTAGATTACGCACACGTGGCCTCTATTTAATGGTTAGGGCAAGGTGTGAACTTTCTGCAGTCATTAGGAATGTTATAAAGGCAATTTAATGCACTCCGAAAATGCTGTATGAATACTTATGCACGCCCCACTTTTCACTTTTCTATTTTTTTTTAAATAACAGAATCATGTATCATTTTGCTTTCACTTCACAGTTGTCTGTTACTTGTGTGTGAACTTTCAGTAAAAAATTCAAAATAAAATCTTTGCGTTTAGGGTTGTAAACATGACAAAAAGTGCAAAAGTTCAAGGTGTATTAGTACTTTCGAGAGGCACTGTAAGGATCAGAAAACACATATGGACCAGATATGCTAATAACCCCTTCAACATCCCGCGCTTATTAATAAATGAGGCTCGTCTTTCTATAGCCTTATTTACCTCGCAGTGGTCCCTGTAGAGCTTCTGCAGTTTCTTGATATCGCCGGCGTTGATGCGCTCCGGTAGAGCCTGGGAGCCCAGGTCAGGAGAAGGAAACGGAGGCAAGGTGTGAGATGTGTCTAAGGAAACCGAAAGAGATGACAGCTGTCAGTCAGTGCGCCACACAGACTGCAGACGAACAAGTTTACTGGATCTGTGCGGTCTCTGAACAGAAAGGAAATGTCGACATGCAGTGATTTCAAGAAGTAGACAAACATAATGATTTCTAGGTTATTAAGTTAAATGTGATTTCATATCACATTTAACGTTCAGAAGCCCCTTATGAGAGACCAACAGGCCCAGTGAGAATCGTGAGGCCATCCTTCTGTGGACCCACCACATGCAGGAGGAGCCATAGGGGCTGGTGCAATGTGATTTGGGCTGCCCCCACAACCCGGCAACGGACAACTGGAAGAAAATGGATGGATGATTTCATATATCATATTTCTCAAAACTGTATTTCTCTATTTTAGTGTGTTATTGTTGAGCCGTCTAGCTATAATTTTCCAGCATATAATTTCTGTATCAAAATGTTAAATAATAAACTCGAAAACATAAAAAAAATAAAAAAAGTGTGAAATCCTCCTGAATCACTATACAATACAAACCGAGAGGCAGTTATTTTATGAGGAGGTCTTAGGGCAGTAGTAGTCGAATAGAAAAGAATATGAAATAAAGTTTAGATAAGGTGTGCCCCAATCATTCCTTAATTGGGTGCTAATTTGCAAGTATTATGCTGATAACTAAAGCGAAAAGGGTTTGAGTCTTGACAGCTGCGGTCTTCGGACTTGCTGGGCTCTTACCGATGTACTGCTGGTGATGTTGACTCTGGGCGGCCACAGCCTGCTCTGGAGTGTTGTTACAGTGCTGCGAGCTCCCACACAGGCTGTCAGACATCCCGTCCACCTTCTGCAGAGGCTTGAATCTAACACAAATACGACCAGCCACTATATTAGCTTTGGGGAGCATAAGAATAATATATCTATATATACTGTACATAAGAAAAATAATGATTTGGTCAATTTGGTTTTAGTTTAATTGGCTTAATTGCCAGGATGAGGCTAGTTTTCATGCAAGAAGGCGTAAACCAGACTCAAAAGTATAATAGTTAGGGATACAAGAAATTCAATCACGACACCAACTAAAGGGTAGTAACCATGACAACCCACTGTTCATACTCGTTGCCACTTGAGTTGCGTGCCGTTTCAGACCTGCCCCTGTTCAAAGCAAAACTAAAGACTCACCTGTTTAAAGAGGCATTTGACACATAGTTCTGTGGCAACTGTTGTAAATGGTCTGTTTTAAATGAAATTGTACTCCTTTTTATATTGTATTTTTATTTTAATGTTTATTGTGTGCAGCGCTTTGGTCAACTTTGGTTGTTGTAAGGCGCTTTAGAAATAAAACTTGATTGATTGATTGATTGATTGATATTAATTTCCCAACAACCTAGGGCTGGGCGATACATTTAGGTTGAATATTGATATACAATATATATCCCGATATTTTTTCCTTAAAGTGAGAGCTGTGAAATGAAATGTCAAAGTCAAATACGAGTAGTTTTATTGAAAACTCACTATAAAATGTACACGTAAACACTGTTGACAAAGCTCCGTAAGGTGCACATTTAAATAAAAAAACATCTTAAATAAAAAATAGCCTATAAAATAAGTATTACAGCGCAAATTTAAACTAAATCGATATATCTTCAATGAAGGTACTTGATTCATCTTCTGTACTCAGTAGTTGAAGTCTTCGTCTCCAGTCTGCGTGCCAAGAGAAGGGTATCTCTCCCAAAGTTGGCAGCAAGAGGTCTTTGAGTACAGAAGATGAATTAAGTACCTTCATTGAAGATGGACAACTCCTGTACGACTGAGAACTTACACAGACATAAATCGATATATGCGATATGGTCTAATTCCATATCTCATTAAAAAATATATCGATATATTTTAAATATCGATATATCGCCCAGCCCTACAACCACCTGCTGTCATATGTTTCTAATGAAAATGACGTCAAACAGAACATTAGCATTTTTAGGCAAGATTCTTTATAAAATAGCTATTTTGAGCTTTAAAAGGAATAGGCCACCGTTTTTGCATACCGGAGATATGGTCTTAGCTTAGCTTAGACGTGTTGACATGTACCTGTCTGGTCGTGCGCGTAACTTAACCCAAAATGGGGGTTAAGTTAAAAGCAACCTAGCTCTCTTTAATGCACACTTCCCTCTCCCTGCCCTGCATGGACCTGCCAGGAAAGTTCTGACATTTGTGGGCAGTGTTCTCTGGACGCGTCTCTGTCGATACATCTGTGTCTTTGGGTTGAAAATAAGTTTCCCACTCTGGATCAATGATCACCAACTTGATTCTGATCCGTACCGGGCACAAACAGCGCTGTGGGATAAGGCGCAAGTCGGGGACACAGTTTGGAGCAGAGCGCATGCATGATGTAGCACTCTGCACAGCCAGGTGTGTGTGCTAGGTCCTGCAGCTGCCCCTGTCCCGGGAGCGGCAGTGAACACTGAATGATGCTGACCGTAGGGTGGGACGTGGCTAACAGGCCTACCTGTGGCGGCGCGTTTGCTCTTGAGTGCATTTATTGGTCTTACCGCACTCGTTGTGTGTCTGTCCGGGCGCGCGCCTCTTTCGCACCGCGCTGTTCGAGCCTTTCTTCGGTGTTGCTCCCGATGTGAACTGTCATTAAACAGCTACAGTTTGCCGAGAAAGTTTAGCCTTCAGTCTACCACTGTCCGGGAGAACGAGTCGAACGGGCAGGATGCTGAAGTATTGATCCTGCCTGTGCCGTGCCATTTAATGATGATGATTATAATAATAATTAAAGCCGCAAGCGGCATCGAGAGGCCCTCGCGGGTCTCGTTGGCCGGTTGACGCCGGTTGACGCACGCCGCCGCAATAACCGGGAGGCGCTGCCGCGCCCTACGTGGTTATAATGTCGCTGCCACCCTAGGTCGAGATTATAAAAGAGGAGAAGGCGAGAAATGGCGCCTTCGGCGCTGATTACTCGATTTTTCCCAAAATGGCCGACCTCCTGTTGGTCGCCTAGCAACCATGTAATGGACGCCTCCCTTAGTGCCTCCATTGCCGCGCCATAACCCTACCGAGGGCGCCAACGTGGCCACACTACATTTTATTGCCCTGATGTGCTATTAATCTTTGAGTAAACATCAAAACGAGATTTTTCGCGTCTCCATGTGCATGATGGCTCCAACCTGCAGAGGGCGCTAGCGTGCCCCAAATCTTTTTTATTTCACAAGCAGCATCGGACGGCCCTGACGGGCCGTACTTCAATGACTACTGTCCACACGCTCCTGACAGAGGGCGCTAACGCGCTGTAATTGTGTATAATGTGTGATATGCGGGTCAGTCCCATTGGAATAACATGGTGGGCCTCGGTCGTCTCCATGGCAACACCGTACAAAATACGGTATGGGTCTCATTGGCTTTTTGGATCGGGATGCCATCAGCTAATATTGTGCCGAATTTTATTCATTTCCGAGAAACTAATTTTTTTTCCATAATGCATTTTTTGTTCTCGGCCTACAGGGGGCGCTATCGCGCCAAATCTCACTTTTTCACATTTGTTGTGTCCGGGGGTGAAAGGTCAATAAAATGTATATTTCCGATTTTTAATCGGAGTTCGTTTGTGCAAATGGGAGCATTTTGTTGTTTTCGGTAAGTCGCAAAATTCTTCGTAAAGATTGCGGCTTCGCCGCAAACAAACCGTAAAACTTAGCCAAAAAATTTGGATAACTTTTGATGCCCCACATCTCGAGATGAACTGGAGCGATTTTGGGCTCATTTGGTGAAACGCCCTAGGAGGAGTTCGTTAAAATGCGACGTCAGCGAAAACGCTGACTCACCATTTTCCCGACTTCCTGTCAAAATGGCGGACTTCCGGTTTGTCTGGGGGCGTGGCCACAATAATATTTTTTGGTTGTCGTCACATGACAAATGTCTGTACCGAATCTCGTCGCTCTACGACAAAGTTTATGTTGGCCCCCTCCCCATAGGCGCAATGTATTTTCACTTTTGTAGGTGGCGCTATCGCGCCATTTTTTATCTCCCCAAAACGAAACACACATTTTAATTAATTTTTCGCCGGATCTGAATTTTGGGCAAAGTTTGGTGAGTTTTTGACTATATTCAGGGGGTCAAATTCCTGCTCAAAGAGCAGAAGAAAGAAGAAGAAAGAAAGAAAGAATTAAAGCCGCAAGCGGCATCGAGAGGCCCTCGCGGGTCTCATGGGCCGGTTGACGCCGGTTGACGCACGCCGCCGCAATAACCGGAAGGCGCTGCCGCGCCCTACGTGGTTATAATGTCGCTGTCACCCTAGGTCGAGATTATAAAAGAGGCACTGATTACTCGATTTTTCCCAAAATGGCCGACCACCTGTTGCACCTGTTACAATCATGTAATGGAGGCCTCCCTTAGTGCCTCCATTGCCGCGCCATAACCCTACCGAGGGCGCCAACGTGGCCACACTACATTTTATTGCCCTGATGTGCCATTAATCTTTGTGAGTAAACATCAAAACGAGATTTTTAGCGTCTCCATGTGAATGATGGCTCCAACCTGCAGAGGGCGCTAGCGCGCCCCAAATCTTTTTGATTTCACAAGCAGCATCGGACGGCCCTAACGGGCCGTACTTCAATTACCACTTTTCACAAGCTCCTGACAGAGGGCGCTAACACTCTGTAATCGTGTATAATGTGAGATTTGTGTGTCAGTCCTATTGGATTAACATGGGGAGCCTTGGTCGTCTCCATGGCAACACCGTCCAAAATACGGTATGTGTCTCATTGGCTTTTTGGATCAGGATGCCATCAGCTATTTTTGTGCCGAATTTTATCCATTTCCGAGAAACTAATTTCTTTTCCATAATGCATTTTTTGTTCTCGGCCTAGAGGGGGCGCTATCGCGCCAAATTTTCTTTTTTACATTTGTTGTGTCCGGGGGTGAAAGGTCAATAAAATGTATATTTCCGATTTTTAATCGGAGTTCGTTTGTGTGAATGGGAGCAATTTGTTGTTTACGATAAGTCGCAAAATTCTTCGTAAAGAACAAACAAACCGTAAAACTTAGCCAAAAAATTTGGATAACTTTTGATGCCCCACATCTCGGGATGAGCTGGAGCGATTTTGGGCTCATTTGGTGAAACGCCCTAGGAGGAGTTCATTAAAATGCGACGTCAGCAAAAACGCTGACTCACCATTTTCCTGACTTCCTGTAGAAATGGCAGACTTCCGGTTTGTCTGGGGGCGTGGCCACAATAATATTATTTATTTGGCGTCACATGACGAATGTCTGTACCGAATCCCGTCGCTCTACGACAAAGTTTATGTTGGCCCCCTCCCCATAGGCGCAATGTATTTTCACTTTTGTAGGTGGCGCTGTCGCGCCATTTTTTATTTCCCCAAAACGAAACACACATTTTAATTAATTTTTCGCCAGATCTGAATTTTGGGCAAAGTTTGGTGAGTTTTCAAATATGTTCAGGGGGTCAAATTCCTGCTCAAAGAGCAGAAGAAAGAAGAAGAAAGAATAAATAAAGAAGAATAATAATATTTCTTGCAAAAACAATATAGTCGCTTTCGCGACTACAACATATTATGCATTTTTTTAAAGCTTTCGACTTCCCCCACGCACCCGTGGGGCTCGGAGGTGGATGACGAGCGCTTCGCGCTCGTCATCCACCTCCGTATGACAGTTGGCCATATACCCCCATTCATTTTGCTGCAATTATAAGTATAAGGGCCCACACCAGAGGTGTGGGCAGTCACTGTTTTACACGGTGAGTTTACGTTTGACATGGGGACAGCGCTTCGCGCTGTTTTCGTGCGCTCCGCGCACCTAGGTTCAGTGCGCTGCGCGCACTGCGTTGCGATTACAATAGGCCCTTGCTACGGCAGGCCGCTCGGGCCTAATAATGCATCGGTTATATATAGCGTTTTTCTGGACAATCAAAGACACTTTACATTGTACTATTCATTCACTCCATACCTGGTGGTAGTAAGCTACTATTGTAGCCATAGCTGCCCTGGGGTAGACAGAAGGAACCTGATTAGGACCTGATTACCTGTGGCCTAGTTCCCTTTGACCCGCACACTACCACTACACAATTTGCTAAAATGTAGAAATACTTTAATAATTTGTTAACATAAAATATGGCTTTAATTAGGCAATTATCTAATTTTAGTCAAAAAATGTTTAAACTATAATTTTGCCCTAACAGCGACCATACGCGAGTATTTGACCAATCTTCACCAAATAAACACCAATTTAGGGCACACGAGTAGCAGCGCAGCACTGTGGGATCTCTTAACGGTTAAATGTGGACAGTTAATGTGCATTATTTCCCCTAAATTACCGGGGATCCACTAGACTTTGAGGTGCGGGCTGCAGCTGCACTGACGCCGGTGCGTACACTTTCACAAAGCGGGATGATTGTTGGCGATATTCAGCACGTTTTCACTGAAGAAACTCAAGCGGCTTATCAGTGTGACTGGGGAGTAATGTCTTCAAGTGACGCCTTCATTTATTTGGCTTCAAGCTGTCTACACAGCCCACGTTTTTAGATACAGTAACACACGGTCGCACGCGCCCCCCCCTGGCATCGGTCCGCACGCCCCACTATTTGAGAATCACTGTCCTACGCCATAGAATATAGTACCCCTTTTATCCGCTTAGAAAATCGACATGTTTAATTTTGTGTGACTATACTTGGATCGTGTAAAGGCTCACGTAACCGTTTAAAATAAGGAAAATGTGGAACCGCTTGATCGCTTCCAACTTCAACCCCGTTTGCATCCATGAGGAGAGGAGGAAAGACTAAATGTTCTGTGTTTTTGTGTGACTACGCGCACGCGTAAAGACCAGACAGGTACGCATCAACTCGTCTAAGCTAAAGTAAGAACATATCTCAGTATGCAAAAACGGTGCTATACCTTTAAAGCTCAAAATATCTAAATTACAAAGAATTTTGCCTAAAAATGCTAACGAAGCATTAGCGACTGGGATTAGTTTACAGGTCTAACTCCAAAAAAAAGTCTTCTGGCGACTGAGAGATGCCAAGTAATTGTTTGAAACTTTCAGTGTATATGGAAGTGGTTGAATTATCGGTTATCCTCCAATTTCGTGCTGACTGTCCTGCGTTACCATGGAGATCAGCTGCGATACGTCAGTTTTAATAAACCGAGTCATTAGGATGAAACTATAACAATAAAGCTTGTGTCTCATGTGAGGATACCAAAATACTGTATAACAATTTGACAAAAACATAATGTCAATATGTTGGGGATTTTCTTAATTACGATAATTAAGTGATTTAAGTAAGTAAGTAAGTAAGTAAGTAAGTAAGTAAGTAAGTGCTTTATTGTCATTGTACAGGTGTACAACAAAATAGTGTTCAGGTGTTAGTCCTGAGCTGCTGCGGCTGAGCCGCGCTGCCACTGTGTGTCAACCTGACCCGCATGACCTTGGAGGTCGGGGAAACTGTACTCGGAAGAAACCTGGCTGGCTGCCCTCGGTCTCCTCTGATCCTCTGAAATAGTGCCGCGCCTCCTGGGTTTGTCCCCGTTTCAGAGCGTGGTGTCCTGCACTGGTCAGCTCCACCTCCTCCTTCCTCTTCCTCTGCTTCACAACAGTCTTTCACCATCTCTCGTTTGTCCCTTTCTGTTTCCTGTAGCTCCTCTTGTGACGCTTCCACTGTGCTGCAGCTGTGAGGACTCTTGGTGCCTCTTCAGTGTCTCAGAAGAAGACATTTGTAGGTCTCAAATGGGTTTAGCTGATAAGCTAGCATTTTTATTTAATTTTAATAATCAAGTGATACTTTTGCAAACCATCAGGAATGTGCAAAAAGTGTGCCTGCAAACATCCTCACTTAGTTTATGTGTGGCTCAAAAAGTGACTACTAGAACTAAGATGCTGACCTTTGTTTCTGATGAACTGGCTGCTGCCTCATGGCCATGTACTGCGTGTCTTCCTGCAGGCGGTTAAGCGGTGAGTCTGGCTTCACTCGAATGCCATAGTAGTGATACTTGGAGTTTCCCCTGGAGGATTCAGAGGAGAAAAGTCGGTGAGCGGGTGAAATTGTCAAAGTAATCACTATCATTACCCCCTTCCATCGACAGCTATGCCATGCTTTCAGCCTCCACACTAAACATCATACGGTTTATAATGGCCGCATGATTGCCGTTATCACGGCTACTGTACATGTGAACGTACCTGGTGCCCAGCCGGCGGGTTCGAAGACCCATGAAGACGGAGCGTATGAGTTTGCCAAAGGAGGCGGCGTTGACTGGGTCCAGTTTCTGCTCCTGACAGTGGCGCAGGTAATGGTTGTACAGGGAGCAGCGAGGAAGACTCACCCCCTCCGCTGTCTCGTAGTTGTCCAGCAGCCACTGAAGCTAAAAACACACAAACAAACAGGGATAATTAGCTCAGCTCAGAAGAAATCGCCATTTAATTACAACAGAATAAAGACAAACAACATTGTCACAGCCCTCTTGTGTGCTTGACTGATACACAGGGATACTGCTCAACATGATTCATCGCTAATGCCTCGATATCTAGGATGTTTGTTTTTGTTGCTTTTTTCATTACAGTGTTGTTCATTGGTATCATGAAAGTGCTTGTTGTTGCTGCCAATGTAAAACTCTCCTATTGACAACCGCGTGATTGGCCCAAAACACTGTGGATTTGAGCCCTAACATTGAGATTGTGATCTTTCAAGATTTAGAAAAATAAGATAACAGACGACAGACCTGTTAAAATACCCAATATATAGTCATTTAATGAAGAGATTGCCTACGGGAGGTCCCCCCAGACAGCTCAAGTGGGGAATACTATTACAACATTGCAAAGCTTTGCAAACTGAGGCTCCCCATCGTTTGACTGGACATTTCTAATAAAATGTGTATTTAACAAGGAAAACTAAACATTACAGAACATATTTAACTGTGCACGTATTTAGAATATCGTTAAAAAGTGCATTCACTTCGGTTATTCAACTTAAACTGTGAACTAGACTCATTACATGCAAAGTGAGATAGGTATAGCCTTTATTTGACATAGTTTTCATTATTATGGCTCAGCTTGTAAAATTAGTACATTTTGAAAATGGACTGTATGCCATAATCATCAACATTATAACAAATAGAGGCTTGACATATATCACTTTGCATGTAATGAGTCTATATCATATATTAGTTTCACATTTTAAGTTGAATTACAGAAATAAATTAACTTTTGAATGATATTCTAATTTTCCGAGTTTCTCCTGTAAATGTAAGAATTTTATTTTAAGGCAAGACAGAAAACATAAAAAATTAAATTCAGTTCAGCAGTTGCATGCAAATAAATGCATACGCAAAATATAGGGACAGGTGCAAGTCCTGATCAATGTTAGGAACAAACATGGGTGGGCAGTGAGGAAAGCCAGCAGGAGGGAGTGTGTTTCATTCAGCAGAATACAACACACAACCAGCCGCAGGGTTAGAAGACAGTTACTTGGGAACTTACATGGCTGTTGAGCAGGCTGCTTTTGTGACTTGCAATTCCTTCAGACTTTTGGAGGTTTTCAATCGCCATTTCAAGCTAAAGAAAGGATAAGCATGCAAAAAGATTGGACAGAGGAGTGAGAGGGCAAAAACAGACAGAAACAGGAGAAAGCAAAAGATAAATGAGAGAAATCAAACACAAAAATAAAAGATACAGGAAACAGGACTGTTAGCAGCCAGATCTCTGCGTATCCATTCAAATCAGTCAGTGTTGTAGCCAAATGCATTATTGGCTGACAATAGCATGCAAATCAAGGAGTTCATAGCGTTAAGCTTCTCAGTGAAGGCTTGCGGTCAGACACCAATAATGTTTGCAAATAAGAACCACAAACAAGGGTATGGGTCACATCAAGCTGGGGCCAACAGGTCAACTATGCCTGAACTAGATTGGTCATTTCAAAACAAGATAGTGATTCCATTAGTAGAATATGTGGGCATTTAATTCAAGGAAGAAATGGACAAAGGGCAAAACCAGGTTCATTCTGGTGGTGAGCTACGTAAAATGAAGTCAAAAACCGGATTGGAGCTGGTGACACCGAATCAGAGGGGAGAGGAGCAGGCAGAGCTCCCGAGGCTCTGGACAAATGGTAATGAGCCCCAGGGGTTTCTTTGTTTCGCAGGGTGCTCAAGTGCCTGTGAAAACCTCCCAAACAAGGCAGCTCTGAATTATTAAAGCCTGTCCTGCTTCTATAGCCGAGCATTACACTGGTTTCGCCTGCATAGAGAAAGGATCTGGGACTGGGTCGTCTGAGTTGAGGACGTTTCATTTAGCTTTGAAGACCTTTACTACGATGGAAAACTATCATGGTGCTTGCTTAGGCACACCTTAAATCAGTTGTTTTAATGTTACATAGGCTTGATCGTGTTAAAAATATATACAGTATAATGGAAATATATTGGTTATGGTTGAGTTGAAACACAGTTTTTGATAGATTTGTTTTTCTCTCGAGTTTGTTGCTGTTGTTTGTTTGTTTTTGTACTGAGGATGTTTTGCCTCTCACTAAAGAGGCTTTGTCCGCTCAAACTCAATCTCTGGGCACAGGTTAGACCTTTTATGTTACTCCAAGAGCTCACACAAACGCTTGATGGGCAAATGCTTCAACTTTTGGTATTATTAATGAAGTCCAGAGCAGCTTGCTTCTGTTGGGGAGATTAGCTTCACCTTTTGCTCATACTAATATGATCCCAGCACTGACCGACTGCATTCAAGGAGCAATCAAAACAGATGATTTGCTGCTTAAAAGAGGAATAAAATATATTTTGATTTGTGAAATGATAGAGCACAAGGTAAGCACAATCATTGTTAGCTTGTAGACATTTCAGTTACTTGGGTGTATTATGGCAATTGACAATAATGCAAAGTAGCCAAAGTACAGACACCACACCTACTGTATTCAAGGCCACTACCAATTTGCATGCATTTTTGCACCCAGCCAGGTTTATCACAAATCCGGGCCTTGTTTATTACGCCTTCCTCACCATGGCGGAGGAGGAGCGCGAGGAGTGCGAGATGTGGTTGCGGCTGCCTTCCATGTTGGCACCGTGGATCAGGTAGGTGCTGCCGCTGGAGATGATGTGGCTGCTGCCCACGTCCATGGCAATGCCCACCATGCCGTGAGAGGGCACCCCACCCCCGCCGGACGAGGACACCACTGTGGTCACATGGGCTCCCCCGGCTTGGGAGTCAAAGTAGGGCCCTCCGCTGCCCTGGCTGTACAGCTGCGTGTCAGGGTTGTACGAATAGGCCGAGCGGCTGAAAAACGTCAAACACGGAGAATGTAAGGACAGTGACAAATCAAACGTGTGAAATGTTTTTTTAATTCTTGATTTATTTGACCAATACAGTAGCTTTTCTTGAAAATTGCTATGGGCAGTGCCCCTATAGGGTTTTCTGTCTGAACGGAGAAACAAATAAATGTGTGCTTCACATAACTTTTTTATTTATTTATTTTTTCAAGTTTCATTTGATATTCCTTAGGGGGAAATTCATGGAAACCTCTGGCCTAATGTTTATGTCTGCAAAGTCTTTGCATCAAATTAATCTGATCAAAGTAATACTAGCCAAAAATGAAAGTGAACAACATTTGTAATAATAGGTAGCGTTCACGTGACATCACCACATTCTAAAGATCCTGTAGTTTAACATTGAGCTGGAGGGCAACTGAAAATTCAATGGCTGTAACCATAGTAACGCTCAAAATGCAGATTTCTAGTCTTAAATCATTTCTAATATCTCTGTAATTCCTGAGGCCAATTCACATGAAACAAAAGCTGTCACAAAGTTCAAAGTCATATCTTCCAGCACATATGAACATATGTCTAATTATTTCTTCACAAAGGCGTCCAGAAGTGGAGACAATATTCAATAAAATGTGCTTGATGTTGGCCAGTAGAAAGGACTTTCAGCCATAAAATTCACATGTCAGGTTTGTGAATCCAATCACTGTCACATGATGATCAGAGAAAACTTTGACATTTTCTTTTTTGAAATTTCTTTCAAAAACTGTTTCTCTCCCAAAGAGTTGTATTGACACCTGCCCTCCAACTGAAATAGAATTCTATAACGTGAACGCAACCTATTGGACGGGATTTCTCTTACTTCAAAAAAATGGTCACAAGTTTATTTGTAAGAATTGATAAATAGGCCTTACATTGTTCCATTGGTGTAAACAGCATCCGCGGCCTCATACTGGACCTGGGATGGGTATACGTGCTGTACCTGCTGTACCTACAAAGAGAGCAGAGAAAATCAGGGGGGAAAGGACACTGCCTTGGGGTACTACTTTTTGAAGTGAACTACAAAAGGTCAGTCCCACTCTGGTCCTCCATAGCATAGGAGGTAAAATGCTGTTATAGATTTAAGTTGACTGTGGAAATATGAACAAATAGACAAAACATACATTTACAGCGAGACTAGGTGAGTCTGGGTCACTGACTATCATTTGTATCTCTGGCGAAATGGGAAATTGCACAGGGCAGATAGTGGGATTTGGTTCAAGCATTTAGGATTTACAACTCTGGTATTAAAATAGATCAAGAGATGGAAACAGATGACAAAGACGCAACAGGAAACCCATGTCCTCAATGCATTCAGACTTGTATCATGTTAACATTCTCTTGCAGTTGACGTGCGAAGGCAGCAGGCCAGGCTCAGCCAGAGAAAGGAGCTTGTGTTAACAGTCACAGAGGGAGGCAGCACAAATATATGAATTGTAATTGTATATGATTGGAGGAGATTGCGTTTGTGTACATGCAACGCTCATGCTGTAATGTTTTTCAAGTGAAATGAAGCCCCTATAGCAGCTTGGGATATTCCACTTAAATTAACCCATGTCCCTGTGCCAAAGGTGCACAGCACAGCCTGCGTACAGCACTGTACCTGCTGTTGAACTCTGCTGTGCTGCTGTACTTGTCCTGCCTTCTGAGCTGAGCCTGTGGCTTGAACCAGCACCCTCTGTTTGGATATAAGACATAACTCAATTACATAGGTATGCACAAACAATCACGCACATCATGGTACACAATGTGTCAACACGACTGAGACATCTGCATATGCCCTGCTCAACTGCTGTGTGCGAGTGATGATACCAAAGCTAAGAACTTATTTTAGTTTGTGAGAGGCCAAAGTACAAAAAGTGTTACCCATTAATAAAGACTACAGTGTACCCACTACATCTAATTTTCAATATAAAACTATACAATCTGAATAGAACTGTTCTTCCATGATTAAACAGATGCAACAAGTAACATTTACCCTCCTACTCATGTATCAAATATATTCATTTAGATGTCTCAGCATCGTGTCAGAAGAAGTCTGTGTGAAACACTGTACAGTATCATGGTCGGCTTCTTGTATAACCTCACAAGACATTGGAAATGAAGCCCATTTGTGTAGTTGTGCAGGCTGTTGAGAACCGATACCTGCTGTGAGGCGGGGACAGGCTGTACCACGGGAGCCTGGGCCGATGAGGATGTCCTCAGGGTGGCCACACTGCTCGCAGAGTCGGACCCTCCCTCTGGGCTCTGCATGCTGCTGTGTAAATAAAGGGGGGAATTAAATGAGTCATTGTAAGATTATACCGTATGAAGGCATTGAAAAAGTTTACGCACATGGCAGGTCACCTTAAACAGTTTCCAGGGCTTCGGTCAAATATTGTTGTTTATTTTACTCAAGGGGCATAAAGTAAAAGTCCAAATCGACCACAGTGGTGGGTCCCTGGTTGGACCCACCACTGCACTGCTCTATCACAGTCTGGGGCTTTGACTTTCCAGAACTACGCCATGAGCCATGGGATTAAGCTCTACTTCCATCTGCTCAACAACTGCCCATAGGCCTCACTGTCTGCTCTGGTCCCAAGACCCAGCTCTCAATCCGAGCATTCAACCAGATCCACCACAAACCAAATCTTACCAATACCTCACCACAGGAACACCTACGGACAAAATATTTTTTTCTGTGAGCTCACCAGGGCCTGGAACAAGAGCCATCGTTATGACCACTAGTGACGGACACATAGCCTCACACCAGTGTGTTCCTTCTATTGTGTGTGACAGTATGTTTTTGTGTCGAGTGTTGATTTTGATGCTGTGTTTGTGTGTTCTGCAGAGCAGGAACCTGCTGAAAATCAGTTTGTACTGAGCCAGGACCGATTTTGTTTTTAAATCTTTCCTGCCTAATAAATAAAATGAAATATCGTTATAGAAATCTATACTGTGAGGTATGTATAAAAACGACTCCAAGTATTCAATTTTCCAGCAAAATCTTTTTCCAATCACCATGGCAACACGCTGTGTACATGGCGCACACACACACACACACCAGTTAAAGTGCACATGACACATCAGGCATAATCTTAACTAAAATGCAGTTAACACCTAAGATTGTTCGTACAATTTTTACCTTGTTTCTCCTGTTTTTTTTTTTTTTAGGTCCACATCCAGCCTCTTACTGTAGTTTTTTATCAAAAGGCACAATCATAAGTCTGTATTCTATAGAAAGTTAGCCTGGCTAAATGTTGTAGCTCCATCTCTTACTTGGTTCACAAATTAATCAAAACATTTCCACCAGACAAACTCAACTGTATTCTATACACATAGTGTATGCTATATCAGCATTAAAGTGATGTAAAACAATGTTTTGATTGTTATATAATTTTTCTGACAAACATTGAGACAATAAAGTGCAATCACGCAGCTGCTGGTTAATGTTCAGTGACGAGGCTTATTATTTCACTTTCTTCTTAGACATGGGCACAGGAAGTGACATACATAGAGGTAACTGCGACATACTTAGAGGTAGCTGTTGCCGTGCCAACCATGTAAGACCAATGAGAAATGAGTGAGTCAGAATTCTATGGAACCATCTAGAAGGTAGACACATTTTAAATCTGAATGGCAGAAAAGTCCACTCAATATTGTTGCTGCTGTCGTGATGGATGTCTAACTGCTAAGCTGTTGCCATGTACTGACATCACATGCATAAGCTCTATCATCGACTGAAAAAAAATCAAATTTTTTTACTTTGACATTACCAAAGAAAACTAACAAAAAATTCAACATTGACCATTGTGTGAAAAATCTGTTTTCACCTTGTCCCGCCGTGTCTCGCCTGTGAAAGTTGTGAGTCTAAAAAGTTGAGAATGACTAATAACTTTGAATAGCAAGATGTTGATCCAAAATGTTTGTTTTACTTTCTAACAATTAATAAAACATAAATCACATTTGTTCGAACAGGACCAACCCGAGTGGAGAAGTTTACAACCGCAGTTTGGGGGAGTCGAGTTACCAAGAGGGCCGCTCTCACTCTCCACTGGGTGACAATGTGCACAGCATAGCAAAGGGGAGCTAAAAATGGCGTGGCACAAAGGCTCTCTTTTCAAAAGCATGGAGCGAGGGAGGGAAGCCTGGAGAATACATGCATTAAAGCGGGGGAGCAGGAGTCGGAGATATAAAATACAACTCTGTGGAGACATGAGGGAGCGCAGGACGGACGTCAGCGGGGCTCCGGCTCTAAACATATCCACAGCCGCTCTCTCCGAGAACTCCCATAATCCAGCTGATATGAGGAAATTCCTTAATGCTTTGTAAACGTTTGTTGGTTGCCATGGCGAGGGGCTCCATGGTGATCCACCCCCCCTCCTCCTCCTCCTCCTCCTTCTCCCTTCCTCCCACACCCCCTTCTCTCTGTTCTCTCTATTCTGCCCCGTTTGTAAAGCTCTCGCAGGAACTTTGGAGTACAGGGCGATGGATTAGAATAGGGGACATGGGGGTAGAGGTGGTATCGCTGGGGGGTGGGCAAGATTCACGGGACATACTGTGCCAAGGCAAAATCCAGCACAAGTTAGTACAGACAGAACACCACCAAGTTTATCTTTTCAATTTAAGCAACAGGTGCAATGTTTGATCTTACAATGACAAAT
The DNA here is from genome assembly GCA_021464625.1 of Proterorhinus semilunaris. NCBI lineage: Eukaryota > Metazoa > Chordata > Actinopteri > Gobiiformes > Gobiidae > Proterorhinus > Proterorhinus semilunaris. Next base: position 28,362,957 of record CM038351.1, read on the forward strand.
AAAGCACATACTTACAAAACACATTTAAAACTGGTGATTGACTACACTTTCTATATTGTTGCAAATCGGCGAAAAGAAAAGAGGAAACCACAACAAACAAAATCGGCCGGTCTGTTGTTACCTCAAAGACAAAGAGAAAAATGTAACCAAAATGCTCCCAACAATTTGATCTCAAACCCAAACACGGATTATAGGTTGTTTTTGTGGAATGTTTCGGAGTAAAATGACTAAGACCGTTTCTCACAAACCTTTGGAAACCTGACCGCAGCCTCAATTAGCTAACCACGCATTACCCGCTGTCAAAGGAAGGCGGAATTAAATGGTTTCACTGAAAATCCTACACTTCAACGCCAAAAAGGAAATCTAACACTTGTGGTAGTTATTTTGACTGGACAAACGAGATGCTAACAGCTCCTTATTATTGTTGACCGTTACACAAATTATGAACCAGGAAGAACACTCGAATGCACTTGTGTTGCCATGACACTGAACTCCAATTAATTGATTTGGAAGTGCCAGTAACTTTAAACTCACTGTTTGGAAATGATGCGAACTTCATAGGGAACGACTGCTTCCTGTCTGTGTTTTATTTCTATGGGGAGTTAACCGTGTCTTGCTGAAATAAATAAATATTTAAACATTACATGGCAGAAAACAAGCAACATGTTAAAAACTTCACTCAGGATGTAAATACTTCAACTGGAGGAGACTACGTGTTTTAGCATTAAAGGTAAAGGCTGACGCCCATAGCAAATCAAAGCAAACTTTATTTATAAAGCGCTTTTCATACCGAAAGGTATCACAAAGTGCTTTACAGATAACAAACAGACAAACAGGTGCATGCGCACGCACACACACACACACACACAAATATATCATTAGGACTAAATAAATAGATGTCAGTTAAAAGCTAAGCTAAAAAGGTGGGTCTTGAGCCTGCTCTTAAAAACATGAACGTTCTCTGTGGTCCTGAGCTCCTCCTCAGGTCGTTCCAGAGGCGAGGGCCATAATATTGGAAAGACGCCTCGCCGTGAGTCTTTCTGTTGACTTTAGGAATAACTAGGAGACCCCTGCCGGAGGAGCGAAGGGGCCGTGAAGGTTCATAAGGTAAAAGCAGTTCTGAAAGATAAGGACCAAGACCATTAAGACATTTAAAAACCATTAAAAGAACTTTAAAAGCGATCCTGAAACACACGGGGAGCCAATGCAGCGACTCTAAAACCGGTGTAATGTGGTCCCGCCTCCTGGTCTTCGTCAGTACACGAGCTGCTGAATTTTGTAAAAGTTATAAACCTGAGATACTCTTTTTGGGGAGACCAGAAAGCAGGGCATTACAGTAGTCAATACGACTGGTGATAAAAGCATGCATTAGCGTCTCCGTGTTGGCCCGAGAGAGAATGGCAAAACAGTACCACCATCTGAACTCATTTTTATGAAACACAGTTGCTTGACAAGTTTTCTTCAGTTTTTTGTATCTTTTTATTTTATTTATTTTTTACGTTAAAATGTGGACAGGAAGTAGTCTTTTCCCTCCACTGGCCAACAAGAAAGCAAAAACATAAAATGCCACTTTAAAGAACCAAACCAAAATGGGTGGTTGAATCTATTGACATTTATGTTACAATCTGTAAATAAAAGATGGTACTACGCCAAAGTGTCCGCATCAGTCAGCATTTGGATATTCTCTGGGAGCTATATTTAGCTGGGAAAGTGTAACAAGTCAGAACAGCAACAGGTTAGGGTGTGCCACCACTGTGCCGTCTGTGCAGCTTTGAGCCCGAGGCGAAATCTACACATGAGCAACAGACTTTACACGTGTCAATCTCACAAACAAATTAAACCGAGTGCTTTCGTCCACTGTCTTAGCTCAGTAAAGTCAAGTGGACTGCATGGTCAATTATCACTCTAGTGTAAGTCTACTTCCTTCAACTAAACTGTCAAAGCGGCTCCAGAAGTCCATTATCAGAACAATGCTAGCAAGAAGTGAACACCTTAAAACCTGCTGCAACGTTCTCCGTCTTTCTGAAAGAAAAATGTGTCTCTAAAGTGTGAAGAGAGTTATAAATAAATGTGCAACAATCCAATCGTTCATTGTGAGACTTGTCATTTTTAAGGGAGGAAGTAGCCCGAGGGTTTCTTATACCATGAGAGAAAGGCTAATGAAGGCGCCGTACAGCTGGTGTTTCGGCTTTAGGGTTGCAGATGGCTGGTCTGAAGTGGTGCAAGGAGGGCCGGTCTATAGGAGAAGTTAAAAGCCACTACTAAATTCCTGCAACACACAAAGGTTCATACCAGCGGGGAGTGAAGTTAACAAGTGAAGCTATTCTAGTTTATACTTATAAAAAAACTTTCATTCTTTGGATGTATGTCTGAGCCTGCTTTCTCAGCCATTTCCCAGATGAGGATAAACATAGTTCAGATCGACTCTCTTCCAAAGACACGCCTAGAGACGCATTATTATTTAAAAACGAAAAAATAGTTATGTATGGGAAGATTTGAAATATAGAAATGGTTCATGTTTGAACCAGTTTTACCCAACCAACTGATTTATGTTTCAATTATATTTCAATACGCAAACAACAGCTGAAAGTAATATTACTTTCATAATTTATTACTGTAAGGCTAAGTTTACAGTCCATTGCCAGGTTACTTGCCTTTGTGGCAGACATTCAAACACATTGGTTTCAAAGTGAACTTTTTTATGGCCTTCGCTTTGCGGTAGTTTCTCCCTGAGGTTGCTCCTATACGCTTGTCCAAACTGGAAGAAGACAAGCTAAAACAGTGACACTGCTCTGGAGTCAGAGATTTGCAGCGTGCAGATAGATTTACACATCTGTCAGCTACGCATCACATGCACAAAAACAGATACAGATGTTCAATTAAAGCAAGAGCCACAGTCTTGGCTCATGTTTGCTCTGGCCCACATTGTTTGCAGAGCAACAACGGTTGCTAGTGGCAACACCGTCCACTCCCGTTTCCAGGAGCTTGTTGCTAGGCAACCGACAGAATACTTCCCAAACCAAACAATGCCATCCCCCCACCTGATCCCTGTATCTCACGCTACGCACAAACTTACAACAAGTAGGGTTAGCTATTAATTTTAGACCACGGGGGTCATGTGGTGGAGGGGACACTTTACAGACTTCACTTAAGAGTTGATAAGAGCCGACAGGAGAAAGTGCTGTTTTTCTAGCTACTTCCATGAAAGGAGGAATGTTTAAGTCATTAAGTCTTTTCTCCACTTCTTTACTGCCTTTCACAATTGCCAATGGAGAATAAAGCTCACAAAATTAAATGTGGAGTGTTGCCAAACTTCTAACCACTAAGAAGCTGATAAACAAGTCCAACTCACCACTGTATTTCATTCTCAGTACAAACAAAGCTATGCCACTTGTTGCTTTCACTGTTCAGTCTTCATTACTGCCAATTTAGCTCATTTCCTCTCAAGTTTTTGATAACACAGGATCAACAGGTCTCCATTTTTTTTAAGGAACTATAGGATCAAGGAGCCACACGTGCTGCCCCCGCCTCAAAGCCCCAAATGAAGATATGATAAAAAGATTTCCACCATGGAGGCTGTTCTTCAGGCCTGTCTCATTAATTCATGGCTAATCCAATCAAAGCGGCTCTTGGTGTCCGCAGATGGCAGTCGGAGAGTGGGAGTGAGAGAGAGCAAGCCAACCTCTGGCCATCAGCGCAACTGTCCACTCCGTCAGCCTGACAGACACACACAGAAAAAGATCAAACTGTTGCCATGGAGATTGTGTGTTTGCGGCAACTTCCTCCCCCCCTTACAGTCAGGCCCTTCTAACCCTTTCCAGATTTCCATCCCCCGATCCATCCGTCAACTCCGTCCGTTTGTCTGTCCAATCTCCAGCACTTGTCCATTAACAAGTCGAGCCATATGAAAACAACAACGCAGAAGGCCATAGAGCGAGGGGAACTCTGGTCGCTGAATGAGACCATGGCATGCTACGTGGATAGTGATGTAAATGTTTAAGTGGTTTTACAGGCATTAGGTTGGGATCAGTTCAGTTATCTTGCATATTCAAGATAAATAAATAAATCATATCCTAAAATACCACACAAGCTGCAATAAACATGCATTGTCAGTCCAATTTGCGAAGATAAAATATGGGGGCTAATGCTAATAAATGTATACGTCGATACATATCGTTTATCTGTTTTTTCTTGAACGATAAGTCGATTTATTTAGTAATTATGATGACATCCCTAATTTCCTACCTTACCAGGAAATAGAAGTCGCACTTAGATTGTTTTTTCCTTGTGGGCGATATCATAGAGGGCGGCTCACTTTAAGCGCTGCATTGTCTTAAGCGGTTCATCTCATATTCGACACAAGATTTAGGACTAAATTTGACCAGTTTCTTGATTTGTCGTGCCATAGAGAACAAAACTTTTAAAAACAACTTTCTACACTGCAGTTTCATTTACCTGGAGTTGAGTCCTTCAAAACTATTTGGCTGTGTTTACTGTATGTCAGCATGGTTACTCCAAGGCTCATCAAGAGTCCACAAACACAAAATGACGACTCAAGTCAAAAACTGGAGACTGCTTGTAATAACATAACAAGACACTCTTATCCCCATTAACTTCTTAACCCCATTGTTTTCCCAGAATGTCAATTAAATACTAAATGATTCATCATTCTTTACGTTTTCACACAAGGGAAGGCAAAATCTGGATGCGGCACAAGCCCAAGTAGTTCAACAGACGTCTCCAGCTGCTGGAACGCTACCTGAGCCTACATCTGCAAACTGCGGTTCATCAAAGGCTCCATTAAACGACACCACGACAGCCATATTTACCCCAAATACCACATTGTCACCCTTTTAGGAACAAAATGGCTATTTGCATCTAAATAGCGCGATTCTTTTATGGTGACACTTTGATACCGAACCAGCTTCCATTTTGCAGATACAAATACTTTCTCCTTCACCCCAAGTCGAATGGAAATCAGCGAATACAATGGTACCTTTGAAACACTATACCTACAATGGCGATAGACAAAGAGGCATTTAACTTGTGACAATTGGGCCAGTCTCCTTTTGTTTCCAACTTTAGACGCAAGACCACCTAAAATGCTCCAACTTTCAACTTGAACCGTTCAGTAGCAAACTTTCTCACAAATGCCTCCACTGAGTACAAGTCTTTTAACAAATTCAGATGTAAAAAACTCCAAAGTGAGGAAAAAGAGTGGTTCGGGAGCGAGGGGGGCACTGCTAACCCAGTCTGATTTGGAGCGGAAGGGGAGAATGGGGTGGGGGGGTCTTCTTCTGGTATTGTAATGCAAATGTCACTGCCTTGTTCACTGTTTGCGGCAGGATATTTAATTAGCAGTTGTGTAGCGCCGACGGGAACAGGTGGAATCTAAAGAATGCTCCAGGATGACACACACACGCAGACACAGACGGAGTAGACACAGAGAAAGACATTTCATTTCACGACCAGTTTCAACTTGTTGCCGCCACGCCGGAGCCAATCAGGGACACTTTTCTTCCTGCTGTAAGACAAGATTTGTTTGCTCGGTATCCTAGCGACCGTAAGCCCACAATGATTTCCAAAGTGTTAGTGGAGAGAAGAGTCCGGCGGGGAAGCTACAGTCCTCATCACGAGGACATAAAACACGCCACTCTCAGCGGAATAAAACCCCTCAAAAAAAGTTTATTCAGAAGAAGTTGGCAAGATATTTCATCGCCATTTATTCGACAGAAAGAAATGCTAACGGTGCTATCCTGAAACTGTAAAATTACAACAAATCCTAAACCAAACCAAATGGGGTAAATGCTTGTTTATTTAGGTTCCATTTTTATTGCGGGTCTATCGCTCTTGCAATGGACAATTGCAACAACAAAAAAAAGAGCAAAATGTTTTCGATTCCCGAGTCGGGCTAGACCTACTGTGTGAAGTTTGCACGGGCAATTTGTTGAATGTCTCTCCTTGTTCTTCACCTCGCTTTACTGTCAAAATATGTCTGAGGGGAGCCAACGTGACTTATATTGAAACTTGCGATTTTCTTTGGGGAAATTGAAAGATTCTACCAGTATCAAGTGGGAAAAGAATAGGCCATGCAATGAACTAGCCAGAATAAACCACTTCATTAACATCAAACACGCCCTGAACAAAGTCAAGTATTTATAGAAATCACAAAACTGTAACACTAGTCTCTACAAATGACACCATTAGTTTCCACTTAACAAGTCCCACAAGGCATCCGTCCCCTCTCCGCCTCTCTGCGCCTGTCGTTTCCTGACGTGCCTTTGACTGGTTGGAGCTTGGGGATAAGCCATTTAAAGTGTGCTAGCATGTGAATCGTACACAATAGCCAAGCCAATAGCCAAGTCAACGGGAGGTAAATGCGAGGCGAAGCAAATGTGGAAAGCTCGCCGGCACAACAAGTGACGATGGTCTGTATATATGCGGATCTGTGGCTTCTGAACGACAACTTCTCATCAAGATACAGGCTAAATAAAGTCACACACGACGCAAGTACATAGAAATACAACACTAGGAGGCTACACACCCGCACACACAGAACATGTGACCAGGCGCTGTGTCAGGTCAGCTACTGCCCAAGAGACTCATGGACTATTGATAGCTGTGCAAGGCCATTAGCAGACACGCACAGACTTTGCAACATAGTTAAAAATACCACAAATAGAGCACGGTAAAAGTAAAATTCATTTCAAGATCATGTCGACAACGGAATCATTTTTTGTTTATGTTCTTTTTACAATCCACAACACAGGCTCCCCTTCACTGTGCAGCGGTTTCCATAAAAACTGGGGGGGGGGGGCTGGGTTTATATGAGTTTTAAAAAGTCAGTTTAGGCCCTCTGAGGCTTAGCTAATAGTCCAATAACAAATGTGCAACAGCAACAACCCTATTGCAAAAAAACGTTAACAAAATTATTCATTATCTTAACTTAAACTATCAATGTACAATTTCTTACTTTCAGATGTGCAACAATGTTCCTTGCAAGAAACTTGACTTCCTGGCCAGCTAATACAAGCCAGCACTCCTAAAGAGAGAAGGATGAAAAAAAGATTAAAATAATGCGATTAAGAGCACTCACGTTTTCACAGAGTAACATTTCACCCCCTGGCCCGCTCCATCCCACTCCTTTTCCATGACTTGGGTGTATTTGTATATCGAGTTGCCATGTAAACATAACAGTGTCACGCTCAGACTGGGGGCAGGGGAGGTGCTGCATGGAGTTCTGCACACTTGTTGTTACTCTTTCTAGCAGCATTTCACACAGATGAAGGAGCGGTTTTCAAAAGCACTTCATCAGCACAAGTCACTAAGATAACAACTATGGGTTCTGGCATAAGTTACAAATGCATTAAATCTTGCATGTCTTACAGAAAAAAACAGATATTAAAACTTACTGGGCCATGTTTGAAAAGAAAAGTTTTGATTGCAGTGTTTAGATTATAGGCAAACTGTGACATAATGAATAGACCATTTCAATGGTGAAAACCCTGGGTCAAACAATGTGCACCTGACGGCTGCAAATTAATATTTTTGCAAAGATTTAGTCCTCAATCTCAAGCCCGATTGAACTGAATGAGATTTCTGACTGTGTAAGAATAAATGTCAACAGAGGCTGCATACATAGAAGCCTATATGAACCCGTTGAGTTCATGGCAGGCAAAGCTCATCCACTCATTTCTACATTAGTATTAAAATGCCAATCAGTCACATTATTGGAAAACTATGGAGACCCCACACAGCATGTAGCTATAATAATACAACTATAAAGTTTTAAGACACCATTTACAGCCTTTCTCTAAATGACACGAGTAATATCCTGCTACTTAAACAAGTCATTACGCTATAGTTTCAGAACTGACTATACTACAGAGAAAGCAGTGGCAGCATGCAGCAGAGTAAGTGTTTTATTTTTTTTCGAGAGCGGATATTTCATTTACAGTCAGCTCAGGGTGGTTCAGTGGAGTGGCTACGGCTAGTTAGCTCACTCCTACTTCCACCTTGCACTGCGAGAGATCAAACCACAGTCGATATGACCGCGCCGGTGGACCATATTAGCAATACGGATATTGTACTTCGAGTCGAAAAGACTTGTGCAACTTCTAACTTGTTTGGGCATTGTAGAAAAACACTTAGCATTGGTGCTAGATCTGATGTCGTTTTATCGGCAGCATATCGAGCAGAAAGAGCGTTCACACCTCGCTCCTCCTGAAGGCAACAAGTGTTGGATCAACGCGCAACAGAGTTTACGTTACTGCGTAACATTGTGGCAATATTTATGAAAAACAACCCGTTTTAAAGTTTTCTTAAAAGGTACATCTTGTGAATTCTGTTAAATTTGGAAATGTTATTCCAAACGGTTGGCGAATGCAATGGAAAGTTGTGAGAGCAAGAAAGCCTGTATCAACAGATTTTTTTACCCCACCCAAATTCCCACAAATCTTTTGTTGTGATAAAGAAATATTCACCTTTGTGTTGAGAAAAGTTGTGGATCTGCTCTTTATCCTAGTCTCCAGTCGCTCGCTGACTTCCAGATGCTGCTGCGGCTGCTGTTGCTGAGTGTTGGCCGTTGGTAAGTAACTGTCTCCACGGCTACAGTCACTATGGCGCGGTGGGGTCTCGAGGCAACTGTTGCTACCCTAGAACACCTACGTCACGTTCCTCAGTTATTAAAGGGCGGGGCCATTTTACATGGGCGGAGCCAGATACCGACGCCTCGCCCACAGATGTGTATCCGAGGGTACTCCACCAGGGGGCAGTGTAACCTAATGAAATCTTGCAGATGTTTTTTTTCCCTCTCAAGTCCATTAACTAATGTTTATGTAAGGTTATTAAGATCTATGAAATAACAAAAGATCTTCTAACCAAAATGCATATTTTTATTTTCTCCTGTTTGATTCTAACTTTCTTTTGAAATGCTAACATGAATAAAAGGTGATCTCTTTTATTTTCTCTTTCTTTTTCTGAAGAGCATTATAAACCAGAGCATGTATTTATTAATTTGTCAAGGGAAATTACAATTTAACATGGTAAAAAACAAAACAAGTTGAAGCAGATGCTATGTGGACCAAAAGCTAGTGCTAATTGTGTTGTCCAATGTTGTGTGCATTGCTGTACGTTACACCTCGCAGCTGTGGAAACTTTAGAAGTTTTTATTGTTGTTTTTTTCTGTTTGTCTTTTGGTCTGGACAATATTCTGTAATAAAGGTATCTATCTATCTATCTATCTATCTATCTATCTATCTATCTATCTATATATATATATATATATATATATATCTGTCTGTCTGTCTGTCTGTCTGTCTGTCTGTCTAATCTATCGCGGCTTTGAGGTGCGCGTTGAGAGAGATGTCACCTTTTGAACACGAGATGGCAGTAGATGTATAAATATCATGATGACCAGAAAAGCTACTCGATCATCCATGCAGTCTGTGTGGACTTTGATTATCGATGATGCGAATTGGTGTAGACACTTCTTTTGTTGTTGTTGTAATGGCTGCAAAAAGATGATCGCGAGGTACGTATAATGTCATTGCCGTTGAGAGGCTTTTCTTCTCCCTGTTAATCGGCGTCAAGTACCTGGACTAGGACCTGGACCTGGCATCTTCTAGCCTGGTGAGACCAGAATGATTCCCCTCTGTATTTTTTTATCCAGCGGGGGATCAGTCTGGTCACCCAGTCAACGCTCGCGCCTTCCGCAAAATTAATCCGTTCACGTCCAATCTGAATCGTTTATTTGGCGTGACGTGTTGTTAGCGAGCAACGTCACTCACGGGACGCGGAAGTCCCCTCAATAACAATCTATGAACGATGCACGAAAGAGAGAAAGCGTGTCTCCAGTCGGCGGTAAATGACCAAAAAACACATCGACAGTAGGTGAGTTTCGTTATTCATAATCCTGCGCAAATATTAACGCAAAACCGCTAATAACACCACATCAACAGCAGACGCCCGCCCTTCGCTGATTGGTTTACTCCACTTCCTGTTTGCTTGCGTATCTACCGCTGTGGGAAATGGATTCGACGCAGGGGTGACCAGACTCACCGGCTGGTACAGCGGTGAGTCTGGATTTTTCCAGGCTAGGCATCTTCTTCTCCTTTACTTACTCAGTTCTGTTCTCCTTTTCCCACATCAAACAAGCTAGTATCACCGCTTTCGCTTTGTTGTCAACAAGTGGACTCTTCCAGCTGCACAGTCCCACGTATTTTTTATGCTGCAAATTTGCCAATAAACCCGTCAACAAACGCACCATGCGATAATTGAGATTACCGCGGAATATTACGGCCACTGACGTATAACATAACATCGCTGATTACTGAGTTAAAGAGCAACTAAACACCTAATCAACTTTTTTTTGCTGATAAACTATCTATATGGGTCACTAACAGTTATCTACATGTCCTTATCATTATTTTGACATTTTAGTGCAAACTTGTTCAAAATCCAATTTTTGTGTACAAAACCGTCTGTTCAGCGCCTCTCACGTTTGAACAGCACTTACTACATTTGAATTTAGGGGTTGGCTGATGACGTACCATCATACGTCTCAGAGCCATCATACGTCACCAAATCTGCCGCTGTGGTATAAAAGCTGACCCCTCCCCTTTTGTGACGTGTGCACAACATGCCGGTCACAGAGCGGCCACGGAGCGGGAGGATGAGGAGAGAAGACCCGAGACGGGATTTGACCTACAGGCTCCGCTCCACTCTGTGAACCACAGCACTCACACCCCCGACCTCTCCGACTAAATAAAGACAAATGTTTCCCCAAAATACCCAGATTCACTTATTTAGTGACATGGCTGGATGTTTTCACGTTGAAACTACAGACACGATAAAGCTGTATCGGGCAGACAGAGCTCATCAGGGCTGTCAGTGTTTATGAGACGGGGCTGAGGGCTTTTTACTGTAATCTCCCCCAGGGAGAGCTCACAGACACCGGGGGCAGCGGTTAGCCATCCCCTGCCTTCGAGGCTCAGAGCAGGGCAGAGTGTGACTGAGTGTCCGCTAAAGCCAGGAGGGGGAACGGGGAGATACGAGCGCCAAATGTCCGCCGCGTGTGCTCGGCATGTAGCCGGGACGACAGGCTCGAGAGTCCGGGAAAGTGGCGCCACATGTCCGGAGAAGCTAGCCGGTACGAGAGGCTGCAGTGTCCGGGTGGCTGCAGTGGCGCAAACATTGTCTAAATGCGGCATAACGGGAGTCAGTCAGTCCCGGTCACACATGGTCTGAGACTGTCAACAGAGCAGAGACCGCCCACACACTCCCCCTCCCCGCGTCCCCCCAAAGCCTCCCGCCACGCCTCTTTCGCTGAGTTTTTTGAATTTTGGGAGTGGGTGGAGTAAACTCTGGAAGTGGTGTTTAGTAGCTCTTTAATGCCACATTGTGGAAGGTCAGAACAGAGTTAAAGCTAGGGATGCAACGATTCTCGATATTATATCGAATCGTTCGATACGTCGATCCGATACGCAAATATGTTCGATAGGAATCAAAGAAATATTGTAGATGTGCCGCGGCCCGCTAGCTACTATCAGCGATTTCCCTGTGCGCTCTTACTGAGAAACACAGCAGCCCCCTCTAACCAGAGAGAAACTCCTCCCCGTAAGCACCCCCTCCCTCATGTGTGTCTGCCTGGGAGGCGGAGGGAGCCACTCGTGTCTTAGCCGGCTGGTGTTTGTAGCATTATTAGCTTTACGGACCGGATCCGGGCCACACACATTTTGTTATGTGGGTTAATTGCTGTAATAAATGTATCAAATGTTCCAAGGGATTCATATGGTATTCATGGATTGTGTTCTTGACTAATTTTGACAATTGAACAGACTATTGTGCATGTGACGACTTATACAATGAAATGACGCCGATACGTTTTGGAGCGAACAACCATTAGACTGAGAATCAACAATCAGTTTAGATCAACAAGATCTATTCACTTGGAAATTGTTCTAATTGTCGGCTACATGTACTTAACCATTTGTAAAGATGTACTGAGACGTTGAGACATGGACTTAGACGTTTGCAATTTGATGAAATTAATGAGAAATTCAATTCTGTTTTGAACAATTGCCAAGTGGTTTGCAGATGTGTCCATGTTGTTTTGAGAATGTAATTTCTGTTTCAAGAAATGAGCCAAACCAATGGAGAAAAACTGCACGAGTCGAGTATAGGCCTATTAAATATGGAGTCAGCGCACATGGGCTTTCTTGGAAACACTGTGGAATGTCAGAACAGAGTTAAAGCCACAATGTGGAACATCTGAACAGAGTTAAAGCCACAATGTGGAACATCAGAACAGAGTTAAAGCCACAATGTGGAACATCAGAACATAGTTAAAGCTACAATGTGGAACATCTGAACAGAGTTAAAGCCACAATGTGGAACATCTGAACATGTGCAAGTGGTTTGGAGATTTGTCCATGTTTTGAGAATGTAATTTCTGTTTTAAGAAATGAGCCAAACCAATGGAGAAAAACTGTAAATGCACGAGTCGAGTAATAGGCCTCGAGTATAGGAGTCAGTGCACATTGACTAGACTAGCCATAATCCGCCGTGTGACTTTAATTTAGTCATGAATTTGCCTTTTGTCCTACATGTGCCGTTCTCTTGGCAATTTTTTCTTGTAAAATAGATTCTTTTTTATTTTACTTGCGTGTTTCACAAAACATTTCTCGTAAATTTGCAAGTATAAACCCTAAAGTGTTCCCCCCCTCTGTTTCTAAATAGCCCAAACACTCGTATTGAGATCAACCTTGTCATGGCGACGTGAAAACAGGAAGCGACCTCCCTCTCTCCTTGTGCAGCTGATTTTTTTTATTTTTTCTGCGAACTGCATTTGTGGTTTATGTGTTCCACATTGTTTTTCTGGATACTTTTGTACGTCTTTGCCGTGTTTTTGTGGAGGTTTAGTGGATTTGTTTACTTTGAGAGTCTAAAATGGTCCTGAAGAAAGCAGCTTTTTAAAGGTAAACAAAATGCTAGCTTATCAGCTAAACCCATTTGAGACCTACAAATGTCTTCTTTTGAGACACTGAAGAGGCACCAAGAGCCCCCACAGCTGCAGCACAGTGGAGGCGTCACAAGAGGAGCTACAGGAAACAGAAAGGGACAAACGAGAGATGGTGAAAGACTGTTGTGAAGCAGAGGGAGCGGAGGGAGGAAGAGGAAGGAGGAGGTGGAGCTGACCAGTGCAGGACACTGCGCTCTGAAACAGAGACAAACCCAGGGGGCGCTGCACCATTTCAGAGGATCAGAGGAGACAGAGGGCAGCCAGACAGGTTTCTTCCGAGTGCTACAGTTTCCCCGACCTCCAAGGTCATGTGGGTCAGGTTGACACACAGTGGCAGCGCGGCTCAACGGCAGCAGCTCAGGACTAACACCTGAACACTATTTTGTTGTACAGTTGTACAATGACAATAAAGCACTTACTTACTTACCTTTGTTAAAATCTCACTTGGATTTAAGCTGGATTAATTGTGCAGCCCTTTCCTGGGTTGGCGCATGCACATCATGTGATGTTATGGTGTGGTGATGACTCTGGGTTGCCGCTCTCATAGCAATTGGCTGGGACTGATCTGACTATGCTCCAGCAGAGATGGAAAGCTATGAAGTCATACGAGCCATCTCCTCACGTGAGATAAGGACAGGTTCAGAACAACTAGAAAGTCTGGTGTATCCTAGCAGACCCTGCGCACCCTACCAGGGCCGGATTTCAGTAAAATGGGCCCCGGGGCTAACGTTTTTTCAGGGCTCCCCATATACTGTATGTCAGATTTCTCTCTCTCTAACAATGAAAAGATAAATAAATAATTATTTTTAATTTAAACATGCAGAAGTAACTTAAACGTAGTACTAGTTTTAAAAAAATGACAAATTTGTGAACAAACATAATGACACTAATTTGAGCTCCATGGCCCTCGCGGAAGAATCTTTGCTACTGCCAGACTGGTGGGGGAACATATTTAAAAGGGGGTTCTGGGGGTCGTCCCACAGTGTTTTTATTTTAATGGTACAATTTGGTGCATTTTTATGCATTTTAACAGACCAATAGGTACATGTTTTTCCCCAGTGTCAACTCAATGAAAATGGCTCAGACCTTGTTTAGAACTGGTTTAGACCTGGTTTAGTCTTGGTTTAGTCCTGGTTTATTCCTGGTTTAGACCTAGTTTAGTGCTGGTTTAGTGCTGGTTTAGACCTGGTTTAGTCTTGGTTTAGTCCTGGTTTATTCCTGGTTTAGACCTGGTTTAGTCTCGGGTACAAAGTCGTCTGGTTAAGCCTTACATGTGAGGGAGTCTGCAAAGAGAGAGGGAACTTTCTCCTTTTCTCCTTATGCCCATGGGCCCTTCATCCTGCTCGGCTCCTGGGCTTAGCCCCTGTAAGCCCCTGCATAAATCCGGCCTTGCACCCATCACACAGTCTCTTCAAGGTAATGCCTTCAGGGAGGGGACTGCGGAATCTACGTGCCAGGTCTAGTCGCCTTAAGAACAGTTTCATACACAATCGGGAAGCTGAACTCCCTGCCCTCCCTCCCACCCCTCTTCCCCCAGCCCTGCTCCACAATCAAGGATGAGAGAAATGTAATTTCAAATCATTAACACTGTTTGACAAATAAAAAATCTTGAATCTTGTATGGACAGTCCTAAACAGTGGGCCAGTACAGCTGCTGGCGCCATGCGATGACTTGGCCTTACAAACCTCCCCTGTCTTGTCCGATAGTAACCTCCCTCCTCCCAGCAGAGAGAGAGTGTGTGTGTGTGTGTGTGTGTGTGTGTGTGTGTGTGTGTGTGTGTGTGTGTGTGTGTGTGTGTGTGTGTGTGCGTGTGCGCGTGTGCGTGTGCGTGTGCGTGTGAGCTGGGGGGGAGGGGAGACGCCCCCCCCCCTTCCATTTATTAATTTGGCGTGCGTGACCGTATATGGGACGTGGGCCTTGTGGTGTGAGCCGTTCGCACCAATCACGCGGGCGAGAGGGAGGTCTCTGTCTAGAGGAAGCTGGCTGCCGCGCTGGGTGGGGCTTTTCTCTTCTTTTTTTTATGCAGAGGGAGGGACCTACCGAGCCGGCTTTTGCTGTTTGAAAATGAATGATATGCTGCTGGAGTTGTAGTCACGTTAGGCGGCTCGCATTTCTGTGTTAGAGAAGGCATTGCACCAAGACAGCACTGCACAATAAGAAGAACAGAAACAAGTGGGACCTTTTTGGCTCTTCGGCACAGAGGATAGGCTCTCTTTACAGGAATGCAATGTAAGTGCTATAAACATGTCTATTCACTCCCATTCATCCCTCATGCGGATTCCTGAAGAACCTGGGCGTGTGAGATACGAGTTTGTTTGTTTTCTCAAAGCTTATCTACTACAATTTTCGGATTATTCTTAATTTATTTTGGTATTGGTATTGTTTTCATTTTCATTTGGTTTATGTTACCCTCTCCCCCTTCTTAATACTTCCAAATCTGACATAATTGGCTGAATTTGTATATATTTTGACCGGATTCGTTTATTTTAGAAATGTTAATTGTCCGTTGCCAGGGTTGGCTGGCTGGATTAAGACATTTGCTCAGAAGAAGCTGCTTGATAAAAGGGTGGATCCCTGTCTGTGCCTGTCTGTCATATTGAAACAGTATTGTAGAGGTGTTATTATGTGTCTTAGTTCCATTTCTATTTTCCAGAGCAGTTTTAAGGAAAAATGATCTCAACATGTTGTGAGCATAGGAGGCAGGATGTGAGGATGCTGCGTGCGGATTACACCCAGTCACAAAACTGCAGTACTGCACAAGGCTGATGAGGTAGATGGGGCAGAGGCACAAGCTGCCACTTCAGTTTGACATGACATGACATGACATGACAAACACACACAGGTCAAATGACATTTGAATTTCAGCCCTTTGGAACAACATGAGCATCAATAAAAGGAATAAAAGGCTGGAGAGGAGGCGCATAGTCTGATATGGGACGGGCGGGGTATGTCATCTGTTGTATGGGATTAGCATAACTTAAGTTTGCATGGTGCTATTGTGCAGATGTCCACGATTTTAAATGGAAACGATCTGGATTGGCTTGTACAAGTGGCTGTTGAGAAATGACAACAATGACTCGCAAATGTCACACAAAAGCCCACTGTTGAGACAATGCAGTTATTGAAGCACAGTGGTGTCATATTTGGGTCTTATTATGCATCAAACCTGCTAAGATGGTAATTCAGAAATCTATTAACATGTTCTGAATTCTAAGTGATTCTTTAATTATTTTAGCAGCTCAGGTGTCGGTCTTCTTCCTTGTGAATCCTGTGGGAAGTGATTAAAATGCAACACTGTGAACTGAATCATGGAATCGCTATCCCACACGACACATCGGGCAAAATGTATTTATTTTTCACAAATTGCTCCGAGCTAATGGCAGTTATGACTTAGTGGTATGTTGCCTCTATGTACTATTTGTGGAGACATGTGCTAAGGGATGTGATATGAATGTAAAAAATAAGCAAGCAAATTAAGTCTAGGGTAAATCCAGTAGAGGTAACGCCACTATTTTACAGTAGATCTACTAAACTTGCTTGGTGAATAATTAAGTGACAAATGGAAAGCTAGCAGGTTGTATTTTTAGGTGGCTAACAGATATTAATAAATAAATGGTCTCAACTTATATAGCGCTTTCCCACCCCAAAATCAGGAGGTACAGATGAATCACCTCTGACTGTGCGCTGTAAGTCAGGGCCCGAGTCTACGCTGGGGGTGTTGCATCATATCAATCATTGAAATGGATTCCTCTGGCCTTTTTAGTGATGAGGTCCAGCCCAAGTCTTTAGCTTCTGAGATTTATTGCCACTGTAATATTAATGTTTGGTACTTTTTGATATTTTGACTAGGTCTGAATTGAATTGCTTTTTTTTTTTTCTGACTGAGTGCAGTGAAATTTGCTGTTTACGAAGATTCAGCTTCCAGTGCACATTTTAAACATGTCCAGGAGCGGTAAAACGTGAGAGAAAACTGAAATAGATCTGCTAAATGAATATCAGAATAGCATTTAAAAGCATATTTTTAGAGGTCTACACAACAGGCAATTATTAGTAAGTTTTCATATGTACAGTATAAGACCTATACAAGACGCAGTGAAGATGGGTTGTTTTGTAGTAAGCACTGACACGCACTGTAAAATGGATTTGATGATTGTGATAATTAAAGGCACACTGCGCAATATTTTTGGATTGGACTGTTCCCAGCCGTAATGAGCAGCTAGACACAGAAAATGCTATTTTTGCAGTGGGTATCCAAAGAATGGATTAGGACCTGTTCAAATCTTATATTTGGCTGCCTTTTGTCAACATCTCTTGTTTTGTTTGCGCATTTTGTGGGTATTTTTCAAGGATAAAAGGCAAGGCAAGGCAAGTTTATTTGTAGAGCACAATTCATACACAAGGCAATTCAAAGTGCTTTCACAGTTGCATAAAATTACAAGAAAACAGATCAAATCAATCATTAAAACATCCAACATAAAAATTAATCAATGACAGTAAAAGGCAAGAGTGCAGATAAAATACTTTCAGTTTTCATATGCTCGGGTAAAAAGAGCTGTTTTCAGCCTGGATTTGAACATTGTCAGAGTTGAGGCCTGTCTCACATCCTCATGAAGACTGTTCCAGATTTTAGCTGCATGAAACTGAAACGCAGCCTCACCGTGTTTAGTCCTGACTCTGGGAACCACCAGGAGACCCCTCCCTGAAGTTCTCAGGGCCCGAGATGGTTCATACGGCTCTGACATGTCAGAGATGTACTTTGGTGCTAAACCATGAAAAGACTTGTACACAGGCAGAGCTGTTTTAAATTCTATTCTCTGAGTGACAGGAAGCCAGTGCAGAGACCGGAGCACTGGACTAATATGGTCATATTTCCTGGTTCTTGTCAGGACTCGAGCAGCAGCGTTCTGGATGTTCTGCAGCTCTAACAGCTCGTTTAGAAAGGCCAGTGAGCAGCCGTTACAGTAGTCTAACCTGCTGGAGACAAATGCATGGATGAGTGTCTCCAAGTCTGGTTTTGACACTATTCCTCTGATCTTAGCAATGTTTTTCAGATGGTAAAAAGCTGATGATGTTATTGCTTTAATGTGGCTGTTTAAGTTCAGGTCTGAGTCCATGATTACTCCTAGATTTCTAACCTGATTTTTTGGTTTTAGAGAGAGAAAAGATTTAGAGAGATAAAACTATAACACAATAAATTAAATGCACATTTTTCTATTCGATTTGTTGGGTGAAATGTGACGTGATGTTGCTTTTAAAATTGCGACTGATTGGATTTGTCGATTTATTTTATTTTATTTTATTTTTTTTACTCCGACGCCCAGCCAGCACTGCATTGTTTTAAAAGAGAGACACAACGCATGGAAAAAGTGATGACTAGAGGAAAAAGGACACTGTTTAGAGCTCAAATCTTTTACTTAAGGTAAGGCTTACCAGCCCCAAGGGTTTTACAGAAGGACATAACAATAGGACCCTTTATATTGAATGATCGGGGGGTATAGTTCCATACGAGTGACTAAAGAAGCCTCTTTTCAAAATGTTGTTCCCACCAGTATATGATGCTGAAAGCTCACATTTGTAAGTTGTGTTGTTCAGAGGGAAACCGTCATGTTCATTCCTCGGTGTTCGGGGAGAAAGCATCAGTGTTGTCGTCTTAATCGCACAGAGTTCATGGCCTTTTGCCCTCCGCCTGACACTTGTGGCGTTTGCTTTCAACATGTTGAAACTTTGCTTTTCCTTCAAATGCTTCTGGATGTGAATTTGAAAGGTGCTCTTTGGAATTCATCTTGAAACGATGGCAAGTAACTTTAAAATTGAAACTACCAGTAGAGCAACAATACTAATTTAAAATCAAAACGCTCAGGCTTCCCACGTGTTCGCACTCTGATTTTGGATGGTGCGCGGGACAAATATTTGCTGGCGTTTTTAAAGGGGATGGAAAATATTTTTGCTGCCGCTCAGACCTCACTGATGCCGGTTTGTTTCCAAGCGCCTCGCTCCCCGATGGGACGGGGGCAGTTGAGACCGCTGGTATGTGATAAGATAAACAGGACAGACTCAAACACACTGCTCGGGCTGGTGGAATACTGGCTTAGCTGACAGAGACTGTGTCATGGAGCCCTTATTGTCATGGGGTCTTGTTGTGGTTCCGGTGATGAGGTCATGGGTGTAAATGCTTTTGGAGTTGGTGCAGCTGACAGGTTTATGAGCCATCTTGTCCGTAAAGCACATTGTACAATGTACATATCTGAGTTGCTTTAAAAGAAGACTATTACCTATTCAAAAGATCCAATATCTTTATTCTTTGGTCAAGGTGCTGTTCAATTTTTTATTTTTATTTTATACTAGCACCAAAATAATGTTCTATTCAGTGTCTTATATGACATATTACAAAATATGAAGAGTTCAGGTAAGTGCCATTGGAAGAAAAGAAATCAGCATATATGCATGTATATCAGGTCACTCATCCTTGATCTGATCCTCACAACTTTACAATCGTACAGTACAGTATCCCCTCCGGATTACAGTTACAAACAAGTAGTAGTACTGGGAAGGCCAAAATTCTACAGAATGAATTCTAAAATGAAACTAATCGAATCGTTTATACAAACAGCTATCCCATTAAATTAAACAAAACTCGAGCCCTTACTTAAAGGTGCATTACTCAACTTTTTATGTGAAAATAAGGTTGATGTTGGTGCATATTTGACCTTGTAGTGACCCAGTGGCTGTATGAGTGGTTAGCATGGCGCCTTTACTTTCCATCACAGTGGTCTCTAGGACATTTTCACTGCTGACTAACCCTCTCACCAGAAAACCTACAAAACAGTTGTGCTAAACAGCAAGTGCAAGCTGAAAAATTCAATATGCTGTATTGGCATGTTAGCCCTTACCATTTGCCCCTTTTTTGGGGTGGGCGCTTATAAATCTTTGGCTTCGGCCCACTCCCTTTGAGCAGGTTAACTGCTCAAACAAATAAATAAACTAAACCATTAGAAATTCCTTATATTACAGTATTAGGACCACAAATCTGATATGTAAATGAAGAATGCTGCGCGAGGAGAAAATGCTGCCGATCCACTTCTCATTCTCATGCACAGACTGGCTTAACAACAGCAACACTTGCACGTCTGTATGAGTGCGGTGAGGTTAGCGCTCTGCTGCGAACCATCCTGTTCGCAATTAGACAAGAACCGCTATGCTGCTTAGACTGGGCTGCTATGACCACACGGTCTCTACACAAGGTCAAACTTTGTTCATTATGTGCTGGTAAAGTCTCAGGCTCCTCTGCTCTGAACCACCACTGACGCACACTTACCAGCACACATTGCAAAGAAGACGAGTTGCCATTGTTAAATCCTAAAATGTATTATGCTAACACTTACTCCACTGTTGTTTTGGCTGTCGGTGGAGTGACGCAGATGGCCTGATTACTTGGTTGTTGGCATTCTTTATTAGCAAAGCCTAATTGATGGTTAATAATGCTGTCAAACAAGAAAAGTTACAAAGCTCATTCATCAAGTTTGCAGCAGCCTTTTCATGATTTGACTGCATTGCCCAATGACTACTGTGTTATGTACTGGTTTTAAACAGCTTTTTTAATCTTTGGATCTAAAGTTTGTGGAGACTTTCTATTTAAAGGATTTCAATCGGCAAAACGCAAATAGGTCAAATAATGTCCACTTCAGTTATTATCCTGCCATCAGACATGTCCCTGTAAACGCATGTCATTCTTTTATTCTTTTATGCTCCTCAGCTGGGTCAAAGATTGCACTATAACCTGAATCCTCAAAAGAAGTCTCAAATATAATTGCAATTGGCGATTTCATCCTGAAAGATGGAAATACACTGTCACGTGCCAGTCTTTGAACTGTTTACAAGTGAAAATACTTCCAAAATCGACGTGTATCTTGTGTGTATTCTGCAGTAATCGCGTGCGAGCCCACCACCATGTCCGAGGCCGTGGTGATGGAGCCTCCCAGAGAAGCTGCCTTCATGGAGGCATCGTGTAGAGCGGACAGCGCCGCCGAGCTGGATGACTGCGCCGCTGACACCAAGTATGTTCTCTCACAACAAGCCATCAGATTTTGTACACGGTCATCTGCTCGCAGTAAGAAGCCGTAGCAGTTGTTGTGACATCGAACGGGAAAGGAGTGCCGTGCCTTTACTTCAGGGCTTGGCATCGATACTACTTGCCCAATTCTGGTATTTTTTATTTTGCTAGTATCGGTTCCTCTCTTGAGTTCTTTTCTCTGACTTGTTGGTGCACATATTTAATATATCATGAGGAAAGTATAGCAGTATTAAGTAAGGCAAGTAAGCATTGCATACTCTTTATTGTTCTCTGGCTTCACCTTCAAATACTTTGCACACTTTACCACCATTATTCGTTCTTCAAAAAAGAGGAATAACAATGCTGGTGATCGGGACCACACCAATCCATTGTTTATTAAGCCAAAAATGGCAAAACTTCATGAGATAATCACTTTTTAAACTGCTCAATTAATGTATAATGCAAAAAATAAGCAATTACCTGTAAAAATCCAAGCCAAGTATCTGAGGAAAATAGATGAGTTTTCATACTTCTGTTGTGTGTTGTAAAGCCGATTTTCATTCGTAGGTAGCGTTTGTGTTGTGTTTCTTTTGAGAACTTGGATTTAGAGCACAGAGCTTAAATAATTATAAGTTAGCAAAGCTTATTTATATAGCACCTTTTCCAAACAGAGAAATGACAATAGAAATAGAAGCCTTATGGGTTATTGAGATAAAATACAGAGAGGGGGTGCAATTTACTTTCTGGACTTGCTATGCTGTGGTTCATACAATAACGATATATGACAGTGCATTAAAATTCATACAAAAGGACTAAGGATTAAGGTCACAATGTTTCCAAAGTTTCACCAAGGCAATAAAGAGTACATAAAAAGACCCGAACACAAAGTGCTATCTGCGCTTGTTAAGAAGAGCAATCGATACAGGAATAAAATATTGTTTGTACCGATTGCTTGTGGCCCTTATAGCCCAATATCGTTTCCCCAATGGTAAAAGCTCCTATTCATTAAAGAGCACATGACAAAGTTCTTTGAGAATGTTGTTGTGCAAGGACAGAGAATTCAAAGAGTGTTTGTAAAAAAAGGATACGCTTTCCTGCTAATATTCTTGATGGCAGTTCGGACCAGTTTCTCAATTTTGGTTTTACACAGGACAGTAAGAGCTGAACCAGGCAACCATGCCATATCTGATGAGGCTTTCCAGAACAGCATTATAAAACTAAGACATTATTTTTGTGCTCACACCAAACAATCCCAGCCAGCCCCTGAGACAATTTTTGACACAGAAAATCTATATGCACATTCCTGTTGACAACTCCAACATAAACACTGAGATAATAATGAATAATTCTACTTAATTGTGTCAGAATGAAGTCATGAACCTCTTACCCCCCCCACCACCTTCACCGAGCGCATTTTTCTCCAGTTTGGTTTTATCCAAATCTAAAAGCTTCTTGACTGGAGCTCACAGCCTATAGGCCAGTGTAATGCCTTATTTGAAAGCTAAGACGTACAAAACTGATCAAAATGTTTTGTTGTGTTGTCGCCGCGCTTTTGTCACATTTTTTAAAAAGCGTTTTTGTAGGTTTTCTTTGTCCTGTTTTTGCCATTTAGACCCTTATCCTTTTAAATTTGGGTAATGCCAAACTGGAGAAAATGTGCTCAGTTCTAGTGGGACTTAAGAAATTCAAAAGCTTCAGAGTAGATTCCAACTGGCAACATAGGCGCCGATTTATGTTTTCCCCCGTGGGTGCTCAGTCAGCCGGTACTGTCATGTGACGCACACCGCCTCACATTTACCTAAACAGAAATGCAAGCTACTTGGCAATGTCTACTATCATCTTATAGACTGAGGCTATTTTTTGAGAAAGCAATAAACATGCATTGGTGCGTTACCTAGCAACACACTGCCCGCGTGCCCAAATTATATTTTCCCTAGACGTATGAATTGGAATTATAGAAAAACAATATGCCCGATTGAATTCTATTTCTATAAAGTATTAGCAATATAATTTGTAAGAAAGTAAAATCGTCACAGGCGTATCTCGATCCAGGGACCTTTGGCATGAAAGTCAGGCGAGGTTACCGTTCGACCACGCTACACATACTTAGTGCTTAGTGTCACATTCACATTTGTATATGATGGTAGGACCCGCGCCTGACTGTTGCGAGAGAGAAGTACAGTTTTAATTATTCGCTTGTTTTATTCAATGGGACATTTTGTGAATTCAAGGTAAATTCGCCTGGATGCTCAAAGATTTGGCTGGGTGCTCGAGCACCGGAGCACCCACGGGATCGGCGCCTATGACTGGCAATGAATCTAAATCTTTGATCTCTTGCTATACACCAGAATTGTGAGGTCTCTTTTTTATTATGGGTTTTATCTCCCTTTAATTGACGACTGCGGCGCTTCAGCTATAATTAGACTAAAGCTTATAAACAGCAGCGCTAAACCCTGTATTCAGAGGGCTTGTATAAAGGTTATGTGATGACAGGATTCACGTTTTTAGCTGGCAGCTACCTCTCTGACTCATTTGAGTAAATGCCTGTGCTCCTGGGTTTCCCCATGGAGATGCGGTCTCCCGTAATCAGCCTGGGGCCTCACTAACCGGGTTGTTTTTCCCCTTTCCTTTTCCTCAGCGAGTCGGAGGAGGAGGAGCGAGAGGAGCAAGTCACCACTCGACCCGCTCAGTCAGGTGGGTAAAATGAGGGCAGATTATGTTCAAAACGGAATGACTGTGATCCCTTTTACTAGTGAGGAACATCAACATTTTCAAGACTGTTCGAGAGCAATGAGGTCTTTTTCGTTATATGAAGACGTGCTTTATTTTGAGGACACCATAGGAGACACCAATTACTACTTTTCTTGTAGATTACTGACATAAATGTAACTCATTCTTATATCTGTTGATATTGTCATGCAAAAATAAGGCATTTTATCTGTAAAAAAGGCCAAAATTGCATGTGTTTCAAGTGGCAAGATTTTAAAAAGTGGATAAAGCCAGGTTAAATGTTTTGACACCTTGGAAAAAAAATCTTTCTTTTTACCTAAATGAAACCAGCAACGGCGTAGGTTACTGAAAGACAAACTTACTTGCGAGGTGAACTCCCACAAACTATTTTCATATCATTGTATGTCTTCATTGATTGATCTTCATATGCCAAGTGTAACCATTTCTCAGTTTAAGCATGTTCTTTTTTAGATCTTATATCATGTTTGGTGTGGCCCCATTTCAGTGCGTCTATGAGGGGCCAACATTGAATTAATAGCTGGAACCCGGCAGTGCAGTGCACTTTACACTCTTGGTGCCTCCATCGTGCACACATTTGTTCCAGTGAAACAGCAGTTGATAAGGACGCCTTTGATAAGGCAACGTCTGGCTCCGAGTCGTGAAATGTTAATAGAGCTGCTGACTCTGTCCAAGCAGCCAACGTCAAGAGCAGGCGCATGGTTTATCTCTCTTCCCATGAAGGTTCTTGACTGAGAACACTTCATTCTGTGGCAGGAAAACCGCTCTTCCTTTTTCCTGTAGTTAAAGGTTCTTGGATGATTAATCGAAGGAAACACATGCTGGGTTTTGACGTAAAGTCGACATTAGTGAACTGCCCGCTAACACCTCCAGACATTCCATTGAACTGCTTCCTAACATGACCCTTCTCTGTCTTGTCCAGTGAGTGTCCAGCGTCCGGCCTCCTTGTCTTTGCCCGTTGCCCCCGAGCCGGGCCTGTGGACGTCCCGGGGCGACGCAGAGGTGACGCTCAGGATGGGTGAGTCGGGGATCGCGGCCGACACCCCGCTCACCGTCAACCAAATGTTCTCCGCCACCGTGGAGCGCTTCGGGGACTACGCGGCGCTGGGCTGGAAGGAGGGGGAGCAGCAGAAGACTCTGACGTACAAACAGTACCATCAGGCGTGTCGCAGCGCCGCCAAGAGCTTCCTCAAGGTGAACAAATAGTAACTCGCCTCCTCACAGGTAGAAGGGTTCGATTACCGGTGGAGTTTGCTTGCTTGTTCCCCCCGTGTTAGTTTGCTTCTTGGTGTTCTGGCTTCCCTCCGATTAATCCAAAACATGCACAATAGGCATTCAGTGCTGTTCTCCTGACTATTATAATGATGTTGATTGAGTATTATCAAACTGAGGAGACCATTAGTGTACAATCAATCACTCCCATCCAGAGATCAAACTATCTGCATACGTCTGTTGCAGCTGGGCTTGGAGCGTTACCATGGCGTCGGGATCTTGGGCTTCAACTCCATGGAGTGGTTCATTGCTGACATCGGTGCCATTTTGGCCGGGTGAGTTAAAACACCTGTTTGTGAGTGTGATTCAAGGCTGTATAGTGAACATACAGTCCTAGTCTCTCGGCACACCTCAGTGTTACTTTAGTTCAGCACATAGCTGCTCTGTGATTGACAGATGACATGCCTAATAATGGATGCTACTTTCACAAGTATGTGCTGTGAAAGTGAAACACGTTCACACATTTATGTACTCAGCTGTCCAGGTGAGATCCTTATCACTGGTCTTGGAAACATCCAGCTCTGCCTGGTTACATTTCTTACGTCACTAAACATCTGCATGACAGCAGATTGTGTCTGCCCAATCTCAGATGAGAGCAGTGAGCTCTCACAAACAACTCTCATTTTTGGAGAAGTCTGAGTCTGGAACATTGTATAAAATAGAAGAAAACCAGCATTATGTTTTAAAGAATTGTTTTTTATTCATCAGCCCAGCATAATAAAGTCTTTTTAAATGTAAATCGAGAATTATTATGTGGGAGGAGTGCCTTGTTTTTCTTTTGAATAAATCTAGAAGTTTGAGCGTGAACTCGCCCTTGCCGCGGTGCTGTTGTTGCTGGGAGACTGTTGTTGGCAGAAACTGCAGCTCAGACACCTGCTGCAGCAGTTCCCAGCCTCGTGCATGACATTAGCAAAACCCTGAAACCTGTCAGCCTGACAAACCAGTCCCATCAAAAGCACTTGGCCTCACTACGTTCATAATGGCACATGCGCATTCAGAGTATTTTGACAGTCTTTACTTTTAGGGCTATTTTTGTAAAAGCTGTATCTGCTGTAGATTAATTAAGTGGACTTTTCATAGATTTGTGGTACAGTCACTGAAAGTAGATGGCTCTAAATTCAACTACGCTAGTTTAAATGGTAGTCGATACTGCAGTTGCACTACTGTATACTGTACTGTACTTAGGCTGAGCCCCCTGTAAAAAAAAAACATGTGAAGCAGATGGTAAATTCTTTTCCTCAATGGGAGAGGATTGAGTAGATGATGGAACTGTATATGGCACATAAATAACATCAACATTTCTCAGCATGAGGCCTTATTGATTCCTGGTCTTAAAATGCAAATGAACGCTAGCAATAGCAGCAGTAGATTAGCTGCTGCATTCATTTGGGCGTAGATGGTAGAGCAGGTCGCCTCGGGTGTTCGAATCCTGGCAGGTGCACATTGGATTTCGATTCATTGGAAATAAATAAATAATTGCCTTCCTGTTGCAGTGGGTTCGCAGTGGGCATCTACACCACTAACTCCCCCGACGCATGCCAGTATGTGGCAGACAACTGCAAGGCCAATATCATCGTGGTGGAGAATCACAAACAGCTGCAGAAGATACTACAGGTAAATCACCTGCCGCTCACTGCCTGCCATTACGTTCAAAGGGAGTGGAGGGTTCGACTTTATTTAAAACATACTAAATAATATGCTGACGAATCTCCAAGACGCCTCCACAGATACCGTTAAAAATTTCACCCTTTTTTGTAACTTTTAGATAATAAAACCTCACACGACAGCATTTTTTTTACACTTCATGTCTTTGTTTGCGGGCAGGTTGAGGACAAGCTGCCACATTTGAAGGCCATCATCCAGTACAAAGATGCGATCAAAGAGAAAAGACCAAACTTGTATTCCGTAAGTTTGTGAAAATATGTTTTGCTTTGTTTTGAAGTCCCTTAGCTTGACACTTCTCTGCGTGCTCCCTGCAGTGGTCGGAGTTCATGGAGCTGGGACGCCATGAGCCCGACGCACCCCTCGATGCAATAATCTCCAGCCAGAAGCCCAACCAGTGCTGCACCCTCATCTACACCTCTGGGACCACGGGCCAGCCCAAAGGAGTCATGCTTAGCCACGACAATGTACGTCTCCGCTGTGCTTTTAAGTCTTCCTGACGGCAATTCAGAGACAAAAGCTCAGACAGGAAACAGGATTAGAGCAGAAGTAAACACAAGCTGCAGTGGTATGACTTGTTTAGATGGATATCAACACATTATTGTTATCGCAGTATTTGATCATGCAACATCCATATCACAAAAAGCCACAATATATCGCAAAATCACTGCATAGTCCCTGAAAAATTTACAAAAGTTCAGACTTTTTAATTTGGTTCCATTTTTAGAGGGGGTCAGTAACAACATAAATGTACTTAAAGGTGCAATATGTAATTTTTTATTCCTTGATCCTGGAGCGTCATACAGGCCACTGTGATGGAAAATATAGGCACCATGCTTTTTGGCTTAGTTTAGTTTAGTTTATTGGTTTATTTGGTAGGGACAGTGCATGTTCATGAACACGCCACACCAGAGCCGAAAACGTTCCGTAAAGCACCTTTGAAATACTCATGATGCACCCTCCAGAACAATAGGTGGCGCTGTGCAGATGTACTGTCATTGCCACTGGCAATGGACAAGGAAGAAAGTTTGTCCCCTGCTTGTTACCATACGGGGGCATTTTTCATGTTTTCAAAGCCACAAAGTCATTATTCCAAACAATTATGTAAACTGAAGTACACTTTCTGCTTTGAATACTTAAGTGTTTTCTTCAGCACGTACAAGTACTGCAGTGCTTTAACATAAGTAATCATTTGTGCATCTTTTACTTTCATTTAAGTAATATTTCCCCAGTAGTATCTGTATTTCAAGTAGTGAAATTAAGTACTTTGACCACCACTGTTTAAAAAAACAAAACAAAAAAAACTATTATTGCTTTATTTTATTTATTTTTTCAGTTCAAACTGGGTTGAAATTGTTTAGTAAAAATATTGCAATAGTATAGGCAAGGCAAGGCAAGGCAAGGCAAGTTTATTTGTAGAGCACAATTCATACACAAGGCAATTCAAAGTGCTTCACAGTTGCATAAAATTACAAGAAAACAGATCAAATCAATCATTAAAACATCAACATAAAAATGTATCAATGACAGTAAAAGGCAAGAGTGCAGATAAAATACTTTCAGTTTTCATATGCTCGGGTAAAAAGAGCTGTTTTCAGCCTGGATTTGAACATTGTCAGAGTTGAGGCCTGTCTCACATCCTCATGAAGACTGTTCCAGATTTTAGCTGCATGAAACTGAAACGCAGCCTCACCGTGTTTAGTCCTGACTCTGGGAACCACCA
Organism: Proterorhinus semilunaris; assembly: GCA_021464625.1. NCBI lineage: Eukaryota > Metazoa > Chordata > Actinopteri > Gobiiformes > Gobiidae > Proterorhinus > Proterorhinus semilunaris. Next base: position 28,391,433 of record CM038351.1, read on the forward strand.
GGAGACCCCTCCCTGAAGTTCTCAGGGCCCGAGATGGTTCATACGGCTCTAACATGTCAGAGATGTACTTTGGTGCTAAACCATGAAACGACTTGTACACGAGCAGAGCTGTTTTAAATTCTATTCTCTGAGTGACAGGAAGCCAGTGCAGAGACCGGAGCACTGGACTAATATGGTCATATTTCCTGGTTCTTGTCAGGACTCGAGCAGCAGCGTTCTGGATGTTCTGCAGCTGTCTAACAGCTCGTTTAGAAAGGCCAGTGAGCAGGCCGTTACAGTAGTCTAACCTGCTGGAGACAAATGCATGGATGAGTGTCTCCAAGTCTGGTTTTGACACTATTCCTCTGATCTTAGCAATGTTTTTCAGATGGTAAAAAGCTGATGATGTTATTGCTTTAATGTGGCTGTTTAAGTTCAGGTCTGAGTCCATGATTACTCCTAGATTTCTAACCTGATTTTTTGGTTTTAGAGAGAGAGACTCAAGGTGACTGATAACACAGTATAGTATAGTATAGTATTGCAAGATTCAAGCCGGTTATCACACATTGTCTATCATTGTGCAGTCCGGCTTTGGTTCTTGGCATGTGACCCGACTTGCTACTTTCCATGGAGTTATGGGAATATTAGATTAAGATTACGACATAAGCCTCTCAAGTGGAACCGTTTTATCCTAAAGTAAAATTAAATAAACATTGTCTTTTTTCCCCCAGCTGACCTGGACGGCGCTGTCCACCAGCCAGCATGTCCGCGTGACCGAAGCATCCCAGTCTCAGGAGGTGGTGGTGAGCTACCTGCCCCTCAGCCACATCGCTGCTCAGATGGTGGACATCTGGGTCAGCATGAAGGTGGGAGGGGTCACGCACTTCGCCCAGCCCGACGCCCTCAAGGTGAGACCGCTGGGTTCTCTACTGCGCTTTTAGATTAGTAGAACGAGTTAAGCTCCTCCCACCCCCATCATCTTGCTCCCCTTTGCTGTGCAGCTGTTCCAATAAAGAAGAAAGAAAATAGTCCGTGGGGCTCCAGTTGACCTAGTGAAACTGTGGCGAGTGTTTTTACTTTGCAAAGACGGTATTAAGCTTCGCGAGAGATTGAAAGGAAAGGAAATGAAAGCATTTCCTGTCTATGTAGGACATCAGGATTGAGCAGAACAGCCACTGGGGAAGATTCAGTGATTACTGAAAGATGCGCGAGTGAGTCGAAAGACTGCTCGAGGCATGTTTTTACAAACAACATAAGGTAAACGTTGAAAAATGTTGAATAAAAATCCAAAAAAGATATGCTACTTACTTAATAAACTATTAATACTATTAAATAGTAATAATTTTAATCACTCAAGTTCTGGCTTGTAACATGAAGCTGTTCGTTTTAAGATTCACTTTATAAACAATTTGTCTGTCTTGGAACCAAACTATAGTCAACCTTAGCCTTTTTGTGTTGAGTGACCTGGGCATGTTTTTTGTTTAGTTTTTTTAGTGTGTTTTGGAGAGAGGAAAAAAGACAAGTAACCCAAAGTCATTTTTACGTATTAGTTTAAATGTTGGAAATTTCTCCTTTCATCCAAAAAGCTTCATCAGTAAGTAATGACTGACTTGGTGCTAATGAAGCTCCCACGATGAGAGGCAAAAACTACCAAGTACATCTAGACTACATAAGAACTTTTTTTAAAGATATTTGGATAATTTTGCATACTTTAACAAGAATCTAATACCAGGATATAAGATGTGCATTTTTCAGATCTTGCTTTCACTTTTGACACTGAAGTAGAATCTGGTGCTTTGGGAATGAAGCCAAGCACAAATGCTAGTTTTGAATAGAGACATTTACTTTTGGCTAATATTAGTATGAATGCAAATGCTACTTTTTGAAGGTACAAACATGCCTGGTGAGAAAAAACACAATTATAAACGTTTAAATTAAAGTAGGGTCGCAATCTTCTGAAGTATTAAAAAATGAATCCCCAAAAAGTGCATCTCTTATTCATCCATCCTGGTGTTTCTAGTGTTTATAACCCTTGTGTTGTGTCCCACAGGGTTCTCTGGTAAATACTATGAAAGAGGTGCGCCCCACAGTCTTCATGGGCGTCCCGAGGGTTTGGGAGAAGATGCAGGAGAAAATGAAATCTATCGGAGCCAAGTCCTCTACTGTGCGGAGGAAAGTGGCAGCTTGGGCCAAAGACGTGGGACTGCAGACCAACCTCGGCAAAATGAACCAGTGGGTCTTTATGTTCTGCTATATGACCTTTTTAATACTGGTGTTGCTCAAATCACCACATACAGCAAATGGCCAGCAGAGGGCAGCACAGTGCAAATTTGCAGCGATGTTGATAAATACTCTTCACTTGGTGCAAATTCCCCATATAATGTACTTTCTACTGCCTTTGTATATTTATATACAAATATACATATTTACATTAGCTCGAGAACATGTACTTGAGTAACCTTTTGAAGTAACTGTACCCCTTGGAGTGGTTTGTCATTGAGTTTTTACTTCAACTTGAGTAATATAATGAAGTATTTCTTACTTGACAAAAATAGTCACTCCTTCCACTTGAGTGAGTATTTTATATGTCAAAAGCTTCATATAGAGATAAGAAATAGATATAGTTCGTGTTTAATATTGCCGTGAAGTAAGATGTTTCCAGAGTTTACACTAAAGTGTCAATTTATTCCCCTTGTCAGAAATGGTGCCAGCGCCCGCTCGCCCTTCAGCTACCACATCGCCAAAAAGCTGGTGTTCAAAAAGGTGCGCACGGCTCTGGGACTGGACCGCTGCAGTAAATGCTTCACCGGCGCCGCCCCCATCACCAAAGACACTCTGGAGTTCTTCCTCAGCCTCAACATCCCACTGTACGAGCTGTTCGGCATGAGCGAGAGCTCCGGACCACACACCATCTCTGTGCCCGAGGCTTTCAGACTCACCAGGTATGGCTTTTGTCATGGTCAGAGTGTAAATAACTCAGTGGTCCCCCCAATATGGCTAAAATTACCTGTATTTTCTAAATATAAATAATGGCTACAGCAAGGTTTAAATTATTATTATGTTAACATATAATATGCACATGTATGCTCAGAGAGCATTTTGGATATCTTGGATCTGGGATTAAAAGCTCAATAAATCAGACCAGAAATTAGATATTGAAAAATAATAAAGCCTTCAAAATATTAAGTATAAGACCGGGACCGGAAAGATTGGCGTTGTAAAAAATGTGAGAAAATGACATCTATTGATAAACATTGAATGAGTGCAATAATTACACCTTATTGTAAAGATCACATAGTTTACTCGTTTTGAGGGGAACGTTTATATGTTTAGAGAGGGCAAATTATCCCAAAACCTGGAGAGAAAAAAAGTATCCCCGTCTCTCCTCAGCGTTGGTAAGGAGATTCCAGGCTGCAAGACCAAGCTGCAGAGCCCGGACGAGGAGGGGAACGGTGAGATCTGCCTCTGGGGGCGTCATGTCTTCATGGGATACCTCAACATGGCCGACAAGACAGAGGAGGCCCTGGACGCTGAGGGCTGGCTCCGCTCGGGCGACCTGGGCAAACACGACAACGGCTTCCTCTTCATCACGGGCAGGATCAAAGGTAATGCTTCCTCAATTCACTGGGAAACACGAAGGTTAGATTTTGTGGCTGAACATACATGCAATGCCCCTAAAAAAAAAAAGCCTGAAGAAAGCGTAATATCTTAGTTATGGTTAACCTGCGTATTTATATTCTGTGCTTCAGAGCTGATCATCACAGCCGGGGGAGAAAACGTGCCTCCCGTTCCCATCGAAGATGCGGTGAAGGAGCATGTCCCCCTCATCAGCAACGCCATGCTCATCGGAGACAAGAGGAAGTTCCTGTCTATGCTGCTCACCGTCAAAGTAAGCCCTGCACTGTGCTTCAGGGTAGGGAGGTGGTTTTACGGCAAATGAAACCTGCGTCTTGGGTTATTGGTGGGAGTCAAATCTGGACCTTTTTTTTTTAATCAAATTACTACATGTCAACTATTAGCTTGCTTTATGAAAACATATTTTGGGAAGTGTGGTTTTGTTTTCAAATATCGCCATCTGATGGTCACTATTATTTTTAAATATTAAGTATTAAGTATTAAGTATTTATTGGTTTATTTGGTCGGGACAGTGCATGTTAATGAACATACCGTCTCATGCATGTAAACAAGCCACACCAGATTGTACCACTGAAATGACTACTTCAAGTGAGACACTGCAGGTGAATATGGATAAAACATAAATTTAGAGATCTCATTTTGAGGTGAATGTTTTTCCAATTTTTTTCATCCTGGCCTATTTATTGTACATGTTTTTAGTGGTAGGGGAAACCGGAGTACCCGGAGGAAACCTACGCAGACACGGGGAGAACATGCAAACTCCACACAGAAAGGCCCGTCCTGGTGGGAATTGAACCCGGACCTTCTAGCTGTGAAGCACGAGCGCTAGCCGCTGTGCTACCGTGCCAACTAAGGAAATCTGTCCATGCTGCAGCAGGGGCTGCAAACATACATTGAAATTACAATTGAAATAGTTGCAATAAATTATCCTTTTTCCCATTTATTATCTAAATAAGGCTAACCCTTATTTAGATAATAAAGAATGGCAATCATGACAATTGATATCTGTTGCCGCTTAGACTACAGAATGTTTATACATGCTGTTTGGAATGCTATGAGGTTTACATATGGAAAAAGGACTGACAAAAAAGCACAAAGTGGGTTTTTTGTTTTTATTTTTCTGTTATATGTGCAATATTTTAAAATATGTTATGGTTCCAAAAGAAATATGTAAAGTTTGAGTGTAATTTGCCCCACTGTTCAAGTTAAAAGCTGTAAAAACTTGAATCGCAATTAGATATTTTTCCAAACTAGTGCAGCTCTAGTGCTATTTCTAATGTTAATCAAGTATGTATAAAATGAGCACCGTGAATGATGTAATTCTAATTTCTCTATGTCAAGAAATGCAATAGGATATTCATGCGTTAAATCTCATAATTATTCAAGCTTATCAAAAAGATTCACTTACCTTTTCTGTCCGGTCTCCTCCCATCCAGTGCCAGGTAAATGCAGAGACGGGGGCCCCAGAGGACGAGCTCACTCCGGAGGTCATCGAGCTGTGCCGCAAACTGGGCAGCACCGCCACCCGCGTGTCAGACCTCACGGGAGGCAAAGACCGCGCCGTTCACACCGCCATCCAGGAGGGCATCAACCGAGTCAACGAGAAGAGCACGTCCAACGCCCAGCGCATCCAGAAGTGGCTCATCCTGGACAAGGACTTCTCCATCACAGGCGGAGAGCTGGGTAAGTCCAACTTTTAGCCAGGAACTTCCAGAGCCTGTCCCCATTTCCTATTAGGCTTCAGCAGCTAATAACAAAGCTACACCTATGTTTTTCGTTTTTCACTGTCTATGGTCTCAACATGACAGTGTAGCCAAATGAAAACATGAGTTTAGACCAGCTGTTTTCAGTTGATATGTCAGCAGGATACACCACCGCCCTTGGATGTCAAGCCACGTCCCAACTAAGAACATTTAAACAAACTCATAAAATAGAGCTAAGAAATAGAGCCCAAAAAATCAAGCCCGACACGACCCAAGCCCGCGGACATAAACTGCTGATTTATCCAGTGTAAGTTCAATGGTGTCCTGAGAGAAAGAGTGAATAGCGATGTTCTCTTTCAAAGCTGGCCATGCTGCTTAAACGTGACAACGTGTGCTCCCCCCCGCACCACCTCCCTCCCCTCCCAGCGCGCAGGAAGTATATTCGTATTGTGTCTCCAATAGTCTAAACCTATAGCTTAGATTTTTATTAGCGATTATAATGACATTAATAAAAAATATATTTAAACAAATTTAAAACAAAAAAAATATTAAAGAAATTATTATTGAAGCCCGACCCGACCCGACTGTGATGCGTGATATCTCGGCCCGGCTCTGGTCGGGCTCGGGCCTAAAATCTTACCTCTACCATAAAACATGTTCTCATCAGACTACTAGATACATTTTCTTAAGTCCACTTATCAATGTAGGATTTGTGGTGAAAGAAAAAAAAATCTGTTATGACGTTTTCTGTAGCGAATCATGTTTCAGCCATTAGCCTGGATGCTAATTTTTAGTGCAAAAAGCTACATCAGACAAAACTGCTAAATGCTGCTGCACTTGATGTTCACCGCAAATCCACTTGCAGTTCAACTCGTACTGACCAGTTACTTAAGTAAACTGCAATAGTATTACTCTTATGTAGGCTACAGCTAATCTTTAGTGATGAGATTGAACATAATTATAATACAAATGTTTTTGTCCTCCTCTCCAGGTCCCACCATGAAGTTGAAACGTCCAGTTGTTGTGAAGATGTACAAGGAGCAAATTGAGAATTTCTATAAGGAAGTCCCGACGCCCACAACACCAGACGCCCCTCTGCCTCCCAACAAATAAACCCCGCGCCACCTCTCTCCTTTATGTGCGTCGATGTTCTTTACGCCTTCAGTCATCGTCTGCCATCGTTTACATTCAATTGATTTCACTGTAACAAGAAGCCATTGCGTGAAGAGCTTTATTAGTTGTGTATAAGCTGATTATTTATTGGTAATGTTGGCCGTGATCCCTTGAACCAATGAAGTAAAAGCGGCTATATGTAAGCGAAGTGAGTTTTACTGTGTTACTTGACAAAGGAAGTGGTTAAATGTTGATTTGCCAAAGTCTGAAATATCACTTTTGTCTTTTTTTTTTTACATTGGAGCGTTGTTGTCATGGTAATTCATTTAAGCCATACTGTCCTTATTGTACTGTGTCTGGAATGGTTTCCACTGTGTAAACTTTTATGATATTGTAAATAGTTTTTTGTTTTGTTTTGCACATAGCCTCTTTATTGTCTGTAATTTATTTAAGCAGGCATTTATTGATCAGCGCTTACCTTGTTGATGCATTATATTTGCACTTGGTAAACATTCGACGAATCATTAAATGTGCATCAGATCTATCGATATGAGGTTAACATAATCCAAAGAGCTGATCTTGTAAATGAAGTTATTGTACAGAAACATAAAGCAAGTGTTGGCCTCTTCGTGGATATGACGGTGATTCGGGTTATCCTGGGGGAATAGGATTCACGTGAACCGTCGGTTTTGTAACATTTGTGGCTGCTTGAAAGACGTCTAGGTCAAATGTAAGGATCACTCCAGCCCCAGGGGAACTCTTGGATCTGCCTGAACTATGAGCTACTGTGATATCAGAGTGGAAGTCTGTAATTTGGTTTCACAGCAATGAAATAAAAAGGTTGCTCAAGTAAACTGGGTTTTTATTCCATGCATGCACACATGCGTACATCCTCCAGGTGTGAGATGTGTGGCTTTCAAAGTTCATCGCCCCAGTTTTGAGCATTCTGTGTCTGTCTGGGAGTGGCATGAGGAAAAAATGAAAAGTTGTAGCCCATTTTTAATCCATCATCTGTTCACTAATTTGTACTTTTTAATTATGTCGAACACGTCACAGGCACTGACCATGCTATCACCTAGTGCCCATATGGTTAGAGCTCAATTTGCACTGCCCATAACTATAGTGCCCCCCATATAGGACGACGGTGGCACAGATGGTAGAGCGGGTCGTCTCATGATCGGAAGGTCAGGGGTTCGAATCCCGCCTCCTGAAGGTGTACGCTGTCGTTGTGTCCTTGGGCAAGACACTTCACCCACCTTGCCTCCAGTGTCTGCATACATTGGTGTATGAATGGGTGAGAGGTTCCTTGCTGTAAAGCGCTTTGAGTGCCTAATGTAGGTGGAAAAGCGCTATATAAGTTGAGACCATTTACCATAACTAGCCCATGAAATTTGCAGCTTGGATGGTCGGCACACATTCTCCCCATGACACCTAACATATTATGTTATATATTTTGAATGTGGGTGTGAGCTGTGAGGCTGGACACAGACTTGAGTCCAAGGGTGAATGTGAATCAAGAGGGGCACAGGTACAAGAGTGGCGTGCCAAGACGAGGGCCTTTATTGCCGCTTGCTGCAAGTAAAATTTAGTTTAAAGGCAAATAGAAAACTGATAACGTTTCAGTGCATGTTTAGTATAAAACGTTAATTTTGTATAACTTGACAAAAGCTGCTGGCCACACAAATGTTGCCCTCGGGCACATGTGGATCTGGTTTAGGTCGGGCTTCGATTGTGTTTGTAAAGGCAGTGATAAAAGATGACACACCAGGGCGTGAGACAGTAGTCACACGAGCCTGACCATGTTCAGACTACTCAATGTGTTTTTTTTTTTTATGAGCTCAAACGGTATTTATTGATTAGCCTTCATCAATAGGCATGTGTCCCCATCCTGACACAGACGCGATAGATGGTCCATGCATCAGCGGGTTATTGCTGCGGCTGAAGCATGTCCTTTTAACCCCAGCCACATTGACTTGAACTCACCATGAACCTTCTCCTCCTCCTCCAGGTCAAACACAGGGCACGGAGTAGACACATACAAAAACAGTACTTATGACTTTATTAATATGTTTTTAAAATAAAAATTAACATGAAAAGAACAGTTTTGTCCTTGTTAACAACTTGCATCATATGGCCACATGGTGGCATTGCAATGCCAAGTTTTATGAAAATACCAAATTGTTCTCTTGCCTCCAGTCCATTTGTTCGCTCCATCCCTCTTAAAGAGAAACCTTTATAAATACAGGCAACCCTGTCCTGTCACAGACAACACTGACATAGGACCCCATACATGCCCCCGCCCTCCCCCACCCCCCACCCCCACCCCGTCACAAAGTCAGCATCATGATCCTACCTTCTGTACTATACAAGTCACATATGCATGAAATGCTCTGAGCTCTAGCTCCATGTGTTTCCTATGACATGTTATTCTCACAGCCAGACCAGCCATCCTCATTCTTATTCTGGACCGTTCAAAACTTCTGATTTTGTGGACCAGAGCTGAAAGAGCACGGGAAGATAAAGGGAAGCACATCAGCATATCTCTAAAGTTTAAACCATAATTGGACAAATATAATCATTAGTGCTTCAGTACCATTAAAAAGGTAAAACAACAATGGAACATGCAGAAATCTTTAGTTTGTTTGTAGTTAGACAAAGAGGTGGCATGATGCTTTGCTCAGAAAGTGAATGAGTCTGGCTGGTCAGACTATGCACCTACCTTCATTCAACACTGAATTGAAAACGATTTGGGCTGAACAGCGAAGACGTGTGGATAAAGTAACATTTAAATCATGGACAAAACAAGGACATGTTCATTAGCTCATTTTTTCCAACTGGAAGCAGAGGGACCGAGTTTAGCTCATCCAGCAAATATCCTTCAGCTGTTGCTTTGTGTTCAGCTGTCTTCAAATTCATGTACATACAGGGAATGTCCCCATAACAACAATTTATCCTAAAATAGATTCAACAAGCATGTCCGTTTGCGAATAAAATAGACAACACATGCCAAAATAAAGACAATTAAATAAGAAAAAAACTTGGCAAAGAAAACTCAAATAGTATTGCATGTAAATATTGTAGAAAATTCTTAAAAATAGTCTAGGTTACTACATAAGTACTGAAGTCGTCACAGCCAAAAGTGCAGAGGTCCATAAATAAAAGATTGACTGTGGGTAGACAGTGGAGGGACGTCCCGTGAACCTTTCCGACCCAAATACAAGGGACTGAATGAGGCCTGGCCTCAGGTCGGAGTTCATGATCTAGGAGTTCCCACATCGAGGGGAGGACACAGAGGTCGGTTTGGTTCCCGCTCACACAGTTAAGTCCCAGGATGCACGGCCTGAAGGTAACGGAGGCACAGCAGTTCACTTTCCACCAGATGATGGGTCAGTTTGGTATCGTAGCATTCTGTTATGACGTTTGCCCCTTGTTTGAACAGTCACAACATATTAGTAAAACAATAACACCAAATTATTACCTGGATACTAGTCCATACCGGAAGAAGCCGCAATTTTGCGCAATGGCTCAGTTTTAGTCACAATTGAGTTCAATTTCAGCATTGTTTAAGTCCTGGTTTAGTCTGTTTTCACACAATTTGATGAAAAAATACTGTAATATAAAAAATACTAGTAATATATATCACAAGATCCAAAACCTCAAATATTGCGCTTTATTTCCCCTCATATTGTGCAGCCCAATTGGTCATGATTTAATATATTAGTATTATTAGATGGAGAGCAGGGCCCGGTATAACTGTACTACTATTTGTAAAATTATTTTCCAGTGAACCAATCAGAAAATTCTATTCTTAGGTGGATAAGCATTTGCAAACCATAAACAGATTTAATAGAAAAAATCTGCCGTAAAACAGTTTTTAAGGCAGATTCCACCGTGGTATCAATCTGTAAGGCCGTGTCATATGAACTCAAAATATTAGCCAGATTGGTTTTAATTGGCATCACTTGGAGGAGGGCAGAAACCATGGTGACATACTGTAAACATAATAGCCACGAAACCAAAAGCAGATTAGTTTTTAGACCTGGACAACTCTGAGAAAGTAAAAATTGGAATAAACCCCACCTTTTTTATGGGAAATCTGTGATACATACAAAGCTCTGGGGCATGTTCCTTTATCAACATAAAGTGACTAAATGACAGGCCTTTGCCTCCGTTAGCTGACATTAGCTTGTGATTTGTTTTGTTTTATTATTTCAGTAGGGCTTACACAAATCAACACATCTGTTCTCTCGTGTTTCAAAGGTCAGTTCTTCTTGTAAACAAAGCCCACACTTTATTCAACTTAACAGTGTTTCAGACTATGCAAGAACGTTTACCTTCCCACCCTCAAAAGCAGACGTTACCCATGGCGTTTGCTAACGATTTGACCTCCAAGAATGCCACATGAAAAACCATACCAAACTGACACATCACATGGCAGAAAAATAACTTTTGGAAGCAAAAGTGGGAAAAGAGACAGAAATAGGGCACATAAGGTGACAAGGAACCAAAGTGTCACTTCGGAGACACGTTTTACAATGAAATCTGACAGACCTTTATCACAGAGCAGTCGAGAATAGGCAACAAAACTGTGTATTAAAGCTATAGAGGTTTAGTGGATGGAGGAGGTCTTTCAACACAGTGACTGTGTGTGTCCAGCTTCGAGGGGCCACAGGAACTAACGCCGCGGGAATCGAAAAAAAGTCAGAAAGGGGGGGGGGGGGGGGGGGTTGCAAGGTTCCAAAATCCAGTCTCACAAAGCTGGTTCTGGTTACTCAAAGACCATTGAAGAAACGGCCAAAGACCTAAAAGGAGCCTAATGCAAGATATAGCAGTTGGCAATGCGTTTCGTGGCTGCATATTTAGACAAAAATCAGCATATACAGTGAAAGGCACTAAAATATCGAAATAATGCCACAATTTATAAATAAACTAGCTTTTACTGCTAATTGTAAACAGCTTAAAAGCACAGCAAAATACAGTCCTGAATATGCCCTTAGTAAAATGTGATCTTAGTGGACATTTGTGCTCTGTTTGCAATAAAACTAATGTTATTGCCTGATATGAACGATTTCTAAATAAACACCTTTTTATTTAATTTGACAGTGACATTAGCAGTAATCACTGCATGCAAATTAAACAGTATGGAAGCCAGCTAGAACACAGTAGTGGATTGAAAAGGTCTCTGCAAATGCAATTAAAAACTCCCCGAGAGAGAGATTGGGTAACAACAAGAACAGCCGCATCATTCGTCTAATTAAAAGCTTTAAATCTCCACTGGGGTGGAAGCAAATGGATAAAACCACATTGAGGTTTACAGTGAAGCTGCACTGAATTAGGCAGTTGATAAAAATAAATCTAGTTAATTCAATTACACTCTTTTTCTAAATTCACTTAGTGTCCAGACCGACTAAAATCTTTAACAGACTGATATGCAGCATAACCAAGAAGAGATTTTTCTTTACAGGGAGATTACAAACTCATCGACTATTATGAATTAAAATAGATAGTAAATTGTTTGATATGTTTCTCAAAATAGTATTTCCTGTCAGATCTATTGGTGAAAAGAGACATCACACTTAATGTTTTAGCCCTTAGTTTCTGTATGGAGAAAATAAAGTTTGTCGGAATCATCTCTAAACAACATATACTGTGCTACTTCTTGACCATACTACTAAGTAGATCTTTCCCAGCAGAGATTAGCGTTCAGTTTAATAAAAAAAAAAAAACAGCCAGCTTTGTGAGAGTGGATAATCAGTGCGGAGCCTGATATTAGCAAGCCAAAGCCTTGCGAGACACTGGCAGGCGGTTGCTAAGCTGCTGTTTTAGCATACATTTCTATTAGCGATGCTCTCTGAAGAGCTTGGAAGCGCTCCACCGTTAATTCACATACTTGAAAAGTACTCGAAGAGCCCCATTCAAAGACAACTCCGGAGTGGCGTCTCTCAAAAGCACAACACGGCGCTAAAACTAGAGCTAATGAACTTGAGTAAATACCTCACCTGATGCTCCCTCTTCAACACAGAGTCTATCATCGCTACGATAAAGAAAACACATGACCAAAAGGACCATACAGAAGATGTGAAGACAGTAGACAAAGAGAAGCAGAGATGTACGCCATTGTTAAGACAATACTGGATATTCAGGCATCCCAATTAACACTTGCGTCCCCCAGGGGAGTTATGGAGGGGGGTGGGGGGTGGGGCTGACCATGGCTAACCCCCCGCACGCTGCAGTTGAAGAAAAGGCACTAGAGCGGGGCTGTGGCTATAGCCGTAGAAAAAGTAAAAGCGATATATACATTCATAGCTCGCAATCTGGGAATAAATACACACAATGCACTTGGTAGAAAAATAAAAACTTTGAAAAGCGTGGCCCCTATTTGTATCACCGCTTCTTTTTTTTGTGGGGGTTTTGTTTTGGAAGGGGGGGGGGGGGATTCAGGGAGACAACTATGGCTACTTTTCACGGCTTATTATTATTATTTAACCGGCCGCCTCCCTTGACCCCTAACCCGCCAGCTCTAAAAGGCAGTAGAGATCATGCATTACTGCCAGTATGAGAGGGAGGGAGGGGGGGGAAGAAAACGAGGGAGGCGGGGCAGTAGCGCGGTGGGCAAGGCTCAACTTTCAGTGCGAGGAAATCCAAACATATGTTCAGAAGTCACATACTCGGCTCAGTATGTGTACAGGCACGGCTGAGGCGCAGGCCACTGCTGCTGCTAGCATCGCAGACCAAAACAAACAAGCCGTAACAAGTGATGAGCTAACAACTTCTGGCTGATTTTCATTCACTTTTCTGTGTAAAGAAAGGGACAGTGCTGACATAGCTGCTAAGATTTATGGGATTCCTAGCACATTCCATTATAATAAACTAATGGAGATTTTTAAAATGTAAAGTACTGGAGATGTTCATATAAAAGAATCTTTCCTTATAACTTATGCTGCCTTACATTTGATCAGCGGCTAGAACTTCAAGCTGGGAAAGCCATTTTTCTTTCCTGTTCCAGTGGTCAAGTTGGAAAGTGTAATGACAGTGGGACAAATACAAATAATTTAAATAATTTAAATATTAACCATTTTAATCACCCAAACAGTGTGCTTGAATCACTCACTGTAATAAATTATATTACGGTCAATTAATAAGGGCAGTTAGCTCTTGTTGTCATTAGCCAGTTAGCATCATTAGCATCACAGAGTAAATATTGTTTAAAGAATAAAGTAGTGGTTTGATTTACTTAAGACAGAAGGGTCTTGAAATCTACAGGTCAGAACTCTGAAAATCAGACTTCTGGGGACAACTGGAAATTATGACTGCAAATTAGCAAGCAAGTAATTAAGCTAGCAAGGCAGTTAGTTAGCATTTCTGTGACACCCTGAAAGTTGTGAATGCTCATAAACCCATCCCTGAGAAGGACTGGGATGTTAGAAATACGTTTGTTGGGAAAGGGTTTGCACCACAGCTAACAGTTTAAACTTTCATTATAGTAAACTTAAAAACAGGTACAGGGCCTTTAAGCCACAGTAGCTGTAAATTGCACTTCAGCCGTTGAGCGCAAACGTGAATTGTATGAATCCTCCCTAACTCATTATGAAATATTAGCTCAAGACTTGAGACTAAAATATCCAATCAGTTGCTTCAAGTGCCATGTAAACATACCGAGTCAGTAGTGTCTAAGGACTTGGCCAGCTGTTAGCGCTTGTGCTTCGTGAACAAAACCACAAAGGCAACATCATCTTTGCACGAGCCTCGGCCTCTTGTACTCACACTCACGGGGCTTTAAGGATCTGCCGGCAGAGAAATGAGCTCCAGCTGACGGCAGGGGGAAGGGCCAGAGCAGTTCAGCCCAGGGAGAGGCAGTGTGAAGAAGGGATAGAGAAGAACAAGGCTAAAGACGAGACAAGGAGAGCGAGTAGGGCTGCACAATAGTCGATCATTTTGTTTATAACCAAATTTAAGCAGCTTTTTGCCATTTAGGTAGTTATAGTTTTAGCCATGGACTCTCACATTGTTTTCTTATTCAGTCAGGTTATCAATTACAAGATAAATTGTTAACTTATCATCAATTCAAACACATTATTAAAACCATTATATTTAAAAATTGCGAATGCATGTTGTTTCAAACACATTGTGCAGCCCTAGCGTGGGATGAATTCCTCAGCGCCGCAGACACTTAAAAATAAAAACAATATTCAGTAAAAAAAAGAAAAATCCTAGTTTGTCCTTCTCGTTTTCTTCACTTAGTTCCTGCAGTCCCCAAACGCAGCACGAAGGCGTCTCCATGTGTGCTTGTTGGTCGGGTTTGTGTAGGTGTGTTTTAGTCTTGGTTTAGGCCCGCGGTGCCGCTCTGGCGTCCTGTCACGTGGCCGTGGCCTCCAGGTAGCTCTGTAGTTTGCGGACAGTGGATTCATCAAGTGAAAAGAGGTCAAAGTCAAAGGTGGTGTTGGTCACGTTGAAATGTCCCGTCTCCTCGATCAGGTTTACAATCTGACCATGAGAAGAAGAGATTTAGGAGGGCATGACTTTATAAACTCACATATCTAAACAGCTCATTTACACTGAGTACATTATGTTCACGGCCCATTTTACGCACATCTACCAAAACAATAGAATTTATATGAAATTAAGCTGGTGGTTTACGCCAGTGTGTCATGTCACAGTCACAACTCCACAGCAGGAATACGTACGTAGAGATTATATTTTTGACGGATGCCGCAGCATTATCAGTGAAGCAGAACACGTTGTTTTTTTCCACAGCGCAGGACTTTGGTTATCACGCATAAAGAGCGATGTGCCAGACAAAGGAATGAACCTTCACATTACTGTCAAGGTGGAACCCCTTCTCTGCTGATATGAGCGAGCTAAAATTGGGACGGTCTGTCCAGAGTCACCGCGCACTGCGACACAGCACGGCTTTTGACTTTTTCTCTTACTCAAGTAAAATCTGACACTTTAGGGGCCGAAAGCATGTTTGTTTCAGACCTGAAAAGTGGTAGTAAAGAGAGAGTGGAGGAGAAAGGAACACATATCAACAGCTGGGAGACACAGAGAAATGGCCTAAAGCTGAAGTTAAAGATCGAGGAAATGGAAATAAGCCTCCGCATTGCATTATTACATGGCCTATAAAAGACGTACCGGACAATGTGTAAACTAAAATGCGTGTCATGACTGTGCGTAAGACGGTCCGTGGACATAACGAACTCAGTGTAAATGAGGTGTAACACTCACCTGTTGTAGAACATTGCGCTCCCTTAAAGCCATGAGTCTGCGATGAAGGTCTACTAACTCTTCAGTATAAGCCTAGGAACACAGATATGTTAATATAAAATTAACTTTATAAGGGAATTTGATTTGAGTTTTCTTGTGTTGTAAACGGATATTTCTGCGGAGGCTAGTAATATTCAGTTACATTTACTCTTCATGTATTATTCAAGTAACTGTAGTTCTTGCAGTAGTTTTGTCACAGT
Source organism: Proterorhinus semilunaris (assembly GCA_021464625.1). NCBI lineage: Eukaryota > Metazoa > Chordata > Actinopteri > Gobiiformes > Gobiidae > Proterorhinus > Proterorhinus semilunaris. The sequence goes on from CM038351.1 coordinate 28,407,328, forward strand.
ACTTCTTGCATCCACTCGAGTCTAAATATTATTTTGACGTGACGGTACTCTCAACGTTACTCTTACTTGACCAGGCAGGGAAAAACGTACAGCTCAAAAGCTCCCACAAAAAATCATTTATTGCTCACCAAAAGTGCCGTTTCACTCTTACTTGAGTAAACATAATGGCTATTCAACCCACCTCAGCATTTCTGAGACCTCCTGAACAAACAGAAATGGCTTAGCTTGTCAATATTCTCCAAACCTTGTGTTCACACCAATGCAAGAACAAAGCAGATTAGCCCTTGTTCTGCAGAAAGGTCGTTGTGAATAAACACTACTGTAAGCATGGTGTCTGACTGCATTCACTACGCGCAAGTAAAACAGAATTTGTCCATGCAATAAAATAAAGAAATAAAACTTGTCACAATAATTACCACGGTCACTTCTTGCTAATCATTTGAACCAGTTTTGTGAGGATAATGGGGTTATTCCGTCATCTAAAGTCCATTTGCCTGCTGATAGTTTTACATATGTTAGTGAGGATGAATGAACATTTTTTATGGAGCTATCTACAACTGATCAGATACCTTTTAGGATGGAAATTAATTTTCAGGCTCTGCCTTTGACAGCAAATCATGACAATAAAGTAGTTACGTGGACTGGACCTCTCTTACAAAAGAGAAAATTGTATCCTATTGTGTGCGTACAGAGAGCCTTCTTGGTAACATCTACATGCCTAGTGAAGCAGCCACGTGTGGAGATAGTCTGTGCCGGCGCCCTGAACAGATTCAAGCAAAGGTTTTCACACATTCAAAGTTAAAAAGAAAGTTAAACCTGGATGGAATACGCATGTGGCTGAATTTCATACAAAAGGCACGTGAGGCATTCATTGAGATCATATTGGCAGGAAGACCAAAATTTTGGCCAGTTTTTGAGCACAAAAAGGTCACCAATGCTCAATATAAATATGCTCTTCGTTACATCATAAAAAATGAGCAAACAACGAAAGCTTATTCAATGGCCAGAAAACTGCAGTGTAACAATGCATTTGAGTTTTGGAAAGATTTCAGGGCCTTGAAAACTAAGGTTTGCTTGCCATGTGTGGTTGATGGCATCTCTGGCACAGGTAATGTATCGGAACTGTGGCGGCAACATTACACTATGTTATTTAATGGTGTGTAGAGTGATCCTCATTGTGTTGATGATGTTGATAGCTCAGAAGCCATCTTACAATGCCTTGCGAAAGTACTAATACACTTTGAACTTTTGCACATTTTGTCATGTTTACAACCATAAACAAAGATTTTATTTTGAATTTTTTTACTGAAAGTTCACACACAAGTAACAGACAACTGTGAAGTGAAAGCAAAATGATACATGAGTCTGTTAATGCAACCAAGTGCCCCAAGATAACTCTGGAGGAGCTGCGACGTACTGCCGCTGAGCTGGGGGAATCTGTACATGGGACAACTATAAGTCGTACTCTGCACAAATCTGGCCTTCATGGACGAGTGGCAAGAAGAAAGCCATTATTGAAAGGAGGCCATAAGAAATCCCGTTTGAAGTTTGCTAGAAGTCATATGGAGGACACAGCTACCATGTGGATGAAGGTGCTTTCTGTCCTTCTAATTTGACAGAGCTTGAGTTGTTTTGTAAAGAGGAATGGGCTAAAATGTCAGTCTCTAGATGTGCAAATCTTGTAGAGTCATACCCCAAAAGATTTGCTGCAGTTATTGCAGAAAAATTGGGTTCCACAAAGTATTATTTCATGCTGTATGAATACTTATGCACGCCCGACTTTTCGGTTTTAAATAAAAAAAAATAATAAAAAACAGAATCATGTATCATTTTGATTTCACTTCACAGTTGTCTGTTACTTGTGTGTGAACTTTCAGTAAAAAATTCAAAATAAAATCTTTACGTTTAGGGTTGTAAACGTGACAAAATGTGCAAAAGTTCAAGGTGTATTAGTACTTTTCGCAAGGCACTGTATGTCATGATGTCCTCGAAGCTATCTCAAATTTGTCAGATAATAAAGCCAGTGGGGCAGATGGTGTCTTAGCTGTGCACTTCCAGGCTGAAAACAGCTCTTTTTACCCATGCGTATGAATTGTAATTGATTAATTTTATGTTGATGTTTTATTGATTGATTTTATCTGTTTTCTTGTCATTTTCAGCAACTGTGAAGCACTTTGAATTGCCTTGTGTATGAATTGTGCTCTACAAATAAACTTGCCTTCAAGTTTGCGAGTGCAAGGTTAGCTCCTCTGCTCTCCAGCTGCCTCACAGCTTTTTTTTTTAAGTCTATGCTCACTGTTTTATTAGTTCCGGTTTTAAAAGATAAAGCTGGGAAGATTGGCTGTTCAGACAATTAGACCAATAGCATTGGCCAGTATTGTGTCTAAAATTGTTGAAACAATTCTGCTGGACAAATATCAAAGTGTATTTTGTCTTCAGATAGCTGGTTTTAAAGCTAAGCTGGGCACAGGCATGTGTATATATGCTCTCAAAGAAATGATTGTTAAATATAAATCAAAACTCCTTTGTTTTTACGTGTTTTTAGATACCTCTAAGGCCTTTGACAGAGTTGATCTCAGGAAATTATTGATTAAACTAATTCAGAAAGGTGTTCCGAAATTCATTGTGCAGATCTTGTTCTACTGGTATGCTCAGCAAAAGATGCAGGTTAAGTGGGGTAAAAGTGTGTCTGCTCCATTTAAGGTCAGCAATAGGGTCAGACGGGGGGGATACTATCCTCGATTCTCTTTAACTTGTATCTGGATGAACTGTCTACAAGACTTAAGGCTTGTAATACTGGATGTACAGCTGGTAACCTTGTGTTAATTCATTTGTTGTATGCAGACGATCTTGTTGTGTTCAGTCCAAGCACTGCTGGGCTGCAACAGCTACTTAACATTTGTTCAAGCTATGGCCTGGAGCATGACCTTAATTATAATGCAGTGAAAGGTTTGGTTATGATCTGTAGAACCAAGGAGGATAAAAAGACACATTTTCCTGATTTGTATTTGTCTAATGCAATGCTTCATGTTTTAAACAAAATAAAAAATCTTGGGCATATATTGACAGAAGACTTGTCTGATGATGCGGACATAAACAGACAACGTAGAACGTTGTATGCCCAGGCAAACACGCTGGCGCATAAATTTGGATTTTGTACGGACAAAGTGAAAATAATGTTGTTCAAATCATATTGTACACCTCTGTACACAGCGCACCTTTCGTCAAACTATAAAAAAAAAGAACTTTGCAAAGGTTGCAGGTGGTCTATAATGACGCTCTGCATGTGCTTCTCAGGAGGCCGAGATGGACCAGTGCGCGTGAGATGTTTGTCACTGCTGGAATAAACACGCTGTAAGCCACACTGCGGATGCGTATGTACTGTTTTATATGGCGTTTAAATAAGTCTGTAAATACAGTAATTGGTTCAATGGTTGATGTCACCTGGTATAGCTGTCTTTTTAAAGTGACTGTACATTTTTGTATTTTGGTATTGGTTTGTTTATGATGTCACTCTCAAGTCCGTAATAAAGTTGAATTGATACCACTTTTATTTATTTTTGGGTTTCTAAATTAAGTCATAATGTTCATCTTGCCTTGATTCGCAGCTGAACCGTGTCCTTACTCATCAGTAAACCCCGCACACAGTTTTACCGGGGGATGCGATTTAAAAAAACATAATCCTATTTTATTGCTTCGAGTCTTGACTTTTTATCTGTTGGAAGTCATATAATCCCCAACAATGATACTCGGATGAAGTGATACATTTGAGTCCAAGATGACGTCTCCCCCCCGTAACAATATTGAAAAAGAGATATTGGCTGAAGCCATGTGAATCAAGTATCTCCCGCTGCTACATCTCGACTACATTACTGGCTTGATGCGCATGTACAGAAATTACGTGTGTATATGTGCGTGTAAAATGTGAGAAATATAAAAAAAAGTTTTGATTTACCCTTCCTACCTTGTCGTAACCCTTCTTCAGCAACTTCTCCGAGCGGAAGGTGGAGTCTGGGCTTTTTCTGCCGGACACCTGCACACACCACATCAAAGAGGAGCAACGTGAGGCAGAGGAGAATAAGTCCAAAAGATCACAGCGCTCCGGTCTCTAAAATATAACAGAGTGCTTAGAACTACAAAAGTGGGAAATAAATAAGTGTATGCATACATCTGTTGTGGTTCAAACTCATTCTTACTTTCCTAACGCATTTCCCACTTCATTTTGATTCCCATCCCTAAGCTTTGATCAGGACGATCTCAGGACGATACGCATCACGATACTCAGGGGCCAATATGTATTGCGATACAGTAAGTAATTATGATAAGTCATACGTTTACCTTAAAATATGTAAACAGAAAGCAAGTCATGTGTCCAAAGTTTATAAACCAAATGCCATTTGGGTAACACTTTATTTTACACTACAATTATACATTATACCTAACAAAATGTAATACATTGTAATCAGCTTTGTAACAATCTGTAATAACTTGTACCTATGTAGTACATACATAATGGTATAATGTGTATTAGTACTTTGCAGGTACCTAATGTGATAAGACATAATTAGGGATGGCTACCGTTAAACGGTGCCTACTTGGTACCGACCGAAAAGCTCCGGTCGGGGGTGGTATCGAAAAACAAAAATTATTTCGGTGCCAACCTTCGGTTCTTTTTCTCTCTAGACGTCAATATATGACCCGCAGCGAGTCTAAAAAAGCAACATGAACGTGTGCGGAGATAATGAGCCGCTTCAGCGCAAATGGAGCAACGCAAAACTATAACTTAAATCTATAACTTAAAGAGAAGCAAAGCTATAACGTACTAAACATTTGTAATAGAGATGGCTCAGCCGCGGTCTGCGGCAGGACTGAGCCAGGACTAAACCAGACTTACACCGTTGTAAAACCCAGAGCCAAACTAAACCAGGACTAAATCAGGACTGAATAAGAAACTTGAGGTTTTTAGGCAAATTGAAAAGCAAAACAGAGCAGTGACAACAAGAAAGACGTCTTTACCTTTAGCGACGGACCCGAGGCTGAGTTTACAACTTTACAAGCAGCTGCAGCGAGGGAAATGTTTGTGGAAAAGTGAGCGCTCACTCTGTATTAGAATTTTTTGGTACAGTTTTTCTAGATTATTAGTGGCAGAGTGAGCGCTCTCACTGTGTAAAGATCTTTGACAGGAAAGTGTTTTCGCTTCGTCAAAGCGCAGTGTGTTTAGAAAGGTTTATCCAAAAGAAACCCGTGTCCTGATGTGGGTCTGTCTATCTCTGCAGCTCAGGAGGTAATAACGTCCTTCATTTCTTTTTATCGCTGCTTAAGGGGAAATTGTGCTCAAAACACGAAGTTACAGGTGATGCTGCTGCGGCCTGTGGAGCTTCTCTTTTGCTGTTTTAGGACTTTTTCCTGAACGACACTTTTTATACACGTTATTTTAATTAAATTAAATAGGCACCGAAAAAAATTCAGTTAAGGCACCGGCACCGAAAAGCAGGTAATGGTATCGGAAAAAAACGAACGGCATTTGTGAACGCGGCCCACGATTTAAATTAAACAAATGAGAAGGATCGTCATATCGCCCAGCCCTACTTGTAAAGCGCAATACAAGTGTAAGGCATTAGTATTATTAAGTTATTACACATTGTTACAAAGCCCATTACATTGTACCAAATTTTGCAGGTACAATGTATCAAGGGTAGTGTAAAATAAAGTGTTACCAACATTTGTTGAAGTGTTAACACTGAAAAGTGCATTAACACAAAATGTAACAAAGTGCTGTGTAACTGTTACTGGAAAATAAAGGAGTGCAGGATAAAAATGCCTCCAAACACAAGTATTGAAAGTATTGCGATACTTGATAAAGTAGCAAAAAGTACTACGATCCAAATCTGATCTGTTATTTTGTCCCAGCCCTAGTAAAGACAAAATATCAGACACATCACCAAGTACACAGGAGTACGCATGTAAAGGGCAAAAAAGCCTCACTCAGTACTTGAGTAACTTTTTGAAGAAATTTTACTTCTTTAGAGTAGTTTTATCATACGGTACTTTTTTTACTTCTACTTGAGTACAATTATAATTAAAGCCGCTCGCGGCGATAAAGGCCCTCGCCCCTTGCGACCGCCCCCCCTTGCCACCGCCCCCCCTTGCGACCGCCCCCCCTTGCGAATGCCCCCACTTGTGACCGCCCCCGCCCGCTCTCGCCCAAACCTGCTCTGACCTCGGCCTTACACCCAACCCGGTTTGTTTTGCTCCTTAACGCGGCCCACTTTCGCCTGATCCTTCGTCACACCCCGGCCTCACTCTTGCCCCAGGTGCTGTAGGACTGGATCACCCACTCAAATCTGTGGGCACGCACGCGAAATTGCCTTGATTAAAAAATGATTCAGTAAATATTGCCAAACCTGTAGTAAAACCATCTGTATACATTGGGACTAGTGAGAGACAGCACATGTATCCCGATTGACCTTTGAGCGCTGTGCTTGCGCACTATGAGATTGTGATTTTGCTGATATGTGCAGCGGCCATGTGAAAAGAAAAAGCATTGGAAATGTGTCCAAGCCATGTTTGAACTGGCAACCTTTTGCACCAGAGACCAGCACACTATCACTGAGCTATACCTCCCTAACAATGATGGCCTGATGTGGACTACTTGTCTCTAAATGTCCTCACTGGAGGAGAGACGTAATTTAAGGTCATTTTTCCCCCCCTCCATTTTCCTTATTGTTTTCGACATTTCTGCCCAGTTTTGCGTAAATTGTTTCCCTACTGTCCCCCATTTCTTCTATGCATATACTATGTAGCCTTTCCTTCATACACAATCATTGTTATCCCTCCTCCCCAATGAAATGCTGAGGAAAAACATGTTTATGTAGGCCAAATCATAGGTGCCGATCCCGTGGGTGCTGCGGGGCTGGAGCACCCACTCAAATCTTTGGGCACCCAGGTGAATTTGCCCTGATTACAAAATGATTCATAATGCTTAACCTGTAAAGCCGGAAAAAGCTGTGTTGCTTATAAAATTGATATACATGCGTTTGAGGCTGTTTGTTCTGCTCGTTTAGCTCCATAGGTAGAGCGCATGGCTCATGTGGCCGGGGTTCCAGCCACGAAAGTGCTGGTTCGATCTCGACCTTGCCTTTTTTTTTGCACTAGGTAGATCTATCAAAAAATAAAAATAAAAACATGAGAAAAATGTCCAAGTCATATTTGAAGTGGTAACCTCCTGAACCAGAGACTGGTAAACAATAACCCCATACACCTGATGTGGGCTACTTTTCTCTAAATCCCTGAGTTTGATTTATGTTCCTCCCAGTAGATGCCCAGTCCAAACTACAAAAGTAAAAAAAAAAAAAAGGAAGCCATAGTTGAGCTTGAACTGGCAACCTCATGATTGGCATCCCAGTCCTCTACCTATAGAGCTAGCCAAGCTGCAGGAACCTGCGTGTGCATCTAAACTTATATCAATCTTATGAAACATCCTGCATTCTTACATTTACAGAAAACAGTAAGTAAAGAGGAAAAAGGGAGTGAAACGTAGAAAAGTGGACAATTAAATAATTGTGTTTACATAACTTGGTGCTCATTCTGGAGTTGTATCTGACTCAGAGTGCAGCAGCCCATGCGAAAAGAGAAAGCATTAGAAAAGTTCCCAAGCTGTGTTTGAACTGGCAACCTACTGCACCAAAGACCAGCACTCTATCACTGAGCTATAACTCTGTGTCACAATGGGACGAATATGGGCTAATATTCTCTAAATTAGGTCCTAGGACGCCACTGGAGGGGAGAGGTAATTTCCGGTCAAGCTCCCCCCTCTCCATTTTCTCATTTCATGTTTCATTTATGTTCTTTCCTGTAGGTGGCCAGTAAAAAATCAAATAAAAACATAAATACAAATAAAAAGTAAAAGAAGGTCAAGGTTGGAATTGATCCGGCAACCTTGTGATTGTGAGTCCAGAACTCTACCCATGGAGCTAAAGTTTTAATGAGGGTGACCATAGGTGCCGATTCATGTTCTTCCCAGTAGTTGCCGAGTCAAAAAAAATAAAAATAAAAAAGACTCAAGGTGAGAATTGATCCGGCAATCCCATGGTTGGGAACCTATCACTTTACCCATGTAGCTACACAAGCAGATTTATTTTGCAGCCGAAATGTGAAATATCTTGTGAAACGGCATGTGGTACAACGTGTGGGTCATTGCCCCGTTTTGAATGAGGGTGGGAGCATAGTCGCCGATTCAGGTTCTTCCCAGTAGGTACTGCTTAAAAAAATAAAAAAAGTCATGGTGGGGATTGAACCGGCAATATAACGGTGGGAACCCTGCACTCTACCAATGGAGCTACACAGGCTTACACAACAACACAGCGATTTATACATAAATCTTACGAAAGTTTTGCACTCGAGCGTTCACAAGTCGAAATAGCAGTTCAGACAGTATTTATTGAAACATTTTTAATTAGGGGTAATACCCCGGGCGGCCAACGATCTGAAAAGGTGCTCCAGCCCCGCAGAACTCTGGATAGATGAAGGAATACTTTGGTGAGAGCCACATAGTACGAGGAACATGCAGAGACGGACAGGAAACAGCCTAAGTGAACTCCCTGTGACTGTAAAGTCCAAAAAACCTCAATTTGGAGGCAAAAACGCCCAAATTAAAGCTTCTTTCTGTCACAGAGGGGTAGTATATCTACGTATGAGTCTAAAAGTGTGGCTTTTGTGAATAAACGGGGTATTTGGGAAAATTGACGATTTTCATGAGAAACTCTGACAGTGGCAACTCTGACAGAGGCTACTATGCTGCCAGAAGAAGAACTCTGGCTATTTCCACGGAGGATGGGCGGGCCACTTTTGGCGGGCCACTTACAAGCCACTTAAAAGACAACTTAAACCAGCAGGTGGCGCTGTTCTCACACTTTGAACAGGCTGTATAAGTGGACTGGTTACTTGTACCCCCACATGTTATACATTTTCGGAAAGCTCACACTAAGGCGGGCGCGATCCCTATGACGGGGAAGGCCTGTGTGATTATTTTCACAACTCCATACCATCCCGATTTTTTGATTGGAATTTTTCAAGAAAAAACCTTGAAGGGGGCGCCAGTGGGTCATTTTTGGCGATAGTGGCTGCGTTTGCACATGGTTAGGTCCAGCTCGAGAATGTGCACGTGCGCCGTATTGGGTCCGTTGCAATCCCACAAAGTCTGTGAAAGATATGAGACTTTGAATTTTGTTGAAAATGGCCTTTGAGTTGCGGCCTTGTCATGACCACGCCCGATAATATTTCCAAAATTGAAATGAGGATTTGGAAAGCCACATGGGTCTGGGACATTTTGGCCAAAAATTGAAGCTTTTGATTGAAAACTCGGGGATCAGGGGTCACAAGTTCAACAGGTACGATTTTGAAGGTTCGAGGTTTGGGCCAAGATGGCCGACTTCCTGTAGAGTTTAGGCCGGGCTCATAATATATTTTTTGACATGTCCTGACGTGGTCTATGACCCTGGCCAGTGTCACCTTTGTACCATGACATTTTTTGCCACCGGGCTCTCATTGACTCAATGTAAACTGCCTGTTTGAGGGGGCGCCACTGAGCCATCTTTGATTATTTTCTCTTGCCAACGCCACCCAAAATTAGACCTCCCGGAGCACTAATTCCTGATACCTGTTACTTGTGTATCGGTCCACGTTTGCTATTTGAATTCTTGCGTTTTCCCTTTTTTTTTACGATTTTAATTAGTCCCTCGCCGGGCACTTCGTGTCCGTTGCTCGGGCCTAATAAAGCATCTGTACTGAGTAAAATTATTGTGTTCCACTGTGAGTAAATCTTTAAGCAGCAAATGCTTCATTTTGATCTGTAAAATGCACTGGTCTTGTGCACCTTGTTCTTTTTTCATTTTGCTTTTCTGTATTTTCATGCCATTTTCTGGGAATTATATTTGTAAATATCACAATTTCCACATGATTTTATGAATTGTTTCACATTCACATTGACAGTTACTCTACTCACAGTTAACATAACTATAATTAACATACTTTTTTACTCTTACTTGAGTAAATATTTTGGCTACTCTACCGATCTCTGGTCCCGATAAACACAGTTAAATGGAGTAAATGTGAGGCTTTATTCACTTCTGCAGCTATGGTGCTTAGATGTGGCTACTTGAAGCAAAAATCTTAAGTGTAATTGTGGCTTATGAAGCGGCTTTTGGCACTCATATTTCATGTGATGGACTCTATTACACAACAACATCCTAAAAGTTAATTGTCCCCTTTAATATAAGTTCTGTCTGAGTTGTTGTTGTTTTTTTTTACATAGAAGCACACTTTGAATGGAAACAGGAAGTGAAGACAAACATGCGTGAATAAAATACTAGAATAGCTGTAACACAAAGTTAATGTATTTTGCATGTCACGAAGACTTCAGAGTTCACCGCTGTGTGGCACTCGTATGCAATTAACTTTCATCCAAAAACTTTCACATATCCCATGAAATTGTAAACCCCTATTCTGAAATGAAAAAACCTGCGTCCCAGAGTGGAGGTCAGTGGAACAAATTATTGTAAATACATTTAAATGGGCTTAGGACATAGATACAAGTTAATAAAGCAGTTGAAATGTAATATGAGCCGAGGTTGAGGTTATAATGTAGTAGTCATGTCCAATGTGTGTTTTCCAGTCTTCTGCTCACGTTAGGCAGTGTCAAAGTTCTGGAAACGTATTTTTGAGGTTACAAACCACCTCTAACCTTTGAATCTTATGGGAAATATTCTGCATAATCCAACAATAACACATACAATCTTTAAAAAAAACAAAAAACATAATTTAACCAAGAAAGTCCCACTGAGTTTAATAATCTCTTTTTCAGGAGAGTCCTGGCCCCAGGGAGAACCCATTGTACATGTTTTTAGTGGTAGGAGGAAGAAACCTACGCAGATACTGGGAGAACATGCAAACTCCACAGAGAAAGGCTCCGTCCAGGCTCCGCCCGATATTTAATATTGGCTAAGACTTCAATTAATCTCGAAATAGAGAAATCAACTTTGAGTTTCCATTGGTTTCATAGTTATATTAGTTATTATATTTTTGAACAGGACATGATTTAGGTTAAGATTTACGATAAACTGCGGCTTCGTGCCATGTGGATACAGCGTGGGCTAACATGGCTATAACAATAAGGCGATATGTTGTACAACTCTTTTGTAAGAATAAAAAGAAATAAATTGAACATCAACATAATAACAAAGGGGGTAATCTGAGAAGGATGAACAATTCCTGTTTGAGGAAACTGCAGCTTCTGTTGGCCTGAGAATATTGTGGCAGCTTGACACAAGACGACATTTAAGAGGAAAAGTGGTGTCAATGCCATTTTGTGCCGCGGTAAAGAATAGCGGACAATAGGGTAAAGTGAGAGGTTTGTGCGACTCACTTTGTTATTGGAGGAGGTGTGTTTGTGAGGAGGCGGGGCGGGGTCTCGGCTGGGGCGGTGCGACCCGTCGCTGCTGTCACTCTCACTGTCCAGGCTCAGGCTGACGGGACAAGAAAGGGCACAGGTCAAACAACACTGACAGGCAGCCAACACAACCCACCGTCCCATGCTAAAGGCCAATCAATCAATCAATCAAATTTTATTTGTATAGCGCCTTACAACAGCCAGAAGGTGCCCAGGGCGCTTTCCAGAATAGAAATAAAAGATATAATAGACATCAATAAAAACACAAATGTACATAAAAACAGCAGTCGAGTCAGTGGCTATGCATCAAAAGCTCGTCTGAAAAGATGTGTCTTCAACTGTGATTTAAAAAGACTCAACTCAGTGATGTTTTGAAGCTGTACCGGAAGTGCGTTCCACAGCTTTGGGCCTTGGACGGCAAAAGAACGGCCTCCAAACTTTATGTATTTGAACTTGGGGATGACCAGGGAGGTGTGTTCAGAGGAACGCAGAGTTCTGGCTGGTTGGTAGACCGTTACTAAGTCGGCGAGGTAGGCCGGGGCCAGGCCATTGATGGCCTTGAACACAAACATCAAGACCTTAAACTCCACCCTAAACCGCACTGGGAGCCAGTGGAGAGAGAAGAGGACAGGGGTGATGTGTGAGCGTCTGGAGGTGTTGGAGAGAAGACGGGCTGCTGCGTTTTGTACCAGTTGAAGCCGATTGAGGAGTGATTGGTTAAGTCCAGTGTAGAGGGCGTTACAGTAGTCTATCCTCGAGCTGATGAAGGCATGAATGGCTTTTTCAAGGTCGGCTCGGGACAAGAATGGTTTGATCTTACTGAGTAGCCTTAGCTGGTAAAAGCTCGCTTTCACAACTGCACTTATCTGTTTGTCAAAAATCATACTGCTGTCAAAAATAACACCCAGGCCAGGCGCTTTTATTCAGCTCCTGATAGACACTTGCACTTAAGACACTGCTGGTTCCTCTTATCTTGTTTTAGGAAAGCTAGTAAAATATTCTGCACACGTACAGTAATACGTGACCTTTTAATATTGATGGTTTCTTATTTAAATGTTCCATGTAATACCTTTTCATTCCAATTCAACGCTGCCCTTGAACACATATAACATTTTTGACATTTATTGTGAAAAATATTTTGTGTCACACGTTTGGACACATGACTTCCAAAATAAATATCAGGAGAACTTAATTTCAGGGGAATTTCCGTTGAAATTCTGAACAGCATCTTGTTATTGCCTAAAGCTGTAGAAAAATCGTTCTTGAAAAGGCCCGGGCTGATACATTCAGGCTCAGATCCACTGGTGGATAATTACTATATCGAGTTATCGCTCGATAAGTAAAATGAAGGACGATAACATTTTTAGTCTCGATAAATGCATGATACAGAAACATGAACGCTATCACAGCGCTGAGTGAGCGGAGCTTCCATCCAATCCGTCTCCCTGTACTTAAAGACAGCATTGAGCACACCAGCCGTGTCCCCGCATGTATCCAGATCATTTATAGATCAGCGCTGCTTTTGGAGAGAGGCGGGGTGTAAACAAAGTGCCGTGCTACTACGGAGCTGCTGATTCCGACACTTTCTGTGAACTTTATCGCGGAGCAAGAGGGACTCGTGTGAAAACATTTGGAATTCCAGCCAAAAGAACTCATCACGGAGAGAATAACAACATTAATGCAACTGCAGGTATGTCCATGAGAACGAAACAAAACCCCCGCCCAGTCAGTGTATCAGAGCTAATCAGCGCTACTGTTAGCGAGAGGAACCCGAGCGCTTTAGTCACTGTCCAAATACAAGCGCGATAGTCCTGAGAACATTACTCAGTGCTTAGGTCTATGTTACTGTTCAAAAGCCAGAGAAATGCTGCCGCGGTTTGACAAACAGTCAACAAGTTTCCCAAAAAAGCTGCTTCACTCCGACAGCCGTGTACAGGAGGTTATATTTTAAAAGGAAAGGAAAAAGAACACAACATGTGGCTACTCTACTTTTGCAGTAATACAGTATTATCTGAATCCATACATTTAATATAGAAGTCACAAGTGAGTTTTTATCAGGAAATATTGAACCAGAATAATGCAGATGAAATATCAATATTATTGTTATTGGGATATTTTTAAAGATGATACTGTAATGTTAAAAGGTTGAGAAGCACAGATGGAAACAGTGTCCTAGAATATGTCAACCCTTCTAGTTTGCACTTTGTTTGGTATAAGGTGTTAATATTGAATGTCAGAAGTTCAATACATTTCAATTAAAATAGTTGCTTACAGTTTTTTTTTATTGCCTACAGTATTTGCATTATACTCAATATTATCGTTTATCGCGATATTTTCTGAGACGATATATATATATATATATATATATATATATATATATTTTAGTATGACTGTCACTGTCATACTAAAAAGTGTGTAAAGAAAAAAACAACACAGCCACTGTCTGATACCGCTCCATTTTGTAAACAAAAGACGGAACAGGAAGTGGAGTTTAATCGACCAATCAGAGAAGTGTGTTTCTTGTTCACCGTTTTCCTGTGGAAGGTTTTGATTCAGCGCCCCCAGAGGCGTGCAGAGGAAATGCATTTAGAATGTTGGTTCGATTGATAAAAAAATTAAAAATAAATAAATAAAAAGAGTTGTGAGCGCAAACTGAGCCAGTTGGGAAGCTGAAACAATGATGCAACTTTGGTCCCCAATCGAACCAAGTCCCAGGTGTGAATGCGACCTCAGTCTCTGACCAACCAGAGCTCAGACACTCAGCACAGCAGACAGGGAAGGGAAACGCTACAAGAACACACCTCAGTAAAACAACTGATCTTTCAGCAGCAGATACAGTTACTAAACACACAATGACGTCAGAACATATCCAGGCTAATGTCAGCAAGTATTCAGAATACAATACTCTAATATGTAACAAAATACATTTTAAAGCAACTACTCTGTATTCTGTAACTAAATACAATTTCAAAGCTCGACACCGGAGACGGGATTATTTATCGTTTGCTGAAGATGATTTTATTTGACTTAAACACCTGCAGTCATTGCAGGTTGGAAACTGAGACCATTACAATGATATGATTGTAATTCATTTTGCAGCCCTATTTCCCGCCTAGTATTTCTGAAAAAATGCAGTTGCTGATGAGGTGAATTTATTAGAAAATTAAGATTTCTCTTTAAAAGGATTTTGCTAATGGCCACAAATTGCTGCCCCACAGTCCACGCAGTTTAAAACATCAGCAGACTGACCGGGAGTTGCCTGGGTTGGTTTTGACGGGGGTTTCCTCTTCTGAGCTGCTGTCATCGTCATCCGACTCCTCCGACTGGATCTCCTCCACCATTGATCGCAGCGGGCCTGGGGCGAAACACAGGCCGAGTGGGTAAACAGACTTCTCAGGTTAAACGGCCCGACAATAGAAGATGAATGAATGTTGTGAATGCATGAATGTTGCGTCAAAGGCGGCGGGGAATTTACCTTGTCCTGGTTTCTGACCGGGCTCAAAGTCCGAGTCCGAGCTGGAGTCTGAGCTGGAGCTGGAGCCCGAGGGACTGGAGGGGGCCGACTGCTGCGAGACCAGAGTAAAGTGAAGAAAAATGTAATTCACGGCTACTTTAAAGAACTAAAATCATCCTAGTATTGAGTGGTGATATATTGGAATCACAAATTATAGTTTATTGCAGTTTATCGACATATTGTGAGGTTCTCGTTATCGTGAGCCACGTGTATCGTATCGTGAGGTACCCAGATGTAAAAAGTGTATGGTCAGATTTTGAGGAACGTAAATCTGACCTCTGACTTGGACGACGCCTCGTCGTCAGAGTTGGACTCCTCGGACTCCTGCAGTTTCTTTGCCTCTTTGATTTCCTGCGCGTCGTTCTTGCCTTTGACCCAGCGGCCCTTGTCTTTGGGGGGTTTCTTCTCGGCATAGGGCTGTCCCGCCGCGGATGATGAGGACACCCGTGGGGAGGACCCAGTGAACCCTCCGCTCCCTGCCCCCTTGGGTCCCTCCGAGCTTCCCTTCTTCTGCTTCTTGTTGCTGGGCTTTGGGGACTCCACAGTGGAGGGTCGTTTCCCTGGAGCTTTGGCCTCTCCAGAGCCTCCCCCGCCTCCCCCTCCTCCGCCGCCACCGCCCCCTGCCCCAGGACCCCCGCCCTTTGGGGACATACCCTCCATCTTTGACTCCTTCAGCGTGAGTTTGGGCTCCTTGAAGGCGGCTTTGGGCAGGACCTTGACCTCATCCTTGACTTTTACGTCGGTGGGCTTTTTGGATGAAGAGGAGGGGTCCCGGCTGCTCTTGCTGCTCCCATCTCGGTCAGAGTCTTTCGACGTGGCTTTGCTCTCAGAGTCTTTCCGAGGGCGTTCGCGGTGCTCCTTGGTCAGTTTGTGCGGCTTGGGACCTTTGCTGCTGCCACTTCCTTCTTTGCTGGGCTCCTAATATATAAAACAACAAAGTACACGCGACTTTAAAAAATGGCGTAATTTCCTCATTAGTAAGATCCATTTTATTGCTTAGTAGAAGATGGCAGTTAGTTTACCCTTCAACAAAAACAACAAATAAAAAATACCCAAAGCACTGTTGGCTTCCACTTCAGCTGACACATTTTCAATACTTTCACCAGATCTCCAGTAACTACAAAATTAATCTGAACATGAACCGTAAAAAGTTCTTTATATGGAACAGAAACAAAACCAGGACATGTTTGTTTTAACAACAGAGCTCATCTGTGTGGCAGACATTACAGGATGTTCCTGCTGTTGGCAGAGGACCAAGAACTATGTAAAACACACTCAATTAGCTTCCAAGTAGTGAGGAAGAAAGTGCACTCTGCATGGGAGTCAGCAGGCCATTATTCAAATGCAAGTTTACAACACAGACTTAATGTGAGATGTACTCTTTGGTGATGGACTTCGTGATTTTAAAGGGATGGGTTTCTTTCTCATAGGTTTGTGTGGACAGTGACAGTGAGCCAAGTCAATGAGAGAGCTTACTCTAGCCAATATAGTCAACACTTAAAACGTGCTTTATGACCCATTTCAGATAAATAGGCAGCTCACCTTTGAGATAAATAGGCAGCTCACCTTTGACACATGAGAGGTCTTTGTCTTCTTGGGGTCTGAAAAGGCAGAGAGGGGGATTGTGGGTAATATGGGATAGTCTGGACTGGGTCTTGACACGGCTTCTGCGCCCTCTGGAACCACCAACACCTGCAATGAAAGTCACAACGCAAATACAATGAGTAAATAGGGCTGTGCAATACAATTGCGGTGGCACAAATACTCTTTATACATTTAGTTCCATTTCATTCCTCCTGACCGTGCTGTAAGCACTGAATGTTCCCTTCGCGCATGCGTAGTTCGAGTAGTTAATACCAAATGAGTCACACCTGTGACCCTGGAGGTAATATCTTCCCCCGTCATCCGGGGGAATATATTACCAACATTTTTTTGTTGGTCTTCTGCCCTTGGAGGTCTGTGTAGCTAACGGTGTTAGCCATTTTTTTGTTGCTAGTTTTGAAGTCCAGTTTGCTACCAGAGTTGGCCTTTTTTCCTTTTTGGTATTTCGCTATTATTGGTGACGGTAGCGTTCACGCCCCCTCTCCCAATTTTAGCCCGTTTTCCGCCTGTCGGCCGGCCTGCTACCTGAGTTGGCCTTTTTCTGTTTGGCGTTTCGCTTTAATTGGTGACTGTAGCGTTCGCGCCCCCTCTCCTAATTTTGGGTTGGAGTTTTGTCCGAATCTCTAAGGTAGGGCAGCCTGTTTCGACCATGGATGGCTCCATTGCTCTGTGGCTTGTGGGGCCACGCTTCAGGCCGATGATGGTCATGACCTGTGCCCTGCCTGACCGCCTTAGGGAGGCGCTGTCGGATCATCCTTGCATGAACTGCAGTTACATGTCCCGTGCGGTCAGACTGGCTAGGTTGGCACGGTTGCCTATTCAAGGTGACGCTGACCTTCCTCTTTCCGGTCAGGTGGTTCTCCCTACACGTTCAAAGCACCTGAGGCAAATCAGTCCAGGTCTGCTCACGGTCTTTCCACGAGGGTTGAGCAGTTATCTGTCGAGTTGGCTGCGATGAAGGCCCCGTGTCAATCGCATCGCTTGGATCCTCCCTTAGCTGCGGATGGGTTCTCTTCCCCGCCTATGCCTGTGTTGAACAGGGAGGAGGAGGTTGTTGAGGATGTTACGGATGTTGGGTTTTCTGAGGATGCTTTTTCTTTGGCTGCCTCGGCCTCTCACTTTAGGGATGAGGGGGAGGCACAGTTGTCTGAGGCCGGGTCACACTTTTCGAATCAGAGTGCGGTTAGTGAGGCAGCAGACAACTCCATGCAGGAGGCCATGTGTATGGCTTTGAGGCGGCCGCAGCCGCAAGGGTCTGCCCCTGGGAGCGCCTTCTTCAGACATGTAAGGGCACCTCCTCCTTTTGTTGTCCTGCAATTGACGGAATACCTGAGGGAGTTACATACGTGTTGGCGGGACCCAGGGGCCTCGTCTCACCTCTCAGCAGATGGTCGGGTGTTCGATGCTATGCTTGAGGCGGCAAGCATAGCACCTCAAGCTGCTATGCTTGAGGTGCCAAAGAAAACAGGCGGGTTTCGTCCCATTTTGGATCTGAGGGGACTCAATCGGTATTTGAAGGTCCTGCCCTTTCACATGCTTACCACAGCGGAGGTTCTGCAGGCTGGTGCGAAGGGGGAATGGTTCACGTCGATAGACCTGTCAGATGCGTACTTCCATGTGCCCATTACGGTAGAGCACAGGCGGTTTCTCAGATTTCCTATCGGGGTCGCCATTGGCAGTTCAGGGTGCTTCTGTTTGGCCTTTTGCTTTCCCCAAGAGTTTTTACTCGGTGGCTGAAGGCGGCCCCCTCTCCTCTGCAGGCCGGTGGAATGAAGGTTCTGCCGTATCTCAACGATTGGCTCATCTGTGCCCCCTCTTGTTCGATTGCAATTCGGGAAACATGTCGCCTTCTGGATCATGTTTCGTGGTTGGGCCTCAAGGTCAACTTTGGGAACAGTCATCTGTCCCCGTCCCAGACAGCAACTTTGCTTGGGATGATTTTGGAAGCGACTTCCATGACGGCTCGTCCGTCTGTCCGCAGGGTAGACAACATTCTCCAGTTGGTCGGTTGGTTCACACTGGGCAGGCGGTTCACCTATGTCACCTTCCTGCGGCTGTAAGGGAAGCTGACATCTGTCACTCGACCCAAAGGCACCATTGTGTGGTCTGCTGTTGCTGCGTCCTCTACAGTGGTGGCTCAAGGTGTTTAGCCTGGACCTTCTACAGGCTCTACAGGCGTCGCAAGCTCACAGTGACTTGGCTCCATGGGGGACAGGTCCCATCTCTCCAGAGGTGTCCCCTTGGGCGTAGTGGTGTGTTGCAGGGAGGTGGTGACCACAGCTCTACGGAGTGGGGCGCTGTGCGGCTGCACCGGGCAGTTCAGGGGCGCTGGAGTCCGAGGGAACACTTCAGCCACATAAATGTGTTGGCGCTGCGAGCCGTACACGTGGCTCTCCGGCACTTCCTGCACCCACCTGGTGGGCAAGCATGTTCTCATACGAAAAGACAATGCCGCAGCTGTCCACCACATCAACCATTAAGGCCAACATGGCCGTGGTTCCCCCTGCTGCGGAGTCTGATTCTCGGCAACCCGTGGCGTCTTCCGAACAGGAGGGATCTGCTGTCTCAGTTGGTAGGGCGGATATGGCATCCCGATCCTTCTCGTCTTCGGCTATGGGTCTGGCCATTACAAGGTCCTTTTCACAGTTGGCTGGGTTGCTGGCGCCTGTCCGACACACCATTTTGAGTGCGAGGGCTTCCTCTACTCGTCAGCAGTATGTTAAGTAGGTGGCGGATGAGGACCCGGTTTTGTGTTCGGTGTCCTCTATTCTGGAGTTTCTGCAGTCTCTATTTGATCTCTACTAATCAGGTTGAGATTGATGGTTGTTCTGTGGGGCTCGTAGGTTGCGCCCGCCACGCTCTCTCCTGTCCGCCTTTTGACCCTTTGGTGCAAGCGGATCTCAAGTGGCTATCTTGTAAGACTGCCTTTCTGTTGGCTATTGTCTCTGCTAAAAGGGTTGGCGAGTTACATGCTCTTTCTGTTAGTCCCTCCTGTCTTAGGTGAAGTCTGGATGGCAGTGGGGTTACCTTGTGGCCGAACACTGTTTGTGCCCAAGGTGTTTTCTGGTTCTCATTGTAATCAACCATTGCAGTTGGCACGGTTCCGGCCTTCTGGAGTGGCTAGAGATGAGCCTGGTTGTCTTGTTACTGGGCACTGGCGGCGTACATTGCGGCTGCAGCGGGTGTGAGACGATCAGACCAGCTATTTGTGTGTTATGGAGGTCCTAAGTTGGGTCGCCCTCTGTGTAAACAGCGTCTTTCCCATTGGATAGTGGATGTCATTTGTCATTCCTACGAGGTGGGGCGGGGGGGGTCACGCATTGCCGATCGGTGTGAAGGCCCACTCTACCAGGAGTGTATCCACTTCCTGGGCAGCTTTCCATTGGAAACGATCTGTGCTGCGGCATCATGGGCTTCCCTGAGCACGTTCACCAGGTTCTACAACGTCAATGTGGTGGCCTCTCATGTTCTGGGCCATGCTCTCCTCCAGGGGTTTTGTGGATCCTCTTAGTGAGGTGGGTGCTCAGGATTCCTCGTGACGTAGCTGGTACTAGTCATTCAGTGCTTACAGCAGTCAGGAGGGATGAAATAGAACGAACGTTACGTATGTAACTACGGTTCTATGAATCCTGGATGACCGCCAGAGCTTCTCTCTCACTCAGAATCCTTGCGTTTTTGCGAAAAGATTCTTTAGGAACGGAGGCTCGGATGACGTGGGGAATATATTACCTCCAGGGTGTCATCCGGGGTCACAGGTGTGACTCATTTGGTATTAACTACTCGAACTACGCATGCGCGAAGGGAACATTCAGTGCTTACAGCACCGCCTCTGGCGGTCATCCGGGATTCATTAGAACCGTAGTTGCATACGTAATTTTCGTTTTCTTCTTCTTCATTTAGTTTCACATAGTGACATCACGGACAGGAACATTTGCCTTTCTTAATTATGATATTCCATATTTCCCCAGCTATCGTAGTCTTTATTGTAAACAAATGTAAAATAAAAAAAGTATTCTTTATTCCCCCTATTGAAAGACTTTGCAATGTGAGACATCCTTCTCTGCCGGAAACTTAGGCTCCGAGAGGAAAACCCACCCAAAACCGGGGAGACCATGCAATCCTCACCCAGAAAGGCAGACAATCTAAACCAAAACCAATGTGAAGCTGCACTATTGACCAGTATGTATTAGAGTGCAGAGAGTGTTTTCATGGGTGTAATAACGCAGATGGTGTATGTAATTACACTCACCCCTCCGGCTTTGATGAGCTTCCTCCTGAACTCTTTGGTGGGGTTGTTGAAGGTGAGTTTCTCACAGCGCAGGTGGTTCACTGGGGGGTTACCCTCCAAATTGAGGAACAGGTCATAGTTGAAACACACCTTTTTGGGTTCTTCCTGCAATACAACACAGCATAGACAACATTTGTTAAAAAAAAAGACAATCTCTTCACAGACAATACTTTAAAGAGTTATGATGAAACCAAGAGCAACAGCAACCTAAGGCTGGAATACGAATGAAAGATGCCTAAAAAAGCAGCACAATGGCAGCATGTCGGGCAATTCTTGTGCAAGTTTTCTCCGAGGGCAGAGCCTGTTCACACTCTGTGTGTTCAATTGATTTGGGAGGGAGCATGTTTCTCTGTATAAATGTGGAGAAAACGTCAGTTTAGCTCATAAAGGTCTCATGTTGGGCTGAACGATTTTGGAAAATAATCTAATTGTGATTTTTTTCTTCAATATTGCGATTAAATATGCGATTATTGTTGCAACAATAAAGCAAACAAAATTGTTGCTTGACCTATTCAAAATTTGTGAACATGTGGACTGCACTTCATAAAAACGGTCTGAACTTAACAGTACAGTCTATAAATAAATGAAAAATATAAATTATATAGATATAAAAAAAAAGATCAAACTCACTGATCCAGTCAGTAACATCACCCATACTAAAGTGCAGGAAAAGTAAGAACAAACGTCTGCTTTAACTAGTTGGAAAAGTTTTAGGAACTCAAACTCCCAATTAATATACACCTCTAAAATAAACTCTTGATTATTTATTATTTCGGCCAATCAAATCCCAGTCTGAGCTGCGACTCGTAGTTGCTTCAGATGTGCGTTATTGATGGACACGGAGAGGCAGATGGAGCACACGCCAAAACACAGTGGAATTAGGAGCAGCATTTTGGTTTTGGGATGTAACTTTGGACAATATGAAGAAAGAGAAGAACATTGACGCAAGGAGACGACGACATGAGATGCTAAACACAGACACTTTACTTTCTTTGACTCGCAGCCATTTAGTGACATTTCAGCTTAAACAGCACCTCATCAAAAAACGACATGACACGGAGTCCTGCCGTCATACACTAGTTTAGTGTTTACATCTTGCGTCTGTACTACGAAGCGCATATGCGGTAGATGCAAACGTAAATAAAGGCACATCGCCTACGCAGATACTTAATGGTCATGAACTGTCATTATGCTTTTGAGATGAGTTTTTTATTCAGAACATTCCCAAACATAAGCCTCCTAAACTGAGCCACAAACGACTCTTTACTCTTTACAAGCGGCACAGGCTCACCTCTGTAGAGAGACGTGTGAATTCGCAGGTGAGATAGTTTCTGTGATCATCAGAGCGTGTAGTAGCAGCGAGGGAATAGCGTGATTAGCGCTGTGGCTAACGCAATGCTAACGTAGAATAAAGCAATAGTCCTTGGCGGTGGCTGCATGATAAACGCCGATATTTTCACTGTAACTTGCTGCCATATCTCGCACCTCCATTCACTTCCAAAATGGCGTGCCCTGCGATTTCGAAAATCGCTTTGTGTAATATCGCGATAAAATTGCAAATGCAATTAAACGTTCAGCCCTAGTCTCATGCTGTTCTGAATGGACTTTGAGTTTTTAACCATGACGTATTGTCGTGTGATGTTTCTTTCATACATCTTTGTCCTGAATATTTAGCCCGTCTCTTTCTCAAGAACTCAAAAGAATAAAGCCCCATCTGTATGATATAATATAAACAAGCCATTTTGCTTTTTACAATCTGGTTCAACAGAGCTAGAGTCAAGGTGTTTTGTATGCAGAAACTTCATTACGATTATTATTCTCTAATCTCTACAACAGAAAACCTTGGGGGTGGGCGCTCATAAGCTTTTTGCTTCAGCCCACTCCTTTTGAGCAGAATGTTTACTGCTCAAATAAACAAATAAACACTTTGAACAGAAAATGTTTAAATTCATATGGAACAATAAACCAGATAAAATTAAAAGGCAGTATCTATATAATTCTTATGATAATGGAGGACTGAATTTAAAAAATCTTCAAATGATGGACTGTTCCTTGAAAGCCTCCTGGGTTGCTAAAATTTATCATAACAAACAATGGATCACGAGCCAGAGATTATATTCTGCCTTTTCCTTCTTCTCGAACAATATATTTCCTTTTTACCAAATAAAAACAATACATATTGATAAACTATTTCAAAATAGTTTAAAAGAGTTATCACCATTTTTCAAGGATGCATTGAAAGCTTGGTTGAACTTCCAGTACCACCCTCCAGATACAGCTCAAGGTATTCAGACACAGTTGCTATGGATGAAGTCAAACATTACTGTTGGAGACAAACCATTGATGTGGGAGGAATGTGTTAAAAATGGGTTAATTTTTGTCAATGACCTTTTAGATTTATCCGGAGATTTGATTTCTTATGAAAACTTGAAAAGATCTTTTAACATTTCTCTCGATGAGTTACAATACAACCAGCTGATTTCTGCAATTCCTAAAACTTGGAAAAGAAAATTGCTAAATTGTGGGAAGAATAAGTTAATGGTTTGTCTCCCACAAATAAGATGCCCAAAATGGCTGTCTGGTGCAAAGATAAACAAAATAATATATATGTGGAATGTAAATATCACAGGCACCGCACTTTTTCCACACAGAATCTGCCAGTTTTGGGAAGATGAATTTAATGATCCAATTTTGTGGAAAGATTACTTTAGAACAATTTATAGAACTACAATAGATTCATATTCCAGGATATTGCAACTTAAAACCTTTTATAAAATTATTGCAACAAAAAAATCTCTGTTCAAATGGAAGATAGAAAAGGATCCCTGTTGTAGATTCTGTGGGGAGGAGGAGGAGGACCTGATGCATTTGTTTTATTTTTGTCCATATGTGGCTAAGTTTTGGGTCAGTGTACAATTATGGTTAAGGTCTATGGATATTGTTTTGCAAATTACACCTCAGAATATTGTGCTTTGTGTTTTTGAGGGTAAATGCACATGCCTTTTGAATATGATTATTCTGATGGGTAAAATGTTTATTTTTAAAGCTAAAACGTTATCAAATTTATGTATAAAACACTTTAAGAATAGAGTTTATCATCAGTATATGTTGGAAACAATTATAGCAACAAATAACAACAGAATAATTGAACATGAAAAGAAATGGAATGTCTGCTTATTTGAATTAGAGATATAAAAATTGGTTGTACTTGCTATGCCATTTGTAATGTCATAAATGTTTTGCCAATTATATGGCATTTTGTTTTTTGATTGGTATTAGTGATTTCATCTTATTCTTTTATTTTATTTATTTTATATATATATATATATTTTTTTTTTTTTTTTTTGCATGATTTTATTTGTGTTTGCTTTGTGCTTCCTTTCTGTTTATAGTCTGTGTTCCTCAAAATACTATGAATGTGTGGATGATTGTGGTTGTGATTGTGGTATGAATGCAAGGAGGAGTGGCTGGGGTTGGGTGGGGGGGATTAAAGTTTTGTCTTATTTTATTATGTAAATAAAAATAAAAAAATAAAAATAAAAAAAAACAAATAAACAAATAAACTAAAGTAAACTTTTGGTACAGTGAGCTGATAGTAGCGGTTTGTAAGATGTTACGTCGAAGAGTCATTTCCTTGGTATTTAAACTACATGATGTAAAAACAGTAAACTTGATTTACTGGACGTGTGGGACAGTTAATTGAAGCCACTCTGTGTATTTAGAGAGCTTTTATCACATAGCTTTGCCATTTGCCTTTGATGAGCCCATTTAAAGCACAGACAGACAAATGTGGGAGGATCAACAACATGAAAGCAACTTCAGCTTTTATAGCTACATTTGCCACTCTCTACGTCACTGAAATCCACTTAAATTATAATTTTTCATCAATTTGGCGGTAAAATATTATAAAATAGATGCATTCATTTTACTGTGGGTGTTTTTTTTGGGTGGAAAATACAGTAGTGGGTGCAGTGGTTCTCAACTTTACCTTCCCCCCGCCAGGGGGACGAACATTTGCAGCCATTAAAACATTAACACTCCGTCGCGCCATGGACAATATGTAAATGTCTCTGCTCTACAACGCCCTTTACCCAATACTGTCTAATAAAGAAGTAGTTACTGCCGTTTATTTTAAAAGTGATCACCTAAACCCCCATTTATTCGTAAAAGGACCATTTTTGTGCTCAAAGCTATGGCACTCTCAAAGTTATTTTTATTTCCTTTCAATATAATAGAGTAGAATAGAATAGATCTTATTATCTACCGAGGTAGAAATTCCCCTTTGGCTCACCGACACATAATAACACAAGACTAGGACAATACAAACAGGCCTAGTAGAAAATACATGGGAAAAAAATAAATAATAATAATAATACAGAGCAATTCAGTCATTTTCTGTGGCGATTGTGTTTATGTTGCTGCTACATGAAGAATTCTCACAGCACAGGGGACAAAAGATTCTTAAACACAGCCTTTGTAGCCAGTGGAACTCTGTATTGCCTCCTAGAGCTTAGAAGCTCAAACTGAGGGTTCATAGGCTTAATAAAATTATGTTCAAATAATACTCAATTTAATCAATTACAAAAAATAGCATGGTCTGTGCCTCGCTGAGCATTAGAGGTAATGATCCGCATCGTGGCTTTAAGGGCAGCCACTTGAAAATCCCCCAAAACTAAACAAACTATTCATCATCTTACCTTGTTCTTAAAGTACACCTCTATGGGCATGAGGAAGCCGGCGTACCCCGACTCCTCCACTTTGTACGGCGGCTCCTTGCATACTGCAGACGACAAATAAAACTTGCATTATATAAAAAATCTAAATGACTCCATTGATAAGCAGGTCCATATCGTTCTCTCATTTAAACAGTTGTAGAAGGTAAAGGAAGATGCTTTGTCATTCAGAAGACAAATAGCACATTCTTCATAAGAACCAGTGAAGTAAAGAGAGAAAAGATTTATGGATTACTCCCAGTGGCATTTCATCAGCTCCCAACTTTGAAGGAAATCTCTGTAATGGTTAGCCTCAGTTTGACCCAGGAAATTACCCAAGTCCCTGACAAGCCCTGAACGCCTCGTGTGAGCTGCCCTTCCATTCGAGTGTGCGACTCTTGCACAAAACCTTCAGAATAAAGTCATAATTTCCGTGCACCAACAACACACTCTCATTATTGTAAGATCCTGATTTCAAGAACTATCATTTCAGTTCTTCTCATAATTAAATCTTTCCCTTTTACGCACTGGGGAGAAATTAATAGTAGCACATTTTGATTCACGCCAACGGTGCTTTGACGTGTCAAATACCTTCCAGTTACGTCAACTGAGGGATGATTTAGATACATTTTACCAAATATTTGCTTTGACGTTGATTCAGACCAAGTTACTATTAGAAAAGTTTCAGAAGAGAAAAAGTCATAATTCTTTGGCGTCCACTACATTGAGGCTGTAAATAAATTTAGCGCTGTGTAAGACAAGGAGGTCACGATTGTCATTTTTAAGTTATGATTAATCTGAGGGAATGTTTTGACATTTACGATTATTGAAATTAAGGAAGAAAATTGGTCATAACTTTATAGTACCGTCTAAATGTTCACAAAGAGACAATATACAGTATGTACATCATTATGATTTTGTAAGGGTCATTTTAACTAAAAACCTATTGAACAGCCTATGCCATCTTTCATCGTTATGCTTTTACCCTTATATGTAGAAAAAAAATAATCATTTTAAAATAATAAATAGGCAATAGAATATCATTATTAGCCAAAGCTAAAGAAAATAAATTGGTGTGAATGTTCACTGAAGATATTCTTTAACCTTCGTAAAGTTCATTGTGTCTACTTGTGTTAAACATGTAAAGGTTAAGATTCAACATCTCTAAGCCTAGTGTCTGACAAAATGCACCCTCAAAGTTGTACTATATCTTTTAACGCTTTATAGGGCAAGTGACTATTTTTGGTCATTTCCGCACACTTTACATATGGCCTCCCTGCCGCACATCAGTACGTAATGAAGCATGTAGTCCTCACTCAGCCCATCAGAAGAGATCCCCCCACATCCCAGGTCCCACCTCTGTGGCATTTGACCAATCAGCAGAGACCGGTCGGGCTCGAAACTTCCTGTTTTCTCTGAAGTCTGAAAAATCCCTGGCTAAATTCATGATACATTTCTTTACATAACTTGAAAACTAACCATGGTAAGTTGATGAAACTCACACATTTTATTGGTGAGTAATTGTGCTAAGTGATGACATAAGTGATGGTTTTGGAAGACGTAGTGAAATTACAGCCTGAAAAGGCAGACACCATATTTGATCACAGAAACCTAAAGTTAGTTTTGTCCATATTTGGACATGCCCAGTTGGACTTTGTTTTTATGTTGCCAAAGGTTATTTTTAGTAACGTTTTTAGTCAAACAATATTGGAGGTGACTGACCCCTCCTACATTACAAAACCTCTCGCCTATGACAGGTGTGATCATTCAAACATCAATATCACAAAACATAACGCCTCCTCGATATCATTATTAATATTGTTCTGGCATAGTTTCACTTTTGTTTTTACTGTGATATGACAATTGCAAATGCACAAGGTACTCTTGGGACTCTTCCAATTATTAAGCAAAAATGTACAAGATTTGCTCCGGATATTGGATTGTTTTGGGGTGGGTTTAACACCGTTTCTTCAGCCTTTACAGGTGAGCACAGATACATGCAACTATCGTGAGCTTTTAAAATGGTTAATCCCTATTAGAAGCTAAACTATGTATGCTGTAGCCATACTGTATTCACATTAAATAAATACTAATAATCATACTGCAGCTACAATAATGGTTCAGGCCCTCCCAAGCGGATATTTTACACAGATCAGCGTTTCAACTCTAATCTGATCTGAACTCTTAATGTATATAATGCAAGACACATGTAGTGCTTCATGGACAAACCAAACACCATTCACACTCACACATTCATTCACCACCAAATAAACGATGACTGGGACGTCTCCTTCCGCGTCACCAGCCCAGCATGGCTCACCTCTCTTGGGTTTGGGGAAGCTCTCGTGTAGGCGGAAAACCACCTTCTCCACAAAGTGCTGGATGTCTCCGGTCTCTGGGCCGCGCACAAACACCATCCAGTCATGAGTGAAGCCCTCGGACGTGATCTTCTTCCTCAGCTGCGCTCGGTGGCCCAGCTCCAGCTTCACCTGCACCGTGCACTGGAGAAAACACAAGAACGTCTGATTATTACCACGGCTACACCAAGGAGGAGACTGGGGTTCCCTTCCAATCGAAAATAACTTGCCTCGGATACACATGGAGAACTGACTGACGGGTAGTCGTAGAAAAAAAAAAAGCAAACTATATGAAAAATGACAATGTTTGCTTTATATAAATCAAACAAATCGCCACAGAGACAAAAAAAGAACAGTTTAAAGATTGATAAAGAAGGAAAATAAAGGAAATTTTACTGAAGACATTGTCCTTTTCAAAAATAATCCAATTGATTTTCAAACAAATATAATGTATTTTATATGTTTTGGTGATGTGATGTACTATTGAGTTTGTTGTTGACCCCGAGGGGACTGCCTCAGGGGGAATCTGACACGTATCTGAATGTTCAGTTGTACATTTAGTGTGTGTAGGTTGGTTATTGTTTAGTGCATTAGTGACATGGCAATATCAAAACAATATTGTCTCGGAAAGCTCCTGTGTCTAAAGCAGTGGTTCTCAAATAGTGGAGCGATGCCAGGGGGGGCGCGTGCGACCGTGTGTTACTGTATCTAAAAACGTGGGCTGTGTAGACAGCATGAAGCCAAATAAATGAAGGCGTCACTTGAAGACATTACTCCCCAGTCACGCGGATAAGCCGCTTGAGTTTCTTCAGTGAAAATGTGCTGAATATCGCCAACAATCATCCCGCTTTGTGAAAGTGTACGCACTGGCGTCAGTGCAGCTGCTGCAGCCCGTACCTCAAAGTCTAGTGGATCCCCGGTAATTTAGGGGAAATAATGCACATTAACTGTCAAGAGATCCCACAGTGCTGCGCTGCTACTCGTGTGCTCTAAATTTGTGTTTATTTGGTGAAGATTGGTCAAATACTCGCGTATGGTCGCTTCCGTCAGTCTACCCCAGGGCGGTCTACCCCTTCTTCCCAAGGGGGGGGGGGGGGGGGGGGGGGGCTGCAAAAAATAATTGAGAAGCACTGGTCTAAAGCAGCATTTTGTTTTGGGAACAAGCTACAGTAAACAAAGGTACAGAATACTACATGGGCCTTTGCTTTGAAATAACACTAAATAATCTTTCAGAATATGAATAATCGCACAAAAGACATTTAAGGGCTTTTTAGAGAAAACCTTATTTCCTACAAGATAAGTGAATTGAAGACTGTGATATAATCTTTACATCCTGAGTTAGATGAGGACAACCCTACCGTTTCCTGTCCTTTTATATCAGATAAATATGTAAATGAATACCACATCATGTGCCTATTTGTCTGAACTAAACAGGAAACAGTGAAGTGACTAGAAGATGAAATGGACACAATCAAGCCCAGGTGAATCCTATGTAATGCTTAAGCAAACACAGGTGTCATTTTGTAGATGGAAATAGAACGTGCATATTTGAGAGGAAGTGGATCACATGTTTTTTATTATTTCATAATTATATCAAATGTGCCGACTGTAAATAATGTGTTCTGACGTCTAGGAAACCCAAGTTGCAATTATGATTCAAATGTAATTAGTGTGAAATAAAGATAGATTGCTAGAGTGAGATTAGGTAAAGTGGCTATTGTCTGCTGATATCCACTTGTAAAACCAATAAATTCCTGTTTAGCAGCCGTGGGTTTCACTTTGAGAATGTCTAAGCTGGTTTGGGGAAGTTCTTTCTGCAGTAGATTAGCTGCTGATCCGACGCATCTTTAAAAAAAAGTCTGTCTTGAAGAGGGCCACACACTCTGGGCTCCCGAGAACACCGCCGCCGGCAGGACACGCGAATAACAATCAAATGGTTTGACTGGAGACTGGCGAGAGGGCTGGGGGGGGGGATCGGCCACTTTCTGTCTGGGGAAGAATGTAGGGATTTGGGCCGTGAGTGGGGAGAGAGCGCAGGGATTAGGTGGCGGGACAGGATTGAGATGAGACCGTCTCACTTTCACACAGACACTCGCAGCCAACCCGTCCCGAGCCCTGGCAAACGGCCCGGGACCGTCTCAGCGGCAGCCGTGGCCTTACAACAGCAGGACGCCGCCAATCAAAATCGCAATTTGAAAAATCGCAATAAGCAAATTAAAGGGCAATAGACAAATGGGAAATAAAACATGTTCCCACCTCTGACTAGGGGTTGCTCGTAATGCTTACTTGCCAATTGTGGGATTCATTGTGACATAATTGTGGTCCCAGGTCTCATAATAAAGTTTCCTCAACCTGACCACTACATTATGTAAACCTTATTGCCGTTATGTAAACCAAATCCAATCTCCTAATCTGATTTTTCTGCAGCCTACAGTCAACTACTGTTTACATATGAGCTAATCTGACTGAAACGCCAACTTCCAACTGGGAAATAACCAACCTCCCAGTTGCCCGGAACCCGGCAGCATAATAATAGTAATTGCTTGGCATGGGCCTGTTTTGAACGTAATGAGAGGATATAGGATATACTGTAGATGGATTGTTCTGGTAGTTAATTCATGTCGTAATTTTCTCAGAGCCAGATCACTATTTCGACTTCATCAGCACTTAAAATGTGCAAATTTATATTTGCCTATAAAATGGTGTCAATTGTTGTGGGTTTTCTGGTGAGAGCAGTGAAAACCTACAAAACAATCGATCCTGGAGCTTCATAGAGGCCACAGTGATGGAAAGTAAAGATGCCGTGCCAATCACCCACACAGCCATTTAGTCACAAAGCGGTCAGTTTACGAACTGCTAGTTAGCCCTACTAGTTAGAACCGATCTTGACAAATGACCTCCTGTGAGCGCAGAACGGCACAGGACCAATTCAGTGTTGGATGAAAAATGTGGAGGACAGTTTTGGGTTTAAGCAATGACACAATAGTAGCCAAGAAGCAACCATCGAAGTGCTGACACTGTGAAAGAAGAAACAGCCAAATCAAACAGGATTCCCCTAAAATGACTCTAATCAGCACAACTGATAACAAAGTTATAACATGATTTTAAGCAACAAAAAAAAGTTGTTTTGCATGATATGTCCCCTATAAGAGTTAAATAAAGGCCCTACATGAATGAATGAATGAATAGTTTTTATTATTGTGTCTTGCATACACACTGTATGCCCAGCCCTAATGGGCTTATAAGACACCAATAACAACAACAAAAGGACCAGTTGCCAGACAGTAGGCACAATATACGATACATAAACTTATTTGAACAAATAAGTCTGCCGCCTCATCCAGGCTTTACAAACAAAAGAAGCCAATTTAAACACATTAGAATTAAACAACCATTTCATCTAGTCATCATCACTGATCCAAAACATGTCAGGCTTTTGAATAAACAATTCACCAAACAATACATTTCTAAGATCATCGTACTGTGGACAATATAACACAAAATGAGTTTCACTTTCAATCTCTCCTAACTCACACAGTCTACAGAGTCTGTCCTCTTCAGGAGTTTGAGTGATCCTGCCAGTTTCTAAGGCCAGGGGAAGGATGCCAGTTCGCAGCTGAGCCATCAAAGATCTTTGGTACATCTTTAATGTGCAAGTAAGTCCTTAGCTTTGGCTTCGCCATAATCCCAGTCAACCATTTGTTTTCAAAGTTTGACATTAAAATTGATCTGACGGTAAAGTCCACACTTCTTTGTTTGGTGAAATAGCCATGGCACTCACCTACAGCATGATGAGTCGTAAAGCTACACAAATAAGAATCATTACATTAATAAAGTAGGAATTGAAAATCTTTCTGCAATTGCGCGAAGAGAAAGGTCACTGTTTAGTTACCTAGTTATTAAATTATGTTTTGCTCCCGAAGATAGCGATCAAACACCAAGTCCGTCGGTCACATCAAAATACCTTGAAAGCCTCGGGTTAACACGAAAAATGACTCAAATACAAAAGAATTTACCAAAAAAGAACATTTTTACCCATTCAACTCTCGTCTTCTTCAAAAGAGAATTTAACCCGGAGCTTTAATACACTGACAGAGCAATTGTGTGGCCTTCAGCGTTCTCATACAGTGCAGCGATTGAGTGGAAATACACACTTTGGCAGACAGACAGGCTCCCATGGACACCACAGTGCCATGCTCGTGACCCGTTAATCTCTTCCAGCTAATATTCCGTCATTCAACGTAAAAATTTCCTAAAACGGTCTTCTTGCGGAGTCTAACGCCCCTGGACTGGGTAAAAAAAATAATAATAATGAGCACAGTGACCTGAAACGTGATTTGAAAACATGAATCACAACACATTTAAGAAAAAAAAATATATTTGACTCTGTGCTATGTATTGGACAGGCATCGATCCCCGGGCGGGTGGGGGGTGGGGGGGTTGTTTTGGAAAACAGGGTGTGTGCTGGGATTACGGAGAGCAGCACGAGGCACTCGTCCGGACGCCCCACTGCGCGCCGCTCACATGCCACAAAAAGCACAGCGCGCGACTCCTGCACTGTCCGGGCAGGAAGCCGCTCAACAG
The DNA here is from genome assembly GCA_021464625.1 of Proterorhinus semilunaris. Taxonomy (NCBI): domain Eukaryota; kingdom Metazoa; phylum Chordata; class Actinopteri; order Gobiiformes; family Gobiidae; genus Proterorhinus; species Proterorhinus semilunaris. The sequence goes on from CM038351.1 coordinate 28,439,831, forward strand.
GACAGGCTGTTCTGAAGGGGGAATAAGCACAGACAAGCTGACACTTCTGTTCTGAGAGCAAGGAAAACACTGAAATAACGGAATATTACGATTGTGTGTTACCAATGACACGGCTGCTCGGCTTGCTGTGTGGCCTTTAGGCTAGTGCTTCTCAACTTCAACAGCCTTCAGACAGATAGTCCACATACACTTAGTCACCGCTTTTTGGATTCAATTGTTAACGATGCACATGGTGTACTTTTCCCATGAATAACTAGGTGTTAGACTTAATCTTTAACCACAAGCCAGCCTGACGTAACAAAATATGTTTTATATTAAGCAGCTGGTTTAGACTGCTGTAAAGACATTATCTAATTGGTTAGGTGATTAGAGACCATGGATACAGAGGGGAAAGACGATGTGTAAACTGATGGATTAAAACCTACAGTGCAGTGTGTGTGTCACTGCTCAGCCCATTGAGCCGCACGACAGCGTCACGCACGACATTACTATTACTATTACTACTCAACCACTTCTTTGTCATCATCCTAAATCCAGATACAGACAATGCGGATTACAAGTGTGACATACGTTTTTCTCCCACTCATCCTAATGCTTTCCCAACTGACAACAAAACAAACCTGACATAACGTTCCTTGCACTGCTTACTATCCTCTGGGAACAGGTTCTCAGAGTCTCTGAAATGTTGTGCAGCATCATCTTGTAAGGCGTGAGAGCATATTTCGTCCTGCACTTTCTGCAAAATGGAAACATGAGTGCCAGGAAAACCAATCAAACGACACAGCCTTCTCCTCCTCCCCGGCCACTGTGGCAGAGGGCCTTTTCCCTGATGCACATGGTCAGCTCCAGTTCAAACTTCAAAGAGGCCAACTGTGAATGGGCACTGCTTCCAAGACCTAAGTCAAGCCACCCCTTCCCGGTGTGTGGCCTAGCCATCTGAAATGCACTCCTGAATCACCCCAGGCCTAGGCAAAGAAATGTCTCCAACTCAGGCCATGGCAGCAGACCTGTAATTATGCTGTTTAAGCCAAACTATGGGCAACCTACACGTGAATAATAAAGGCAATAGCATGTTATTACCAACTTGATTCTACGTTGTAACTTTGGCATGCTTTTACACCCTGTTCCTTTATGCTGTATAGTAATGACCAGCCTATAAAAAGGGAGGTCACCGCTGATTCAAGTTCAACATAGTGCCACAAAGCATAAAATTACGCATTTTCCCCCATTATATGACAAGGTTTACGGTGCTCAAATGGATGCTGGCCCAGACAGTGTTGTTCTTAAGCAATACCAGTGCGTTTTTGTTATCTCGTTATCGGTATGAGAGGGATTTCAGGCCGCTGGCTGAGAAGGCACCACCCCGCCTCTCTTTGCTCCAACCTGGAGAGGACAAATCTTTTCCCCGGCGCCTTGTAGCTGCTCCTTAGCCTTTAGCCATCGGCCCAATTACACACACTGGCCTAGCTTAGCCACTGCATACACAGTCTAAATTACAGTGTGTTGTAGGTATTAACACGCGAATCCGTAATAAACACCCCGGAGAGGCTCAAACCCTAAGTGGCTGTGTCTTTGTGCACATGGTTGTGGCTAAAGCTATGCAGCGGTGTTGAATTGCACTGATAGGCTGGAGCTAGCGGTAAATACCGATGTATGAGTGGCCAGCCAGCTAGCATAGCTCCAGAGCCAAACAACTACGAGTTCATTAGCAGCAGGAGCATTTTTTTTCTTCTTCTTCTTTTGGCTAGTAGCGGAGGAGCGGGCTCACGCCTACTTCACGCACGGACCCTTCGGCTTTTACGCTCGGACGAAGTTGCGATGTCAGCGGAGGACACGAGGGCGACAGTACCTGATTCTCCATGTTCTCTGGCCTCTGTGATTGTTGCAGTTATCTACAGCGGCGTCCTGCTCCTCATTGTGTGCCAATCTCTCCAGCCCCACAAGCGGAAGGCAGACGGCTGGCTCCCCTCCCCTCCCCGCTCAGACGCGACCAAAACAGAAAGCTCCGCGAGCCAATCGACGGGAGCGCATTTCAACCGGTGTCAGACCCGGCCACTCACGGGGCCGGGGAGGCGGGGAAATACAATACATGCAAATACAATTAAAGCGTTTTACTGGTGCTTTTCTCGAGTGACAGCGAGCGTGTCCCAATGGCTACGGCTCTGTTTCAATTGTAAAATGCACATGACACTAATTGAATGAAAGTGACAACATTATAGATGTGCTGTGCTGTTTGCGGGTCAGACATTCTCTGTCACTTCCACAGCTGATACAGACCGCTTCAAGGGATTTTTCACAACTTTTTCAAATTATAGTGCGTCTTCTTTTCAAGAAGGGTGTTGGATCTTGTAGAGATAGCCATAAAATAACATTAAGAGTAGTAGTAGTAGTAGTAGTAGTAGTAGTAGTAGTAGTAGTAGTAGTAGTTCAAGAGCCTATGCTTGGATAGCACACTTTGCATTTTGTATTAATGTGTGTAATAACATAATAATGCCTGTTTTAGAGTTCATTTTACACAATGATGATTGAAAGTGCATTCAGCAGAACACAGTTAACACCTTTTTATTGTATATTTTATGACATTTATTAACATTTTGGGTAAAAGATTTACTTTTTTGATTCTGGTGCAGTGATACAGTATTTCACTTTACCTATGTTTTGTAACTAATAATCTGGAGAACATTTGCAACTTTTAACAAAACAAAAAGTTACTCTTGGTTTTCTATCATAGCGTGTGGTGAGGTGTTTTTTCTGTTCTTTTTTCATTGGTAAAGAACATGAGTGAGTCACTACCTCACACTGTAGCCTTGTGTCATTTAGAGAGAACAGTTTTAGTGGAACCTTTGATGTGAGATTATTGGACTGCGCTTGAAGGTCAGGCCTCTCTCAGTGCAGCTCAAAGCCTCGGTATAAAACAGGCCAAAAGGGAAGTGTCGTGAACTCCCACCTCACTGTCACACACACACTGCAGCTTTTATGAACTCGTCAACCTTTAAATCCGGCTTTTCAATGCCAGGGAAACTCTAACGCAGTGCTAGATTATAGGACAATAATGTGAATTCCAAGTTTGACTGTTTCAATTTGGAGTTTTTTTTTACGTTCCCACGCAGCAATAACAATTTGAAGGCTGTTCATGGCTACTCTTGCACAGTTTACTCACCGCTAAAGCTTTGCCCATTACAAAAAATGAGAGAAGTGACCCAAACTAATGTTATTTGTAAAGTGTTTATTGCAAAGAGTTGTCCATATACTACAAGTAATGCCTCATCTGTACACACGGGGGCGCTGTTGTTCCGATAACCGCTCACATTTCCCTATTCTCTGAAATCTATTGTTTTGACTGCTGCTGCGCCCTTCAGGAAAGCTCGCGTCAGTGGAGACAAAGTGAATGAATTTTCACAAAGAATCACGAAAAGGACCGACATCCGAATTAAAAAAAAAAAGCATTCATAAATGTTACAACAGCATCCGCCACAGAAAAAGCCCTGTGTTGCATAGGTAATAGGTAAGTCAGAGTGAAATGAGTATTCTGAGAAATGCATTCTTTACACACTATAAAATAAACACAACAAACAAAAGAAAGTAGCTCTGCACTGACTTCTTTAACAATGTTTCAGTCATTTTAACAACAGTCGGTTAATGTAATCAAAAATATTTTTCTTAGATTTATAATAAGTATTGTATCAGTTTTCACATAAAAGTGGAAACCGTTTTGAAATATAACTAAATTTCCTAAAGTAAAACATCTGTTACTTCAATTTGATGACAAGCCCTGAACACTTTGCAGGGAAACTGAACCAGTTCCAGGGTGGCCTTTTTTTTTTTTTTTACATTTAGTTTGTTGCTACAGTTAAAGATGAGCCCATAAATGAGTTTCTGTTACATTATTTAGAATAAATAACAACACACAATTGGTCACGTTCAAATCTTTTGGAACCATATAGTAAAAAAGATCAATTGTACAAATACTGGCATTTAGTTCTCGGAATGATAAAAAAAAATTTGATGCACATTGCACATGTATAAACATAATCAACATCTTTTCCGTGTCTTTGCTGTGCCTTTTAGAACAATGTGAGGTATACCAACTGGCCACTTATCACAGGGCCAGTACTGTAGTCCAGGCAGAGAGTATGGGATCTCATTGTTGGCGTCCAGGTACGCGATCAGAGTGCTGCCATAGGCCACGGCAATCACAATGAGAATGTGCCTGGAAGTACGTCAAGTCATGAATCTCACACTTGCAGATAAGAAACGCAAAAAACAATCCGATTTTAAAGACGGTGAAATAGGCAGTACGTACCAGAGACTGTGCAGGTAACAGAAGTTCATCTTTTGCCAAAAACTGCAGCCAAATCGGTCGCCTACCCAGCAGGAGATGGCCAGCACCCACAGACCCACCGAGAACTTGGCCAGACGCAGTGCTCTCTGATCCGTGCAGCTGAGGCCATGAGAGGTTAGATCAAAACGGCAAAACAGGGTACAATACGAGGGCACAAGCAAATGTTTTCAGTACCTTCTCATCTCGATAGCCAGCATGTACAGAAAATGGAGGCCAAAGCAGTTTAGGGCGTAGGCATTAACGGTGGGTTTGACGAAAGAGATCAGCGTCGTGATGACCGTCATGACCAGCACCAGTTTGGAGAACGTCGACCTGATGAGGGAGATGCGCAGGAGGAAACGTGCATCTTATTAGAAGAATACCACAGCCATACAATGTAGCATGGTAAGTGATGAAAAGATTAAAAAAAAGAAACCCGATGCCTTGCCTCTCTGTAAATAGTGCACATAAATATATAGTGCTATAAACTATTATCTGGAGTTTAAACTGGCGTGACAGTGAGCAGCAATCACCTCGCCAGGGTCTAGTTGTCTTCAGTGTAAGATTACCTTCGTGATGAACTTTCTGTAAAAAATATTTTTCCACTTCCTACTTGAATATTGATACAGCGCTGGGTGGGACTCTATTATGAGCCCTCAGCTGAGCCCCTGTGCCACACGTTAAGGTGACGAAGGCCTCACCACCTCACCATGGGACAATGACTGGAGCCGAAACTGTTGGACAGGCTCCTGCTATGAGTGGAGGCTAGGTTACACTGCCGTGAAGAGGAAGGGCCTGTTCTCTTATTAAACTCGCTCGTGTTTACGTTAACCCTGGACACGTAAATCATTGTGTGTCATTAGGCTGACAGCGGCCAGGTTATCTTACCTGTCCTTTATGAAGGATGGGAAGAGCTTACGCGGAAACCACAGGGAGTATCCCACCGCCATCACCCAGAGGATGGACAACTCATCCAGCATTTGACCCACAAAACTCAAGGTCATGTGAAAATAAGCGGAGAAAAGTCCTGGAGACACAAAACTAAGGTAATTATCTCAGAAATATGCAAAACAAAAAATGATTAATAAAATGTGGTTGGCTATACTGGAGTCATTTAGTTAGATCTGTGGTAAATCTGCCCACAGTAAAAGTAAATGAGAGCGAGAAGCTGAGCTGAGCTCTGTAAACTCAAACCTGTGACGAGGATAATTTACTTCATTTATGATTGTATTGAGACATTTTAGGATTATAATAGCAAAATAATGGATTCTCCTCTGTCAGCTTCAGTTGCAGGGAAATCTTTATGAAATCTCTGAAAAACTCTGCAAGTTTAAAGCCACTTCAGTGCAAATAATAAATGTATTGACGTAAAAAAAAATCTGCATTGACTCTCAGGGCCAAAAGGTTGAACTTGACAAATCCTGATTGTAGATGAGGCTGGGTAGATACTCACTTTTAAGGAGTGCAGCTTGAATGCGGTTTCCCCGACCATTCTTTGCGTATTGCCAACGGTTACACATACTACGGGCCTCCCTTTTGTACATAACGCTGCTATTGAGACTGCAGTCGAATGTTACAGGCCACACACACATTTAAAGAGGTCTCACCTACAAAAATCATCATGACCCAGACCATGTGAACGGCCAGGTTCCTCTCCTTGGCGTAGGGATGCAGCAGGTAGAGCATGACGGGGGACACTATGAAGAAGAAGAAGCTGCTCACCTGCAAAGACACACAACTTTACACATCACCTATTGTTATATATGAATGGGTTTGCGCTGCACAACGGGCCCCCTGTACCTTTGAAATGAATGTCTACTCCAATGACGACAAGTCTCTAGGTCCTCAAAGATATAATGAAGCAAAACGTGTCCAAATCTCACCATATTGAAAAACTCAGCCACATTTTCGGAGTGCTGGTAGTTGTCCTCGCACCAGTCGATGTCCGAGCTCTGGTAAGAAAACACCCCCGCCATTTTCTCCATTGAGTATGTGCCTTGAAATACAAAAGAAAAATACATAAAAAATCATCATATATTATTAATTTTGTTTTTTGGTTTACATTAACATGGGCTGAATGGTCGCAGGATTGTTTTTCCTAAGTTATGAAAATCAGTATGGGACATTCACGAGTGTTGGAAAAAAGGGTATTCAAAAGGGGCTTATCTTCCTAACGCACCTGCAGCGTGTGATGTCAGGGCTGTTTTACTCACCGATCTGTGGTTTAACAACACAGTAAAGTAAAGATTCAAATGTAATTTAGGCTTGTATGTGTTTGGTTGAAGATTTCTCAAAATGTTTCACACAAAGTTCAATGACAGAAATATTTGTCTCGCCAAGTACCATCAGATCTAAAAACTGGACTCTATACCAGGGCTAAACTAGGACTAAACCGGGTCTGGGAAAGCACGAAATAAAGTAGTTATGAGCAAGGACTAACCCTAAGGAGAACAAAAGAGATGAAAATTGTCTTAAAAAAAAGAAAAACTTGAACAGCAGAGGAGAGGACCCTGAGAACCCCCTGAAGCACTGGCCATTATTCATAATGATATAATGAAAGAGCAAAACAGAGCTACTACATCTATTATGTTTCCTGTCAGTTTCATGTATCCTTTTCACAATCTGTCACAACTTTTTACACATTACATGAATCGCCTATTTTGAATGTCAGTCTACAGTAACGAGCCTTACCTCCCATGGCCCGCTCCTTCTGCCCGTGGCTCGCGTAGTGCGTGTCGCTGCTCGCGCTCTGCAACAGGTGTCACAGGACAGGTGCAGCTATTTAAGAAGGGGCGGGGCTTCTGCACGCTGGAGCACGAGGCGTCACTCACAACAATAACAACAATAGTAGCAACCCCTGTTTACTGAGACAAACCGGCCACTCATTCTGGCTCAATCTGGAGCAAGTCACTGATTTGTTGAAGGAATTATGTAGCGTTTTTAAGAGTGAGAGGATTGTTACAACGGAATTGACGTATGTTGGCCATTTATACTTTTTATTTGGGAAAAACAAAGCCATACAGCCTAAAATGTAAAAATAATACACTTTCCTTCAATTTTTTGAGCCATCTTTTACACTATGCAATATAACACACAAGCTATAAAATTTGCTCTCTAATATAATTGATTGATTTCTTCCACATACAATAAATGTTTTTTTTCACTATTATTATTATTTATATATTTGAGAATAATTGTGTGATTAATCCGACTAATTAGATGTACAAAAGCTTTTGTTCATCTTCTATCGCCTATATTCCAGTTGACTGACAAGACAATGGGTACAATAGTTAGTGACAAGGCAGCGCCAGAAAAAACTAGAGGAAAAACCAGATCCTTTCCAACGAACGGCATCATTTGGTCCACTCCCTATTCACTATGTCCTAATCCCAACTGAAGCACACCCTTGCTTTAAAATGTCAGACATTTGTGACATTCCCACTGGTCGGGTTTTGCTGCTATAGAGCTACATACATTGCATTTAAAAGTAGCTTAGAAAAATAAAAATAAAAAAAAGAGAGGGAAACACTGTATCTAGGATTGGCAGACACTATATGCTAAACACAGACCTCAAGATCTGGAAATTCAAATGGCTTATTACTAAAACACAAAATACAAGAACATGATGCATTAATTCCATTAGACAATGGGGTGAAAGGTGTGTTACTTTAAAGTGAGTAATGTCATAAATCGTGCAGTAGGTGGCTGCTGCTTTGTGAGCAATAACGTCCTGTTTCTGGAGGCCCAACCGGTCCATCAGCTCTGAGCTCCAAGCAATACCAATATTGTTTTTTACAGTAACAATGGCCACAAGAAACAATTGAAAACACAAATCAAGAGTTTTCAGCACAATTTATAAAACAATAAAAATGAGACAAAATGACTTTATGTACAAAACTGAGTTGTACAAGTGCAGTAGGATAACATTACAATAATTCTCAGAGCAATTTGACAATTTGAGTTTGTATGAAATAGCACTTATCTAATCAAGTTGATATCCAGAAAGCCTTGTATAAAAAGTACTGTTGCTTTGGAGATCATTTGTATAATGTATAATAAACAAAGCAAGGCCATATTTCGGTGAAACTATTGTCTGTTTGTGAGTTGTAACCTAATCTTTGCACCAATGGGACAGTGAAAACAGCGTTGTTGGCAGCCAAAGGTCTTGTTGCTGGGTCATTGTTCAAAAAGGATATTGTGAGACAACAAAAGCCGATGAAACCCGAGAGCTGGTGCTAACCATTATAATTGCTGTTAACGGCAACCACAGTTATGTTATACAGTGTGTGCAAGTAGAAGTATGGTACAGTTAAAGAATTCAGCTGTGTTTTATTTATTTTTTTCAAATTAGTCTCTAAAAAGAAATCCATGAGCATCTTTGGCTTAGATCAAATCTTTTCCACATAGTTCCCCGGGAAAAGGCCTTCTCTTCCTCGGATGCGGCCGGTCCACCAGCCTGATGGGTCTAGAGGAGGAAAAAAGAATATTATGATATTACTCACTTTAAAGTAACACACCTTTCACCCCATTGTCTAATAGAATGAATGCATCATGTTCTTATATTTTGTGTATACAGTATAAATGATGTGAAACTCAAAGAAGTTGGCTTTATTTTTAGGCGCATTGAGTGGCCTTGTGTACAAAATGCGCAGTATAAATAAAGTTGCCTTGCCTTTCTTTTGCATAACGCTAAAGGCAACAGGGGATCATTAAATGCCTTCTCTTGTGACTTTATTCTTTGGTCTTGTATTACTTTCATTTTCATCCTAATTGAATCCTCTTTTAGTCTTGCCGAGACAAGGACTGAATTTGACCTAAAACAGGCAACTAAACAAACATAACTTCATGTAAACCACTAATGCAGAAAACAATCTAAACGACAGTTAAAACGATCCTTTAGTCCAGTTTGTCTGTGATACCAACCTTCCTTGAGCAGTTCAAAGACATCATTGGCGTCGAAGGTGATCTCGTCAGTATCCTGCCCGATGTACTGATACAAAGCTCTGCAGCGCGGGCCCACAGGAGGAGGCTGGGGCTTAGGGGCCGGAGGGGGACGCTGGCTAATGCTCCTCTTTCTCTGCTTCCTGCAACAGAGAAAATCCAAACACAAGAAAGTTATGAGCTTTTGCTTGCGTCAGTCCTGTGTGTAAATGGAGAGTCAGCGGTGGTCAAAGTACTTGACTTCATAACTTGAGTAAAAGTACAGATTCTACTGGTTTAATATTACTAAATTAAAGCAAAGGTTGCTCAGTTTTTAACTTATGTGAATGTACTGAAGTATTTGTTGTAGAAAATATTCAAAATAGAAAGTACAAATCTGTTTAAATAAGTGGTATGCAAAATTAACTTTGCAGCTTCTAAAACATGAACATTGAATGGGGGATTCAGCACGATGACAAACTTTTTCCCTTCTTGTGATTCAATGGCATTGGCGGTACATTTGCATAGCGCCACCTACTGTTCATAGAGTGTGCATTTCAAGGCTTTAAAATTAACAAAACAAATGTACTTTTTACTTTGGAGCCTCTATAGAAATGTAGTGGAGTAGAAAGGATCATAATTATCTTTCAAATGTAGTAGAATAAAAGTAATAAGTTCTGAACAAAATGAAAGATACTCAAGACAGCAAGTTAAGTACGCACTGTAAGTAACTTTAGTTTGTTGCACAGTGACAGCGCTAGCTTGCTGATGATATTTGCATGCCACAAAGCACTTCAAAGACATACAACTACAGTAACTTATTACACTTGCTGCTGTCTTGCTCTCCTTCCTCCTCGTTATCATCCTTTTCTTTCGTTTTTGCTGCCAGAAGCAGAACTTACTTCTCCACATTTTGTCAGAGCTGTGTCTGTTTTCTTCCAACACTCTGCGCTCTCTCTCTCTCTCTCTCCCTCTCCTCTGTGAAACACGTGGGGGAGGGGCTGGGCACATGGGGCCTTTTCAAGGGGGCATACGACTGAGTTGTCATCTGCATAACCACTAATTTTATTGTAATTCCATCTATAACAAGGAAAAAAAACACTAAAACAATGCAGTAGATGATGGCTCTGATGGAAAACTCTTGCACAACTGAGAGCTTTCACACACATTATGTTATGATGTGCTGATAGACAGGCCTATACTGTGCTTGCTAGTTTTGGTTCCATCCATCCATCCATTTTCTTCCACTTGTCCGTTGCCGGGTCGTGGGGGCAGCTGTTGGAGCTGCCCAAATCACATTGCACCAGCCCCTATGGCTCCTCCTGCAGGTGGTGGGTCCACAGAAGGACGGCCTCATGGTTCTAACCGGGCCTGTTGGTCTCTCATAAGGGGCTTCTAAACCGCTCTTTGTCTGGCCCGTCACCTAAGACCTGTTTGCCCTGGGAGACCCTACCAGGGGCACGAAGCCCCCGACAACAGAGCTCCGAGGATCATTCTGGCGCTCAAACCCCTCCACCATGTTAAGGTGGCGGTTCCAGGAGGGGCTAGTTTTGTTTATATTCTATTTTAACACTATACATTACTGCATCTTGAGCAATTAATGAAATTTACCACGGACCTAAACTTTCATGAATATTCAAAGCAGCACTACAACTGCGAGCAATAGCCTGGGCAGGAGTTGTTATAGGGTTTGAACATTCAATGTAATAATATAAAAATGTGTTTAGCTGTTGCACTTCATTCTGCTATTGCTAGCTCCAGACAGGAAACAGGTTTATCTGCACATCTAGTCACTTTAAAGCCAACGGGCCGCAATGAGACTCCCTTCAACATGTCCCAACACTTCCCTGGTCTTGTTTTGGTGACTAATGCCCTTCACTCCACACCTTGCACCTCCCGGGGAGTTTCTATGTCCCACTCTCACCCTGACATGCCCTGGTCCGGGACGTTGAGGAAGTCCATGTTGCCCGGGTGTTGCTGGGTGTGGGGTGGTGCTCTCTGGGTCCTCTGGGGGCCCAGCTTGGGGAGAACGGCGCTGGGGGGCCTGGCCTGGTTGTGTGGGGTAGAATATTTGATGCTTTCGGTGTGATGGGTTTGAGGAGCACGGGAAAACTTGGCAGCTCCATTCTGGTAACCTGGGAAGACAGAAAAAAAAAAACATATTAAACGTGTGATAAGAGTTCATACAATCTTGAAATACCTGTATGTTGATGTTACCTCTGTTTGTCGTTTGAGTCCTTCTTCCACCGTGACCTTGTTGGGCATTTTTCCGTGTAGGCTCTAGAAAATTACATATTTACAGAACAATTACTCCAACATTCACTTGGATTCGACAAAAAACCTTCCTCTCACTCACTGGAGGATTTGGGCAGGCCGTCTCCTATGGTGATGGTGAGCGTCTTTCCTCCGGGTTTGAGTTGGGCCATGTCCCCAGGGCCTCTCTGGAAGGTTAGGACACGGGTGCCTCCTCCGCCCCATCCCTCCTTCTTCACCCTGAACTCAAGTCTGAAAGGAACCACCACAGAAATCAAAGCAGGCACAACAAAGTTTAGTTCAGTGTAGCCCCAAATGCTAGTGCATGACGGTGGAATTTGTGTTTGATTGTTTCTCCGCCTTTATCTAGAACTGAGTAGTTTGTCATGTCAATACCTAATTCCAAAAAAATTTAGGGCAGAGTCTAGGAGTCACTGAGAAAACTTAATTTAATGTAACCTTGTTTTATTAATAGCAGGTTCCCAACCCAACCAGACTTCAATATCTTGGTGAGTTTTGTCATTATTATATATGTAAGGATAACCAATAGAAGCAATTCTTCCCTAAAATCTCTGTATATAACTGAAAAAAAACACAACCCCAGCTGTCCTTTGAAAGACGGTAGTTTTTACGTGCTCTATAAAATGTGCAGTTACAGCAAAGGGAATGTTGTATTTTGTATTTTTTATGTTGTAAAATGTTACTTACTTACTTACTTAAAAATAGTCAAGCAATATCATGAATTTCCGAGAAATGTAATTTTAAATGTCAGTTAGTGTTAATGTGAAGCTTTTTAATGACATTTAAGATGGTTAAGTAAATACTAAATTACTCCATGGAATCTCAATAGCCTGGTTAATATGTTCAGTCTATGTATGCAATCAAGATGTTATTGGATATCATTTATAATTTATAATTATGTAATGTCACAACACACCCTTCCCAGCCACAGTGAGTACAAATAGTATCTCCAGGGAAGTTGTGCAACCAGACTTTAGGACTGGCTTCAAGTGTGACCACACCAGTGTCCCAGCAGCAGGCTGTTTGTCAAGTGTGTGTCCCTTTGCAAATGGATACAAGTGCACAAAAGGAAAACACAGGATTTAGGTTTGACCGAGAGCAGCGCGTGTGCAGTGCATGTGGGTGTGTGAAAATGGACACTCTACCTGTCAGCGAAGGAGATGGTCAGCTTCTGCTTTGTCACCTCCTCGTATCGTTTGGACAAAAGGCTGAGGAACTCGGTTTTGAAATTAGATTCCAGCAGGCTGTCGTATTCGCTCTCGTGTAGAATGAAGAAGTCGTCCTGCCGCGTGCTGTACATCCAAGAAAAACACACTGAGCATAATTTACAGAAAGTGCTTATTGGATAATTAGCTATCGATTCAGTCATGTATCTTTATTTGGCAGTGACAAGCAAGTCAGATGGATTTTGAGGCAATGGCAGTTTTGTGTCTCTATCTGGTTGAGCTTTACTGTTCCGATTCATATCATTTAGACAACATAATAGACTGACATCATGCTAATTTGTTTCCTTTACTTCTAAATGGTCTGGGAATTCAACCTTCTTGTAGTGAGTCAAAATAGTCCTAACTACTTACCTGAGAGAGACTCTACTGATGCTCCCAAACTCTAACTTTCTCTTCAGCACTTCCTTTATTTGACCTTTGTCTGGGCCTTTCTTCTCCTTCTCTCGTCCAATCAAGTAGATGCCTTTGGGCGTCAGAATCAAATCCCTCTTGATCGACTAAAAGATAGAAGTAGGAGGTGAAATCACACGCACATCTGGAGAGGACGTTAATTAGCTGGTAAATATCAAATAATTTATAAAATGTTACAAATAAATTTCACCTTAAACCTGCGGTCAAACTTGTTGACAGAATCAGCAAAGTCTACCCGCTCCCTTTTTGCCAAAAACTGCCGCAGTTCGGGCTTTTGTTCCAAGCCGAGGTAGTCCCCGACAAAGTTCCGATTGATGCTGTTTTTCCTCCGGTCTTTAGAGTTGTATAGGATGTCCGAGGCTGGGTACGGCAAGCACAACGGGACGTGTGTAAAGATGATATTTATAGTGTAACGTTTGTGTTGGTAACTCACCCTCCTCTCTCATCTGCTCGTACTTCTTCCTGGTGATGTAGCGTCTCCAGGACTTTTGGATAATTCGGGCGAAGGTGTCAAACTTCCTTTCTCTCATTTCTTCAAGAAGGAAGAGCTATAAGCAGGGCAAAATTAAAAATGTGAAAGCTCATTATGGTGTAGAACAATGCTTTGGGATCAAATAAGAACGGTTGGGTAGGCCAAATTCCAACACAATACATTTTGGTAATTTATAGTTTCATCTATTTGAAAGAAAAATAATGTGTGACAAAATGCAGAAAGGACATTCACGCAATGTCATAACATTCTAAAGAGCCTACGGTTTATATTGAAGGATTTTAGAATAGCCCCAAAATTATATACAGGCCTCTTCCCTCTCTTCTAAATAATAGATTAATAAGATCACACAGAAGGGAATGAAACGTTAGTAGAATCCCTTACCGACTCAGGGTTCTTGACAAAGACCTTGGTGCGTCCCATCTGGTACTGGTCAGTGTCCATGTTGACTGAGCGTAGGAGGTGAAGGACGCCCTGCTGCTCAGGTCCCCTCCAACACGGCCACGTCTCCGCTGTCAGGATGGCATATCTGAGAATACAACAGAGATACTTATATGTATGTTATAATGGGCCTGAGTGTCTTTAGTTTGTAAGTCAAATGTCCTGCAGACAGTGTTCTACCAAACTGACCTCATTATAAACTTGTTGAACACTCGTCGATAGGCAAACCCCGCTCTGCGGACTCGGATGTTTTCTCTGAGTCCCAGGTATTCCACTTGATGCTTCACTCTGGAAACAGAATTTGCTCGGCTCAAAATGTTGAGATTAAAATATGAATTTCAAAGTTACAAAACACCAAAATCTGGACTCCAATTGCTGAGGGTGTTTAACAATGCAAGGAATGTCTCCCGAACAACCTTGGCCTAAACATACACGCAAGTAGCGTTTTTTGTTATTGTTGCTGACCTGCTCTCCTCCCAGTCTTTGGGCCTCTTGGTCTCGTTGGGTTTGATGCAGCGGATGTAGTGAGGAGTGCATTTCATCAGGGTGTTCACCAGGTCATTGGCTTGTTTCTGTAGGAAATGATTGAAACATGAAATGTTATGGAGACAAGAGTATAAAAACATTCCAGTAGAGACTGAAGTTACCTTGATCTTAGAGCTTGCTGTGGTGGGCCTGCCCTTCTTATCTGTGTTGAGGTTTTCAGGAAATAAACTACGGATAAAGTCACTGTGGGGAAATGCAATTGCATTATTGCACAACATCAGACTCTTAAAAAGCAGGGTCTTGTACTTTTTTCTTTACTCCTGTGAGTTACAAACTAAAAATGGTTTGAAGATCAAGCAACTATGTGACTTAAGCAAAGTGCACAGAGTATAGTTACCGGTAGTAGCAAAGATTATATGTATCAACACAAAGGCAATGAATTTTGTGTCCTCTTCATACTTTACATACATTCATCGACATGTTTGCAGATTCAACGTGAAAGGAAAAGATTTGGAAACACTTGGTTTTACGCCACCCTTGATACTCTGTTACAAACCCCAACACAATGCACTACATTTTGCAGATACATACAATCTGTAATAACGTGTACCAATGTAACCAATGTAGTATATACACGGTGGATAAAAGGGCATCAGAAGTACATAATGTACTATGACATAAGACCCTGTCCATCTTCCATTTAATCCAGGGCCGGGCCACGGAGGCAGCAGTTTGAGCAGAGACTTCCCTGTCCACCAATTATTATGTGTGCCTACAAATTACTAACACACATTATTCCGTTCAAAGGTAGTTGCACTAAATTGTGTTGGTACAATGTATCTAGGGTAAAATAAAATATGACCAGTTATAAATGTGACTTTTGTTCTCAATTCATCAAGCCTATGTGTCGCTTTAAATCAACATATTCATTTTGGAATGTTAGTGACTATAGAGTTTGCCTATAATGCAAGAAGAACCAGCACAGTGTCATATGTCCCTGCCAAAGCCAAGCCACTTACCACACAGTATGCAAAACATATCGAACAAACATGCGCACATACAGTAAATCACATTCTGGAAATGAATTAGTGAAACCTACTATTCACTGCTTTGCATGAGTTCGATGAGATCAGGAAACAGCACGTCGCGGTTTCTTTCACAGAAGCCTATCACATCATATGACACCTGGGACAACACAGGCACATGAGCAGTGGGTTCAGCATAGAATGGGAATAGTACATTGAAATCAATTAAGCAACAAAAGAGCCCCAGAACTGCTTTGTTAACTGCCAAGTGAAACAAATAAAGTGAAGGAAGTAAGTCTGTAAACCAGTGTGTAGGTCCAGTATTTTACTTTGATAAGCTGGTTAGGGTGGATTTGAAACCATAGAAATCAGTGCGTTGTCAGGGGCTGAGGGGACAGACTCTGACCTTCCCGGCGTAGTGGTGGATGATGAAGCCGGAATTCCAGCTGTTAAAGTGCTCATGAGTCCCCACGGCCGCCTGGAGCTTCTGCAGTAGAGTGCCGTCTGCCCCCTCTCCTTTGGCGTGCATCGTGGCGCACACGTCATCCAGCACAGACATGATCCCGGGAGGGTTCTGCAGGACGACAGAGGTCCAGACGTAAACATGACAGAGTTGTATAATTTTTAGGGTAATGCATAACGGTAGGGTCGGGCGAAATATTGACCCTACTTCAATTTCATAAAATCTATATCAAGAAACTTAGAAACTGAAAAATTAGCAGGTAACACAGCTTATTATTTATGCAGACATTTTTTTCTCTTCTTATCTATAGTTAAGTATAACCACAGCATATGGACAACAAAAATATGCTAAAGAAACTGAAAGTGAATTCTTACCAGTTTATTTTCAATCAGATCACACACTATTTTGTTGTTGAAATACTCAATTGGCGTCCATTTGATTCCTTCCTGCACATATTCCTCCTAATAACGGGAAAACACTTCATTCTTACACTATTCAGTGGCATGAATCCGGCAAAGTCTACACCGGTGGATGAAGAAGACAGCGTCTACCTGCTCAGCCTTCAGAGTCAGCTCGATGAAGATTTGCTGTAGTTTCTCATTGACAAAGTTGATACAGAACTGCTCGAAGCCGTTTTTCTTTTGAGGAAGACAAGATATTGTAAGCGTTTAACAAACTAAGAACACGATGGCTAATGTCAGACTGCAGCGATGTTACAAACACACTCACCTTGAAGATCTCAAACCCGTAGATGTCCAAAACGCCAATACTGAACTCTTCGTGCGGCTTCTGTATGGCTCCATTTATGGCCTAAAAACACAGAACTGATCGTAATTAAGGCAGTTTGAGCAGTGAAATGATTAGAATGAGTCTTGTTACAACTCTGCAATATGCTTTGATGATGAATCTAAAATAAAAATCAATCAAATCCGCTGTACCTCCACTAGGTAATCAAAGAGCCGGGCGTACAGGGCCTTGGCCAGGGCGTCCCGTGTGTAAGTGGCCTGTTCTTGGTTCAGGGTCACGTTGATGGACTCAGACTTGCCCCCCCACTTGGAGTCCATCTTCCGACTGGTCAGCTTGTCCTGGAGACGGCTGGGGTCTATGCCCAGGAGATATGCCGGGAAGGCCAGCACTGCAATAGAGAAATGTCCTCTTGTGATTGTTCATTTGTTTCTATGAATAGAAGTTTCTTCAGACCATTGATGCACTTGCCCTCATCTGTTTCAAAAGTGAAACGTCCTCAACTCAACCGAGCCCAGTCCAGTTGATGATTCAAGCTTCACAACAGTATTTGGGTTGTTAAGTTAAAGTAATGCTTCTCTCACTTGTGTAAATCATTTGACTACTCTACCCACCGGTGACACGGTAGTACAGTGGTTAGCACTCGAGCTTCACAGCTAGAAGGTCTGGGTTCGATTCCCACCTGGACGGGGCCTTTCTGTGTGGAGTTTGCATGTTCTCCCCGTGTCTGCGTAGGTTTACTCCGGGTACTCCGGTTTCCCCTACCACTAAAAACATGTACAATAGGCCAGGTTGAATAAGAGTGTGTTTGAGAGTGTGCATGTGGAAATTAGCCCAAGGCTACAATCCGGTGTGGCTTGTTCATTAACTTGCACTGTCCTAAACAAACAACAAACAAAACCTCTGCACATACTAACGTAGGGCTTCACAAAAATGCCATTCAGACTCCCCTCCCTATGCAGGCAAATCCTTGAACTGCACAAACACTCTCGCCCCGGAAGTTAAGCACAAATTATGTACAGTCGTCGCATTGAATTGCTAAGTGACCAGCGCAGGGCCACCAGACAAACAACCTAGTACCAATTAGCTGCGGGTTTGTCAGGGGAAAACCCGCAGCTAATGCTCAACTCGTGTAGTCAGCTCCCCGAGGGTAGGCGCAGGCGCAGCCAATTTACTGCAACAGGTGGGAAGATGTATTACAGAAGAGAAATCAGTTTTGATGCTAGATTTCCCATGCATTTTAATGAAGATCTCTGCACCTACGGTCCATTGCATCGCAGTTATTTATATTTGATGTGGCATAACAATATGATCAGACTGTGAATTAAAGTCATCAATTAATTCATTGCTTTTTTATCTGTCATACTCCTAATTTTTGACTTATGTTTTAATGAAATCTCTATAATTACACTGGGCCTTTCTACATGAAACAAATACTGGCAAAGTTTTCCACCATATATAAGGCAAGACACTGCACGTTAATGGAGAATAACATTTAATTTATCATTTATACTGCTCATACGGCAATGATATATTTTAAACTTGCCAAGATCTGTGGCTGGACAATCTCGATAATGGATAGAGAGCCTGGTTAAATAGGGCAGGTCAGATCCCGGCTTCCCCACCCTGGACACAAACGGTTTGACCCTCTGCCCTCAGGCAGGAGGTTACGGTCCATCCAGACCAGAACCTCCTGCTACATGAGCAGCTTTTCCCTCTCTGCCAACACTCAAGAACGCTAAATAACCTGTTCCTGCCATTTGAATTGTTATATTTGGACAATGTGGTTTATCACATATGCCGTGTACATTGTGTATATTTTGCATATTCAGAGTTTTGCTTAGTTTTCAACATTCCATTTATTTTATCTCATTTTGCCCTTATAGATTGATATTCATTTTATTGCTGCTTTATGCTTCTTGTTGTACCGTTGCACTGAAAAATATTCCTAGTTTGTGAATGTACCTTGACTGACGATGGCAATAAAACCCATTCTGATTCTGATAAGTTTAAGCTCAATAAATCAGGAATCGTCAGGAATAATAGACAGAGACAAATCCTTAACACAACCCCTCAACATATTAAATTAATGTATAGCAAATGTGTCATCTGTGAATGCTTGTTTTGTATTGTAAAGCTGAGTCAGCATGATTGATGAGGTAGTTCCATAGTTTGTCTGTAGGTGTAGGTATTGTTGTTACTATCGCTCCACATTTTTTCCTCTCTTTGCTGTGCAAAATAAATATTGACCCGTTGATATGACGCAGTATTTGTATTTGGGTGTGTGTTGAGCTCACAGTCGGTGCTCTCCACTTGGCCGTAGTTTCCCACCTCGATGAAACTGATGTTTCCCAAATGAAGGATCCCGGCAACGATCTGCAGCACCTGAGCCTGGACGTGCCCCGGGATCCCGATCACCTGCATGGCCTCCTGCGACCCCCAGGCACACCACAAATACAATTACATAGGCCTGATTGTCACATAAAGGGAGTTTCAATACAATACAATCGTTTGTCTTCTTTCATTAGTCATCACCAGTCAACTCCAAAATATGACAAAATCATGACAACATTTGACTACACCTGAAAGCGCTGTAAAGTTTGTGCGTACCATAGTCTCCTGGAAATCTTTGCTGTCATTGGTCCCATCCACCTTGTAAGTCCCAGACTGGTTGAGGTAGTAGTAGTAGTCTGGGGTCATGATGCCCAGGCCTTCTTTCTGCTGAGCATTGGCGCCCTCTAGCAACTGTCAGACAACAGCACAGGAGATGAGCACAGGACTCTGGAGTGCATTTACCCAAGATCTTTCTGCACTGACCTGATAATAAATGTGGAAGTTTCTCTCATTCTCATTTTGGCTCACCACTCTGGATTTTTCCAACAAGAAGTTGGAGATTTTGCCGCCATCGGGTTCTCCTCCTCTGCTGAACTGAATCTCAAAATATTTCCCCTGAAAGGCATAACAAAGAAAGTATTTTATTGTTTTGAAGTAAAAATTATTCTTAATTTTGTTTTGTTTAATCTACTTTTCTAGAGCACTACATGACACATGGGAAGTTATTTAATCAACACTATTCTGCACTTTCCATTGCACCTGAACGCTGTGCTTTGAAACAACTTTTCACCACTGTTCTTTTTGTTGACTGAACTTAACTTAATGAAAATAAAACAGAATTTACTGCCAAAGTGGCAGGTCTATGCTTTGTTCATGTGGGAGAAGTTCCATGAAATCTGTTCTATACAATAATCTAAACAAAGCTTGTTTTTCCCTATATTTCCCAATTTTCCTTCTTTCTTGGTTGAGATTTTTGTCCTCTGGGATCAACAAAATGATTCTGATTCTGAAAAATTTCCTAGCTCCAACCACTGTATAGGGTACACATTCTTATATCAAGGGGCTCTGTTTGACCTAACCCCTCACTTGTCCGCTGTCCCCAAATTAGTGCTTTAGTAGTTAACGCATTTCAAAAGGTTGTACATTTTTCCACAAGGAATTGCTGCACTAAACTTGTGCTCATGTCTTCAATATTCTGCCCAAAAGTCAGAAACTCAAACAAATTGACTCACAAATCGACTCGAGTTGTTGTTGCGGACAGTTTTGGCGTTTCCAAAGGCTTCCAGGAGAGGATTAGACTGAAGGATTATATCTTTGACATGCTACAAAGGAGACATCATTACTTTGGATACTATTGGACAGCTAAATATCCAATCACTTTCATCTTTACCTGAACTTTGGGTCCTCCTCCTGATACTTTGGAAATATAGCCCATTATGTATTTTGCGGCCACAGTTTTACCAGCTCCACTTTCACCACTAGAGAGAACACAGCAGAAGGCATTAACAAAACACATTGGAATTTCAATGGAAATGGTGTCCAAAATGGATCAGCCTTTATCCTCACCTAATGATAACGCACTGGTTTTCCCCTTCAATCATCATGTTTCTGTACATATTATCAGAGAGAGCGTAGATATGGGGAGGGTTTTCGTACTGGGCCTATAAGGGGGAGCAGTTCTGTTATTACATAAAAAGTAGTTATTCTAATCTATCAAAGATTACAGATATTACGGTTTACTCACAGCTCCTTGGTATAGCTCAACCTCCCGGTCGGTGAAATAAGGCATCTGTTTGAATGGGTTCACTGAGATCAGCACCGGGCCAATGTAGGTCTGTACAAGCGTGTTAAGAAAGCAGCGCTACAACAATAACATAAAGGGCCCCAACACGTAACCTAGGTGTACTGTGTATATCCCATATCTTATGTAATGGTTTTTTTGTGTATGTGCTTTGCCTCAACTTTAACCTGATTGTAATTTTGCATATCTTCTTTTGCAAGGCGCATTGAGTAACCTTGTGTATGAAATGTGTATAAATTTATGCAAGGCATAAATAAATATGCCTTGCCTTGCTTGTTTAGTGTACATTAATTTTATATTACTAGATTGTTGTAGCTCTAAAGGCCATTCCGTGTCCATTCAAAGGCAAAACTCGGTTTAAATTGTGAGGCTGTTTTTGTTGCCATTTAAAATTTGTACCTCGTAACAAATAGTATATTTCGGAATCTCAAAGTAAGACCTGCATTTTCTCCAACAGATTTGTTGATATTTTCTATCTAATTCAAATTATTTTATTGGAAAATCAGTTGAGAAGCTACACCTCGTTTTCAAGGGGGACATTGAGAGTGTAGTTTGATATGTAGAGCTTTGAACCCCACAACACAAGACAGTTTGAATTTTCTCAGATTATTTTATTATTGATTTATATACTCAAAGGATTATCCTCTTGAAAACGGAAAGATTATTTTTTTTCCTTAAATCTACTTTCTAACATTCGTCATTGTTTCCAGTCATATGCAGGAATCGTCAATGATCCGGATTATTGATCAGGAGGAAGTGACCTATTGAGTCATCCCTGAAGACATTTAATAATAAAAGCTGCTGTGGTAGTGCGTGGTAAATGCCGTGATGTCAGTGGCTATTGCTTACCAAGTGATTCTTCTACTAAATTTGGCCTTGTGTATATCAGTTGGACAAAAAAAGACGGAAGTGAGATGTTGTGACACACACAACGCAGAAGAGGAAGATGAGAATTTTATAGAGCTATATTTATGCCCTTATTGTGTCCTCATCTATGTTTGAAAGAAGACAAAGCCTAATTTCAAAAGAAAACGGTGCTAGCTCTTGGATGTGGGAAAGCAGTCGACCCTAAGCAGGCAGGATACAAATATGTAGTCGTCCATGTATCGCTTCTTGAGGTTCTCCACGATGGCGTCCTCTGTGATCTTGGACAGCAGCACCATGTCGTCCACTCCGCTCTGTTTGACATTTTGACTCTGCCAGTGGTACTTCGCCTGGAACGGACGAGCACATAGTTTCATGAGCATTTAACATGCATCAGAATAGAATAGTGAGGTTAGTGTTGCAGGAAGTGGGTAGTTTCCAAGCAACAGATCAAAGCTGAGGTGAGCTCATGTTTAAAATGGTCCAAGAAAGGAAATAGCGGTACCATAGGCACAGATAACCTCACAGCTGATGTGCTGCCTAAAGTGTTCAATGCTGTTATCTGGCAGAGCATTTTATGCCCTGGCTAAAAATACGAAATAACTTTTTGCATCTTAACTGTGGAGTGCCTCATGGGTCAATTTTGGGTCCAAGTTTATTCCCTTTATATTATCCTTCCTCTTGGTCAAATTACCAGCAAACATAATATTTTATTTTATTTTTATACAGATGACATTCACATTTACCTTCCAATTAAATCCAGTAACATGAATTCATTGATCGAATGTGATATAAAAAATTGGGTGTGTGAAGTTGAATTCTAATAGAACTGATACCCAACAGCATTCAATCAGGTTTTTATCATCTAGAAATATTGCTAAAAATCTGTTTTATCTTTTAGAAACCCTTTCACACGCTTTTATTTAATCTTGTTTGGATTATTTAAAGCTGTCTCCGAAAATCTTCAATAGTGCATTTACAGATTCTGAGTCTGACCACATCGTCCCTGTTTTAGCATCTATGTGGTCATACTGCCATTGCTATGCCCAAGCAGGGAAGGGCCTGGTCGGTACTTGGATGGGAGACCATTTGGTAACACCAGGAAGCCTAGCAAAAGTAGTGTGTGAGGGAGTGGTTGGTGGTGGTCGGAGGGGCCGATGGCACAGCCTCGCTTCCGTCAGTCTACCCTAGGGCAGCTGTGGCTACCCACAGTAGTTTACCACCACCGAGTATGGAGTGAATGAATAATGACGACAGTGTAGCGCTTTGAGAAACTTGATAATACAGGCTTGTAAAGCGCAATACAAGTGTAAGGCTTTATTATTATTATTATTATTATCATCTCTCCAATGGCTCCCCATATGTTTATGAATAGATATTAAAGGCAACCTTTAACCTTTAAATAAAAATTACAAAAGTTGATATTTGTGCATATTTGACCTTGTGGTGACTAGGGTTGTTCCGTCCATCGTGATGGATGAGCAACATCACGATGGAGAGCCACCATCGTGATGCCGCGCCACCTCCTGTCAGAAACACGCCCTGATCTAAGTTCTGTGAGCCATAAACATACAAACTTTGCAGGGATTGCACTGTAAATTAAATCTCGAATATAACTAATAAGCATGCTAGTGTAAGAAGCCCGAAGACATGATGTGTTAGCCGTAATTATTAAAATAAAGACGCAGAGCTGCTCTATTTCTGACGTAAGGGGCTCTCTCTCTAAAAGCAGCTAGTGTTTAAAACCGCGTGGTTTCGCTTAGCTTTTAGTACGGAAACAGTTTTAAAATGCCGCGATGGATCTCACATCGGAGATGAGAGCTCATGGGGTTGGATATTCTCAGGGGGCTGAGAGAGGAGAGAGGCGCGGTGCAGGAGGTACAAGGCAACGAGCACATGGACCGGGCGGCCAGCTTAGGCTCCGACGCAAATTCTAAATATTGTCCCATTCCCCCACATTACGTTAAAATTGCTCAAATGCAAATAATAAACTCCGGTTTACATTTGTATTAGTGTGAAAAGAGCCTTGTTATTGAGGAGCAGATGACGCTCTGAATAAGTTCTTATTTTACTTTTACGCACGAGTCTTAACGCATTTCTATTGCAAAATTCGTGTTCCATGACTCTCTTCAGATCATGTTTAGTTTAGATCCATTTATCCTGCAATCTCACATTTTTCCTAACATGAATAAAATGCAGCCTATATATAGGCTATGTAAATGTCTTTAAAAAATGCTTGTAATGAGAGATGGACAATATCATCATCCATCACGATGGTTCACTGTAAACATCTTCAACTGCTAATTAAGGGGACATCGCCCACCCCTAGTGACCCAGTGGTCAGTGTGGCGCCTTTACTTTCCATCACAGTGGTTTCTATGATGCTCCAGGATCAATTGTTTGGAAGGGTTTCACTGCTGACGGAGACTCTCGCCACAAAACCTACAAATCAAATGATTTTGGAGTGTTGTAGAGACCACTATGATGGAAAGTAAAGGTGACATGCTGACCACTCATACAGCCGCTGAGTCACTACAAGGTCAAATATCAACCTCTTTTTTTGTTTTTTTGCACTAAAAAGTTGCATAATGCACCTTTAAGACCCTGCAGATTACTTTTAAAGCTCCAAATGGTTTGCATCTAAGCTATATTTTAGATCATTCCATATGTCCCACAGTGTCTCACAAGGTTCTCCGGGAAAAATCTTTGATCTCCTTTTAAAGGAGAGCCTTTTCAGCTCGGGCCCCAAAACTCTGATACGACCTGCCTAAGGAAATAAGGTCAAATTCAGTTTTTTTTAATATACAAGTCTCTCCTTAAAACATATTTTTATCTGAGACCCTATTTTGATTTTAAACAACTTTATTGCTCTTTTTATGACAGATGTATTTTTTTGTATTTTTATTGCAAATCGTAGGTGTTGCTGCCTGTGAAGCACTTTGCTTTAAAAGGTGCTAAATAAATAAATAAATAAAGTTTATATTTGGAAGCTAAATTAGCTTGGGATGACATTATTCCACACAAAGTGCATCAGATGCGCACATTCAACCGCTTGTGGTCATAGTCTACAGTCGTAACACATACGGCAAGATCCTAATCCCACCTCATCAGTGTCTGTGTGTACACACTGATGAATGAAAGTGCGAATGTAAGTAGAATAGCACTATATACACTGGGCTATGTTGCTTTTTTTCTGATGAATAGTAAATAAAGTGGTCTATTTACATTCTTCAGAAAAAAGGCAACATATCCTACTTATCATTATCAAATCCTCCAAATAAAAGCAAAGGCGCCATTGCCTTGGGAGATTACAATTGTTTCCAATCCTTTGTCAACAGCAAGCTACTGAGACATAACTGCATTGCATTGTTTATAGCACTACCAACCTTCAGCAACCGCTGTTTACATTTAAAAGGTAAAGTGTTTTTGCCCAAGGACACAGTGATAAATCCTTGACCCTTACATAGGCAAAGATGGACAATGACAGGAGGAGACCCTGTTCTGTGGAGTGAACTGCCAAACCTTCCCAGACCTTACAGAGTCTATCAAACCAGAGTCTCTCTTTCTCTCTTCAGCACCACACATAATGATTGTCACTGTGGAGATATGGAAGATTATAAATAAATGATACTGTACTAGGTCTGTGACCATTTTTATTTATTTTTAACTTGCACCAGCTTCCTTCTGGCGACTGCTTTACGCACTTCCCATGCCTGACGTTTATCAATTTATTTTATTAATTTATGTTACTTATTTATTTGATTAATTTGATAGTAACAAGTGTGAACAATCTACATGTACCACACTACACAATGTATAGCCAAGACTAATTAACAATGTCCGTCCCTAGCTTGCCTAGCAGTGCTTGTCTAGCACTGTCACCTCTGTGACTCACTTCACTGAGAGTTTGGTAGATGGCAATATTTAAAAAAAAGGGTGGAGATGCTGCTTTGTCAAATAATCTTAAGGATGATGAGCTCACTGTAGTTTAAAACTCACAACACAAACCAGGAAACACATGCAAGGAAACTACTACTAATACTTTGGCTACAGCTGGCTTGTAGCTAGTGGAGGGAACATGGCTGCTAAATTATGTGCCAATAGCATCTGAGAGCAGGGTTCCCAAACTTTTCAGGCTGTCACCCCCAAAATTATCAGACCAACAACTTGGAATCCCCCACTCAGTGTAAAATATAACTAGCATTTAGAATTATTTCAGATGCATTTAAAATATGGTTAATTAATTTTTACTTGGATACTATATTATAATATTTGACCTAATTTTACTAATATACAGATGAATATTGTGAAAAAGTTCATTTTTTTCTGTAATCCAGTTGAAAATGTGAAAACTAATAGACTATAGTCTCATGGCATGCAAAGTGACATGTCAAGCCTTTGTTTGTTTTAATTTAGAAAATTCTGGCTTACAGCTTGTAAAAACCCCAAAATGAACATTTCAGACAATTAAAATATTACATGAAATCAATGAAAAAATGATTTTAAACAAAGAAATCATTTTCTCTGTTTAAAGAAAATGATTTCTTTAAAACAAAGAAATGCATAAGTACTAAGTACATATGCATGAATACTATAATCATGCATATGTACTTAGTACTTGGTTTGGGCCTTTTACTGCCTTAATGCGGTTGCGTGGCATGGATGCTCTCAGCCTGTGTGCCACAGAAGACCAGGATGCTTCAACCAGAGGAATATGACTTCTGAAGCCCATGTCCAGGATCCGTCCGTGTGTGGCGGCTCTTGATGCACTGACTCCAGCCTCAGTCCACTCCTTGTGAAGGTCCCCCACACTTTTGAATGGCCTTTTCCTGACAATCCGCTCCAGACTGTGCTCATCCTGAGATGTTGCTGAGATGTTTTATTTGGGGTTTTTGCAAGCTGTGAGCCATAATTATCAAAATTATAACAAATAAAGGCTTGATATACAGTATCTCGCTTTGCATGATTATTTTGGCTCACAGCTTGTAAAAACCACAACTTCAAAATCTCAGAAAATTAGAATATTCAAATAAAAAATTTCTAAGATTAGAATTATTATTGTCGGCTCAAAGTGTCTCCTTTCATCAGCTAATTCATCCAAAACACCTGCAAAGAGTCCCTGAGACTTGAAATGGTCTCTCAGTGGTTCAGTAGAATTCACCATCATGGGGAAGAGCTGACCTGACAGTTGTGTAGAAAACCATCATTGACACCCTCCATAAGGGAAAGGCTCAAAAGGAAATAGCAAAAGAAGTTGGATGTTCTCAAAGTGCTGTCTCAAAGCAGAACGTTAAGTTGAAGGGAAAAGTGTGGAAGAAAAAGGTGCACACGCTGCAGGGATGAGCGCAGTCTGTAGAGGATTGTCAGGAAAAGGCCATTCAAAAGTGTGGGGGACCTTCAGAAGGAGTGGACTGAGGCTGGAGTCAGTGCATCAAGAGCCTCCACACACAGACGGATCCTGGACATGGGGCCACTTTAGCTTTATGTGATAAAAAAAATTTAAATACAGTTTTCCTACACCATTCATAGCCAAGCGATTAGTCGTAAAAATAATCAATAGATTATTCGATTAAAAAAATAATCGTTAGTTGCAGCCCTAATGTCGTATTCCTCTGGCTAAAGCATTCCGGTCTTCCATAACACCTCAGCTGTGCCACAGGCTGAGAGCATCCATGCCACGCAACCACATTAAGGCAGTCATTCAAGTAAAAGGCCAAAACCAAGTACATATGCATGATTATAGTTATCAGAGGGCCCACATTTTTGTTTAAAATCTTTTTTTCATTGATTCCATGTAATATTATAATTTTCTTTACATATGTCACTTTGCGTGCCATTGTTGTGGTATAAAAGCTGTCTAAATGTTGTAACTAATGGTGGGGAACTTGTAGACACCATGTAAGCCTATATAATTGTTCTTTAAGACTGTGTTATAGTGTAAGAGGTTCATAATCACTATGTTAAGGTAAAAAGGTAAAATTCAATGCCTAAGTGTTCAAAGTTGTGGTAATATAATTTAGTTGGGACAGGGGAGAGACATAATCCTCCATATATTAATTGTAATGCGTAGACTATCCACTGGGGGGTTAGCTCCTTGGATAGCCACAGCCTTGTATACATCATGGCTGGTACATCTAATGCATAAGGGTCTAGGTCAAGTGGGGACCATAATAGATCCATGATGGGGACACAGAGAGAGGGTTAACACCACGTGGGATATCTGTGACTCTGACCAATCACAGGCCAGGGTTAGCTCATGGGAAAAAGTGCAGTAGGGCCATAGACTGTAAAAAAGAATAGACAGCTCCTCCTCACTCCTCCCCGTTTACCAAAATGACCACGTTCGTGGGGAAATCATGGCGGATTTACAGGCTCCTCCTCTCCAGCTCTGACGAAGCATGTTCCTAAAAAGGGCATAAGGGAGGGATCTTGACTGTAGACCCGGCCCTGCTTGGCCCTCGCGGGGTGTGTAATGGGCGTGTATTTCTGTTGTTATCACGCCCATGGCCAGGGAGCGACGTAAACGGCCTGTCAATCAAAGTTAGGCCCTCATTAATTATGCAAGATTTCAAAAATGTATACTACGATAACCAGCCCGGTGCCCCATATTGTTTTTAACCCAGCGTAATCACAGGAGGAATATGTAGCTCTAGCCACTTCTAAACCATTAGGCACCGGGCATTAAAGTTGTTTTTAACGTGTCTAAAGTCCAATGCATTCCGATGGGGGAATAGCGGTCATATGGAGGTACTACAGCAAAGGTGGAGCAATGGCAGCCTCCAGTGTCGTAGTCAAAAAGCAGAGCAGTCAGCGGCCATTGAGTAGGGCAGACACATGGATCTATTATAATATCGGGCAGACAGTAAAAAATAACTACTCAGCAAAAGTGTCATGGCGCGTGCCGTGGGAAAGCGTGCCGCATTGGGCTTCTGGCCAAGAAAACAGTCCAGGTGGCCAGACGCAGACCCGTTCCCATAGTGTAATAAGCGTGTGGCAAAAGTACCTCCTAGCCCATCGACTTGACAAATCAAGGTCAAAGCCCCTACTTTAAAGCACCGATAACGCTAAGGAAGCGCTGGGAACTACAGTAGGCACTATACATGAAGCATATCAAACTGACTAGTGTCTGGAGGTGTAAAGCATAAGATCTTTGATGATGACAGATTTATGTGTTATTCACTGCTCGGACGCCTATATAAGACTCGCGCTAGTGAGCTCGAGGGCGCTCCTTCTGAATTAGCCATGGGATACGTATCACTCCGACAAAGATAAGGATTATGCTTTAACAACTTGGGGGCTACGAAGAATGCACTAGTGGATACGGGATGGATATATTTTTGACCAAATAAAGGACTATGCATGAAATCTTCTTCGTCGACTGGACCTGTTGCTATTCTTCTGAGTTTGCGCGTTATCCATTGGGAAGTGGGAGGTTATTTGTTATCAGCAACACCACTAGTCTCTAATCATCATTATATTAGTGTCACATTTTAAACTTTTTCACGATATTCTAATTTTTTGAGTTTCACCTGTACAATTTTCAACTACTGTGTAATAATCACACACCGCATTCACACTGGGAAGCTGGGGGTAAAGCCTTTCCCAACGAAGGACACACCAGCAGTGGCAACGGGCAAGAGCTCTAGCCCCTAAACCAGTGGCTTTACACTGACGTAGCTTTAGGACCAACCTTCAACCTTCATGGCAAGAAACAATCCAAATGACAACATGTAACATTTATACTGTTGACCTCAATAGTATAAAAAAACAAACTTCCTCAAAGAGTTCTAATGTATGAGTTTCATACACCACATAAATAATGAATCAACTAACTTTTGGTGAAGGCTCACAGCCCACTGATAGTGCGCCTGAGACCCTTTTTTGGGTCTTGTCCCACCAGTTGAAAACCACAAATCAAATTACTATAACCTAACCTTGACCTTGTTAATTCTGATTCTGGGGTGAAATGCTCTAAATACACAAGAGACCAATGGCTATTCTCATGACAACAATATCAAATAATGTTTGAAAAATCCTGGATATAAAATCCCGGGTCTTTCAAACTTAGTAGTTGAACATCCCAGAACTTGGCTGATGCAGTTTGAGGAAGCATTGTGACAGACTGCAGGCCTCTCGGTCCACTTCCTCCTCTGACACCTCACTGCTACTATTGTGAAACTTGACAAACTTTGTACATGCAGCCTGTTTCCTGCTGATGCCTTACGACTCTCAACTGGCCTGCTTTGTGTTCAGACTGAGACGATCCACAAAGAACATATCAAGAAACACAGGTAGACTCAAATCACTTTCTGCCTATTGCAGTCTATTGTTGAAACTTGATATGAATACTGGTTTTCTCTTTTGATTTCTCACCAGTTCTAGCCCCTGTGACTGGTTTACCCTTAATAAAAGAGGAAACTGATGCGTGAAGTTGTGTGGGAGCTCGGTCTCTCTGACAAAACCTCGTTTAATATGCAACCACATCCCTATATGGTCATTAACAACTGCTTGTTGCTATGCAAGCGTGCCATACATTTATTGTTATGCTCGGTGCCCAATAGAAGATAATTCTACCTTTTATAGAGGTTTTTCACTGCTATTGCAAGGACACAGAGCATAAAGAATGAGCACCATACTGTAAAACTAAAGAATAAGAAGTTAGATCAGTGTTTCCCAACAGGATGGTGTGGGCCAAAAGGTTTCTCACAGAACACAGAGTTTCAATGCAATTCTTATATTTTGATACATTTTCTTGCTCACATACAAAAGGTGAAATGGATTTTAAAAATGACACACACAAAAATAGTTTGGAAATTTTTGTAAAAAAAAAAAAAAGTCTCAAAGTCAAAAACATTGAGATTGAGAAATTTCAAGGTATCAAAGACAAATCAAGTGTGCGAGTGACATACCATATTTCAAAGTGTGCTTCCGTTTTCCAATCTCCAGCCCGAGAGCTGCAAACGGGTTGTCACGATGCAGCTGTGGATGCTCTCACACTTCAGCCATTGAAATGAATGACTGTACAGCAGCTTGTCACCTACAAGCCACCCAAGACAGTATTGTTAAAAGCACTTCCTCTATCTCCCCTCGGCAGCAGCAGTGGTCTGAAACAAGAAGTGTTCAAAAGCATGGCCAGATACTCACCGAGCGACGTGCTGTCACTTCTCCATTCAAGAATATGTGAGGGGGGGGGTATCAAATCAGTGAGTCGTGTTGTGAACAATAAGTTTGTTGACAGCGGGAGCACAAGTAACAATTAGCCGCCGCCTGTTGCCAAATGATGGTGTTGGGTTCGAGCAGGCCAGGTCTCCACCCAGGCTGTGGTTAGTGGAGGTGCTGCGCTGAACGCCCATAATAACAGTCACATGCAAAAGTACTGAAACTGACTGAGGGAGGACAGGTTTGGCAATCAGACGGGGTTAAAACATAAATATAACAACTTTGAAAAGCGATGTGACTCTAGAGGGACCACTATGTTAAACAAAGGGTTCGATATTCAGACCTATTATATCAAAATCAAAATATCAATAATAAATCATATAAATAATATTGATCCAGACATGGGGCTTCACTTTTCCCCCACATAAAACAACCTCAACAACAAAAGGGAAATATTGGATGTTTAAAAATAAATAAATAACCTGTTACTGCCCGTTAAGAATTAGGATAAAGTTATTTGCAAACACAAAAAAAAATCCAAAAGGTGTCATCTTTATAAATATTTTTAGACTTTGTTTCCTGCCTGGACAAGCAGCTTTTTCCCTGACGCAACATTCATGATTATATGGTCTGATAATTGAAACTACATTTGTCAAAACAACAATTCAACTCATTTAATTAAGATGATCTGTTAAAGTGAAGTACATGGGTTCATTTCAATATTTAACAACATACAGTACAAGTCACCGATAGATATTATTGTCAACAGGAACAAAAGATGGGTGTGTTGTATCCTGCTCATGAGGTGCATGAAATGTCCAAAGTCTTGACATGAATGATAAAAGGTACTTCGTTACTCACCAAAAATAAAACAGTGTCTGGCAAACTTGACTGACAAAAACAGACTATTTTGTTCAAATTCAAACCAAGTACGAAAAATAGCACCATTTAAACCAAAACACCACAGAAAAACACACACAAATAATGGAACTTCCCAAAGAAATGGCGTGACGTAATGTAGAGCAGCTTACAGTTTGTGATGATGATTTGAGCTACAACCAACGAAGCACTTCTAAAAATACAGCATTAAACCAGAGGGGCACTTTATTAAATGAGATCTTTTAAACGAGATGTCTAATCATGTGCTTCGGTGGCACACTTCCGGTTTAGCAGTAGTAATAGTCATAGTTCTAGTCAAAAATACTGGAACATTCAATAAAAATGCATGATTGCATTGGTACACCATTTAGAAAGCTATGTTTTAGATAAAGAAGGAATATATTGTAAAAAGTCCCTTTAAGTCACAGGAAATGATGTTTTTGAGAGAACAAAAGAATTGATCAACCCCTTGATGAATGTCTGCTGAGCCCTGAGGCAGTGTCTCTGTTCAGAACATATACTGTGATTTGGAGACTTCCCAACACAGGAGTCCAACCACAAACTTTCTGTGTGCACTAAAATGTAAACATGAACGCATGAAAGTCCTGTAAACCTGCAGCTCCTTTTTCTGGCTTAGCCCTAAAATTATATATGGCATAGTGGAGGCGTAAAGTAGACAACAGTTGATGGCATACCTGTCAAGTTTTGGATTTGAAAAAAGATGGGTTAAAATCGGTAGATTCCCGGCCAAAACTGGAGACTTGACAGCTATGCAACCTCGCAACAACTGCCACTCAGGCTTCTGCAGGTGGCAGTTCTCGCAAGGCTAGTGCTAGGAGTTCAGTTTGGAGGGGCAGAGGAACGTTTTTAAAAACATATTTCATTATAATATATATTATATACATATATATAATTATAAAACTAATAAACGGTGGGAAAGAGGGGCAAAATACGGTCATTTCCTGACCAAAACGGGACACTTGACAGCTATGGTTGATGGTGGTTGATGGTGAAGTGATAAACCTTTAACATCCTCATAGTTTTGATATTGATTCATGGACACAACATGGAGCTTACTTATCCTTTCTCTATTGCTGATAGCTCATAAAGTATATTCGATTTGTTATTGATATGACTGAATATTGTTTTTTATTTCAGGAATCGAACGTCTTGGAGCTCAATGTAATTGTTTCCTAAAGCATCGTGAAATTATGCTAGAAGACGACACTAAAGCAGACCTACAGCTCCAGATTATTAACATGAATCAAGGCAGGCCAAACGCAGTTTTGAATAGCTTCAAAAGCACTCCATAGTGCTGTAACATTTGTAACAAATATTAACACTCATTCGTCTGACTGACTAACCTTTGTGCAAAATGGCTTCAGCTAAATAACAAGGACTGATAAAATCATTGAACTATAGCATAAACGTGATCAAGTAACCACTAACCCTTTGTGAAAACCTTAAAAATCAGATAACTAAACAATAAAACTATGTAGATTCTCAGTCATCCAGGTGGTTATTCAATCTTTAACATTAAAACAAAATAACGACAGAACGTCATTTTAAAGTGAGAAGATTGACTAACTAAAAGACAAAAAACAAATATTAAGAGGACACAATAAAAAATAGTAGCACCAACGATTACTACTTCCATATTTTCACTAACTCCTAAATGTAGCAGCTCTTACAGGCCAGCGCTGTCCACTTGCAGTCAGTGAAAGGCCCATGTGAAGAAGTCCCACTGCCTCAGTCTCAGGCCAGTGCTCCCTTCACAGAGTCAAGGGTCCGGTGGGAGGGGCTTATGGAGTCTCAATGCAGGTCAGTTCCCCTGGCAAGTTTTACAGCACATCTGTCTGAAATACGGCCGGCTGCAAAACTTAAACCTGAGCACCAGGGGGCAGTAGGCCACTGTGTTCACATCTTTACACTCTGCAAGTAAAACAGAGAAGCTATTTAGTTCAAGTAGTTTAAAAAAAAAAGATAAAGTTGAGCTTCTGATGGCGTCACAACAATCTATAGTCATACAGTGTTTAACTCAGATAGAAGTCCTAGGTTTCAAGCTGTTGTGAAATGTTGATAGGGCAGTGACATGATGTTCTCGTTTGTATGTGCTGTGTACCCTCTGTGTTGTCCTCGGCGATGATGGGCAGGCTCAGGTCACATTTGCTGCGGCACTGCTGCATGGCGGCTGGGCGCAGATGCTCCAAACACTCGCTGGACGGCTGACCGGTGTGAGCTAGACATTGGACCGAGCGCATCTCCTGTCCCAGGCCACACTTAGCTGAGCACTGCCACACACAAAACAATACAGGCAACTTATAACTGACCAACTATTCTAGTTGATAGATTTTACCCTAGTACTCTACACGACTGTGGTAAAAGCAATCAATAACATTACCACATTCTGCATGAAAGGCGAGGGAAAAACCTTTATTCAACAGACATTTGAAAAGTGTAACACATTATAAGCATCATAAATAATAGCTGGATATAGAAAGTACAAATTAGATCATAACAAGTCCATATGAGATAGATAGGATTCAATCTACTTTATACTGATATGCAAGTAAATAATCCCAGATATATAAACCTATGTAGAGCTGTATAAACTTTGAACGTGGCACAGAACATAAAAATAACAATTTAGGAGCATTGGCATGATTAAGTCATACCTCTCCCCAAGGGCCTGTGATCCACAGTGGGGGCGGGCAGCGCTGCAGGTTACAGCGCACTCTGGATGTGGGGCGTCCCTGTTTGGGACAGTTAGACTCTGGGAGGGTGTCCTTGCTCTCCCCGCTCTTACACAGGACAACACGGTGCCGGTATCCCGGACCACAGCTGGGCGTGCACTGCAGATGGACAGATATGGACAGTACCGAAAGGAAAAGCACATTGCACAGAGACAAGGTCAGGTGGACACAATGTACTACAGTCTGCAGAGGGCAGTAGAGCGATGAAAGTAAATGGAAAAAGCATTTTATTTAACAATTCAATGAGACATGAGCATAAAAATGAAAACAAGAATAAGCCCAATAGTTAGTTATCCTAAAGGCACATGTGATTTTTTTTTTTTTGCATCGTGATGAGGAAAACTCTTAAAGCCATCGCTCCTTCACCCACTGCCTGCCGAATGACTATGACTGAAATGTCAATGTAGGTAAAATGTCTTATCCAGAGACACATCAGTTTCGGCTATAAGGCTATAAGACGTTCAATGTTTCCAAATGAGCGATGGCGGTGCTGTCACGTCAGGGGATGTGCTCGGCAATTTAATGTGAAAAAACTGTACACAAACATGGCTTCACTTGCGCTGTAATGGATCAGTAATTTTGTAAAACAGTGTTAGAGGCCTGGATGCATCAGCTGTTTGCCTACCATTCACCCAAACATCCAGCGAAAATCGCAACAAGGGGAAAGAACAGCAGATTTGGTCATTTCATGTTTGTTATTGTGTTCCTTCGACTAACGTGGTTCAACTAAAGCAAAAACTAAGTCAAGGTCAGTGATAAAAAACAGCCAAAGTAATTCCTCAAACAAATGTGAATGTTTGTCTTCGATTGAAGCAGCATGCTCAGGTTGATGATGTCTTTCTGTTGTGGCTTTGTTCAAATAGATAAGTCTTATTTACTGCTGACAGAGGCCTGTGTTTTTAGTCTTAGCTGGAAAGAAAACAACTGTTGCTTCATCTTGACAAATAGCACAAACTGGAGAAAATCCCGGTAGATTTTGCAAAACAGGCAGAATGTACAGAATGTAGCTAACATCTGTTAATCAAGTATCATTCCTACAACGGCTGTTTGACTAGAGCCAGGGACACAACATGATTTTTTACTTTCAATGCCTGCTTTAGAAGTCCGCGAGTTTGCAGAGGTGGCCTGAGCAGCGCCATGGAACTTGTTATGTGTTGTTTTATGCTAATTATCAGACAAAATCTCTAATTGATTGTAACTTGCCATTTGTAATGACGATGGCAGAACCAGCCGAGCACTAAACCCATTTGTACCTCCACTCGTCTGTGCAAACCGTTCCTGTGGCACCTTTCCAACCAGGATCCACATCCAGCTTAGAAACATTATTTTCTCTGTATTACTGATAGTAACAATAAGCTGTCGACGCAAGAAAGCACAGCGAGTTTACTTCTGAACAAAAACTGAGCCAAGAGAAAGCATTAATCAATTATACCTCAGACCAGTCCAGGGCCAGCCACTCGGGGGGGCAGCTGTGGTTACTGCAGGGCTCAGTGGGGGAGGGTCGCGAGGGGGAACAGGCTGAATCATCCAGGACCTTCTCCTCGGATGCAGAAATCCTCCTTTTACACAGAACCTCACGAGTCTTCAGGCCGCCGTTACAGCTGCGACTGCAGTCTGACCATTCCCCTGTCCACCAGCTAAACCAACAGATGCATGTCACTGACAGTACTTATGCAGGCATGACAGGTGACCAGGTGAAAGTGGAATTAGCTTACGTTGGGGAGCAGGGCTCAGTGTTGCATGTCCTCCTCCTCTCCTTTGGACGGCTTTTCTTGTCACAGAAGTGGTTGCTGACGACTGAGTGGTCTGCCTGCTTCCTGCACATTACCTGCTGCAACTGGAACCCTAAATGAGGAAACCATGTGAAAAAGCGCTATTGTGAATGTTAAAATAATAGAGCAAGAGATGTTGCTGTTAAGTGGAAGAACATGTGATACAGCCAGTGAAACGCTCCCTTAGACTTAAAAGAAAGAGGCAGATGTTATTTATGACCTTATGATGTCTTTATTGCTTTATATCTTTGGTAAAACACAGGAAGTTTTGGATTAGACAAAGCTTGCTGCTGGTCTCACACAGTGTTGGAAATCAAAGTGGGATTGTGTTCTACAAAACACTATTGGTTTAAAAATAAAATTCTTTCGGCATTCAGCGAGATGATGAAAGCAGTGTCAGAGCAGTGGTGTGGAATGACTGTACCTCCAGCACAGAGGGCCGAGCAGCGGGACCAGGACATGTAGTGCCAGGCGTGTCCGCTCAGAGGCTCTCGGTTTATGGGAGGGTTGAACCTATAGTGAATCCCGGGGTTGACCTCCCGCACGAGCACCTGAACATTCACACTGCATTTAAACAAGAGAAAAAAATAGAAGCGACAGCCGCTGCTCAGCCACTGCTCAGCCACTTACCATGACAATCAGCGTCATGTTGGTCGGGCCCAGTGCCTCGAGAGTCTCTGGTCCATCAGTGGGGCGTCTGTAGTGAAACGTGGTGCCAGCGATGTCAAATCTGCGCGGTGTGTCGATGGTCAGCTTCCCATTGATAAAGAACTGGTCACTCTTACTCTTCAGCACTGGGAATCAGCACAAGATGAATGCAAATATAGAGTTGCACGGCACTACGATTGATGTGACCAGCGGCAGGACAAGAAACGTTCAAAAGCCTTTATGACCTGACAACTGACCAGGTTCTCGATGCACATGAATTTGAAATTGATAAATTAATAAATAACGGATTGAACCATCTTAAAGATCCTATTACATTTTTAAAAGTCCTCTGGAATAGTGTTATGTTGTTTGTTGCATAGTTCTTCTACTTAGCTTGTTTTCTAAATCTCTTTCACAAGCCAAAAACTAGGATTAGTTTAAAGGGAAATGTGAGGACTTGGTCTATACAATAATATCTGGCCGGCACTTGATGTGGTGTTTTCCCAGACTAATCAATGGACCTGATGTTAATCTCATGTCACACCATTGTTGATACTGGCGTTGCTTACCCAGGTAGTTGAGGGAGATATTGAGCTCTTGGATGTGGATGAAGACTGATCCTTTGGGGATTCGGACCACCTCCTCATACCCTGCGCCACACACACACAGATACAAGTCAAAGCAGGGGGAGTGTCCTGTTGCATCAGCGCTGTGTAAGTCTATGGGACGTTCAGCTCATGCTGCAGATTCCAGATACATTCCTGGGCAGAGGGCCTCCAGACATAGACCAGTGCCAGACTTCATTCGCTCCAGCTGTTTTGGCCTGGGCCATTTTTCCTCTTTATGTAGGCAGCCTGCTTATTATTTTTATCTGCTTTTCTCAACATTATGCTGCTTTTAGCAAACGGAGGCTCTTTCTTAGAAGGACAGTGTAACTGTATAAATCAAAGTGATTATTACTCTTTCAAATCTTAAATGAGCTTTTCTTAATCATAAGACAACAGTATTGCTGGATACTTGTATTTGTCATGTACATTATTATAGGAAACGTTATCCACAAACCGATGGGAATCGCCTTTCTTAAAACACAAGAGCCAGGAAACACAGAAACACATATTGAAGCACCCGCAAAAGAGAAGAAATGACCAGAGCACACAGGACCACTCAAAGCTGCACGAGTGAAACAAGACACAACTCCAGGACCAGGTACTGCACTCCTGATGAGGGAGCAATGCCAAAGAGCTGGAGTGAACCCTCCATTATGGAGAAATCTGTTGATTATTAATAATAATCTGTTGCATTTCTTCAAAGAGACCATTTATGGCACAGAAATTATTTTCCAAACTAAAGTCATCAAAACATTGATAGTCGACTGAAATAAAGATTAGGAAATCAATGTAATCAATATAACTTCAAGTTTACAGAGCTAGATCTTTTATTTTCCAATAAATGTTGTGTGTCCTGGTATAAATTATCCCAACAGGGCTTGGCAAATACAGCTGTTGTTTGGAGTGGTCTGACCTGTTTTATCTTGAACCAAGTAAACTATGTGTAAACAACACTCAGCTCCACTCAAAATACGCATTGTAAGGAAACATGACATGACAACACTGTTAGAAATTTTGAGGGCACTTGAGATTTAAACTAGACTTGAAAAAAGCACCAGTCCAGTCAGTGTGGTCAGCTAATGGAACCAAGAAGGTCCCACAGTGCTGCACACAGAGTATGATACATTCTCAGTAACTGTAACAGTAGTCTAATAGGACTCTCTCTGGTAAATAAATGACCACACAATATGAAGTCCTTATGCATTGTAGATTTCTAACATGTGATTAATTATTACAATAGTCCCGAGCTGCATCACTTTACATCTGCAACTGACAGTAAGTTTCAAGTGAAATTCTTTACAAATGACTGCTGCTGAAAAAAGGATCTGTTGCTTAAGCGCTGCAGATTTTTTAACATTAGGCTGCTCACGGGGGAGTTTGCATGTGAAAGGATAATTATATGATACACTTTAAATGTTTGGGCCGCCCTAACTCACAGCACAGGGTGGCTTTCCAGAGGCCGGCTTTCCAGAGGCCAGCTACAATCCAAAATAACTCTTATGCACCACTTGGACCAGAGAACAATGAAGTTACATAACTGCTCTCAGAAAATCCTTCAAAGTAATGTAATCTAATTATGAGAGAGGCAAAAGTGAAAACCCAACGACCTTTAACACTCCGGTCAGGGCATAAATGCTGACATTACATCGTACTTTTTCCGCTCATTTTGGAGCACAGAGTGTTGTATATTTCAGTAAACTGTTATTGTCAGCTCTCATGTTGCCTGCTGTATCTGGCGGTGTCTTAGTACCTCCTTCAGGCAACGAGTCGTTGAAAAGCCCCTCCACGGACTCGCAGCTGCTGCCGTCTCCTGCGCACACCCGGCAGCGATCCTCCCTGACGTCCGAGCCCAGCACGCGGTCGCAGCCCACATGCTGCACACAAGCAGGAGACAATTGTCAGCCAGGGCCAGGGGCAGTTGAAATATTACCGAGGATGACTTACAGGTGACATTTTAACAACTAAGGACTTCAAATTATTTCTGTTGAAACAGATGCATGAGTCAGAGGGATGAATACAGCCATACTAATGGCAACATATTGCGATTCTGTTTTGATTGCAATTAATTGTGCAGCCCTAGTTGTGTCCCTGGGCAAACACTTTACTTTACTGAAAACACATGCTCAACTCAAGGCACAACGTATTTAATGTCTGCTTGAAACAGGAGGAACTGTGGTCTTAACACTTGTCACCCTGACAATGACACTGGCAAAACCAAGAATATAAATGACTAAACAGACAGAAAATATTCAAATGATTGTTAGATCTTAAAACACACACTAATATATATATATAATATATATATATAAATAAAAATATGAACATATATCTTTTCCCCAATTCTGCCTGCACTGCATCAGATATTCATCCCATCCTAACCCTGAGCCAAGTACGCATTTACACTGTTGGAGAACATTACCACATCTCCACCACCTCAGCAGTGGCTCATCTCACCCACATCATCATCATCACCCCCTAAGCAAAATTCTTTGTCCACATAAAGAGGTACAATGTGCAGTGAGTTTGTGAACAGAGGAAAAGAGAGAAAAGAGCATGTAGAGATTTGGGAGATGCAGAAAGTCCAAAAGGAAAAGCAATAATAAGAGTCCAGTGAACGCAGCCAACTTTAGGAGAGCTGAGCCAAAGGTCAGCGGGTTCCTCCAAACCTCCGACTCAAAAGAGGAGGGAGAATAGAGAAGCAGAGGCGCAGGGGAGAGAGGAGGGATGTAGATAAACAAAAGCCTCTCATACGGACCTCACTTAGAGCCACAAACACATCACAATAAGAGTCATTCCTTCTTGTGAAAGCAGACTGTCAGTCCATTCCAGGGCAGCTGTGACCACATGCGTACAGCTCACCGAGTCCTGACGCTTGTCTCCATTTGCCCATGTTTATCATTGTATAATGCGGTGTGGATATATAATGCACAATGAAGCTCCTAAAACTCTCCATGTTCAAGTAAAGACATTCTGGAGATAAACATAAAAGCATTCCGTCCCTAAGCTTTATATCTTAGTCTTAATAAAAACAAAACTACATATTGAGTTTAATAAATAGGGAAAATCAAAAAGAACATGATGTGTTAAGATAATGTTACATCTCCGCAGCTGATGGTAATGATGCTCAGCCCCTGGTAAACCATGTCCAGACTCGATCAGTGTAAACACTCCAATCTCCTCAGTCATAAGTGCAGACACTTACCTTACACTCTCCGTTCACACATATGTCCAGCGACTCATGCCGGCACGGCGTCCCGTCCACCACAGCCGGAGCACGCTCAGTGTAGAAGTTATATCCTTCAGCCAAACAGTTGAGCGAGCATGGTTTCATCCCACCTGCAGTGGAACAGGAAGGAACAAACCATATGTTAATGGTAATACACAATAAGGACACAAAATAAATCAACCCTACATTTGAACGCTTTCCAAAAACAAAGCCAAGATCAATTTTGCGTTCAGGAGCAGAACACGTTTGTGTATATATCAGTTTCTGTGTGAAAATATGTCTCTGAAAACAATGTTGACTGTGGACACACACCTTTGTACTTTATGTCCTGTACAAAAGTCTGTAATCATACTGTGTACTGAGTGCACTGGTTTGTAACTTCCAATCTAAATAAACAGACGGTGGATGGACTGTCGTCACTGGTTCATAAACTTGCCTCAGAGATCTCCAACAGTAAATAATCAATTGTAGGAGACCTTTTCTGTGTCATATCAGGTCAAAGTCTTAATTCCATTAGATTAAAGTTCTTACAGACTTAACTGGAGCTTGAGGCTTCAGAAGTGATGCACTTTATACGACTGGCACTGTTTTAGTTTGTGGCCCTGTGTCCTGATGCATAGAACAAGCTGTACCTGCATGTTTTCTGCCAGTGATTAAACAAATATAGTATAAGGTCTACCCGTTTACGCAGCGCTTCTAAGATGCAATTGCCAAACATGGCAAAGTAAAGATACAGCAGCGTCTCTGCTTACACTTTCCTCCATCTGCTCCTGTTGGGCATATTGATCTTTGGGTTAGGGTTAGGGTTGATCCTTTTCCGAGACCCCCACATCAGAGCCTGATGTCAAGGCCAATGCCGAGGCGGGTACAATGTACTTTAGAGAGTCTGATTATGTGCTGGTAGATTTAAAAGCAGTCATTCTTTTGGATGCGTTTCAGTGGTGTGCACCAGGTGTTGTGATTATTGGACACATGAGAGAAAAATGTTAAATAAGTATCATTGTGGTACTATTGCGTGTTAAATGCTTTACACTGAGTGGAATCTGGTCTTCAACCCTTTTCTGTTTTGTTTTCTTGCTATGTGTTTGTACATCGCTTATGTATAGGGTGTAATGATCAAAATGTCTAAGTACAAAAGGGAGCAGCAAAGAATCTGGCAAACAGTGACTTAGAGTGTGAGAGTGATTTGTCTTAAGAAAGAATAGAGAGAAAAGGGTTGTTGAGGGGATGGAGTTGAAAAGATAATTTAGGGTGAGTTGGGGCTGAGGAGGACAGAGGAAGGGTGTGATCCCGTCTAAACTCAGGGCAGAGTCTGTGGCTCTGTTCCTATTTTCACAGCTGTAAGGGATTTCCATTGTAATCAGCTGATGAAAGCAGCACTTGTTGCCTGAAGTACCGGCCGGAACCGCCGTCTCTGCTTGCTATTATGTTATTGGAGAAGTCGATTAAAGTGAGTTATGTTATTGAAACAATTTCTCTTTCACGTTGTTCGGTGTAGCAGCCATCATCAAGAGTAAAGCATTTTGAAATGAATACAGTAGCTCTGTGCAGCAGCATCTGTACGACAGACCACTCCACTAAACTAGTGATATAAGGACTTCTGTTTGTCTGCTTCCATTGGCTCCTGACACATACAGCATATTCAGAAACAGGTGCTACATAATCAGACTATACTGTATTAATCATGACCCATAGCACAAGAAAACTGCCATGATATAAACATACCTGTGACTTAGATCAGCGTTTCCCAACTAGGGGTACGGGAACGGTCCGGTACTTGAGCACTTAGCAGGTATACAATAAAGGTGAAACAGAGTATAATTTCAAATTTACTAAAAGTAATTTTATGTTTTTCAGTAAAAGGGTTGAATTTGAGACTACAATAGCTTCATTTAGAACACGACACTATACATCATCTGAATTTAGTGTATCACTATCAAAATATTCACAGGATCCTTGATGTAGGGGGTACTAAGAGTGTAAATGAACGACTCAAGGGATACGTAGGACAAAAAAGTTGGGAACCACTGACTTAGATGACAACGTTTTAAACTATACAGTAGAAAATTATTAATTTACAGTTATTTCAAAGCAAATTGTTGACAACACTGATAAAAACAACGCACTGGTGTGTGTCTCACCTCCTCTGTAAGGCCTCCATGTGTAAAACTTCCCTCGGAAAGGCACACTGTCAAAGTCTGAGCACTGAATGGCTCTGAAATCCTGTGAACCTGGAGGACACTCCTGCAACACAAAGTTAGTTCAGCTCATCTGTGCAGCAAAAGCTAAAAAAGTTATTGCTTACATCAATGTTGCACGATCTGAAGCGCTTTCTCTCTCCAAGGCAATACTTTCCACCAATCGTTGGTCTGAAATAAAAAACACTTTGGTCATGGCAGCATTTTGTCTCTCCTCATTTCCAACAGCTTGACCAGCTGTGAGTAGACAAACTAGTAAATTAGCCACATAGCATAATTGTCACATCTAGCTCTGTGACATAGTGTTATTTTGCAGTTGTTGGACTTCCTGTTTTATTTTGTTATTCACTACCGCGTCTTATTTCAGATGTGTCTTCCTGTTTGGTTTTCTGCCTTGTGTGATCAGCTGACCCTCCCTGATGTATTACGCCTGTGTTCTATTGTCTCCACTCCCCCTTAGTATTTAAGCAAGGCAAGGCAAGTTTATTTGTAGAGCACAATTCATACACAAGGCAATTCAAAGTGCTTCACAGTTGCAGATCAAATCAATCATTAAAACATCAACATAAAAATTAATCAATTACAGTAAAAGGCAACAGTGCAGATAAAATACTTTCAGTTTTCATACGCACGGGTAAAAAGAGCTGTTTTCAGCCTGGATTTGAACATTGTCAGAGTTGAGACCTGTCTCACATCCTCATGAAGACTGTTCCAGATTTTAGCTGCATGAAACTGAAACGCAGCCTTACCGTGTTTATTATTGACTCTGGGAACCACCAGGAGACCCCTCCCTGAAGTTCTCAGGGCCCGAGATGGTTCATACGGCTCTAACATGTCAGAGATGTACTTTGGTGCTAAACCATGAAAAGACTTGTACACAAGCAGAGCTGTTTTAAATTCTATTTTTCTGAGTGACAGGAAGCCAGTGCAGAGACCGGAGCACTGGACTAATATGGTCGTATTTCCTGGTTCTTGTCAGGACTCAA
The DNA here is from genome assembly GCA_021464625.1 of Proterorhinus semilunaris. Lineage (NCBI taxonomy): Eukaryota > Metazoa > Chordata > Actinopteri > Gobiiformes > Gobiidae > Proterorhinus > Proterorhinus semilunaris. Next base: position 28,483,860 of record CM038351.1, read on the forward strand.
GCAGCAGCGTTCTGGATGTACTGTAGCTCTAACAGCTCGTTTAGAAAGGCCAGTGAGCAGCCGTTACAGTAGTCCAACCTGCTGGAGACAAATGCATGGATGAGTCTCTCTAAGTCTGGTTTTGACACTATTCCTCTGATCTTAGCAATGTTCTTCAGATGGTAAAAAGCTGATGATGTTATTGCTTTGATGTGGCTGTTTAAGTTCAGGTCTGAGTCCATGATTACTCCTAGATTTCTAACCTGATTTTTTGGTTTTAGAGAGAAAGACTCAAGGTGACTGATAACACTTTGTCTTTGTGTCTGTGGGCCAAAAACAATTATCTCAGTTTTGTCTGAGTTTAGTTGGAGAAAGTTGTTTTGCATCCACAAACTGATCTGTTCGATGCAGTGACAGAGTGTATCTACAGGCACCTGTTCACCTGCCGTCAGTGACACATAGATCTGAGTGTCATCTGCGTAATTGTGGTACGACATTGTTTCTGTTTATTAGCTGACCCAATGGAAGCATGTACAAGTTGAATAAGAGGGGTCCCAAGATTGACCCCTGGGGGACACCACAGGTCATGGAAATTTTGTCTGAGACACAGTTGTCAATTTCGACAAAGTACGTCCTATCCTTGAGATAGGACTTGAACCAGTTTAGAGCAGTACCAGAGATTCTCACCCAGGTTTCTAACCTGTGAAGTAAGATCCCGTGGTCCACTGTGTCAAAGGCAGCGCTCAGGTCCAGCAGAACTAAAACTGAGACCTTACCTGCGTTGGTGTTCATACGGATATCATTTGTCACCTTGATCAGAGCTGTCTCAGTGCTGTGGTGGGGCCTAAATCCTGACTGGAAGGTATCAAACACATTGTTAGATAGGAGAAAGTAAGTGAGCTGTTGATATATTACTTTCTATAAGCCCCTCCTTCCCATTGTTCTGTGCTGGTTCGTTAGTTCTCCTGGTGTGTTCTAGTTCAGTTTCATTCTTGTGGCCTTTTGGGATAAACCTTGAAACCTTTTTTTTGAGTTGTGCTTTATGAGTCCATTCCTACTGAGCCTCCATCACAGTACGAACTAGCCAACAATATGGACTCAGCCAACTCAGTCGACTCAAAGAAGGTTAAAGCTGCTCTTCAGTCTCAAGGCTTCTGTCTACATCAACAAGAGGGCCAGCTCACGGCTCTCAAAAGTGACCTGCAAACATTTTCTGCTCGGCAGGACAGTTATTTTTCTACAATGGGTGAACAAATGAATTGTTTATTTGGGGAAATCCAAAGACTTTCGCCCTCTGTTCCTGTCGTACATTTCTGACTTAGTGCTACCTCCATTTTGAACTGCAGGCTGCTGTCTATCCTACTGACCGAGCCAGGATTGCATATGTTATTTAGCAACTGACTGGCCGCGCTGAGGTCTGGGCCACTGCAGAATGGAGCCGTGATTCCAGTGTATGTAGTTCCTATCGGTCCTTCACTCAAGCACTCACACACATTTTTCAGCATGTCAAACCAGGGTGTGAGGCTGCCCGTGAGCTTGTCACTTTGCGCCAGGGTAAACGCAGTTTCTGATAATGCCGTTGAATTCCGCACACTGGCTGCCGACAGTGAATGGAACCAAGAAGCGCTTTTTGATGCCTTTCTAAATGGTCTTTCTTCGGTGCTTAAGGCTCAATTGGCCCCCCTAGACCTTCCACCTGACATTGACTCTTTGACTGCTTTAACTGTCAAGATTGATAAGAGGCTGGCTGAGAGGGAGAAGGAGAAATTTCGCAGCAGCAGTTTCCCCTCTTTTCAGAGGTGTCTCACACCAAGTTTCTCTGGCCAATCACTTCCAGCAACCCCTTTACCTCCAGTCCACGTTTCTCCTGAACCTTCCTCTATGACTGAGGAGCCCATGCAGTTGGGAAGGACTCGCCTTTCTCCTGAGGAGCGGCAACGGAGAATACGTGAGGGACGCTGCATTTATTGTGGGCAGATGGGCCACTTCATTGCTGCCTGTCCTTTAAAAGACCCAGCTCATCAGTAGACGGGAGGATCCTGGTGAGCCAAACCACTTTGTCCATGAATTCCTCTCGCCCCTTGCCATGGGTTACTCTGACGTCATCTTGTGCTTCTCTTTCTCAGGGGGTGTTGGTGGATTCTGGTGCCAACGCTAATTTAATGGACACCAGGCTTGCCAGAGATCTTTACCTGGACTTCCTGCCTCTCCCCAAACCTCTGATTGCAACTGCTTTGGATGGCACGCCCATTCTTGTCCTCCACAATACAACACATTCAGTGACATCACAACACAAAACCCTAGCCTCCCTTGGACACATCAGACAGGGTGGGGGCGATAAGTAATTTGGCTTTTTCCGTCCGCTGGAGGAAGTCATAAACTCTTTCAAACATCTTTATGACCATCTGAAATAACAGACCAGGTCTTCCCCTGTATTCATTTACCCCTGGACCAAGGATAAGGTGGGGGTTGGTAAACATCGTTTATACAGTTTTATGACCCAAACTGAGATTCTTTTTTGTGGATAAGAAGGATAAGACCCTACGTCCCTGTATTGATTATCGGGGTTTGAACTCTATTCCCATCAAGAACAGGTACCCTCTTCCTTTGATTTCTACGGCTTTTGGTCGGCTGCGTGGAGCTAAACTCTTCACGAAGCTGGACCTTCGAAATGCTTACCATCTTGTGTGCATTAGGGTGGGGGAGAGTGAAAGACAGTGTTCAATACATCTAGTGGCCACTATGAGTATTTAGTGATGCCATTTGGCCTTACCAATTTTTCAGCGCCTTCTTGACCACCAGCTGTATGTGAAAGCTGAGAAGTTTGACTTTCATGTCTCAACTGAGTCCTTTCTTGGCTATGTGGTGTCTGACGGGGAGGATCTGGATTGGATTCTGCCAAGGTCTCTGCTGTGGAGGAGTGGCCTACTCCGACAACATGTAAACAGGTGCAACGTTTTCTTGGCTTTGCCAATTTTTATAGAAAGTTCATCAGGAACTTCAGTGTGATTGCTGCTCCTCTGCATGGACTCACCTCTCCTAAGATCCGTTTCCAGTGGACTGCACAAGCGGATTCCGCCTTCCGGAAACTTAAAGCTGCCTTTGTCTCTGCTCCTGTTTTGATTGTTCCTGACACTTCTAGGCAGTTTGTCGTGGAGGTGGATGCTTCTGGTCTTGGTGTTGGTGCGGTTCTTTCCCAGCAAGATCCTGCTGTTGGCAGACTGCATCCTTGTGCCTTCCTTTCACGCAAACTTGCCCCGGCTGAGCGCAACTATGACATCGGCAATAGGGAGCTATTGGCCGTCAAGGTTGCCCTTGCGGAGTGGCGCCACTGGTTGGAGGGGGGGAGTGGCCATTTCTGGTGCTGACAGACCACAAGAACCTTGAGTATCTACGCACGGCCAAACGTCTGAACTCTTGCCATTGTTTTCAATTTACGCTGTCCTATCGCCCTAGCTCGAAAGAACACTAAACCAGATGCGCTGTCTAGACTGTTTGATCCTGACTTGCCTTCTGGGTTTCCGGTTCCAATTCTGCCTCCAGCATGTCTTATGGGGGCGTGTCTGGTGTGGGAGGTGGAGGAGAGGGTGAAACAAGCCGTTAATAACTGTTCTTGACGGATGTGTCCCCCCAACCAATTGTTTGTACTCCATTCTCAGGTCATCCATTGGGCCCATACATCAATTTTCCTGCCATCCTGGTGTAAAGAGGACTCTGTTTGTGGTGCAGCAGCGTTACTGGTGGCCTGCCATGGAGAAGGAGGTCGGAGAGTATGTGGCAGCGTGTTCAGTTTGCACCCGGAACAAGACATCCCAAAGACCTGTGTCGGGCCTCCTGCCCCCTCTTCCTGTGCCTCAGCGACCCTGGTCGGATATCTCATTGGACTTTGTCACAGGTATCTCCGTTTCAGAAGGTAACACAGCGGTCTTGACTGTAGTGGACAGATTTTCCAAGATAGTTCATTTTGTTCCTCTGCCTAAATTACCCTCAGCTAAGGAGACTGCAGAGGTTATGCTTTCTCAAGTCTTCAGGTTACACGGATTTCCAAGAGATGTGGTGTCTGATTGGGGTCCTCAGTTCATCTCAAGGTTCTGGAAGGCGTTTTGTTTCCTTCTTGGAGCTACTGTGAGTTTGTCCTCAGGTTACCATCCCCAGTCCAATAGACAGACTGAGAGGCTCAACCAGGAATTGGAGAAAGGGCTACGTTGTTTGGCCTTTCACAGTCCCAGCACATGGAGCAGCTAACTTCCGTGGGTAGAGTATGCTCAAAATACTTTACTATGCTCCTCTACAGGCCTTACTCCTTTCCAGTGCGTCAAACGGCTATCAGCCTCGTTTGTTCCTTGCCTTGGAAGAGGAGGTTGCTGTTCCGTCTGCTCTGGCTCTGTTCGACGATGACACCGCATTTGTAGCTGTGCACGCCGGAGGAGCTCAGCCCGCTATAAAGCAGATGCTGATCGTCATCGGTCTATGGCTCCTACTTACCATGTGGGTTAGAAAGTGTGGCTGGCAGCCCAAGATCGTCCCCTCCGTGTTGATCCTCGTAAATTGGCCCCTCGTTTTGGTGGCCCATTTCCTGTTGTAAAAGTTATTAATCCTGTGTCTGTGAGACTGATTTTTGCCAAGGTCCATGAGGGTGCATCTCACGATTCATGTCAGTCAAATCAAACCAGTAAAAGAGAGTGCTCTGGTACCCAAAGTTTAACCTCCACCAGCACCGCGGATCATTGATGGGAAACCAGTGTTCACAGTTAAGAAACTGCTGTCTTGTCGCTGCCGAGGACGAGGTTTTCAATATCTTGTAGATTGGGAGGGGTACGGGCCAGAGGAGAGGACTTGGGTCTCAGCTAGGGATGTCTTGAATCCCAGTCTCATTCAAGACTTTCATTATACTCATCCTGACAATCCTGCGCTGTCAGGTGTCAGTCCTAACCGGAGGGGTACTGTCACATCTAGCTCTGTGACATAGTGTTTTTTGAGTTGTGCTTTATGAGTCCATGCCTACTGAGCCTCCATCACAATAATTGCCTAAGTCATTTTGTACTGTTACAATAGCAATAATAGAAGGCAAGGCAAGGCAACTTTATTTATACCGCGCATTTCGTACACAAGGCAACCAATGTGTTTCCTAAACATTTGTTCATGTTTTCCAAAAACAGTGAAATATGAGTTTATATGAGCTATTATGCTATTTGGCTAACATAGTGTTTCTGTGTAAAACCAAGTCTAAACTTACCTTGGGCTGTCACAGTGCCTGACGGAAGAGGACACACCCCCTCCACAGGTGCGACTGCACTCCTCCCAGGGAGACCAAGCCCCCCAGCCACCGTCTATGCCCTCGGGACGGGTTCCATAGACCACACAGACACGCTTGTAACACCACTGGACAATACAAATGCAACATACGGTTACTCATGATAGCTACCTGTATAGCAGCAAAGTGACCAAAAAAGAAAGTATCAAGTACGAAATAGAATTTATTCACCCCTTTCTCGATGGTGTTGGTCTGGCAGATGGTCCCCTCTGCTGCTGGGATGCTGCTGGTGATGCAGCGGTTGCTCTTGCTCATGCACCACAGCTCACTACACACTTCCTATCAGTTTGAAAAGACCAAAAATAAAAAGAACAATACATCTGCTTTAGACAGAGGCACTCTGTCTGTGGCACAGGCGTTGAACACACGAGATGCTTTACCTTCTGCTCCTCATCCAACAATGTCTATAACACATGGGCTTTAACAGTGTACATATGCTCTGACCACACAGTACTGACAATAACGAGTCTATAAAGCAGTCTGCTCCTCCAGATATCTGTCTGCTCTGAAGCTACAGTGTCGGGAACATTTGATCAAACCTAAAGTCATTTCTGTAGCGGGCAATACTTAAGAATCATCCGTTTTAATGAATACACACACAGAATAAAGACTTACTGCATATTTACATTGGCGCGACCTGACGCCGTACTGGAAGCGGCACTGCTCATCTGCGTCATAGGCCTGTCCCGGGGCTGTGGTGGGGTACGTGAACTCCTGCTTCGGTGGCACGTTATTGAGGCAGGAGCCCATGCCGGAGCTATGAAAGGGTTAGGAGAAAACCATATTACCATATTCAATTTGACCATATACTAATTTCAACAAAGACAAGCTGGAATCCACGGAAGACATCAGTAGTCTGGAATCATTTATTGACCATTACTACGATATGTCAAAAAAATTACAAAGTAAACGCAAGACGCATCCCCTCAGCTCAACAGAAATGGATGACTTCACCAGTGACATAAAGACTATCCAACAATCTATCACATCTATGGATCAACAACTAAGGAAACTCAGTCTTCTTGAAATACTCCAAGGCGATGTTGAGGACTTAAAACAGTCAATCCAATATGACGTTGCCCTGGTCGACGTTCTTAAAGAGAACGCCAGCCTTAGAGCCGAAGTAAATAGGCTAAAGGGTGTGACCACCGAACTTCAACAACAATCACTCGAGGCAGAAAAAAAAAACATTTTAGACCTACAATATAGAAGCATGAGGGACAACATAATCATACACGGAATAGAGGAGGAACAATCGGAGACGTACCAATCCACTGAACAGACTGTTAAAACGTTTCTCAGAACTCACCTGAAAATGCAGGATGCCAACATTGCTAACATCCACTTCGACAGGGCCCACTGAATTGGCTGTAAGAAAGCTGGGTTGCAAAAACACTGCCCAATCGTAGCAAAAGTCACAAACTTCAAAAGTAAAATTGCCATCATGGAGAATGCCAAGGAGCTGAAAGGAACCAACATCTCGCTGAGTTACCAGTTCCCTCACGAAATTCTACGGAGATGCAGGCTGATCCTTCCCGTAATGGCCAGGAAGCAGGGGTGAAAGACTAAATTATCAGTGGATAAGCTCTACATTGATGGATTTTTGTACAGAAACTCGAACATAACTTATTGGATTACTGGAGGAGACGACCACGGTCCAGGTCCCTCTATATCAAACAGCGGCGCACAGTGAATGACGTGATCCGCAACTAATGACGTGATCTATAGTAACTATATTCAGCGATGATGAATGATCAACCTACGAAGATCAATGATCAACCTACAGCATCAATGACCAACCTACAGCACCAATCAGGTACTTTTGAACACTCACTAAGGAGAACCACTGGAAGAAGCAACTTCGACTTTACATACTTACAATATGATTTACAGAATGCTGAGATTGATATTGACCCTGAAAATAACTTCTTTGCAAGAGCTATTAATGACAGCCAATATTATACTGAGGATCTTTACAACAGTAATCTCAAGAACTTTAATGCATTCTCCATAATACACTTCAACAGTAGAAGCCTTTATGCAAACTTTGACCACATCAAAAGTTTCTTACAACAGTTTTCAAATCCATTCAGTGTGATTCTAATAACAGAAACATGGATTCACATTGACAGAGAAATGGACTTTAGTATCGAAGGTTATGCGTTTATCAGTCAGAACAGAAGAAATAAGCATGGTGGGGGCGTAGCTATGTTTGTAGACTCAAGTTATGGTTATAAAGTGATTGGAAATATGACTAGGGTAGTGGACGACATACTTGAATGTCTTACTATTGAAATTGTAAGGACAAAAAAGACAAATATTATTGTAAGCTATATTTATAGAACAACTGGGTCTAATATAGATGTTTTTTCTAATTGGATGGAGGAGCACTTTTTAAACTCAAATCAGAAACTCATGTTTATGGGGGGAGATTTTAACATCGATCTGTTAAACCCAAACAAACATAAAAAAGACTAATTTACTAATACTCTATTCAGCATAGGTTTGTTTCCTTTAATAACCAAACAGAGTAGAATTACACCCCATAGTGCTACTTCGATACTATGGATGCATTTAAAAAAGGAGCTATTAACGCAAGACTGGAGTTTCATATACAGAGAGAATGATACTAACAATCAGAATCAGAATCATAATAATGCCTTACACTTGTAATGCGCTTTACAAGCCTGTATTACGAAGTGTTTCTCAAAGCGCTACACTGTCGTCATTATTCATTCACTCCATACTCGGTGGTGGTAAGCTACTGTTGTAGCCACAGCTGCCCTGGGGTAGACTGACGGGAGCGGGGCAGCCAATCTGCGCCATCGGCCCCTCCGACCACCACCAACCACTCACTCACATCATTCATCCCCTATTGGTAGGGGAAACCAGAGTACCCGGAGGGGGGTATGGGTTTGGATAGACCGTAGCCTCCTGCCTGAGGGGAGAGGGGTGAATAGTCTATGTCCGGGGTGACAGGGGTCAGCTGTGATCCGACCCACACGCCTCCGGGTACTGGAGGTGAACAGGTCTTGGAGAGATGGGAGCTCACAGCCTCATCACCTTCTCAGCAGCACGCACAATGTGCTGCAGTCGGTGCCTGTCCCGTTCTGTAGCGCCAGGGTAGCACACGGTGATGGAGGAGGTGAGGCATATGATGAGTTTATAAAAGTATTTCTAAAAATCTTTGATAAAAATTGCCCAGTGAAAAAATACTGTAAAAAACAAAAAGTGTAAAGAAAACCCATGGATGTCTACGGGACTGTTAAATGCATGCAAAAAATAATCATTCACTTTACCAAAAATGTACTTATAGGATTATCATAATAAATTGTTAGATAGGAATAAGAATAATATTAAAGGCTTATGGAACATCTTAAATAGTTTAATTAGAAATAAACCAAGATTGTTCGATTAGCCAAACATTTTTAAAGATCAGGATAAAACTATTAATAACATGGATGAAGTAGTCAACACTTTTAATAAATTCTTCGTAGATGTTGGCCCGAACCTTGCTGCCAAAATTGCAAATGTTGAGAAATATAATTGTGCTCTCATAGACATAAATCCAAAGACTTTGTTTCTCAATCCTGTTGAGGAAAAGGAGATTCTGGATATTGTTAGAGGTTGTAAAAATAAAACCTCTACAGATTAGTTCGACATGGATATGAAGACCTACCGCGGCACAGTAGTACAGCGGTTAGTGCTCGTGCTTCACAGCTAGAAGGTCTGGGTTCGATTCCCACCAGGGACAGGGCCTTTCTGTGTGGAGTTTGTATGTTCTCCCCGTGTCTGCGTAGGTTTCCTCCGGGTACTCCAGTTTCCCCTTCCACTTAAAACATGTACAATAGGCCAGGATGAATGTGAGTGTGCATGGGGGATGAAGGAGGGAAATTAGCCCAAGGCTACAATCTGGTGTGGCTTGTTTACATGTATGTCTCATATCTGTAACATGCACTGTCCCGACCAAATAAACCAATAAATAAATAATAAAAAGTTTCATTGGATGGATCTCTAAGCCGTTAACATACATCTGTAACTTATCGTTGCAAACAGGACAATACAGTATGAAAGTAGCAAAAGTGATTCCTCTGTTCAAGGCAGGAGATAAGCATCTATTTACAAACTACAGACCGGTTTCCCTTTTACCGCAATTCACAAAAAATATTAGAGAAGGTTTTCAATTTTAGACTTGACAGCTTTATTGAAAGATATAATTTGCTCTCTGAAAATCAGTTTGGTTTTGGGAATAATCACTCAACTTCGCACGTGCTCTTTGATAGTATTGAAGAAATACTGTAACTAATGCTGTAGAGACAATAAGAAATAGGATTATTTATTGACCTGAGCAAAGCTTTTGACACAATAAATTATGATATATTAATTAATAAATTAAAACATTATGGGATTAGGGGGGGTTGCACTGCAGTGGGTTACCAGTTGTTTAAAAAAAATAGAAAACAATGCTTGAAAATCAGTAATTACCAGTCTAGTTGTCAGGAAATTGTGTGTGGTTTACCTCAAGGTTCCATTTAGGGTTGCTGGCTCCCTTTAAGGTCACCGTTTGGCACAATTGTGACCTACTGCTTCAGGAGCTTTATTTGCAATCCGGGAGTAGGCCATATCTCCCATAGTGAAACACCGAACGAAGTTAGAAAAAGAACTTAAGGTTACTCACGTAACCCCGGTTCTTTGATAACAGAGTGAGGTGTTTCACCTTCATTGCCCTCCTTGCAAGGCGGTCAGAAATCGCTTTAGAATGTTTACTGAAGGAGGAGGCTGGCTGTACCTAGAAGAGGGGGCGTAGCCCAAGGTACAGTCAACCTGTCTGTCATGGACAGACGTGGTGCCATTGGAGCTTCCGTGGATGGTCACGCCCGAGGCGTGACCAATTTACGTTTTTTGTAAATTATAGTTCTTTGTAAATAGTTTGTAAGTATGTAGGATTATCATAGTTGTTTCGTAATTAGTTGTTACGTAAATCGGTATTGCTCTTTTTTGGGGAATGTATACAGTGCATACGTTTCAGTCATGTAAAGCCATAATGTAAGTACCATCTTGTAAATGGTCATTTCGGCCACGGTCGGATGCTGCGGTGTGTAGGGTCTATTTTGTTTTGCTGTGGTTTCCTTGTTGCTATTTTGTTCCTTTGTTGTTCCACACTATGTTCTTGTGAAATGATGATTTTAACTGTATTGATTTTGGGGGGGTGGGCGCTTATAAGCCCTTGCTTCAGCCCACTCCTTTTGAGCAGAGTGTTTGCTGCTCAAATAAACAAAACTAAAGTAATAAACCATGAATCAACAGCTGCAAACATCAAAAATGAAAAGAGTCTAAAGTTGACAATGATTTGCATCAAAATGTCAGTGTAACTGAAATGTCTCCTCCATTGTGGTGATTATCAGAAGTACAGTATGTGACTCACTCCAGGAAGCTGGTGATGTAGTCCCTGCTGCAGGCCGACCAGATGAATGGGTTGGTCTTCATGGTGATGTGGTCGGCCATGAGTTTGGCTGTCTCTTGGCTACGGGGGCCACAGGCATTCCCAATACCATCGTGGTTCATCCCAAAACTACATCCGGGCAGAGAGAGGGATGCTATTAAATAAACATAATTACAATATCTTAGAAACATCTGAAATATTTCCCTAGTTTGATGTTCTGGTTATCAGTAACTTAGTAGTGTAATAGAAAAAAAGTAATTAAGAGACGTGACTTCAAATGTAAGGTTGTAAGGATTGAGCATTCAGTCCTTCAACTACGTGGCGAGCTCTGTGCCAGCTACTAAATGTTTGTATAGCATTTCATTCATAATGTAGTTTTAAGCAAAGACAATGATTGTTAAACAAAAGCCATGATTTCCTTCTACTTTCAGAGACTGTTTAGCCACCTGATTTACTCCATGTATATTACACAGAGCAACACAGTTTGAAAATGAGCCAAGGAGGATTTTCCTCTTGATCAATTCAGCATCAATTATTCACACCGTTTTTTGCTACTGTGCAGCTATATTTGAAAGTCAGGAGTGACTGGCTGCTCCAAAAGCATTTCTTCAAAGGTAAAATATGCTTTTGGCAACTGGATTTGGATGTCACCTCCAGCTGTCCCGTCTTGTACTCTCTGTATCTCTCTGTATCTGTTAATCTCACCTTGAAATCCTCTCTATATGAAATAGTACCAGACTGTTTTACTCTGTATTGAAAGCTACTCCATGTACTAACACTCCAGTCAGGCCAGGTAAGTATTTATGCGATGAGTTACGATAACAGTCCCAGTAGCTGTGTTTGAGCAGGAATTATAAATATTGTGGAAGTGTCTCTGAGTCATTGCTGTCTTGGTTAGACTTGTCCTTTTTATGTGGGACATCCCACCACAAACAAGCCTGGAGTTAATCTACCACTGCCTTGTGGGGTTAGCTAGCTAGTTCATGATGATAATTAAAACCAAATGTGGCTTGCTTTGAGACTAGGGATGTAACAATTCACTCAAGCCCCGTTTCGATTCGATTTCCGATTTGAAGTTCCCGATTTCAATTTTTCCCGATTTTTTTTAAGAAAATAATGTCTCCTTCATACCAATGTTTCTTTTGTTTTAACATCTGTATTTTTGTCCTTGTAACAAATTGCAACAGTCTCAGTAAGAGAACTTTACATTACAAAAAATTACAAGACATGAAAATGAACTATAATCATTTTGTTTTTGTTTATGTTTTCAGCATAAATAAACTATGTAGCAAAGCAATCTCAACATTTTGAGATTATATTTATTTTATCAAACATTTATTTTTTTAGTAAAATTTTTTTTTGCAGTTTGAACATAATACTACCATTTACAACACATTTTACAGTGCAGTTTTTTCCACCCTCGAACGCCTCACTGCCTCCGTGCAGCCTTTGTAAACATAAGGCCGTCATGTCTTTGACATGACGGCTCCTGTAGGTATTGGATTATTTGACAAACAGACATTTGATGAGGATTTCAGTAGAATCAGAGCAGGTTGGTCAGATGTTTGCCAGTTTACGATCTTTGGTAAACTTCTGTCAAAATGCTAAACTCTGCATTAGCCGCTAACGCTAATCTCGTAGCCGCTAACTTTAGCTGCGTCTGTTTCTTCGATGCCTACACGTGTATGTGTTTACATGGTGTGGCGTGTGTCGGGGGTGAGGCGGGGAAGGTGTGGAGCTTGTCTTGAGAAAAAGTTAACGTTGTAAGAAACAAGAGCTATGTTCCGGTCTATTTCGGTCGCGCAAAAAATGGAGTAGCTGAGGGTGGCTTTAAAATCGATTCTTTGATTTTTTTTACATCGATTCACATTTTACGCATATTAAATCGATTTTAAATCGATTTTCGATGAATCGTTACATCCCTATTTGAGACCAAAGAACTCTAAAGAGCACGGAGTTCTAGAGACTCCACTAAACTTTGCTGTTACCGTCACTACAGGCCCATAACTGGCTCCACCGCCATGACATCTAACGCACCACTTTTCCCTTGGCACTATGGTTCACAGTGGAAGTCTATGTGTACAATACCAAAGGTTTAGGATAACATAAAACATGTATATCGTAAATTTCTCTATGTTGGTCATTAAAACTTTTGTTTAAGATACTTTATTTTTTCAAGAATCAATAACAAAAACCGACCACCAGCCCTATAACAAATGACTAAAAAATATATACGTATGCGCTCAGTGTCCAGCCCATAAGGCAGCTAAGGGGCTGGAGCGAGCCTGGGTTAATCATTAGGAACACCAGAGTCCAATGGATTGCCCATCTGTGACAAGTCTAGTAGCGCTGTTTGAACACAAACACACCTTTTTCTGGAAATGTGAAGGTTTCCTTTAAATGAACCAACGTGCTGTGGACGAAAACAATAGCCTCACTTGATTTAATGAATTCATGACAGAAGTAAACCGTGCGTTGAGATAAAATTACAAGTTGTTAATTGATTCTGTTCAACTGCACCCAGCCAATGAGTTCAACAGCTTTCAGTCATCTGAGGTATCCAAATATAGAAAAAACAAGTGGCAGAGTAACTTAGCAGACCCATGTGTAACTAATTTTACTGACATATAAATAGTGAAAGAAAACATACAGCTATTATCACTTAGTGAATGGAAATGAGTCATGGTGCAGGAGTCAACATGAACTCTCTCTGGGGATGTGCAAATGTATTCTAGGGACAGCCTTTCTCTGAATTAAGGAAGAGACCTGCCCAAAGCCAAGAAAAAAGACCCCTCAGCGATTCCTGCAGGGAAACTATGTGTTCTAGTCTGGTGGCCTCGGCAATGCAACACAATCATTACACAGTACATTTATTTAAACATAGCATACAACAAGGGAGTGAGTGTTTTTGAAGTTAAATATACAGTTGTAGGTGCTTCTTTTCTTATCTGAGCAGAGCAATATTAACCCTGTGTGTGCCTTACGTGTGTCCGATCTCGTGTGCGATGGTGAAAGCTGTTCCCAGTCCAATATCCTCGTTGATGCTACAGCTCCGCTCCGGCTCACACATCCCCCCAACAGGAGCCAGACCTATCTCAGCAAAAAGACTCGGATTAAAAGTTACATCCCACACACCCTTTGTCTTAGAATATCTCCTAAACTCTGCATTTGAGTTACCTAGCGTCTCACAGGGCTTGTTCTTTTGGATGCAGATGTCGTACCTGGAGACACACACACAAACATATCAAACAGACTGTTTACTGTGGAAATGTGCTGTGCATCAGCTGCCAACAGATACAGCTCCCAGTGTAATCTTGTGAAATGGACCATCTAACTGCACTCACTACAAACACATTATTTATGGTCACATACTCAAATGGAGCTTAAAGGGACTATATAGAGTTTAAACATTTTAAAATTATGCATTTTCCTCCACTTACATGTTCAAGCAATGTCCTAATGTGTAGAATGAGCCCCGACCTATTCACCACAACTTCCTCTAAAATCCTGCACTGTCACTCAAAAAGGTGTTACTTCGGGTCCAAAGTGCCGTCAAGCACGAGCTTAATATAGAAGCTGCAGTTACGCCTAAGTAGTGAGCATAAAATGACCAACTTGTTTTCCTGTGTTTTGACTTTGAAAGCTTGTAAAGAAAACTGTGGAAAAGAATGTACTATCGCACTGATTAAAGCAATTGACGGGAACACAGGGAGAGCATCATGTTTTATTTTGGGTGGTGTTGATGGGCTGGTCATGTACATTGAAGGACGTAGCACACAGATATAGAACAATAGGAGGAAATCGGGGAAAGTCACAGCAGTGTCTTCAGTCTGGACAGCATCCACCCAGTTTTTTGATAAACGCAGTAGTAAATTAGAGTTGTTCTCACCAAAGCACGTCTAAAGCGGTAATGACGTTTAAGCCTCGGTGCCTCCTCCAACACATTGATAATGTTCAGACAATCTTCTGCTCAGGGAAGTCTGTGTGGCAGCTCTGGTCACATGGAGATGACAGTGACCAAATTGTGGCCCTGTTTGCACATTCCACACTCAACAGCATCAGTGTCCTGTTTGACATTGTTCCCAGCTGCAGCAGCCTTGAGCGCCGTAGACTGTGGGAAACTCTGATGGTGAAAGGGGTGGCCAGTGGCATACAGCAGAGGTCCTTGCCCAAGACAGGGAGTCCAGCATGACTGCCATTATTTGCCATATTGTAATCATCGTTTTTAAACCATTCATTTTTTTCCTAGCTTACATTGGGTTCGTGATAAAACAAAACACGATACCTCCCAACTGTTTGGGACTTGCCTGAGAACAACGCAATGAAGCGGCAGACTGAGAATGTTCTGTGTCAGCTTTGAGGAAATGCTGTTAATCCTGAATTGACCAAGAGACGAAGTTAGAAGCTTTACAGAGCATTATTTTGATTTATTTGGCACTTAATGTCAGACTGCAAGATTGTGCATGGTGATTTAAACTTCACACTTGAGCTCAAATTATGTCAATGTTTTCGCTGGAGTCTCAAATCATTTTGTAATTATCTTCTGTTTTGAGAAGGCGGTTTCACACAACACAAACTGAGGAATTGTGTAAACAAATGAAACATAGTATTACATACAGTAAGTGTCTTTTTCCAAAGCGCATACGTTTTTAATGTAACACAATAAATAATAAATAAAACTACTTTCACTATGTTCACAGTCGCCTCTTCAAACTTGTGCTGCTACATTGACTGTTCCTTTGGTAATCCTGAAATATTCTTTGTAGTGAGTAAAACACTTTCGCCTTAAATGATGAGGTACATGTGGCAAAAATCCGAGGCACTCTGATGGAGTAAGATAAAAGTCCTTTATTAGGAGGGACACATAAAGGACTTTTATCTTACTCCATCAGAGTGCCTCGGATTTTTGCCACATGTACCTCATCATTTAAGGCGAAGTGTTTTACTCATTAAATTTTCATCCTGAAAGAGCACCTGATTTTACATTTTAAAGAATATTGCTTGGACCCAGTGCAGCACTCCCGACCACCCTCCTCTCACCATTATTCTTTGTAGTATTTGAACACACAATGAAAGAATAATGGCCACAGCTGGGAGATCCTTGTAAAGTAGGAATGTGCACACTGGTGACTTAATTAGTAATTGTCCAATCCCACACTTAGAGCCAGATGTACCACTGGACCGGCCGAGTTGTTTTGCGATCCTGAGAACTACATAGACAGTATTGATACTTGGGCAAGTATTAGAAAGCTCAGACCTGGTGATGAGCACTGCTGTGTCGTGGTGTGCGATCCCGTTGTCTGGTATGGCATTCCCATAACTGTTGCGATGTTGGATGGACTTCTGCCACTTGCAGAAGCTGTCCAAAGACTTCCCCGCGTGGTGGTTAATCTCGAGGGTTGGCTGGTGAAGACGAGAGGAAAAGCATATACTCACAACACTAACTTTACGATGTTTTTGTAGCACTAATAAAACTTCATATTAGGTCCAATATTACCAAAGACTAATATTTTCTATTATCACAAGCACACAGTGAGGAGAGTGAGGCGGCCGTTTGCACTGACCACAGCTGGAGACCGACTGTAACCCAGGAATGCGTGTGGTGACATAACCAGTAAATGTCTCAGGCCGCAGTTTCTCATTTTTGGACCGACCCATTGGCAAGTGTAGCTCTACCTTTCTCAAACCAGGAAACCAATGATGGACTACTTTCACTTTTGTGCCAAACACTTTGAGCCGGATTTAATATCAGTCACTGCTAATGACACCGACATATATGTTTCTTCACTTCCCCAGACGAGCACTAGACTTGCTTCAAGCGTGTTTGACAGCTGTTAAGGAAACCTCCAAAACCATGGAACCAGTCCAGCTGACTGTAAGTTTAGAATGGCTTGTCCATCTGCCACATGCTGGGAATAGTGAGGTAATGGGGTCACTGGAGTGGCTTGGTCATCTCCTGTCTGCTTTTGAAAAGGTTGTGCACTTGAAATAACCAGAGGCTAGAGGTTACATGGGGATTCATTGACTTACCGCAATTTCCTTAATCTGTCACTTGGATTCATTTTGAGATGATTATAGTAGCAACTAAAACTGGTGCTCCACGGAAATGAAAAGCGTACTACTGTTAGAGGTCAATGAAGACACCAGGATAATACTAACACTTTAGTCTTATATAGTATGTTTCCAGACGCTCCAAGTCGCTTCGAACTTTGTGCATTATTAAATCAGACTACATATGTAGCCACAGCTGCCCTGGGGTAGACTGGCGGAAGCAACTCTGCCAACCACCACCAACCACTCACTCACACACTACAGTTACCCAGGCTTCCTGGTGTTCCCCAGCGGTCTCCCATCCACTAACCAGGCCCTTCCCTGCTTAGCTTCTTAAGTCTGACGGGATCAGGCAGAGCAAAGGCTTTGCTTGATGAGCCATAGGTAAGACATATAATCACATACCTATATGAATTCCCTATTTTAACCAGTATGCATGTTATATTAAGGGTGGTGGGGACTACCATTATGTGCACATAAACGTCCATATTAAACAAAGTGCAATATTTTGAATGTTGAACAGTTTTGGTGAGAGAAGTAACTGTTCTCGTCACAAAGCCGCTCTGTCTCAAAGGCACTACACAGCGCTTTATTGGCTGACATTTTAATGTTTTGAAAAAAGAAATCTCTGCTGCTAAAATGCCCAGTTATAAACATGTACGGCCCAATGAGCTCAGTACAGACGTTGCAGATAATGCCTAAGAACTCCAAGTTACAAAACAAGTCATTTAAATGACATACTGTAAGTATAAATGAACACATTGAGTGTGATTCTGGAGTCTGCTGTAAAGTGTATGTTTGAGAACCTTCACCTGGTCCTCCATCAGCAGAATGAGACGAGTCACCACTATGTTGACTGCGTTGCCCAGGCTTGAGTCCTGGAACAGTTTGGCAACCTGACCTCCAAGGAAACAAGAAAAGACCAGTCTTAAAAACAGATGGAAATTAAAACGTGCAAATAAGAACAACTTTACGTTATTTCCAGATAATGTGCAAATACTAAATGTACATTGCTACCATGCCAGGATCAAAACTTGCAAAATGCTGTTAATCTCTGTTTAATTTGGTTACATTATTCATTTTCTGCAGTAGTGGGAGTGGTGTAAAGCAACACATTACAAGTGTTAATGATTATTATAAAAGTTTAAAGCCTTTTGCAGACACTTGTCATTACAATGTCTGGCTCACTGCAGCTCTGTGCACGGCTGTAACCTTCGAGCACTACCCCCTCAGTGACAATAGCATTGAAGCAGTCCTTCATTAAATAAATAAATACCAAATGCATATGCGCTTTCCTTTCAGTGATTAAGTGTGTGTGAAAGGATCTCCACTGACTGAAATGGGGCCAATGATGACATACAATCTAAAGCTGTCTGCTAGGCCTCATGCAGATCTCCCGGGAGGAATAATGACTTAAACACATTTGTTTTTATTTCATTCTACACCTAAACAAAAAAATTTAAAAATACACACACACAAGTTTTTAATTTGGCCCATGTTAAAAACAAATCTGTTTTTATATTTACGCCAACCCCTAAAATGACCACCTTTCAAAACATCTAGTTTGAAACAACAAACAACAAGGAGACTTGTTTTTCATTTTGCATTGATAGTTAGAGCCTGAACGATCTGGAAGTAACAGTGTGCACTGATATACTCTTTATACAATGACGCGTATACTCTACACACTGAGGTTAGAGGGGTAAGTTATTTTTCTTAATTTGACTTTATATAACAGGAAAAATCCCACCAAATATGTTTTTTTCATGAGAGTCATGGCCCCAGAGCAGATCCTACTGCTCATGTTTTTGGTGGAAGAGGAAACCAGAGCAGTCAAACGAAAGCTACACAGAAGGGACCCACCCGTCTGGAAATTGAAACTAGGACGTTCTTGCTGAAAGTCAAGAGCCTAAGCCATACCACTGTGCCCCCACTTTGTGCCGTACACATACTGCATCAATCATCTCTGATTTCTGACACGTGATGTGATATTATACACTGTAATCAAACACAAAAATTGGATGTATTGGCATTAAGAGCAAAGGTTCTCAAACTAGGGTATGGTTCTTTAAAAGTACACAAAGAGACAGGGCACATGACAAATGAGTAGCCATTGATCTAGACTAAAGGAAACTAGAGAGAAGAAGGTGCAATAGCCTGACACTCGACAAGTCTTTTGTGTTGTAAAACTTACAATATTCATGACAGCCAGGATGTACTGTTCGATGTCCCGCCGCCCGTGGTATCCCACCATCATCTTATCGGCCACTACCAGAGTCTCCACGTACCGCTCCCGACTCACTGAGCGCTTGAGGGGCAGCTGCCCCCGCCCCACGTGATGAGGGGGGGTCTTTAGAGTCCTCTGCCACCACGATGCTGTCTTCATTGGCTTCTCATCTACGTTTGTAAAGTTTTGATTAAGACCAACATTACACACATGAACAACTAAATGTTCTATAAAGATCACATCCATGTACTACTGATCCAAAAAATGCATTCTTTCTCACCAATGACTCCACAGGACTTGCCCTTGTACTGGTGGCGCAAAGAGGAGCGCTTGTAAACCACATGGGGGCGTCCCTCTGTTCTCTCCTCCCTGTCTGTCTGAGTGTCATTGTTCTGGGATACAAGTGGCTCAATCAGGTACTCCTCTCCCCCAGCAACAATCACCCCTTGCTGTGGAAACAGACACACATGACAATGGTGTCAACTGGCAAAATAAATATTGGACACATTTCTGTGCCCCGAGAAACTTAAACTCCTCCACCTGATGCAAAGACTTTCCACCGACCTGGGGAAGACATGTGTGTGCAGCGTCAGCAGTGATGCAGTCGCTGTGGTGAAGAGGGAGTTGAGTCGGGGGCAAAGCTCTCGATTTACTGTCGATCTACGTTCCTACTCTCACCTATGGTCATGAGTTTTGGGTCATGACTGAAAGGACAGGATCACGTATACAAGAGGTCGATGGACATTAGATATAATGAAAATGGTCTATTGTCTATGGAGAAAAGGTAGCTTCAAGCACAACTACGCCTTTGATCAGAAATGATTTAGAAATCAGTATGACGTTTGTACTATGCGTAAAACTAGACACTGTGTAGAAGTGGCCACTTTCAAAAACTCCCTCTCAATTCAAGCAGCCAAATGTTTTCTTAACGCCATGGTTCTGTCCCACTTTTCCTACTGCATTACCAGCTGGTCCCAAGCAAACAAATCCAACATAAAGAAATTAGAATCTCTTTACAAACATGCTCTCAAAATCTTAGATTAAAAAAAAACAATACCACCACTGTCACATCCTGAGCAAATATGAAATGCTTAACTTCATTTCTCTTTCTCATGTCCAACTGGTCTTCAAGATTGTCCATAACCTGGCCCCACCTCCACTCAAAGAATTTGTTCATCAGGTAGCAGAAACAGCAACTAGGGTAACTAGAACAACCTCCAGGGGGCAGTTTAGTATTCCCAGATGCAAATCCGCATTTGCACAGTCTGCTTTCTCTTACATAGCCATAAAGACATTTCAGCTCCCCACTGAAATATTGAGCTCCGATGATCGCAGAGCTTTTACTAAAGAAGTGAAAACATGGTTCATGAGTAACCAGAGATGTGAGCATTAATTTATTAGGTTCACTATAGCCTAAAATGTAATGTAAAGACAATAACTGCTCATAAGTTCTTTTACCAGGACAGGATGTTTTAGATTTTGGTAAGGTAAGGTTTGAGAACATTTCCTTGCTGTGTGATGACCGGGTGTGATAATTGTACACTGTAAAATTGTTTCAACTCAAAAAACTAAGTCCAAGGGCTGCCAAGAAATTGTATGTTATTGGTTACAATTGTATGTGTAACCAATAACCAATTTACAATCAATGTAATCGATTTCAAATCGATTACATTGTAAATTGGTTATTGGTTACACATACAATTTCTTGGCAGCCCTTGGACTTAGTTTTTTGAGTTGAAACAATTTTACATTTTACAGTGTAGTCTAATTTATGTACATGTAAAGGAATGATGTGTCTTAGCCTGTGTTATGGATGTGATGCCATGTGATGTGATGTGATGGTGAGGACTGAATGATTATTTGCACTGTATATTTTCACATTGCCTTTCTGCTTTTGTCCCCTAGGACTACAGATGGAAATTAGCTTGAAAAAGATAGTCTGGTACAAGCATCTTTCCTCACAAGAATAATGTAACTGTACATTGTCCTGATAAATAAATCAATGAAAAAGTACTCGCGTCAGCAAGTTTTCTTTAGATGGATGTGAACTTCGCAGACCAACCTGAACTTTGAGAAAAAGTAAATAGAGGACAGTTAAACTGGGCAGAGGGAGTGTCTCGCTACCATTCACTGCGGCACATTTCAAAGTCTATGTAATCTCATAATGAAGTTAGTGCTGCTCTTCTGCACACATTAACAGTAATTACATGTGCCGCTTATTAATGCTTTGTGAACACACTTGTTATTGCAGGACCTGCTGTTTGTATTGAGGCGTACACAGACACAACCAGGAAAAATCCTTTGAGCTGCACAACCAAGTGATTCAGAGCTTTGAGCTGAGTTTAGCGCATCATCACACCGCGGCCAGTGCACACATGAGGTAATGTGAATGGCTTGTAATGAGCTGCTCCGCTAATAGGCACAACAACAGTACGTGCTTTTGTAGACCTCGTCACGTTCAAGTGCGCCCTCAATGGAGCGAAAGTCTATTTTCATGATGAGTCTAACAAGCCGAACAAAAATCATTACTCCATCCAGACACTAATTTATGCTCACGTAATCTATCTGGATAAGAATGATTTCAGAAACACAAAAAGAGTGCTGGTGCAGTTGTAGCTTACAGGGTAAAGCTGAAGATTGCAAACAAATAGGTTAGAAGAATTGTGTTGATTATCATAAATCCAAATCAACTTTTTAAACCCTCTGACATTCACAGGTGTGTGTTCACTCCCATTTCTGCCATGATCTGATGTTGATCAAACCAGTGACTTCTCATAAGGTCAAGAGGCCAGAGTTTCCTTCTGGTAAAGCTGCAGGCCCAGATGGATTGAGCTGTGAGTTCTACAAAGCTTTTCAACTTAAATTACTACCTACAATGCATAGAATGATTAAAAACTCATTTGATAAGGGGGAACTTCCAAACTCACTTTACGAAGCTAATATCTGTTTATTATTGAAAAAAGATAAGGAAGAAACAAACCCTGCAAGCTATCGGCCTATTGCACTTCTGAACTGTGACCAAAAAATTATATCCAAGATTTTAGCAATGAGACTTAGCCGTCATAATGCCAAGATTGTACACCCAGATCAAACTGGGTTTGTTCCTAGATTATCTTTTGGTAACACCCGCTTGCGTCTAAATACAATATATTCAGATCAAGGGAAAAATACCCAAGCGGCAGTATTGTCTCTGGACGCTCAAAAAGCATTCGACCAAATCGAATGGTCGTACCTGTTTTACACTTTGAAATGTTTTGGATTTGGTGACCATTTTATCAAGTGGGTCAAGATAACCTACTCACACCCGGTGTCCAATATTCTTAGTAATTCCGACAAATCTGATCCAATTAAACTACAACGTGGAGTTCGACAAGGTGATTCACTTTAGCCTTTATTGTTCAATTTGGCTATGGAACCTTTGGCAATTGGGATTAGGGCCCATCCTAAGATTTGCGGGGTACAATTTGGAAAAACGGAAAGTCTTGTTAACTTGTACGCGGATGACTTACTGCTCTGTCTATCAGATCCAGTAACCTCAGTTCCTGTACTTCTGACATATATTGATTCATTCAGTGCAATATCAGGATATTCAATTAATTGGGACAAGAGTGAATTTATGTCATTGTCAAATAACTTAAGTTCTACATTTCTGAATTCCCTCCCTTTTAAAATTATTACCTCTTATTACCTTGGTCTAAAAATAGCCAGAAGTCCTAAACAACTACTGAGTCTTAATTTCCTAGACATGATAGAAAAGATTTAAAACCAATATTAGGAACTGGTCTTTACTACCTCTTTCAATGGTGGGTCGCGTCAATGCAATAAAAATGGTGGTACTGCCGAGGCTTCTATATTTGTTTCAAAATCTACCCATATATGTACCCAATTATTTTTTTTAAACAGTTGGATTCCATCATTTTTCCATTTATATGGTTTAATAAGCCCGCACGTATCTCAAAAGCACACATTTGTAAACCAGTGTGCATGGGAGGACTTGGTTTGCCTGTTTTTAGGCACTATTATTGGGCTGCTAACGCGAGAGCACTTGTTTTTTGGCAACTAGGTCTCTCTGATGATACTCAGTCTGCTACGGTTCCAAATTGGTTGAAAATTAAAATGGTAATTGCCCAATCTAATCTTCCTACCCTGCTCCATGCGGGGCATCAAAAGTCAATCAAATTACCTAAAAACTACTTACTTAACCAGTCCCTTAGAATTTTAAATCAAATAAAGAAAAAACTAGGACTGACCAATATATCAATTTATACCCCTCTGGTCAATAATAATTTTTTAAAGCCCTCTCTTACTGACCAGACCTTTCAAGATTGGAGAAGGAAAGGACTGGGCTGCATTGACAATTTCTATATAGATAATAAATTAGCCTCTTTCTTTCAATTGCAGTCAAAATATTCTCTTCCACACTCCCATTTCTTTCAGTATTTACAAGTTCGACATTTTTTACAACAAAATATTCCAAATCATACCACTAGACCAAATAATGAAATTTTCTTTGATCTTCTTCAATCTAATCCAATCTCTAAACAACTGATAACACGTTTTGTAAAGGTGTTTACTGAGCCAGCGTTGGCAGACCACATCAGAGAGGCCTGGTCCGAAGACCTTGGTATACTTATAACAGAAGACTTATGGATGGAGGCACTCAAAAATATAACGCGCTGTTCCATTAACTCAAGATATAGGCTAATTCAATTTAAGGTAATCCATAGGTTGCATTATTCCAAGGTCAAATTGAACACTATGTTTGGCTCTTTGTCAGTGATGTGTGACCGATGCAATGTGTCTGTTGGTTCCTTAGCTCATCTGTTTTGGTATTGCCCTGTCTTACGATCATTTTGGTCAGACATATTCCAGTGGTTTCAAACAAACTACAGGGTGGAGATAGTCCCTGATCCCCTCATAGCAGTATTGGGCTGCGTCAACGGCTTCGGATCACTTCCTCACCGTGTAAAATGCATTCTAATGATTGGCATGGTTGCAGCAAAAAAATAATCCTCTGCAATTGGAAATCACCAGCTTCTCCATCAGTTAACGAGTGGTTCAACGAAATGACTTTAGTGGCTAAGCTCGAACGCGTTCGCTGTGAGCAAAATGTAGTATTAGAAGAATATAACACCATGTGGTCCCCATTTGTTCCTTTTTTGAGCAACCAAGGATGATAAAACAACTTGTGAGATATGAGATATTTATAACAACTTGTTTTGTTTATTTGGTAGGGACAGTGCAAGTTAATGAACAAGCCACACCGGATTGTAGCCTTGGGCTAATTTCCATCCGTCGTCCCCCATGCGCACTCTCAAACACACTCTCATTCATCCTGGCCTATTGTACATGTTTTAGTGCATATATATATATATATATATATATATATATATGCACTGTAAAATGTAAAATTGTTTCAACTCAAAAAACTAAGCCCAAGGGCTGCCAAGAAATTGTATGTGTAACCAATAACCAATTTACAATGTAATCGATTTGAAATTTCAGATTCACCTCTTTAGTTGAATTGTATTCTCAGGTTGACACAACTGATTTAATTTGTAACTGACGTTTTTCATTTCAGACAACTAGAAATATAACTGTTTCTAGTTGTCTGAAATGAAAAACAGTGTAGGTCAAAGGTTTTTATTTTTTGTGTTTCTAAGAAATAAAATAGGCCTACAAACCTGAACCAACAGGTACAGGACCATCAACAAGGACAGGCTTTGACATAATGATCTGCATAATTGAACCATGCACCTGCAAATGTTTTAAGTTTTATAAATGCATGGTAAAGACGCCTGAAAAGTACAGACAGGAAGGACGGCTCTTTAAAGCATCTTGTATGTTGCTTGGAGCGCCTGCTGTTAGAAGCAGTGGGAATTAACCATGAGAAACACAAAATACATGCTACCACTTTTAGTACACAGCATGCTCACAATGACACAATCAAGGAACTATCTTACCAGGCCGTTGCAGTTGCTCAGGGCCACTTTGCTGGAGTGTGGTCGGTCCTGCAGGTGTCCCACATAGTGACAGTGTGGCGAGTAGGGGCGGCTCCAGGCCAGACGCCCCCGCTTCCAGTACTCTACCCTGAACAGGCGGGACAGCAGCCCCCCCTGCAGAGTCAGGTTCAGCAGGAAGTTGTTGTTGGACGTGGAGAGCTGATAGAAGAGCTGCACACAGGATTGCACAGTAGCTTGTATACATATTTGTACAGATTGTTCACATATTTAGCAACAATGAAGGAAGAAAGATTATACAGAGTCAGGCAGTTTGTCCTCAGCGCTGCGTTGTCTCCTTCGGTGCTGCGGGTGAGCAGTGTCCTTGGTTTCTCCATCGGGACCCACTCGCACTGGGATGGCAATCTCATAGTGACCCAGACTGGACAGGAACTCAGCTACAAACATTAAGCATACACAATACAGGTGCTCGTCATATAATTAGAATATCATGAAAAAGTGCATTCACTTCCGTTATTCAACCCAAACTGTGAAACTAATATATAATAGACTCATTACATGCACAATGAGATAATATATAGCCTTTATTTGTTATCATTTTGATTATTACTTTTAAAAACCTCAAATTAAGAAAATCTCATAAAATTTGAATATTTTGAAAATGGACTGCAAGCCATAATCATCAAAATTATAACAAATAAAGGCTTGACATATGTCACTTTGCATGTAATGCGTCCATCATATATTTCACATTTTGTTGAAGTTGAATTACAGAAATAAATGAACTTTTTCATGATTTACTAATTATATGACAAGCACCTGTATTATTGTATATCTTTAAACTTTCAAACATTAAACCCACATTTTAATTACATTTCAAAGTTGTTGTTGATGTTATCCATGGTATCTTGGAACATGTACAACTTTGTGAAGAGAATCTGGTTCAAAGTCTTTTTGTGTTAATCAGTTGGAAAAGTATAACTTTGGGTGTTTGCTGACAAGAGATTTTTCCTCTAAGAGTGACCTGTGGAGGCGTCCAGCAGGGTCGTCTCCATGGTCACAGTGAAACAGTATACTTCCTGTCTGCCTTGGTTCACTGTGGCCCATACTTCAGCCCTGTGGAGGTTTACACAGGGCTGAAGTGTAAACCTTCACGGCACGGTAGCACAGCGGTTAGTGCTCTCGCTTCACAGCTAGAAGATCCCGGGTTCGATTCCCACCTGGACGGGCCTTTCTGTGTGGAGTTTGCATGTTCTCCCCGTGTCTGCGTAGGTTTACTCCGGTTTCCCCTACCACCAAAAACATTGGTGGTAGGGGAAACCGCTTCTGTCAGTCTCCCCCAGGGGAAACTGAAGCAACTAATGTGGCTTATCACCACTGAGTATGGAGTGAATGTAAAATGCTCTCATATAAAGCGCTTTGTGACCATGTCTGTGAAAGGCGCTATATAAATAAAGATCTTCTTCTTCTACAGTCCAAATACACACAACCACAAAGAGTTCATGGGTCACCACCTCCATCTGACCTCTGGCCTTCTGCCAAAGCGGTACAGTGACACGCTTACCCTGAGAGAGAGCAATCTGACATCTCTTGAAGGCAACATTACCAGATAAAATGTCTCCAAGAAGAAACTGCTATTTTACATTTAAAGAAATAAATGGTCAGACTCACAATGAAAGTGTGCAACATACTTGAAAAGGCTCATCTAATTTTACTGTGGGTAAAAATGTGGACATGGCAAGCCAATCGTACAAAAGTTTAACTTTGCAGTCAAAGTTGCAGTCACAGTAAAGCAGTTCCAGACAACACGTTCATACGTATTCATACGAGCGACCGCCATGTTGTCACATCCGGGGGCTGTGGTAGGCAATGTTTTAATAAATAGTAATAGTTCCACTAAGTTCACAAACAGGGCATTGCTTTCCTTGCACTGTAACAGATCAGTATTTTTAATAAAACAGAGTTAGAGTCCTGGACCATTCACCACAATATACAGTGAAAATCACAGAAGCAAACAACAAAAGTAATAGCTCGTATTCATTTCAATTTGTTTATGAAGCTTATGTCGCTTCAAGCATGCCCTCTTTTGTGTATGACAAGCAGCAGCTTTCCCATATGTGTGCAATTCAACACTAATCCATTTCAAGTCCACAAAAGTCATTACACATCCGTGTTGGTACAGGCAAAAGATCAGTTCTAATCTTAAACAACCACATATTGTCATGGGTTATGAATAAGAACAGCTTCTACACTTAAAGGCAATGCACTCTAAACTCATTTCTTGTCAACAGTGAACAAAGAATGGACTCTGAATGAAATGTTACATATTGTTTCATAGGATGTCACTAATGCCTGCAGTGAAGCCACTGGTGCCACCCTCCCCAAGTCTTTCCCACAGAGTTGTTTCCCACAAAACACTTCCCTGGGTCCCAGCTCTAACAAACCACAAAGAGTAAACAGCTGCTGGACTGGACAACTTTGTTTGATGCGGGGGAAACTCTCCTGCTGTGAATGAAAGAGGGGTGTTAAGGAACAGATAAAACTGACCTCCAGTGAAGGCGTCACGAGACCTCACACAGAATTAAGTGCATGCTAATGAGAGCCAGATCCGAGGGCCCGTTTATGAAACAGGGAAAACAAAGAGTGACCATCCTCTTCAAAAAAGTAGTCAAATGTGTTAAAGAAAAGCTCAACACATGATAGCAATGTTTAACCATTAGTAGTTACAGGAGTCATGCTAAGTCCAGGACTGCCTAAAACAAATAAAGAGCAGTACATTACACCATAGAAAGAAGCCAATTTAACACTATCTACTGCTCATTTACACTAAGCCCTGATAGGAGCACAGTCAAAATGTGGGCATCACCCTGTTATGGCTATAACTAAATGAACACAGTGAAAGGAAACACTGTGCTTGGGAAAAAGTCCCTCCCTTGATCTCAGGTCGCAGAGGTCCAACTTTGTGCCACTCCTGTCTACTCTCTGAGACGATGAAATACTGGATATTTTGTTGTAACTAACAGGTTGTATGGCATGTTTTAATTTAGGAGGATTGAGCCATGTCCCAACAGCGGCCTCGTCCACATTGGCCTCACACTCTGTTATTTAAAGGAAGCTCTGTGGAAGACTATTAGAGACGAGTGACTGTGAGGGTTCAGGGGTTAAGTTTAGGAAATATACAATGACAGGCCTGTTCTGGGTGACGGCACTGGAGAATTCTGGGTGTTTGTGTATGTCTGTGCTTTTGAGGGATTAGTCTGTTGCGCTTCAGTGTGTATGTGGACAGGGGCGCGGGGCAAGTGGCTGCGAGCTTTACCGTGATTTGTCAAGAAGGTTCAAGTTCAACTGACGACAAGAGACAAGAGATGGAAGACAGAGCCGAGACACTGCTACGGGCATGTCCAAAAGTTATAAAACAAATGCATGTGACAAAGAAGCGTTAACACTGAAAGGTGCATATCAACAAAATGTATGTGTTAAACAGGGGTGTGTTACTGTCTTAGAAAAATAAAGTACCCAGCACAGCAGCTTATAAACAGAGGCCTATTGCATACAGCTTTTAGAGTAGCTGGTAATGAAAGATGACTTTGAAAAAGTATTATCAGTACTTGGTATTGTGGAAAAACCTATTGCAATACTGTATATTGCAAAACGATATAGATATTTATGCTTTTTTTTTGACAGTCTTCCAATCCAGAGGTATTAATTGATTTGACATAAACACACTGACAAAAATAACCAACACAATTCTTACCTTGTGATTGACCAAACTCATGTCTGTGACCTCTGGCGAACTGTATGGCAAGTGCTATAACAATGACTAAAGTGCTGGGCAACCCTGTCCTCCACGCCATCTCCATGGTTACTGCAGAGGTCGCTATAGTAACAGAACTCAGTGCAGTGGTCCCCGCGCCTCTGTCCCAACATGTCTCCTGCCCTCAGGGATGCCCCAGCTTCTAGCAATGGGACAAACTGGTGTTGTGGCTGGCCATTGCTGCAGGACAAGCTGAACGTTCACACAGACATGGCAACATCTAATGTGTCAGGCCAGAGGTGAAGATGTGGTCCCTCGTCTGTTGTCCTGTAGAGAGAGAGAGGGGAGGGCTCAGTGAAGCCAATCAACAACGGTAATTTGCAGTAACATTAGTAGGATTTCAAAGGTTAATGTGGTTACACAGCAATATCAATGCTCCTCATTCAGAACAGCGTCATTGCAACTGTTGGATCATCACATACTCAACAGTCACTTCCAAATACAATCATCTTCATTATCTAGACTTGGGGAAGACCCAAAGGTGACACCTAACCTCCTTGGGAATCATTACTAGATTGACATGGGGCATCCAAGTCTGCTTTGTAACAAAAAGTAAAATTTTTAGGTCATCACTGAAGTCTATAAGACAGTGAATCAGTGAGTCTAGTGCAAAGCCTCTCCTTCTGATTCTCAGGCTAATCAATCCAGGCTGATGCCCACGGACAAGGGCAGGTCCCGGGCCGGCCCCATCTCTAAGCCTCACTTTGGATGGGGCTGCCATCGGGATGACTTCAAACACAAATAAAGCCACTGATCTGGTAAAAGAGTGCACTTAAAGTCCAAACATGGTCTGAAGTGGGCATTATGTCAGAGGCTCTGGGGGTAAAACGAGCCAATTTGAGGGAACCAGCAGGACCCCAGCACAGTTGGGCGTGGACTATGTGGACTGGCTGGCATGCAGCCCACCTCAACTCTTTACTAATTGGCTGTCAGATGGTATGCATCTATGTGAAGAGATTTAGACAAAGAGAGTGGAGGCAGCTGCTACAGTTTGTCCTTCAAAGAAATAAACAGGCACTTGGCATTTCCCACTTTAAATGTGACAATGTGACGATGGAAAGAGCCTGAGAGGATCTGCATTTCATCAACTACTTTCCATTCTGTTAATTGACTGGGCTAAAATTACCAGCTGCAGATATTTGAACTGTCTTCTGCCTCTGCATCAGTGCTCTGGTTCTCTTACCTGTAAATGTTATTGGCCGTAGTACCAATTTATGTATTTTCCTTTTTACTGAGTTAATTTCAAGAGCTTGCATTCAGAGTGCTCTAGAATTTAAGGTCATAATTTTAGAAACTCTAGGAGTCATTTACCAAGCGTTTGCTCATGTGCATAGAGAGTAGCACCTGCAAAAGTTGATCAGCAGCATTCATTGTCTTATTTGTACGTAACAGATTTGGAGGCCTGATATTGTAATACAGGCCAAATCAAATGCAACATGCCCGCAAAACAGCAGATTTTACTTTTCAGCTTGCACCCTCTTTTTAGCACCCGCCTTAATAAATTACCACCTCTGTGTTTTCCGGGGTCTGAAGTGGAGTTTACTTTACCAATCCTATCGCCAATAGGTTGCGTTCACGTTATAGAATTCTATTTCAGTTGGAGGGCAGGTGCCAATACAACTCGATGGGAGAGAAACAGTTTTTGAAAGAAATTTCCAAAAAGAAAATGTCCAAATGTTGTCTCTGATCATCATGTGATAGTGATTGGATTCACAAACCTGACGTGTGAATTTTATGGCTGAAAGTCCTTTCTACTGGCCAACATCAAGCACATGTTTTTGAATATCGTCTCCACTTTTGGACGCCTTTGTGAAGAAATAATTAAACATATGTTCATATGTGCTGGAAGATATGACTTTGAGCTTTGTGACAGCTTTTGTTTCATGTGAATTGGCCCAGGAATTACAGAGAAATTAGAAATGATTTAAGCATTACATTTGAGCATTACTATGGTTACAGCCATTGAATTTTCAGTTGCCCTCCACCTCAACTTTACACTATAGACTCTTTAGAATGTTGTGATATCACGTGAACGCAACCTATAAAATGAACATTAGAATTACATTTCCGGCCGATATATTGGGGCGATATTTGATGTCAGCAGGGCATATCGGCATTGGCCTTAGAAAAACCCACATCGGTTTAACTATAGACAATTTTAAATTTTAAATTACTTAATATATCGGTTTATATAGTACATCAGCTATTGGCCATGCGAATCCCCTTCATATCGGTGTCGGTATCGTACCCCAAAAATCCATATCAGTTGAGCCCTACTATATACACAAATTACCATTATTGCAATATAATATAATTACACATATTGCAATATTAGCGAGATCTTCCATCTGACTGAGATTTGCACATTTCAAGCTTGTGCGACATAAAATTAAGAAGGAGAATTACCAGAGACAACAAAAGAAAAAAAGAAGTCAACTAACAAAAATGTGTAACAGCAACTCGTATGAGAATTGTTAAAAAAATGAAATGATGTAGTATATTGCAATGGTAAATCATATTGACTTTTTTTTAAATTAGCATTAGCATTAAGTAGAACATATTAAGTTGTACCGTTCTGTGTGTTTGATCCAAAGACAACGACAAAGATACTTTCTCAGACCCATTTTAGCCCCTTACAGAAGTGCCCTTTTTGTTGACTTGCCCCTTCTCTTTCCTAAACTCTGGACTGCATCGTCAGCTAAAGGGGAGGCCGACTGCTCTGTGTCCCCACCTCCCCTCCCTCCTGTCTGGGGAGGGTAGAGACGCCACACTGGCCCAGATGGCTGGCTGCTAACCAACTCCAGCCAAAGGTAATCGGAAGCAGATGGGAAACCTTTTTTGTGACGAAAGCAACGGCGCAAGTTGCTCCCTGAAAAGAGAGAAAATGCTGTGCACGTCCCACATGGGGGATTAAACTGGGAGAGAGCATTTTCTGAAGTGTAAATATGTGCAGGAATGCCACTTATTTATACACATGGGGAAAAAATTGTGCTTTGTGACCAGCACTGTGTTTGAGAAGGTCTTCAAATTGTCATAAAGGGTTGAAAAGTGTCTAAATACAGTGTGCATGGCCTGTCTTATTCCAGATGGGGCATAGCGATGAAGTGGCTTAAAACCTGGGTTTCAAATCTCATTAAAACCCTTCTAGTCGATTCAAGTCGAAAAATTAAATTCTGCAATCTCAATCCATTAGACCAGTTTGTTTATTTGTTTATTTATTAGGATCCCCATTAGCTGTACCCATGGGCCAGCCAATCTTCCTGGGGTCCTTTTTTTTTTTTTAAACAACTCATTTAAGATCAATTTAAATTACATGACATGTTTCAGACAAAACATATAATGTAAATATCTTTGTTGAAACAAAGTCCATCTTCAGTTCGTTTTGTTTCATATTCAAGATTCAAGATTGCTTTATTTGTCAAACCATGTGACTGATTTGAAATTATATTTCTCTCATCCGTGATTGTGGAGCGGGGGTGGGGGAAGAGGGGCGGAAGGGAGGGCAGGGAGTTCAGCTTCCCGATGGCCCTGTGTACGAAACTGTTCTTAAGTCGACTCGACCTGGCCCGTAGATTCCGCAGTCTCCTCCCTGAAGGCATTACCTTGAAGAGACTGTGTGATGGGTGCGTAGGGTCCCTGGTGATCCTGACGGCTTTGCGGGTGAGACGGGTGGAGTACATGTCCTTAATGGAGGGGAGAGGAGCTCCACAGATCTTCTCCGCTGCTCTCACGATGCGCTGGAGGCTCCTTCGGCAGGAGGCAGTGCTGGCGCCGTGCCACACAGTGATGGAGCTGGTCAGGATGCTCTCTATAGTCCCACTGTAGAAGTTGCACATAACAGAGGCTGGGACTCTAGCTCTTTTTAACTTGCGGAGAAAGTAGAGACGCTGATTACTTTTCTTGACCAGAGATGTAGTGTGCATGGTCCAGGAAAGGTTCTCTGTGATGTGCACACCCAGGAACTTAGTGCTGGTCACCCTCTCCACTGCAGCACCATTGATTGTTAGAGGAGCATGCTGGACCTGTGCTCTTCGAAAGTCCACAACAATCTCTTTTGTCTTCTCCACATTTAGAGAGAGATTGTTCTGTGTGCACCACATGGCCAGACTGCTCACCTCACTCCTGTAGTTTGACTCATCTCTGTTGTTGATGAGACCCACCACTGTTGTGTCGTCTGCAAACTTGATGAAGAGGTTTGAGTCGTACTTTGGAGCACAGTCATGGGTCAGCAGAGTGAACAGGAGGGGGCTCAGCACACAGCCTTGGGGAGCTCCCGTGTTCAATGTGATGGTTTTGGAGGACTTTCCGCCGACACGTACAGCCTGTGGTCTCCCCGTCAGAAAGTCCAGCAGCCAGTTGCACAGTGATATGTTGATCCCCAGGTGGAGCAGTTTGTGTATTAGCTGCTGTGGGATTATAGTGTTGAATGCTGAGCTAAAGTCTAACATAAGAGTCCTTTGTTTCAAGGTGAGTGAGGGCTGAATGAAGTGCAGTGGAGATGGCATCTTCAGTTGAGCGATTGGACCGGTAAGCAAACTGGTATGGGTCCAGGGTGGGAGGGAGAACAGACTTGATATGTTCCATGACGAGCCGCTCGAAGCACTTCATAAGAATTGGAGTGAGTGCTACTGGGCGGTAGTCATTAAAGCAGGAGGGCAATGAATGGTGGTTGCTTTGAGGCACGTTGGGACCACAGCCTGCTGCAGAGATGTGTTAAAAATGTCTGTGAAGACTTCAGTGAGTTCATCAGCGCAACCTTTCAGTACACACCCTTATATGTTGTCTGGACCCGGTGCTTTGCGTATGTTGATCCTGCTCAGAGATCTTCTCACACTCTCTGAAGATAGCTTCAGCACTTGGTCTTCAGGAGGGGGTGTTGACTTTTGTGCCGGGGTTCTGTTGAGTGCCTCGTAACGAGCAAATAATTAATTTAGAGCGTTCAACAGAGAGGTGTCACTGTCACAGGTTTGTCGAGGAGGTTTATAGTCTGTGATGGTCTTTATCCCCTCCCACAGATGCTGAGTGTCTCTGCTGTCTCTGAAGTGATCCGTTATCTTTTTGGAGTCCTGCTTCTTGGCTTTTTTGATGCCACGGGACAGGTTGGCCCTAGCTGTCCGCAGTTCCTCCTTGTCACCAGATTTGAAGGCAGCATTCCGAACCCTCATGAGCCTGAGGACTTCACTTGTAATCCAAGGTTTCTGGTTGGACCTGATACTGATGGTCTTAGAGTCTGTAACATCCTCAGTGCACTTGGTGATGTAGGCAGTGACAGTCTCTGTATACTCCTGGAGATCAGTGACATTGTTGTGAATGGCAGCCTGCTTGAACATATTCCAATCCGTTGTGTGAAAGCAGTCCTTAAGTTTCTCTAAAGAGTCTTTACCCCACACTTGAATCTGTTTCCGAACCGGTTTAGTGACTCTTACCAGTGGCCTGTATGCTGGCAGTAACATAATAGTTATGTGGTCCGAGGCACCAAGATGGGGGAGGGGGTGTGCATTGTATGCTCGTTTTTTGGTGGTGTAAACCAGATCCAGGATGTTGTTTCCCCTTGTTGGAAAGTCAATGTGTTGATAGACTTTGGGGAAAACGCTCTTTGGGTCTGCGTGGTTAAAATCCCCAGTTAAGATGAGAAAGGCATCTGGGTGGGCTGTCTGTTGGTCACTGACACTCTGGAACAGTTCATTCAGTGCCTCTTTCCTGTTTTTGAGGTTAGAGGTGTAACATGGTTACATTACAGTATTTAAAATATTCCGTGATTAGAAACATCAATTCATCAAAGTCTTCAATCAACATCAATACATTCTGCACATGCATAGGCGCTAACGTTGACATAGTTTTGACATGTATTATGTTATTTCATAGTTCAAATATGACCCTCCCAAAAGCATCTTTATTTGTTTCTTAAATGCAACTACTTGTTTTGTGTTAATTAACATTACTGGCAATTTATTACATTCTTTCATTGCTCTGAAGGTTACAGTTTGTTGACCAAAATGGGTTTTAGAACTTGGTATGAAAAATCGACCTGCAGTTGCCTGTCTTGTTGTGTATCCATGTGACTCCCGATTTTGTTTGAATTGCTCATAGATAAATTTGGGATTCTTACGCTGTAATATTTTCCAAGTTGCAGAAAGCAGAGCAGCTTTCTTCTACCTTTAACCAGTCGAGTTGGGCATGCATAATGTCCACACTAGTTCTGTATGGGCAGTGTAAAGCGAATCGTGCTGCTTTGTTCTGCATAAATTGTAGTTTGTTGAAATATTTCTTTTTGGCAGTAGCCCAAATCAACTGGCAGTAATCTAATTGTGAAAGAATTAAACTATTTATAATTAATTTTGTTAGGTCTGATGCAATATAATTTCTGCATCATCGAACTCCAGCCAGGGCCTTACCCATCTTCTTCACTATGGCCTCTACCTGTGTGGACCAAGACAGTTTCCTGTCAATATAAACGCCAAGTAATTTAGCTTCCGTCAACTGTTCTATCGGTTTATTGTTTATCAGAAGTTTCAGGCTCTGCCCATTCCTTAGTGGGTGGCATGAGCCAATTACAATGCTTTTCGTTTTGGCCACGTTTAGAAGCAGTTTATTGTCTGTGATCTATTTCTCAACAGTTTTTAAGTCACTACTGAGTGTGTTATTAAGCTCAGCTGATGAAGAGGCCGATGCGTACACAGTGGTATCATCAGCATCCATCACAAGCTTTGCATGTTTTAGGGTTAAGGGACTTTTCACAAAGTCATTTGTGAAAATAGAATATATTAAAGGGCCCAGACAGCTTCCATGCGGACTACCGCATTCCACCTCTAGACTGTCTGAGAGGCTCCCATTAAAGAAAACTCTTTGTGTTCTTTTTGACAAGTAACTACTAACCCAGGCAACTGCAGGCAGAGAAAACCCGTAACACTTCAGCTTTTGGAGTAGGAGGTCGTGCTCGATCACATCAAATGCTGCGGAAAAGTCAAGTAGTACAGCTCCACAGATCTTCTTATTGTCTAGAGCCTTATACCAATCTCCTGTCATCTGTATCAAAGCAGAACATGTTGAGTATCCTTTCCTATATGCATGCTGAAAATGTGTAATTAGGTCAT
Source organism: Proterorhinus semilunaris (assembly GCA_021464625.1). NCBI lineage: Eukaryota > Metazoa > Chordata > Actinopteri > Gobiiformes > Gobiidae > Proterorhinus > Proterorhinus semilunaris. The sequence continues at coordinate 28,519,742 of CM038351.1, forward strand.
TTTTAAGAAAGTACTCCTGAATTTGGTCAAACACTGCCTTCTCGAAAATTTTACTCAATGAAGGAAGCAGGCTTATAGTAGGTCGGATGTTAAGCAAATTACATGTAGCAGTTTTGTCTTTGGGTAGCGGGATAACTTTTGCCTCTTTCCAAAGCTGAGGGAACTTTGATTTCCTTATACTATTATTAAAAATGTGGCAAATTAGATTTGCAACATACTTTTCAGCAATAAGGATCAGTTTATCAACTATGTTGTCTATTCCAGCCTGTGTTCCTTTACAGGTCGCCCGAATTAGCTTTGTGACCGTCTCCATTTTCAGCTCATGCAAATTGAACTGACAGGGTTTATCTTTCATATATTGTTGGAGGCAGATCATTGAGCTCTGATTTTTTTGTTTTAAGACTGTATTCCTCAACCTTTTCACTTTATGCCCAAAAAATGTATTTATGTTTTTTTATATCTATAGGCTTAGTAATGAAAATGCCATTACAATCAAGGAAAGTAGGCTGTGAGTATTTATTTCTTCCCATGATATTGTTCAACACGCCCCATAGCCTTTTATCATTGCTGTTGTTTTTCTGTAGTTGTAGTGCATAGTATTGTTTCTTTTTCTTAAAATTTAGTTTAGTTGCAAGATTCCTGAGTTTGCAATATTTTTGTTTATCATTGCCATAGCCACTTTTCTGAGCGACCTTTTTAGCTTGGTCCCTTTCTTTCATAAGCTCCTTTAATTCATTGTCGAGCCATGGAGCTCTTTGAGACCTGCTAGTCCACTTCCTCATTGGCGCATGTTTATTAAAAACAGGCTGGATAGTATTTAAAAACAATTCCAGTGCAATGTCAGGATCATTCTCACATAAAACATCACTCCAGTTTAATATCTGAATATCGTTAATATATACTTCTTCTGAAAAGTTTTTATAGCACCTTTTATGGATAACTCTGGGACGTGCTTTGGGAACACTTACATTCTTGGCAATGGCCACGATATTAAGATCACTACATCCTGTAGGTATGGATACAGCTTTGTGAAGACATTGGGCTCTGAAACATAGATGTGATCAATACATGTTGATGTGTTACTGCCCATATAATTAGTACTCAGTCTGGTGGGCTCTGCTACCATTTGTTTTAAGTTGCATACATTGGCAATAGTAGCAAGGTTTTTTTAAGAGGGCATTTTTCATTGAACCAATCAATGTTTAGATCACCAACGAATACAATGTCCATATTTGTATCATATATTCGCTCAAGCATAATGCCAATGTTATCAAGAAAATTACTACTCGAACTCTGAGGTCTATAGCAGCACCCCATAAGGAGAGGTTTTGAATATGGAGCATTAGCTTGAAGCCATATTACTTCTAGCTCATTCTTCATCAAATCAGATCTTAATTGGTCTCCAATTTCACTGAAATTGGGAACCAGTGGTTCCCAAAGTGGGGTCCAGGGCCCAATTTCACTGAAATTGGGAACCAGTGGTTCCCAAAGTGGGGTCCAGGGCCCCTGGGGGGCCTCAGAGGCACTACAGCCCCCCCCCCCCCCCCCCCCCCAAAGCTTGTCTACAAAACAAGTACATTGAAAAAAATGTCTTTGAAAAGGAATTATACATGTATTTGCTAAAATTGTTTACTTTAAAAAAGTTTTTAAATCTTTAAATCAGCCTACAATCATTGCAAGATGTTGCTTTAAATGTGATTTTAGCTGTAAAACAATAAGAAAATTCCTTTGAATAGAGTGAATTATTGTCGGAGGGCCGCGATATATCGGACTTTGGGAATGGCTGCATTAGACAATTTGTCCTGTTGCAGCCTGCTGGTTCCCTGGTCCCTGTCCCCTCCCTCGGGCCCTCTCCCAGTCATTTCCTGTACATGTCAAACTCCCTCTGTTTCATTACTGCTGCTCCCGCTCGCCATTTATTGAGGGGTTATTAAACTTACAGCTTGATATCAAGTGCTTTTTATTACAACCAACTCCCCCTTTGTTTGTTTTAACAAGAGTAAGAGGGAGCATGGACCCCACAGCGGTTCCCCTGGTTCTTTTTAAGTCGAGCTGCTTAAATGAAGACATGTGCAGCCTTGAAAAGCCCCCCTTACACCACGGCACATGCATGCACCCTCTTCTGGTAGTGTCCTGGGAAATGTTTGCAGCTTATTATATAAAGAGTCATCTGTCTGGGGGAGGTGATGCTGTTGTACATCTTTGCTGTGTGCTGCGCGAAACCTCCCCTCTGGGCTGTATCACTTTAGCAAAAATAAAAAGCGTATGTTTGTCGGCAGGCCAAGCAGGCCGGCGTGTACGCTCCCACTCCTTGCTTTTCTGTTTTCTTTGGACCGGTACCTCGACAGCCCCAGGAATATCAAGCGTATAGACCGACCTAAATCACAGCCAAGCACAGACCAGGCTGCAGACAGGCCACACAATTGCAATCACAATCCGTGAAGGTGAAGAGGAAAGAGGAGAAGAAAGGTTTCATTGTGAGAAAAGTTGGATGGCTCAGGATAATTAGGTGGGAATTTAAGCGAGGGCCAGATTTCAATGTAATCAAGCCAGTGCCTGGACCCAGAAGCATTTGACACGTCATTTCTTCATCCTGTCATCCAGTTGTGAACAGAGGTTTTTATGTGGTGCGACGGATGTACAGTAACCTCTTTTTTTTCACAGGCTAACTATGCTGTCCTTGTCTGGAATCGTTGCCAGGGAAGAGTGCAGCTATCCGAAAGCTGGCCCACTAATCGGAGCCATATGAGCGACTCAGAGAAAAGTCTGTATGGAACTAACAGATGCCAAGTGTCCAGGGACTAGCCTAACCCCCCTGGTTGCTCTCTTTCATACACGCCGTCTACACTTTGATCAACCAGAAGCTCATGAATCAGCTTTAGGTTGGTTTTATTATTTCATTAAGCTGCTGGTGCGGCTTCCCCCTTTTCTAACAGACCATAAGGCCGGGGATCATATGGCCCATAAGCAGCATAGTCTAGGGGAAGAGACGGCTGCTCCGAGGAGCCAGAAAGGGAGTGTTTATATTCCAGATAAAAAAGGAGTTAAATCTATCTGTCTCCTAGAGTGCTGAGTCAGGATCATACTGACCCAGGCCAATGTTTAGCAACAAAGAGATATTTTTATTACATCACATTTTATCCAGTTAGAAACTAGAAAAACACTGTCACTAGATTTCTCAGCACAGCAGGTTCAGTTTGTGCTCAGTGCAAGGTTATTGCAAAAAGAGTGGAGTTATCGACTTTTTTACACGAGTAACGATCCCTAAAAAGATTGAACAATGCCTTTGTGTGGGTCTGCACTCTGCGTCTGAGGTTAAATTTGTCAAGCTAGAACAATAATAATGGCTATTGAGCACAGCCAAAAAGCGCGTCAGACTGTGTGCCTGTGCACTGGTCTTTCAGCGATATTATGAGGTCTCCTGGGTTCACCCAAGAGCCATGTGATCCCCTCAACAGGTGATATAAATAATACAGAGGGTTAAATCCCAGACTAAACTCGTGGAGCGTCTGGTCCAAAGTGAAAAGAGGCGGGCATTCCTTTCTCCGTTTGGCCAAATAAACAGCGTGCAGATGAAAAGTGGGAACATAAGCAGGCGGCCGCGCGCGGATGTGCTCCCCTCGCCTCAGAATGTGCCTCACAAATCTGAAACAATATTTAGAGAGAGCGCTGACTCGACACGACCGCAGCGGCTCTGGGAGTACAGCACAGATGGTCCACACTGCTCCACACACGAGTTACATCTCTCAGCCCACTTTCTATCAGTCTGCTGCGACCCATACTCCGTTTATATTACATAACACACAATTATCGCTGCAGACGTAGGTGTCTAAGGCCTTTTGGAAGTCTCTGACAGTTCTTTTGCACTGCATTTCTGCAGTCCTTTTGCAGGTAGGATTGTGTATAAAATCACCGAACAATTCCCACACCTTGCAGATGAAGAAAGATGAGATAGATAGACAGAGAGATGGAGAGATGGAGAGATAGAGAGATATATATCACAGACCAACAAAACCAAACAGAAAATTGCAGCCAACCTTTTAACAATATAGCTTGGTTTTAAACCACAAAATTGAGTTGTGGGACTTGGTTTCCTGTCACAATTTAGGCAAAACCAGCAGGAATGTTCTGAATAAAATATCTTTAATTAGAGCAACTGCAGTTATACAACACCCTATGCAGTCAATTGATTCCAAATGACTTGCATGTGATTAACCTACATTTATAGCATGCATATTGACCCTTCAGGAAAGATTGTAACAACTGATCTATTACAAGTTTACTACATGTTTCTAAAACGTTCATAGTAGTCATACATTGTCCCGTAAATAGACCATTCAGGCATTTGGATCATTTTTCATTTGGATTTATCAAATGTACAGACATATGGTCCTGCTTTGATGAAGCATGCGCTGTCACCTGAGTTTAATTATGAGTGATTGGTTACAGGTGCGTAATAGCACATTATCTGCAGGTGTGTAATATCGATGGGTTTTGGTTATCTGTGGATTAGCAATATGGGGATTTGGCCTGGGGCGCTCAAGATGAAATAAGAAATAATGGTAAAAATAATTGTTATTAGTTGAGAGTAGACTGTATTAGTGGGGTCAAATAACAAAATAAAATGTTTAAATTCATATGAACTTGATATTACATTTTTGCCTTTTTAAAATTGTAATTACGTTAGATTTATTTTATTTGTTTTAAGTTGATGGTGTTTAATATCTGTTGGTACAGAGAAATATTATTCCACACAGTAAACAGTGAATGTTGTTACATAATGTCTAGTCTAAGTAAAGCATTACTTCATTAGAAGTGTGAGGGCCATTGCTCCCCCCAGAGGCCGAAATCACAAAGCAACTTCTCAGTTTTAGTCAATCCTGAGGATGTCTGGAGACGGCCACATCATCCATTTATATGGACTGGAATGGCCCTGACATGTCCAGGAATGACTTATGACTCCAAAACTAAGTTAGTGCACATTCACACAAAAATATCTAGTAACTTACTTGTTTTTATAACGTAAAGTTTCATTAAATGCAAATATATTTTAACAGACTTCAGCTGAAGCAGAGAGCACTGGTTTGAGCTGCAGCCTGTTGCCAGCATCATGTCAGGACCGTTTCCTTCCAGACGTGTTGCACGGAAAAAGGCGCAGACTTTAGCGGGATATGGGCACTTACCTTCCCCCCTGAGTTCCCTCCAGACGTGTCCGAGCTGAGAGTGTCCTGTGGCCCCTGTCCCGAATCCACTGTCCCGCTGTGTCCGCTGCAGCGAAGGGAGAGGAGGCGGTGCAGGCGGCGGAGGAGACGCTCCACTTCTCCTCACTTTAGCTGCAGCTCCACCGTCAAGACGCACGTGTGTGAATATCAACACTTCCGGTGCACATTCAAACTACTACTACTACTACTACTACTACTACTACTACTACTACTAGGCCTAATACTACTGTTAGGCCTAATAATTATTATTATTTCATTTATAAACCACTTTTCTTTTGGAACTTCCAGAGTTCCAGAGTACACAAACTGACTAACTAATAATTCAAATTGGTTTCAATAGCCCACAACGCACAGTAAAACTAGGGGGTTATACGTTTTTTCTTTCTTTCTGCACATAGTCGATATGTGGACCACTACTAACAATACATTAGCCGGCTGTTTATCTACCCCCAGTGCCATGAACTCGGAAAATTAGAATATCGTTCAAAAGTGCATTTATTTATGTATGTGTATGTATGTATATATATATATATATATATATATATATATATATATATATATATATATATATATATATATATATATATATATATATATATATAGACTCATTAAGTGACATATGCCAAGCCTTTGTTATAATTTTGATGATTATGGCTTACAGTCCATTTTCAAAATATTCTAATTTTATGAGATTTTTAATTTGGGGTTTTTACAAGCTATAAGCCATGATCATAAAAATTATAACAAATAAAGGCAACACATATCTCACTTTGCATGTAATTAATCTATTATATAATATGATAGACCAGTGAAGGTCAAACTTTACCAGTGGTTCTCAACCCTTTCACTCCGGTTACTATCTCATAAAATATTTGATCCTCAAACAATCACTAGGCCTGGATCAAGATCAAATCAGGACGAAACCAGGTCTTAAAATTGTATAACATAGATCTAAATTGAACTTAATTATGTCTAAACTTAGTGTATAATGTCTACACCAGAAACAATCAAGTGGTAGCCTACCAGTAGTACACTTTATTGTGAAGGAGCATAAACTGATTTCCTGTGCTGTATTTTCTTTTGTCCGCCTTGACAGGTTTGAGTTCAGTGATTGGTTGCAGCCATTGAACAAAATGTTGCAGCTCAGTGAAGCAGCTGCAGACAGAGGAGGGAGCTGTGAACCCATGTACACGCTGCACTCAGAGACTGGACTCCGATTGGACACGGTCCACAAACGACCCACCTTGTCTGGGTGAGGATTCATATTAAGAAGTCAAAGCAATTAAACACCACACATACACTGAGCAGGGCAGACCCATTGTCCCTTTTCGGTGTTATATTTTAACGGGGATTTTTTCAGCATTCATCATATGAACTAGTTAGCCCACGCAGGAATGAAAACTTTAATAACTTGGATTAGCTCTTTCAGATCCAACAATTTAGTGTTTGACTCTGCCATGTGATTTTGCTCTCTGAATGTGCAATGCCACAAATACAGGGGTGGTTTCCTCTGTTGTTTGTCTGTGGACACATTCCCCTTCACAGACGTCCGAGATTCAGAAATATTTCAAGTTCAGAAAGTGTCTTAAACTAATCCGGTTCATTTTACTCTCTGATTCTATTGTTGTACTCCTTAGTTAAGTTAGGAGAGTTAGGCCTAAGTGTTAAGATTTCAGTGTTAATATTGAGCTTATTTAATATATATATATTTATTTATTTTTTAGTAACAAATGCAAGAACTATATCTGTCAACCCACTCAAATAGCTATATTGAACCTTGTCATAATTTCTTCAGGTTCGTTGAAATTAGTATTGCTTTCATCGTATCTTTGTGACATTTGCACCCAAAATCTTGGTTACAGGTGTGCTGCCCATATCTAAAAGTAAGTAGGTAAGTAAGTAGTGACACATTTAGAAACAGAAACTAAATCTAAAATGTTTGGCTATAGTATTTTCAAATCTATATGGTTTCACTCTGCTGAGATGGTCACAGAGTTTACAAGTAAATCAGCAGCTGATATAAAGTCCTATTAACATTTGGACAAGCTCCATTTAAAATAGTGTAAACGAGTGAGTGCCATGCCGTTGAATTTGCATGCGAGACGTCGCCGTACTTTTTCAACATGGTAAATTCACAGCTTCTGCATAATAATCCTGTTTGTCTTCGTGGTGGGAGGTTGAATTAAGGCATGTGTTTCAGAATCCCCAGACATCCTGCGGTATTGTTTCCACAGCTGTGCACAAGCTTAGTGTGAGGAGAAATAAAGTTGTCTCTGCGCTATAACAACGCCGCTACTCAAAGCTCCTCTGGCTTATTACAGAGTTGACTTTGCTTGTACCAAAAAATATATATATAGCTGCTTTCATTGTGCCTGGGAATAGAACAGTGTGGAGGTTAAAACACGCCCCTGTGGCCAGTGCCTATGCCCGTCTTTATCGCTTGGAGAAATTACAACCTGTATTTTGGGAAAAGGCATATCTGCATAACTCTCAGCCACAGTCAAACGATGCTGGTCTGAAATAGAAACATGTCAGGTCTTACCAAGTTACCATAAATGTAGCTTGTTTTACAGCTAAAAATAATGCACAAATAACAATACACTTGCAGAATTTTCTAAACAGTGGGGTAAAGCACAAATATAGGTTCCAGTGAATGTTGCATTTGAAGTTGCATTGAGTAGTTATTATAGACTACAATCAAAATAACATTTTGTCCATATGTTTGAAAATACATTTGGGAAAAAGGGCTGAACGGTTTAGAAAAAAAAAACATTTGGTTGAAAGTAAATATGTCCAGGACAACGAACATTTTAAGAATGAAATATTGACAACTGAAGTAATAATTTCAGAACATGTTGTTGACAACTGCTGAGAGGGTTAGCAGGTTTGGAATAAGACCCTTTGGAGATTAAATATTTTGACTAATATAATATAATGACTAATAATTGCACCCTTTCTCACAGGAAATCTTAATTAAAAGGAATCAGGAAGTTTGCTTTTTTGTCACTTTTGAGGTCAACTCTTTCCACTGATGCAGATAATTGGATAAAAACTAGCAGTGAGAGTGATGCACTGGGTTGTGGTCTGCGTAGGTAGTAAAACACATCAAGTGCTGGGTCGCAGTCGGAGCCGCTGTCTGATGCCCGGATGTCCTTATCCACGCATAATTCCTGAATTAGTTGAAAATGAAGCACAATAAACCCAGTTTGGCCATTAGTATAGGGTTTGAACTCTAGGTAACTGATTGAATTATAAAATAATTTTGTAATTAATATAATTATAAAAAAGCGATGTTGCAATTGTTAATCGAGGTAAAGTTCTTTATTTGTCATCAAACTGTTGTAATACAAACTTCATAGCTCACAGATAAAAAACATGTAGCGTCTGTAGATTTAGGTGAGAGAGCTCCTCCCCCACAGTGACTCACAGGTTTAGGTAAAGTGCCGCACTTGCTTTGCAGATGCAGAGTTTGCATGCAGCTTGTTCTGTGTGACTGTGTTCCCATTAAGGCCTAGATTGATAATGAAGACATTATGCAACACTGTGGTTCAAAGCAGCCAACAATCCATGTTAAGTTTTGTTTACAGGGTAGAAAATCCAGGTTAAATAAGAAACCACTACTTACTACATCTGATCTTAAAAATATCATGTCAGTGGTTTTATAGTGTTTAAAATAAAACCCAGTATTTTACACTTCCACAATAGTTTCAGCAAGATGAATTTTCTCAATATTTGTGATTTTACAAACACACAGGAATCCAGATTGGTATCACCGTGTGAATTGCACTGTGATATCAATCTACCAGGTTAGCAGTTAGCTGATATGTTAACATTCCTGGATGAGTTTTAAATGTGAACAGCAAACAAAAATCAGTCTTGATTTTAGAATATAAATCTCAAATCATATCAATTCTTGTCATGCAAAGGATTATGGGCAACAGTTTTCTACTTTTTCTATTTTTTAACTGCTCATGTGTAACTATTGAAATTTGATGCATGCCACATACATACAACATAATTACTGAGAGCGGGATGCACTAATGTTTGTTTTTCTTTTTTCAGCGGATATTATGAGGCCCACAGTCACTTTGCCCTACTCCTGCCACTTGTGGCGAGCAAAGTGTCTAAAACATTTCACCTGCATGTGTATAGCAGCAGCTGCCTCTTTGATGTGGCGCCCTCAGCCCCAGACCACAGCCCAGTCTTGTGGTCACTCTGCGCATCGTTCTGGCCGTCCACTGTGGATGTGGTCAAGAGTGGAGCCAGGAAGCTGTGGGTTTCTCCCCAATTGAATCACTACCCATGAAAAAAAAACATCAACAAAAAATAAGATGAGCTGTCAACCAAACTGTCAACTTTCCAAAACATTCTGACTATATTTGTCGACTTTATCTGATGAGATATTTTCCACCTGATAAATGCTCTGTTTGAATATCTTGCCAACACTATCTGGGCAAGATCCCTGTACATTGGATGACATCGTTCGATAAAGTTGGTCATTAGTTTTCCATTTTAAGCCATACATTTTGCCGAGGTTCACAGTAATTTAAATTAAACTGTTTTGTTTTATAGCTGAAAGTAAGATCTCGACGCGTGCACCTGTCGAGCAAACGAGACGGGGAGAAGGCGGCTGTGTGAGGGCGGACTGCAGTTTCCTGTTGTGGCTTTGACTCAGTTCTTCACACAATCTTTCAAAGTGTGGCTGCTCTAGAGACATGATATGTCGCCTACTGAGGAGACTGCACGGAGACGTTGGTGATTAGAGAATCGCAGGTAAGATAATAGTTGTTACATATCATCTCAAATCGGTTTGAATATTTTTAAATTAACGGTAAAAGGCAAAGTGCTTCATTTGTCATGGCATAAACTACAAGTGAACAGATCTGATTTTGGGATAGTAATGAGCCGCTGTGACTGTGCTCACCGCTACTGAGGGCCAGTCTGACCTGAATGGATTTTTTCCACAGAAAATGATGAAGAATCCCAAAACTCATGTCAAACTAATAGTATTTAATCATTTAATATCTAGTTGAAAAGAAAAAGCAGAAAACTTTGTTCCAATCTGGAATTGCTGTCCAATATTCAGGATTGAATGTTGATAACACACGTAAGCCATATTAAAAAATGTGTGTGTTAGTTTTACATACAGTGATAAAAGTTCTTTGTTAAAGTGGTATTTGTGGTTGGGTTCATCGATCAACACAACTAGATAGAAGAAACGTTTAAGGTACATACATGAGAAACTATTACTGTACGGGCAATATTTAAAAAAAAAATTAAAACAAAGGAAGCCACAAATAACAGACACATATTGCACATTATTACAGCTCACAATATAGAAAAAAATTGAAGTGGGATGAACTTGATTTAATCTACATCAAAACCAAATGAAATCAATGGAGTGGATATATATGTATGTTTTTGTGATAAATGTCATATTTGTATAGATAATATAGTCCTATTTCCACAGACTCGCTACTTGTTGATCTTTGCGCAGCTCCCGCACCATGTCCATTGACCCCGCGGCCGAGCTACCCTTCTTCTACGGCAGCATCAGCCGCTACGATGCGGAGCAGTACCTGAAGCTGGCCGGCATGAGCAACGGCCTGTTCCTCATGCGCCAGTGCATGCGCAGCCTGGGCGGCTACGTGCTGTCCATGGTGTGGAACCTGGAATTCCACCACTACTCCATCGAGAAGCAGCTCAACGGGACCTACTGCATCCACGGGGGCAAGGCGCACTGTGGGCCTGCCGAGCTGTGCGAGTACTACAGCAAAGACCCGGACGGGCTGGCGTGCACCCTGAAGAAGCCCTGCCTGCGCGCGCCAGAGACACCCATCAAACTGGGGGTGTTCGACAGCCTGCGGGACAACATGCTCCGGGAGTACGTGAGGCGAGTCTGGAACCTGGAGGTGAGGCACAAGGCCCTGTACAAAGACAGAAGGAGAGAGAGTTTAAAATGTTAGTCGTGGTCCAAACTCAGAGTTTATAAGCACGTTTCAGGGTCACTTTTCAGGATCACAGTCACAGTAATGCAATCTAAAATAATCGATAAAAACGTTTATGGACCAAAGAAATCAGGTACAGGGCCTTTAACACCCAATCACATTGCACATTTCCCTCGTACATAGAGTTTAAAAAAGAAATAGTTTACGATGAAATAAATAAATGAATAAAACAATCTAAAAATAATTTTAAAATTTATATTGCATTGGCATTTGTCTTATGTTTTGAGCTGCATGGTAGGAATAAAAATCTAATCTTAAGTAGTCACATTTATCAACTGCTCTATAAACACAATTTCTTATTTGATTACTCTTCAGATAACCCCAATAACTCAACCAACACAGGAAATGTGCAACCTGAAATATTTCTCAGTCTGCAATGGTAGCAAACCAATATCTGACAAACCACAAATGCCGGGCTACAGGTTTTATGTCTGCTAAATGGACCATTTCTTCTCAGGGTGAGGAGATGGAGCAGGCCATCATCAGCCAGGCCCCCTGTTTAGAGAGAATCATCGCCACCACGGCCCACGAGAAGATGTCCTGGTATCACGGGAAGATCTCACGCCAGGAGGGAGAGAGGCGGCTGTACTCCGGAGCGCAGCCCGACGGAAAGTTCCTGTGAGTTCAGATCACAAACAACACGTGACGTCAATGTGGTTTGGTAACATGGTCACGTTTTTTTATCCAGAATAAGAGACAGAGAAGAGGCCGGGACATTTGCACTTTCAATGGTGTATGGGAAAACCGTCTATCACTATCAGATCCTTGAAGATAAGTCAGGAAAGTACTCCATGCCAGAGGGAACCAAGTTTGATACTATCTGGCAGGTAGGTCTGGCTCATGCTAATTTAAAGCTTTTAATTTTTTTTTGTTTATTTACAAATAAAGGAAAAGGGAGCGCATCATTGTCATTAGTAGTCCATTCCAAACATTCCAAATGCATTTGTAACGCAATACCTACACAATAATGTAAACAACAAAAACTAGCTGCAAGTTTACGATCCCTAAAAAGGCAAATAATTAGATTCATAAAGGTCTTTTTTTTTATTTTGTTATGTCTGATTTTACTGAAGAACAAACTCAATTAATTCCAGTACTAGGGAAATAAAATCAGTTATAGGGCCTTTAATTGACACTTTATGAACAAAAAAATAAACCAGAAGTTCATTTTAAATTAGGTTCAGACTGAAATTTTACTTGTTGTCTAGTGAGGTATTGGTTGAGCAGTAACACTAGTTCTTGGTGTATTATGTGATATCCTTTAACTGCTTTCACTTACTCACAATCTCAGTGTCAAAATAGTTCTGATGATAAAACACGAGGGAATTTGCACTATCATCATTCATAAGTAACTAATATTTGCATTTGGTCAAGACAAACCAGAGCAAGAAAAATGTGTGGAGAGCTTTATTTTTTTCCTCCTTTTTGACTTTTTATTAATTCAAGCTTAAGAATTTTAAACACAGCTGGGAGAGATCATATTATCTATCGCACACCAAATATTTGCTCTGAGTGGGAATTTGAATAAATACTGGCCTTTGCTTTGAATCATTTATGTTTTCGTGTATTCCAGCAAAACACTTCCATGTTCTTAAAAAAAATATATACTACTTCAAATGCTTCTATTTTAGCATTCATATCCCCTCCACTACAAAGCTAGTATCATTTTAAGCCAGCTCTATGGTCCATGTTCCCTTTGATGGCAATAATGATATTTCGTTTGTTCATAAAATTAGTGCTGCATGATATATGTAATAAAATAAAAGTTGTAAAGCATACAATGCTAAAGTGTCCACATGTATATTAGATTGGCCTAATACAGTATTGAAAAATATTGGACCATTAATAATCCTCAAAAATGTTTCCCGTCATCACCCTCTGTCTTAAAACATAAGAAGAAAAGATAATGCTGTTCTCCAAACCCTGGCTATTGTGTGACTTTTTTGTATTGGCGATTCATTCTTATTTTTATAGTTTTTCTTGTTAAAGTGTCTCATTATACTTTCTTACATAGTTTGCCGTGTTTCTCTCTTATTAGCTGGTTGAATACCTTAAGTTGAAACCTGATGGCCTGGTCACTTGTCTGGGAGAGGCCTGTTCCAATGGGAAAACAGTTGAAAGTAAGTAGGGTTCTGTTATTTACTTGTTTTCTAACTAAACACAGAAATGATTCTAATAAAGGGATCTCTGTTGCGCTTCCATTTTTTTTCTTTTTTCTTTTACAGAGGCACCTAATCTTCCTACAACGGTAAGTATCCATGAACTTCATCAAACTGGAGCATGCAGCACGTGTGCCTCGTTTTTTAAACTGTACTTTGGGACTGTTTCAGCGGCGAGCCGTTCCAAATGGATATGCACCACCACCTAGAGGTCAGTCATCACAAGTACAAGTGTTTTTCAAGGCTCCAAATGATTTTGAATCAAATTTGAAATACTCTTAGTTTTATGACCCAAGTTGGGGCAAAAGGAACAAGGGGGGAAACTGATTTGCGGATGTTTGGCCAGGGTTTAAAGCTAATTCCCTTATCTACATGAAACAAAAATTGGCACAGAGTTCAATAAGTCTCTTCCATGTGCAGTTAAGCATGTTTGCCGACCACTATTATAGTTATTACTTTTAATGTGAGCAGCTTTAATTTTCCTCATAGCAGAAGGAGTGGGTTTGCGCCCTCTGCTGGCGTTTTTCATAACTACATTTAACAACATCTTTAGTTATAGAGATACTTTATGCACACATACATTATTTTAAGTCATACCACAAAAAATATCAAGGCTAAAGTATCTAAAAGTACTTTAACAAGCATAATACAAACAACATAAACCCAACATGTGCTTATTTAACATGTGCTTTCGAGCTGTAGCCGTCGCCTCAAAGTCCGACTCGGCTGTTCCCTCAGACCGGGACCTGCTGCCCATGGACTTCGACGGCTTCAACCCGTACCACAACCCCAACGAGCTGAAGAAGTTCAACATCAAGAGGTCCAAACTCATCCTGGACGAGGTGGAGCTCGGGTCAGGGAACTTCGGCTGTGTCAAGAAAGGAGTGCTCAAAACAGACAAGTAAGAAAGGGCAGGGAGGAGAGGCTTTTTGAAATTCCAATCAGTAAATGAAAGCTTACAATGTGCTCCATGAACTCCCAAAGTATGACAAAAATTTAATAAACCTACTACGGATAAATAACTAGCTTGCATTATAGGACTCTTCATCAGCTTCCCTGCTCTTTGTGTGCGCATAACATGGTTGCGTTTTGGCCAGGGGTCAGATCGACGTGGCCATCAAAGTGCTGAAGAGTGACAATGAGAAGCTGGTCAAGGATGAGATGATGCGGGAAGCAGAGATCATGTACCAGCTCAGCAACCCCTACATCGTGCGCATGCTGGGACTGTGCGAGGCCGAGAACCTCATGCTGGTTATGGAGATGGCCGCTGCCGGGCCTCTCAACAAGTTCCTCACAAATAAAAGGTCCGGGCCCTATAGTATGCTTTGTGTTGGCTGTATATGGATGTACTTGGTTACATTTCGCTTGGTGTTGACTCGCAGGGACAGCATGACGATAGAGGACATTGTGAACCTCATGCACCAGGTGTCCGTGGGCATGAAATATCTGGAGGACAAGAACTTTGTGCACAGAGATCTAGCAGCTCGAAACGTCCTCCTGGTCAATCATCAGTACGCCAAGATCAGCGACTTTGGACTCTCCAAGGCTCTCAACGCAGACGAGAGCTACTATAAGGTACAGCACAGGGGTCAAATCAAGCGGGCGGAGGGTTATATAGGTTAGTTCCGTTTTTCCAATCGAAGTGTAACATCCCATTGGAAAAACGGTTTCATCTGAACATTTTGGAGAATGAAGACTTTCCACTTCTCCCCCAGAACCATAACTCTGAAGGTTCAAAGCTGACAAAGCCTACTGAATGAAAAGTAACGCATCATAAAAGGAAGTGTGGTTCGCAAAATACTAAAAAAAAAAAAGATCAAAATGGAGAAAAAAAATAGTTTTACTGTTACATCAGTCCATCTTTGAAGAAGCTACATCATTTGCAGTGAAAATTCAGCTTTAAAATCAAGTAAATACAGCTATCTTTCACTGAGTGGACTAAATATGTGAATAACAAAAAAACTAAATATCTTCACAAAGAGGAGGACAGAAAGAGCCTTAATGCTCCTTAACAACCCTCAAAGTCTTCCATATGTCATATTGCCAAATTATTTCTGCAGCCAATAAATCAATATATATAATGTGTTTTTTTCCCTCTGTAGTTCTCTGTAATCTGTATTTTTGCATAGTCTAATTGCTCTAATATCTCGTGTACATTTTTTTTTAGGCTCGCAGTGCAGGGAAATGGCCTCTGAAATGGTACGCTCCAGAGTGCATTAGCCATCACAAGTTCTCCAGTAAAAGTGATGTGTGGAGTTTTGGAGTGACCATGTGGGAGGCCTTTTCTTACGGAGGGAAACCCTACAAGGTACTCCCATCACTCATCACCTAACAATACCTGTATTTCAATATTACTACATGAACGTTTGTGCTCTACCAGAAACTAAAAGGCCAGGAGGTGCTGGAATTCGTAAAAAGTGGCAGTCGGTTGGAATGTCCCGTTAACTGTCCCGAGCGCATGTACAATCTCATGCTGGAATGCTGGACATATGAGTAAGTAGTGGTACTGTAGCAATAGTAGTAAAAGTAGTGGTAGTAACAGTTGTTTTAGTAATGTAGTAATGGGAAATCCTTTACCAAGCGATAAATGTAAGTTTGCAATGTTAATCCAGTGATAACTATATGGCACCATCTAGTGGTGAATTAGCTGTTAAAAGAGCTTGATTTCAGATATTGACAGTTTTGTTTTGTCCATCTGGGACCCCACACCAATACCACACATTGTGTATGTCTGTATTCTAGACATTCATTTCCAAAAATGTTACTTGGAAAAGATGAAAATCAAATAGAGCTTAATAAGTTGTATTTGCAAGTTGTCAAAAGGTCAGCTTTAGCAACTTCCTGATTTAGAAAATGTGACCCATTATCAAAAGTATTAGCATTTAAATAATGCGCATTTTGTCTGGACTCATCTGCAGTTGTCGTCTGTTTAATTTAGAATTTAGTCAAGTTTATGTTCTCTTTTGGGGTAATCTTAGTTGTGTGTTATAGAACTATTTGGTGTGAAGAATGTTGGAAAGAACCACATATTGTACTCTCTTTCTGCCCTCAGACATACCAACAGGCCTGACTTCAAGAAGGTGGAGGAGTCCATGAGATCCTTCCATTTCACTGTGTCCAAGCGGTCTCAGCCTGCGGAAGCTGCTGCTGCTAAGGCTGACAGCTAGACTAGGACAAGGCACATACTGTCCCCCAGATCCACAAAGAGCCTTTTAAACGGCTATTAAGCAACCAAAACAAAAGAGCTTCTATGAGGGAGGCACATGGAACAGCTCTGCCTCAGTTCAGAGGCTGCATCGAAACAGGCCTCAGCGGCTATCACAGTGCACTGGTCTGGTCTGTCTATGTGTTTTTGTCTTTACACTTCACTACCTGTTGTTCATATGATTACCAAGAATCTTTATTATATTAGTATTGTGCATGTTGAAATGTCTGAGAAAAATATATGATGTGGGTTCAAATAGTTGGCTCCATATCACTGCTTAAACAGGCAACATTTATTTAGCAGAGACACGCAACTGTATTACACTGAAATGTTTTCTGTGAACTCTTCAGACTCTTTAGACTTTCACATACATGTTCATAGGTGTGGTCTATGGGAGTAGGCTTAGAGACTTCCAAAAGCATCATCTTTCTCCATCAAAACAATTTGTCAAATGTTGGAATTGGCTAGTCTATTGATTTTATTTATAACAATTAGCCAACACATTGAACAAATAAAACTGTGAAAACACATTGTCTTGTGTATTCGAAACAGTAATCTCCGTATGACTTGTGCGTTTGTAAATGAAAGGATTGTTTGTCTGGTTTACCCTGACTGTGACCATGTTACTAAGTAACACGCTGCCACTTTGCGTCAGATCAAAGAACTTCAGAAACCACAATGACACACGGGACCGGAAACAGCCACGACTCCTTCACAATAAAGGCTGCACTGGTCAAACAGATGCCGCAGAGAGGCATTAGAGAAACTCTTATTGTGAAAGTGCTGCAGGAAGTTCCCTTTACTGCTTTCATCTTGACTGGTATAGTTTTTTTTTTGGCAGGGAGGAGTCAGTCGATAGTTTGTTTAATAAAGTGGCATGTCGATTGAAAATTATCCTTTTGACAAGATGTATTACAAAGTGTTACCATAATGTAGCTCTTTTTGTAGTGTTTTTAATGATAAATATATTATTTCGATGAGATCTCAAAGGAGACTGACCTAACAGGAAGACGGAACAAGTAAGTTCAGAAAGTAGCTTTGAACTGCGCCTTTTCATCATCGATTGATCGTATTTGTCAAAGTGGAATTCCTCGTGTTGCCTTATGTATAGGCTTTATAATGAGCCACACATCTGTTATATTATGCTAACGTGTCTGTATATACGCGTTTGACCGCTAAAGTCGGCAACAAGTCCGAGTGACGAGTTTGCTGCTGCTCGCGTCATGATTAAACTCCGTCATGTGCCTTGCTGTTTAAGCTCCTGCTTTTATCGACAGAAACGGCTTTCGACGAGCAAAAAAAGAGCTACATTTTAAAGTCATGGTTTGATGTTGCCGCCTGCCATCATGATATTCGCGGACCTTATAAATAAACGCGGCCTGTTAAGTTTTATTGTCATTCCGCAGATTCTTGCTTTTAAGGCGGAATAGTGTCTTGTAATAGGAAATGACTCATGTCTGCGTCAGGACGCGATGGTAACTTTGTTTCTACGTTGAGGCTTGCAAAGAACGCAACCCGAGGCCAAAGAAGACTGAAGTCGTATTTACAGTAGCCTATTTGATGCTTCATATTGTGAAAGTATCATAAAGCTACTAATGTGTGCAGCTACAGTCTATTCACGACCCACCCCGACATTGGTGCGTATTGGTGCGGATGAAACCGAAAATATATTTGTATGGTGTTTTCTGGTTTATGTTTTCAGCCTTGGTGGTCAGAGGATTATTTTATATCTATATCGCAGCATGCAACTGGAGACCAACTGAGATACAGGATGATGCAGGAGATGTAAAGGATTACCACTTAATCCATCAAAAAGATATGATAAACATTTCAGTCCAAGCTGGGTTGATAATCATGCTGCTACCTGCCAGGCTCTAACAGAGAAATGGAAAATAACAGTTTATCTAAGTTATCTACTTTAAGTTATCTATAAGTTGAAGTAGTCGTAAAAATATATGCAGTAACTCAATGTTGTCATAGAAAATTCCATGCATGTGGATGCGGCAACCTGCATAACGACTTGGTTTTGGTTGACCCATAGTGTGATTCAAGGCAGTGATTAAGCAACTTAATTTAGGTGTGATCGTTACATTGCACATCATTTCCATTGCGCATTGAAGAACCAAGATTTGAACATTTAAGGATCTGAAGTAGAAGAGAGTGGTTTGTTTTCCTAAATGTCCACCATGTATATTTCAATCTAACAATAAATGAGGTCATGACAAAGTAAAATAAAATGGTCTCTCTTATGCTCTGCTGTGTTTTCTCTATGCAGAATCGCTGCTTGCACTTGTCGAAAAACCTGAAGACAATCCTCGACTCAATCTCTGGTTGTTTACACGACCTTTCCGCTGCCTCCACTTCCCCCAGTCAATCATTCACCGTAGGCATCCCGACCATCCACCTGCCTTTCCGATTCATGCCACGATGTCTCTGGCTCTGAAACAGGTCTTCAACAAAGACAGGACATTCCGGCCCAAGCGCAAGTTCGAACCGGGCACCCAGCGCTTCGAGCTGCACAAGAAAGCCCAGGCCTCTCTGAACGCAGGGCTGGACCTGAAGCTGGCTGTGCAGCTGCCCCACGGGGAGGACCTCAACGACTGGGTGGCCGTTCACGTGGTGGACTTCTTCAACCGTATCAACCTCATCTACGGCACCATCAGCGACTCGTG
This sequence comes from Proterorhinus semilunaris, assembly GCA_021464625.1. Classification (NCBI taxonomy): domain Eukaryota; kingdom Metazoa; phylum Chordata; class Actinopteri; order Gobiiformes; family Gobiidae; genus Proterorhinus; species Proterorhinus semilunaris. The sequence continues at coordinate 28,539,008 of CM038351.1, forward strand.
CACCGACCAGACGTGTCCCGTCATGTCCGGGGGGCCTAAGTACGAGTACCGCTGGCAGGACGAGCACAAGTACAAGAGGCCCACTGCGCTGCCCGCCCCCAAGTACATGAGTCTGCTCATGGACTGGATTGAGGTACAGATAAACAACGAGAACATCTTCCCCACTAATGTCGGTAAGTTGGACCGAGCGCACACTGGGTCTTGTAGATATGGGTTTCCTCTGCGACAATATAAATTGTTACTTGAGTAAAAGTAACAAAAGTACTAGATGAAGCTGAGCGTAAAAGTCTGAACTAAGAAGCTGCATTAAGCTTCCAAATAAATAATGGTCTGGTTTCATGGTTCAGACCTCCACAGCTTGGAAAAATGTCTGGACACTTCTGGTTTAACAGTTCAAATTTCAGACTTCACCTCAGCCTTAAATAATGCTCTTGCACATAGTCAAAATGTGCACTGTGCATTGCTGAATCTGGATTTTAAAACATACATTGTAAATCTACGGTAATCTAAAAATCACTGATATTTTTACAAAATGTACAAGTAGTGTAGTGTAGATTTGCCCTCAAATTTTAATAAACGGTGAGGAAATACAAGCTTCTAGAATAAAAACATGCAAAATCACTATGCAAATCACTGGTTGGTAGGAACTTGGAAGCAAGGGATTTTACAGTGGTAAACCATGGAGGAGCCAAAATGGAAGATGACGTTCCACGCTCGGAGACACAAACCACCCACCACATTTCCTTTACCTAAAATGAATATTATTACTTTAGTTTGACGCATGTGATAAACTGTTTTACACCAGTTAAGGTGAAATGATATGAAGAAAAGTAAATAAAAAGTTGCAACTAATCCATTCGAATTGTGTTCAGGAAATTTGTATAAAGGTCTTTGTAGATTAATGAAAGAAAAATGTTACAAAACTGGTTTCCTGTCAATAAAACGGCATGATTCTCAAGGAAATTACTGGTGAGGCCATATTAAAATACCTCCACGTGTGTTAAATTCTCTACATCGTCGCACATTAAGGACGTACTGCGCTTTAAATCGTTATCTCTCAACATCTGCATTCAGGCTCTGTGTTGTTATCTGGCCTCTGCGTCGCCGTGGAAACATCCCCAGCCATGGATTTAAAAATGGGTCTCGCAATGTACACTCGGGCTAATAATAGCAGTGACCTTAGCTCATGTGCCCTTGACTAGATGCCAGAAATGCTATTGAATTAGTCAGCTCCAAACAGAACATGGGCAGTTAATCAGGCTGCTGGGACAGGGGCTTATCCTTCCCCAAACTGAGTCGTGTTAGTTTTTCCATGGCAAATCGAGTGCAGGACCTTTAGCGTGTCCGGGTGAGGGCCTGAGAATGTTCAAGGGGGAAATCGGATAAATATGTCTTCTAAGTTTGGGGTCAGGTGCAACAAATTAAACGTTATGCTAAAGATTCGGCATGTTTGTTGTGAGTGGCTAGCAACGTGCATACAGTTGTCATAACAAGTGAGGCAAAGTTAACGCACATTTTAGACCCGCCATTGGTTTATTATTTTGGAAAGGTCAGCTAGGTAAGGGTAATTACAAGTGCTGGTATGGGAAAAGTACGGTTCTAAGCGGGACTAAGTGCTAATCAGCTTAAACATGTCTCTCAAAAAAGGCAGCAATTCCTACCACAAACTACAGTGAACAGACTTTTGTGAACACACTAGTAAAAGTGAATACAATTATATAAAACACCTTCTGACCTACTTTACTTAAACCGCATGTCCCCACAGGGAGATCGTTTTTAAGCTACTACATGCAGGTTGTGTCACGCCACATCAGCCTCATGATACAGCTGATACAGTCGCCTTACTCAAAACAAAATGTAGGGGGTATTTGCAACAGAAAAACACTATGCTGCATGACACTGACTATATCTAATTGAATTCCATCAACAAAACTTAATATATATTATAAAATGCACTATTTAATCTTTAAATCATATAAACCTGCCATCTGGCTTTCTTTCTTGTGTTTTCATTATTTTTGTCACTCTAACATTAATTTCTCTGCCGTTGCTCTGACGTGCATGCTAACAGCCTGTGCCTGTATCTCCAGGTACTCCCTTCCCTAAGAGCTTCATGCAGGTGGCTAAGAAGATTTTGTCCCGTCTGTTCCGGGTCTTCGTGCACGTCTACATCCACCACTTTGACCGGGTGAGCCAGATGGGCGCTGAGGCTCACGTCAACACCTGCTACAAGCATTTCTTCTACTTTGTCACCGAGCTCAACCTCATCGACAACAAGGAGCTGGAGCCTCTGGTGAGTGCGTGGCAGGTCTGCGTGTGTGAGTGTGTGTTAGGTGTCAGCTGAGGATAAACAGACACTCCAATTGAACACGCAAGTTATTTTTTCCTGATCCCTTTGTCTATTTTCTATCCCACTAAAGGAGACTCTTGTTCTCCAAACTCCAGTACTTTTGATTATTAAAAAAAAGCACACTTTTTTTAATCCTTTCCACACTACAATATCTTGTATTTAACAAAAAGAAAAAAGTGTTTGCATAAATACATAGAACTAATGTGTTGAGAAATTAGCAGAAAAGTCCAAAGCACACACAACACATACAATGCTCATTATTGTTGAAATAAAGAACTTTCCAACATGTATTGTTTCTAGTTGCGTAAGAATACTTTTTCGTTCCCTCCGCTCCACAATAGTCATTCACCATCTTCTAGGAAGAGCCTAACAGACGAGTATAATCAGTTTTAATCTCCAGTGAACGAACACTAGTAGTAGTAGGGTTAGAAGGCTTGTGTGGCTTAGCTGCGAGTCTTGTTTACGCATCGCCATGATTTAGCAGCGTAAGTTTAAGTGCAAGCGGAACCACGTTTCACACGGACGGTATTGACGGGCTGCTCCTTGGGCATGTTTTGATGTATTATTCATCAGTGCTACCTTTTGAGGGGTGGCAGTGATTATACTAATCCAAAGTATTTAAACACTGCAAAATGCAAGCTTATAGGTGGAGGTTTGGACTTACTGGAGCACAGTCAAGATCTCTGCCAGGACATCAAGAAGAAACCCTTTAGTCGGCTGCTGCTTATGTGTCTGTGGAAAAGCATTTTGAAAGACAAAAAGAATCTAATACGGATAAATGTCCAGAAATTGTCATAATATTTTTTTTAAGAGGCAATGGGTCTCTTTAAATAATTTTTAATATATTTTTAAACAATAGAATTTTGCAAGTTTTTTTCTGTGGGGGCTTTTGTACCCAAAAAATACCAACCTTATGCCATCAAAATAGTTGAACCAAACCGAAATGACATTTTAGTGTACCGTTACATCTTGATTATATTTACATTCAGCATACGGTTATTCACTGAGCAGTTTAATGCTAAATGATACTTCAGTAATGTTGACTCACAGGGAGAGAAATAACACCATCTGGACACTGTTCCTCTCAGCTCTTCTTGTGGTCAAGTATTGTGCTCTGAAATGCAGATAAAGTTTTATCTTTCTTCTTTTAAAGGGTATTAAAACATTATTTGTAACCTTTGGACCACGTTACAAAGTTAAATCCCCATTAAAAACATGCCTAAAAAATTCACTAGATCCTTCTCCTTTGCAGCAAAACATGTATTTATTTAGCTGTTACAAAGCATTCTCTTAAAAAAAAAAATCCCCAATAAAGATCATATTCACAAAGATGGCTTTCCAAATAACACCCCAGAGGCAGTCCTTGTAAATTGTCCACGAGGCGTTTTCTTGACATCACTGTACTACAATAAATGACTCGGCTAAGCTATCGAAAGTGTGTATCTAAAGGAAGTGTTAGAATCCATTGCCAGTTTTTTAGTAGAAGTTGAGGTTGATTTGGTCACTGTAATTCTACTGTGATCAGACTTGTCTGTTATCCTCTGACCCTGCTTCCTCTGTCCCTGACGACCCCAGTACACAGTCATTGAGTATTGAGAGTATTGAATCGCTCCACTGGCCCACATGATACAGCGGTGACTGTCAGGGACTCCCTGCTGATGTAAAACATTGATCGGCCTTTGCCTCTCCATTACACAGTGCTCTGTTGTTGTGTGTTGTCAGGCGATCGATCAGGGGGAGACCATAAAATTTATGTTTTCACCTTTTTTGACCTTTTTTATTTCCTCTTAGGCTGCTGCCGTATTGTGTAACTACACGTCTGACAAGGGGTATTTTCCTGACCCATTATTTTTTTACAGGGTTTGCTCAAGGCATTCCCAAGCCCTAAAGGGCATTAAATGAATTGTGCCAAAATGAAGAACTTCAATGTTACTTACATTTTTTTTTTACGAATCTTAAATGAAATATGCACAGATATTTGCGTTTGGGGCATGAAAATCTAGTAGTTGGGCATTAGAATGGCAATAAAAAGCATTACATTTTGCTGCTACCTGCACAAACCCAGCGGCATCCAAGGATGGGTCAAATGCAGAGGACAAATTTCCTTACGGGGACAATAAAGTATACAAACAAACCTTATAGAAGTTGTACTACAAAATTGTCAATGCTAAGGCGTTCTGGAGTAAATATTAAAACGTCTAAATGAAGGAAAATAAAGCTTTTTTTTTTGCATGTACTTGCAGAAAGAGATGACCTCCCGGATGTGCCACTGAGAGAGCGCACCGCAACTCAGCCATCCGTCCATGGAGAGACCCGCAGTGGAGAACAAAGTGCAAAGAAAAAGAGTCTATTTTTATATTTAAGTACTGTAATCTATTGTAGCCACATACCGTAGGCTTATACCCAGGCATCTGTCGATGGGAGCGTTCATTTCCTTTTGAAGCATCTTATTGAAGCGTAGTATTATCATCAGTAATGTAATGTGTTGGTGTTTTCTATTTCATCTGAATCTCTGTTCATTCCAGGATTTTTCTTTTTCTAAAGCGATCCAAAAGCTAGTACGAATTCTTACTGTACTATATGCCCATGAAAATGCCTGTCTATATATTATACTAAATCTGTACTTTCTTACTGTATTTTCAGATGTTTTTAATTCATTAAAACTTTTTGATCTCCAAATTTCTCGTGCTGATACTTATTTAACTGGCTGGCAATGAAGGGGCTCTTTGTGCTTCCTCCAAGGCCCAGGATTTGACTTCACCTCCAGCAAAATTAACCTGATTAATCTTCAATGAAGGTACTTAAGTCATCTTCTGTACTCAGTAGTTGAAGTCAGAAGATGACTCGAGTACCTTCATTGAAGATGGACAACTCCTGTACGGCTGAGAGCTGAGCTTACACAGACGTAACCTGATTAATGATTGAATATATGCTGTTGATTTGCTCCTTATTCGTGCTTATGTTTAACTATTTTATGACTGAACTCTCTTAATTTCACAATCCAATGAACATGGATATTTTGAATTAAGATTCATCAAGGCATGTTCAGAAAAAGCCTAAATGTTCCTAATAGCAATGCAATTGGAGAATGAATTGTTTTCTGCAACAACATTTTGTTTTTGTGTGCAAAGTGCAAACCTTTTAGACCCGCACAAAACCAGCTCTTAAAATAAGCTAAACTAGGACGACATCATGGTCAAAATAAGACCAAACTGGAATTTCATTTTAAAGCATAATAAATGGATTATGAGTACCATCAAAAATAGACCACATACCACAGTTTAAGAATCACTGGCCTAAGGGTTAAGCTGTAGCACGCATGCTTGGTACTGTGTCAGTCCCAGCATTATCAGAGACTCCTGTCTCTGCTAAATGTCTCTTCTCTTCCTTCATGTCCAATAAAATCGTTTCTGTTGAGACTGCAGACATTTGGCTGTGCACCTGAAAGTTGGGCGTCCTGTCAGCTTTGGGCGGATGGCGTGTGGGTTAGTTTACACTTGTGCTGCTGTGGAGCCACCCGGCAGGTTCTCACATGACAAACCTGTCACCGGCACCTGCAGGACACACGAGACTCTGGCTGCACAGGGCACAGCGGACACACGCATTCTCACCACTGTCATAGCAAATATTTGGTACTTTGGTAAAAAAATAAAAAATACAAAAAAGTCACATTATGGCTTCACAATTTTCTTAAAAATGATATAAAATCTGCAATTCATGTTTTAAAATCTATAGATTTGTTGCACATTTTAAACATGTCCACATTTGTAGAGTTCCAATCTCTAGGGTTAGTAGGTAGTTACCAATTACTACTATGTTAGATAAAATGACGCCAAACTTTCAACAAAATGACCATAATTGTCTCAAAACATAAACGTGATTTATTCCTAGTTTGATCTTCTATGCATATAGACTACATTTAAATTAGATATTGTATTGACATACATAATCAATGTTTATTGTAAAATCAGTCATCTCTGACGTCATCACGCCGCCCCCTTTGGTTTCAATCACTGAGCAATAACAACCTTTTAATCCTCTGGCGTTTCTATCAAAGCACTCACTCTCGCATCACAGCAGGAGGGTCACGGGTTCGATTCCTAAACCGGGTGGGGCTTTCCACACAGTTTTGAGTTTTATCCCTATTTTGCTATGGACTAATTTAATCAGACGCTATTTAGTGTCCACTAGATGGCGTCAGATACTAAAAACAGCCCCATGGAAAAATCCTTTAGATCATTTCCACGTACAATTAGAAGCCGTGCAATGACCCAGTTCTATCCGTGAGGAGGGAAGTGGAGCCTCCTGTTTCGGGTTAATCTGGTTATGCAAGTGCACTGGGCCAGACTGTACCGTTTTTCAACGCACACAGGCAGGTATTTGTTTTGGATGAAACGAGTGCGGATTTGCATGATTGAGGTAACTAGAGGGTGTCCGGTTTGGAAACCTCAGAATCTCATCTCTGCTGTTTGCAGACGATGTTGTTCTGTTGGCTTCATCAAATCAGGTCCTCCAGCGCGCACTGGGGCGGTTTGCAGCCGAGTGTGAAGCGGCCGGGATGAGGATCAGCACCTCCAAATCTAAGGCCATGGTTCTCCACCGGAAAAAGGTGGTTTCCCTGCTTCAGGTCGGTGGGGAGTCCTTGCCTCAAGTGGAGGAGTTCAAGTATCTCGGGGTCATGTTCACGAATCACGAGTGGGGGACGGATGAAGCGTGAGATCGATAGACGGATCGGTGCGGCGTCAGCAGTGATGCAGTCGCTGTATCGGACTGTTGTGGTGAAGAGGGAGCTGAGTCGGGGGGCAAAGCTCTCGATTTACCGACCGATCTACGTTCCCACCCTCACCTATGGTCATGAGATTTGGGTTATGACCGAAAGGACAAGATCGCGAATACAGTGCCTTGCGAAAGTATTCGGCCCCCTTGAACTTTTTGACCTTTTGCCACATTTCAGGCTTCAAACATAAAGATATAAAACTGTAATTTTTTGTGAAGAACCAACAACATGTGGGACACAATCATGAAGTGAAACAAAATTTATTGGATATTTCAAACATTTTGAACAAATAAAAAACTGAAAAATTGGGCATGCTAAATTATTCAGCCCCCTTAAGTTAATACTTTGTAGCGCCACCTTTTGCTGCGATTACGGCTGAAAAAAGAGACTGAAATATTTGCCCATTCCTCCTTGCAAAACAGCTCAATCTCAGTGAAGTTGGATGGACAGCGTTTGTGAACAGCAGTTTTCAGTTCTTTCCACAGATTCTCAATTGGATTCAGGTCAATTCTCGATTGGATTCAGGTCTGGACTTTGACTTGGCCATTCTAACACCTGGATATGTTTATTTGTGAACCACTCTATTGTAGATTTTGCTTTATGTTTTGGATCATTGTCTTGTTGGAAGACAAATCTCTGTCCAAGTCTCAGGTCTTTTGCAGACTCAATCAGGTTTTCTTCGAGAATGGTCCTGTATTTGGCTCCATCCATCTTCCCATCAATTTTAACCATCTTCCCTGTCCCCGCTGAAGAAAAGCAGGCCCACACCATGATGCTGCCACCACCATGTTTGACAGTGGGGATGGTGTGTTCAGGGTGATGAGCTGTGTTGCTTTTACGCCAAACATAACGTTTTGCATTGTTGCCAAAAAGTTCGATTTTGGTTTCATCTGACCAGAGCACCTTCTTCCACATGTTTGGTGTGTCTCCCAGGTGGCTTGTGGCAAACTTTAAACAACACTTTTTATGGAAATCTTTAAGAAATGGCTTTCTTCTTGTCACTCTTCCATAAAGGACAGAGTTGTGCAGTATACGACTGATTGTTGTCCTATGGACAGAGTCTCCCACCTCAGCTGTACATTTCTGCAGTTCATCCAGAGTGATCATGGGCCTCTTGGCAGCATCTCTGATCAGTTTTCTCCTTGTATGAGCTGAAAGTTTAGAGGGACGGCCGGGTCTTTGTAGATTTGCAGTGGTCTGATACTCCTTCCATTTCAATATTATCGCTTGCACAGTGCTCCTTGGGATGTTTAAAGCTTGGGAAATCTTTTTGTATCCAAATCCGGCTTTAAACTTCTCCACAACAGTATCTCGGACCTGCCTGGTGTGTTCCTTGTTCTTCATGATGCTTTGTTAAAAATGTTTGAAATATCCAATACATTTCGTTTCACTTCATGATTGTGTCCCACTTGTTGTTGGTTCTTCACAAAAAATTACAGTTTTATATCTTTATGTTTGAAGCCTGAAATGTGGCAAAAGGTCGAAAAGTTCAAGGGGGCCGAATACTTTCGCAAGGCACTGTATAAGCGGCCGAAATGAGTTTCCTTCGCAGGGTGGCTGGGCGCACCCTTCAAGATCGGTGAGGAGCTCAGTTACCTGGGAGGAGCTCGGAGTCGAGGCGCTGCTCCTTCACGTCGAAAGGAACCAGCTGAGGTGGCTAGAGCATCTGTTCCAGATGCCTCCTGGTCACCTCCCTCGAGGTGCTCCAGGCATGTCCTATTGGGAGGAGGCCTTGGGGAAGGCCCAGGACACGCTGGTGGGTCTATGTCTCCGAGCTGGCCTGGTGTCGCCTCGGGGTCCCGCCAGAACAGCTGGACGAGGTGTGCGTGGATCGGGAAATCTGGGCATCTCTGCTGAGACTGCTGCCCCCGCGACCCGGCCCCGGATAAAGCGGAAGAAAATGGATGGATGGATGGAGTTAACTAGAGACTTTAGAACAATAGACCCGGGATTAGGTCTGGAAAGTCACTCCTGAGATTTTGGATGACAACAATAATACGGTCAGAGGTAAATCCAGCAATAAAATATGAGTTTATTGCATGACGTGGGTCAGTCAGAGGTCACACAGCCCCCCTCCACTCTCATATTGCTGGCAAAAACAGGTTTCTTACAAAGGGTTACTGCTGATAAGACATTTTTAGATATTGAGCAAAATGCAAAAAGGCACACTGTTTTTACTATTCTGCACCAAACAAACATTGTCCCAGTCACATAAGCTAAACAGTAACAAGTGATAAAAGGCCTGTCTTCATGATAAAAAAAGATAATAAAAAAAGTAAACTTCTCAAAAGAGCTTTAAGGCCGCTACAAATGATACAAGTCGGGACAAAAGCAACAAGGTGGCCTTGCAATTCAGAACACACTTTGCAGCACACCATAATGGAGTGTGCAGAACATGGGAGAAAGGATTTCACTCTGACTGCACAGCCAGTTGTTTGAATACAGTCTGTTCCAAGGAAAGTTCATTTCAAATATGTTTTGCCTTAAAAGGTTTGAATCTGAGCGCAGTTTAAAATTTTTCCATCAGAACAAAATGGGAAGTTCCGCTACGGCAACACCGTGAAAAATATGGCATGGGTGTGATTGACTTTTCTGATCGGAACGACCAAATAGAATTTTTGCCAAATTATCTGTGCCAGTTTGCGGCTTCGCCGCATAAAAACCGTAAAACTTAGAAAAGTAATTTGGATAACTTCTAAAGTGCTACTTCTCAAGATTATTTTCCACCCAAAATTAGCTTGTTCCGATAAACGCTCAAGGAGGAGATAGATTTTGTACGAAGTGAAAAATAAAGGCGGATTGCCGCTTCACGGGCTGTCATCCAAAATGGCCGACACCCAATACGGCATTTCTGTAATAATATTTTTTGCTCAACATGTCAGGATGCACGTCTGTACCGATTTTTATTCTATGACAAACTTCATTTTTGGCCAAGTCCAATCTCGCAATGTTAAAAAAAAACTGAGGTTACTGAGAATGTTCGTTTTCTGATACATGTGACAAGAGGAGTGCGTTAGTGTATGTTTAAGAGGAGGCGAGCGCTCTCGTAAGAAAACATTTTCTTACGAAAACATTTTCTTACGAAAACCAGCCCGGTGCCTCTAATTGTAACTAACCCAGCGTTATCACAGGAGGAACATCTAGCTGTAGAAAGTTCCAAAAAATTAGGCACCGGGTTCTAAAGTTGTTTTTAATGTGTCTAAAGTGTAATGATTCCTAATGGGACACTAGCGGCTATATGGAGGTACTACAGCAATGGCGGCTTCAGTGTTGTGGTCATAAAGCAGAGCAGCCAGCGGCCATTGGGTTAAACAGGACGATGTAGAGAATTCTAGCTAGTAGGCTATACAATACTCATACAATATAAATATTCAAAATAAATTCACCAGTATTTGTCACTGTTAAATTATGAATCATAATAATCAATTACAACCATGTGATCGGATCGGCAATGATCGGTATTGGCCGATAAAACATTTTGTGATCGGTGATCGGTTTCAAACCTGAAAACGAAATGCGCAGTATAAATAAAGTTGCCTTGCCTTGCCTTAAACTACATTCAACACAGACAAATGAGGAAAAAGCCAGTGGTGTTTTGTCCATGATTTATTGCTGCATTTAAAGAGCCAGCTATCATAATACTGTATGTTGGGCTTACCAGATGACGCAGACTATCCAAACCTAATGTATGTCTCTCTCTTTCTTTCCCAAAGTGTTTACACTACAGGCACTGCAGCGCGAATGTAGAATGACTCAGAGGGGACTGATGAAATAGTGCATCAACATGGGGCTGAACTGACCCAAACCAGTTTTAAAAAATCCACATGATGTAGCAAAGGAGGAAATACACTTCCAGCAAAAATGAAAGATGACTTCAACTAACAAGGGCTAAGTCAGCCAAAATGATCCCACCACTGTAATGTCATTTTTTGATAGAATGAACAGACAATAAAAAACATCCCAATAAATAAAATCACCACAGAGGTTAAGGTGAAGATAATGAGATGTCAAGGAGATGATTCATTTCCATATGCTCTACATTGATAGCACGAAGCAAAAATAGCTTAGTCAATGTCTAAATAGCATCGTGAGTATCAAGTGGAGCATTGGGAGCATGTTTGATATCGCCGGCATCAGTGGCATGTCTGTTTACGTGCCAGGGTTTTGCAACAGTGTCGTTCTGTTGTGAAATAGCAACATGTAACCTGGAATTCCCCGGACTGTGGTTTGAAGTGAAGAGTGAATTTGAAACATGATTTAAAAAAAATTTCAAATGCTCCCTGTGTTTTTATTATAATCATCAGGCTATCATCGTACTAAGTCAATAAATTAATAAGTAAATACATGAAACAAACCCTTTAAACATATCTATTTTCCTTATTGTGATGTTCAACATTCTTTTACGGCTAGTATGTAAACGTTCCAGATAGTTCTTGTGATGAAAAGCCCGACACAGGCCATTACTGTTCATTGCATCAGGCATCGATCATTATCTGTTAATTGTCAAGTTCCAGCCGAAATACTTGATTAGCCTTGGTGGAACTGATGTTTTATGTTGCCACATGGGTCGATCCACATACACGTAATTAGATAATAACTGTTATGAAAACAGGCAGCAACAATGTTCGATTTACTTGGGCTAAATTTAGACTCATGTTTGGTCAGGCGCATATTTGTTTGGCCTGTAGTCAGTTCTGGTGCTTGTAATGCTATGATAGTACAGAATAGAGTTAGTGAATAAAGCCCACTACTAAAACACTGTTATTTGGTCTAGAAACAAATTATGTAAAAAATAATGCAGATAGACATTTGGACAAAAGAAACACTGTCCGCGAAGGGCCTTATGAGTTTCATTACTATAATGTTATTAGTTCTCTCTTCAACATGGGGTCAGATTTGTTTGTGGAGTTTTTTAATGTAATGTTTCATAATAATATCCCATGATGCAAAAGTTGGCCAAATATGTTACTGCTAACTCAGTGTTCTCTAAGTCGTGAGCGACGATCAGAAGCGTAACTTTTGAGTAACTTTTAATTTAAAGGTGCACTATGAGACTTTTTATGTGAAAAAAATAAATAAAAGTTGATAATAATAGATATTTGACCTTTCACTGACACAGCGCCTTTATTTACCATCCTAGTGGCCTGTAGAACCATAGAAATAAAAAGGAGAAGCGTAATTTAATCCCTACGCATGCGGACAGTTAGCAAAGAAGCTACTCCGGTATACTTTTCACATTCCATTAGCCTCCTCAATGTATTTTAGCCGTTATAGCCGTTAGCATTAGCCAGAAAACATCTCAAATTATGAACGATTCAGAGGTTTTCAGCTGTTTTCAACCCATCGACCATATTTAGGGGAGGCCAAAGCCTAGTTAGACATTGTTAATAAATGTACAGACCTTTGGATAACTTATTTTAGATAGAAATTAGTGTCTAAAGGTGTACTCCGAGTTACATGCTAAATGCTAAATCACGTTCAAGTTTCGGCTTTTCGGGTCTGATTCACAAATACGCATCTAATGGACATTAAACATCATCTTATGACATGTACATGATAAAAAAAACACAGAAAAGTGTATAAACTGTGAAATATGTCACACTTAGCCGTACTGTAGCTGCCTTCACTTTTCATATGTAGTATCGTTACCATGGGGTTTGAAGCAGGAGGTTTACGGCTCACGGAGCAAACGTTCCTGTGCAGTTTGGGACTGTTTTATTCAAAGGACAGTCACTCCGAAACCGCAGAGAATTACCTTTCTCAGGTATGAATTATAATTTAGAGTTTATATTGTAATTTTGGTCACTTTATTTGGTTGTTACAATCAGTTTGACAAAACGTTAATGGCAGTTTGTGTTGCTGGTATGTTTACTGATAATCAAAATTAGCCCATGAGGAAATAGGAATAATTATTAAAATATAAATATAATATAATATGATCCATCGATCAAAAAACAAAACGTAACGTAAGTAATGTTGATGTCAAGGCTTGTCTACTGTTTGTATAGGTGAATTACAGGTCAATTATGGCCTGTTCGATCAAAACTTAAACATATATAATAATATATATAATTTTTTAATGTGGCAAGAATATTACAAAAATATCAAACTGTGATTAGTAGCAATCCTTAAACCTTAGGATCACACTTGCATTTGTTATTATGATGTGTTGTCATGGCAATGTGAAAACAGGAAGTAACTTCCCTCTCTCCTTGTGCAGCTGAGTTTTTTGCCTTTTTCTGCGAACTGCATTTGTGGTTTATGTGTTCCACATTGTTTTTCTGGATACTTTTGTATGTCTTTGCCGTGTTTTTGTGGAGGTTGTGTGGATTTGTTTACTTTGAGAGTCTTAAATGGTCCTGAAGAAAGCAGCTTTTTAAAGGTAAACAAAATGCTAGCTTATCAGCTAAACCCATTTGAGACCTACAAATGTCTTCTTTTGAGACACTGAAGAGGCACCAAGAGTCCTCACAGCTGCAGCACAGTGGAAGCGTCATAAGAGGTACTAAAGGAAACAATAAAGGACAAACGAGAGATGGTGAAAGACTGTTGTGAATCGGAGGGAGGAAGAGGAAGGAGGAGCTGACCAGTGCAGAACACCACGCTCTGAAACAGGGACAAACCCAGGAGGTGCTGCACCATTTCAGAGGATCAGAGGAGACAGAGGGCTGCCAGCCAGGTTTCTTCCGAGTGCTACAGTTTCCCCGACCTCCAAGGTCATGCGGGTCAGGTTGACGCACAGTGGCAGCGCGGCTCAGCGGCAGCAGCTCAGGACTAACACCTGAACACTATTTTGTTGTACGCCTGTACAATGACAATAAAGCACTTACTTACTTACTTATTTTTTTTTAGAGAACCAACAGTTCCATTACATTACATTGGCTGGCATAATAACATATCCCGGACCAAGATGGCGGCGTGGCGTCCGTATTGCGACAATGGAACGCAGCCATTAAGGACATTTCTCCTTTTTATTTCTATGTGTAGAACACTACAGGATCAATTGTATTTTTTTTAGGTTTTCACCGTATCCATGGTTATGCAAACATTCCATTCCAGTAACCTACCAGAAATCTTAAAAAATCATAAATAAAATTGATCCTGATGGAAAGCAAAGGCGCCAAACTAACCACCCATACAGCCACTGGGTCATTGAAATGTCAAATACTCACTAATACTTTTTTTTTTACATAAAAAGTTGCATAGTGAACCTTTAAGTAACCTTTTGAAGTACTGATAGTAAGATCATTTAAAAAAAGTTCGTTTTCCCCGCTCAATTATTCTATGAGTGACGAAGGCTTCATATTAGCATGAGAAAAAGAAATCAAGCCTCGAAGTCATGTTCTTAAGAATTACTTCCTACTTCCTACATATATAGCCTAATTTCAAACTCAATTTCCTCTCGCTCAAGTTGTAAACAACGTGACCCCATTTATATACTCCTCTGGGCTATTAAATAACCTATATATCTTGCTCTGTCAATGCACATTTACAGCTGTTTTTCTTCCACATAAACCCCGCTCTTACGTACATGATGTAACAATCTGGCCTAATAACATCAACCAATCGGATGACCTCATTGCCCGGATTAACCTAGTGCCTATGGTCCCGCCTTTCGTCCTATCTATTCAGCCTGTACAGTGCGCGCCCCCCTCTCTCTGGCAGCATCACTTGTCCCTGTTACGTGCAAAATGAGCCGCCTTCGCTCTCCCTGCCGCCCTCCCCGTCTCCAGTGTTTTTACTTCGAAAGGAATGTACCAGACTTGCCCTAAAGGCTTTCAAGGCATGGCGCGGAGAGGACTGGAGAGAGGCCAAGGACAGGAGAGGAAGGGAAAAGGAGGGGGCTGGATGTAACAGTGAACTAGAACAGTTAGGGCCTGGGTTTACACAGCGGCTGACTCACGCGTGGAGCTGCTGCTGCTGCTGATGTTGTTGTTTTGGTGGTTATTTTGCATGAGGAGAAAGAAAGGGCTGAGATAAAGTGAGTCAGCAGCAGACAGAATAAGGCACACACCCTTAACGGTCATTTGGTGGTTTTGCCCTTGGGCTGACTGTGGTCACCAGCGATAGAAAGTAATGACTGCAGGGCTGGTCGGATAAAGCCTTAAGTGCATGATAATAGTTCATGTAACAGCAATCGAGCAAAACACTCAGAAAACAATGCACTTTGGTTAGTAACTGCTTGCTTTAAATGAAAGCATCGGATTACTTTATGGTTTGACGTTCCTGTTCTGTCTGTATCTTGTGACTGGAGCTACACAATTAATCCAAATCGCATTGGAATCAAATTCAGTTCACAATGAGGTTAGGCAGGGCCGTATCTTTCACAAACCACAAGTTATTTTTCCAAAACTGTGCAACCTTAATTGGCAAAAAAAAGGACTGCTCAGTGCAGAGTACAAGACCAAACCAATTCCAGAGACTACACAATAAGTACAGAATAGCAATGTTTAAGCCTAGTGTGGCATGGCTCAGTGATTAATTGGCAAAATCTTGCTGAGCAGGGTCATTTGATTTAGACTCACTAGGAGCTTTGGTATGTTAGCCCTGCGAGCAGCAAAATCGGATCTGTTGACTGTGAGATCTACGAGTCCCCTGAGGTAAATAAAGAAAGGTTTAGAGCGATTGTGTCATCACACGACACTGAACCTTCAGTTAATAAAACAGTATAAAAAGTAGAGTAGACACTAAATTATTTTTAGTTATTTATAGTTTGATCTGGAACTGTAAGCATTAACTTAAAAACAGAGCCCCAACAACTGAACAACAGTGACAAGCAAAAGTCGAGTCCTTTTTAGACACTGAAAGTCCACTGGACATTGTCTACTAGACTGCACTGTCCACTAGACAATCTCCTGACATCTCGTCCAGAGGCATGTGCTTTACAGAGCAAGAAGGAAAAATTACACTAACAAGGCAAATAACATGACATTAAAAGCAAAAAGTGTGATAAAATACTCTCACATATGCCCATCTAAATAGAAGTGTTTCCAACCTGAATTAAATAATTGGCTCCACTACGTAAATGGCTCAGCTGCACTATGTGACTCTACAATTAGAGAGGCTACTAACTTGACCATTGTTGCATAATCCCATTACAAGTAACCTCCTCCCTCCCTGATGCACTATTTGACAATGAACTACCGGGCCACAGCCCAGTACTTTTCCATGACTGACTTCTACTGATTCATCTTCGGACATAATGCTATTCTCGGTTGTGCAAAAGGAACATCTTAACAATGAAAAAACAATGCACTCTGCTGTGCACAGTCCTTGCTATTTTGCATACCGTTGGAACACTAGGGACATAACCCACAATGCATAGGGTGCTTCTGTTTACTATTCAAACAGTACACAGAGCTGCTCCTGTTGGCTGGAGTTTAAGGTGTCCGGTAGATTGCACAACTGCTCAGCAGAGGAAAAATACTGCTCCTTGTTGACATGCCTTGGGAAGATAAGGAAACAGTAATAAATAAATACTGGACGATGAAGTACATCGTTGACCCGCATATATTACCGGATATTTGGAGCTAAAAATAGATCATAGATTGAGACATACTTAAGAAAAAACATGGGAGCCCAATGGCAAAGCACACTAAAAAGCCTATTTAGACACAACAATAATAATGTTTTATGAAATAGATGTAACAGTAGAGCGAGTTGCAGTGACATTTCTAAAAGATTCCAGCTTTCTGTTTTGTCCCAGAGAGTGCTTTCCAAAAACCCTCAAAAACATAAATATTTAAGAGAGGGTCATTATACCTGCTTATATAATAATAAGCCCAAAGTGCAGCGGCGGCACAGATTTCCCAACCGCTTCTGTAGCAAGTTGAGGCAAAAACAAAGCACTGATGCTATAGTACTTGGCCTACGAGAGCACTTATACAGTATGCACACGAGTATGCACTTGTCCTGCCTTTAATCAGACTACTGTTCCCTCTCTGGAGGCGACTTTGTTTTCAGAAAGCAGCTCTGAGGAGGTTTCTCAGAATCTAATCTGAGCGGTGTGCCCTAAACTGCTGGAGAAAGTATGCAACTTATTGTAAGAGTGTAAGAGAGGAGGCCACAGCTATCTTCCCTACCCTCGGCAGCTGCTCCAGAACATGTGCGCTTTATGAACTTCTTCACAGGTACCTCGCCACTCATGTGCGCTGACATTAGCCGGAGGTGTAAACGCGCTGATTGGCTAGAAATGTGTCTGTGGGTGACGTACAGCACGTGAAATTAGAAACAAGTTATATGCATCATGGCTAATTGCGATAATTAGGAAAGTAGCTTTAGTAGGTGCGACATTCATGAACAGAACGAACATTTGAGAAAATAAGATGTCAGTAAACATCTTCTTTTGGCATCTTGGTCAACAAAAGGAATTTTATGAAACACATGGAAAAACAGATTTCCACAATACATCCTCAGTCCTAATACAAGATGAAGAAATGATAATGGCACAAAATCAAAGAAGGCAAATAAATGAAAAATAAGGACATACATATAAATATAACTCTTGATACAAGTTTTGATATGGATAATACTGTTTTGTATTCTTACTGTGTACATATACGTTTGTACATCTGAAAAGAAAAAACTTAATTATATATATATATGAGTGGTTATCAACCAGAAGACAACGTTTCCATTTGTCCCAAATTCAGATCCATGTCAGAGAAAATTGTGTCATTGGGGGGCATCTAGCATAATTACAAAGTGAAACACATTCTAAAGAAAAACATTAACTAGTCAGTCACTTTTAATTACTGCACATTTGTTCCCTTGTTTGTTGACTTAACCTACGTTCATATGACTGCGTAATGCACTGTCCCTTCAAAAGCAATACCATTACAATACAATAGCCCTGTACACCCATTTCTAATCTTAAATCGCACTGTGACGTAAAAAAAAATCTGCAAAAGCACGGCATTGATCACAGTCTGCTTTTGACTTGACGTGCAATAACAGGCGAGCCTCCGTGAGTTTATGTCATCCGCATCTTTGAACATTTGCCAATTCCACTGCTGTACAGTACAGTCTTGCACAAACAACAAAGTCACACGTCTCGCTGTTATATCGCATTACAACCTGGAATGCGATATAACACTCTTCCTTTTGACCGGTAGTAACTTGGGCCAAACCTCCTCGCAACAAAGTGTGAGCTTGTTTTCCCTCTGAACCTCCAACAGCATGTGATTCCATGGCTTGCATCTTGCGTAATGTGTGCTACGGCTGAAATTTAGGGGACGGGCGGTGAAAGTGCGGTCAAGCCCACAAAACAAACCGGATACGTATTTATTAACTGCTCGGTGTGCACAAAACAAGGCAGAGGTGCAGACAATAGCGCCTGCACACATGTTGGTTAACATGCGCACTTGTTCAATTGGCAGATCATGTGACTTCAAATCAGCGTTGCTGTGACGTCAGACAAATTCCTTTTGGGTTGTGTTAAGCTGAGTAGATGTTTCCATTTAATGCATGCTTTAAAGACCATTGCCATTCTCTCAGCGCATGCTCCAACTATTTAAGCTATTTTTCCAGTTTAAAAAATAATTGTGTTTGTTGTTAAATTTAGGAATACATTTAGGAACTATCCATAAGTATCTGTCATCTGTCCATAGTTTTAAAGGGCTACAACACGTGGTGAAATTCCTTGTGAAGGGGTGTACAAAAAAAAGCTAAACTATGAATGACAGAACGAATAGACTACCCCGACAGGTATTGCAAAAGATGAGTTCATTTTTGTAGCAACATGTTGACTTCATAATGCGATGCAAAATATTACTCTCTAAGAATTTAGCCCTCAAACAAATAGCCACTGAGCTGTAAAAATCACCTGTTTCTGTTCCTTTGCTGTTGCCATTTTTGGTATACTTTCACAAGGGTGAGAACTATTGACCTAAGGGGCTACCCAAACAAACATTTACAGACATGTGTTCTAACAGGTGACGGTTCCACACTACGCACTCAGATGTAAGTGGTGTAAGTGGTTCTGAGCTATTATTAGGTTGGTTCAAAGTGTTAAATTCTCTAACAATTCATCTGGGTTTAAGAGACATGCCTAAACGCGAAGACGCCGTGTTTCAGTTTTACCCAACTAAAACTGGAAACAGTCTGCCTGAAGATGTGGGACAGGCCTCAACACCGTCCAAATCCAGCCTGAAAATGGTTGTCTTTACCAGTGGATATGACAAGTGAAACTATATTATCGGCACTCTTTGCTTTTACTTTGACTTTATACTGATGATTAACTGTATGTATGTTTATGTTTAACTGAGTGTACTTTGACACACCCTTTGTGTTCTGGAAAGCACCCTGAATTACTTGGAGGACATATTGTGCGCTACCAATAAACTTGTCTTGCCTTTATGGTCAAAAGATTGTCAATGTTAAACTATGGAAGTCCATTACTCTTCTGAAGGAACACTTAAGTGTCTTTTGGGGGGAAATATATAGATGTCTCCCTCTTTAAATGGACAAAATGTCTTTTGTGTCTGCATATTGGCGGTTCAACTTTGATTGAAAACCTTTAAAAGGACAGTGGACATGTAGCATTTGCTTTACCTGTATGAACATAGCTTTCGAGAGGAGTGAATGGTTAAAGTGCTGTAGTTGTAGCCCTACACTAATATTCAAAAATGGGTAACTTCAAGATGGCTTTATGAATTATGATTTGTTTTCAATATTCGTCTCAAGGCAAGGCAAGGCAAGGCAAGTTTATTTGTAGAGCACAATTCATACACAAGGCAATTCAAAGTGCTTCACAGTTGCATAAAATTACAAGAAAACAGATCAAATCAATCATTAAAACATCCAACATAAAAATTTATCAATGACAGTAAAAGGCAAGAGTGCAGATAAAATACTTTCAGTTTTCATATGCTCGGGTAAAAAGAGCTGTTTTCAGCCTGGATTTGAACATTGTCAGAGTTGAGGCCTGTCTCACATCCTCATGAAGACTGTCTCAGTCATACTCATAAATCTAGAATTGAAATAGAAAAGGCAATTATCACCCCATGTGATTGTGTTTACACCAGTGTTAAAAGACGCATGATGTAATATTAAGTCATTACACCCTCTGATAATCATCTAACATAGCTCTGCTAACATACCGTGTTTTTAATCTACGGTCTGAGAAAGGCTTGTCAAGCACGTGGCCGTATAACTTTGGCATCTCACAATTAGTTGTTGCATTATAAGAAATCTTCCTTCGAAATCATAAGAGTTCCTGGGTTTCTTTCATTATCACAGCTGTGAGACAGTTTCTTCACCACCGTCTAAATAGCCTTGTCGTTACAGCCCCAGAAACGTGCCTGGTTTGTTGTCTGTAGAGCACGAGTGGTGAGCTATGCGTTTTGGACACTGCGGCCACACGCTTGACCAAGTGGGAGATGCACTGAGGCAAAGTCACGACTGATGCAAGTGTCAGTAAGCGTTACACTTTAAATATGGCAACATCAAGAGCCAGATCCCCAAATAGGTGAATGAGATGCTTTTGGGTATAGTAATTGTATATGCCAGTCAGTGAGATTGGGTAGCCACAGAAAGCCCCCAGCAGCTGTAGTGTAGTCATCATTACCTCTCTATCGGTCCCCATACAGTGACTCAGGGGCTCCTTTATCTTTCTGGCCAAGTCAAATCTATTTATCTCAGGGGTAGGAACAAGGCTCAGGACATTAGAGTTGAACATAGTTCCATTCCTGTAGGATACAAAGATTGTTATGTAGAAATAAGATTATAAACAGCCATTTTGGTTTGACAGTGCAAAAGAAACACAATAACATTCTATACATTCTATCTGCTGTAGGTCAGTAAAGAGTTCATAAAGACAGAATTGGATGATAAAGCCTACTACTATCATTTTAATGTAAAATTCTGAAATAAAAGATGTTGACGTCAGACATTATATAAAGCAGTAGGCCTATCTGTCAAAGCATGTGAAGCACTCTTTATTAAAATAGACATATACTTACGAATTTTCCTCCTGGACCAGGCTTGGCATAGTTGGCTTCATTGGGCTATAGATTAATGTAAGTATGTAACACAATATATAGCCTACCCAATACAAGGAAACAATGTGGCGTGTTTACAGAGTTATATGCGTCGTAAACGTGCTGTTACGTGCGGTTACTTGAAAGCTTTTTTTTTCCCCTTCTTCTTCTAGAAACCTCGTGACGTGCTCGGCCGTTGACGCACAGGAAGAGGCGGAGCCAGTTGGGAGATTATAAAAGCCTTTGCACGCTCGCTATTCGCCACCTTCCACGCACTTATTTGTTGTTCCCCCTTTGACCGTCCTCTGCGGCTGTCGAGCTGTGGGCCAGACCCCGACGCTAACACTGGAGTTCTAACATTAACAACGGGGTGAGTCATCGTAAAACTGCATTAGCATTGCACTTGTTCGTAACCTGGTGGAAAATTCAGCTTTGACCTGCGGATTTTCCGTTATCTGCCTAAACCACCAGCGCATTCGGTTTGAATAGGCTCCGCGCTTGTTGTTGCTATTGTGCGGATGGTTGTTGACAGCGAGTCGATGAATGCAGACTTTCTGAGCTGATCATATTTGCTTGACAATCAAAATGGGCCAGAGTTATTGCACTGGATTCCATTGTATCTGATGGCCCATGTTCTGTGCTACACTAATAACTAACTGTGCACTGTAACTGGCTATTTCGCATGACATACATACACATACATACACATTTTAATGGCGAAATGTTCATTTATGTCAAGCGTGATTTGAAGCATGTTACTATGGTTTGCTTATAGGTTTTATAAGTCATTTCAATCATCTGTTTTCGCGAGTTAAAACTTTTTATGTTCGAACACTGTCTGGGTTTTAATAAACATGTTTTAGAACTGAAACTGGCATAATTGTAAGTGTAGCGATGACTTAAATGCAGTCGAGAGTGACCCATCTTCGCATGTGCTAGTGCTACTGCTAACTAATCTGAACTGTTGGGCGAGGTTCTAGTGTGCACCAGGCTCTGATTGTTTACAGATTAGTCCATCTTTTTATAGTTGTTCCCTTGACCTCCCCTTGTAGTGTGTGTATATATTAGTGATTTGTGTTATGCTGTTTGGAAAATGGCAGTGTGGGCATGGCTTGTGTTCTAACGCTGCAGTGTTTTTGGTATTGTTCTCAGGGCTCCCGTTTAAAGCGCCGCAGCAGCTGACCAACCAACTCAGTGTGATCACTTGCAACCCTCTCTGAAACATTTACTTGTTTTAGAGAATTGCAATCGATATCCTCTGACCACTGCCGCCGCACACCCTAAATCGCCCCGAAATTGAAGAAAATGGTTCAAAACAAGATAACCGAAATCACTGGATTCCACCGCTCTTTCAAGGTGAGACGGCAATGCCTTTTCATGTAGTTCTGAAGATTGGCCTCCGGACAGCTCACACATGGCAGTCATTGAGGGAGGACTTTACCCTGCTATTTATAAACACATCGGTTTCTTTCCTACATTTTCTTCTGACCCAGTGTTTAATCCAGCCGACATGACTAGACTTTGCTAAGACTACCATAATACACAGGTTTTATTTGCATCAGTCATTATCGGTCTTAAATGGATACCGATTGAGCCTGCTCTAAATCGCATCAGATAAACTTATCGGCTAAAGCTAACCATTAATATCTTCAGACCTCATTGATATGATGGCATTGTAAGCAACCTTGTTTTTCTGGTTTCCAGGGCCAAAATCCCTTTGAGTCAGATGACTTCACTAAAAACGGATCCCACCTTCTTGATTCATCATTTAATTTTGACCCCTCCCCAAGACATGGTTAGTTCATTATCTGCAGAACAGTCAGTGTAATGTATTTAGTATGTACCAACAATTAAACGCTGAAGGTTGTGACTTAAAATGTTCTTGTTTACAGACATGCTTTCCAGCCAGCCCATTGACATCCCTGATGCCAAGAAGAGAAACAAGAAGAAGAAGCGTTGCCGGGCAACAGACAGTTTCTCTGGACGATTTGAGGGTAAAAAAGCATACTCGTAAAAATGATGTAATTTTTTTCTTTGGAGATGTAGTGTTTATATTGAATCTTCTGACGCAGATGTGTACAGACTACAAGAAGAAGTTTTAGGGGAAGGCGCTTATGCCAGGGTACAAACCTGCATCAACCTCATCACCAACAAGGAGTATGCTGTCAAGGTAAGCTGAGATTTATGGTTCTTTAGGAATCTAAATGGTTCATGTTCTAGTCTCGCAGGTCCCTGAATGCCTCCTTGATTCTGAGGCGTTACCTGAGATAAGGCTGTTACTGCTCATCTCTATACACATAAGTAGTCGTTCAGCATAGCGTGACCCGACCGCGCACGCCACGATCGACGTGCACGCATCGACTCACACCTTTCTGTTTCCACCACACACACCCGCAGTTGTTGTGGGCGGCATCCCCATAGAGGAGCACGCTGTATAGATCGGCGAAAGCTGCGTTAACAGCGGTATGATGTGTAATATTAAATCCATATGACCTGCGTGTCAATAGTGAGGGCTGTCCACTCTCTTGTTGCCAATCAGAGGCCAGCAGTCTGTTCACATCACATCAGACACGGGTCGGTCCCAAAACTTATACCTGGTCAGACTGGTTTGGCACTGGCCTATGTTATGTAAAAGCTCGACAAAGCGGGTGAAAGAGCCATTCGGCTGACACGCGCCTGGGCTCATGAGACTTTAGGGCTCACTGGCACTTTGATCATTACCGCTGATGTGATTTTATACCAAATGCGTTGAACAAAGGAGCTGCCTTCTTCTATATAACCAAAGAATTGGTTTCTGGTCCACACTAAATGCAACTCAGTGCTGTGGCATCATGCGGACTGTGGCAAGGATCTGAATATCTGCAGTGCATAACCAAAGCCTTGTTGTAGCTGCTGCTCCACTTTTCAGTGTGGAGCATGCAACACTAGCTGCTGCGCAGACACTTCCCCTGTGTTTGTGTAGCCACAGCCTATCAGAGCGCAGGGAGGACTCTATCCACCCCTTTTTCTTTTACTTGGGCTGCCTACAGAGGACGCTTGTACTGAGAACATAATGTACTGGCTACTATGCCAAAACAAAACGCACAGAGGAAGGAGGGGTGCGGGTTGTGACCTAGGCTGTTTACACTGCTTTGTTCCTCTAGCTCGGGTAACTTTTCTACGTGAGGGAGTGACTAGTGAGGACGTGTACTTGGGTTCAAGCAACTTCCCCATTGCCTTTTTTTTATTTCCTGAACAAAATATTGTGACATGCAATTGTACTGGTTGGGTCCAACTGGTGTTTGTTTTGAAACTAAATCCCTGAACTGTGGCCTTTGTGCATTAGACCGTCTGCATTTGAAGGCCCGATTTAAAATCTAAGATCCAGTGTTTAAGGCCCTCCTCCCTTTAGGAATGGGTATACATATCGTGATAATTAATATTTCACAAGGCTCCACGCATGGATCGTGGTGTTTTGTGTTGGGTCAGTATTGTTTACCCCTGGATGAATTGTTAAATCCTTGGAGACAGAGTTCGGGGGAGGAGTCTAACACAGTAGGAAGTTATGGGAGGTCGAGGGGGTGCGCAGACTCCAGATGTCCCAGCACTCCCTTCCCCCAAGCCCTCCCCTCCCAGACGGGCCTGGGTGCTGTGACGCGAAGGCTCATGTGTCACTATCAGAACACAAGCCCTAGTGGCACGGGGGGAGCTGCATGCATCTGCCGGACTTTAAAACGCGTCCCACAAAACGTGACTGATACTTTAACTGACACCATTTTGACCATGTTTTGAAGCAGGTTGGGCAACAACGCTTTTCTTCCCAAGAGCTCCACTGTATTGCAAAACATTAAACCACAATCAATGTTGCAATGACTATGATATGCCGTTGCTCTGTTCAAGATAAACGCATGGAAAGTGTTGATCTGATGTTGCGAATAAAATAAAAAATCCTGACTTGGCCAGCACCTCTAGTGTGGGGGCGGCTGGGAGATTGGTGCGGGAGAAAGTTGGCCCATTTGCGCTCTGCTGACTCAGACCAAACCGCCCCACATCGGCTTTGGCCTGCCCACACTGCTCTTGTCCGTGTATTAATCCTAGACCCACACAGCGCACCCTGGCCCCTCCGCGCTTCAATAGCAGCTGTAATCTCTCTACCAGGAAGAGAAACATGCCCAGCCTCCTGTGCAAAGACAAAGACTAACCCGGGCTGGAAAATTCAAGCCTTTTTTTGTGTGGGTGTGTTGCTGTCAGCAGTCTGTAGCAGGATACTGGTGGGCCCCTTTTGTGGTTTGTTCCAGGGAGCGAGCGAGCGTTGCACATCCGCTCATTTTCAGTCATTATTGAAGACAATTTAGGATCGCTTACAGAGCACAAGAGCTACTTGGAAAGAAAATAGGTCAGACGTCTTGGAGGCTATGTTTAGGGATGGGTTGTTTGAGCGCATTTCGCCGCCGGTTTTCTCTGGCGTCAAAATGTGTGTTGCACTATATTTGCATTTATGTCACGGGGTAACCATGAAAAAATGCATCCCATCTGGAAACAAGCCGAAGCGGGTGCTGCACTGGCAGTGTATAATCAGCTATATGCTTTTATAGTCTGTAGGAAATGAGGCACCACCACGGAGACGGTCTGCACCTAAATATGAACTCTCACACATAGGCTCAGGCTTTTACCACTGCTCATACTGTTGGGTTGGACTTTTTGGAATTTAATTATAAACTAACCTTTTTAAATTGCAGATTATTGAGAAAAGACCAGGCCATAGCCGCAGCCGTGTCTTCCGTGAGGTTGAGATGCTGTACCAGTGCCAGGGACACAGGTAACGCGCATATAAAATGGAAAATAAAAGGGCAATTTTTCGCTTTTGTATGTTAACCGTTGGCGCTCTACAGCAACATCCTTGAACTGGTGGAGTTTTTTGAAGAGGAAGACAAATTCTACCTTGTGTTTGAGAAGCTCAGAGGAGGTATGCAAGTTGGGGCCTATCCCAAATCCGTTTGTTTAGACTGAGCTCTTAACTGTAACAACTACATAACACTTATGATGTCTGTACTCAATAGCTGTGTGGTCTTTTTTTTTTCTTTTTTTTTTTTACTTCAGGGTCCATCTTGGCGCACATTCACAAGAGGCAGCGCTTCAGCGAACGGGAAGCCTGCCTTGTCGTGCAGGACATTGCAAGCGCTTTGGATTTCCTACACAACAAGGGTTAGTAGAGCCTCGGGGTCGCAGCTTCTACTTTACTCCTCATTATCCTAAATGAGCATCGAAGACGGACCAGCTAAGATTACTGCTTTAAATGAACTGGAGTAACCTTTTTTTTGCTCTTGCTGCTGTCTTGTTAAGTGGATATGACTGTTTTATTCATAACTCTCTTGTGTCCAACAGGAATGGCACATAGAGACCTGAAGCCTGAAAATATTCTCTGTAAGGGTGCAGACAAGGTGAGCTTTCCACATTTCAACGCTGGATTAACAAGCCATGCACTTATTCTTATCTAACTTCATATGTGAACACGATCGTTTGCTTGTGGTCTTAGATATCCCCTGTCAAAATCTGTGACTTTGACCTGGGAAGTGGGATCAAGTTGAATAGCGACAGTTCCCCGATCTCCACTCCTGAGCTCCTCACTCCAGTAAGTTCAACATTGATGTTTTTTATTTTATTTTTATAAGGCGCTGTAAGGAAACAAGCAGCTGATAAGAGCTGGAGATACTTAATCAGGTATTGTGGCTTGGATAATCAGGGTGCTTTCAGCGGCTTGTAAAACGTTATCAACTGCCTGACTTGGACGCTCATTGGACGATCGTTGGTGGTGTCCGCAGCAGAGGACGGCGCAGATTGGATGGGGAAAATGTTGTGTTTAGAAGGTTAAGGAAGTTCACTGAGGTCTCAAAGACGTCGTTTCCTGTTTATCTGCGTAATTGAACAGCGCTTGGATAGATATCACTGGGAGTGTCAATGTTCGCCGCCGTTCCTCTTATTTGTGGTAAATATTGGAGCCCATAAGTTTGCAGGGTCATGATTGTTTAACCCCCCCCCCCCCCCCCCCATGGCTGTCACTACGGAGCAAAAACATGAGTGCACAGTAACGCAGAAGCCGCACTGGCAGGACTTCGCTTCACGCTGACGTGCGAAGGGAGGGTTTGACAAAGCAGAGCAGGTGAACGGCTCAGGAATGTTGAGGGGGTTTCTGCAAAAGTAACTTCATCTTCCTTTAGACACCAGGCCGGACCGGGCGCTCATCCCGGGACTATATGAGGAATGGGGCCTCATGAGTTTTGCTCTGGTGGTATCATGTGGCGTAGTGTTGCAATGATTTCACGTTTTGAGCTGGTAAATGAAAGGTGTGACTGGTTGGAAATTGGAATCTCGTGGCATTTGGTTACTAACTTGTATTGTTCAGTCACTTTGAGTCTATTGAAATGTGGGCTTTTCGTTGAAGCACGGATGTTTTCAACACAACCTTTTGCCCCCGAACACAAAGCCTTAAAGTTTTAATGGTAGTATTGCAACAGCTATAAACGATGGTAAACCACTAGGCTACATATATCTTTTGACCTTGTATGTATCAGAAAATTCCACAAACATTTTTCTTAAGCACAGGGTGCTCTGTTACAGCCTTGGTTTGTGATGCAGGCATTAGGGAGCACATTGTGACTTTTACAAGGCCATATATTGTGAGGAAAAAGGCAGAAAGAAACCTAGCAATTAAATAAAATGGCACAAAACACAAGCTTCCAACCTCGCTTGTTTGCTGTGCTTTTCTTTATGTTCATCACACAAAAGAAGTTTCTAGAAAATGCAGTCTGCCCCCCTCCTATACATAGCAACTGTGCTCTGATTGGCAGGTTTCGGGGCTGGAGGGGGGGAGGGGTGAGCGTGTGACGTAGTGCTGTGGTCTGCTCATGCGCCACATCTTTATTTTTTTTGCGCAGATCAGCCGGAAATGTCATGATTCCTGTCTCTTAAGCTATGAATAAATAAAAGAATCCCATGCATTTCTGAACACGTTTGTAGAAGTCTAAACTCCAGGCCTGGCAGTATTTTTTTGTTGTTGCTTAACATGAGACCCCATAGAGGCAGGATATTAAATTTTTTGCAGAGGAAACGCACTGCCTCAACACTTTTGCGGTTTTCCTTACTTTTAATGCATCTTCAAGGGAGAAGGAGTAAATACGTAGCACCTTTCTAGGAATAACTAGGTTCCCAGCAAGTCTTTGATAAGTGCCTGCCTGCCTTCAAATATTTGTCAGCTCGTATGTCAGGGCTCACGCACGTATACCTCGTACAGCTGGTATCAGTGACTTGAAAACCAGTAGTAGCCTTCTGTGTTTGGAATGGACGACTAGACTGGCTTACGCCTGTCTCTAAGCTCCCTAATGTAAATCCTTTAGTCTACAAACGGCAGAGGCGCATCATCAACAGTGGCGTGGTTAAAGTGTGGCCTGATGGTCACATTATTGTCGCAGGAAATCCCCAGACGGATACCAAAGAACGAGGGAGAAATCCAGTGCGGTAAAAGTTCCTGGTATGAAGCCCAGCCGGGGTTTTAAAGTGGCAGCGATATGATGCAAGCTTACAGTAAAAGCCACAACTGCAAATGAAACTGAGGCTACAGCTGTTCACTTTGAAAAGGCTTTAATGGAGAAAAGCCAGTGTCGTGCTATCGCAGTGACTTTTTTTTTTTAACGGTCTGTGCCTATGGCCTGGATCTTTGGGGGGGTGGGCTGTCTGGTGGGAGCAGTCGGCCCAGACGTGATGATGTAGACATGGGGGATGGGCTTTATGTTTTCTGGCCACAGAGGCAGCTTTGTCCGAGAGGAGATTCCTGTGCAGCAAATGTTACATAAGCGAGGGGTAAAGGGACAGCTGGTACTTGGTACTAGGGCACAATGGGCACAAAACATTCTTGTCGATGTGCAAAGATGTAGGTCCGTGCTTTTAACGTGAATGTTGGCTATTTAGCGGCGCAAAACGTGCTCCACTGAAAGTATAGGTTGTGCTTTGAGGCAGCTTCCAGTTAAACTCCAAAGAAGGAGCAACCTTTCCCCTATGTCCTGCTGCACTACCGACCGGCTTCTGTACAGCCCCTAAAGTATTAACACAACATTTAGTGTTTGTGTGGATCGTATGCAACCTCCAAAGAGCAAGGCCTGGTCTGTGTTACCACATAACAGCCAATCCTCTTTTCTCTTTGTTTTGGCCTAGTTTCCTTCGATCTCTACGTAACTGCTCCACCACAGCGTGCCCTGGGCCTGCAGTGGTCAAAGCCGTGACTCGCTGCCCCCACAACCGCTTACTAAAGCGGCCCTGCCTAACTACAACCTTTTTAGGAGTATACACAGTGTTCCTACTGAGACTGGTAGGGTTTAAATGGCTACATGTGACTGTCCAGGCGGTTGCATGAGGTGTCCGCTGAACCCACTCTGTGGTTGAGGCGCTGTCAGAAGGGTGACTGTGTACTTGTATGCGTTTTCAGAATATTGACCGTGTACTTGTTTGTGTTACAGTGTGGCTCTGCTGAATACATGGCTCCTGAGGTGGTGGAGGCCTTCAATGAGGAGGCCACCATCTATGACAAGCGCTGCGACCTGTGGAGTTTGGGGGTCATTCTGTACATCATGTTGAGTGGTTACCCTCCGTTTGTGGGCCGCTGTGGGGGCGACTGTGGCTGGGAACTGGGGGAGCCCTGCCACACATGTCAGGTACAGCCAGAGCCAGAGAACACAAGTACTTTCTCGTGTTAGTCTTCTGTGAAGTGACCTGCTCCTCTGTCTACAGAATACTTTATTTGAAAGCATTCAGGAAGGAAAATATGAGTTTCCAGAAAAAGACTGGGCTCACATCTCCTCAAGTGCCAAAGACCTCATTTCTAAACTTCTGGTTCGGGACGCCAAAAACCGACTGAGTGCCAGCCAGGTGCTGCAGCACCCCTGGGTGCAGGGGGTAAGTCCTACCAGCCCAGTATGTTAGTGCATTTTAGTTTGGATTACGAATATGTGGTTCTAATAGTTTTATTTTTTTGTAATCCAGGGTGCTTCTGAAATTCCACCAACCTCCATCTTGCATCAGAGGTTAGCACAATGTTCATGAAAATAAAATGCTAAAGTGTTTAGCTTTAGTATTCATGAGCTTTTTTGGTCCCATTTAGAACCAGCATTGCCAGGGACCTGACATTCTTCGCGGATAAAGCCATGGCCATGAACAGACAGTTGGCTGAACAGGATGGTATGGAAGAGCAGCAGCAGCAGGAGGTTCCTTTCGTGGTCACTGCGTCCACTGGGTCCTCTATGCGTCTCTCTCCTCCCTCAAACTCCAAACTGGCCCGGCGCCGGGAGAGAAACAGCCAGCCCAAAGTAGGTCCAGTCTCTGCCTCGGAGCTGCGAAAGCTCCTGGCACCACTGGTCATAGTGGGAGACTGTGCCTGAGCACACCACGTTAGGACCCTCCGTTAATGCCGAGACCAGAAGACTGCCCCGGACTGTCCCTCCTCTGCCCCTCTCCTGACTCTGGCCTTTTCCCATCAGGCTCCAGCCTTGTTAATGCCTTCTGCACTTCTGCAGCACTTCTGAAGCACAAAGCCCAGGACATGAATCAGGGGAGGGACAGGGTTCATTTGCGAGAGGGATTTTCCTAAATTATTTTTTCATTCTCTGTTTAGAACACTTTCTCTTTAAGACTAAGACACCAAAGGACTTGTGCTGCTCCACGTTGCAACTGGACCCACTGTGAATTTAAGTTATCCGAATGTTCTCTGTTCGCCTGTATGTGTATTTGCATGAATGGCCATTGTGCACATGCGTACAAGCTTATGCAATACGCCATGATGAAGTCTTGATGGATTCAGTCCAATGGGGTCATAGGGCTGTGAGCCAACGCTGTCCCGTGCCTGGAGCAGTCTTTTTTTTTCTTTTGATTTTTTTATTTGCTGAAATTCCTCACTACTTTGTGTAAAGGTGATGAAACATTATGTGGCCATGCACTTAAAAATGAGAATGTTCCTGTTCCCAGCCAGCCATGACGTACTATCGCACAAATGTATGCGGTTTAGGCAAACCACGTCATCCATGTAGTCGTGTCTCAGATGGTTTTTGAATCATGGCCCCATAATTCGGCTGGTGTGTTGGGGTTGGGGGGGGGAAATGAAGCCGTCAGTGTTTTCAAATGACATGTCCCCTTTACTAATAGTACCTGTCATTTTTTTTTTTTTTCACTTTTTTTTTTCCTCCTGTTATGCTTTAATATTGTGGCGGTAAATGTATGTATCCTTAAGAGGGTTTGCAAAAGCACATCTTGGCCAATGTGACCAAGATGTTTTTCCTTTTCTGTTTAAAAAAAAAAACACACACACACAAACTCTTGGACCTTTTTTTTTTATGTCCTTTGATAAACTCTTTCAGATTAGATGTATGGCCATAAAAAATCCTACACGAATCAAAAATGAAAAGCAATGGGGGAGGGAAAGAAACTATATAAAGGAAAAACATTCTGAAAAATGGAAAAAAAACTAGTCTTCCATTGACATGTTTTGTAATATTTTGAAAACTCCATGTCAAATGTGCCACGCTGATAATTTTTTTTCTTTTGGTATGGCTGTTAATAAGCTCCTTTTTTTTCTATATAATTTTTCAAGCAGGTGCTGTTGAGTTCAGGTTAAACACCGGATGTTTTCCTTATTTTATATGTTCAAGTTCAGAGTGTTCGGTGAAAAAGGATCATTTGAGTTCGTTTGGAACATTCAGGCCCAGACAAGGCAAGATTTTGGGTTTATTTTTTTAAGTGTAAAATGCAAAAGCAATACTTTTTGTTCTTTAAGCTAAAACTCATTCAGAAACTTACGGGAAGTGGACTGAGGTCTCGCCACAGTCATTTCACCAAAGCACGTCGAGAGTCCATAATTTAAATGTGATCCATCGGTGAGAAGTGAGAGGGTACTCTGGAAATGGCTGTTAGTTTCACACGAGCTGTTCTGCTGATAATGGGACACTGTACTAGTTGGGAAATCTATTTTACAGATGCATCAATATGGGTTTTATGTCTTATAGTAAGACTTACTTGAATTTGCTGATTCTTCTCCATTTGGAAAACTTGGCTTATAATTGAAGAGCATTAAGCTGAAGATCAAGGCAATCGTTTTTTTTTTGAATACCTATACAGTTCAGTATTCTGCCTTTTCCTCCAGCTGAGCGTACCAGTTTTATGTCCCTACTTTTGATAGGGTTGGATTCTCAGACGCACACGTTTTGACCACGCTCTTTCTTGTAAAAGAGTTTTTCTGGTCATGACCATTTCCGTTTTTTCTTGTGGACTGGCAGTATTTTGAAGCTGCCTTTTACTGGGGAACGGGGACAAATAATATCAAGAGTCTCTTTTGTGTTTGTCATTGAAGTAAGGAAGCGTTCATGCTATTTATCCAGATGGACTATGAACCTCCATGTTGAATGTAGCCTTGAGGCAGAGCATTTACAATCCAGCAACATCAATCCAATGTTTTTATCCCCCAAGCCATTAATTACAGCAGCTGTGGGGTGTGTCCATGTTGCGTACATTGGAAACGGTCCTCAAGCCTGCTGACTGACTTTGAGAGTTATCAACATTGTCTCACCCCAGGGCCCATTGTATTCAATGGAACACATTTGGAATTAACTCCTTTATTACAAAATAATTTTGATTTAAAATAAGCACTTTACTGTACCATGTGAATGATTGCAGTTCACTCAAGGCAACATTTGACAGTTGCTGCAGATTTTTGTATTGTTTTTCTAAAAAAAAAAAAATGCAATAAAATGCTTAAGCTATCTTGACTGCCTTTTTTCATAATTTGCGTGGGGATGATGTGTCGTCATATACAGGTGCTCGTCATACAAGAATATCATGAAAAAGTTAATTTATTTCTGTAATTCAACTGAATCTGAAACTAATATGATATAGACCCATTACATGCAAAGTGACATATGCCAAGCCTTTATTATTAGACAATAATTTTATGAGATTTTTAATTTGGGGTTTTTACAAGCTGAGCCATAATCAAAATTATAAGGCTATACATATCTCATGTTGCATGTAATGAGTATCATATTTTCACAAGTTGAACAGAAGTGAATGCACTTTTTCATATTCTAATTATATGACTAGCACCTGTATAGCCAGTTAGATTGACCAAATGAATCCATGGTATTCTGCACACACAAAATAAATCAGTTCAATGTTTCACCATCTCAGCGGAACCACGTGTTCATGTACTTTCCTAAACAACAGTAAAGGCCTGATTATAAGGAAATACTCGTACGTTATCTATTGGTGAGGAAATTATGAATAACCTGTTCATATTTAACTAATTTATGTGCAACATATCTATTGAAAGTGTGAGAGTTTTACGCTCCACTTATCCCTTAGTTTTCACATACACAATTGCAGTAGTCTAATAAACTGCACACGCATACCCCGGGTTTTGTTTGTGTTATAATAGTAAAATTGCCACTAACTACAGCCTGTAGAGCAGGGGTAGGCAAGTTTTCCCAGATGTGGGCTGATTTTTGTCATAGTTAAAAGATGGAGGACCTAACAAGGTGATCTTGTGGCCCTCTAAAAGGACGTTTTCAAAGAAATGTATATTTTATGTATTTTAACAGTATTTAAATCTGTGTGTGCAATCATATTTCACAAAATGCTCTCCGGATTTGGCCCACAGGCCGGATGTTGTCTACCTCTGCTGTAGAGCATCGCAATGCCATTGCCATGATTTACATGGTGTCTTGACATGAAACTAACCCTTTTATAGAGCCCACATGGTGTCTGTGACATGTTTGTAATGCAGTGATGATGGAGTCTATGTCATACAGTACCATGTTTCCTCAATCTGCCATCCATGCAACACGAAATTATATTACACACACATAATAAAATATATATATTCATATATAGTGAATTTAAACGCCTGTCACAACACGAGGCTTCAGTGTAAAAATGACCACCAAATGATATCACTTCCCGATATCTATTTCTCCTAATTTCCCCCATCCCTTCCCAACACCATAAATACATGATCATTGAAGTATTTTTTCCTGCTTGCACATTCTGGTTTTACATTAACCCTCAGCCTGTTATCTTTTGGCCATGGCCGAGTCCGTTTCACATGATGCCGTCTATAAACCCTTATCAGTGGCCCTCCCCGATATCTGTACCCAAGGCACCCGCGTCCTTGGCTGTTGGTAAATACCAGCTCGGTTTGCCTCAGGTCGCTCACACGCCGCTTAAATGTGACGGCGGGTTTCATCTTACGTTTGTGAACACACAGTGAAACTCAATGCAGATGCATGGGGAAAATAGGCACAGTCTAAGCAGGGACTGATGCAACCTGCTGCAAGAGGCTGCACGCGCCCACAGCATTGTGACGTACTTCTGCTGAATTGGCTGAATATTTGTTTGGCACAGCAAGCCAGGAATCAGCATGTCTGGGGATCATGTAATTGTACAGTTTCATACTGTAAGGAGGTGTTACCTCAATGTGTGATGTCTAACATGACATACAAATCAACTACAGTGCAATGAATATTACATCCACCAAAAAAGCACATTGGTTTACACATTTTTTTTTTTACAAAAACAGACCAAAAAAAACAAACAAACTTAAGAATATCCAAAAGTTTAGTTTTAGTCATAATTTCCTTGATTTAGTTAATTTCCTGACAAGAACCAGGAAATATGCCCATATTAGTCCAGTGCTCCGGTCTCTGCACTGGCTTCCTGTCACTCAGAGAATAGAATTTAAAACAGCTCTGCTCGTGTACAAGTCTTTTCATGGTATAGTACCAAAGTACATCTCTGACATGTTAGAGCCGTATGAACCATCTCGGGCCCTGAGAACTTCAGGGAGGGGTCTTCTGGTGGTTCCCAGAGTCAGGACTAAACACGGTGAGGCTGCGTTTCAGTTTCATGCAGCTAAAATCTGGAACAGTCTTCATGAGGACGTGAGACAGGCCTCAACTCTGACAATGTTCAAATCCAGGCTGAAAACAGCTCTTTTTACCCGAGCATATGAAAACTGAAAGTATTTTATCTGCACTCTTGCCTTTTACTGTAATTGATTAATTTTTATGTTGGATGTTTTAATGATTGAATTGATCTGTTTTCTTGTAATTTTATGCAACTGTGAAGCACTTTGAATTGCCTTGTGTATGAATTGTGCTCTACAAATAAACTTGCCTTGCCTTGCCTGGTTTTGGTCCAAATGTTTTAGGTTTTAAGTCGTGTTTTTAAACAATCGCCAGAAGAATTTTTTTTCTTCTTATCATGGTTGAATTTTAAAGGCATGAACTCTAGAAATGGTCTAGTAAATTATCTCAGTAATATTGTCTGGGTAATTCAAGACAGACTCATATTTTGCAACTCTAATATACAATTACTTATATCCCTTAAGATTAACATTGATGGTGACTCTACTCCTAAAGAAGTCTAGCGCACACTCGCAAACACACCCTTGTTTGAATGTTAAAGTGCATATAACAATTTATTATATTATTCTAAATTATTCCCTAGTTTGATGAAATAATGCCATTTGTAATTATCAACTTACACCTGTGGAGTTTTATTTATGTTCTTCTGAACGAACACACACACACACTTTTATTTTGCAAAACATTTTAAAAGATTGGATGAATTGGGTCTAATCCAACATGTCATCATAAATGCACACAGAAAATGGACCCTGCCATGTATTGCTTCCTAGGCCCATATCGGTTTCCTTATCTGTTCTCAGCATTGATCTCATTCACACACACTTCATGTACAGAATACATTTCAATATTCATGGTTTCAGGTGACATCACGATATTCAAAAGTCCTCAAATTGAAGTAGAGGGCAGAAGAATGACTGTTATATCACCCTTTCAGATATTTCCTATGAAGCTACGGTGATCAATATGCCACAGGGATACTGCCTCTGCCCCCCAACTGAGAGTATGGCCTCATCCCTTTCAAGAGGCTGAAAACAAAGTACTTGTGTCAATATTATGTGTAGTGTTAGCTTGCAAACCCCAGTAAGCCCCATTTTTGCATTGATGTTTATATATGTAAACACTACCGGGCTATATTCAACAACCATATACCATTACACTGTCTATAACATAAATACAAAGTCAAGCATTTCCACTTATGGCTGGGACAGGCTGCCGACTAACTATATGAAACTAGCAAACCTCCATACTGTCCGTTCATAAATAGTGCTCTACATAAACGTTAGGCTAAAACAACATCGTGTGCTCTATGGGCAGATTAAAGAAGTCTCTAATCGGCAAATCTTTGTCGCTTATGCGTGTCTATTTTCAGAGCACTTCGTTTCCTGTATAAATATCACACAAAGTCATCACAATGAAACTATACTTATATTTGGTATAATTCTAAAGTCCTCCAAAGAAAAGGGCAAATAATTAGTGAAGCAAAATTGACATGAGAGAGCTAATTACTGACACATCAATACTTTCCACTTGTAGTCCACCTGGCTGTCATTTTTTTGGGGGGAAATATCTAGTACTTCTACGTCATACTTTTACAGCGTGAAGTATATCTAAATAAATACGCCACATAGACAGAGCCACATTCCTTTTTGGCAATTTATAAATGTTATGTCTTCAGTGAATACTGAATGCAAGACCGTGTTTGTACATACAAGAAAAGTATTGCATAACGTCATTTAGAAACGTCATGAGCGTGGGGAACGCAGTGACGCAACATCCCTGCCTCAGTGTAGAGTGTGCCTCAGAGACTGTCACCTTATGTGTCTGTCGCCCTCTGGTGGAAGAGCAGGAGAAATCCAAACAGCTCATCTCTGAATCTGATGGTGTTTGGTTGCTAAAACTTTAAAAACTTACAAGAATCGAGTATGCCAACTACTGTACCTCTAGAAATATGTAAAATGGTGAATACAACATTTCAGGATTCTCATCAGCTCTGGATGGCATGAGACTAGTCAGAAAATATGGTAAAAGAAAACATCCAACTTCACCATTTAAGACTTGTCAAAAAGGTTATTGATAAATGTTATAAATGTTGGATGGAGTGGCATTTGATTTTTGATAGTACATCATATAACATGCTGTACTTTCACCAACTAAACTCAGACAAAACTGAGATAATTGTTTTTGGCCCACAGACACAAAGACAAGGTGTTTTCAGTCACCTTGAGTCTCTCTCTCTCTAAAATACAAAAAAATAAAAATCAGGTTAGAAATCTAGGAGTAATCATGGACTCAGACCTGAACTTAAACAGCCATATTAAAAGCAATAACATCATCAGCTTTTTACCATCTGAAAAACATTAAGATCAGAGGAATATTGTCAAAACCAGACTTGGAGAGACTCATCCATGCATTTGTCTCCAGCAGGTTAGACTACTGTAACGGCCTGCTCACTGGCCTTTCTAAACGAGCTGTTAGACAGCTGCAGAACATCCAGAACGCTGCTGCTCGAGTCCTGACAAGAACCAGGAAATACGACCATATTAGTCCAGTGCTCCGGTCTCTGCACTGGCTTCCTGTCACTCAGAGAATAGAATTTAAAACAGCTCTGCTTGTGTACAAGTCTTTTCATGGTTTAGCACCAAAGTACATCTCTGACATGTCAGAGCCGTATGAACCATCTCGGGCCCTGAGAACTTCAGGGAGGGGTCTCCTGGTGGTTCCCAGAGTCAATAATAAACACGGTGAAGCTGTGTTTCAGTTCCATGCAGCTAAAATCTGGAACAGTCTTCATGAGGATGTGAGACAGGCCTCAACTCTGACAATGTTCAAATCCAGGCTGAAAACAGCTCTTTTTACCCGAGCAGATGAAAACTGAAAGTATTTTATCTGCACTGTTGCCTATTACAGTAATTGATAGATTTTTATGTTGATGTTTTAATGATTGATTGCATCTGTTTTCTTGTAATTTTATGCAACTGTGAAGCACTTTGAATTGCCTTGTGTATGAATTGTGCTCTACAAATAAACTTGCCTTGCCTTACTTCTACACCCCAACGCGCGCTCTGAGGTCTGAGGGCCAGCTCCTGCTCGTGGTTCCTAAGACGAGACGTAAAACTCGAGGGGACAGAGCGTTCTCCGTCGTCGGCCCTAAGCTGTGGAACGCTCTGCCCCTCCACGTCCGAACAGCCACAACATTGGAGTGTTTTAAATCTCATCTTAAAACCCACTTTTATTCTCTGGCTTTTAACACCGCGTGAGTTGTGTGGTCCCTGTGTCTTTTTAATTTTTAGTGTTTTACGATTTTTATTGATTTTATAAATTGATTATTTATTTATTTTATTTTTTTATTCTATTTTTTGTGTACTTTTTTGTGCAGCACTTTGGAACTGTTCTGATGTTTAAATGTGCTATAGAAATAAAGTGGATTGGATTGATTGGATACTTGGGTAAAATTCAGTGACAGTAAATCAAACACTGGTTCGGTGTTGGAGTCAAGTCAGACCATTGCATAAAGATGAACTGCACACAGCATCATGGGACCACATTCAAGTCATGAGGTTCATACAGAGATGTGTGCGCTCCAGGGAAACATCAATCTGGAAGTTATTTGAAGGAATAGTGTACTGTATACTGACAATTCCTTATATAGCCAATATGGTTGACATACACAAAGGATGACCCACCTAACGAAGCAAATGCCACCACGACTGACCAAAAGGTGAAAATATGTAGTAACAAAAACAAGTGATTCTTAGCCATTAGGGTCTTCATTACTCAGTTTACCCGAGTAATGAGAAAGGTTATCATTATAGGAAATAGGACAACAAGTCAGTCACACAGAGATCTATGGAAGGATTTGCAAGGCTCCAACAACGCTTATGAAAAACCAAAACTTTCACAGGATATAATAATGCTACATTTCTACAGCTGCCGCAATATCCACGAATCAAAAGTCTTCAAAAACAAAAGGCACAATACGTGACTGAAATGCATGCATTTCTATAATGACAAATACGATTCTAACAATTGCACTATTGCAGAAATAGACAAAAGGAAATTGTTAGCTACAATAATGGAAGATACATCAGGTACTGAAAGCAAACCTGCAATTTTCAATGGTCTCACGCTGTTCACATACAGACATCACATACGCTTCCTATTCTTCTTCATTGGCTGCTTAACGGCGGATGCGGACTATCGTAGCGCACTACCGCCACCCTCCAAATAGATTGCGTCTGATCATCAATACGGCGCTCACATCCTTAAAAACAGAGGAAAAAAACAGTGTAAGACTTGCAATGTGTCACGGCTTATTTTCTGTTTCAAGTGTCCACCAATTGTTCTGCTGATGGAAAGCAGGCTGGAAACACATCCTATACCTGATTATTGAGGTCACTCTACACACATGCAAACAATTAGTGAGACGAGCTAATCACTGCAGGTGTGTGAGGGGAGACCACAAAAGCCCCTGCAGCACCTGTGGCCCCCTTCTTGGAAAGGCCTGGGGGCGCAGGTAGGTAGGTATGATGAGCAGTACACAGGAACAATGCTTACCTCTTGCAAATATGTTATCCGTTATGTAATGTTTATCTTCTGTTTGTCTTTGCCTCAGGGTTGCTGTTTTCTCATCAAGAAGGAGAAAAAACAAAATTGTGAGCGCTGTAAAACAAATGGAATCTAATCACTGGTTGTAAGTCCAATGGAAGTCAAAATACTGTATAACATAAATTTGAAGTTTATAAAGCAAAAGAAAAACTGTTATGTATGTACTGTATGTTTCAAAATTGCATTTTAAGTGGTACCTTTTTTAAAGTTTATTTGCTATTTACTGTAAATTGACCAGTTTGTGCAGTTCAAGTGTTGAGTAAAATGTGCAGGTTGTCACGCAAACTTGGAAACTTGAATCCATTTTAAGTGACGTTTGACTCTCGTTTTTAATTTTGTGTTGTGCCCAATTGGCTAAATGTATTTCTTGCAAACTGACTTGGGATTTTGAACCGCTGCAGCATTTGGTAGAGTCGATTATTGTAGACTTGCCAAACATTTTTGCACTGTTGTAGGACACAAGCAACATTTATACAGAAGATTTTTGAGATTATTTTTCTATAAACCTATAATAAACTGCAGTTTGAGAGTTGGCATGACTCCACTGCAGCATAAAGTAGTAGTTCACATCTGAACACCCCATTGCCTTTCTGAATTACCATGCAACAAGTACAAAAAACAACTTTATCTTCCAGATACTCACTCTTTTTTTTTTTTTTTTTTTATTTTCCAGATACTCACTCCCCGCAGCTTTCTCATTCTGTCTTTACGTCACGACCGCCGCTCTTACGGTGCTGCTGAAAATCTCGCGATATTTCCATAACCGAGCAATCCAACATGGCGCCATAGGTTCGTTGTTATTGTTTCGTCGCCCACAGTCTTTTTGCTGTGAAAACCAAATTATTCCGTGTTACAAACGTCAACGGGCATGAGAGGAACGTTTCGAAATTATGTTAAGGTCTACTGGCTTCTTCCGAGGGATTGACTGCCCGTTTTATGCCGACTACGGCGACGGCAAAAGCAGCAAGAATGGGTGTAACAGACCGTACTGTCACTTCAGGCACAGCCAGCACCGACGTTTGTCCTATGGAGCCGCAGAAATCAAAAAGCAGAAAGGTGCACTGGCTTTGAGGCTTTCTATTGATTAACCACAAGTGCTTAGTTGCCAACAATACATGAGTTTAAGAAAGACTGTTTGTGGCTCACAAGGTGTTCTGAGCGTATGCACGTATGTCTCCATCAGATGAGATTGAATTGTTTTGTCGATCAATCTTACGTCTCAAAATCTACTATAATATGTTAACGCTCATTAGTAACTCAAGGAACAATTCACAGACATTTGTTCTAATTGTATTACTTGCAATTGGCTTGGGGAATATGCATTAGTTATCAGACCATGAACATTATTATTCCATCCTAGTGCTCATTGTTAAGTGTTGAAGAACATCGAATTTTATAGTCTTACCTTTCCTGATGCATTTTCACATAAAGTTTGTATGGTGAGCATGGAACACTGATTTTTTTTTTTTTGCTTTGCAGAACAAGGTTATGACCCCTTCAATCCAGAGGTTGTGCACCAATCAGAGCCACAGAATGAGGAGCCAGTTCCTTCAGGCGACATCAGCGGGGCCTTGGCCTTGGTCAACCGCGCTATTGAGGAAGTGCGCTGCCAGATGGAGAAAGAGAAGAGGAAATTGTCTCGAATCGGAGACGAACCATACGATCCCAGTGAGAATGCCTCACTGGAGAGCACGAAAGTCAAGGCGTCTGCTTCACACCTGACCTATGACCCTGGTAGTTACCAAATGACTTCAGGGGAGTATAACCCCAGTCCAGGCTGCAGCAAGTACACGTTGGACACAAATGCACAAGAAAACAGTGCAAACTCTATGGAGTATGTTCCCACTTTACCAAAAAAGCCTCCACTTAGGACTCAACAGCTCCCGTCGTCCCCTCCCAGTTCAAAGTATATCAACAGCACAAGTAAATATACTCTGGACAATACCAAGCCATCTACGGACATGGAGTATGACCCCCTATCAAATTACTCCGCGAGTATTGCAGGGAAGAACAAGAAAGAAGAGTCTCCATGTAAAACACATGGGAACTCATCGTACAAAAAAACAACCTCCCATGAGGAGTATGTTGTTTCTGTTAAAAAGCCACCGCCAGCACCTATAGACACAACAAAATACACTTTGTCAGAATCTGATGGGGAAAGTTCTGGGACAGAGTATAAACCCACTTCAATCAGCAACCTGCAGCTAAGACAGGACAACAGCAGGACAAACACAGACACTAATGGGAAGGTGAAAAAAGCAATAACAGAATGTACCGAGAATGCATCAACACAACGGACTAAAGAAGAGGTGAATGACTTGATAAAGCAGGACCAAGTCAAACATAGGAGCACTCCCGAGAAAAAGAAACTGGACCATGGCAACGCTGAGAAAAAAACTGTCAAAGAATCGAGCAAATCAAAATCAACAACTAGTAGTAAGTGTAGCAGCAGCAGCATCATCATCAAGGATAAGGTGTTGAAAAGCTTAAATCATGATAGTTCAAAGAAGGAAAACAAAAGTCATGGGAAGAAAGAAGAGAGAAGTAAAGATAAGATAAAAATTAACAAGGAAGTGGAGAAGGAGGAGAGAAAGAGCGAAGGGAAGGTCAAATCAGGTGAAAAAGTCAAAACCAGCTCAAGCAATAAGCGTGAGAGAGAGGCAGGAAGCGTTGTGAGTCCAAGCAAAAAAGCCAAGCTCGTAGACAAAGAAAAGAGCAGACATCACCAAAACGGGAAACTCGAGAGTAGTAAGAGCCCTAAAGAAACACGGAAGGAGAGCAAATCCAGTTCCATTCGGAGTAGCACTAACAGTAAAAAGACCAGTAGTAAAGACAAACTGAAACACAGCAGTAGCCCTCGGAGTTTGAAGAAAGCCGAGGAGAAAGAGCGGAGTCTTAGCTTAAGTCATGCTGACCTGTTTGGGGACGAGAGCCCAGAGGAGGCCGAGCCCATAGGGGTGGATGAGGATGATGATGAGCAGGAGGAAATGCTGATTAGAAAATGTGCAGATGCAGTAAAAAGGCGTTTAAACAAGAGGAAAGCATTGGAGCTGACCCCGTCCAGCTCAGAAGATGAGTCCGACTGCATGATTGTGAGCAGTAAGGCAGCTAAAGAGGAGGTGGAGAGCATGGGCATTGACCTGTCGGCGCTACAAGACGATATTGACTTCGAATCGGACCCACTGGAGGAGTGTCTGAGGATATTTAACGAGTCCAACGACGTGAAGAAGGAAGACAAGGGAAGGCAAGCTAAACAGGTGATGTGGTCGTTGTGTGACGTACGACATAAAACCTCATGGCTATACTTAATAACACAGTAACAGGTCAGACACATCCAATTTTTGTCCTTTGATAATTTTAAGGCCGATGTGAGTGTGTGCTTTGGTCTATTGTAAATTAATCTGGCTGTCGTAAGAAGTTGCTTCATTATTTGAACATCTTGCTCTTTTTTTGTGATGCCCCCGTTTGATTGTTGGTGTTTCTGTGCTCACAACCTGTGTCTGAATTGTCTGTAATGCCAGACATATTCTAATTTCAGTAAGACTATTTTCCCTAAATTGTTAATGTTTTTGTTACACTATTTCAGGCTTCTAGAGATTCAGACGAGGAGAGGGACACTGAGAGCACTTTAACCACTCTCTTTCCTGGTCAAAAGAAGAGGGTCTCCCACTTCGTTGCCAAAGGAAATGTAAGTTTACCACCAAGAGGAGTTCAAATACAAGAAAGTAGAAAGCATGTTGTGAAATGTACAGGAGAGAGAAGCCGGTTTAAATGTTTGTGTAAAATCGTGAAGATTGTGTCGAAAAGTGGAAACCAGTTACTTCTTATTTGTACAATCGAACCCCAAAATAACTATGCATGTTAGTACTTGGGGCAGCCCAGATATTGCTCTGAAGTGAATTCAAGCCGATTTAGAAATTTTGAAATTGAACACAAAATATAGTAATAAAAGAAGCGACCCCGATAGTTAAAATTCTTTTTCCAGGTGGACACGCCCCCTAAAGCGGTGGTGCGTCCGTACAAGCGGCCCACAGCTCAGGAAGTGTGTTATCAGCGCATGCAGTTGGCGCAGCAGCAGGCCACGCAGCTGTCTGCGGCTGTCAAAGCCGCCTCGCACAGTACCAGCTCTGCCGGAGAGAAGAAGAGGATAGCCCACCGTCCCAGCCCTCAGCTTACATCCACGAAAATAGGTACAACTAAATTAATAACAGGCACCAGTGTGTTACCAAAAATATACATACTACTGGCACTGAAAATAAAAGTATTTTTACCAAATAGTTTTATTTATTTATACATTAGTGGAATGCCCCTTGAGATTGTCGAGGGGGTCCATAGAATACAATGAACAGAACACAGAATAGGCAGTTTCCTGAGTGGGCCCCAAGAAAGTCCTAGTAGAAATAAATGATATAAACATGTAGGTTTTTACTGAAAAGAAATGGTCTTTTATTCAATTTGTGAACATTATTGTTCTATTTTATGGCTCTAGGTTCTAATTTCAGGTTGTGG
The DNA here is from genome assembly GCA_021464625.1 of Proterorhinus semilunaris. Classification (NCBI taxonomy): domain Eukaryota; kingdom Metazoa; phylum Chordata; class Actinopteri; order Gobiiformes; family Gobiidae; genus Proterorhinus; species Proterorhinus semilunaris. The sequence continues at coordinate 28,583,165 of CM038351.1, forward strand.
TATCATTAACCAATAGGGGTGTAATGGTTCAGCGATCTCACGGCTCGGTTCATGGTGCAAGTACAATAGAGAAAACAAATGATACGTTTTGAAATAAAATGTTCATCATTAGGCAGTATTTATAATCTCAGAATAAAATTGGCAATGCTTTCTCATTTTTCTAAACAGCTTTATAATAAAATGTGGCTCTGGGCTCACAATGCAATTTAACAAAATAGAAAACAAAACTGTTCTTAAATATTAAGAAATATAGACGGTGCGATACCGATAACAAAGCACTCAGCCATAAGTTAAAATATCATCTTTGAGTCTCACTTGTAATACTGCATATTTGTGCTTTGAATAGGTGCAGTGAATGCTAAACCAAACAAAAGCAGAGTGTTGTCTCCCAGTCAGGCCCAGCCCTCTGTCAAATCTCAAACCACCGCAGGAATCATGCCCAAGACCCTGTCCACGGTCACTCAGAGGAGAGTGGCACACACACCCACACTCAAGGTGGGTCTGGAGCTTGCTCTAAGTGTTTCTCAAACCTTGTTATCTGCAATTTAAGACCATATTTATTTGAATTGGAAATTATTTAACAAATTCATTATGAATGCATTTAAGTTGTGGGTTTAGACATGGTTTACGCTAGGCTGGCTAACGCCAGACTGCTGTGTGCGCTCGACTCATTTCGAACTTCACAGCAGCCTGGGGACCATGGCAGAAATCTTTGCATGGATTTGGGGACCAATCACAGAACGAGGAGGGACAGCAAGACGATGACACGCTTTTCTACATACGGACAACATGACAGCAGCAGATGCGACGCCATCTTTCGATCAAGCTTTAGACCGTGTTCTAAACTCTTTAGTTCGAAGGTTTACAGCGGGTACGTCATACGCCAACTGATAAAATGATACGATTGGCTATGGCTACGTGCAGACGCATTTGATAGACATTCGTAGCGCCCAATAAACGGCTATGGACAATCGTAAACCACACCTCTCCTATGAGAAAATGAATTGGTGGTCCCCAGACTAAATATCACTTGTGATAAATTTGAGTCTAAATTTAGATTCAATTTAGTTCTAATTTGATCTTGTGAAAGGTAAAATATTTTGAGAGGTGGTACTGCACTAAAATAACATCTTATAACTTCTTATAAATTATTACATGCTCCTTGCTCTAACTGATGCTACCACCTAATACTTGTACTTTTACTACTACCACCACCTTACACCACAACTACCACTAACTACAATCACTATTACTATCTACTACTTCCTCTATTGTACTTGTTCCCACTACTACTCCTAAATGTAATCCTGAAATCTGGACCCGTTGCTGTTTTTTCAGAGCACGTCTATGAAGCGTCCTGTCATCCCCACCGAGTTCGGAGCCAAGGTGCCCACAAACGTCCGGCAGCGCTACCTCAACACTTTCATTGACGAATGTGTCAAGTTCTGTGCATCTGAGGAAGCTGCTTTTCAGATGGTACAGAAACGGTTCAGAACAAGAAGTTGAATATACAATACATGACATTTTTGTGAGGCTCATAAAACCATGTGCATTGCAGGGTCTTGATGAAGAGAAGGTGGTGTACGAGCGCAGCAGCAGTAAAAATATCTACCTCAACGTCGCTGTTAATACCCTGAAGAAGCTCAGAAGTAAAAGCAACCCATCGACATCTGTCAACAGCAGTAAGTCAATTCAGTCCTGCTTAACGCCCATTTTTACCCACTATCAATTCTACTGGACTACCACAGGGCTTGTAGGATGCGTTCTTACTTGTTTCAAGAAGCCAGCTACAGCAGATGTGGACATGTATACGTGCCATACCTAAGTTAAAAGCTCAAAACATCAAAAATGTAGCCTCTGAACCAGTGACGGACTGGCCATTGGGCAATGTGGGCAAATGCCACTGCGGCCGCCTGGTCTCATCACTTGTTGTGGCCTCATCACAAACAAATAAATAGGCTAAATAAAGCGAGGAAGCGGCCGCCTATTGGCGCATTTAGAACAGTCCATTGCTTTATACGTGTCAGTTCTACGTTTTCGCTTTGCTGCTGCAAATGCTCCGTGTATTTGCGCTGTATTGACTGACTTTTGGCATTTCTTTCCAAACTTTCGATACGTCGCTAATGTCATAACACACGGGGTTCATCGCTGCTGCACCCACGGTCTGTCTGAGCCCGGGTCCGAGGCTGTCTGTCTCCCCGCGCCGCTATGCTCAGAGCCCGGGTCCGAGGCTGTCTGTCTCCCCGCGCCGCTGTGCTCTGAGCCCGGGTCCGAGGCCGTCTCTCCCCCCGCGCCGCTGTGCTCTGAGCCCGGGTCCGAGGCTGACTGTCCCCGGGGCTCAGTGCGGAGGCTGCGGGTGCCTGTCCGCGCCCTGTGCGCACTGCGAGCGGGTCTAACCTCTGCCCGTCCCCGCTGAGTGGCTACAAGAACTTTGTGATACCTTTCAGTATGAAAAGCGCTTTATAAATGAAGTTTGATAGATTGACGAGCAGATCGGCTGATCTCTGGCAGCTCTGGCTGCAGCCACAGCGACACACGGACAGGGGGAAGGAGAATGTAGCGCCGAATGAAGCAGAAATTGATGACAATCTGTAGGGTTTGGGCTGAGTTTAGGTGCTTGTTTAGGTGTTACAAAACAGCATCAATCAAGTGATGAACTGGTTTAGTAGAAACATGCTATAGAGACAAGTAGGCTTGCTTTTTATTTACATAACCTGATTCATCTGAGTTAATAGTAAATGCAGTCAAATGGAGGGCTGTCCCATTTCTTAGGGCGGTCTTTTCAACCCTCGCCCTTAGCCCTTGGTTTCAGGGTGTAGGGAAAGGGCAAGGGCTAGGGGTAGAAAAGAGAATTGAGATTGGGCCAAAAAGGCTAAATAAATAAATAAATCGGAGATGGGGCCGCCTTTTGGCGGATTGGCCGCCCGCAGATGACTTAAGACAAATGTGGCCTCTCTGCTAAAATTGCCAGGGCCTCTTTTTGGTGCCAGTCCGCCACTGCTCTGAACCATAGCTACAGGAGGCTGTCGTCAATCAATCAATCAATCTTTATTTATAGAGCGCTTTTCATACATTTCATGCAACACAAAGTGCTTTACAGATTTAAAAACATTCTCTCACACCCACCTCCTCCCACAAATACAAACACATTGTCGTATTCACACTCTCCCCACTGGGTACAGATAAACCAGGTAAGGAAACACCATCCAAGGAGCCGTCTGCATCGGGCACCAACACAGGGCGCCCGGAGGAGGCGCGGTAGAAACACCACACCTTCATCCAGACACCCACAGGACAGCACCCCAGCAGCCACAGCAAATCCCTGCTCCCGAGGCAGAGGGCTCCTCCAGGAAACTGGGAGAGCATAAAATTTGTTAAAATAAATATAAGGTCAAATCGAATAATAGGATCACTAAAATAAGACCGAGAGGTAAAATGCATAAATACAAAATAAATATGAATAACAATTAAACATCAATGAACTTAATTATAAGATGCTGAGATAAATAAATAGGCCTAGCAAGAATAAATATCAGTTAAAATCTAAACTAAAAAGGTGGGTCTTGAGCCTGCTCTTAAATACATGAACGTTCTCCGGCAGGTCGTTCCAGAGGCGAGGGCCGTAATATTGGAACAATGCCTCTCTGTGAGTCTTTTTGTTGACTTTAGGAATAACTAGGAGACCCCTGCCGGAGGAGTGAAGGGGCCGTGAAGGTTCATAAGGCAAAAGCAGTTCTGAAAGATAAGGACCAAGACCATTAAGACATTTAAAAACCATTAAAAGAACTTTAAAATCGATCCTGAAACACACGGGGAGCCAATGCAGCGACTCTAAAACCGGTGTAATGTGGTCCCGCCTCCTGGTCTTCGTCAGGACACGAGCTGCTGAATTTTGTAAAAGTTGTAAACCTGAGATACTCTTTTTGGAAAGACCAGAAAGCAGGGCATTACAGTAGTCAATACGACTGGTGATAAAAGCATGCATTAGCGTCTCCGTGTTGGTCGATATTCTTTTTAAAGTGTGGAATTAAAGTCAGCTCAGAGTAAAAAAATCACGCCCAGGTTCTTCACCTGTGAGGAAGGATTAAAAGACAATGACTGTAGTTTGGGTAAAAGTTTCTCTCTCTGGGCCTGAGGACCGATGACTAAAACTTCAGTTTTGTCCTGGTTAAGCTGGAGAAAGTTTTCTGCCATCCAGGATTTGATATCTAAAATGCAGTTAAAAAGTGCATCCAGTGACTTGGTGTCATCAGGAGACATGGAGATGTACAACAGTGTATCATCAGCATAACTATGAAAGTTGACTCCATGTCTCCTGATGACATCACCAAGAGGGAGCATATACAGGTTAAAAAGCACTGTGCCTAAAATCGAACCCTGGGGCACACCACATGTAATGTTATGGACCTTAGAGGAGCAGGTATCCACACTCACCATGAATGTCCTGTCTGTGAGGGAGGATGTAAACCATTTGTGGACAGCACCAGAGAGGCCGATGTGTTTTAAACGAGTTAAAAGAATAGTATGGTCGACTGTATCAAAGGCAGCGCTCAGATCCAGTAGAACCAACACTGACCTTCTGTGAGTCATAATTTGTTCTAAGATCATTTAAGATCTTTAAAACGGCCGTCTCGGTGCTGTGGTTTACCCTAAAGCCAGACTGGAATTTTTCAAGGATATTATGTACAGTAATAAAATTACTAAGTTGGATAAAAACAAGTTTTTCAAAAATGTTGCTTAGAAATGGTAAGTTGGATACCGGTCTAAAATTGTTAAAATCATTCATATCAAAATTGCTCTTCTTCAGCAGAGGCCTCACCACTGCCCCTTTTAAATGCAGCAGGGAAGACCCCCGTCTGAAGAGAGCAATTCATCATGTGTAAAAGCTCATCTCTAAAAGATCCATAGAATGACTTAAAAAACGGGGTTGGAACCGGGTCTAAAAGACCAAGCATCTCAGCATTAACCTGGACAAAACTGTGCAGTGTTTCCTCTGGAACAAGTAGACAACCAGATGTATTTAAAACCGTGTTACTTTGGGTAGATAAAATATTACATCTGATAGTGTCTATCTTTCCCCTGAAGTGGTCTGCAAACGCCTCGCAAAGGGAATCTGAGGGAGTTTCACGGAAAGCTTTGGGATTATGATGAAGAAGGTTGTCAATGGTTGAAAAAAATACTTTTGTATTATTTTTATTGTCCGATATAATTTTGGTAAAGTATGAATTTCTTGAGATTCTAACTGCTTTATTGTATGTTTTCAACTGTTTGGCGTAAATTTGATAATTGATTGTAATTGTATTTTTCCTCCATTTTCTTTCTAGCGCCCTGCAATATCTTTTTTGTTTTTTGAGTTCATCATTTCTCCATGGAGGCGTGGGTTTATCTTGTATATGTTTTAGTTTTAGAGACGCAACCAGGTCAAGGGCGGATTGAAGCCTACTGTTAAAATCATCAACAATAAAATCACAGGGTGCAGGTAAAACCAAGAGAGGGTGTTTGTCTAAAACATCAATAAAGCTTGCAGCCACTTTAGGGGTTAGATGGCGCTTCCCTACAGTTCTCAAGGAGGTCTCACGCTGGATGGAAGTGGTGGTTTTAAAAAACACAGAGTAGTGGTCAGAGACGGCCAAGTCCACGACAGAGGACACACCAGTGGACAGGCCATACGTGATGACCAGGTCCAGGGTGTGACATACTGAGTAAAAGCCATATAATTAAGAATGTTTAAAAATTAATTTGAAAGAGGATCTAAAATATTATCTACATGCAAATTAAAATCACCGACTAAAATTATTCGCTCATATGAGTTGTGTATAATCGTTAAAAACTCTGAAAACTCATGAATAAAAAGGGAACACTTTTTTGGAGGTCTATCAATTGTGACACAAAACATTTCAGGGCTGCTAAAAACAATTGCACTGTATTCAAAGCTGGTAAAATCATCAAATAAAATCGGCTTGGCAGCTAGGGTTGTTGAATTTACCAGAGCAGTGGTCTGTTTTTTGCCACTCCTCATAGAATAAGTGAAGTTAAAATTAGGTGGTGAGACCTCTTTGAGAACAACTGCAGCATCTGCACCCAGCCAAGTTAAAAATCTGTTAAAATTAGACAATCAAGTTTATGGTCTAAAATCAAGTCGTTCATAATAAAAGTCTTGTTCAGCAGAGAGCGGACATTAAAAAGTGCCATGTTCAAGGTGACTGAAGGATGACTAACTGAATGGTTTTGTGGTAGTGGGACTTTTGGTAATTAAGATTTTTTTTATTTTTTTTATGGATTGTACATATCTAGTCCACTCTCTGCTGATGACAGGAATGGGTGACTTATGTACAGAAAGGTGAAATCCATCCATCCATTTTCTCCCACTTGTCCGTTGCCGGGTCGTGGGGGCAGCTGTTGGAGCTGCCCAAGTCACATGGCACCTGTCCCCTATGGCTCCTCCTGCAGGTGGTGGGTCCACGGGAGGACGGCCTCATGGTTCCAAACGGTTCCAAACGGGCCTGTTGGTCTCTCATAGGGGGAGGTGAAATCCAAGTCCGTTATAATATGAATTACAGTTCAAATCAGATGTGACATGTGTTAATACTAACTTGGAATTGATTGGGGACAAAACAAAAGATGTAAAGCCTATATTTTCAACCCATATTTATTTTTGACATTTCTGCTTCCCTCAGGACCACAAGGCCCAATCGCGAACAAAAGGGCCCAGTCACATGAAGAGGTTCTAGGGGGTCGTCTGGCGGCAACCACCAGCTTCACTGTGAACAGGAAGGGCAAACAGAGCGAGGAGAAACTCAGTGGTAAGATATTAACTCCCTGCTATCAATCAGTTGACAAACACGTTCAGCGCATTGTTCAAGCAGCCATGTCCAGTTTTGACAAAAATCTTCTGCTGGTAGATCACAATGTTTGTGGATTTGAAAATGCTAATTCTTTCTCTCTAGAGCAGAATCTTGCATGTTTATTTCCTATATTTAGTTAGGACTTGATAAATGATAACTTGTACGGTTATTTTCACCTTTTTGCCAGCAATTAAAGAGACTAAACAAACCCTCACAATGGAGGAAAGAATGGCATTAATCCTAATCCAGTATTTTAATCATTACCATGTTTTATTCCTAGTGAAGGTTTTAAAATAGGATTGGGATTAAATACATTTTCTTTTAAACAGTAAATCCAGTCGTTCCGGAAGAATAATCTGCATATTTTCTATACGAGCAAATAATCTGGCAACCATTTTTGACCATTTCCGAGTGGTCTTTGTTCCATTGTACTTTGTGAGTTTGAATTGACCTAATCTGTGTTTTCAAGGAGCAACATTGTACCACAAGCTGAAGACATACTTGATGACAGAGGAGCAGCTGCAGGAGCACGGTTATCCAAGAAAAAGTCCAGAGTCTTCAGGCAAAGCCATCCTATATAACACAGAGAAGAAGGCAGCCCCTATAGACCGTAAATATCTCGACACCATTCTCAAAGTCCCCAGTGCAACAGAGGGAATATGATTGGTCTTGTTTTGTATTTTCAGCATTCAGCAAAGTGTGCTGTCGGTGCGGCGCAGAGTATAAAATCAGTGCCAACGGTAGCTGTGTTCGAAAAGAGGAGTGCGTTTTTCACTGGGGGCGGTTACGTAGACATAAAGGTTAATTCAAGTCAATATATCTCACTTTGTCATGGGTTTTCCTTTGTAGTGGCTAAAGTCTACATGGTATATTATATATTAAATGTGTTCCTATTGTGGTTTTCTGTCAGTGTCTGGAGGCTGGGAGACCAACTACAGCTGCTGCGCTGGGGCTGTAGCTTCACTGGGCTGCCAGACTGCTAAGGTAACAACTGTGCTTTACAATGATACAGTTTGTAATTTATTTGTATGGACTAATGTGTGTTCAAAGGCATTTGTTTGATTATATTATATACCTTTTTTCACAGCAACATGTTCAAGATGGACGTAAAGAGTCATTAGATGGCTTTGTAAGCACCTTCAGTAAATCTCTGCCTCCAGATGGCAATGGAGGAGTGTTTGCACTCGACTGTGAAATGGTCAGTAACCTTAAAACTTCCACATAACAGCTGTTACTGTACCAAAAGATATTGCATTGTTAAATGTGTAACCTCTTTGTGTGCAGTTGATGTGAAAGCTGTCTTTGTTTCCACAGTGTTACACAAAGCAGGGCCTGGAGCTGACTCGGGTGACGGTCATCGACTCTCAGCTGAAAGTCATCTACGACACATTTGTCAAACCTGCCAGCAAAGTGGTGGATTACAACACAAGGTGACTACGCTGTACTGTCTCTGTACATGCAGGAGAAGTGCTTTGTTGGCGACGCATTCACACACTGGTAAAGCCAGGGCAAAGGCTGTGTGTTATTGTCTGTAAAGCTAATTTTCAAGCACGTTTACTCTATTCTTGAAGTGCGACTCTTTAACTGTGATGTTTAGTTAATTTATTGTTGATTGTTATCAGGTTTTCTGGTGTGACGGAGGAAGACTTGCAGAACGTCTCCATCACCCTGAGAGACGTGCAGGCCGTGCTGCTCAGTATGTTCAGCGCTGAGTCCATCCTGCTCGGACACAGTCTGGAGAGTGACTTCCAGGCCCTCAAGGTAAGCTTCACTCAGAAGTGTTTTTTCATTTGTGTATAACACAGATAGTATCAATAGTACGACTGTTTGTGTAAAAAAAAAAGCCATTATTGTCCAGTGTGGGTGAATGAAGCTCTTTGTGTTGTAGCTGATCCACAGTTCTGTGGTGGACACTGCCATTGTTTTCCCGCACCGCCTCGGTCTGCCCTTCAAACGTGCCTTGAGGAACCTGATGGCGGATCACCTCAAACGCATCATTCAAGACAGCAGTGAGTCACGCAACTATTTTAACCCTTATGTCATCCTTTAATTTTCTTACGTTCGCCACCCTAGTGTACAAAATTGTACATGCCTAAAAACAGCCATAAAATCACCATACATTCATATTTTTTTCAACTTTTTTTACATAAATCCCTTGAACTACTTGATGTCTTTCCAAAACTACCAAACTTATAATAATGTTATGGATTTTAACCCTTTAAATGCCAGTTTTATTATGTAAACTTTGAAAAATGTCTAACTAAAAACAGAAAAACTTGAATATTTTCTGAATAATAAACATTAGGGAGCTGTGGCTTTGGTGGTGTTTAGAGCCTTGGATGTGTCAAAGATGAGCACCAAAATGGATTTGACTGCATAAGTAGATTTTCTGTAGTGGAACGATTCTTTATGTCAAAATGTTCCTGGCCCCATTGACTTCCATTATAAAGAAATTCATGACTTCCAATTATCTTTGCTCTCCTATAAAAGTCATATATTTTATAATGCAGGGGCACACTGTTGTTGTGTCCTTGGGCAAGACACTTCACCTGCCTTGCCCCCAGTGTCTTCGTACACTGGTGTATGAATGAGAATGTGAGTGGATACTTGGTGGAAAACACTTTGAGTGCCTAATGTAGGTGGTAACGCGCTAAACCAAAGCAGAGTTCATGTTTGGCTATGTCTCTGCTGGAGGCGAGATTCAAACCCCTGAACTTCCAATCATGAGACTACCAGCTCTACCAACTGCGCCACTCACGCCTTTCTACACTCTTTCCAGCAAGGATCCACTCACCCATTCACACGCTCAAGCATACTACACTGGTGGCAAGGCAGGTGAAGTGTCTTGGACTGGATCCTCCAGTCACAAGATGTCCCGCTCTGTGCCACTGTCAATAGACTGAAGCAGAGCTCGTGTTGGGCAGTGTCTATGCTGGACAAGGCATGTGTGCATGGAGAAAGATTAACCAATCACCTTACAGCAGCGCCATCCAGACCCACCCCATGATTTGCATACATTAAGAGAAATACGGAAATAAATGAATAAATACAGAAATAAAAACAAATATTATATATATATATATATATATATATAAATAAAAAATTAATACATGCATTTATTACAATAAATGCATGCATTTCTTTGCAAATTTGATCGTTAATTTATTTATTATTTTGGCAGCCACAGTCCTCCATACAGGATGACATAAGGGTTAATAATATGTAATGAATTAAATAGTCAGCACAGACAATTTTCCTGACCCAAATAGCATTTCCGTTTGTTTTTTTATCCCAATCCTTTTGGACACACTTTTGATATGCAAAAGGTTGGTTTTAATTATGATTATTATTGTTACTTGTGCATCCTGAAATGTGGTACAACAGTTGTTACGCTTAACGACCCAACTCACAGTTTCAGTCTGAATGAAACTCTCAGTGATCAGTTAAGAGTAAGGTAATTCAGACTGAAACTGAGTTGGGTCGTTAAGACTTAGATCTACTACGGTGTTTACCGTGAGAGTAGCCTTTAATAGAGGGGAGCTAAACTCCTCCCAGTGGTCTTTATCTAGTCCAGTGGTTCCCAAAGTGGGGGTCACCAGTCCTTGGGTGGGGGTCCCCAGATGATTTAAAGAAATAAAAAAATAAAATTAAAAAAATGCTCCTGCTTCTAGTATACTTTTGAGTGTAAAACGGCATATAATTTGTGAAATCCATTCAAATATTCTAAATAAACGGTTTAAATATATATTAGCTTGATTTTAAAATGTTTTCTCCCCTAAAGTAGCATTAAATTAAAGTTAAATTTGTAATGTCCTATAATGCAAGTTGAACGAATAATGTCTTGTTTCCTAGTTGGAGGCCATGACTCCAGTGAAGATGCATCCGCCTGTATGGAACTGATGATGTGGAAAATGAAAGAAGATGCAAAAGTCAAAAGATGACAATAATGGAAGATGGCTGCCGTTATCTCCTGCCTTTGTTTGTGATATGAACAGTACGGAGCTGCTGTGGTCAGAGGTCACAGTCTGTAGAGACTTTACTACTGACAGAGGACAGCCTCTTTAAAGCAATAGGAAACCATTAACAGTGTTTCATATGTAAATGGTTATTTTTGTTCTGAATTATGTTAATTTAATGTATTATAAGACGTGAGAAGTCTTCTCTCTCTTTTTCTATAGAAAGGGCTTCGATCGATGATTGTAAAGGTGGATTAAGTTATTTCTAGTGCAGATGAACAACAGGCAAATAGGATCGGCAAAATGGAAAACAATGCCAACTCTAAATTTATTAGAAATCTGATTAAAAAGTGATTAATTCTTACACCTTCAGGACATCAAGGTTTTGCATTAAATTAAGATTAAGTTTGTGAGTATAAATTAAAATGTAAGTTAGTATTGAGATTAACTTAAGCACTTTACTTTTTCCCTCTTTTTGCCCAGCATAATTTGGTAAAACCGACCCAAAGCATAGAAGTAGCTTCCTCCACCTTTAACAAAGGCATTGTCTGAACAGCTGTAGTTCTGTTCCAGGCTTTGACTTGAGCCGCTTGCACTAAAGACATGCTCTTGTTGTTTAGGGCCCAACTCTTGAGTTACCTCATTCATGTGTCAAATGATTTGTTATTATTCTATCCACGTGAGCGTCAGTGACATGCAACGTTCTGTACGTGCACTTGTGGCTACCCTGTAATATTTTTGTTTTTGCCTCTCAAATCTTGAATCATAAATACTTGATGATGTTCTGGTTCAGTTGAAAAAATAAACGTACCATGTGATATGCACGGAACTCATTTAACACGCCAGACGTTTTGATAGCTCAATAACAATAATGATGTGCTAACACACGCTGTTTCATGTTCCACATCTCTCCTCAGAAGACTTGGTTTTTTGTTTTGTTCAAAGGTTATGCAGTTTTTGTGGATGAAAAAATCCCAACATTATTTCATAATGTATTCTTTATTTTATTCTACATCAAGGCCAGAGGTTGCCTGTTAATTCTGTTTAGCCAAATTTATACAGTATGTTTTCTGTCTGTCATTACTTTTCTGGCTATTTTTATACATAAAAACCATCATGTATTTATTTAGGTGTTTCCCGTTCACCTTCAGTTTGCCTTTACAAAATCCTGATAGATTCCACTTCTGTTTTTCCATCCCAGTTGTATGAACCAACTCTCCAAAACTCAAAATAAATCTGCCGTCATTTTGTATCTTTTATAATAAACTGTATTCACCAAACCAAGACTTCTGTTTCATTACCTTTTAAACAGTCTTTGCCTAAACAGCTTGTGACAGTGCGTCCAGTCCCTATCTCTTCCATGGCAGGTGCACGGGCTGCCGCTCCTCCTTCAACAGATGTGTAAAAAAGAGGCCCATCTTTCTCTTTGAGAGCGATTAAGCGCCTCTATAGTCTCATGTCAGTGCGTGTTTCCCCATAGCGCAGGTATTAAAAGGCGCAGTTAGCCCGGATCAATACCTTACACAATGTTGCGTTGACAGCCTAGGGGGGGTTGTTATTGGAGAGATGTGAACCTTGCCGTGCCAAAGCAGATTAGTGGGGTCGTCTTCATTATCAAATTCGATCAGTGGCTCGTTGTCCCTGTCACACACCCCCCGCCACGCCATCACCTTTGACTGGAGGGGGTCACCGGGGAGCGGGACCCTCTGAAAACTGACCACATGCTGGGAGTGAAGAGCAGCTGTTATCTCTACATAAAGGAACGGTTAACTAACACGACAGACGAGGAGATACTTGTTGACTTGAGCAAAATACTGTCAGTGCGCGCTGCTTAACCAGGGCCAGGACTAAACTGTTAACCACTACCACAGGTGTACCCCACCTAGGACCCATAGTTGCCTGGATAGACCACAGTTGACTCTGATTTTAAAGTGGGGCTCCCTGGTTGCTCACATCATGTTGGGGGTCGCAGCCTGAAAGGTTTGGGATCCTAGGTGGCAATGGGCATGTCATCCCCTCACACAGTGACTGAATGATTGTTGGTCTCATTATTATAGCTGTACAAGGGTGCACCTGCCCAAAGTTACCACAATACTGTGAAGGGTTAGAACAAAGGCAGCTACCCTGCAGTTACAGGGCTAAACGCTCCCCGAGTGCACCGCCGTTGCATTAATTCCCACTTTTGGTGCGTGGTCTTTTACACATGTGCGCTTTAAGTGGATATAGACCTCCCTCCTTCTGATCCTCATCATTAGGCCCGGGCAGCCTGCTGTGATGTGCACGCTCCTCTGGGGAAAGCCTATGGTCAATATTATGAAGCGGATGAGTGAGTGTTAATTGGTGCGGAGCCTCAGATTAAAGATGGATCAGTAGATGGGGCAGCTGCATGCGTCCCCAGCGTCAAAGGCACTGGGCCGGGACTTGACTGACCATGGCACGACGCCTTGTATGGAACTTCCATGTCGTCTTTTCTCAAATACTGAACTAGGTGTAAATCATATCACTTCAGGGGGAATAAAACAAGCAGTTAATGTGTTACTTTCAAGAGAAAAGACACTGTTGACTGAGTTATAAAAAAATATACAAACTTCTTTCTCTGAATTTCTTCGGAGTCATTACCATTAGGCATTCTCTCGAGGGTAAAACGCAGATTTAATATAGCTACGATTACTCTGGGGTTTTGGTCAGCAGATGCTCTGAGAGGGAAAGCCCCTGATGTTAAGCGTTTCTTAATAACTTATCAATAGTGGAAATGTGTATTGACATGAGGCTGCCAGGACAGGACCTTTGTAGTTGTCACTTCTCTTTAGGAGACGCCCGCCCCCATGCCACGGACACCTCCCGGATCGATGGGGGGGACATGGAGTGCAGATTAGGACGCTTTGAGCTGGAGGTGTTAGCTCAGAGCGGGCGGGCGACGGGCTAATTGATGAGGCTGGCTGAACTTTGACCCCGGCGGTGGCAGGGAGCGCGCTCAGTGGGTCTTAAGCTCCTCTCTGTCCCGGGACCACGCTGTGAGGCTGACACTGGCTTTGACACTCAGGGCTTAGGAAGACATTGACCCAGCTGCAAACACACACACAACCACCTCAGAGTTGGTGTTGCCATGGCAAACGAGGGTCTGGAGGATGATGATGAAGCAGTAATTTATACAAAGAACAGGATGTCATAACAATTGTAATATTGTTGTTTGCACTACTGGGCATTAATAACACTTTGCGAGGAAATCTATGTATTTGTATATGTATTAGATCTATATAAGTTGAGACCATTTACCATTTACCATTTACCATCTACTTCAGATTATTTTTATACTCAGTTAATTCCCAGTGTGATCGAGATCATATTCCTTGATATAGATCCATGTGAATCTTGTTGATTTCACGGGATATCACTTTAACTACATGTTGAAACTAATGCCGCTCAATTCGGGAGAGGCCCCCCCAGGATATTTGCATTAAATCCTCTTCCCCTTCTTTCCTCCGGATGATTCTCAGTATTTGGTGGTGACAGCGGTTATTAAACTTGCTCTTACCTCGGCTCACTGTGGAGATGTGAGTAGCCTTTGTCTTGTTGGGAGTTAATCCATGCATGTGTAAGTAGATCCTCTGGAGCGGGATCAGAGCAGTTAAGAGCTTTACAGCCCCGCAGGAGGCTCCCAGTCCGGCCGCATCCATCCCCCCACACACACACACACGCACACACACACACACACACACACACACACACACACACACACACACACACACACACTCCTCAGTAACTACAGTAAAATGTCCGATGAAGATGAGTGTTGTCACCCGAAGGAGGATATAGAGCTCTACAACCAGAAGAGTTTATCAGGCATTTGTAAAGCAAGTTGATTACAAAAACATGACGACGTTTTTCAAAAATACTATAAGCATACCAAGTGCCATGAAATATTTGACTCGATGGCTTCTTTAACCTCTTGCCCAAGTGTATTTTCTCCAGGTGCTTACTATAGGCCAGTGTAACACCTCCTTTGAAAGCTAAGACATACAAACTGATCTAAACTGAGCTTTTTTCCTTGCGGTGTTGCCGTCACTTTTTTCACTTTGCTTTTCATCTCATTTAGTTATTATCGCTTTTTTGCTGCTCTTTTGTAACTTTTTGGTTGAGTTTTTGTCACACTTTTTTGGCTTTTTTTGTTGTCACATTCTTGTTTTCTTCTTGTTCTTTTCGCTATTTTGACGCTCTTTTCAAGAAGCTTTTAGATTTGGGTAATGCCAAACTGGAGAGAATGTGCTCGATTCAGGTGGGGGGTTAAGAGGTTAATGTCTTAAACAGGAGTCAAATATCCATGCCTCGGCGGGCCCCCGTGTGAAAATGGGGGCCCTTCATCATTTGCATATCCTGCTTCGAGCTTGTAACGGCCCTGACAACTGACACCAGAAGCAGAGAAGTCCATTACAGCCTTAGCCCCCGTTGTAATGATGAGCAAGAGGTGCGCGATGTGAACCATGGCCTGTCCCGCGGAGGGCTAAACGATCCGGGACGGGGGGCGACGGCGGGCGCGCCTCTGAGAGATGGGGAGGCTCACACACAACCGCAGTCATTGTGTTGCCTATAATCCCCCCAGCCAACACAGCTTTGGCCAGGTTTCATCATGAAAGTGCCATGAAATAAGTACTTTTTTTTTTTTTTTCTTTCCTTGCACTAAATCTCCTCTAATCCAGCGGGCCGCGGAGACAAAGGCCTGGGGGACCTAATCCCGGTGCAGAGAGTGGGGCTGAGGGGCTGCGGACTGAGCTCTTCTAAATGACTTATTTCTATGGGACGCTAATAAAGCTTGACAGCCAGCAACTGCAAAAAAAGGAGGAGGACAAGGGTAAAGAGAGAAAAAACATTTCCACATAAGCGCAAAGTTGGGAGAAAATGAGCAATAAGGAAGTGGAGAGGAAGTTCAAGGTTAGGGGAAATCGGAATGTCGTGCAACTTGTTTGGGCTCCTACTACAGGAATTTGTAGCACGGAATTGGTGCTACCTACAACTACAACAAGGATGAGGGGAGCGACTTGATCAATGAGCATGACTGGGTATTGCCAAAAGATATTAGTTGCACGTGCTAAACAAAAAGAGAAATCAAGGGGCTCAATGGAATATGTCATGGGAATAAGATTTCCTTTTAACCCCCCACCTTAACCCAGCGCAACTCCAGTTCGGCATTACCCAAATCTAAAGGCTTCTTGACTGGAGAGCTATAGCGCTCTTCTACCATCCGCCGCAGATGTAGAGGTGAAAACAATGGCGGTATTAAACAGCGTTTTCGCCTGCAAGTGACAGATTGTGTTCGATAAATGTAGTTTTTCTCAGTAAATCCGGCCTAAAAGCTGTTGTGCGGTCGGATGTTCCATTTTGTCGGAAGTACAGCTTCAATCTTGTAAACTGAGTAAGTTTTATGATTAGAATCGACGTCTGCAGATCTAAACATATTGTGTGGATTATGTTTTAAAGTTTAACGTAACCGGACACATCAGGCTCCAAATTCTACTTTGCTTTAAACATAAAATAAATTGTTAATCAAATGTTTAATGCCGTGACACGTGTTAGCTGCGTCATGCTTTAGCTAAATCTAAAGCTGAATGAACTAGACAGAACCTCACCTAAAAGCTTCTAAAACATTTTCTCGTCAGCATTACGTTTAATTTAGATCAGGATTATTTCCCGAAAGGCGAAACATAAATGCGTGAAATTCTACACAAAGTTACGATGGATTAGCGACGTGTACTATGCGACCTCTTGGCAGTTCGTACAAACATTAATCGAGACCAATTAAGTCCAATTTCTGTTTATATCAGACTTTTGCCTCAATAGGCAGGTTACCATGGTAATCAAATCACATTTCATCACAATCCGACAACTATTCACCTTGATAAATCGTCTCAAACAACCACCCAATATTGATTTGTGACGCAACACCGTAGAGCCCTATAGGCCAGTGTAACGCCTCGTTGTCACAAGATTTGTGTGAGTAAAACACGACTTACAGGTGGTGTATGGCAGGTAACTGGTTAAATTAAATTATATAAAACGTACTTTTACTTAAAACTTTATGGTTATTTTCTATAATTCTTTCTTCACTAAAGTTTAGATACAATCATAGCTAAATATATCAACAACTAGTATAAAGAGGCTGTTTTATGCTAAAAACTAATTTAAAATATATTAAATCAGAGAATCTTAAACTACGGTGCATGAAACACTGGTGGGGCTTTGGCTTTTGGTCAATTTAGGTCAATCTGAGACCCGTTTTAGAGGCACTGATTCAGTCAAGTGTACGTATATGCGGGAACCAGTTTACATGCACTTTATAAAAAGACACATTTGCATTTTTATCTCACTGTCAGACATGAAACCAGAATTAACTTTGACTTTTTTAGGTCAATTAGAATGTTCAAAATTATTTCTATTTGCTAAATGCTAGAAGAATGAGAGATAGATGTTTAGACATGGTTTTATGTTACTTTTTACAAAGCCAAAAGTTCACATACATTTCAATTATATTTGGTAGCATTGCCTTTAAATTGTATATTTTGGGTCAAACGTTTTGGATTCCCTTCCACAAGTTTCTCACAATAGTTGTCAGGAATTTTGAGCCAAATTGGTAGGTCACCTTGCGTGCACATGCCTTTTCAGCTCTGCCCATACATTTTCAACTGAATTGAGATCAGAACTTTGTGATGATGACTTAAAAACATTGACTTTGTTATCCTTAAGCCACTTTGTAACCAGTATTGGCAGTACTATGCTTTGGGAATTGTCCATTTGGAAGACCCATCTACACCAAAGCTTTAACTTCCTGACTGATGTCTTGAGATGTTACTGCAATTTTTCCACAGTGTTCTTTCTTCATGATGTCATCTATTTTGTGAAGTGCACCAGTCCCGCCCGCAGCAAAACAACCCCACAGCATGATGCTGCCACCCCCGTATTTCAAAGTTGGGATGGTGTTGTCAGGCTTGCAAGATTCCCCCTTTTTCCTCCAAATGTGACAATGGTCATTGTGGCTAAAGCCCCTTTTTTATATATACACTCAACAAAAATATAAACGCAACACCTTTGTTTCTGCTCCCATTTTTCATGAGCTGGACTTAAAGATCTCAAATTCATTCCAGATACACAATATTACCATTTCTCTCAAACATTGTTCACAAATCAGTCCAAATGTGTGATAGTGAGCACTTCTGCTTTGCTGAGATAATCCATCCCACCTGCCACATCAAGATGCTGATCTGACATCATGATTAGTGCACAGGTGTACCTTATACTGCCCACAATAAAAGGCCACACTGAAATGTGCAGTTTTGTCTCACAGCAAAATGCCACAGATGCCACAAGCATTGAGGGAGCGTGCACTTGGCATGCTGACAGCAGGAATGTCAACCAGATCTGTTGCTCGTGCATTGAATGTTCATTTCTCCACCATAAGCCGTCTCCAAAGGCGTTTCAGAGAATATGACAGTACATCCAACCGGCCTCACAACCGCAGACCACGTGTAACCACACCAGCCCAGGACCTCCACATCCAGCAGGTTCACCTCCAAGATCGTCTGAGACCAGCCACTCAGACAGCTGCTGAAACAATTGGTTTGCATAACCAAACAATTTCTGCCCAAACTGTCAGAAACCGTCTCAGGAAAGCTCAACTGCATGCTCGTCGTCCTCATCGGGGTCTTGACCTGACTCCAGCTCGTCGCCGTAACAGACTTGAGTGGGCAAATGCTCACATTCGATGGCGTCTGACACGTTGGAGAGGTGTTCTCTTCACCGATGAATCTCGGTTTACATTGTTCAGGGCAGATGGCAGACAGCGTGTGTGGCGTCGTGTGGGTGAGCGCTTTGCTGATGTCAATGTTGTGGATCGAGTGGCCCATGGTGGTGGTGGGGTTATGGTATGGGCAGGCATCTGTTATGGACGAAGAACACAGGTGCATGTTATTGATGGCATTTTGAATGCACCGAGATACCGTGATGAGATCCTGAGGCCCGTTGTTGTGCCATACATCCATGAACATCACCTCATGTTTCAGCAAGATAATGCACGGCCCCATGTTGCCAGGTTCTGTACACAATTCTTGGAAGCTGAAAATGTCCCAGTTCTTGCATGGCCAGCATATTCACCGGAAATGTCACCCATTGAGCATGTTTGGGATGTGCTTGACCAGCGAATACGACAGCGTGTACCAGTTCCCACTAATATCCAGCAACTTCGCACGGCCATTGAAGAGGAGTGGACCAACATTCCACAGGCCACAATTGACAATCTGATAAACTCTATGCGAAGAAGATGTGTTGCACTGCATGAGGCAAATGGTGGTCACACCAGATACTGACTGGTTCTGAGTCCCCAGACCCCCAATAAAGCAAACAACTGCACATTTCAGTGTGGCCTTTTATTGTGGGCAGTATAAGGTACACCTGTGCACTAATCATGATGTCAGATCAGCATCTTGATGTGGCACACCTGTGAGGTGGGATGGATTATCTCAGCAAAGCAGAAGTGCTCACTATCACACATTTGGACTGATTTGTGAACAATGTTTGAGAGAAATGGTAATATTGTGTATCTGGAATGAATTTGAGATCTTTAAGTCCATCTCATGAAAAATGGGAGCAGAAACAAAGGTGTTGCGTTTATATTTTTGTTGAGTGTATATATATATATATATATATATATATATGTCTCCAAAAATCTTTATACTTTTTTTATATGCAAACTCCAAACTGTCTTTTCCATGTTTCTTTCGGAGTAAGGGCTTCTTCCTGGCAGAGTACCCTCTCAGCCCACGTTGGTACAGGACTTGTTTCACTGTGGATGATGTCAAACTCTTACCAGGTTCAACATCTTCACCAGGTCTTTTGCATTTGTTCTTGGGTTGATATTCACATTTAAGACACAGCATGTTCATCTCTGGGACACAGAACCCGCCTTCTTTCTGATCTGTATGATGACTCGACATTTCCGTCATTGTTTTAACCAATGAACTTGGCACCTTCAAGTGTCTTGATATTGCACCCAAGGATGAACCAGACTTGTGCTTCCAAGGTCATGACATCATCATCTGGGCTTTCCCAAATTGTTTAAAGGTATAGTAATCTTAGTGTATGTAAACTTCTGACTTTGTAAAAAGTAACAAAAACATTTCTAAAAAAAACCTTCATTATGGTTTCATGTCAGTGGTGGAAAAATGCAAATGTATGTTTTGTTTAAAGTTTATGTAAACATCTGGTTCCCACTGTAGGTCATTTAAGTCCTACTTTAGCCAACTGGTTTTGTTCCTGTTTTTGTGGTCTTCTGTCCCTTGTCTGATCATGTCCAGAGTTGGGCACACTTTAGATGAACATTTTAGGGTTAGGATTAGAAAGTATGGCTTCTAATGCATTCCAAACAATAATCTGGTAAAGCTTAACGTACCATCATAGCATACAGTCTTACATTCTGCTTTATTGCCTTAACTAAAACACCTTAGTCTTTGTATTTTGCCTTCAACAACTTAAAATAATGCAGTCACACAGGCAAAACTTCATTCACATGATATACCTTGACCCACACCCTGCTGGCACTATAAAGAGTTTAAATGCTCATATAAGTTGATTGTGATTAGGAACAGCTAACATAATATTGGGGGAATTTGAGTGCTGAAATGCTCGTTGAAAGTTCTCTGGAAAAATTAAAAAAACGGAGGTACCGCATGAACAGGTGGGGATTAATTGTTACAGCTCTATTTTAGTGTTTATTTATTTTATGGGGGAACACTGTGGTTAAAAGCTCAAAAAGGTTAATTTTCAGCATAATAAATTCCCTTTAATGGTAGTAACCAGGACAAGACGTGTAGCAAATTGTAAAAGAAAAGGCGTGAACTTCACTTTGTCCTTCCTGGAAAATCATGTGAGGAAAGCCTTGAATATAGATTATTAACTTCACAGAGTGACAATTTCAGGGCAAAAAATATGTCCACAGTTAGCAAAAACATGTCTATAGTAAAGTCCCCTTGTGAGCCATCGGAGACAGCGGGACAATTACAGGCTGCTATTTGAGTCCGCCCTGCCTGGGAGATTAGGCCACCACATTGTCCTAATTGTTTTAACAGGGCCGAATGAAACGCTCGCTTGTAGGGGGATCTCTGGCATAAATCTCTCAAGTTCACTAGTTTAAAAAAAAAAAAAAAAAACTTGAGCTGCTCGCATCCCCCCCTTCTCTCTTCCCTCATCCCACCTAATCCCGGCTAATACCTTTCTTTCTATTGGCTAATGGGACGGGGAGTCTGGGCACATGCTACTTAAAGAGTTGGGTGAGAAAATGCTGAGGAGAATTAGAAGGCACCACAAAGAGCTCGGGTTCGCGGGGATAAGGCTTAAGGACAAGTAGGAAATCACTGGAGTTTTACTACTACTGCAACTACTACCACTACTATTACTACTACAGCTGCTACCAAACCAACAGGTAAAGTAATACGCATCAGTCACAAAGAATCCAATTCTATTGGATTTGGATTTTTATTCTGCAATTTAAGATGAGAAAACAGAGTATGAGCCCTCTGTCGCTACTTTACCAGCCGCACAATTAAACACTCAGAATAGGCAGATGTGTTTTGGAAATGCTTTAAGGGGGAAAATAAGGAAGTTACTACTTGTTGACAATAATTACCTTGATCTAACTCAAATGCTGCAGCTTACAGGAATCAGAGCCTCCCTTACAACTAACCATAACTTACCAAGTTGTAAGGGAGAATGCGACTGGAGTGAAATGCAAAACACTGTAGGGGTCATTTACCAAGCTTTTGATTGGTTTTTGAGCAAAACAAGTTGCATATGCAAAAGTGAATTACTATGTGTTATTTACTCACATAGTATTCTCTCAGAATTTGTGGCCGCATACTGCTGTAATACATATTTTCAAATATTAAAAATTCGCAACACGGCCATAAAAAAGTATATGTATTTATTTTCTTACCATTTAGGGGACCACCACCCAGCTCCACTCTTTCTTCAGGGATAAACTCATCTCATGTGCTTCATGTAGCTGATAGCTGAAACATGTTCCAGAAAGAAAAAAACAAGAAAAAAAAACAACGTATTTGCAGTTTAGTCAACATTTTGATATTACTAAATGATACAAGAAGAAGAAGAAGATCTTTATTTATATAGCGTCTTTCACAGACATGGCCACAGAGCGCTTTACATGAGAGCATTGTACATTCACTCCATACTCGGTGGTGGTAAACTACGTTAGTAGCTTCAGTTTCCCCTGGGGGAGACTGACAGAAGCGCTGTCGCGACTACACACATCGCACCTACACCATACATTCACACACACCATTCATCCTGGCGCATTGAGTTGCCTTGTGTACGAAATGCGCGGTATAAATAAAGTTGCCTTGCCTTGCCTTGCCTATTGTACATGTTTTTGGTGGTAGGGGAAACCGGAGTACCCGGAGGAAACCTACGCATATATATACTATACTATACGCATATAGTTCTAGGGAATCCATTTAAGTAAAACAACAAATGTCGTAAGATAAGATAAATGAAAATAAATGAATTAAGTTAATTAGTAAAACTTTGATCTTCCTATGTCACATGAAGCATTTGTCTTACATATTGAATAAAGAGACCAACAACTTCCATAAAAAAGTAGCCTTATGTGTGCTAAAACGACATCAAAAACAGTTAGTTAGTACCATAATGTTAGTCAAGTAGATGAGTAAATGTAACTGGGTATACCCAGCTAGACTTACAGAGTTTCACCTTGAAGATCCGTCAAAAGTTTACCATTATTATTACTCTTACTTTGGCCAAAAAGAGGGATCCTGTCTCTAAGGCGCTTTTACCATGTTGGCCTATTTTGACTCTATTGTATTATTTAAGTAAATTTAAAAAGGTAAACCCCCCATATGTCTTACCTGCATCAGACTCACATGACATAACATCTTCCTGCAGGTCGACATGATGAACTCTCTGGGTTTGTGCAGCGGACCCAGCGCTGGAGCTCTGCCACTCCACACCATGAACGCCATGTTGTTTGACCTTCACCAGCAGGTGGCGCATCAGCACCACGTTTACGCCGCAGCGCCAACGCACGCGCTGTCTGTGGCTGAGAGACTGGCAGGTAGGTCACGATGGTCACGACTCAAGACACACCAGAGGATGCTGCACGATGATGGCTGAAAGAGAAAATGTCCGTGTGCGTAGAGTTAAACGTTTGTTCGCATGTTCTCATCAGACCGATCGAAAAAGAACTTTACTGTAGCCAGACTACGGAACATTCCAAGTTAGCCTATATGTTGCTATTTCATTGGCCTAACTAAACTATAACAAACATGCCTGCGCGATACTAAACGAATTCTACTTTAACATTTTAAAAATAAGATTTTGGAAGAGGACTTTATAATGTAGTTAACCTCAAGTTTGGACACCTAGTGGTCAAAGCAAAGACGAGCATCTGGTGATGTCCCGCTCCAGCAAAGTTAGGAGTCAAGTCTGAGGAGACCGAAGAGCCAAGCACGGCCATTATGTCCGGCCATTAAAAACACACAGACGTATGGAAAGAAGGTCAGTGTACTTGTGGGTACTTGGATTTCCTTCACTGAAATGAAAATGAACAAAATCGAAAAACAAGTCGCTTTTCAATTTTGGTTTGCAAATCAAAAAATGAAAAACAGCCATTTTTCTTCTTATATCCAAGTGAATGAAATTAAGACAAAAACGAAATACGACCAAATTTTCGTTTTATGTAACCGGAAGTTGTCATATTTGTGCGCCAAATATAAACCCCTCTTAAATGTGCAGTAAGGTGCAGTTTGCGCATAAACAGCGTTACATCCACCTCAGGATTGGCAGCCTGCGGCTCGAAGTGTGCCGCTGTTTTGGCACATTTAGGCCTTTTCTTTGGTTAGTGGCAGGCAGACACTATAGGCACTAATAGGAATGATGATCATAAAAAAGAAAAATCATTATACGAGGCCGGAGTCTGGGGTCTCCTTTGTGCACAGTGAAGCACTGGCGTGCACCGAAGAGCGCATGATTTTCTCCGTCATCAATAGCCTATTAGCCATCAACAAATTCACGTTCACCCCAAATTAGCAAAGGTCTAATGAAAAGTGGAGGAGAGACACGAAAAGATGTGTTTTGATAGCTATAGGATAGGTCCAATACGTTTTACACACAACTACTACGAGTATGTCCTTCAGTAGATCAGTACTCTTGACTAACCGTCAATGATCTAAACCAGTGATCAACATCTCGCTTTAACTCGGCCCCCAATCAAAACCACCCTTCGTCTTGGGGCTCCGTGTGCTCTGCGGTGCACTTGGTAACTTTTACGCACAGCCCAGATGCGCACTAAGCAGACTGGCGAGGCGTGCACGCGCGTTGTGTACCGAGGCATGCATACGCATTGTTGGATTGTTGGCGCGCGTCTTCAAATATGGCAGTGCATCTGTTTCAAGAGAGAAAAAAGTTCCAAAACTGGAGTTCTTTCTTGCAGCCCTGGTTTCTGTCCTCAAAGTTTACAGCGAACCCCGTGCCTGTACAGTACCAGACCGCTGCATTATCTGCAGAAATGACCCTTGCCACCGCGTCCGTCGCCTGTTTACAGTCCGGGTGCAGCTTGGCCATGTAAGGCAATGCTGCGTCTTGATGCACCAGAGATGCACTTGTAAAACATGCCATTTGTGGAGCAGGGCGTACACTTCCCGTCAGCAGCAGGTAGTCGGCTATAGCAGGCTGCAAGACTGAAATCAGCCCAGATGTATAGTTTACACCACCAGTATTAGCCTTGGAATGGAGCAGGTCGGAGCATTGTGTCTGTGTCTGCCACTTATTTCACAGCCTCGGCCAGTAAGGACCACTGCACCTCCACATTCAGCTAAGATGTCAGTCTGTTCGATGCAGTCTAAAATGAGGACAGTGCACAAGCCGCGCCTTTGTGCACAAAATGTGCCGTGCACATCTGTCCACACTTCGAGCGCAGGCTGCCAATCCTGAGGCGGATGTAACACTGTTTGTGCGAAAACTGCACCTTGATACTAAACTCATGGATCTATTAGACTGTACTGCACATTTAAGAGGCGTTTATATTTGGCGCAAACGAAAATTGGGTCGTATTTCGTTTTTGTCTTCATTTGTTTTTGTTTATACAATGCAAACATGAAAATCAGCTTTATTTTTTGAAACTAAATTTCATTCACTTGAATATAAGAAGAAAAATTGCTGTTTTTTAATTTTTTTGTTTTTTGATTTGCAAACCGAAATTGAAAAATGACTTGTTTTTCGATTTTTTTAATTTTAATTTCAGTGAAGGAAATCCAAATACCCACAAGTACACTGACCAAAGAAACACTTATTTTGATTTTTTTATTGGGTGAGAAGTTATGCAGTGTGGCTTTAGCAAAAAAGAAAGTAAATCAGAGACCCATCCTTCATCCTGTATTATCATTAAGAGATGATGATCACATTCTACAATTTGATGACAACCCATGTTATCTCAATTATTATTATTTTTTTTCTTATTATGTGTCTAACCTAAATACCTAAATTGTGCCCCCCCATAGAGCTGCTCCTGGAGGCCCGGTATGGAAACCCACAGAAGCAGCGCCGCAGTCGGACGGCCTTCACAGTGTCCCAGCTTCAGGCTCTGGAGAGGGCCTTCCAAGAGACCCAGTACCCAGACGTGAGCATGAGAGAGAAGCTGGCCGTCTGCATCAACCTGCCCGAGGCCCGCATTCAGGTAAGCCAACACTTGTTACATAATGTATAATGTTAGTATATTTGTTAATAACTGATCACTCCACTACATTTGAAATATAAATACTGTAAAATACTTTCTACTTCACTATATTTCTATAAAGGCTCTGAAGTTAACAAAAAAAGTAAATAAGAAAGATTCTTGGTTTGTTGCTGTACAGGTGATAAGTTCGGGCATGATCTTTGTGTTTATGTTATTACTTACAAAACGTATTTAAAAATGATTTGTACTTTTTACTTTGAACGTTGAAGGCAAAACTTTGGTTCTTTATTTGACCATCTGTATTTATTCAAGTAATGGAAATAAGTACTTTGATCACCACTGATTATATTTGGTCATGTGTCTGTCCAGTGGCGGTCCTGGCCTGCTTGACGCCCCTCTCTCAAAATGACAAAAAAAAATACAGCAAATTGGGAAGTGATTTCAATCTGTGATTTTAACTCAAAACAAGCTTATGTGAATGAAATACATCCGACTGCCTCTGTTGCTCGTATAGAATAAAAAACTGCCCCTGTGTCTGTCTAACATGCACCCTTTTGTTCCAGGTATGGTTCAAAAACAGAAGAGCCAAGTTCCGCAAGGGCCAGAAGTCCTCGCCACTCTCCAAAGAGCACAGTTTGGAAGAAGTGCCTCAGCAACTCAAAATTGCACCTGAAGAAGTCAAAGCTGAGCTCAAAGAAGACACTTCTATCCCCTCCCTAAACCGCAGACACACTTCTCCTCCTCATTCTTCCATCATGCACAATAAACACAAACCTCTCCCCTCTTTGGACCCTGAAATCCACCATCTTGGACTACATTTCCCTCCACAGTTTGCTGGTTTTAGACACACACCTCCCCAGCAGCAGCAGCTTGTAGGAGGAATGCTGGGTGCAGAGCTGGCCCTGCCCCCCATGTTGTGGCCCTTTGTACAACAGCAGCGTTCTGCCTTAGGGACTTCTCTGTCATCCATCACTAAAAACTGTAGCTTTACTATTCACACTCCCTCAGCTAACAAGGCCTTCCCTCACCTGGGACTGTAACAGCAAACATCTGCCACATAAGACCTCAATGATGGACTTCTATTGTGAACATACATTTTATTTGCAAACAAGAAACAATACACAGATGAGCAAATTGTTAACTTTTTGTTTGTTTAGAAACACTGCTAAAACACAATGCCATTGATTATCATTGTGGCTGTTTTCTCATTGTAGAATCAATACATAATAAAATAACTCTTTGTATAAATATTGATTGTTATAAAAACTAATCTTGTCGTGATGGTTTGTGATATGAGCATGATATAACCTACATACAATGATATAGGAAGTATTTGTTAAATTTAGTACTATATAACTATTAAGAAATAGAGAAGCCTATAAAATAAAGGTCTTCAAGAAATTTAGACAGAATGTGTAAAACACATTTTGGGGGAAAGGATTTCCAAAATATATTGACAAACTAATAAAACAAAATAAAGACTATTCTCCTTTTATAATTAGAATAATTTAAAAGTTACAGCCTAAATAAAAATATATCCATGAGACGTTTTTATTTGTACGTTTGGTAGTATTGACCAACCCGTTTACGTCAGTTCTGTGGCGTAACTCGCGGCTGTGCGTGAGTGACGCTCAGGGTTGCCAGGTACGCGGTTAGACCGTGGAATTGGACGGTTTTTTAAGCCATTCCGCGGGTGAAAAAAACTGTCCGCGGTTTTTTGCCTTGCTGTTTTCAATGTAAAATTGGCTATTTCTATCTTATTTTTTTTATTAAAATCACTATTTCGAATGACAAACGCTCAAATCCATGGCTCTGTGAGCTGCTTTTTCAATAAGAAAGGGATAAAGGGGCGGTTTCTCATCATCGCGGGAGCACATGGACTCTGTTTACTAGTAAAAATATTGAAAATTCCAGCCGCGCCACATGCCCGCGGTTTTTCTGGTATTTTTGGTCGGGGTTGGCTGCCCAGACCAATGGCCCAGACCTGGCAACCCTGGTGACGCTGCACCTGGCCACCATCGGCAGCGGAGGAGCTTAAAGAGACAACAGCAAAATCATCGCAATTGGAGGATTACAGAGATGAAAACATATTCCCGGGATCGGGGATTTTTCATATGACTGTTTTTCCGGATTGTTTACAGCTAAAGGTAATACGCATTTTATTGGTGACAGAACGCATATGGGAAACGTATTCATGTACTCTCGCCCCCGTTTGTTTTCTATCGTTTCGAGTGCTAGCTTCTGACACTACCCGATCTGCGTCAGGCATGTTCCGCTCCTTATCAACATCCTTATCAACATCTTAACTTGAAATTATATTTTATTTTGCCCATGTTCACGAGGCAATATCGAGACCGACCATGCAAACCGTTTTTGTGGGGTTATTATGTGTTATAATGGCAATCATAAATTATGTTTTTATAGTTTGTTTCCATGTGTTGATTCCCAAAAATATGTTAGAAATGTTTTACTGCAAGAAATTGAAATGCGAAATACATGAAACAGTAATCTAATGATGATTGTCCAGGTATGATTGCCGTATCCAAGATGGCAGACCGAGTTACGCATGCGCAGATTACTTTTGACACAAATCGGGTAGCGAACGGTGGCTAACTGAAGCTAAGCACTAAAGGGAACCCAGGCTGTCGCCGCTGTGCAGTGGGTTGTTTAGGATTAAGGAGTTGCCCGGCAGTGGCCACCTTTATTGAGGATAATGGTCAACGATATCGCTGCAATTTGAAGTCTACACGGCGTGTTCAGGTGAAATCATAACTTTTAATATTCCATACAATCAATTCACTTGATGACATAAGTTAGAACACAGGAAATAGGTGTTATTTACCAGTTATTAAGCATATAGGTAAATGCAGCTCAATGAATTTTATATGCTCTGTCCCGTTTGTCCCCAGTCAATTTACATCGGTTTGATAAAGACTCTTTCCAACGCTGTTACTGAAATGAGGTGACTAGAATCCTCGTAAATTGTGAAGCTTTTTGCCGATTCCGTCAGTCAGGCCCTGCAGAAACGGTGTTTTAGATGAGTGCTAGCTGAGCTAGCTACATTTACTGACATGGCTTTGCGCCAATCTTAGTCAAATCATTTAAAATACAATAACTGCCATTCTTACATCTATATGAAAGTATCACATACAACGGTTATAATAGACTGTATCAGGACAAAGAAGACGTTCACCTCAGGAAATATGACCGAAAGTGGCTGGCCTTGTTTAGAAACCAGCTAATGTCAATCCTACGCTTTTTGCAGACACGTATCACCAGTATTTGCTAACAACTTGAAATGATTTATAATAATACGAAAACCTTTCCTATAACCATAGATAAAGACACAGTAGCCTAATCTTGGCATATGGCAAAACCTCCCCATTATCAAGTAGCATGTTGGCGCTGTTAAATCATAAGCTTCCATTGACTCAACGCCAATTGGCACTTATTTTGTGCTGCCACTGGCCAGGGAAATCGTAATTTGTGTGTGTGGTGTCTGTAGAGCTGATCAAGGCAGATGTGTAGCATTCTAAATGTCGAAAATGCACACCAAAGTTATTACTGATTACAATAATCGAAACATGTTTAAGGGTTTTATAGCGCATTATAGTTTTTATTTTGGCTAAAAATGTCAAACTCACGGTCCAAGTTCTATCTCTGGCTTTTATTATAATTTAAGAACAGTACCTTATATTTTTCCCATGCGTTGTCATCTTTCCTTAACAGCTGTTAACTGACATGCAGATATTAGTGTGGAGTTTCCTGAGACGGTAGGATCTGTGTTTTAGAACAGCTGTCAATAAATCAATCGCTTTTATTGTCATGTAAATAACCATCACAACACTACATAAACAACAATATGGACTTATTATAAAATTTAAGGTTTGAGTTATGCCAGGACACTTAAATATTGTATTTCATTATATTCTACCCACCACTTTGAAATTGAAGATTTTATGATGCTATCTGCAGTGATCACAATCGTTCTCGTAATTTTCACTTGTGTGAATTGTGCGGACAGTGTCGATCAAACCCAAATAGGAAGTGTACACCAGGAAATGGCGCTCGAACCCATCAAACCCTAGAGTTTAGAGACACTATTCACAGGGCTTGATAAGACTCAACTGGCTGCTCACTTTATTGTCCAAAGCCCTCCAATGATAGTCCTTCAATGATGCAGGACGATATGATGGGATGAGGCATTACAGTGGTCATTGATCCATGTAAGTGCCTTTCCATAGAGACTGCCCATCTCTGAGCCTGAGCTACACTCTACCTGCTCCCCTCAGACCACCATCCAAGCCCAGAGACATTTAATGTTTATTGTGCAGTAACTTGAAGGTTGTGATACTTGAATATTGTGATACACTCTGGAGAGTATCTAATGATTCCCCTTTTTATTTTGAAACTTTATGTAAATTAGGAAGTTTCAACTAACTAGTAATCAAGGTTGAAATGAATTGAAGACCACAGTAACAGCTAAATTAGTGGTACTGCCTCAGTGTACCAGCCTCTACTTTAAGTTAGTACATTGATAAAAAATATTACTTCCTGCACACTGCCAACCTTGTAAAAATTATTTATTAGGATATGGTCAACGTTTCGGTCTTAAGACCTTCATCAGGCAAATTTGCAGTGTGCGGGAAATCATATTTTTAGTAATAAATCATGTACAATGCCAATTCAATCCAGGTTAATGCTGTAATTTGACTTATTTATGTTCAGACTTATATTTTTGTAGCTGCTCTTCATCTCACAATATCGTTCAATACTTTCTGCAGTTTGTTGAATTTCGTGGAAAATATTAAATACAACAATAAAAATTAAATTCTGAAAGGTTCAAAGAAAAATAATATGACTTTATGACCTACGTTTTCTTTTCTTCTTCATAGGTCCAGTTCAGGCATTTAAAACCTCCTACTTACCCCTCAGTCGTCTGCTGCTGTCCCAGGGTAGCCTCGTCTCTGGAGGCCCTAAACATGGCGCGCGTCCCGTCCCTCACTGAAGGCTGACCAGAGGGGTGAACGCACACCGGGAGATGTTTCCAAGTGGCCTTGTGGACGCAATAGCTGGCGAACGGAGTACACTCCGAAATCGACTAATAATACGTCTGTGGTAACGCCCCTGCACTGCCCAACCCGAGTCTCTGGTCTCGAGATGGAAATCTCGGACCTACGATTTTAACATTTCCGCAGTCGTCGAGGAAGATTGTCTAGCAACGTCTTTACTTTCAAATAATCGACCTTTCTAGCCCCCGTTTTCCAAAGCACCCTCGTCCGGCGTCCCTGGAGGTCCTATGGTTTGGATGGCCGGGGAATAACCGTGGAGAGGCCAGGGTATCACAAGCTTATGGATTTTGACAAGAGAGGGGGCAAAGGAGATACCGAGGAAGGCAAAAAGATGTCTAAGACGGCAGGCAGCAGGACTGGACATGGGGGCCGCACTTCAGGGACCAACTCCGGGGTGCTCATGGTCGGACCCAACTTCCGCGTTGGGAAAAAAATCGGCTGTGGGAATTTCGGGGAGCTCCGCCTTGGGAAAAATCTATACACTAACGAATACGTGGCCATTAAACTGGTGAGTAGATTGACGCAAACTTCAATCACAAGAAAGCAGTTTTGTGCTTCCAAACATCTGTAAGTGATGGTTTTATTGAGTGTTGAATTCATGGATGAAGTATTTTTAGTGATGTTTGAGAAATACTATAAAGATGGGTAGTAATGTGAGGTGTCGCCTTGTCTCTGTCTCATGGTAAACGCATAGCAGAGGGTGTTTGGTCCGTGAGGCGATATTTCTAGAGTTATAAATTACCAATAACTAGGAACTGGTTTTGGAGTGACATTTGAGATCTTTCGCCTTTACGTTTAGTAAAAAAAAATGTCAGCTCAGTTATAAATATTAGGGGATTGGCCAGTGCAGTTGACTCTCTGACCTGTGAAAGTCAAACATTGATGTATCCTTACGGTTCCCTCTTCAGCGTTCAGCGATGAGCTGTTAATAGGTCAACCATGCTTCACTTTATCTATATCAAAGAAGGAAGGAAGAGCGGGCTGATAACATAAGAAGCCTTATATATGGTCTACAAACAGCGCAGAGGGCAGGTCTGTCAAAAAAATCGTATAACGTATAACTTTACAATTGATGATATTGCTTTGGACATCATCAAAAACATAACTTTATTAGCTCTCTGAGAAGTGGAGACACTTTAACCTGTTTAATTGTCTCGTGATTTTTTTTTTTTTTTTGCGGAAATGTGCCTCATTTTTAAAACGTCCCTGACACTTTATGTACTCACCGTGTAATTATATTAAATCCCAGTGAAGCGCTTCCCCTCTATTGTGCTAACACCAGGTCCAACCAGCAATCAATAATTTACTGTTTATGTTTAGTGTCAGCATGAAATCTCTCTAAGTGCCGCCGCTGCTGTGGCTCAGGAACAGCGCGCTAAATGTCAAGGCCTGTAGGTTTTCAGATTTTAAGAGGATATTATTGCCTGTTTGTCTGTGGGCTGCTCTGGCTTTTCTGCACAATTCTATTTCATCGCATAATAGCACT
The DNA here is from genome assembly GCA_021464625.1 of Proterorhinus semilunaris. Classification (NCBI taxonomy): domain Eukaryota; kingdom Metazoa; phylum Chordata; class Actinopteri; order Gobiiformes; family Gobiidae; genus Proterorhinus; species Proterorhinus semilunaris. Next base: position 28,615,273 of record CM038351.1, read on the forward strand.
TTTGGCTATACACAAAGACAAATGGCTTCGGAATGAGAGGCTTTAATGGTTGAATGGTCACAATTAATTGACTGGTTGATTAAAGCCAAAGCACGTTTTGTAAGTCCGGAAGTTTATGGGCGTTTTTGCATAAAGTTTTATCTGACCCCTTTTACTGGCTCGTATAACTGAGCACTACTGCTTATCTCATTGCTTTTGGTAAATCTCTCCAAGGCAATGTTCACGTTCCTTCACTTCAATATTAAGTTGTTAATGCTATATGCACTTTTTTGCTTCACCACAATAAATGGCTTTGAAGGGGTGGATAACTATTTGCATGCACTGGACCCGACACTGGTATCAGAGCCGATACTGGAAAAAATAAGAAGAATATTGATTCCAAATATCCGATACTGAAGTAAATATACTTCAGTGAATATGGACATGCTGCATGAAGCTCAAAACTTGGTGAATTAAATCGCTGAGTTAGCAGCACCTAGCAACAGCCTACTAATGCTAACGTCATCTAATCAAAGCTGGGACAGAAATCATGATTGGATCATCTAATTTAATTAAATCAAATCAGCCACTGCTGGAGCGGCCAAGTGTTTGTATTTAGTTTATGAAATGCTGTTAAAGAATAACTGATCTAACATATTTATAATGATCTGATTGTTTTATGTGAGTTGTTTAATATTAATGCAGCCTAAATCTACCTAAGAAAAGTCCAGTGATCCTGATGTAATGTTTTCCATTAGTTTATTAATAGATGTTATTAACAGATATAATAGAAAGTAACATCTCGTTTGAAAGAAAAGATTAGATTTTACTGATCTTATAATGGAGAAAAAAGATCATTTACTTTTTTCACTCACAGCAGTCACTTTCAAGAAAGTCTCTTGGTATCAGTTAATACTGGATATCAGCGGATACTCCAGTATCAGAAGCAAAAAAGCTGGATCGGTGCATCAGTCATAACTATTATGTACTTTTCGTATCAGACTGACATCTGATAATCATGATCTTCTCATATAGTAATATAGCCGGTAGTATTGACTCTGCCAGTATCCAGCACTTGAGGCCCTGTTTAAAGACGCTCTTCGCTTAGTAATCTTTAGCTGTGTCACAGTAAAAACAGAAAAGAAAAACATGTTGGCGTCCGCTCCTGCTCCGCGCACGATTATCCTTACATCAGTGCATCCCAGGGAGGTCGTTATCTCCGACGGGGCATTCGCTCAACTCCCAACCGACCGCACCGAAGGCAAGAGGTTAGCGCGCAGCTGTAATTGCGCTCGTGTGAAACGATGAAGCGCACCCTGCCCACTGCCTCTACCCTGGACGGTGAACACTCCCCTGTGGTATTTTTATCTCCCCCCTTCACTGTCCGGCTATATCTGGATTGTGGCGTGAGGGGTTACGGCGCGGACTCTTCCCTGCTTCTGCTGGCCTGCCGGACATGGCAGCGATCCAGTGAGGAAAAACGAGCCCCACCAGGAGGAGTATCAAAGGTGTTAACAAGCCTCATAGCCCTGTTAATGAGCGGAACATGTCTCACTTCCTGTCATTCGACCAGCTTTTGAAATGGCCATATGCAGTTATGGCAACTAGAGAAACGTAACACCATATACAGAACTCAAGACGCGTTTCAGTTACCACAGTTAATGGCTCCTTTACCCAAAACAATTCATTACAAGTTCTTCCTCGCAGATCGAAACAAACAGGCCAGTTAAATGGCACCTCCTGCTAAAACACAGTCGCCCCCTGATCCCTCCTGAGCTCATTTGTTCTGTTGTAACTTTTCACATTTGGCAGGAACATGAGCAGACCCCGGGGTTTTGTTTTGATTGTTCTTTTGTAGAGTATATTAGACCAGTTTGCCAGAGAGAAGCTTACGTTTGTCAGTGTTTTAGTAAGACTTTTTTTTTTTTATACACATAAGTAGGGGTGTTGAAAAATATCGATCCACCAATATATTGCGATATTACGTCACACAATTCTCGTATTGATCCAAAAATCTGTTTTTATGGAAATATTCATTGCAGCGTCTTTCTTTGGTCCTGCACGTTTACTCCCGCCCCCCAGATGGCAGCGCACCGTGCAGCCCGTTTGAGTAACACTAGAATCTAGTGAGAGTTAGAGAAGCACAGGAAAAGTTTACAGTGGAGGAGAAAGAGCTATGAGACGCTCCGGGGCTCTTTTAAAACTCTACATTTGGCCTCACTTTGGCTTTTACAACAAAGACAGAGACCTGGATTATTACGAGAGCCACCAGCTTTGTGCATATGTTGCGGAGTGTGTTGCCGCTGCGTTCGGAGAGGATTTATCTTTGTAGCATTTTATTACGGAATTAAACAAAGCCAAGGGAAAACTAAATACAGCATACTCATGTCAAACCTGTGTCTCGCCACTGCACTACGTGTTTAAAAAGTTTAAAAAGAGTTTAAAAGAGCCTGCTGTATTTAGTTTTCCCTCTGCTTCGTTTGTGTGCTACTGCTAACAAAAATATTTAGAAGAGATGAGTTCTATAGTCACAGTGATGCCGGTGTTGTCATTATGTCCCTGATCTACGAGTGACACCCGTTGTAGTAGACAAGATTTTAAATGCCCCGTCTGAGTTATTGTATATTTAATGGATGAAACGGACACAGTTCTGTTACAGAACTGAGTCGGTTTCATCCTTAACAGTTATTACTGATCGCTAAGGACTCCCAGCTATAGAAATACTAGAAAACGTGCATCCCCAGTTTAGTTGGTTTCATTTACAAGGTTTCCAAGAAATCTGTTTCCGTTCAAAGTTACATAATCACCATAAACATCACAGTCACAAGTGGTCATTAGTGAAAACATTTATATCATAAGAAAGATAGATAGATAGATAAAATATATTTGATACAAATCTAATAAAGGTGGGCTAGTTAATAGGCCTGCCGCGATAATTACTATATCGAGTTATCGCTCGATAAGTAAAATGAAGGACGATAACATTTATAGTCTCGATAAATGCACGTGCTGCGTGTGCTTAAAATAACTATAGAAACATGAACGCTATCACAGCGCTGAGTGAGCGGAGCTTCCATCCAACCCGTCTCCCCGTGCTTAAAGACGGCATTGAGCACACCAGCCGTGTCCCCGCATGTATCCAGATCATTTATAGATCAGCGCTGCTTTTGGAGAGAGGCGGGGTGTAAACAAAGTGCTGCTACTACGGAGCTGCTGATTCCGACACTTTCTGTGAACTTTATCGCGGAGCAAGAGGGACTCGTGAGAAAACATTTGGAGTTCTAGCCAAAATAACTCATCAGGGAGAAATTAACAACATCAATGCAACTGCAGGTATGTCCATGAGAACGAAACAAAACCACCGCCCAGTCGGTGTATCAGAGCTAATCAGCGCTACTGTTAGCGAGAGGAACCCGAGCGCTTTAGCCACTGTCCAAATACAAGCGCGATGGTCCTGAGAACATTACTCAGGGCTTAGGACTATGTTACTGTCCAAATACAAGCGCGATAGTCCTGAGAACATTACTCAGTGCTTAGGTCTATGTTACAGAGAAATGCTGCAGCGGTTTGACAAACAGTCAACAAGTTTCCCAAAAAAGCTGCTTCACTCCAACAGCTGTGTGTACAGGAGGTTATATTTTAAAAGGAAAGGAAAAAAGAACACAACATATGGCTAGTCTACTTTAGCAGTAATACAGTATGATCTGAATCCATACATTTAATATATTGTTGCTCACAGTTTTCTTTTTATTGCCTACAGTATTTGCATTATACTCAATATTATCGTTAATCGCGATATTTTCTGAGACGATATATCGTCCTCAAAAAAACACTTATCGTGGCAGGCCTACTAGTTAACTGAATAGTTGTTTCCAAAGTAGTAAAAAATAATATCGGGATATATCGTATCGTATCGCCTGAGACTAGGCAATACACACCCCTACACATAAGTAGGTTTTGGGCTCTCATTTTTCTTGTGTGTTTGATAGTAACCTTCGTGTTTTTGCAAACCTTTGGTAATTTGTTGGCCGCACCTCCCGGTAAAAGAGAAACGCAGGCAAGTGTTAAATATTATCTCATGTCCACTGCAAGTAACCACAGCTTAAGTGACAGGCGGCTATCTCCCCCGCTGCAAACATGAGCACTCTTTGTCCTCTAGTGCCGTGTAATGATTAGTAAAAAAAAATGTATTGACAAGGGCAGCTCGGAGACAAAACTCAGACTTTTGGAGTGCAGGTACGCCTGGTGACACCCCGCTCTGTCACTCCATGGCATGACAGGACTCTAGACTGTTTTTTTCCCTCAGTACTGAATGAACTCTTCAGTATTTTGTGGTGAAAAATCGCCTCCCTGTGTTGTGCATCTTATTATAAAGCCATTTTATTGATGATGATGTTAGCTTTCCTTGAGATATGGGTCCAATGTTCTGAATGAAAGTTGTGAAACGCGCTTAACAACTTTGGATGTTAAAAATAGTTAGGCAGGAGTTTGGACCACAAACCTTTTACACTATCGTATGTAAAGATAAAATGTCTATACTGGCATTTAAGGCAACAATCACATGTGCGAGTGAGCAGTTATACGCTACACATAACTGGACGCAAAGATTGACTTCTGGACTAGTTTAATTTCCTCCACAGTACGAGACGCACTTAACCTGTGTCACCCAATGGCCTTCATTCCAGATGCATCTCATATCGTGAGTAAAGGCCCAGGGGCACAGGGAAAAGGGGAAGGGAGGAAAGCTGGCCCTGAAAGGTACTCTTTGTTTTCGATGGTCCCGTTGACACACAGAGGTCTGGTGTGTGGGGCCGCTGATGACAAACGCCTGTGTGCTGGGTGTCAGGGCGCTACTGTAACTGCAATGTGGACATCCTGGGGACAGGCCAGTGCCTTAAAGAGGCAGCCACACATCTGCACTGGCTTCTTAAAGGAGTAGGAGTGGATGATACATTTATAGTACGGATCATGCTATATCCTACTTCAGTGTAGGAGTTGTGTTTTTATAAAGGACTTGTTGTAAGCTTATCAACAACATTGTTTCGCCTTTGGACTGATCCAATTGGCAATTTTAAAAGTACCTATCCATGTCAACATTGGGCCAATAGATTGTTCAGCGGTGGTCTGTCAGTGTTGCTGCGGTGGTGCGTCTCTTTAAGTCCGTGTGCGCCACTCGTCATGAACAGTGAAGGATGCGTGACCAGCGATCGTGATTCAGTCGACACTGAGGTGGTGCAGTGTGCACTCTCAAACCGACATTGATTTTCACTGGACACACATGTTTTACAAGATCATTAGTGAATCTACGTCAGCCTCTCAAATATTGCTACTGTACCGACAAATTTGATTTCAATTTGGTTCCCCCATTTGTATTGTTCAAGTGTATTCTTCCTTCTGTAGTCTACCAAGGATCCCCTATGGGGCGTAAATGTTCTCCTCTGACTGTCATTGTTCTGTGCATCCACTCATTGCTTACTCTGATACTCAATAAACTATTAAAAATATTAATGTTTTAGTTCCAAAAATGCAGCCGTGTGGTTTGGAACGCAGTAATTATTAAAATTAATTTGGATTACTTACGACTGTGACTGCAAGATCATTTCTAGATCAGCGCTGCTTTTGGAGAGAGGCGGGGTGTAAACAAAGTCTCGTGCTATTACGGAGCTTTGCTTCTTCCAACACTTCCTGTGAACTTTATTGCGATGCAAGAGGGACTCGTGTGAAAAACTTGGAATTCCAGCCAAAAGAACGCCTCACGGAGAGAATAACATTAATGCGACTGCAGGTGTGTCCAACTGAGAACGGAACAAAACCACCACCCAGTCAGTGTATCAGAGCTACTGTTAGCGAGAGGAACCCGACCGCTTTAGCCACTGTCCAAATACAAGCGTGTAAGCACTGAGAACATTACTCAGTGCTTAGGTTTATATGTTACTGTTCCACACTGTTCAAAAGCCAGAGAAATGCTGCAGCGGTTGGACAAAGAGTCAACAAGTTTCCCAAAAAAGCTGCTTCACTCCGACAGCCGTGTACAGGAGGTTATATTTTAAAAGGAAAGGAAAAAAACAAAACATATGTCTACTCTACTTTTGCAGTAATACAGTATTATCTGTATCAATACATTTAATATACATTTTATTCTAACCAGGTTTAATTTAACACAGAAGAGTTTTTGTCAGGAAATATTTAACCAGAATAATGCAGATGAAATATCAATATTATTGTTATTGGGATATTTTTAAAGGACCTGTATCATGCTATTTTAAGCCATTCCAAAGTAAAGTATAGGCCTTTATATGATATATTGTACCTCTACCACTACGGAGCACTCATTTTTGTGATAAATATTAGTATTTTCTGGAGGTATTTTTCCAACCCGGAAGACAAAACGCTTGGATTCAGTTAACTCCGCCCCCTCTCGCCGCTCATACAACTTTAGCAGTAGTAGAAATATATATATCACAGCAAAAAGTGAAGTTATTTCATGATGCTGTTATAAGGAGTTAACATGTGCAACACAGCTTCATGGCTAAATGGCTAGCACACACGCTAACATGCATTTTGATCGACTCACCTCTCTGATGTTTCCAGTATGGGATTTGCGCTGGTTATAAAAGTTAATCCACTTTGATTCTGGCCAAGGTTCACCAAGCATCCATCAGCGACAGGCTCAGACAAACACTATTTTGACTGATAGTCGCTGAATCCCGGAGGGAAATGCCAACTTCTATGGCCTCTTCTTTAGGACGGTTGAATAAAGTCCAGTCCTCGCAGCCAAACGCGGTTTTCTCCGTGACATTATCGTGAGGTAAGAAAAAAGAACAGGTGTCCAGACTCCAGAGTAGGTTAGAAAAAGCTCCCTCTTCACAACTTTCGGTGCAACATGACATGACCATCTGTTCAGACCGTTCGGACGCTCAGGAGGAGCGTTTGTTTTCGGTACAGGGGCAGCGCAGCGTCAGGCACTTCCTTTTTTTTTTTTTTTTTTTATTTTATTTATTTTTTCTTACGACAGAAATAATGAAAAAAATTGTTTTACAAATAAAAATCATGCCGTAAGGCATTAGATTACAGACGTCGAGCACTTCCGTTCCGCTGTGACGACACAACTGAACATGCCAGTCGTTTACCAGGAGAGGGCGGATCAGCTGCTCAGAGCGCAGGATTCAGGAGGATTACTGAGAACTGCGTGAATGAATCCAAAAACCACTCTGGGGGTGTTTTTGATAAGGAAATAGCATAACAACATGGTTAAAAGCTCCAAAAAGTCGATTTTGCATGATATAGGACCTTTAAAGATGATACTGTATATTGACTTTGTTGTAAAAGTTGTGACAGGCCTAGTTCAAACACAGAACCTGGTGAGAGTAAGTTATGTAAAAAGGTTGAAAAGCACAGATGGATACAGTGTCCGAGAATATGTCGACCCTTCTAGTTTGCACTTAATTGGTATAAGGTGTTAATATTGAATGTCAGAAGTTCAATACATTTCAATTAAAATAGTTGTTTACAGTTTTCTTTTTATTGCCTACAGTATTTGCATTATACTCAATATTATCGTTTATTGCGATATTTTCTGAGACGATATATCGTCCTCACAAAAAAATGTATCGTGGCAGGCCTAGTCATCGTCACTTACCGCTAAACTGAAGGCTCTAGGCGCTCCACACCTGTAGGGTTACATCCTAAAAAAAAATGAAATCTGCGTGTATTTGTTTAGGCTTCACCTGCAGATGACCATGGCTGTGGTTAATTATAGATCCAGTGAACTGCGTAATGTTGGCGCAGACAAATGTGTAAGATCCAATCCTGGTCATATTCCGTCTCAAAAGCTCTGTCTCCGAAACAAAAGTTCAAGCAGACAGTTGTCCAAGAACAGCCCAAACACGAACCTCAAATCAAACGCGCTGCTCCGAATGCTTTAGCTTCCGTGTAAGAAAAGCGAAAATGAAACTACCACTTAACGAACGCATGGCCTGCATTGTCTAATGATGAACATTTAAGCTATTTTTTAAATATATATAATATATGGTTTTGAAATATTATTTCAAAACCAACGTATTACTTTTTATATTGTACTTTCACCGTGATGCGCCAAACCGCGGTTCCTGCACCGTGAACCGAACCGTGAGAGCTGAACCCTTCATATTTATTCATAAATATTCCACTGCCTCTTGAATTCGATACCCTGAGTATAACCTATTGTAGATGTAGTTGCTCATTCAGCTGGTGCTCTGGACAACGGGCTCACTCCTTTCTGCAGCCGCAGCGAGTAGGCAACTTTGCACTTGACTATATAGTCATTACAGTGGTTACAAACCTGCGGGGCGCCTGGGATTGCAGAGGCTCAGAGCTTTGTCTGGTCAAAGGGTCAGGTCATGAGTCAAAATCTTCTAATATGACTGAGAAAGCTGTACGGGTGCATAAAACACTCCAATTGCAGTTTGTTCGTCTGTTTGAAATTATTTTTAGCATTCATTGTTTTATACATTTGTAGTGGTCATAGTTTTTGGAATGGGGGGCGCGGCCCGACTACAGCATGTGCAGGGGGGCTTCAAGTAAAAAGGTTGGGAACCACTGGTCTACTTCGTGCTGGTCTATAGCTATAGAGACTGATGGGTTATAGGGACATGGGTGGAAATCTTTTTGTAATAACTCATAATCTCAGAACATCAAATGTGGAGACTAGCGGAGGCCCGGCTGTAGGCCGGGTCACAGCTAGTATGAGTTATAAGAAAATATTAATAAATAATAATTAGTTGGAGTGGAACAGTCTGTCATGTTTGTGATGACAGAGTGGTCCTTTGAGAGAACAGCTCCCTAGAGCATGAGGCACAGCTCCTGTTGCACTCGGCCGCTTTCACACTTCACCATACACTTTCTCTCTGTGTTAATGTAAAGTACGGTATTCTTAACCCCTGAAGTGAAAACAAAAAAAACATGTTTTTCACATGATCAACCATCTATTTCCTAATACAGCACATTGTAGCAACCACACCTTGCTCCTCTGTTTAACAACAAAGAAACCTGCCTCATGGGTTTTGCGAGATCGGAACTTCCCATGACTGTGCACAAGTGTTGGAAGTAGGGCTGGGCGATATGACGATATTAGACCGTCTTACGATCTCCAGAGCGGAGATCGTTTTATCACGGTTTTATGGATTTCAGCAAAGTTGACTCTTTTTCACCGTCAGTGACGTAAACCCAAGCCGCTAACTTTCTGCTACGCAATGTCAGACGCTAATGCGAGCGTTTAGCCGCTCCTCTGCAGTCGCATTCACGACCAGGCTCCTCGATCTGGAGCTTTTAAACCCAGCGTTCTGTCTCTATTTCAGAGGTATTTATGTCAGTGTCTTTCCCCCGTAACGCCACTGCTCGGCGTAGATCGCAGCGTGTGTTTATTTATTTACCTGGCGGCACATGTGCGGAGAAACGAGTGTGTCCTTCGTCCTAACAGTTCTGTAGGCGCCGCATCTTCTCATCTGTTTAATTTTAATCCTGGACCGTGTTCACAAATGCGCTGTTTATCCAGGTCTTTGAAAATATAAAAGTTCCCCAAAAACACTGTCAGTCTGAGTTACTTATTATAAATTCGCCTAACAGTGACAAACTTTTTCCTGTTTGAGTTTTACACAATAAAAGTCACTGCATGTTATCGCTTTAGTAAGACTCTTATTGTGAAAGGATCGACGGCGACAGAGCGTTACATTTACAGCAGCTCGGCGTCATGAGAGAGACGTGAAAAAATGCCAAACAGCAACAGACACGAACAACAAGCCTTTACCAAACCTACTCTTTAACTTACTTCTACTTAATTTTATTATCTGGAGTTTTATTGTGATTTTCATTTATAAAGTGAGTTTGCTTTAGGTCCAAGTCTATTATTGTTGTGTTGATTATCACAATGTTGAATCAATTAGTGTAGTATTTTTCTTCAGTGTGTAATTTAAGTAATTTTGTCATTATAAAAAATCGTGATAAAGTTTAATTCAAAAATCGTGATATTCTATTTTTGCCATATCGCCCACCCCTAGTTGGAAGAGCTTATGCTAGCATTCTCTGTCAGGAAACTTGAACGTACAAGTTTTAAAAAATTGTATGACTAACCGGTTTGTTGCCTGTAATTTAAATGTTTGAGCATTGTCATTATTTCTTCATTGGACTATAGTACAGAGCTTGACAACATAAAACAAACATGGACTGTGATGATTAGGGCTGGGACAATATATCGTTTTGCAATATATTGCAATGCTTTATCAAAGTATCGTTACTTTTTAAATGTAATGCATTTGGCTGTGTAGTAGGGCTGTCAACGACCAAAAAACATTCTCTGACCAACAATTGGTCAACTAAAAAGGGGCGTGGCATGGCGCTGACAAAACTACAACTTTTCTGACCCAAACTCATAGAATTGTATCCCAAACTGCACTCATAAGACATAAAACTTTGGGAGCTCGTGATGTAACTACTATTTATACATAGAAGCAACGTAAACGGTGCATTTATGTGTAAAAAAAAAAAGTCACATTAATCTCACCTTTAATCTCAGACTCCAGCTGCCTACCTCACTCCTGCATCTGCTGCTGTACATGTGCTGTCCATACGTCCATATAATCCAAATAAAGCGGTAGTTCTTCCATCATAGTCCCTATTCTCAAATGTCCCCTGGACAGGTGTCAGACTCGCGCATAGGCTATTTCACTGTAGAACCAGGGTATTTGGTTTAAACAACTGTAGAAGTCTGGCCTATTGAAGGCAACATCTCGCCAAGACACAGAGCCCCTGATCTCAGCTGCTTATGCGCACGCAGGAGAGGCCTCTTCCGTCCTCATTTCTCTCTCCTCAACGTTTTTTTTTATTAATTTTTTTTTAGCAAACACATTTAACACAAACAATTCAAACATCACTCCGTCTGTAAAACTTTGCTATATCTGTTTTTATAATGAAATATTAGCCCAAAGTTAAAGATAGGCCTCTGGTGTTATGTAAATTGAGAGCATCTCAATCGTTGCAAAAGTGCGTGCATTTAGTCGACCAATGAAAATCTTGGACGACCACGACGGCATCGATGAATTAGTCGACTAAACAACCAAAGTTGGCAGCCCTACTGTGTAGTACTACACTTTAGAAAATGTTTAGTGGATTTGGTTTACAACTTTGGGACACGTCACTCATTTTCTTGTTCACAATATTTACTCTATCATATTGGGCCCTAAATATCGTGATACATATTGTATCGTGACTAAAGGTAAGATAGGGTAGCCTTTATTGATCTCACAATGGAGAAATATGCTTGTTACATTTAGCTCTTAGAAACACTCAAAATAGGCAGGAAATGTGAGGGGGGAAAAAGTGGATCATCCCAGCGCTGATATTCTTAAGTGATGTAAGATAATAAACGCAAGACACAAAACCGTAAATAGTAGACTACATTCAATTAAACATTAACGCTCATAAGCATGAATAAATTGTTGGTCTTAAAGAGTTTTGTTCACTGACAATGATCCATTTGTTTTTGCAAAATCCTCAACATTTATTTTGCGGCGTCATTTATCCCGTATCCTTGATGCAGGCTGAATCATCATAATGGTGAATGCATGAGTCACATTCTTTAATTACCTACAAAAAAGGGTCTCCGATATTCCCAGTGGAGCTGAGAACACCGTTTTAAGCACCAAGTCGTCAATTATAGCTGTTTGAGAGGCCGTTGAAGGCTCCATTGCGTTTGTTAAATCTGAGCTGCAACCGGATAGGGCATGGACACCGGCCAGCTTATCCTCTGACATCAGGCCTGACTGCTCCACCTCCACTGTCCCGAACACTGACAGCCTCCCATCGGGCAGAAGGAGAGCGCTGCCGTAAACGTCCCATTGTTCAAGCTCACAGTATAAAGTGATGTATTGTCCCAGGATTCCCAGTTAATGCGTCATGGAGTGGTTTAATATGACTTAAATGTTTAGGTCAAAGAAAATATATTTAAACTAATTTTAACCTTAGTTGTCATAGAAGGTCTGGCAACTCTTTTGCTTTTGTATATAAATGTGCTTCTTCATCCATGTTTGTCATAACTTTAGCAATATAGAGTGAGCAATGGTACAGAATCGTATCTTTTTTTGTGTCTTGCTTGCCCAAACCCTATAATAGTTTTTTTTGTGTTATTGCAATAGTCAAGTTAGCATTCCTGTTAGCAGACCAACAAGCTTGTTATAGCCCTTTTGAGTCAGAGTAGGGAAATATTTTTTTATTTACTGGGCTGCATCTAATACTTTTTGTAGACTGCTTAAAGGAATATTTATTTAGTCACCCGCCAATGTTTATCTATCGGTTTGCGCTTTATAAAAAGTGTATTAATTGTAATTTAATTAAACTGTTCAGTAAAAGGAATTAGTTCTCATGAACCCAATTTTGTGTCTCTTGTGGAATTTGAGTCCCCGCCCAAGTCTGCTGATCTGTAACCCATACATGTTGTGTTTAGGGACGTCAAGATTAACCGGTTTTACGATTACCACGAGCAACACAACTGAGTGGTGAAAAAGGACCCGAATGAGCCTTCCTCTTCTTTAGCGCCTTCTAGCGGTTACAATATTTGGTTAATATTTATAAAGTAGTGTAGTATAGTATCAGTAAACGCGACTTGAATCAAGGAATCCACACGTTTTTATTTCTTCAATAGGCCAATTATTTCTTGAGATATGAATGAATAAAGTCCACATACAGCATCAAAATCTCCAATTAGAGGTCTGGGCCTCGCTAAAAAATAAATAAAAAAAATCCTCTCGGTTTCCGCGGCAATAAATCATGTTCCCGCTCTGTCATATTTCCCAGTCAATCAAACTACATATAGCAGAGTCCAATGGTGCTGGTGACAACTGCATAGCTGCTGTAGATCCTGAGATATTGTGAAGGAAAGTCTCCGCAATTTTGACCGTAAGTTAATTTTTTTTTTACAAGTCACCATCATAAACATAACATTTAAGTATACTTCACTATACGTGCTTTGGAGTGGGACGTAATTGTGATTTTAATCCGCAGCTTTGTGAATGAAAAAAAATATATACAAAACGGGCCGCGCCGTGAGTTTTCCTGTTGTAGAGCAGCTAGCATCAACTCCCCTCCGTTGATGCGCGAACAGGCCGGCTGTAATGCGTGGATTATACCAATTTCACGTTTAAGGAAGTGTACGATAGTCCTTTTACTTGTGTTGTTTTGTTGCTGTTTTTGTCTCGGGAAAGGGTTGGAGGGTGAAACACATTAGAGCCGTGTTTCCCCAACCCGGGCGAAACTCTTTTCTGTTTGCTCCAGTGCAGCGCGCACTCATTCGCATAAAGCCACAATGCGGAGTTTTTGAACTACAATTTGGCACTTTTAACAAACTTATTCAAGTAATTAATTTACCAAATCAACACAAATGCAATTGGATAATTTTAGCGTAATTTCCCACTATGAAATTACAACATTGTCCATTTTGACGCATAAAATGCCTTATTGTTATATCTAATCATTATATTACAGAAAACTTGCAGGTTTTTGTAAATGATATACAGCTAAAGTTTCAAATTGATATCACCCACTTTAAAAATGTTCCCTTTTCACCTGCAGTGCCTTGCCTTGATGATATGTTGAAATATGCAAATTAGTTGCTTTGTGTTAACTCATAAATAAAATCCGACATCATATTTGAAATCACTGACTATTTTTCTTTTAGGGAGAGAATTTTGAGAACAATATTTGGTGAAATGTGAAAGTTAGAGAACACGGAAGCTGGAAATCGTACCAATTTTTGTGATAAATCGGTCCAGACTATATCCTATTGTTTTCATTGTAATTGATTTCACCAAAAGTGGCCGAAAATGAAAACTGAAATACTCATAACTTTGAAAGTACTTGATGGATTTAAAAAATGTAAACTGCCCTTTCATCCTCTTGCTGTCCTCTACCCCTTGTATCCACAGTATTTAAAATTTAAAAGCCGCTGCACGCCATAAACAGCGCGTAAACTCACCGGTAGTTGAGTCTGTTTTTTTTAATATGCAGTACTTGAACAAAATAAAGTTTAAGTAGTTCCTAAAAAGAGATTCCTAGAGTTACTGCGAAACAAGGTGATTTTGTTAGCTTAGTTAGCAGAACGGTGGTATGGACTGACAACCCTATGTTGAATATAAAATACTAGAGAGCCAAGTAAAGGTCAGTTTCTATTCCGAGTCAGATGCGTAATGTTGAGTCGGTGTCTTTGGAAGTCCCTCACACGTCACTGCGCTAAAGTCAGAGGTGAGAGACATGCACACACAGGTTTATTAGTGGAAAAAGAATTGTCATTGAACTAAATGTGTACTCGATCTGCATCGATTTAACCACTGACACTGAGATCAATTGGCAATTGCGGTGGGAAGATGAAAACAATCTCACGAGATAAGCTGATGAATGATCTCCACAAGAGCGTTGGACAAATACATATCCTGCTTACCCTGCCATTTTAGCAATACCAAATCAGAGTTAAGCATTGAATCAAATGGGCCCAGTCTTCAGCTTCTCTTTTTTTCTATTTGAATCATCACCCTAAGTACATTGCCATACAGTCTTTACACAACATCATTGTTCTTCATTCAACGCCTGATTGAAATAAAGTCATCATCTGTCACAGGAAAGGGTGATGTGATGGTAAATGGTAAATGGTCTCAACTTGTATAGTGATTATTATTTGTCTTACCATGTCACTTTTATTTTATCTTATTTAATATTTTGTATGCATGCCCCTATAGCCTTATAGTTTAAAGTCTTTTAGCTTATTTTTATCCTAACTCTATGTTATAATATAACATAGAGTTACATATTATGTTTTATGTCGCATGTTTGCAACGAGAAAAATTCCTAGTTTGTGAACCTGTTCTCAAACCATGGCAATAAAACCGATTCTGATTCTATTTCTGTAGCGCTGCTCTTGTGCAAAGTGGGCCATCCCTAAACACAGTGTTAAAAAAAGACATTTCTGCAGCTTGGTCATCTTGTACTTCCTAAATTATTACCACCAGACGATTATGTAATGCGACTGGCCCACGCTTCAAAGAGGAACAGTTTGCACCACTTTGCTTAGTCATAATTGATATAATCTTCAATTGGTTCACTTCTAAACTTTTAAGTTTTCACAACATGAATCGTAATACGTGGATTTTACTTAATGGTGTGATGTGATTTGGGATGATATCGAAATGTGATTTCTTGCTTTCAGAAATACTAAGACTCTTTATATAGACATAATTTGCTTGCATCATAAAAAATGCAATATATGTTTTTTTGCAGGATCAGATTGAGTTCACATGACATTATATAGAAGAGCTTGTTAATCCCAACCAGAGGGCCTTGTGATGACCTGTCCGATCCACACCACAACCGTATGGACAGGCCGCTGTGGAAAGTGAAAACACAGCCAGTGCCTAATCCTCGGTGACATAATGGTATATTTTTCGCAGTCTCACTTCTTTCGCTCGAGAGAGATATCCTTGAAATGGCACACAGCCTTTAATTTCATGCCGGCCCTCCCTCACTCCCAGGCCACCGCACAAGCAGGATTTAGGCTCGCCACAGCACAGTTAATGGCAATAAATCTCTTCCGCACTGAACCAAGCATGACATAAGTTAGTTATGAAAGTCGGATAATGATAAAACAGTTTTTTTTTTTATTCACTTGGCTGGAAAAGTGACTTATCCTTGCGGTTCATCCAACGCTGAAAAGGTCAAATGAAACCTGTCTTACTTAAATATCTTCTTTAGCTGGAAATGTATTCAGTAGAGTTGCACAATTTATCAGATTGATAAATCGCAATGTAGTATCCATAAATGTCATTGATTTACTTTCTTTTACCGATTCCATTGGCGTATTGTATAATGGCGTCTTTTACACCAGTGGCAAGGAGTAGACGAGATGTTATTACTGTATTGATTGTCTGCTTTGGTCTTCTGCCTTACGCTTGCAGTGGAAACTTTCTTGTAGTCCGAAGTCGGTCAGTTATTGTTGCAATCAGATTTACCTTTTATATTTGGAAATCACATGACATTTGGCTTATAACATTTTAATGGCATTTATTTTTATGGCATTTTAAAGTAGGGATGTACCGATCCGATATTCAGTATCGGTATCGGTAGCCGATCCGGGCATTTTAAGAGTATTGGACTGAATTGGTTTTGATGACTGGACGGGTCCGATACAAGTAGTGATCAATCAATCAATCAATGGTCTTGTATAGCCCAATATCACAACAGGAGTTGCCTCATAGGGCTGTAACAAACATTAAGGCAATAAAACAGAGCAGTAAATAAGACAATGTAAAGTTCCGGTGAATCAAATATCCAGGCAAACATAATGTCCAAATAAGCGTCAGCAGTGGATGGCGACGAGCAGCTCGGGTGTCCCCTGTCCTTAGACTCTCCAGCACGGCAAGGAAAAACTCAAAAACCCAGTGGGAGAAACGAGAAACCTTGAGGAGAACCACAGAAGGAGAGATCCACTCCCATGGACGGACAGGCTATAGAGACCCAGGGCCGAAGGAGTCCCTCAGCAGACGGGCCAAGATCACAGACCGTCCAGTCCTTGTTGTCAGTAGGCAGGGTTCCTCCGTTCAGCCGGGTCCCTCCGTTCGATCTAGACAGGCACTCCCAAGGGGGAGTGGGACAGGAGACACCATGTGAATAGTAATGAACAGACTACAGATAAAATAAATATTGTATCATAATAAGACAAAGTTTGCAGTAAGAAGAAGAAGAAGAGGATAGCGCTCAGTGTACCGTACTTCCCACAGCAGTGTTTCTCCAAAAGAAAAAAAAGTGATGGGTCGGTCGCGTACGAGTCTGTACAAAGAGCGGCTCCTTTAAGTGAACGATGAGAGCCGAGTCTCACCAGTGAGCCGTTTTTTTCTTTTCGTTTTGTTTTCATGTTTATCAAGCTCTACATACACTGCTCTCTGCTACATTAGAGACCAATAGAGAAGGGCAAAGACTGAAAGAGAAAAGAGTAATAGAATGGGTTCGGGAGAGAAGAAGACGTAAAACATCTGCAGCGGCAGCACGTCCGCGAGGAACGAACCTGCTGTTTACACAAAATCTAGATCTCTACAAACTTAAACTAATCCATAAATGTAGTCAGTACATCTCTAGCTTTCAGCCACTTCTTATTTGAGAAAGAGATCCGCCTCATATTTCTGGTTTTATGGTTAGATAAAGTTGCGCTGGGTTTGTGGAGTGAAAATAAACAATGCAATCACGCGCGGAGCGGCGATACACGTCGTAATGTCGGCCTTTTCCATATGTGTATGAGCGCATTATAAAAGCAACTAAAGCAGAAGGACAACAGGAGTCCAGGCTAACGTATGGACATCAGTGATGTCTGGAGTCTGTATTCCTCTCTCAGCGTGATGCTCCAGCAGCTACAGACTGAGCAGGACCCGGGGCAGAGCTGACACAGGCAGCAGAGGGACTGGGCAGAAGCTATGGGAGAAACACTAAGCATTTTGACTTTAAGTCATGTAGTGTACATATATATGTACCAGCCTTAAAAGTCTGTGTTGCTATAATAAACAATGGCTCCACCACCTGGAAAAGTCAACTTTGATTCCTGAAGACAAAACACCACTATAAGCCAATATCACTTCATTATAGCAATGAAAAAAATAAATAAAAGTGTGTGTGTATATATATATATATATTAATATATATATTATTCGGTTATTTTTTTATTTCTTACTTGATTACAGTTGTTTTGTGCAGGGAGTTGTCGAAAAGCTCTGTATTACTACTGTATGTAAAAAAAAAAAAGAGCCATTTGGGAGCCAAAAGAGCCGGCTCCTTTTGGTGAGCCGATCCAAATGATCCGGTTCACCAAAAAGAGCCGAAAATCCCATCACTAGATACAAGACTACCTGAATCTGCTGTCATGGAGCTGCAGCAGCGTCAGCCAGCCCGTTTACCGCAGCCCTTCGAGGTTTATCGCAGCTGACCGGAGCCACTGCAGATCCAGGACCACAGATTCACGGCCTTCATGCTATCGCTAAGTTAGGATACTGATTTTCTTTATTTGATTTGATTTATTCTTATTATTGTCTTGAACATAAGTGCCCAGCCCTCATGGGCTTACAAGACACATTTCAAAACAGAATTCAGATGTCTGCCAAAATAAATAATATAATCATAAAAGAACAACATCCTCATCACGCAGGAGGTTATAAATTAATTTGTCATGAACTATCATTAACCTGCTGCTCACACCTGCTTCTGAAAAATGCTCTATTTTAAAATTCAAAGCTAAAGCTTTTTTTTTTTTTTTAATGGCTAAAACTACTGTAATATCCATAGGCTATAATATATAATGATTATATATATATATATTTGACTATATAAAAATATAATACAAAAAGACTTGGATTGGTATCGGCCCGATGAAGTGTCAAAATATTGGATCGGGAGCTCAAAAAAGCGGATTGGTGCATCCCTATTTTAAACCTCGACATTTGTGAGAAAACTGAAATATTCCATTGCGATGAATCTTGCGTCGCTACTTGATGGCAGTTTTCTGCTGATTATACGGTGGAATGACGTGTGTACATATGTAAACGGCAGCCTGGAGTTGTACGTTGAACACCAGTAAGACGAAGGAGATGGTGATCGACTTCAGGAGGAAGCCACTACCGCACACACCGCTAAACATCCAGGGGGAGGACATCGAGGTGATGGACAGTTTTAAGTACCTGAGTGTTCACCCCAACAATAAACTGGACTGGTCCCACAACACCAACGCCCTGTACAGGAAGGGCCAAAGTCGCCTTCTGAGGAGACTGAGGTCCTTCGGAGTGAGCAGGCCTCTGCTCAGGACTTTTTATGACTCTGTGGTGGCCTCTGCTCTCCACTACGCTGCCGTGTGCTGGGCCCCGGGCAGCACAGAGCGGGACAAGAACAGACTGAACAAGCTGGTCAGGAGGGCCAGCTTCGTCCTGGGCTGCCCCCTGGACTAGGTGGAGGAGGTGAGGGACAGGAGGGTGTTAGCCAAGCTCACCTCCATCATGGACAACACCTCCCACCCACTGCATGGGACAGTAGAGGAGCTGAGCAGCTCATTCAGTGGAAGACTGAGCCATCCTCAGTGCAAGAAGGAGCGCTACCGCAGGGCCTTCATCGCCACTGCTGTCAGACTGTCCAACAAGACTGTAAAGTAACATGTGCAATAACCCTTTGGCAGAACACGTGCAATAATCCCTGTATCTACATCACTTACCTGCGTCACTTTATCAACCACTTGCACTATGATGTAAACCTGCACTGCTAATATTGTCAATTTTTTTTGTTATAGTCTGTTAACTTTATTATTATTTACTGTTTACGCTTTTTGTCCCCACAAAGTCCTTGGTAGTCATTGTATATAAGACTATTTCATTGTTATGCATTTCACACTACCTGCCTATTTGCACACCCTGGGTAAATTTCTCCATTGTGAGATCAGTAAAGGCTATCTTATCTTGTTAAAACAGCCGAGGTGAAGAGGTGAGAGAAGCAGCAGGTTGGACAGGAGAGAGGGCCCTTCTTTGAGCGGTCAGCTGCCCTAGACATGGGTCACAGCCACACACCACTCTGTATATCCCACACTAGGAAAGGATGTTGATATTACACACATCACACTTGTAGCATGATATTGGTTTTCCCAGTAATCACACTAACAGAACTTACAATAGGGGGGGTCTGAGGGTGCACAAGTTGGTCGATCACTGGGGCATTCACTCTCTCAAATCTATGCTAAACGTTCTACTTATGAATTTTAATCTGCAGTAGTATTTATGGGATGAAATATTACATATAGCCACATATTTTTACTACAAACCAATGCTTATTTTATGGCACATGTCCGATTTGGTCCACAGCCAT
Organism: Proterorhinus semilunaris; assembly: GCA_021464625.1. Lineage (NCBI taxonomy): Eukaryota > Metazoa > Chordata > Actinopteri > Gobiiformes > Gobiidae > Proterorhinus > Proterorhinus semilunaris. Next base: position 28,635,154 of record CM038351.1, read on the forward strand.
GAACACCTTTAAAATAAACAAACACTTGACATTTCCCTGTAGACATTTTGCTTGCGCAACATTAGCGGGAAAGTGCGAAGCTGAGAAAACCCCAGTGTCCGGTGCTGCTGAGTCGTTACATCAGACGTGTGCCGCTCCGGTCCGGTCATTTACAAAGCCCATCTGCCGAAGTGGAGATGACTCTTAAGTACGCAAAGCTGCCATAAGCCTCTGTTTCCCATTGTAAGCTCTTTTAAACGGTCCAGTGCCTAGGTTGCCATCTGTTTTGATGGTTATATTTATTTATTTAACATACATACTCCTCTGACCAGTTTTGGTCACGCTCTCTCTCACTTTGCCACTATCATAGGTTTGGTGTGGGCCGTTGGGGTGACTCCGCCTCCTGGGCCAGTCACAAGTCGTGCTCCCACGGCCGTCACTTGCACTGTTGCATCTCCACAATCACCAAGTCACCTCTTTGCAGCTTTCCTGTCATGGTTACAGTTTTTTGTTGTTGTGAATGTGATTTTTTGCAATGGGAATGTGGCCAATAAAAGATGGGTCTGGAGGGTGGGAAGAAGGGTATCTGCCGGCACAGTAGCGCAGCGTTTAGCGCTCGTGCCTCACAGCTAGAATGTCCGGCTTTGATTCCCACCTGGAGCCTTTTTGTGTGTACCAATTGGCCAGGTTGAATGATGTGTGCGTGTGTGCGTGTGTGTGTGTGTGTGTGTGTGTGGGTGTGGGTGAATTAGGGCTCAAAGATGTATCGTTATCCTATTGCTATCAAGATATGAACATTCAAGATATTAAAATCGAAAAAGCAAAATATAAATGATATTGATTCTCATCAATAAAACTGCACTCTTTTGTATTATGTTTTTATTTTTCTGAAAAATGCTGTTTTCACCGAACCCATAGTTGTATTGTATCGTATCGATATATGAAATGTCCATATCGTTCAGCCCTAGCATGAATGTATATGGTGGGGGTCAGAGGGACCATTGGCACAGATGTGTGCAGTCGCGACAGCATTTCTGTCAGTCTCCCCCAGGGGAAACTGAACACCGAGTCTGAGGTGAATGTATAATTGTCCTATGTAAAGCGCTCCGTTAAAGGCGCTATATAAACAATGTTCTAGTTCTTCTAAAACGTACAGGTATATGCAAAGTTTAAATGCAAAACTCGGTGGACACATGTTTTTAACATTTCCACAATGGAAAAAGAGAACGATTATGCTAACGTTTGTGTGAATCTAGGACAGATAAGCTTCACTATTACTGTTTCGTCATATTAGTTCAACAAAAACAAAGAATGAAAATGTTAACTTTACTAAAACATTTCTAATTAGACCTGGTGCATATAGTAGGATTATGTTGGAGGCCCTTGGGTGACTCGTCTGTGTTTGTAGTCTTTAGGTTTGGCTGCTAGTGGAGTGGGTTTAATCAGATTACACATAGTAAAGCCTGGACAGAGATGCATTGATCAATACCACTGTATATGTGCAGTAAACCTGCTGCTCGCCAGCTGGAGTCGGCCTTATCCACTCACATCCCACTAATTAAACTTCTGTTCGCATCTCAAACTTGGAGACACTGGGTTTATTCAACACTTCTGGTCATTTGTGTGTAATGGACTTTTGCTGAACTTAAACAATTCTAATTTAAACTATTGCAAACATAATTATTTAGGTGAAAACTTAGGTTTCAGTCTTCTCATGCTAGCAGTTTGTTTAGGTAATTTTTGCTGACGAAAATATAAAGGCTGAAAATGAGCAGTCTCGGGGTGTACTTAAACTTAACTGAGGATGAATGGCTCTTAAAAGGGACAATGAGTTTATAAAAAAAATATATGTAGCATTTAGTAATTGGTGACGTGTTTTTCTCTTTCAGGAACCTATAAAGTCCAGGGCACCACAGCTCCATTTGGAATATAGATTTTACAAACAACTGGGAAACTCAGGTAAGACTGCCGGTTACATGTGCATTATTTATGTGAACATATGCAAAATAGTTTCTCATACACCTGCTTTCAAGAAATTTAAAGAAATATGAAAGGGACACTTGATGAGTAAGGACTGCTCTTTTAAGCATCTTGTGTGTTGCTTGGCGTGCCCTCTACTGACAGCAGGGGGAATTAATCATGGTAAATACAAAATGCAGACCATCAATTTGTGCCAATGGCATGGTAACAAATTGATGGCACTGTGTGAGATGAAAGTTGATTTTAAAATCAAAGATCATTAAGTTTTGTGACATTGTTGAGTTCCAAACAGTACAGATGTTATACAGAGCAAGGTGTAAACTGTAACCAGGCCAAATACAAAGAAGGTTTCAAGAACGTACTGGATGTTATGAATTGCGTGATGAATTAAACTTTAGGATTCAGAAACATAGCACAACTTTGAAAGGTTTTAGCCCGACAGTGAGTGGTGTGCAATTATAAACCTCATCTTTAAATGCACCATACAGCATAGGAACATCATCTACAAAATCAGTTGTTAGGGCAGCTGGGTGGGGGTTCTTGGATGGGGAGCTACTGCCCTCTTCAACTGGCCCGCTCTACACCCTGGCTTTTTAATGCATTACACTATGTAGGGCTTACATAATACTTTATACTTAGAAAAAAAAAGAGGAAAACTGTACACAAATTAATATTATACGGGAGGATGGTAATGACAACTGGGAAGTAGCAAGATCACGAAAGTATAATTATGTACTGCATAGTAACGTGTCTTTATAACAGTGACTAATAATAGTGACTTTCGGTAATGTTACCAAGGTTTGGCATTGGTAACATGCTGAAATGTATTATATTAAGGGTTGCCTTTTGTTACTTGCTTTGTACTAAACATCGTACATGAAACGAGACCGCGGTTGTCGTTGTGCTTCGTTTCTGTTATCTATATGAACATTTCAAACCATGCTTTGTAATTTCGTCTGTGTTAAAAAGCCATTTTGAAGTGTAACTGGTTCTCTTTTGACAATGAGGCAATATGATGCTGCTAATTGTATGATTGATAATGTCATTGCAATAGGATAAAGTTATTTTATAAACGGGTGTGCAGCTGCAGAGTCGTGCATGCGACTGACGGTCCTTATGTAGCATTATCATTGTTGTTTCTTAATCAGTATTACTCCTTCTTGGGGAATGTATACAGTACATGAGTTTCTGTCATGTAATGTCTTTATGTAAATGCTATCTTGTAAATGGTCATTTCAGCCATGATCAGAAACTGCAGGTGTATTTAATATTTCTTTTTTTTTTTTTTTGCTGTTTGATTGTTTTGTTCCTTTGTTTGTTCCACTATATTCCTTGTGAAATGAGAAATGTTTGTTGTATTGATTATGGGGGTGGGCGCTTATAAGCTCTTGCTTCAGCCCACTCCTTTTGAGCAGAATGTTTACTCCTCAAATAAACTAAACTAAGAAAGAGTCAGCCCTTTGACGGTTCAGGGGCTTTGACAATGTGGAAGATAGTTATTTTTGGTTCTTTTAGAAAGAAACTAGGTACAACAAAAACTTGTTCAACCTTGGGCGTTTCAACGGTCAATTCCGTCTTCATCAGAGGCGTCTCCCGGTATTTGAACAAGTTTTTGTTATACCTAGTGTCTTTCTAAAAGAACCAAAAATAACTATTTTGTAAACAAGAAGACATAATGAATGTAATAAAAGAATGTGGAGGATACTTCTGGATTTTGTCTAATATGCAACAATACCCATACAGATCGGGGCACTTTTCTGCCCATGAAACACAATATTTATTTTTGTACAAAGTTTGATATGTCCACATCAGCTTTTGGTCTACAATAACACCTAAAGATTTTGTTTGACTCACTTGGCAGATTTTGATGCCATCAATTGCTACTTTTACATCCTCTTGATGATCTGTTTTTTGTGCTGTAAATCATAAAGTTACATTCAATCAATCTTTCTTTAAAGAGCGCTTTTCATACACAGGTGCATCACAAACTACTTGACATTTAAAAATGCATTAAAAACATTCTCGCCCGTCAAACCCTCCCACCCTCCCAACAGTTATCACAATACACACACCTACACCCCCCACCCTTTACTCTACACTCACATTCACACACAGAATCAAAATCAAGTACATAAGGCTGGGTACAGATGACCAAGGTGAGGGAAACCCCATCAGAGGAGCCTTCCTCCCCGGGAGCAGCATACCAGCCGTGGCCGCCCGGGCACCGACACAAGGATCCCCATAGGAGGCGCGGCAGAGACACCACACCTCCACCTGGGCACCCACAGGACAGCACCCACACACAGCCACAGCCAGTTACCGCTCCCGAGGCAACGGGCTCCTTCAGAGGAAACACTGGAGATTCTAAAAATATAAGAAGCAGTATAAAAACATTGATTTAAAAAGTTTAAAAAACAGTAAGAAACTAGAAATAAATATCAATAATTATAAAGTTATCAAGATTAATAAATAGATAGATAGATAAATAAATAAATGGAACTAAAATAAATAAATAGATATCAGCTAAAAGCTAAGCTAAAAAGATGGGTCTTGAGCGTTAAAAATCTGAACGTTCTCTGCGGCCCTGATATCTCGATATTTGCTAATGCTTCTCTCATCAATGCGTTAACATTTGAGGTAGATAATAGAAGTGATGCATCATCTGCAAACATAAGCTGCACCAAATTTTTACAAAGTCATTTATATAAATTATAAATAAAAGAGGTCCCCAAATGGGTCCCTGCAGTACCCCACCTATTTATTTTCCCCTATTTGTGATTGGATTGTTAACAAACAAAAACAAATCCCTTCAAATAGTTTTGCACCCATTTCAAGACTATATATTTAATCCTGTAATTGTCAATTTAATTTTTTTGAAGAATATTATAATTTACTGTGTCAAATGTTTTGACAAGTAACAACTAAAAAAAAACAATAGTCTTATTTTTCTTATCAAGATTTTTATGTTTATGTTATCTTATTACTGTTGTGGTCTGTATGCTCCTTGTGTATAGAAAGCCTCTCTTGTGATCTAATTTGGCGACACGTGCGGCCTCTTGGCTGGCTTTCCTACAGAAGTATCCCCCGGCTGGTGATAAGGAGGTGGGCCAATAGGGCAGTCCTCCACTATTTATAGATGTCTCTCTCTGCATGCATTCGGGCCATTCTGGTGACTCTGCAGCCGGACCCCTCCCCATAACCACAGGACAGGACAACAGTGTGGCTGGGAGTGCAGGGAAACACAAGAATCCTGGTGTGACCTGTTCAGCATTGCCTGTGGATAAGTTTAGCTCGTTCGCGTGAGGTCAGGATTTAGCAGATTTGCAGTGGAACACCTCTGCCTTTTGTTGTTTTATAATAAACCTGGTCAACTTTCTCTTTTTTCCTGAAACCATGACTGGTCTTGTTTTGTTTTCGAGTTTGCGTTTCAGGCTGCATCCTACTTAATCCTGTAAGAAAACAAGGATTTTTACAATAACAGTTCATGGCTGAGCTAATATCGGTGCAGAACTTTATGAAATGTTGTGCAGGATGCCTACTCTCCTTCCACAATAACTCCAATTGCAGACTCTTTAAAGCAAAAAAGTCCTTCCGCTTTTCATTGATTGATCCCAAACTCTGACGATTAAAATGTTGGCTACGTCATACCTGGGGCTCAGTTATTTTGTGCGGCCTCTTAGAACAGATTTCATAACTTCCGTTGTCATTCAAAAAAGTTACTGCAAATACTCTCGTTAAGTAAGGCAGGCTAAAACCAATAGCTGCTTGCAATTGGCAGGACATGTACGGGAGGATTTACATAACACAGGATGGCACTATCTCATGACATCAGGTGGTGGGACAATACATTTTGTGTGCTTAAGAAGGAGTAAAAACAACTTAATGCAGGGATTTTCTTGAGGGACCATGTGTTCATATTTTTTCAACATTTTGACTATTGGGGCACTGGTCGAAACATTTGTTGAATGATTTCATACAGAACGTCAATAGTCACCTTCAGAACCAGGGCTGGGTGCTGATGTGGCAACTGCACAATTCAGTAAAGCGCTGTACATCTCACTGCTTCCATAACTGGGCCAATAATCGGGAAGGATAATGGCTCTTTGAGACATTAGACAAGCACAGAGTGTTATGTGGGTCAGCAGGTGGTTTAATCCTGTTGCGTAATTTCTGCATCACAAAATGAGTCAGCAGAACATTCTCACAGTGACCCCACTAACAACAACCACCGCTACCCTGATGGTGAAGCTGGAAAACCGTCTGTGTTGTAAATGAGCCTGAGTTTCATATCAGGTGGTAGGGGTATTGATTCTGGATGGGGAGTGGTCTGTGCGCTTGCCTTATAGCCAGTAGGTCCCAGATTCGGTTGCCTGAACGCGTGGGGCCTTTCTGTGCAGAGTTTGCATGTTCTCCTCGTGGCTCAGTGGTATTTGGCAGATACTCTAAATCCAAGTGTTGGTGTTGAAGTACACAAAGTAAAAAACTATATTGGTGCATCTCTTGTGGCGTAATGCAATTGCCCTCTAACCGGGCAGGATTTACACACACACAGCCTATGTACAGTTGTGAGGTGTTGAAACTTTCTCATTTGTAATTTGGAGGCTAATGCTAATCCACTGAAGCTGTATTGTGTTGACTGCGGTCCAGCGCAATCCCGTCTGGCAGCGGTTCACCTGAGTGTCCAGGGCGGGGGACAAATAAAGATTAGGTCTATTTACGTAGTGCCCTGGCACGGCGAGGTCATGTGACGCGAGGCCCGGCGACTGAGTGGACGCGGCGCTGAGCTTTATGGAGGAGCTTATCTACACACTGGTAAACCCATTGCTGGATGCTGCAGCGCGGTATCCTCACTTCACTCTGCCCTCGGCTGCTGACCGCTCCACTCAGGCTTTTGTCAGAGGCACAGCGAAGTATTCACTGAAATGGCTACTAATCAGGGGACAAAAGACTCTGGTTTCTTTCATGCACACATGTTGAATAAAGTCTGACTCAGAGGCTACAAATAACTCAAATTCTATAAGTGAGGCCTAGTACATTACATTCAGTATTGTGTGTAAGGGGGGAAAAAAGCTAATCGTTTGCTTTTTTACTAATAAAACGTGTAACTTACTTGGCCTTTTCAGTCTCTCACCACTACTGGCCAGTCTCACCATGCTGTGAGTGAGCGACACGCAGACTTAACCAAGAAGTGTGGACTTTGAGCTCTAGGACAATATATGTAACAAAACAAACTTTACATAATCCATGATAACATCGGCATTGTGATCCAGGCTCTCCAGAAAATTGTGAGATTGTGACATTTATACGTTGATTTCTCTTCTGGCTTTTGCCAATTTTCAAGTTCTCTTACATCCATTATCTGTAAACCCATGTTGTGCTTTTTTCAAATATGAAACAAATCAAAATGCGCCGAACCATTGCTCTATTGTTCTCGCACTGTAAGATTGAATGCTGGACATGGATGTAGCACTTGAACGCTTCGGTGTGCGGTGCCCTGTGCCCCAGTCTTTTCAAGCCTGAATGCTGATCACATTTCAGCCTCGTGTGAATTTCTCCCGAGTATCGGGCCTAATGGAAGTGGCTGCTCTATAATCTAAATCTTTAATACTCGCGGCTCCTTCCTCTCTCTTTTCCCAGCTCCTCGAGCCCTCTCCACTGTGGCCCTTTCCCTTTTGACATTCTGCAGCAGCTCCACATTGTCCTCGGCCTGTGTCTCCGAGAAGGACTGCCTGTGGACACAATAGGCTTTATTGTCTTAGACTGTCAGGACAGCAGGGGTCGGAGCAGTGCTAATGCTCGCGCTGCAAAAAAAAAAAAAGCCAATACGAATAATATAATATGGTTGAGAAATGCCATGTAAAACCGCATCGGCGTTGAGCAGGCTTTATGTAATGTTTGAAGTAGGGTTATATATTAAAGATATTACAAATGTACCAATAGCTCAAATTGATGCAGTTTTTGCTCATTGGAGGGGGGGGGACATTAGGAACCAAGGGACTCTTTTAAGCCTATTAATTTTTCAGTTCGTGGCTTTAAACCACTGTTTAAGTGTCAGTCACAATAAATGTTTTCTCAATCTTGGAAACCAGTTAGGACCAGAACCTTTTTTTGAGGTCAGTGTTGGATTGGGTGGGCCTATTGTTAGAGTGTGTATGTGGCAGTGGTGTTGTGGGTTAAGTGGGTGAAGAATTCTTCAATGATGCGCGGGAAAGTGTGTGTTTGTCTAAAATGTGTCTACACTGGAAAGGTACAAAGAACACACTGTAATGCGCTTTGGGCCTGATGAAGGTAGAAAAGCGCTGTATAAGTTAAGACCATTTACCATAACACTTGATAAACGGCAGCTTTTTCTTTTTTTTTGCCGGACTCCAAGACTAATGGTAAATTTGTCCGCTTATAAATTGTGCTTTAGTTTCTGCCAATGGAATATGTTTTACAGACACGTTAACTATATCCTCAGAGGTTATCACCATTTAATACAATTTCACTTAAATTGACATAACTTACTAAATGGAAACTAGATCCAAGGTTCCATCCATCCATTTTCTTCCGCTTTATCCGGGGCCGAGTCATGGGGGCAGCAGTCTCAGCAGAGATGCCCAGACTTCCTGATCCACGCACACCTCCTTCAGCTGTTCTGGGGGACCCCGAGGCGACACCAGGCCAGCTCAGTCATAGTCCCACCAGCGGGTCCTGGGCCTTCCACGAGGCCTCCTCCCAATAGGACATGCCTGGAGAACCTCCCGAGGGTCATGAGATAACCCAGATCTCATGACCATAGGTGAGGGTGGGAATGTAGATCGATCATAAATCGAGAGCTTTGCGGTGACAAAGAGAAGCCCTGGCGGAGACCAACACGCACCAGGAACAGGTCTGACTTATTGCCAGCAATGCGAACCAAGCTCCTTCTGCGGTCATACAGGGAATGGACAGCCCTTAGTAGAGGGTCCGGACCCCATACTCCTGGAGCACCCCCCACAGGGCACCATGAGGGACACGGTCGATCCACAAAGCACATGTGGACTGGTTGGGCGAACTCCCACAAACCCTCGAGCACCCGATGAAGGGTATAGAGCTGGTCCAGTGTGCCACGACCCGGGCAAAAACCGCATTGTTCCTCCTGGATCCAAGGTTCGACTATCGGCCGGATCCTCCTCTCCAGCACCCTGGAGTAGACCTTACCGGGGAGGCTGAGAAGTGGGATCCCTCTATAATTGGAGCACACTCTCCGATCCCCCTTCTTGAAGAGGGGGACCACCACCCCGGTCTGCCAATCCAGGGGCACTGTCCCCCACCACCACGCGATGTTGCAGACACATGTCAACCAAGACAGCCCTACAACATCCAGAGACTTAAGGTACTCGGGACGAATCTCATCCACCCCCGGGGCCTTGCCACCGAGGAGCTTTCTAACCACCTTGGTGACTTCAGCCTGGGTGATGGTCGAGCCCCCCTCCGAGTCCCCAGCCTCTGCCTCCTCATCGGAAGACGTGACAGTGGGATTGAGGAGATCCTCGAAGTACTCCTTCCACCGCCCGACCACATCCCCAGTCGAGGTCAGCAGCTCCCCACCCGCACTGCAAACAGTGCTGGTGAAGCACTGCTTCCCCCTCCCGAGGCGCCGGATAGTTTGCTAGAATCAGTCCTGGCTCCAGGGTGGGCCCTCGGTTGCGCCATACCGGGCGACGTCACCATGGCTTAAAGTTTTCCGGCACCGTGCCGGAAATCCGGCGTGAGGAAAAAAAATAAAATCACCTTTAAATATATAAATAAATTATGATTGCTGTCATTTGAAAAAGGTTCAAGTGTGATCTATCAATTGTATGAAAGGATTGCGTGTGTATAGCGCAACAAAACACAGCAAATCAGGAGTAGACTTTTGGCCAAGGTTGTGTTGTGAGCGCGCTCGTGAGCGCTGCACGCGCGGTGTTTGAGTCAGCCAGCGCAACGGCTAGCACGAAAACTACACGAAACAAGTTCTCCAGCGGAATGGAGCGCAACTTTTTGAAAACTGGGGAAAATATCGCCGTAGTAGACGAGGGAGTTACAAATGAATGGCGCTGGTCGTGGGTGGAGGAAAAGGGCCGAGATGATGAACCTTTTGGCAGCTGGTGCAGAAAATTGAGAGAAGCCGGTGCTAGCTTCTGCGTACTGTGCTCCAGGAAGCTAATCTATGCTACAAGTGGCAAGAAAGTTTTTCATCGCCACGAACTAGACAGTCGTCACATTGCAGCTGTCCGTTCTCTACCTCACACAACTACGCTACCAGGAGCCACTAGTGATGGGGCGGTCGCGAACGAGTCGGTTAAGTGAACGATGAGAGCCGAGTCTCACAAGTGAGCCATTTATTTTTTATTTTTAAAGATTGCATGTTTATCAAGCTCTACATGCACTGCTCTCTGCTAAATTAGAGACGAATAGAGAAGGGCAAAGACTAAAAGACAAAGAGAGTAAGAGAACTAAACTAAAATGTGTTCGGGGAGAGGGATACTGTAGATAAAACATCTGCAGCTGCTGCCCGTCCACAAGGAACAAACCTGCTGTTTACATAAAATCTAGATCTCTACAAACTTAAACTAATCCATACATGTAGTCAGTACATCTCTAGCTTTTAGCCACTTCTTATTTGAGAAAGATCCGCCTCATATTTTCGGTTTTATGGTTAGATAAAGTTACGCTGGGTTTGTGGAGTGAAAAATAAACAATGCGATCACGCGCGGAGGGCGATACACGTCGTAATGTCGGCCTTTTCCACATGTGTATGAGCGCATTATAAAAGCAACTAAAGCAGAAGTACAACAGGAGTCCAGGTTAAAGTCTGGACTTCAGTGATGTCTGGAGTCTGTATTCCTCTCTCAGCGTGAGGCTCCAGCAGCTCCAGACTGAGCAGGACCACGGGCGGAGCTGCAGGCAGAGGGACTGGGGAGACGCTATGGGAGAAACACTAAGGATTTTGACTGTACATTTAAAAAAAAGTACATATATGTACCAGCCTTAAAAGTGCGTGTATTGCTATAATAAACAATGCCTCCACCACCTGGAAAAGTCAACTTTGATTCCCGAAGACAAAACACCACTATATGCCAATATCACTTCATTATAGCAATGGAAAAGAAATATTATTCTTTTCTTTTTCATTTCTTTCTTAATTATAGTTGTTTTGTGCAGGGAGTAGTCGAAAAGCTCAGTTTACAAGCCATGAATCAAAACCTCTCCTAAATTTAAGCTGTATTATGTAAAACAAAGAAGAGCCATTTGGGAGCCAAAAGAGCCGAAAATCCCATCACTAGGAGCGACCACTACCAGTGAGACCCCTACTTCAATGACTGACCGCGTCTGATGTCTAGTTTGGATGTTTAATCAGTTTACACATTTCTAAAATATTAGTAATAACATTAATAATAATGAAAAAAAGAAAATAGTATATTCACTTACTGTGATGTGGTATGTTTTTTTTTTTACATTATCACACAAATCCAAACTAGGGGTACTTGCAGATGATGTATTTATTGCCAACAAGTGAATAAACATCAGTTGTTGGCATTAAATAGATATAAATAATATGTATGAGCGTATAAAGGCGTTTATAAAAAACCCTTAGTGATCATTCTATGATTCATAAAAGTTCAGGCTCATGAATTTTTTCAACTTTAACCCATGCGTCACGGTCCTTGTTGTCAAATTGTCAAACTGTCCATAGAAGTCTTTGAAGATCCAAGGTTCTAATAAAAATATTTTTATTTGAAATCTTTCTTTTCAGCCACATAGCTCCGAGCTATTCATATTCAACATCCAGAGCCTCGTCCTTTACATTTGTTAAATGTCCTTGAAACCTTGCAAATCGAGAATACTGCTATCTGTAGCACTTTTGGTTGACTAACTGTATTACAGATTTAATCTAACATGTACAATGGTGGGCTGAGATGCACTATATATTGAGATGCAGTATCCATATCGCAGGAAGCCACAATTTATCTCTATCATTTACGTCTTCCATTTGACAGAAATTAATTTACACATTGTTTAGTGTACATAAAACAAAAATCTATCGACGGTCATACTTTAGTGGACGAGTTGTCTATCAAACTTTTTTTTCACTAAATAAAAGAATCTGCGTTTCAGTTGGAGCTCAGTCTGAAAAAAAAAAGTGAACTGGGCGGAATTCCAAAAAAGATCCACTGTATTTATTTAGACTTTTACTTGGCAATCAGTAAAAAGGCACTAAACACACAATAGTCCATACTGTCTGTTTTTCTTTTACAAATGCTTAGTTTACAGTGTAGATCTATGGTGGCAAAAGAACTGTACTTTATTACAAGAAAATTAATTCACAACTGCCGGTCCTTTAAAAAAATAATAGCACCAGTTCTGCTGCCTAAGTTGAAGCTATCTCCCTCCCGGCCAGTGTCTCCGCTCCGCAGCCTCTCACGTCCTCCTCCTCAGCAGCAGACTGTGACGCTCGCGGATGTACCCGCTGATGACTGTGCTCTCAATGCCCTCTAGATTTGAGCCCAGCTTTGATGAGTCAGGCTCGATGTGGTCTCCTGTCCCAGTCTCATCTGTCACCAGGGCAGCCCTTGGGCCACAGCAAACAAAACACCTGGCATGCTTTTTATAAACCAATGATATTTACAATGCAGCTCGAACCATGCAGTGAGTCACGGAAGTCACGTCTTCCTAGGAAATGGGAGGAGAGGTAAAATGGGATCGGCCACTTGACTCCCTAAACTGTAGACGCTGTAAAGTAACTCATTGTTTACATGTGTAAACCTTTTTATGTTTGTCCCTAGTGCTGCTTCTCTGTGCTCAATAACAATTGGCTAACTCGCCCAAAGCTGATCATGAGGCTGGTGGTGATCAAGGTGCTTGATTTCATTACTCAAGTACGGATCTAAGACTATAGTAACGCAAACGAAGTGAGGGTGCTTCCCTTTTTGTGTTCAGTGCAGGCTAATGGATGCTCGTTCCCAACTCCTACATTTATACTGGGCAAAAATAAAAATGGCAAAATGGAACAAAGAGGACGATGGTGCGCATGTTATAAGATGAACAAGCATGTGTTCAATAATAACTTAAAGAGGGGCAAGAACGTTTAATTGGAAGTCCATTAGAGCAAGATACTTCCGGAGCCCACCCCCATTTTCTATTGGGCTTCAGCGGCTAATAGTGGTCTAGGGTGCAGATACAACAAGTCAAATATTACTGTTACAAGTAAAAGTTGCTAAAAGGAAAAAACAGCTACATCTGCAATTCTGCACACTACTGCCACCTGCTGTTCTGGAGTAGCCTTAGAATCAATGCTTGAGAATCAACAGAGCTTTATGGAAAAAATACTCCCTTTTGATGTAATTTACTAAAACAAATTACATCATTGAAATATTTCTTTTGGTCGCAGGTTGTCGGGATCTCTTGAAGGTGGGTCCTGAAACTACACCCCACTTGAGAACCACTGCTTTAGATCAGAGTTTCTGCTGCGGTGTTTAAGTCGGTGTGCACAAAATTTAGTAAACAGTGAAATTGGTCAGACTAAAAGGAAAATTCTTGTTACCATTTGCAATTCGAGGGATGATGGACCGCTTGGCCACGCCTCCTTTTATCTGCTGTCAGTAAATAGAGCTGGATTTAGCCGAGTTGATCCTTCCACATTCTTCATGGGTCACTCAGCAGCAGCGGTGGCAGGTGTGGCCGCTCTGTGGAGGAAAGGTGAAGTGAGTTTCGAGAAAGGGTTGGCATTGGGAAATAACAACTTCGGCTCTTTCATGGAAGCCGATTCTTTGGGATCGGTCAATATTAGTCAAATTCACACAAAATAAAGACGAGACATAGATTTAAGCTGTGATGACTCGTGACTCTCTTTTGAGAGTTTTTTTTTGTTTTTGGCTGCAGTGGCTCAAAGACTCAACTTTGCAGCGCTTAACATTGCCTCCTCTGTATCAAATGTAAATGGTAATAAAAATGTCAGCATTTCTGTTAAATACATTGCGTGAGGTAAAAGGCCATTGTCATCTCGTCTGGTAAAGATAATCCCTGCCCTGAGTCTGATCTTAAGTGTGTTTGTTTTTCCAGAGGGGATCCCTCAGGTGTACTACTTTGGTCCATGTGGTAAATATAACGCCATGGTGCTGGAGCTGCTGGGGCCCAGTCTAGAGGACCTGTTCGACCTCTGCGACCGCACCTTCTCCCTCAAGACCGTCCTGATGATAGCCATACAGCTGGTAAGACCAACTGTGTTTAGCTCTCATTTAGGGGTGAGGGATACTGAGAAAAATTGCCTCCTAATTTTCGCAAAATAAGCAAAAATGTTTGTCTTTTTTCTGGTTTATGGAGGAAGAGAAACACCAAAAGTGAGGGTTTACTCTTTAAATATTTCTGCTATTTATTTATTAATTCATTTTTTTCTTTTATTTATTTTTTGCAAAGCACCTTTGATTGGGCATTAGGCATATTGTAATTGTTGGCGTGTAATTGTCTTGTTTAAAAAATATGACATTCAAATTATTTATGTCACTTGTATGTTCTGTGTGTCAGAATGTTTTAAAAGTTACAGCAGTATTGTTTGAAACACTGCCATTAGTTGTTTTCATTAAAAAACGCAGCCATCTAGCAAGTGTTTATAGTGAAATAATCTACTCTCAAGCTCACACCAACTCGGCCATAGTTTAGACCTTCTCCTCCTTTGTTTCCGTCTGTCGTGTAGATTACGCGGATGGAGTACGTCCACACCAAGAGTCTGATCTACAGGGATGTGAAGCCGGAGAACTTTCTGGTGGGGCGACCGGGGAGCAAGAGGCAGCACACCATCCACATCATAGACTTTGGTCTGGCCAAAGAATACATTGACCCCGAGACCAAAAAACATATCCCCTATCGGGAGCACAAGAGTCTAACTGGGACGGCGCGCTACATGAGCATCAACACGCATCTGGGAAAAGGTCTGAGGCTGACACACTTTGACGAGGAATTAAAAAAAATATGTCAGCTTAGTTTGCTTTGTCAGTGCTACCTCAAAGAAATGTCAAAGGACGGCAGCCATGGTTGAACTCCGTTACAAAACTGTGCCAATGTCAACAAATAGTTTTATGTTGTATTATTATTATATATTATATGCAATAACGAATTTGACATGTTTTTGTAGCCAATCACACAGTAATTATACTAGTAATTATATATGACATCAGTATTTGTTATATCTTTGCACTTGTTGAGAGATTGCGCTTATTTACAAAAATGTTGATTCATTCAGAAACTACAGACATCAAGATACAGCGTTACACATTTCCAAAATGAGCTCCATCTTTTGTGTTTTTTGTTTTTTTTTTACCAGTGGGCTGCAATTCAATTAGCGCCGTTCTGTGTTACATCACGGCTGTTGTGGGAGGCATATTTCCAATAACTGGCGAGGAAGGAATCTCTGCAAATTTGGTGTACAACTCTTAAGTTATGAATGCAATGCTCTGACTGAAAGGACGTGGGCTGCTGTATGTGTTTTTGTTTTTTCACACCATGTATCACTCTGTGTTTCAGAGCAAAGCAGAAGGGACGACTTGGAGGCACTGGGTCACATGTTTATGTATTTTCTTCGAGGTAGCCTTCCATGGCAGGGCCTTAAGGTATGCACATTTTCATTATTATTCAGCAGATTGGGGCAAATGTAGCGGATACATTTCTCTTAATGAAGTTCATCTTACATTACCTTAACTCCCCAGGGTATGGACTTATGTAGAACAGCAATTGTACCCTTGTCCTTTCTTGGTGTTCTGCTTGGAAACATCTGAGAAGGCATTTCGGAGCTGTTAGGGTTTTTTGTTTTTTTCATCGAGGCGTTGTAAATCAATAGCCCGAATGTGTTTTTGAAGGCAGCAGTCTCAAAGGTGCGCACACACAGAAAAAGACAGGACGCTTCATCTGCGCACCATTTGCTGTGTGGGAGGCTGCTCTTGTTGGATGAATTCATGTGGAGGACGTGAGGTGGCTTAGGCCAGTGTAGCTCGCACCTACACAAAGCATGACGGCGTACATCAAAGTACTGTTTAGCTTCGCACACGCGTTTGGGTGAAAAGGATCAGCCAATTTGAGTGGATAACGTGATGGGACAGGTTCATTGATATGATTTGTAACTGGTTCAAAGGCAGTTGCTGTTTAGAAAATAATCCCCCTGGTGTGATGGCTCTGCTTTAATTAGAGGCATCATCTTCCATTCATTGTCTACAACACTGGTCAACTGACACTCCAAGCAATTGCGTTAATAAAATAAACGTGTCTAAGAAACTCAAAAACTTGTAATGACTGTTGAGGGAATTAAAAATGGTTGCAAATAAGCTGGGAAAGCGCTTTCAGTGTACCGGTATATGTGTATCAGAGCTGTTTCTAGCCATAAGCAGCCTGTGCAAGTGAACTGGGCCCCAAATCCAATACAAGGGGCCCTGCCAAATCTGATGTGCAGTGCCATAAAAAGTGTTTCAAAATCATTTAAGATAATTGACACGTTTTAAAATTCAGTCTGCGCTTACAGTATTCAAAAATGTTCTTTTAGTTGTAGTTTTATTTATTTAAGGATCCCCATTACTCATAGACTTTTCTTCCTGGGATCTGTTTATTTGTTATGGTTTTGAAATTATATACTTATTTATTAAAAGCGACCCACACTTTAGTCAACAAGTCAGTCCATTGTTGTGGGGGCTCCAAGCAGAACTTTGCACAAGGTCCCGTTAAAGTTAGAACCGACCCTGGCCCTTCTCTACAGTTAGTTTAGTTTTGTTTATTTGTTTATTTGAGCAGTACACATTGTGCTCAAAAGGAGTGGGCTGCAGCAAAAAGCTTATGAGCCCCCACCCCCAAGTGCAATAAATAAAAAAAGAACATTTCAAAACATTTCAAGCAGCTACATTCGTACAGACCAACTTGCAAACTTACAAAAAAAAAAAATATATGAACTGTTTATATAATTAATTGGAACAACGCACAACTACAACAACGATCTCGTTTTATGTACGATGTCTAGTACAAAGCAAGTCAAAAAATGTGATCCTTAATATATTTTTTTCAGATTTTTACCCTTGATAACCGAGAGTTACTTTTATGTTATAAAGGTACATTAATAGGTATTATACTCCGAGATCTTGATACTTCCCAGTTGTCATTACCATTCTCAGTATAATTTTAATTTGGGTTTAATTATCATAATCATTATTATTATCATTATCATTATTATATATTTATTTAATTGAGTTATATGTGAAGTATGATGCAAGCCCTGCATAGTGTGGTGCAATTAAAAGTTGTTGTGCTTATGTAATTTTGGGACATAGTTTTCATTCTTTTAGTTGACTGTTAATTGCAGCTTTGTTTATTACTATGTGCCACTATATGAAGAGATACTGAATATATCTATTCCTTTCGTCTCTTACAGGCGGACACTTTGAAGGAGAGGTACCAGAAAATTGGGGACACAAAACGAGCCACACCAATAGAAGTTCTTTGTGAAAGTTTCCCTGGTCTGTGCTGTGAACTTCTCAGATGTTGTAACTTGTTTTGTCCAAACCATATTTGACATATTCCTTGTCACAGAAGAGATGGCCACCTACCTGCGATATGTGAGAAGACTGGATTTCTTTGAGAAGCCGGACTATGACTACTTAAGGAAGCTCTTCACTGACCTCTTCGATAGGAACGGCTATGTCTTTGACTATGAATACGACTGGGTTGGCAAATCACTTGTAAGTACCTTGTCCAAGTACAAGATGTAGCAAACATGATTTTCTGTACAAAGTAAATGTAAAAGAGGCCTGCAACCTTGTCGAACCAAAGAGCCAGTTCTTCCTAAAAATATTAAAGGTCCTATATCATGCAAAATCGACTTTTTGGAGCTTTTAACCATGTTGTTATGCTATTTCCTTATCAAAAACACCCCAGAGTAATTTTTGGCTTCATTCACGCAGTTCTCAGTAATCCTTCTGAATTCTGCTCTCTGAGCAGCTGCTCCGCCCTCTCCTGGAAAACGACTGACTTGTGACCCTCTGACGAATTTTACGTCATAGTGTCAAACAGGAAGGGTCAGACCTCTGTAATGCAATGCCTTACGACCTTACTTTAATGTATAAAACAGCTTTTTCATTATTTCTGTAATGAAAGAACAAAAAAAAGGAACTCTCCGACTCGTCTGTGCTGTCCCGGGAACGTAAACAAACGCACCCCCGGAGGATCCGGACAGAAGTCATGTTTGTGAAGACGGAGCTCTTTCTAACCTACTCTGGACACCGCCTGTTCTTTTTTCTTACCCAACAATAATATCACGGATGCGCGTTTGGCTACGAGAGGAACAGGACTATTCAACCTTACTAAAGAAGAGTGCACTCGCCAGAAGTTGGAATTTCTTTCCGGGATTCAGCTACTATATCAACCAACCTGATGGATGCTTGGTGAACCTTGGCCAGAATCGAAGTGGATTAACTTTTTATAACCAACACAAGTCCCATAACGTAAACACTCGATGATGGGGAGGCCAGGCTGAGTCAATCAAAATGGATCCAGGACTAAACCAGAGCAAAAATCAGGTTTTAACAAAAGCGGAGTCCTCATTATCACAGCTAGAGCCTCATGTGGATCTTAAACATAGGTTGAAAAAAGGCTGGAACGATACAATACTACATCACAATACACATGGGCTGATGCGCTTTGTATTGTGCTACACAATGTATTCAATAAGGAATTGCCAAAATAAGTGATGTGACCAGTGGTTCTCAGTGTCTAAATACACTCCAAACGTCTGTAGAGGTTCTTAGGAAAGGGATCAAAATTGTAAAAAAAAAATTAAAATTAAAACTCCAAACATGAGCAGCATATTACTCAAAAGGCCTTTAGTCAGATGGCCAAGCCAATGTGTATAAGGAATTTCCATCCTTTGTCTAATAGGAAAAAGAAGGCAAAATTAAAATTTCCAGAAGTTTTCCACCAACTCTTTACCTGTCTGACATTAAGTGATATTGCTAAGGCACAAAATACTGCTTGAAAAAGGGAGGTTTGTGTTATGTACTTTATTGTGTATGTGTGTGACGTTTGTGAGGCCTTTGTTTTTTGACCTCATGGTCACATAAATATAAAAGAAAATCTCAATAACATATGAATTATAAAGAGTAAAAAAAAAGTATTGCAATTCGGATTTTCCGATGCAATCCACGTATTATAACCAAGCCGTACTGCGATATATTGCAAAACAATATATTTTTCCAACCCTAGTTGCAAATACCTGTTTGTGGACTGAAGCTGACCTAGTATAAAGGCGTGATCGTTGTTTAAGTTTTCAAAAACAAAAGGTCAAAATTATTAGTTATATTATAAGATGCTTTATCAAACACAAGAAAAACAAGGTCAACTTCCAACTGTTGTCAAAATGTATGTTACAATTTTACAGAGAAACTATCTGGCCTCCACTCTATATCGTTCATCCAAAAGACGGCACAAGTTACAGCTGTTCCATGTCCATTGTCCGACAGTCACGTGAAGCATTCCTGTCACAGAAATGTCAGACAAAAGCCGGTGATAAGAAAAAGGATGTGAGGAAACCACTTCTAACACCTGTGTCCTTGTTCTCTCTCCAGCCCACACCTATTGGCCCTATCCCGAGTGACACGCCGCTCCAGCCCAGCAGCCGAGACAAAGCACAACAGCAGACCAAAAACCCGGTGAGACCAAGCGCATAAACCATACACTGTAAACGCCAAAGCAGTCCACCACTCAGACCCAGCCTCCCTGTCATCCAAGCACCTCCTTTACTGTGAGCACCTTACCAGAAAACATGTCCACCTCTGCTTGTGGGGCAGATTAGAAGGGGTGGTTCAGAGATGAAAGATGGAAGGCTTCATTGGAGTGGTTTAAAAGGACAGTGTAACAGACTCTTATACTTCTGCAGACCTGTTCCATTTTAAACATTTACTTAAGTTTAGTCCAGTGGTAAAAAACCTATAAGCTAAAATCTTTTAAATAAGAATACAAATGTGAACTTTTTCTGCATGAGACTTCCACGAATGTTTTTGGCTAACTTCCTGTTGGACAGTGTTGGGGTAAATATTACTTCCTGTCCACATTTGAACTTCAATTAAATATGAAATAAGAAAAAAAGTGTATGTCATAAAAAAATTAGATAGTCGAGTTATTGTAACATTTGTTACCTTTGATTAGATTAACGTTAGCCTTTAGCTTCAAGGCTAAAGCAGAGTTGTAGACAGAACTATTTACATTCAGAGTAACGTTTTTGACATATTTGTTATTATCCAACAGCAGCTTGCTTTCTGACATATACTATAAGTAAGTATTTATTTCAGCAAGATATGGTTAACTCTCCATATGAATAAAGCAGACAGGAAGCAGTTGTTATAATTGGAAGTTAGCATTTTGTTATGAAAGATCCAACTGTAGGTCAGAGGTCAGTTTCTCCAATTGTGTATCTCGATCAATACTCGATCTGCGCCAATCACACTAACTTGTCAACTGTATTTCTTTTATATTACTCAGTAGACACTGCCAAAAATACTGTGTGTTATTTGTGTTATTCCAGATCTGGATAAAGGAATAGCTTTCATTATTATTCATAATTGCTTTCATTGTGATACTGAACGTAGCCGTCACATTTACAGTAGAAGCCAATTAACACTTTGTTCACATGCTCAATTAACATGCTACCATATTTCCACAAATATTTAATTTGTGTGTTGTGGCAGTGCAGCTTTAATTTATTCCTCACACCTTGCCACTCTAAGTCCCAGTCATTTCCTGTGTGAGTTGAAAACACAAGTTGCTTTGGTCACACAAGTAATGGTGAGATGTGGTATATGCATTCTTTGTGACGAATAAAAAAGCAATACAAGATGTAACTTCTAAATTCAGGCCTTGTAAAGTATTATAGCGATTGGGCTATACTTATAAGGCTAAAAGAAAAACTGCTATACACAAATCATGCCTCCAAATCCTTCTGTTCTTCCTGGTGTTTCCCGTAAAGCCACGCATGTACAGCACAAGTGCATTAGTTTTATGATTGACCTGTTAAACTGGACTCTAGCCTCTCTTTATGACTCCCCATTAAACACGATTGGCCTGGTAACGACATACCACTCTCCCAAGCTCCGCCTTCTGTAACTGAACAATGAAAAAAGGCACATCCTGGTTTCAACCATTCTATGAGACTCCGACAGTAGAGCCACGTGAGGACACCGGCGGTGGGTGGTAAATATGAGCAGGGAGCAACTGATGAAGTAAGGCTCGAGACATGTGCGAGACGACCTACTGAAGCTCAAAGCAAGCATCAAAAAGGGCATTTACTCGTCTTAAATACTCAGTTCATTTCCCAGACAGTGTAGATGTACTTCCTGTTGGCCAGTGTGGTGTAACACCTTCTTCCTCTCCACATTTATGACATACATAAAAAATTATGATTAACAAATATAAGGAAATTTAGCACAAACGTCATAAAAATTAGTACAGATTGTGGCGCTATTTTAACACTAGTCGATGTCAATCAATTTATCTTTCGCCTTTAGCTTCAAGGCTAAAACATCTGCATTTGTAAACACACAAAGTCCCCTCTGGTGAAGTATTTACATCGTGTGTAGTGTAGTTTTTTATGTAAATAATTATCCAACAGTTGCATGTTTTCTTCCACATATATTTATTTATACAGCTGGAAAGACATGGCTAACTCCCTATAGGAATAAAACAGGGACAGGAAACGGTTGTCATCTGAGGAAGTTGGCGTCATGTTGTACAGCATTATACATGAATGTGTAAATATCTCTTCATGCTTTTGTTTTTTGGTCATATTATCAATTAGAAAACCTAATGCAGGATGAAAACTGTAAATTATCAAAGAGTATAGGATATTGAAATGACCCATTGACAAATTAATTGATTTTGCCCTAAAGCCACGTAATCTGAATCCTTCCTTACAGTGTTTTTTGGCCATTAGTATGTTGGACAGTCACCCATGAGGGAAACCTTCCTTTGTGACCCTTGAGCTTCGGCCTTCGAATCGCAGCATGTCCGAGGCTGAAATATTTATTATTATGAGGACTAATGTTTCTGATAAAATGCTCATGAAGTAAAGGTAGGACCCTGTAGCTGTCACCCATCACAACTCCTTTAAATGTTCTCTCAGCAGTTTAAAGTGGACCCAGGCTGTTTTCCGTTTACCCCTGCATGATTTTAGCGTGTTGATCTGTGCTTTTTTCACTAAGACACGATTTCCCCCCTTCCTCTTGACTCCTCTTATTAACATAGTATGTCTTTAACAAGCCTGCTTCTGCTTGGAAAATGTCTTCTATAATTTCTTTTGTTCTTTTTGTTTTTGTTCCTTTGTTTATACACTCCTTCCCTCACCTCCTCTTCCTCACCTTCTTTTTCTTTTTTTGTGATTTCACAACCACCTGGCTCTATCCCTTATTTGTTTTGTTTTGCACTTTTTTGCGTGAAGTCGCCCGAGCCCAAGGGAAGCGAGTCTCAGCCCACCCCCGTGACCAATAAGGAGACTTTGGGGTCGCACCTCACAGCTGAGCGCTTGGGGGGCTCTGTACAGGTATTTGCTGCTAATGCTAAATGCTAACGCTGCTCCGTGGCTAGTGCATGCCGCTTGATAGTTTGTTTTTGTTTGTTTTTTACATGTGTTTGCTGGTTCGATTCCTCTCTTCTTACACTGACTCCACACACTGCCTGCCTCAAAGCCTTGCATTTCTTTGTACTTAAAAAAAAAAAAAAAAAAAAAAAAGCTTATTTTGCTTGACAATAGCTTCAAACGCCTGGCTGCTCGGAGTAAGGCTCGCCGTAAGAATATTTAGCTGAAGTTATAAAATAGGTGTTGTAGACTTGACTTTTTTAAAGATGCAATGAAAACTTCACAGGACCTTGCCATCAAATGACAAAAGGAGATGCAACCCTCCCACAAACGCATGCCCTGGAGGTGGTGAAGCCAGATTCATATTTCTATGTGATAGGAGATTAAATTCTTATCGATCAGTGTAGGACAGTTCTAGTATTGGACCTGGGATTAACTGGCCACTGAGTAGACGGGATAAGCCTCAACCGGGCCATAATAAGTGGCCCAGGGAAAAGGTTCTTTAACTGCTGTCCAAAAAGTAAAATATCCTGTGCCTGGGACGTTTTTATTTATGTTATGTGGAGACGGTGCTCTTTCATGTTAATGGAGCAAAACTAGAAAGAAAAAACAAGGCACTCTTCCTGTATCAAAATTCTCTAATTACATTACCCAGGGACTAATTCTGTTAAAGTCTTTAAAACATAATGAACTGGGTGTTAGTCTGTCCAATACATTAGTTGATTAACATCTAGCACACAATGTTTTGAAAGATTTTCCCTGAATTATTCCATTAAGATACAGGCCTTTCAGCCACGCAAAAAGAGAATTGTGATGACGAGGATTCTTTGATTTTTTATGTTACTTTTTTTCTGCTTCTGCTTATCGCCTCAAGTCACGACCCAAACAGGAAAAAACAATTACACCTCCCATTGAAGATAGTTTGTGTGTGTTTGACCCAGTTATAGCATATATGTATGTCACTAGTAAGGAGGTCAAGATTAGCTGGTTTGACAATTACCTGGATTATTAAACTCACGGTAGGTAAGAATTTTACCACCTACGGTAAACCGCTGTCACAGCTCATGAGCCAGCGTGTGCTTTTTGTGTGCGCACTGAAGGTGAAAGATGAAGAGGCAGCGTCCAGTATTAAATCTATCCCAAAACACGTGAAGTCAGAGGCAGGTTAAGTAATCCAATGTACAGTGCTTAACGTAACCAAAAGAAGAGTCCCAAAAGAACCATGTGCATCTGAGTTTGTTATTTCACAGTAAAAGCTAAGCTGATTTTAGATCACGCTTTGGCAATTATAGTGACGTCATTTTATTTCAGAGTAAAAGATAACACAGGCTGATTGTTCTCAATAGGTTTTCAAATAAAACACCCCTTAAATAAATCTAAAAATGTACATTTTACAATTATTTTAAATATGTAAGCATTCTGATGCACATCCCTACAATCATAGTGCTGTTCAGAAATGTTCACCCCTTCATCTCTAAATGGCCCAAATCATAGTGTAGAATGCAGTTCAATAGAGAAACAAAGCAACTGCAGATGTGGATACAGTGAGGCCTGGTGGTAGTACTCTAGTTTGGCTCAAATACACCACCTACTGTTGGATAATGGGGTTGTACTTTAAACTTTTGGTTACAGCTCTTTTTTTGGTGTTAATGGATAAGGTGGGGATTATCAATGAATTATATATAGTACTGTATAAGTAAAGTTAACCTAATAGTTTCACTGATAGATTTCAAATAGAGTTTCTTCAGCCCCACACTTGTACAGTACTGTATATAATTTACTGTTTTATGATGTAGCACCCCGTTGTTTCTTTGTCTGTTGAACGGAAGTGTAAAATGTCCTGTCCTGTGTCGGCGCAGGTGATGAGCTCCACGAACGGCGAGCTGAACACAGATGACCCGACGGCGGGGCACTCGAACGCCCCCATCACCGCGCCCACCGAGGTCGAAGTGGCTGACGAAACCAAGTACGAATCCACAATGTAAAACTTCTACTGCTTTTCCAATTGCACGCGTTTTACCGGGATGAGGGAAATTCAGCGGACTGTAGAAATAAGTGTAGCTATGGCAGTCCTGCCCCCTCTCCTCAGAAGTGGGCAGAGTTTAAATAGGACTTTACGTAGCTCTATAGTCTTACATTATGAGCGAGAATAAGCCTTTGAAGATAAAAAGCTCGAAGTCAGCTTGCTCGTCACCCAAGTCTAGTGTACAATATTTGAAAACTTCTACTACTGACATTTTATTGTCAAGAAATGTAGAGTCATAATAACTCATCAATTACACTGCAAAAAGTAAATAACAAAATTCCCTTAAATGTCTCTTTGACTAGTTAAGATGTAGTTGGGCATTTGACCTCGATCATTTCACTTGTTCTGAGATGTTTCTAACTCGTTTCAATACATTTAGTCTTTATTTCAGGTAATTTTATTTGCCAAAGAAAATTGGCAGTTTGGCTGTCTTATTTCAAGCAAGATTCCTTGCTGTAAAGCGCTTTGAGTGCCTAATGTAGGTGGAAAAGCGCTACAGTATATACATTGAGACCATTTACCATTTTTACCCAGATTACCTGAGAACTAGTCTGAAATGTCATCAAACTAGCAAAGTGAACTTGATCAGATTAGGAAAAAAAAGTCTAAATGAGTGAAAACCGCTCAAAACAAGGTATATTTCCTCAATTCAAGTCATTTACGCCAGTGCTTGATATTTACTTTTTGTAGTGTATTACATGTCAACAGTTGCTAAAAACGTCCTATTAATATTTATTGTGCACATATTTATAGTTTTAAAAAAAAGTTTTTTTCACAACATAAAAGGTAGGTTATCTTTGTTAAAATATGATCTAGAAGTTGATTGGTTCTTGTAAAGTTAACATTTTGAGAAAATATCTTTTTACCCCCATAGAATTTATCATAAAAGCTTCAATTTGAAATACTTTAGCTGCGTGTCGCTTGTGTCTAAATAAAATGCATTTGTATTGATTGTAAACACAGAATAAAGAGTGTGTGTGTGTTCTAATGTGGGGCAAAAGCGTAAGGTCTGGAAACTTATTGTGGGGCCGCGGCTACCTGCTCCCTTTATGGTGTGAAAGTGGGGGAAATAGGGGTAGTGCAGCTTTAATTTTAGTTTTTTAGCCCAACGGGTGAACGAACTGAAGTGTACTTTTGGCACATCACACACGCGTCTCAAAAATGCGCTTCTTTCTCATCGCAGGTGCTGTTGTTTCTTCAAGAGGAGAAAGCGGAAAGCCCTCCAGAGGCACAAGTGAACCAGGAGCTTTGGAACTTGAAATGTTGTGGTCACTGTCGAGTTTTAAATGGAAGCAACTTCACACAGCTCTCAACCGCCCGCCCACCCGACCGACAGACTGCTCCCCACTCCCCACCTCTACACCCACCCACACACGGGACCTGCCACCTCTGCACCTGCCCTTTCACCGCCCTGTCGCGACCTGCCACTACTTTACCCCCACCGCGCGCTCGCTCTCAATGTCCTACCGGCGATAAAAAGGAACGCTGCAAGTCCTACATGACGGACAGTGAAAACGTGGGGGCGAGCTGGAGGAAGGGGCGGGGAATGGAAAAAAAAGGTTTTTCAAAAGCTGTCTTACGAAACTTATGTGGCGTGAAAAATGACAAAGTTGTATTTAGATTCCATAATGGACATGTATTGTGCGGGGGGGGGAGAAACATGCGAGTGAATGGGGGAAAATGCTCCTGGAGAAACTGGGTACCACTTTACAAACGTTCTGCCTTCATGTACAGATGAAAATCTGGGTTGACGCATGTTATTAAAAAAGGGGCAGTGGTGGTCTGTCGCTTCCCTGATTTTGCTTTTTATTACTCATGGAAACTATTGCTTTTATTAATTACTTTCATATAGTTGTCCCTGTCATGATTTAGATTTTAGTGA
The DNA here is from genome assembly GCA_021464625.1 of Proterorhinus semilunaris. NCBI lineage: Eukaryota > Metazoa > Chordata > Actinopteri > Gobiiformes > Gobiidae > Proterorhinus > Proterorhinus semilunaris. The sequence goes on from CM038351.1 coordinate 28,661,620, forward strand.
ACTGGGTCGGGATCTGTTTAGTATCTCTTCCTTGGTTTGCAATTTTTGAATTTCTGAAAAGCATTTTTAAGATATTTTCTTAATTTATTTGCACTATAGGCAATGAGCGCTTGCTTTAAAGTGTCAAGCTAATCTGGAGAAGCATTAGCCCTTAATTACTTTGAATGTAGAGGTAGCTATTAAAGTCGCTTTTTATTTTACAGGCTTTGGGATTAGGGCTACCTAATCAAATGATAATTGGATATGATTTTTGAAAAAGGTAGGCACGACTGTTGAGCTTTGTTGATGAAGCCCGGAAATCCAAGGCAACTAAATATATATATATATATATATATTAATGAAAGGATGCCAAAACTTTTCAATTCTTTCAGCTGACAGTGTGAACTTGATGTCAGTTTTTGTTCCAGGTCAAACCATCTGCGCGGCGCGTTGTAAAGTGGTACCTAGTCCTTTTATTACTGATTTTCTTCCTTTGGTGTGGGATCAAGGGTCAAAAAGCGCTCTATGCTGAGACATGCGTCTGATGCAGGAAGGATCTGTTCGAACCGAATTTAGAGGAGGATTTTTATGTCATTTATTTGTTTGTTTCCCTATTATTTCTTTTTTGGGTAATTTCAATCCTCAATTTCCCCCCCAAAAAAGATCCCTTCACTCAAAACTTATTTTTATGACGTAGTGTCTTCGGATGATTTGCTCCTTCCTCACGTTGGCTTTTTTCCCCGTCTGTGGATATGGACGTTTGTAGCGCAGTCACTGGCCTCAGGTACTGTGGATGAAGAAGACAAGAGGATGATTAAGCTCTCTTATTATTATTATTGTTATTATTATTATTATTATTGCACTTTGGGAGAAAAAAAACACCGGAAAGTACTGCGACAGTGAATCTTTAAGTTTGAAATTAACAATTATGGACACGACTTAATAAAGACTGACCCAGGAAGAGTCCTTCACAATGCTTGTGTATCTGAGTTATGGCCGAAAAATGTGGATTTACATGGATAAAAAACAATGTCTTTATTTTTTCTTTTTTTTTTTCTTACATCAAAATAATTTACCAGGAAATCATAGTTTGTGCCTTTCTAAGTAAAATGTTTAAAGCTCAAGCGTCCTGGACTGGTGATTTGTCTAATCTGTTCCACATGCTCTGTGGATTAATGCGTGTGGTGTTACGAATGTGTTTTTGTCAGAGTGAACAATCATGAATAAGATGAGTCTGTGGAGCTGCATTAACCACGGTGGAACTTTTCCGTCAGTGAGAGTTGACTGATAAGTAGATGTATAGTAAACCTGCATGCTTGTACAGGCTTAAATCTAGAATGGAATAATATCCATCTGATTATTTATATTTATGCAATGCAATATATATATATATATATATATATAATATATAATATATAATATATGAGCACGTTTTTCCACCTACAACCACAGGGAACCACTGCAGGATAAGGTGACTCAAATATTTTGTCATAACTTAGTTTTGTCATGACTAGTTTTAGTCGCAAAAATGTTGTTTGAGACTAAAACTACGACTAAAATATCCAGATATTTTCATCGTAAAAATTAGAAGAAGCGACTAAAATCATCCACCTTCAAGTGACAGTTTGAAAGAGCCTCGTCCCATTTATCACTGTCAAAGGAACAGCTCTGAGCTTTGTTCATGAGGAGAAACTCCATAAAGCAGAGGACCTGGATTAAATATGATGATAAATATTATACATGCAAAGTTGACTAAATTTGTCTTAAATTTAGTAGACTAAATTAGTCTTAAATTTAGGTGCTTCAAAACTTTGAAGCACCGTTTTCTGCACCGGCGTTAGGAAGTAAACATTGGATTCTCGCTTCCGGGTTCTGACAAATTAACCCCGCCCATTAAACATCCAGCCAATCACAGCGAGAGTTCTCGCTGCCCTGCCGAACAAAGTTCTGCTGGACTGAAGTGTCAGCACGAGCTGCCGGACACGAGCTGCGAGAACAAAATGACGTCATTTTTCTCTCGCAGCTCTGGGTGTGAGAAGAAAGTTCTCGCGTCTGGTGTTGTGGAGTATGAATAGGCCTTAACACTGCCGCAAGCCTTCCAGTTATGAGACCAGGTTTATTGGGTTACCTTCCAATTATACAGTATATGGTGTTGCACCCATAGACGGTTGAATTAGGAACGATGGACTGTCAATGGTTGCACCTGATTTATTATTAGACCCTATAGTTCCATCATTAAGTTTGTGCTGTGACCTTTTAGCGTTATACGAGAGATAAAAATCACAACTGTACCTGTGTTTTGCTTTCGCACCACTAAAGCATTTGTGCAAACGCTTATGTAAGGGGGACAGTGGTGAAGTTGGAGGGTCGTCTCATGATCGGAAGGTTCGAATTCAGGCTCCTGCAGATGCACACTGTCGTTTTGTCCTTAGGCAGACACTTCACCCGCCTTGCCTCCAGTGTCTGCGTACATTGGTGTATTGAATTAGTGAATGGATGAGTGGTTCTTTACTAACGCACTTTGAATAAAAGCTCCAAATATGTTGAGATCATTTAGGCATTTAAATAAGTGAGTAAATCAGGTCCTTACAGTGCCTCTTGAAAGTAATACACCTTGAACCTTTTCACATTTTGTCATGTTTACAACCATAAACATAACAATTTTATATAGAATTGTTTACTGGAAGTTCACACACAAGTAACAGACAACTGTGAAGTGAAAGCAAAATGATACATGATTCTGTTATTTCTCAAAAAATAGAAAAGTGAAAAGTGGGGCGTGCATAAGTATTCATACAGCATTTTCTGAGTGCATTAAATTGCCTTTATAACATTCCTAATGACTGCAGAAAGTTCACACCTTGCCCTAACCATTAAATAGAGGCCACGTGTGTGTAATCTACTCTCAGTATAATTCCAGCTGTTCTGTGAGGGCCTCAGAGCTATGGTCAGAGTGTATTGGTCACTAAACAACATCATGAAGGCCAAGGAGCACACCAGAGAGGTCAGGGATAAAGCTGTGGAGAAGTTTAAAGCAGCGTTAAGTTAAACAAAGATTTCCCAAGATCACGGAGCACTGTTCAATCCATCATTCATTAAAGGAAAGAGTATAGCACCACTGCAAACTTACCAAGACACGGCCATCCACCTAAACTAACAGACCGAACAAGGAGAGCACTGGTAAGAAATGCAACCAAGTGCCCCAAGATAACTCTGGAGGAGCTGCGTCGTACTGCCGCTGAGCTGGGGGAATCTGTACATGGGACAACTATAAGAAAAAACATACTGTGTCACAGGGTGGAAAGGACAAAATGATCAATACTTTTTTTTTTTTATTATTTCATTTTTACAAAATGTTACAACTTTTGCCAAATGTTAATAAAACATCACACAAATTGTCAGAAATGATCCATTTTACATTGAGAACAGCTACACACGAAAAAATTGTCTCAAATAATTCTGACCAATATTTTCATACAATAGAAATGTTCTCTTCTATTCAACAACGCAATATTTAAAATATATTTAATTATGGGTAAACATTTTACTATAGGGACATATATGAATTCAAAAATCAGGAATCAGGGTAACAAAATAATATATCCATTAATGCATCAACCAAATAGTATAGCACAACATTTTTCAAACCTGGGGGGAAAAAAAATAGATCAAACCACCTTACATTACACATCCCTCCAAAAGCCAAAGAAATCCACTATAACATTTTATCAAGTGTTTATGTCGGAAAGTCTTGTACATTTCCTGTAGTTTTATTCTGAAAAGCCTAGTAGTGATGTAATTTCCTTTCTGAGCGCATCCCATCTTCATTCCCGACTTTACATTTGATGGGATGGTGGCTCCTCGTGTGCGTAACTAAATGAACACCACACACACACACCCATACAAATATACGTACCAATATTTGTACCCACACCATCATCCCCGCCTGTACCCAACTCCAATAATAAAGTTTGCTGGAATAACTTCTCCGTGCCCTTCTCTCTGACCGGAGCCCTGTCGAAGGAAACTGTCAGACCACTACTATCCCCCTCAGAGTGTCCCACTCTATCACATGGTCCTTCGAGCCGGATCTGACAGCTTTCTGGAGACAATATGGAGCCAGGACAACCATCTGCAGATCCAGCAGTGCGTTCTCGACCCCAGCGGGAGATCCAGTTACCAGCATCCCTTGCAAACTTTGAAGTTGGGTACACACCGAGAGTCACAGTACCTCCTACCACCGAAGCTGAGGAACTCGGAGCAGCAGCCCCAGCTTACGACATCCCAGTCCCTGATCCGCTTTCACTGCCACCTGTGAGAGAAGAGTCAACCCGATCCTCGATATCTTCTCATCGTAGCAGACCAAAATCTCGAGCCAGTGTTGACTCATTAACCAAGAGGTCCGTTGTAGAGGGGCTATCCGAGCTACAGAGTGCCATGTTGGAAGAGCAAGTTAAGCGCATGGAACTAGCTGAAATGCAGCGGCAGATTATGGAGCAGACGCTAGTGGACGAGCAGTGCACTCTTCTAGACAAAGAAGCTAGAGACGCCCTCCATGAGAAGGAGGAACTTCTCAGAGAACAAGAACGGCAGAGACGTCGACTGGAGGAGAAAGCAGAGATGGCACACAAGACTAAAGAGACTATCACCAGACATCAGATGTTGCAACGGCGACTGAAAGAGAAAGAGATGGAATTGATGCAAGCAGCTCTTATCACGTCTTTCCTGACGGAAGAAGGAATTAAGAGTCCCCTTCCCTCCAGGCCCCTTAGTGAATATGAGTACGACCTAAAGTCCTCATCCAGAGATCAGCCTCTTCTACTCCATTCTACTCCATCTACTCATGTTCCGCCACCAGTCTCCAGCGCAGTCATTCTTCCACCTGTCTCGACAAGTTTCCCCTCAGTACAAGTCCAGCCCGCTCCACAAGTTAATGCTCCTGCTACTACTGGTACGCTAGCCCAGCCACAGCCAACATACACTACCATGCCTCCTCCTCCTGCAATCCACCCAGCTCCGCAGGCGGCGCCCAGACCAGCCGTGAGTGCTGTCACCTCACGTGCTCCACCACTGTCAATAGCACAGTATCTGGCTCCAGTTCGCCTGCCACATCTGGTCTACAGCCAAGCTCAGGACCGATATGTGCCTCCACCTGTTCCATCTCAACAACCAGTGTTACCAGCTGCCAATACTCTGCCCTATCCTTACTCCGGCATGCCACCTTTGCCACAACAGGTGACAGCGCCTCCAGGTTACAGGGCAGCACCGGACACAGACCTCATGGAGCTCCTAGTTGCCACCTCTTATGGCCTTCCTAGACCCACTCTACCTCATTTCACCTCAGGTAAAGAGTCAGACTTTGCCCTACTCAGGATGGCTTTGGACAATCTGCTCAATACACATGCCCACCTCACAGAGCAGTTCAAATATCAAGTCCTGCTCGATCACTTGAAGCTACCAAGCGCCTACAAGCTAGCCCAAGCATACATGCACGATCCTAGACCCTACACCTCAGCCCTCCAGGCTCTTCAAGATAAATATGGGCAACCGCGTCAGCTTGTGCAGAGCGAGCTGGGTGCCATCTTGAATTCACCTCCCATAAGATCTGGCGATCCCGAGGCATTTGACAACTTTGCCCTATCAGTACAAGGTCTAGTAGGCATGCTCCGCTCCCTTGAGGGTGAGAATGGCTATGAATTGCGATGCGGCTCCCACGTCGACAGGCTACTCAGCAAACTGCCTACCAACTATCGAGACGGGTTTGTGGAGTACAGCATAAACCGAGGCATCCTGAGGACTGGCACTGATCAGACCTACACGCTTGAAGACTTCTCTGTTTGGCTTCAGTTAAAGTCACAAGCAAAGCGCATTTCATCCCGAGCAGCTCTGATGTTCCAGGACCAGCCTAAGCCAGTTAAGGGCCAAAGGAAATCCCAGGGTTCTTCATCCAACGTGTTCTACAACACGGAAAGCCAAGCTAAATTAAGCCCTCCAGATTCTGCACGCAGCTCAACGTCACCCAACACTAAACCTAGTGTGAAGCCTTACTGCCCGTACTGCGACGCCCGAGAGCATTACCTCAGCTTCTGCCCCAAATTCAAAGCGCTCACTCCATCAGAGATTTCCGCTTGGATTAAAGACAGAGACTGTTGGAGGTGTGGCAGGAACCATAAACCTGAGGCATGTACTCTCAAGAAGCCTTGCCAAGTGTGCAAGCAGCAACACCTGACCGTGCTCCACAAAGTGTGTCCCCCAGAGGCTAAGAAGGTGCTAATGGTCAGTGCTGCTCCCGACACCATCTACGTTGACCGCCCGAGTCGTCCGCAAAGAGTAATGCTGAAGCTAGTTAAGGTGCGCCTGTACAATGCTGAGCACTCCCTGGAAGGTTTCGCTATCCTGGATGACGGATCAGAGAGAACCCTCATCCTTCCCTCAGCAGTCCGACATCTCCATTTAACCAGAGAGCTGGAAAGCTTGCCTTTGCGCACCGTCCGCCATGATGTGATTCATCTACAAGGAGCTGCTGTCTCGTTCGACATCTCCCCAGCTCATTCTCCCAAACAAAGGTACAACATCTTACATGCCTTCACCGCTGATGAGCTGAGCCTGTCCGAGCATAGCTATCCTGTCAAGTCACTCATGCGCAGATACTCTCACCTGCAAGGTCTTCCTCTGCCGAAAGTTGACAATGTCCAACCGCTACTACTCATAGGCTCTGATTTTCCACATCTGCTGCTACCCAAACAACCGGTCCGAGCAGGTCCTCCTGGGAGTCCCGTAGCTGTGCGTACTGCTCTTGGTTGGACACTGCAAGGCCCAGCCAACCTCACTGGTGAACACTCTCACTGTTACTTCACCATGTCTCCCAACACAGAGCTGCAGCGACATGTTGAACGACTGTGGGAAGTCGACATAACCCCCTATGCCAACGCAAAGACTGCGACCCGCTCCAAAGAAGATCAGCAGGCCCTGGAGCTGCTAGAACAGCGCACAATCAACATAGAGGTAGACGGCGTAACAAGGTATGCCACTCCACTACTGAGGCGAAAGGTGAGCCCCACACTCTGGGCTCCAAAGCACACATTGCTCCCACAGCTACGAAGCACAGAACGCCGTCTAGCCAAAGATACTGCTCTAGCTAACACCTATTGTCAAGAAATACAGAAGCTTGAACAATTGGGCTACGCCATACCTCTACCCCCTGACACAGTAGACAGCTCCACAGAGTCCTGGTATCTGCCGCACCATGTTGTCCACCACAATGGCAAGGCGAGGATTGTCTACAACTGTTCCTATCAGCACAACGGTCAAAGCCTCAACAGCCAACTGTTGCCCGGTCCTACCTTAGGCCCTACCCTCCTTGGTGTACTTCTTCGGTTCCGAGAACACAGCGTGGCTATCAGTGGTGACATCAAAGGGATGTTTCATCAAGTTCGCCTGCGGGCAGAAGACAAGCCCCTTCTGCGGTTTCTCTGGAGAGGGATGAAGAGGGACGAGGAACCAACCGTGTATGAGTGGCAGGTTTTACCGTTCGGGACAACCTGTAGTCCCTGCTGCGCCACGTACGCCCTCCAGCGGCATGTGAAGGACAACAGCAGCGGTCATCAGGACATCCTACACCTTGTGGAGACTGCCTTCTACGTCGACAACTGCTTGACCAGTGTCACAAATGCTGATGAAGCCAAGACCATCATCGACCGGATGCGCAAACTGCTCTCAGGTGGCGGCTTCGACATCAGGCAGTGGGCCAGCAACATTCCCACAGTTGTTGAGCACCTTCCAGTGGAAGCGAAAGCAGCGAGCACTGAGTTGTGGCTCTCTCAGCCCCGTCAAGATCCAGAAGAGCCAGCCTTAGGCCTTCGCTGGAATTGCCTTACCGATAGCCTTGGGTACCGCCACAGACCAGTAGAGTATTCACAACCAACTTTGAGAAACGTCTACAAGGTGATGGCAACACAATACGATCCCCTCGGATACCTCATTCCATTCACCACCCGAGCGAAGATCCTGATTCAAGACCTGTGGGGAGTGGGAGTTGGCTGGGACGAACCGATCAGACCAGAAGCTCTGCTGGATACCTGGACACAGTGGGAGAGCGAACTAATCCATCTTCCACAAGTGGAAATCCCCCGATGCTACGTCCCATCAGTAGCAGACATTGGGGCACCCAGACGAGAGGCACATATCTTCTGTGATGCCTCCGAAAGAGCCTATGGGGCAGTCGCTTACATCCGCACCCAAGACAATCAAGGTGAAGTCCACGTTGCATTTGTGATGGCTCGATCTCGAGTGAGCCCCCGCAAACAACTATCCATGCCACGCCTCGAACTGTGTGCAGCTTTAGCCGGAGCCCAGCTGGCTAAAGTCATTATGACAGAAATGTCACTCTCTCCCCAGCAAGTCAATCTCTGGACTGACTCAACAACAGTTTTGACGTGGCTCACATCCGAATCGTGTCGCTACAAGGTCTTTGTGGGAACTAGAGTTGCAGAAATTCAAGAACTCACAGAAGGCTCGACCTGGCGGTACGTCTGCACCAGCGATAATCCAGCCGATGACCTTACTCGCGGCAAACCCTTGCTCGAGCTCAGCCAGCTGAACCGGTGGAGCCAAGGTCCACCATTTCTCCGACAACATCCAGACTCCTGGCCAGTGCTTCAGTTTACAGAAGCCCAAGAAGCAGACGAGGATGAACTTCGGAAGACAGTGTTCTGTGGAGTCACCACATGCTCCCCGACCACGACGCCCATGTCCGATACAGACAACTGGGACAGTCTTCTCAAGGCTGTCCATGAGAGCTTTCACGGGGCGGCCAATGACCAGAGCATTCCCACCATGACAGCAGCTGACGTCCAAGCTGCAGAGCTGCAGGCCAGTTTTGCCGCATTAGAGGGTCCCCTTCAAGAACAGCTGGCTGGACAGAAGATTGAGTTCCGTTTCAACCCCCTGGTTCTCCACACTTCGGAGGAACGTGGGAACGAGAGATCAAGTCAATCAAGTCAGCTCTCCAAGTCATCCTCCAGGACCACACCGTCGCCGAACCTGTGCTACAGACTGTGCTGATTGAAGTGGAGGGAATAATCAACGCTAAACCACTTGGGTACATCTCCTCTGACGCTGCTGATCCGGATCCTGTCACACCGAATCTACTGTTGATGGGACGCCGCGACGCATCACTCCCGCAGGCAGTCTACGCGGACAGTGACCTTCTCAGCAGAAGAAGATGGCGCCACAGCCAGATCCTGGCGGATCATTTCTGGTCCAACTTCATCCGTCGCCACCTCCCGGACCTGCAGAAGCGGTCGAAGTGGCACAAGGACACAGACAATCTGACTGATGGCCAGGTGGTGATGGTGGTTGATTCGCAGCTACCCAGAGCCCAGTGGCCCATTGGGAGAGTGGTGAAGACCTGTCCCGGCTCGGACGGACGAGTCAGGGCAGCTGAAGTCAAGATGACCTACGGCCAGTCGTGCGCCTTGTGCGGCTGCCAGCCTGGGAGGACGAAGATGACGCCAACTAAGTAGACTTTCCTTTGGATTCAAATTTATTGCTAAATTTGGGGGCGGCTTTGTCGGAAAGTCTTGTACATTTCCTGTAGTTTTATTCTGAAAAGCCTAGTAGTGATGTAATTTCCTTTCTGAGCGCATCCCATCTTCATTCCCGACTTTACATTTGATGGGATGGTGGCTCCTCGTGTGCGTAACTAAATGAACACCACACACACACACCCATACAAATATACGTACCAATATTTGTACCCACACCATCATCCCCGCCTGTACCCAACTCCAATAATAAAGTTTGCTGGAATAACTTCTCCGTGCCCTTCTCTCTGACCGGAGCCCTGTCGAAGGAAACTGTCAGACCACTACTATCCCCCTCAGAGTGTCCCACTCTATCACAGTTTACCCCTCTCGTGAATTCCGCAGATCCCGATTTGGTTTTGACAATAATTGCTGCTGCTTTTGCGATGTAAACATTGAATCCACGGAGCACCTTTTCTTTGAATATACAGCTCTACAGCTTAACTTTCTGGGAAGATGTCGATTTTTGGCTTATCGCAGAGTTCGTCAATTACAAGACCGTCCTAAAAAGGACTTTATTTGTGGAATCTTAAGGAAAGAGAAGAATTATGAACTTTTATTGAATATCATATCATTATTCTGGGTGAAAAAAATTCCACAAGTGTAAATTCATGAAAAGTAAGTACTCATGGGTGCGCCTACTACCTGGTTCAGTGACGGACTGGCCATTGGGCAATGTGGGCAAATGCCACTGCGGCCTCCTGGTCTCATCACTTGTTGTGGCCTCATCACAAACAAATAAATAGGCTAAATAAAGCGAGGAAGCGGCCGCCTATTGGCGCAATTAGAACAGTCCATTGCTTTATACGTGTCAGTTCTACGTGTTGGCTTTGCTGCTGCAAATGCTCCGTGTATTTGCGCTGTTTGGACTGACTTTTGGCATTTCTTTCTAAACTTTCGATACGTCGCTAATGTCATAACACACGGGGTTCATCGCTGCTGCACCCGCGGTCTCTCTCCCCGCGCCGCTGTGCTCTGAGCCCGGGTCCGAGGCTGTCTGGCTCCCCGCGCGGCTGTGCTCTGAGCCCGGGTCCGAGGCTGTCTGGCTCCCCGCGCCGCTGTGCTCTGAGCCCGGGTCCGAGGCTGTCTGTCTCCCCGCGCCGCTGTGCTCTAGCCCGGGTCCGAGGCTGTCTGGCTCCCCGCGCCGCTGTGCTCTAGCCCGGGTCCGAGGCAGTCTGTCTCCCCGCGCCGCTGTGCTCTGAGCCCGGGTCCGAGGCTGACTGTCCCCGTTCTGAGCGCAGCCTCCGCTCAGGCCCGGGGCTCAGAGCGGAGCCTGCGGGTGCCTCTGTCCCCGCCCTGTGCGCACTGCGAGCGGGTCTAACCTCTGCCCGTCCCCGCTGAGTGGCTACAAGAACTTACCTGATACCTTTCAGTATGAAAAGCGCTTTATAAATGAAGTTTGATAGATTGACGAGCGGATCGGCTGATCTCTCGCAGCTCTGGCTGCAGCCACAGCGACACACGGACAGGGGGAAGGAGAATGTAGCGCCGAATGAAGAAGAAATTGATGACAATCTGTAGGGTTTGGGCTGAGTTTAGGTGCTTGTTTAGGTGTTACAAAACAGCATCAATCAAGTGATGAACTGGTTTAGTAGAAACATGCTATACAGACAAGTAGGCTTGCTTTTTATTTACATAACCTGATTCATCTGAGTTAATAGTAAATGCAGTCAAATGGAGGGCTGTCCCATTTCTTAGGGCGGTCTTTTCAACCCTCGCCCTTAGCCCTTGGTTTCAGGGTGTAGGGAAAGGGCAAGGGCTAGGGGTAGAAAAGAGAATTGGGATTGGGCCAAAAAGGCTAAATAAATAAATAAAGCGGAGATGTGGCCGCCTTTTGGCGGATTGGCCGCCCGCAGATGACTTAAGACAAATGTGGCCTCTCTGCTAAAATTGCCAGGGCCTCTTTTTGGTGCCAGTCCGCCACTGACCTGGTTACTTACCTGTCATGTTCAAGCACCTCTAAATGCCATTGTGTTTGTACTATATATATATATATATATATATATATATATATATATATATATATATATATATATATATATATATAAATACATAAAAACACGTGGTATTTCAGCCAAAGTTCTGAGGTTTCCATGGTGGACTTTAAAAGGTGGACTGTGGCCGAGCGGATTACACCTCGACCACCTACGCAATATGCACGTCCACTAGGGGGCGGCCGCGGGCCTCACCGGCCCAGCACCACAGCGGGAACATTGAGTGTGGAGCGGTGTTCGGTCAGGGTTCGGTGGAGTAAAGTGGGACGTCTTCCCTGAGCTGAAATTTTGCCCGTGGAGGGCAAAATTGTTTGGAAAACATGCCGACTCCAAGGTCGCAGGTTCGAGCCCGGGAAGGGTCACAATAGCACAAGATTGATTTCATAAAAATAGTTCTCACTTGTTTAACCTAATTTGTTGTTTGTCTTGCTGTGAAATTTAGCCCTAACTAGTTGGCTTCCACTTTGGAGTGTTTATCCTACTCCTAATGTCACGTGGGTCATTCCATGGAAAGTGTTAAGATTGGGCCAGAGACGTTTGATCAAAAGATCATTTACCAAAGTTAGATTTTGGAGTTTCAGTGCATAAATAACATATAACCCTTTCAGTAAAACATATTTTGCAAACTCAAGCACTATTTTATTTGTATTATTTTAGCAGATTATTTCCAGAAATCACAGTTTGTTTTTCCATCCCGTCACGAGACACAGTTGAGGTTCAGGGGTAGTAATGTTAGATATAATTAAGGATAACAATAAAAAAATAAAATTCTTTTTGAAATTGGTCTTTTTTATCAGAAACACCAATAGTAAAAGTGAAATTTAATTATTTTATCTTTTTCTAGCATTTATAGCATTCATTGAATGCTTAATAGCATTCATTGAAGTATTGATCAAAACTCGATCAAAAAAGTTGTAACATTTTTTTCACAAAATGTTACAACTTTTGATCCCTCAATAAAGATTTTCAGTTTCAGGATTTCTCCATTTACCAGATACCACAAACAGAAATAACCGTCAGGTGCAGGTTTCAGTTGGTTTTAAATCAGCGGTTCCCAAACTGTGGGTCAGGAACCAGAGGTGAGAGACTGTGACCATTTGCCATTTAACATTTTAAAAAGTGGGGAAAGTAGACTAATAGTAGTCCTAAACCCCAGTCTGACAGTGGCTGTGGTTAGTAGGGATGTAACGATATCATAATCTCACGATACGATACGATATCGATATTGAGCTCACGGTACGATATTTATTGCGATATTGTGGAGAGGCTCACGGTATTGTAAAATAGCTCACAATATTGAGTTTAAAAAACTGACATTTAAACTGCTTTTGCCAGTCACTAGGGCATTTATTGTTATATTCATGCAGCATAAAAACATGTAAACGCTGATCACTTAATGCTTTTAAAGTGCAACCTCAAGTCATTAACATCAATATACCGTTGAGCAAGTAGAACTGTAAACAAAAACAAAAGGGAATTCCCTTCAAGTGCAAACAAAGCTCAAGTCTGGTTCAAATGTGTAAAAAAGCATAACACTAAAAGTAGTAGGCAAATAAAAAACGCCTGTTGAAAACATCCACAAACATGTACAATAATTTGGCTCAAGCTTAGCCACTAACCTTTTAAATCCTTTTCCATCTACCTCAGAAAAGGGACGTAAATCACACGCTCTGTATTCCGCGATGTATCTTGTGATTTCTTGAGCCTTTGGGCAGTTGTGTGGCATAGTTGTCACACAACAGTTGTCTCCTGTAAGGTTTTTTGACCTGACGTGACTTTCTTTGTAAACTTTTCACGGTGATGGGTCAGATGGCTCCGCATGTTGCTGGTGTTTCCCGTGGTGTATCGTAATTTCGCGTGACAGTGTTTGCACATGGTCCATTGTTTGTCCGCCACACTCTCTCCTTTATCGTTTTTTGACACCGCGAAACCAAAATGCTGCCATACGTCTGACTTAAAAGCTGCAAGGGCTGGCACAACTTCAATATCCACGGGAGCCCCACTTTGGTCGCCGCTAACCGCCATGCTCACTTGTTGTTGTGTGGACGCTACAGCGTAAAACATGCGCTCCTATTGGCTCAACAGCTCATTTGTTGTGACGACGCAGCGCCAAGGATCATGGTCTATGTAGTTTACAATGTTTTTTTCCGCGGGATCCGACTTATTATAGTTGTTTTTGACGGATAACTGTCCGTTTAAATATCGTAACAAGACCACGACGATATCGAGGCACTTTTACTACCGCGATATCGCGGTAGTGTCAATATCGTTACATCCCTAGTGGTTAGTGGTTCTCACACAGAGGGGCAGGGCCTGAATTGAGGTCATTATGTTCCACTTCTACCCTGCACCACTGGAGTGGAACAGTGGACCTTTTTTTTTTTTTTTTTACCACAAACGAGTTCGCTCTTCATTGAATAGCCATGGGATGCGAACTGTAGGGCCCTTGCATGGATTTTTGCTTAGGGTCCCAAGAGGGCCAGCATCGGCTCTGGACACACACATGTAACACCAAAACGCAGCAAAGTAGGAGAGTAAGTGAGCGCTGTCAAGAGAGCCCGTCCCCGTAACAACGCGTTGATTAATCCGTAAAACGACACCGTCGTTTTACTGAGATGCGGGGCTCTTGCGGTTGCATCCATCCATCCATTTTCTTCCGCTTTATCCGGGGCCGGGTTGCGGGGGCAGCAGTCTCAGCAGAGATGCCCAGACTTCACGCACACCTTCTCCAGCTGTTCTAGGGGGACCCCGAGGCGACACCAGGCCAGCTCGGAGACATAGTCCCACCAGCGTGTCCCGGGCCTTCCACGAGGCCTCCTCCCAATAGGACATGCCTGGAGCACCTCCCAAGGGAGGCGACCAGGAGGCATCCGGAACAGATGCCCTAGCCACCTCAGCTGGCTCCTTTTGACATGGAGGAGCAGCGACTCGAGTCTGAGCTCCTCCCGGGTAACTGAGCTCCTCACCCGATCTCGAAGGGTGCGCCCAGCCACCCTGCGAAGGAAACTCATTTCGGCCGCTTGTATTCGCGATCTTGTCTTTTCGGTCATTACCCAAATCTCATGACCATAGGTGAGGGTGGGAACGTAGGTCGATCGGTAAATCGAGAGCTTTGCCTCAGACTCAGCTCCCTCTTCACCACAACGGTCCGATACAGCGACCGCATCACTGCTGACGCCGCACCGATCCGTCTATCGATCTCACGCTCCATCCGTCCTTCACTCGTGAACATGACCCCGAGATACTTGAACTCCTCCACTTGAGGCAAGGACTCCCCACCGACCTGAAGCAGGGAAACCACCTTTTTCCGGCGGAGAACCATGGCCTCAGATTTGGAGGTGCTGATCCTCATCCCGGCCGCTTCACACTCGGCTGCAAACCGCCCCAGTGCAGCTGGAGGTCCTGATTTGATGAAGCCAACAGAACAACATCGTCTGCAAACAGCAGAGATGAGATTCTGAGGTTCCCAAACCGGACACCCTCCAGCCCTGGCTGCGCCTAGGAATTCTGTCCATATAGGTAATGAACAGAACTGGTGACAAAGGGAAGCCCTGGTGGAGACCAGCACGCACCGGGAATAGGTCTGACTTACTGCCGGCGATGCGAACCAAGCTCTTGCTGCGGTCATACAGGAAACGGGGCGCCGCAAAGGACACGGTTGAACGCTTTCTACAGATACACAAAACAGATGTGGACTGGTTGGACGAACTCCCACGAACCCTCCAGCACCCGATGAAGGGTATAGAGCTGGTCCAGTGTGCCACGACCTGGATCCAAGGTTCGACTAACGACTGGATCCTCCTCTGCAACACCCTGGAGTAGACCCTACCGGGGAGGCTGAGGAGTGGGATCCCTCTGTAATTGGAGCACACTCTCCGATCCCCCTTCTGAAAGAGAGGGACACAGGGGCACTGTCTCCGACCGCCACACGATATTGCAGCGACGTGTCAGCCAAGACAGTCCTACAACATCCAGAGACTTAACGTACTCAGGACGAATCTCGACCTCTGTTGAAATGTCACCATCACATCACATTGACTGGGAACAGTGTGGGGGGTAGTAACATAATACAAAAGTAACACGTTTTTTTCAGTAACCAAGGAATAACATTATTACTTACACAAAATACGGGACTGTATTAGTCATCACAATTCAAGTAACTAGGAGTTACAAGTGCATTTAAAAGTATGAATAAAAAAATGCCAAATTCCCTCTAAATAAAATGCAGCATAACAAATCAAGTTGGACACTGGTGTAAGATCTGCAGTCTGTAGTTAACGCTGACAAAACAAAACATGAGAGAATGGGGGAAAGCGAAGGAAAAGAAAATCTCTGACTGCACTTTTGCTTGTATGTATTATTACTATTTTCAGTCTATATTTTGTCAAAAGTAACTACAAGTAGTGTAACTTAGCTACATTTTCGAAACAGTAATATGTCCATACAGCCATATTACATTTTTAAAGCTGTAATCACAAATACTGAATATATCAACATTTTTAAGTAACTTGCCCAACGCTGACTGGGAGTGAGGGGCGTTCAGGGTTCTGGTCCCTGATCTGAAGGGGCCCTGAGAATAATTTTACTCAAGCAGCAGAAATAGTGACCTCAATAATGACTCTATGAAAAGTAAAAAGAAAATAATAGGTAGCCTAATGTGTGAAAATACTGGCCTACTAGAGTATAACTGTTTGAATAAGACTATACATATTGCTAAAGTGCTTTTTCACATAAAAGTCAAATGAATGTTTCCGTGTTGGTTTAATCTTTCAAAAATAATAAAATCATGGAAAAATATTTAGTATTTCTAAAGCAGTAGTATTTTTAAACATTATTTTTTTACGTCAACATGGAGCTTTTGTCACATGCACATTTCCTTACGGCTGGAAAGAGTAACGTTACCAGCCTTACTCGAGTAAACAGTGGCTGTTGCCATTATCCCTGCCTTACAGTAACATAAGTGTGCCCCCTGGCGGTAAGAGCCCGGCGGTGCAGCGGTAGGTGTGCTGCGGTCAGCGGCCTCACATAGCGGGGAAGGCAGCGGGACACGGCGGCACTTGTGACGGACAAGTCTCCGCAGCGAACCGTCTCTCCCGGTCCGGCTTGTTCGTTCAACAGGACAGACTCAGGGAGACACTGCAAACCCAAAAGGCTGTGGCGAACTCAACTTTTTACTGACGAAAACCTGTTGAACATTACGCGTTTCTTTTTTCCTCCATTTTCAAGGACCCCATAATTGAAGGAGGGGATCTTTACAGGAAACGCTACAGGAGTTGGCCGAGTTTTACTCCTCGGGCTGCAGGTAAGACTTATCATCGCAATTGATTTTAGCACTGCTTCACTTCTTTTCTGTCACTAAACGTACTGTACTGTGTCTTGTTTTGAAGTTTGCCTCGTCCCAGTCCCATTATTTTCACCTTTGAGCCGCGTTTTTTTCACGCTGGATTGGCTGCAGGTGCCTCTCGCTGTCTCGCGCGCGTGCTGTTGTTACAGTCTTAATACGGTTTCATTGTGTAGTATTAAAGGGGAGATGATCTCGACTTTCCTGTAGTTCTAGTTTACATGGATTATTACAGCTATTTGCTTCACGCGCAATTGTAGCCAAATATTTCGTTTTTATTCCTTTGCACTACCATCGCTGTGCTTTGTTCTCTAGCGGTTGATGTTTTGCTTCACATAGCGTTACTTTGTACAGAGCATCTAAAATAATCTGCTTTGTTTAAGCCACACAGTGTGACATTTCACCCAATAGGCCTGAATAGAAATGAAATGCAAGAATCTATTTAAGATATTACATTTTTATTGTTGAAAACACCAAAAAAGACTAATTTTCTGGGGGTGGGACGTCTCCAGCTTGTCTTCATGGAGATGTTGACTAAAGGCAGCCAAATATGGGTTAGGTCCTCACCTAAATACATTTTGAGTACCCACTGCCAAAATAGCTGTGTTTTGTCATTAGCAACATGTTTTGTATGCTTAGTATTTGGCAAGAGTATAATCCAATATGTTACGTAGTGTGCCTTTAAATTATTCCACTATGGTTAAAGTAATAAAATTAAAACGCTAGGTTAATTGTTTTTATTCATTTGCATCAGGCTGTTTAATTTTGGGCGAGGTTTACATACTCACTAAATAACCCAATATGCATTATCTGATATTTAAAATAATTTACGTGTACTCCTTTATATCTGTAGAGAAACCTACAGCTAAAAGATGTTTTTTTTTTAAATGTATTTTAATAGAAGTGAATCATTAGCCTAAATCAGCACCAAAGTTGATGAAACATAGGTTTGTGTCATTTTTCCCCCTCCACCTTTTCAATGTACTGCGAGCACTACTAAGAACATTTCAGACGCACCTGGATTGAAAGAGGTGAACAGACCAAAGATTAAGGATACATGCAGAGTTCGGATTATTATTTCCAGATTGCGTGTAAACTCATAACATCTGATTACTCCAGTTGTTTGATTCCTCTGACCATGATGTTGCCACTGACTAACTTGTCTATCAGCATATGGCAAGACCAATTGAACCAGTCTAAGGGAAAGGCCTGTGTCTTTTTGTGTGCCCTTATTATAAGCCTTCTACTCTAATATTTCTTACTCCCACAGTCTGGCGCGTCCCCGGAGCCTAACAGTTTCGGACAGATGCAGACATGTGACTGTGCGAGCGCGCGGGTGGAATGCCTTCGTGTGCTGCGGATGAGTGAGGGTTGTTGTGTTGTGCTGAGGCTGCAGCGGTGGGCGTCTGGTCTGACCTGACCCAAGACTCCAAACACTGCCTCAAAATGACTTCTTCAGTTTGAGACATTTCTGTGCTTAAAAGGAAACACTGTGAAGTTGTGCGATGTTGGGGCCACAGTGGCTCAGTTGGTAGAGTAGTGGTTTTCTTATGGCTCTCAGGCTGATAGTTCAAATTCAGCTCTTGATATGCGTCCGCAGTTTAACAGCCACTTTATTTCTGCTTCAGTAATGCATTTAAGTTTGTTTGTTTTCTGGTTGGACCTGGTTTACACTCAGATTAGACATTAACTTAATTAGTCCTGATTTGAACTTGATCTGAGTCTGGTGTAACCTTGGTAATGTGCTGAGGCGGGTAGCACTCGGTTACAGTTACATTTAAGAAATTGTACTTTCTTAGAGTAGTTTTTTCATACAGTACTTTTTATTTCTATTTAATTATATTGAAGTATCTGTACTCTTACTTTTTTCCCCCATTGTGAGTAAATATGTAAGCATCAAATACTTAATCTATAAGCATCAAATACTTAATCTATAAGCATCAAATACTTAATCTATAAGCATCAAATACTTAATCTATAAAGTAGCTGTAGATTGTCTCGTGCACTTTGTTCTGTAGAATGAATTAGTTTTTATGTATTTTCATGCCATATTCTTGAACTTTTCTTGTCTCGATTTTTTTGTTTCAGAAAATTCATGGTGTCATTGAAAATAAATCAGACTTTTTCGCTCACTTACTCAGTTATGCGCAGTACTCAAATAATATTTTCTCCAAATACTTTTTTACTTTTACTTGAGTCATTGTTTGGGTTACTACTTTTTACTTCTACTTGAGTAAACTTATTTGAAAGTTAACATTACTCTTTCTCTACCCGCCTCTGCTAATGTGGCACAGAATAATAAAAAATAAACAGTATAGCTACATCCCAGTAAACTCTTCTCTCCATAGTAGGGATGTAACGATTCATAGAAAATCGATTTAAAATCGATTTAATATGCGTAAAATGTGAATGATGTTTCTAACAACGTTAACTTTTTCTCAAGACAAGACAAGTTCTCTTACTGAGACAGTTGCAATTTGTTACAAGGACAAAAATACAGATGTTAAAACAAAAGAAACATTGATATGAAGGAGTCATTCTTTTCTAAAAGAAAAAAAGGTTTTAAAAAATTGAATTCGAAAAATCGAAATCGGGAACTTCAAATCGGAAATCGAATCGAATCGGGGCTTGAGTGAATCGTTACATCCCTACTCCATAGTCTATAATCATTCTATAATCAGGCTGCTGGGATGTGGTAAGAAACAAATGGCCTAAAGCAGTGGTTCTCTACTGGCGAGTCAGAACCGAAAAGTGGGTCGTGGACTCGTTTTCAGTGTGTCTCGTGAGCTTCCTAGAAAACTTAACCCGAGTCTGATAAAATGACAGTTAACGGGTTGTTTCACGAGTTCTCATTCTTCTTCAATTTGACATGACGTACCAGTTGAGAACCGCTGGGCTAAAGCATGCGCTTCAATGGACAGGCCGTCCATTGAAGCGATTAGAAGATTATAATCTGTGGACATCGTTCTTATCATAATCGTATCCAGTTACACCCCAATAACCCTGCGCCATTGACGAGGTGCAACAATGGCATGTTTTTATCTGTATAATTTATGAGACTTCCCTCTCCTTCTGAAACCCAAGGAGATGCCCTTGTTTTGTGTCAAAGGCCACCAGTGGATGCTCTGACAGGCAGAGTGTGAGAGAGAGAGAGTATTTATTGAGTAGTCCAGCCGCTAATCCCTCTGTGCTGTCGCACTCAAATATGCTTCACTCCCATTATCCGATCAAAGAGAGAATTCCTTAACCTTCCTCACCTGTTACTACTCTGGTTTACTCGAGTTGTCCAATGCTTTCTAGGGACGTGATTTGGAAATAAAGTCTGGCGGTATTTTTGTAAATTTGTGTGACCTGCAGGTCATGTAAAAACCTATTAAGTTAGCAAAGTATGTTTATTGAAACATGGGCTTGCGAGTTTGAAATATTGTCATTCAGTATATACGTGTATACGTGTATGTATCTAAAATCTAATTAAAAATATTGCCTTTACATCAAAAAATGTTGATGAATAAGAATTGAATAAGCAAGAGAAGCTGAAATGATGATAAAAAACAACCTGATAACAGTCATTTTAACAAGCTCAAGTAGTGACTATACTTTTTCTGTACACACTGAAAACAGTTACGTGATCCACTTTTGGCTCCAGACCCACCAGTTGAGAACCACTGTTTTAAATCTTAAACATGATGCACAGGACAGGTCGAACAAACAATATCTCACTAACTGCCAGAGGGATCCTCATCAAAAGGAACAAACATATTTAAAGAAACAAGAGTCATCTCATGAGTTGCGTTTCCCTCACTTAAATATAATCATATATGATAAACACCAAATATCACAATTACATCCCTTAATCTGCATAAAACGTTAATCCACTGGTTTGAGGTGGCTTTTGATGTTTGTGCAGTTTGGAAGATGGAAACAGATTTATCCACACAGAACACCTTAAAGGTATTTAATTTGTTAAAGCTTTTTCCATGTTACAATGTTGTTCCTCATCAAAGACTTCCCTGGAGCTGTGTTTGGACTCACTCGCGCATCTATGAGTAATCTTTGAATCTTGTCCAGTGGCGACAGCTCCCTAAAAGCTCCTCCTGAGGTCCTACGTTTCAAGGAAAAGCTTAATCCTTTCAACACTAAGTAAAAAACACTTCTCTTCATAGAAACAGTTGTGCAGCGAAGGGGAGAAAGAGAATATAAAATGTTATAAAACAATATTACATTTTCTAACCAACAACAAGTGTAAGATTGTGATAAAGGTGTGTTGAAGATTATTACCAGATATCTGCAAAAAGCATAATACCCCATCTTTAAGATACTCATGGTAAAGGTTTTTCTTCTTTGTGTACAACTTATGCAAAGGAAAGGACGTATAAACACAAACTTAAAGGCCAATTGAGCTCTACAGAAACGGAAACATCTGTGAGATTCATATCAATCGACTGCATGAATGGCATGAACAGACATTTGTGTATCCATAAAACTGGAGACTTCAATTGTGGAAGTTGGAAAAATATAACAAAAACTCCCGGAGAGGAGCGTCAGTATCCAGAGCCAGATTTATGGGGCAAAACCAGTAACAAACAGAAGTTTTACAGATCAGAAAGGCGTTTCAGAGCTCTTTCCCATCTCTCTCACACCTCAACAGAGTTTACAGAGCATTATATCAGAGCATTATATCAATGCATATGTATCTGCTGTCCTTCGTCGTATCTAATTGTACAAAGTTTACAGTGTCTGGGTCAAATTAACCTCAGCATTAAACGTGACAAGGTTAAAACACTTATCTCCACACGATCTTGTTTGAACTCATAGTTAAATCGCTCTTTTCCCATAAATACTACATTATCAAAACCTGCCCTGTGTGCCTTTTGGTGTTGCCAGCAAAAAAGGGGATCTCTTCACGGACCCTCTTGTGCTTTTGGGTTAGAAAGTACAACCAGTTAAGTGGTTTTAGAAGTTCCGGGTGATTCTTTGTCATTTGCAAGCAGATAAAAGTATTGTCAGCCATCTGAAAAAGACAGATAAAAGCTCTTGCACTTAAGTCTGTTTAAATTTCTGTCTTCCGTGTGAAAAAGGAAATGTTACTAAACACACTCATCAGCTCACTCGTTCCAGTAATAATTTCTAAACACGAGCTTATAATAGAAACATTCAGTTAAACAACAAAAGAGAGGTAAGGCGATACTGCTGTGGGGCATTTGTCATCCACCTGTCCTCCTTCTGCACAGCAGCGCAGCTGCACAGAGCAGCCCTTGTCTATGGGCCAAGCTTTTTTTCTAAAACCAAGGATCCATGGCAACACGTTTCTAGGGAGGAGCAGCCTTGACTTCTGCCTCCCCTGCCCCCGAAAACAAAGACAAAAGTTACAGATGGCGACGGTAGAGGGAGGGGGGGGTGAGAGGGGTGAAGGATGGGGAGGAATGGCTGAGGTATAATGGGTAGGTGTCTACGCTGGAGAGACCTGCTCCACAGAGGCTGCCACAGAGCACAAAGAGCCCCAGAGTTATGGCACTGGCCTGGGCTCCGTTTACACTACCAGGCACCACTCTCAGACAGGAACGGCCCGATAGCTCAATGGGCCATAGATGTCCCGCCAACACGCCTTCCAAGTAGGGCAGGGCGATATGGCCTAAAATATATATCACGATATGAAAAAATAAATTATCACGATAACGATATATTTGACGATGGACAAATTGTACTTCAAAATCCCAGCCTTACGCCTATTGGGAAGATTAATTCAGTGATATTTTCTTCTTCTTTTTTTAATGGCATACTAATTTCCTCGCAATGGTAAATGGTCTCAACTTATATAGCGCTTTTCCACCTACATTAGGCACTCAAAGCGCTTTACAGCAGTGAACCTCTCACCCATTCATACACCAATGTACGCAGACACTGGAGGCAAGTGTCTTGGGTGAAGTGTCTTGTTGTGTTGTGTCTTGCCCAAGGACACAACGACAGCATGCACCTTCAGGAGGCGGGATTCGAACCCCCGACCTTTCGATTATGAGACGACCCGCTCTACCATCTGCGCCACCATCGCCCCATGGCAAATAAGATCTACTCAAGCGTCCTTAATCTCATTTGACTTTTTAAGCACCTGTCCCCGTGTTCTACAGTCAGTGTTTATGCTGCTCTGATAGAGCTGAGCATAACATGAATTATATCGTGTCCACAACGATAAAAAAAATTTCAACGATATCAAATAATTATATTGCAATAACGATATGCGATACGATATGGCCCACCCCTACTTCCAAGTACGTGGAGTCACACAATGACACAACACGCAAAGAGCCGTCAAAAATCGATACTCATGATTCTAATCAATACTTAACTTATGTCCATTGTAGTCATATAAATGTTCATAATGATATCTTGTACATTGTTTAGCCACTTCAACAATTCCGCAAAGTTGCCTCTCATAGTGTTGTTGTCCAAGTTAGACTTAATTAGCGAATAAGAATGAGTCAAGTGAAACATTACTGGACAGACTGTGTTAAAGATTGACTTTGTGTTGATAAGGTAGTAGCTGTTCTGCTGCTACTGTTGTCTCAAAGTAGCATGTTTAGCCCCTGGCTCCCTTGCTCCTATCAAAGAAAAAATAATGCTGATACAAGGAAAATAAAATAATAATCTCTCCAATTTGTAACTGTTCCCTGACGTTGACTCCCTAAAAAAGCGCAGAAGAATGTCCCATTGTTCCCGACATTGCTGACCTTGAACCCTTTTTACAAGATTCAAAAGCCATCCCAAAACAATATTATGTACCAGGATGTGGCGCGCGTTCAAAGCGTGTCTTGCATTGTGGGGGGGTGGGAGAAAGACTCCTACGGGACGAGGCAAAAGGGATGCATTGTTGTCCCTCTGCCCTCTCCCCATCCTGGTGCCGACGTCGCAGTGCCAGTTCGGAGTCCTCAAATCTAAGGTCACGCCATTCATTTTCACCAAGTGCCTCCGATACATGATAACCGTTCACTGTATAGCTGCAATTACCTGGAAGAAAGTGCACCGCCCTCGTGACTGACACTTGCTTCAAACATTTACAGAATCTGTTAGCAAGCGTCATTACCTCCACGCCCTCTTATCCATATCTTTACATGGAGTTAGTCATAGCTAGGTTAGAGGAAAAGGCACGCACTGCTCCTCGTAGCTCACAACTCTTCATTTTGTTTTCTGTCCTTCTAGAACCGCCATGTTTGACAAGCAGCACTACGACAGCCCCCCGGTCTACAGCCCACCTTCCAATAAGGAGTACGGACCTCCGGGCAGCTTCCAGGGCACGCAGGACGACTACAACCCGTACCCGCCTCCCCCGGGATCCTACTACATCGAGGACAAGCCGCAGCACTTCTACAAATGGCTGTCTCCTCCCGGGATTATCAAAGCCATGATGGCCACGGTCATCATTCTGTGCGTGGCCATATTCGCCTGCGTGGCCTCTACTCTCATGTGGGATATGAATTATGGATACGGCGGCATGGGGTACTACGGGTCCGGGATGGGTTACGGGGGTGGATACTCCGGCGGCGGGTACGGTTCTGGTTATGGAAGCTACGGCAGCGGATACGGTAACTATGGGAGTTATGGCGGCTCCTACGTATCGCCGTACTCCGCCAAAACGGCCATGATTGCGATGGCGGCCATTAACTTTATTGGGTCACTGGCGTTTTTCATCACAAGCTTCTCCAAGTCTCCTACCGTTCGAAGCAGGAAGTACTTCTTGGCTCTGCTTATAACCAGCGTCATCATGGGTATCTTGCAGGTAATTAAAGTCACTTCCTTGTCATGTGGTTACCGTTACTCTGGATTCAACAAAATGGATTGAAATGCCAGCTTCTAGATTTTTATGTTGAAAATATCATTACCTCTCATGAAAGCTTACAATTATGTTTATACAAGGTCAAAGCCCAATGCTATCCTTTCATCAAAAAACTTATAAACCATACGTTTTTGATGAAAGGATAGTATCGGCCTAAAATAGAGATTTCTATCAAAAATGTGATTTAATTAACACAATACAAAATAGCCCTGACAAAACCCACAGACAGTTTTTCAACAGCAAAAACGCTCAAAGGTCTCTGGATACCAGGCTGCAATCCCCAAAATCACTCAACCAACAACTCGGGACCCCTTTCTTTAAAATGTAATTATCATTTATAATAATTTAAGGTCCAAAACATTTAAAATCTTGTTTAATCAGTTTGGAT
The DNA here is from genome assembly GCA_021464625.1 of Proterorhinus semilunaris. Lineage (NCBI taxonomy): Eukaryota > Metazoa > Chordata > Actinopteri > Gobiiformes > Gobiidae > Proterorhinus > Proterorhinus semilunaris. The sequence continues at coordinate 28,686,734 of CM038351.1, forward strand.
ACTGTATTTTGACATTTGGCTTAATTCCACTATAATATGTTGTTTTCATTAATGTAAGAAATATTGTCTCAAAATCATGTTGCAACCCCCACTTCGGTGTACCGCGACCCCCCAGGGGGTCCCAACCCCCACTTTGGGAACCACTGGTCTGGAACATAATTTTCAACTGACACCGCCTCTTTTTCTCCGACTATAGCAGCACATTTTCTTTACACATAGACATCTGGACTGAATTTCTATTTCTTGTTTTTCATACATTATTTCATACATACTTCACTGGTTAAATAAAGGTCAAATAAAAATAAAAAATATTTCCAAATATCCCATGTGAAAAACATAATAATGTCTAAAATATCTCCCTGTGGATGTTGCGTTATTACGATGAAGGTCTTTACGTAAACATAATCTTTGTCCTTGTTTGCAGGGTATCATTAGCATCGTTTACATCGTGGGAGTGAACCCCATGGCTCAGGGCTCCTCCAGTATGATGTACAACCCCATGCTCATGATGTGCCAGAACCTGTACCAGACCAGCTACTCTCAGATGGGAGGGGTGGGAGGTTTCCCCATGTACAACCAGTACCTCTACCACTACTGCTTCGTGGACCCCCAGGAGGTGAGCCCCGCCCTGACACAACGCTGACAGCGATAACCATAGCTTTATGTAATGTAGTAGTTTTAAAGTGAATAACCGGTACTCTAAACTAGCGGTTAGCATAGGGCTGTGCAATTAATCGAAATTAAATTACTACCAGCACAGCGTGATGAACTATATATTATAATATTATAATAAAGTTATGTTTATGCATAGCTATTGAGATAACGCTACTGATAAGTGCTCACCTTTTGCTGAAAGGAGAACAGAAGTTTAGAAGCCTCTATATCCTTCTATATCCGCTGGTTGTGCAGAAAAGTCTAAAACTCTTCTTCAGGAGCAAATCAACGGAGCTCAAAGCAAACTCGTATCATGCCGCTGTGATGTTTGTTATTGTTCCTTTCACATTTCACGTCCTACTGACAAATGCTTTGGTGCAGCTCGGTTTGCTTGGGCAGGTGTGTGGGCTGGCCAGCAGGGGGCAGGTGTGACAGGGATCTCTAATAGAGGATTAGTTTAGAAACATGAGCATATTTAATATAATTTTGATGTTTTTTTTTTATTGTACAAAGACAATATTTTGCATAGTTTTTTTGATTCAAAAATAATACAAATAATCGTTTGAATAATCGTGATTTCAGCTATTACTAAAAAAAAAAACTGATTTTTATTGTTTCTATAATCGAGCAGCCCTAGGGTAGTATTAGCTTTAAGTTAACATTAGATGTATGCTTCGCGCTACACATTTGGGCCGTTAAACCACTTTGTTCGCTTCCATGTCCCTGTATCTTTATTTGGAAGAAAATATATCTATATTTCATCAAAACAAATTTTGTTAAAGTAGTTGTGGAGTAATAGGTGAAAGTTTTTTTCTGTCCTATGACTGACTATAATCAAAGAGGCCATTGGCACAGGTTCACGGCACACTCTGTCTATCAGCCCGTCTCAGGGCATCTGTGGCTACAGTACAGAAGTTGCTTACCCCATTGAGTGTAACTGAGGAGTAAATAAAAATGTGCCTTTAAATAAATCTATAGTACTGTATTAGTAGTGGCATATTGCATTACATTTTACCCAATACACAGCATAAATTACAAATACCTGACTCGTAACTGTGCTCGTGGGCGGGACAATATTGGCAAGTTTATTTATGTTTTGAGTTTTACCGCAGATCAGTTGCTCAATGCTCTGCAGCATTTCTTTAACCCTCATCGAATTGGATCAATGCTTTTTAGTGCTGTTCATTCTGTTTCGTCATTAACATTTCCCTTGAATGGGTTTGCCCTGCCTTGACCCTCCGGCCTCACATGACATGTTTATAGTACTTAAGATTACCATCTGAAATCCCACAGCGTTTACCCATATTTGTGCTCACTGTTTCATCCTTTTCAGGGAGTTGCCATGGTTTGCGGCTTCCTGGTTGTCATCGCTTTGGGAGTTGCTGCTTTCTACGCTCACAAAACCAGGGGCAAGATATGGCGCTACGGAAAACCGAACATCTACTGGGAGGAGCCCCTGGTCGGTGGGAAGGCCTCGGAGGGCAGGGACGTGGAGGACTGGGTAAGGAACACAACGGCGATAACTACAGATTATTAGTACAGCCTGCTTTGCCAAGGATTTAGGACCAAAATCACAATTCAACTTGAAATGATCTACAGAGCTTACTGCTGGCAGCCAGACAGGGTCAGAGACAGTTTAAATCTGTCCTGATTTGATTACTTGATAGATTGCTCAACTGTTGTGGTTTTCTATTTTTGAGCACCGAAACTCAGTATCGGTGTGTTTGCTGTAGAATTGTACAAATTCTTGTTTTGGGGTTGATTATTTAGATGTTTTTCTCGAGTTAGTCATAGAGTTCATAGCTGCTACATTGCTCATATAGATAGGCTGCTGCTGATTGCAGTATGAATGATAAAAGAGGAGGAAGATATAGTTGGAAAAAACTCAAGGATAAACTTTCTGGCACTTTGTAATCATTTATTACACACATACAACTAAAATATTATTTAACACTTTAAGCATTATAACTTGAAAATAGAAAAGAGCCATTTAGTTCCGGTCCTAAGCCCGTGGAATTGATTCAGACCTGCCCTTAAGCAAATGCCTCTGTAAATGTCGCTGTCCAATAAGGCCTTGTTTATGCAGCATTCGACGGTAAAATGCAGTGCACAAATAAGAGGATTTTGGTACAAAGGATGGTCACCATAAAGTCCAACTTATCATCTTTTTTGGTGTCCTGTTGTATCAACTGGAACCAGCGCTTTATTTGAAGGGTATGCATTCCCGATTCACTTGACTTTATTAGTTGGATCATCTCGGCCATTTCCGGGACCGTAGAGAGCGGAGGTTCATTTCTCAGTGGATTTGTCATCTATGGAGGGTAAATGAAAAATTTAGCCCCCATGCCCCTCTCAAAAATGCGGGCAATGCAGGGAAAAAAAATAAATGTAGAGATATCAATTTGAAACCTTTACTGAATATTACTGATATGTATATGAGAACATTTTGCGTTATTTCTATCATTTTATCTTTTCATATAAAGATAAGGCATTTTGTGCATGAAAATGGTCAAAATTGCCTATATTTCCGGCAACAAAATCTAAATAATGGATCAACCCAGATGTAAATGTATGGTTTTATTTTATTGACATATTAGTAACTACGATTTTTTTCAGAGGGATTTTGGATCCTGTTTAGTTTTTTAATAAACTAATCATAAGTGAACAAATTTGTAAAACCTCAAATTCTGCCTTGTTTTTTTGGGTTCAAAGCGGAATAAATCATAATAAAAAAAAAACTCTGGAAAAGTCTTAAAAATCTTGTTAAGTCCCAGGCTGGAAAGTTTGGAGTCTGTGGGAGCAACTATAAGGCCTCACCCGATGCATGAGTGGTGAAAAAACCTAATTTAGAGCAAACCGCCCCTGAAGTTTTGTACCAAGTGCGCACCTTCCAAGCGAGGAGGGTGTGGGTTCTGCCAATGGAAGAGAGTCTGTCGAGGAGAGTGGAGTGAGAAATGGTGTCAAAAGCGTTGAGGTCAAGGAGAATCAGGCTGGAGAGTAAACCGGAGTCAGAAGCTATGAGGAGGTCGTCAGTGATTTCGAGAAGTGCTGTTTCAGTGCTGTGAAGGGGACGAAAACCGTATTGAAACTTCTCGTAGATATTGTTAGTGATGAGATGGTTATGAAGTTGAGCGGTGATTTTTTGAGTATTTTGGAGATGAAGGGAAGGTTTGAAATGGGACGGTTGTCCAAGTTGGTGGGATCCAAACCAGGTTTTTTCAGGATTGGTGTGACTGTGGCGGATTTGAATGAGAGAGGGACAGTACAGAGATAAGAGATGAGTGGATGATATTTGTGATAAAGGGGGCAAGTGAATGGTGGCAGGATTTAACAAGTGCTATAGGGAGAGGGTCAAGCTGGCTGGTAGAGAGTTTAGATTTGAGAATAAATGGGAAATGGCTTGGACGGAGGGGAGGATGAATCTGGAAAATTTAGTTGTAAGGGATGAGTGGGGGGTTGAGGAGTCCACTCTAGAGACTGCAGCTCCACATGTGATCAGGTGTTGATGGATATTGGAAATCTTGGAGACAAACGAGGACATGCGTAAGTTACAGAAGTCGGATTGCATGTGGTTTGGGAGGAGTCAGGTGGTTTTGTGATGTTGGTGAGGAGAGAGGAGTGAGTTTTAGAGGTATGTTGATTGGAGTAAATTAAACCGGAGTAGTAAGCGGATTTGGCAGAAGAGAGATCGTCCTTGTATTGCGTGATATGGTTATTGTACATTTAATTTCAGTCCAGTTTTATTGTATAGCCATTGTAGTTGTTTTGAGCTGACGGAGGGCAGGGGTGAACCAGGGTGCAGAGCGGGTGAAACAGACATGTCTGGTTTTGAGTGGAGCATGAGTGTCCAAAAGGTTATGGAGATTACTATTGTAGTGGGAAACCAGATCGTGGGGTGAGCTGTTAGGATTAGGACTAGGGAGATTGTTAATGTCTGAATGAGGTTTTTCCTCCACTCATGCATCGGGTGAGCCCTTATAGTTGCTCCTACGGACTCCAGACTTTCCAGCCTTGGACTTAACAAGAGGAATCCAGAGGGATTTTTTAATATCTTATTCCAAGCCTGATTTATTCCGCTTTGAACCCAAAAAAACAAGGCAGAATTTGAGTTTTTACAGATTTGTTCACTTATGATTAGTTTATTAAAAAGGATCCAAAATCCCCTCTGAAAAGATCTTTGTTACTATTATGTCAATAAAATAAAACCATACATTTACATCTGGGTCGATCCATTATTTAGATTCCGTCGCTGGAAATATAGGCAATTTTGACAATTTTCATGCACAAAATGCCTTATTTTTATATGAAAACATAAACTGACAGAAAAAACGCTTTTTACATTTTTTGTCATATAAATATCAGTAATATTCAGTAAAAGTTTTAAATTGATATCTCTACATTAATTTTTTTTCCCAATTCACCTTACCATAATATTTTAGATTTAGGGCTCTAAAAAAAAATTTTGCAGAGTGGCATGGGGGCTACATTTTTCATTTACCCTCCATAGATGACAAATCCGGATTCTGACAAAGAGCGGTTCAGAAGCCCCTTATGACAGGCCTGGTTAGAACCATGAGGCCATGCTTCCGTGCACCCACCACCTGCAGAAGGAGCCATAAGGGGTTGGTGCTATGTGATTTGGGCAGCTCCATTTGGGCTGTCCCCACAGCCCGGCAACGGACAAGTGGAAGAAAATGGATGGATGGATGGAGGTGACAAATCCACTGAGAAACTAACTTCCGCTCTCCACGGTCACCGAAGTAGCCCAACTAATAGGAGGCCATGGACCTGGGAAATATTCAGGAGGATTTGGTAAATATAAATATTTAATGGGAATGTTCACATAACAGTTTTGGCCTGTTCCCACGATCCATCACACCAGCCCTAGAGCATTTCAGTAAATACTGAGTGGGAACCCAGATTTCAACAATCATATTTGATTTCAGTTCAAACCATTTATCATGTGTCCAACTATCAAAACATTTCCTCCACTATCATTTTTGGCCTCAACCCAATCAAAACAGTTTGGTGTCCCACTTTTGGTTCCCGACCCATCTGTTTGCGAGTTCTATTAGAACTCTACATAGTGACATTTGTTCAGCTGATCCACCCTCCTTTAGTATTTTTGTCTCTATCGACATCGCTTTAGCGCTGTCACATGTTGAATGATGCACTACCCCCGAGTTGAAAGTCTGAAGGAGTGTCTATGATATAGATAGATAGTGTATCAGTTTTTATGGCCCTGGGTACTATTGTGGAACCCAAACGGTTCCCGGTCCATCTCAGCCACTTTGCTCAGGGTCAGGGCAGATTAGGTGCGGGGCTGTGTGGTTTCACCCAAGCTAATCATTAACCGCTCGAGCAGATACGGACACGGCTGGTTTCTACAGCGAGCCCTGAGATTTGACATCAACAATGAGCTGCTGGTAGATCATTGACCCAACACCTTTTAAATTATGCCAGTGATAGGCCATGGTTTACACTATAGGTCACTGCTTATGTTGGCTTTGTAATCTGTTTGGGTCTGGAGAGAAACCCCGTGCAGTCAATTTGGTTGTTATTACGACCAAAAATTCTGTGCAGCAGTTAGCGCTCGTGCTTCACAGCTAGAAGGTCCCAGGTTCGATTCCCACCTGGACGGGGCTTTGCTGAGTAGATTTTGCATGTTCTCCCCGTGGCTGCGTAGGTCTCCTCCGGGTACTCCGGTTTCCCCTACCACTAAAAACATGTACAATAGGTTAATCCTCCGACCAGGTTCACATCTGGAGATGGGTTCCTGAGCGCCGGCCCGCGCTGGCTGCTCACTGCTCCTATAGGTCGTCCCAGACTCTCAGCGGCATTGGGGATGGGACAAATGCAGAGCACAATTTTCTCTACGAAGATTAATAACGTATATTAAAAAAATTATAACGAAAAAAATAAAATAATATAATACATCTATTTTATACCCATCCCTTGTCCTAAAACCCAAACCCGTCTGCATGTTAAACTAAAAGGTGAGTTAAACACCGTCGGTGTCCTGAGAGAAGAAGAGGGCCCTTTGACCTAAACTGCACACATGAACCAGAATATGCTTGGGTCAACACTGTGCTCTTATCTTTAACAAGCATTACATAATGGGACCTATGTCTATGAAGGTTTGTCATTTTGGTTACATTTTTAAATGTTGTGTACTGCACACGTGAATGATTCTACTCTCGGATGTCTCATAATGCTCGCTGATACCACTTTACTTTAAAGCTCAGTAAGGCTGCATGGTAATAGGCTGGAAATAGTGAAATGACATACCTGATAACGTTGATACTTATATCAAACAGGACACACACCTATCTTTGTATTATAATGTCTTTTGGCATGATACAGTATTGTGATGGATATACTGAATCTAGCTTAGTCCCGTGGAAGAATGGCAATGAATTTATACAGAATATAGTAAACACATACCAAATCTATTATATGATTATAAGCTTGCATGTCCTAAACCATATCCCAGTATAAAGACTGTCAATGGCCAAGAAACGTGATGAGTGTAATGTTAGGACTATAGTTTATCTAGCCCTTAATCTCAGAACGCTCACACGGGCTGTTCATCAATCAGATATGATAATGTCATAGTCATGCCCGTATCTGCTGACTCAAAGGACTGGACATGCTGAACACAGTAGTGCCCGTCGGCCGTAGAGTGGCCTCATCGTGTGGACAGAAGTGCAGAGTCAGGGCTGTGTAAGTGAAGCCCAGTACAACCCTATGACTAACAGTGTGCGGTAATGTACCAGGATCACTGATGTCATCTGAGCTGTGGCAACCAACAGCTCAGGTTTAAGTAAAGGCACGATTGTTGACCCTAGAGGACACGCTACAGTACAGTCAAAGGAGTGATTGTGGGGAGAATAAATGATACATGTAAAATGCACAATTGCAGACTTGATCGAATGTTAAAGTATTGAAAGTTTTCTAAAATAGGATACTTTCTGATCTCTTTTTTGAGCTTAGTCCTACTGTATAATCTCGAAGCCCTTCTCTTTTATGAATTAAAGCCGACGATGCAGGAAGAAAATGTATCTTGTGGTCTACAGATACGAGGTGTAAAAAGGGATTACGCCGGCTAATACAAGTGTAACGATTGCAGAGATTTCATATGCTCTGCCTTTAACCACCAGAGTAAAATAGCCTGAGCTTTTCTGCGGGCTCAAGGCAGTCGGTCCGGGTCCAGTGAGCTCACACACTGGCCTCATTCAGCCTCACTGTGTCTGGGGATGAGCTCACCACCACACTGGGACTCAGCAGGAGGGTATAGGGCTCAGGGCTGGGCTGGAGTAGTGTAACCTCAAACTACTATCAGTAAAGTCTTGTATGTTCATGACTAATATGTTTGTGAATCGCTGTTTCAAATTGGCTTTAGCGTAAGACTGTGTTAGGCATCGTGATCCCTGTGACATTAAGCCAATTTGGGGAGATCACAGATTGAGTCGTTTTTATGCTAACTATATTTAAATCACTATTAAACAAACTGTTTTAGATAAAAAAATACAAATAAAAAAAAACTTGGAGAAAGATAGTATTTTACAGGTTAGACGTACTTTTCAAAAACCTTGGATAACAATATGGATCTGTTATGATATTTAAGAACAATAAGCATATATGTTATTGTAGGCCAGCCTTTTCTTTTACCGTGCTTCAGCGGTCCCAGGTCTATGGGGATGCTCTGTGGGGCCTACAGCTGTGGCGCTCACTGAAGGGGCATTGTTGAGATTCTTCCGTGAATCAGCTCTTCACATGAGAGCCACTGCCATAGGGGTCTCTGCCTCCACCCAAAAGGTCTGTTGTTGTTCAGGGTGAGGCTTACGGTTAGCGCTCAGCATCAACTTGTAGGAATTTGGGAGACTCTAGAAAGGCAAAGCGTGTCTTAAAGACCCGGTATCTGATTATTTTCTAGTTGTGGAATAAATGCTTTGTCCTTGCTTCTATATTTTTATTGGGGGGGAAGAAGACCTATTCCTACATCCTATTCTCACGTGACGATCTGCAGTTACACGAAATACGTCATCTATTACTACAATGCTCCGTCCTATAGGTCTGTAATGATTTATTTATTCACCGCTCTGGCTTCAGCAGCAGTGACCAAGGAGGAAAGGCTTCATTGTGAGCGAGTGCATTCCCTGGACATATGTTTTTTTTAGCTCTCAGGCAGGAAACACAGACTAAAGCTTGTTTACATCTGACAGAGCGGGCCCTTGCAGGTGAAGTGCTTCCCGCTTAGGAGAATATCAAACTCCCGTAATAGAATAGGCTGGGTTTTTAGAAGAAACATGCATGAAAAACGTTTAAGGCTCTTGAGGAGGGCTTGGTCCATCAGAAGTGGATGGAGTAGCCAAAATATTTACTCATGTTAGAGGTCTTTCGCTTTGACAGTATTTCAATTATCCCATTCAAATCTAAGCACAGAGTAGTGACCCCAATAGTTAAATAATAGTGTTGAGAATGAGATAATGATAAATATTTGATTGTGATAAGAGGAAAAATGTACTTGAGCACTGAGTAACTTTATAAGTGAAATAAACGTAATGTAATCTAACTCACAAACAGAAGCTATTAGAAAGACACATTTTAAAAGGCCCTAAACCGGAGTCTTCTTTGTAGTGGTTTGTATACTGAAACTCAGACATTTGTGGAAATAATACTGTGTATCTACTTATAAAGCATTTGTATCAATTTCCTGACTGCTGGCTATTTTTCTTGCATTTTCGTGAAAGTGACCCTGAAAGTTGTGAAACATGTTTACTCTGTGAAGCAAAGTGAGGAAAAGGAGTTCGGACCCCAACAAACTATTTCATTTACTTCCTCTTTCATTGTTTGTAATAGTAACAAAACAAAATCAGGTACAGGGACTTTAAATCTCTTCATAATTCAACAGAAAGATATGGTTACTTAGAGGCATGAAGAGCGTTGTCAAATTATTTTCTAAAGTAAGAGTTCTTTTGAAAGAAATATCCAAACAGAAAATGTTAGGGATTGGATCTAACTATAAAAATGTATTTGTCATTCTTAATCTTTTAAATTACCATCAAACCAGAGTTGCACTTTCAATCTGTAACTTCTGAGACTCCTGACCGTCTTTCTGCTCAGCGTTAAACCATCTTTCCCTTTAAATACAATGATGTCACATGCACCTATTGTTTTATACAGTATCTCTGTTTGAACAGTGTAACTTTCTTGAGTAAACAATTGAGCAGGCCCATTGTCCTTGAGCACATGGATAGATTAAGTTCAGGGAATAGCCCTGTCTTCAGACGGTGTAGGTAGGTCGTCTTGGTGTCACGCATGTTCATAGACCTTTACTGTGGTGAACCAAGCAGACAATCCACTGGTTTGTTAGGGAGGAGGACAATTACACGCCTCACTCTCTCTTCAACTTTTAGTACCATTTGTCTAGTTTAAAATGTTAACTTATTACACTGACGCAGAGATGGCAAATATAATACAAGGAGGTAATTAACTCTTAAAATCTTCTATCTTCCTTTTTTTCGCCGGCAGTCCCTCTGCCAGATCTCACGAGGCAAGATCTCATTTGAGCTTCAAAGTGAAAATAGGCTCAATACTGCAGTTTAATAAAGTATTTTTTCATTGAGAAACTAGCTAACTTAAATTACTCTTTAGAAGCATTTTTTAAATAGAAAAAACTATATATAAAAAAACTCACATTGTTTTTCTATGCTTTTTTCATAATAAGATGTAGAAAAGGCTTAAAGGAGACTTATACAAAATAAACTTGATGACATTGTCATCAATTCATTCACGCACAGTCTAAAATAATCTTATTAATTTGGTTGTTTTGTCTGCTGAAGCGCTCTGATCGGTACTTCCTAGATTATATTGCATCATAAATGAAACACAAAACTGTCCTCCACATTTCAAGCTAGTGGTTTTGCGAACCACGCTGTTGGCAGAAACTGAAAGATTGTTACACCTCGTCATTCCCACTGCTGCCTTTAGAGGAAGCTCCAAGCAAAAAGCCTCAACAAATCTGGCCTCTGTGTCTCCTTGTCACTTTCTTATTTTTCTTATTTTTACATGGACATTATTTAGAATTATTAAACATAAAATATATCAATGATGGGGGACCAAGCCTCAATTATACATTATCACTCCACTTTAATTAAGAATAATAAACTATATGTTCTGACAGTGTGGGAGAAAAGGTTCAGGATTTGTGGCATTTTTCTCTATTTATGTTTGCTGAGCCTGTTCCTGTTGTTTCCTGCCTCCCGAAGGTGAACAATGTGGAGGAAAGCCGCAGCGTGCAGGACGCCCCGACTCTGCTGGTCTCCGAGAAGGGGGCGGGACTTCTCAACGCCTCGGCCAACAGCGTCATTTCCTACCCTGCCGCCAAAGGGGACAGCAGCTCCTTTGATGGGGACACCTACAACAACAATGAGTGAGCCACCCTCCGTGCACGTCCTGAGATATGCATTCAAGCAGATGAATGTCAGATATTATACGTTAGTAACAGTCACAGAAATTACTTACATTAGCAAGAAGGAAGCATTGACTAGAGTCAAGTAGTTTTATTAAAGCTAAAAACAATAATCGCTGCTAGCTACTAGAAAGACAAGCTTTACAGAGAAGACCATTTGAGTGCTGAAATGGTCAGATCAATGTGTATGGGCATGAAAAACAGAGGAGCCTTTCTTGTCAAAAGAGGGGACTATCCTATGACATCAGTGAGTGGAATAGATACAGACAGCGTCTCTAGAATCGCCCATGAATAGTCATGTCCGAAGCTTTTATCCATTACTCCAAAACTACTTTAACAAATGCTGTATTATGAATATATTTTCTTTTAAAGAAAGATCGGACAGGAGTGGATCAAAGTGGTTCAACAACCCATAAATACATAAATAATTTAGTTATTTATGTATTTAGCGTCATGCTACATGTAAATGCTAGCTTCAACTGGACAATTTGCTGTGTCAGAACATCTATGTATCCATACTGAGATGGCTTTATTTGTGTGTGCTAAATATGTTTATTGTCCACCAAAAATTGCTAAAAAATTGTAAAAAATTCCCATTACATCTTGGCTAATTCCCCGTATATGATATGATATGATCGTTACTGTCTGTATTAATAAAGCGGTTTGGGCTCTTGAGAAGAGGACAGACTCAATAACTGGATTATCCAATCATGAATTATAAAAGTTGGTTATAAAAGTGAATCCACTTTGATTCTGGCCAAGGTTCATCAAGCATCCATCAGTGAGAGTCACAGACAAACACTATTTTGGCTGAAAGTCGCTGAATCCCGGAGAGAAAAAGTAAAAGCTCTTCTTTAGGAAGGTTGAATAAAGTCCTGTCCTCTCGCAGCCAAACGCGCTTTTCTCCGTGACATTATCGTTAGGTAAGAAAAAAGAACAGGTGTTCAGAGTAGGTTAAAAAGAGCTCCTTCTTCACAACTTTCGGTGCAAACACGACATCTGTTCAGACGCTTGTTTTATCTGCAGGGGCAGCGCGGACGCGTCAGGCACTTCCTTTATTTTCTGCTTTTTTTATTATTATTTCTTTCTTACGACAGAAATATTGAAAAAGCTGTTTTACAAATTAAAATCAGGCCGTAAGGCATTACATTACAGAGGTCGAGCACTTCCGTTCCGATCTGACGACACAACGGAACAAGTCAGTCGTTTACCAGGAGAGGGCGGAGCAGCTGCTCAGAGAGCAGGATTCAGGAGGATTACAGAGAACTGCGTGAATGAAGTAAAAAAACACTCTGAGGGTGTTTTTGATAAGGAAATAGCGTAACAGCAGGACAGCATAAAAAAACTTAAAAAGTCGATTTTGCATGATATGGGACCTTTAAACCAAACATCAGCCTATCTGTGTTTTTCATGAGGGAACAATGTTATAATAAAGCCAAAAAGCTAAAAAAATAAAATAAATAGCATAAAGCAAACCTTTCATGTGAGACACTGTGTAAAATGTTGTATTGTTGCCAGTACAAAACATTCTCCTTATGATCAGCGTGACACAGAAAATGCTATTTTTGCAGTGGGTAATCAAAGAATGGATTTGGATGAGGACCCAGCTATTTAAATCTTATATTTGGCTGCCTGTAGTCAACATCTCCATGGAGACGAGCTGGAGACGTCCTGTTCCCTGTAAAGTTACAGTCATAGGAAAGGTGCGCTGCTCACAACAAACACATGTTTGCTTAGTAATTTCTTTCAACAATAAAAATGTCTATAGTAGAATAAATGCTAGTATTTTATTCTGTTTATTGGATGAAATGTTGTGGCTTTAAGTAGAAGCCTGGCATTTAACTGTGAACTGATTACATTTCAGTCACCACCTATTTCCAAAACTAGGAAAAAATTCAATTCAAACTATTTGAAACATAAAAAAGAGCAAAGATTAGAGTCTCCAAAGCCCCAAAACAATGTCATAAATAATCAGTTTCAACATGACTTTAGCCTTTTCATTCCAGATCAATGTTTATTCCAGACTTCATTACATTGTACGGACATGGTCCCAAGTCCGTACCATGTGACTGGAGCTCTAGCTTTAGACCCATTGAAACATATTGTCCCAGGCCTGACTTCAAAACGAGACCTTTGAGCTGCGGCCGGATTAACTTCACTCGTGTTTATTGAGCAGTTTGTTGACAGAAAAATGCATGAATCAGCCCTCGTAAGGGCTATTTTGATCTTTGTTTATTGACCTGGTTTAGCATTGAAAAACTCGGCACCAAAACATATCAACATTTTCGCTTGACTTGAGGAATGTGGTGCTGTCGGACTTAACAATGGTAGATGTCATGTTCTGTGAGGCACAGGAGTGGCGGTGACCTACTGGGCGCTTGTAGGGACGTCTAATATCTTCAGCAGAGGATTTGGATTCCTCTGTAAATCCCTCCAAAATGGAACATGTTTCCTCCGTGCTGCAGTTATTATTAAAAATGTCCAGTGTCATTTATGCTCCCTGACCCAGACAGGGCTAAGGCAGGTGTGGGCAACAACAGTCATTTGTGGTGCTCTTAAGTAGCAGTGTATTCAGTCTGAACCTGTGAGTTAAGTGTTACTTACTGTTAATTTCCGTAGCTATGTACATAGACGTTCAGATGCACAATATTGTACTTTTTATTGATCTTTAACAGGAGATTAGGTCGCAAAGCTGTACCCGCTCTGGGAAAACATGCACACAATTAATTCTTGTGAACAATTGCAGAAAAGGATTGAGAATTCATGCACACTGATCATCTTTATTATAGTGACGTTTAGAGCATGACAAGAAAGACCAATATAAAGAATGAGTGAAGAGTCTGTGTTTGAGTATGAAGCTGCATAAAACACAAAAAACTACTGACTCATGAGATGACGATGGCACAAACATAGCAGATTATCACTTCACAATTCCATGTATTAATAATTTACTCTTCAATCACACTTGGTGGTGGTAAGATACTTCTATAGCCACAGTTGCCCTGGGGAAGACTAGGCTAGGCTAATCTGACCGCATTCAATCACAGTCTTGCCCGAGGATAAACTGACAAAGGGCACTGGTCAGAGCTGGTATTGAACCAACAGCCAATAGGTTTGTGGGCAAGCAATTATGTTAACAGAATCCTCTTAAAAGCCCTGTTACATGTCAGCAGGACAAAACTTAAAGAGAGGCATTATGCAAACTCGACTTTTTTTACCATGTTACAAGTTGTTCGCTCATCAGAAACATGCCAAAAGCGCAGCTTTGAGTAATCTTTTGGTCTTCACCAGCTCCCAACAAGCTCCTGCTGTTGGGTGGAACGGTAAAGCACAGCGGTTAGTGCTTGTGCTTCACAGCTAGAAGGGGCCTTTCTGTGTGGAGTTTGCATGTTCTCCCCGTGTCTGTGTGGGTTTCCTCTGGTTTCCCCTACCACTAAAAACATGTACAATAGGTTAATCCTCCAGCCAGATGTTTATGACCACCAGCCTGGCTCCATATCATGGAGATGGGTCCCTGAGCGCTGGCCCATGCCCAGCGGCCAGAATGAATTTCCCTACAGGGATTAATAAAGTATGCCTTAAAAAGCTCTTCCTGAGGTCCTACATATCGAGGAAATGCTTTCCTCACCTCTCGATCGCTTGATAAGCTTAATCGTCTCTTCACAACAACTGCACAGATATTTTTTTTCTTTTTATACTCCATATTGACACAGCTGCTCAGCATAGGGGAGCAAAAGGAGTAGGGTAAGAGGGGCTTTTGTGTGAAAATCAGGAAGTGAAACTACTGGATTTTTTTTTTTTTGCCGTTTTAAGGTTAGTTTAAGGTTACGTTTTTTTCTAACCAAGCATAAGATAGTGTTTAAAGATGTGTTTGAGATTATTACCAAATATTTGCAACAACCTTCTCTTTAAACCCAACAATGTCTTCCTTCTTGATGCTGCAGGTACACGGAGAGGACTGAAGTGTCCCACGGCAGGGTCAGCTCCAGCCCCTCTGAGGAGACCGGAGGCAGAAAACCCTCCGCCAACCGAGGCAAGAGGCGCAGACGCAACCCCGACTGGGAAGAGTCACAGTACGAGACCGAGTACACCACCGGGGGGGAGACGGGCAACGAGCTGGACATGGAGGAGTGGGACAGGTCAGTTGGGGAAACTTGTTTAGAACGCTCTTGGATCCACGGTCATGCCATGTCTTTATTAGCCCTATTTTTGACGCGAATGCCTGGCCTCACCAAAGATGCCCAAGCCGTGGTTCTACAAACAGTAATGCACGAGCAAAGCCCTAGTCGTTATAACTGAACCAGAAAATGCATCTCTAAGCAGTCTTTCTACTGTCCGTACTGTGAATGCTATTAGACAGAGAGGCAGATTGCACTCAAATAACCACAGTCCTCGGGGACAAGACCTAAATACTAAGCAAATATCCCATAATAATCAGCCTCTCTTGACAATTGACTGAATTTAGAGAGTGTGCTGTGGTTTATTTCTAATCAGTTGCATCTAAATGAAATCAGATGAGTGACTTGAATGTGAAAGCGTGTGCACAAAAGTCTATGGGGGGGAAAAGAACAGCCTTCTGATGCCGTGTTCGAGGAGAAGCTAATCTCCTGAGGCATGCCAGTCCCGGTCAGTCCCGCTCAGGCTGAACGACAGAAATGGGCCAAAGGTAGAAGACGTCAGCCTAGTGGAGGTTATGGGAAATAAGAATAAATGCGAGTGAAGCTGGGTTAACGCCACACTCAGTAAATGCATGTTAAACCAAGTGGAATTGTATTGTGGGATATCTGCACTGGACACCAGACACTGGACGGAATTCAATCATCTGGCATTGCAGAGGCTTATCCAGTGGTTAAAGTGGACTTTGGGAGGTGGTGAAACTCTGGTCTACATTACGTTGATGTATAGCTATTATATAGATTTTGCCTATGTAACAGAAGGTGTTTGCTTTAGTTTCAAAATATTTATTTTCTAGCTGTGCTTTTGTTTGAGATACTTCCTGAATGTTGCATGTAGCAGGTGAAGTCCGAAAGGCAGGGGTTCTGAGGGTTTGTCCCCCGGATTTTTTTCATCAGCCTTATTACACAAGGATAAAGGTCAGAACACAGTCCACATTATGATTACTTTTTCTAAACTTAAGAGTGTGTGACCATTTTTGGTGCCATCTTTTTTTGGGAGGCTAAGCAATGTACATTGTAGACAATAAAGATCCGATAAAATCGAAAGAAAAAAATCAAGGAGGCTGACTTTGGCCAAAAAACTCAATTTTAAACTTAATGGGAGCTATAACAAGCTATCATGAAATACATTGGTGGTTAAAAAAAAGGAAAAAAGCTTCTGCTCCTGATTTACTAATGTATAAAACCTTTTGGATCGAGACAGTTAAAGCTCTGAAATATCCCCACGTGTTTACTATTGGCAAAATAAATGTTGTTGTTATAAATATTTGTTACGCTTTTCTGACCTCTGCGCAGGATGTACCCGGCGATCACCTCTGATGCCCAGAGGCAGGACTATAAGAGGGAGTTTGACGCAGACCTGAAGGACTACAAGCGCATGTGTGCAGACATGGATGATATCAACGACCAATTGAACAAACTGAGCAGGCAGCTGGACACCCTGGACGAAACCTCTGCAAAATATCTGGTCAGATATTACACTATTTTACTGGGAAAGTCAACACTGTGCACAAACCTCCTTTTTGCCTTGACAAAAGTGTGGGGCTCCGCCTAGTGGTGGAACTTTAGTACTATCTGGCTCTTTTCAGGGCTTTGAGGTTTGATCAAAGCTTGAGGTGCGATATTTTTTTCCTAGAGGTGAAGGTCTTTATTAAAATGATAAATAGAATAGATTAATAATAAACTGCCGAATTCGGCATGAGTGTGTTTGCACATTGACAGCTGTTACTTTCACCTCACTGCAAGAAAATTGTGTGATTCCTGGATTGGGTGTAGAGTGTACACGTTTTCCCCATGTCTGCTAAGGTTTTCTCGGGCCGCTCCAGTTTCCCCTAGAACTATAAACATGTACTATAGGTTCCTCTTTGGGGCTAAGACACAGTTTTGTCAGAATTTAATTTGCAGGAAATAAAATACTATGTGTAAATACTAAAACTATGTGTAAATACTATGATCTCAATGAGAAATGTCCACACTTGTCTGTTTGCTTAACTTGTCAGAATTGTTCTGATATTGTGTGTCTACAGGTGGTATTGTAAATGTGTTTTTACATTGAGCATGTGTCATTGTCCCATGTTAGATCTGTAGATTTGGACATGTTTTCAGATCTTTGTTTTGTCTTACTCTAAATGATTATTTTCCCTCAGGCTGTTGCAGAGGAGTATAATCAGCTAAAGGACCTCAAGCGGGTGAGTAAATGGATGACAACACACCCCACCTGACATGCATCCATAAGTAATACTTATAGAAGACTTAAATATGTCATTCTACTTGACTTTATGTTTTGCAGACGCCAGAATACCAGTCGAAAAAGAAGCAGTGCCGCAGACTGAGACACAAACTGTTCCACATCAAGCGCATGGTGAAAATCTACGACAAGAGCCACTCGTGAAGCCAGCTCTGTGCTCTCAACAGTGAACACTCGCTTTGGCCCGGGCAACAAAAACACTCCTCACGCTTCAGAAGAGACCAAAGTCACGCTGTGTGTGATAACTCGAAATGATCTATGGTTATGGACTTAACATAAACTAAATAAAAACAGGGAGCTTAGCTGTACCACTGCCAAATTTAATGGCCAAGGTGTCTTTCCATAGAAGCAGTGCGGGGCGGTATGGAGCAGTTCAGGCGTGTTGTCACAGCCTTAGTTGAACTCAGCCGCACCCAGAAGGTTGGGTCCTCGAACCAGGAATCACCTCTGCAGTGGGGTCTGGAGCGTTTACCTGGGACTGGTTTGTTAAAGCAGGAGCAACCCGCAGCTACAAATTGATTAAATGAGGGAGAATACACTCTCAAGCAAATACGAGATATGAAAAAGCAGCAAACAAAGCTAGCTTATTAGCAACAGTTTCCAGTCTTCTTGGATGAATAGCAAGTAACCATCTAACAACAGTTAAATCCATTACAGTGCATGATAACTTGTTAAAATGCTGTACACAGAGAGGTTAAATGATTAAAGAAATTGGCAAACACAAAGTCACCCATTAGTCACTCCTGC
Organism: Proterorhinus semilunaris; assembly: GCA_021464625.1. Classification (NCBI taxonomy): domain Eukaryota; kingdom Metazoa; phylum Chordata; class Actinopteri; order Gobiiformes; family Gobiidae; genus Proterorhinus; species Proterorhinus semilunaris. Next base: position 28,705,032 of record CM038351.1, read on the forward strand.
AATAGACCGTTTTTTTTTTCTTTTTCTAAGAAACCCAAACCTCTGGGGATGACTCCCACCAATTGGAACCGCTCACATGAGTCCTGCGCTATTCTGCTCCCATTGAAAGACACCTTTTAAGTTTTTTAAACCTTTTGAGCATAAAGAACATTGGTATTCCTGGTTAAACATTGGTATTCCTGGTTAAACATCTTAAAAATAATGTATGCTGTTCGTATAAAAACAATAATCAATTCAGCCTTCATGATTTTGGATCTGGAGATGGTGATGGCCAACTCAAATGTTCATCAAACATGAAACAAAATGCAACTCCAGATGTTTTTGAAGGAAACAGCATTCTTAAAAGCTTAAAGAAAAGTAACATTTGCATAAAATACACAAAAGCATCCCATCTGTGACTTCATATTCTTGGTACAGGCCCTTCTACAAATACACTGTCTTTACAAATTCCAACTATGACATGGTTGCCTTATCAAAGTAAAAGAAGAAAAGAAGAGCTGATGGTAAAACAAAAAGTAATCCTTGAAGTGCATTTGACAGGTTCATATTCATATTTTCCTCTTTTGTTTTATAAGATGGTATGGTAAGTATTTATCATAGTTTTACATCAGTAAGGCGGCAAGGTGAAAGAGTACATCACAAAAAAAATCAAACCAGGAAAAATTTTGTCAAAATCAAACAAAAACATAATTATTTCTGTAAAACTTTGTTTAACTAGTCATATGCATTTTTTTATTTTTTTTATTTGCAAGTGTGTGAAGGTGTGGCGAAATGTTTATGTATGGATTTTAAGTTAAAGCCGTCAATAGCTACAGCGTGTCTGCAGGCCGTATAAGTTTGTGTGTATAGAAGTTGGTAGCCTCCCAGGTCTCTGAGGCAAAGGTGAGCACTGCTGTAGGGAACACTGTTGCAGATAAACAATTTTTTCACATTTTCTCAACAAGTCACGTAAATTACACCTTTATTTTCCTCATGTTGTAAGTATTGTGCAGTCAACACACTTTTTCTCATAACTGCAGTCAAGGCCGGATTTATGCAGGGGCTTACAGGGGCTAAGCCCAGGGGCCCAGCAGGTTGAAGGGCCGATGGGCGTAACGAGAAAAGGAGAAAGTTCCCTCTCTCTTTGCAGACTCCCTCACATGTAAGGCTTAATCAGACAACTTTGTACCCGAGACTAAACCAGGACTAAACCAAGACTAAACCAGGTCTAAACCAGCACTAAACTAGGTCGAAACCAGTTCTAAACAAGGTCTGAGCCATTTTCATTGAGTTGACACTGGGGAAAAACATGTACCTATTGGTCTGTTAAAATGCATGAGAATGCACCAAATTGCACCATTAACATAAAAACACTGTGGGACGACCTTTTAAATATGTCCCCCCACCGGTCTGGCAGTAGCAAAGATTCTTCCGCGAGGGCCATGGAGCTCAAATTAGGGTCATTATGTTAACACTATGTTTAAGAAGTTACTTCTGCATGTTCAAATGAAAAAAAGATTTATCTTTTTATTGTAGAGAGAGAGAAATCTGACTTACAGACATACATTATATGGGGGGCCCTGAAAAAACTTTAGCCCCGGGGCCCATTTTACTTAAATCCGGCCCTGGCTGTAGTAACTGCCAAAAATATTATTATTTTTGTATTGTTTCATGAAATAAAACATGACCAATGTAAAACTGTTATAAACGTGAATACCAGTTGTACAACACATGTAATGAAATTACTGTTCTTTATAAAAGCATTGTTTTGAACGTTAGAACCACTATAATAATTCAAAACAGTGTCTGTTTATGTTGTTTATGTTGACTACCAAACTGTAAAAACTGTAAATACAAAAAAAAAAAAACGTAATAAGCTCCTCCACATAAAAATGTTTGTGATAATTAATTTTGCATTAATCTTTATTGATCTGGTGTGATTTTTTGTTTCTTTTTTTCTTTTCTTTTTTTAACAAAGCACGTGTTCATTTTACAAACATTCGTGAGCCATTTATTTTTGTATGGATTTATTTTCTTTATTTGCTTGATTATTAAATACCATGTTTTTGATACTGTATTATGTTGTCTAAATGTGTTGTATTACATAATAAAAACTTCTAATTATGTGTACACAATTGTGAGCATTATAACGTCTTCAATAGTTCAGGACTTACCAGTTGCCTGGAACGCACCGGAAAACAAACCATAATTCTAACTTTGAGTTTCATGTTTTTTATTTTTTTTAATGCAGCTGTGCCCAAGGCAAATTTCCCATTGGAAATCCCATCAGCTGTCGCCATATCTGCACTTGTGGGAGTAGTTTGCTTTAGTCAAGAGATTTTGAACTTTCATAGCTTAATATGTAACTTTCAACTAAGTCTGAAAAGCTGTGTATTTCAATGGCAGCTCTTGTTCGGCTCCAGCACCTACGGCGGGAGTCACTGCCGTTGGTTCATGTCATTGCTTCTTGTCGTTGGTACTTCGCTGTTGTTTTTGCCTGTACCCATTGCCATTTATCAATCACTATTGAAGTATATGTGTATGGGAACCAAAACTGCTAAAATTATTAATTTATTAATTAACAAAGCATAAGCGTTTGCTGCAACAAACGCTTACCTAAAAATATAATATTTTTAATCAACATGCTATTTTTGGGTCAAATTAACACTTTTTCTTTGCTGCCTAAATGCTGAAGTAAAAATATATATAATAGTTATTAAACGTCTAATAATAATATATAATATGACTTTGAGGCTCCTGTGGACCCACCACCTGCAGAGGGATCCGTAGGGGTCGGGTGCAGAGAAGACTGGGTGGCAGTCGAAGGCAGGTGCCTCGACGACCTGGTCCGCGTGCGCAGCTTCTGCGTTCGGGACATGGAACGTCACCTCGCTGGGGGGGAAGGAGCCTGAGCTTGTGCGGGAGGTTGAGAGGTACCGGCTAGATATAGTCGGGCTCACCTCCACGCACAGCCTGGGTTCCGGATCCCAACTCCTGGAGAGGGGCTGGACGCTCCATTTTTCGGGAGTTGCCCGCGGGGAGAGGCGGCGGCCTGGGGTGGGTTTGCTTATAGCCCCCCCAGCTCAGCCGTCACGTGTTGGAGTTCACCCCGGTGAACGAGAGGGTCGCGTCCCTACGCCTTCGGGTCGGGGACAGGTCTCTCACCGTTGTCTCGGCCTACGGGCCCAACATCAGTGCAGAGTACCCGGCCTTCTTGGAGTCCCTGGGAGGGGTACTAGATGGTGCTCCGGCTGGGGACTCCATTGTTCTACTGGGGGACTTCAACGCCCACGTGGGAAATGACAGTGAGACTTGGGTGGGGGTGATGGGGAAGAACGGCCTCCCCGATCGGAACCCGAGTGGGGTTCTGTCATTGGACTTCTGTGCTAGTCACAGTTTGTGCATAACGAACACCATGTTCGAGCACAAGGATGTCCATAAGTGCACGTGGCACCAGGACACCCTAGGCAGGAGGTCGATGATCGACTTTGTAGTTGTGTCATCTGATCTCCGGCCGTGTGTCTCGGACACTCAGGTGAAGAGAGGGGCTGAGCTGTCAACCGATCATCACCTGGTGGTGAGCTGGATCCGCTGGCAGGGGAAGAAGCCGGTCAGACCTGGCAGGCCCAAACGTGTTGTGAGGGTCTGTTGGGAACGTCTGGTGGATCCCTCTGTCAGTAGGTTCTTCAACTCTCACCTCCGGAAGAGCTTCACCCAGATTCCGAGGGAGGTTGGGGACATGGAGTCCGAGTGGACCATGTTCTCCTCCTCCATTGTCGATGTGGCTGCTCGTAGTTGTGGCCGTAAGGTCTCTGGTGCCTCTCGCGGCGGCAACCCCCGAACCCGGTGGTGGCGCCCGGAAGTAAGGGATGCCGTCAAGCTGAAGAAGGAGTCCTATCTGGCCTTTTTGGCTTGTGGGACTCCTGAGAGGTACCGGCAGGCCAAGCGTGCTGCGGCTTGTGCAGTCACAGAGGCAAAAACTCTGGTCTGGGAGGAGTTTGTAGAAGCCATGGAGGAGGACTATCGGTCGGCCTCGAAGAGATTCTGGCAAACCATCCGGCGCCTCTGGAAGGGGAAGCAGTGCTTCACCAACACTGTTTACAGTGCGGGTGGGGGGCTGATGACCTCGACTGGGGATGTGGTCGGGCGGTGGAAGGAGTACTTCGAGGATCTCCTCAATCCCACCGTTACGTCTTCCGATGAGGAAGCAGAGGCTGGGGACTCGGAGGGGGCTCGTTCATCACCCAAGCTGAAGTCACCCAGGTGGTTAGAAAGCTCCTCGGTGGCAGGGCTCCGGGGGTGGATGAGATTCGTCCCGAGTACCTTAAGTCTCTGGATGTTGTAGGACTGTCTTCGTTGACACGCCTCTGCAACATTGAGTGGCGGTCGGGGACAGTGCCTCTGGATTGGCAGACCGGGGTGGTGGTCCTGCTCTTTAAGAAAGGGGATCGGAGGGTGTCCTCCAATTACAGAGGGATCACACTCCTCAGCCTCCCTGGTAAGGTCTACTCCAGGGTGCTGGAGAGGAGGATCCGGCCAATAGTCGAACCTCGGATCCAGGAGGAACAATGCGGTTTTCGTCCTGGTCGTGGAACACTGGACCAGCTCTATACCCTTCATCGGGTGCTCGAGGGTTTGTGGGAGTTCGCCCAACCAGTCCACATGTGCTTTGTGGATCTGGAGAAAGCGTTCGACCGTGTCCCGGAGGGGGTCGACAGCTGTGGGGGGTGCTCCGGGAGTATGGGGTCCGGGGCCCTCTACTAAGGGCTGTCCGTTCCCTGTATGACCGCAGCAGGAGCTTGGTTCGCATTGCTGGCAGTAAGTCAGACCTGTTCCCGGTGCGTGTTGGTCTCCGCCAGGGCTGCCCTTTGTCACCGGTTCTGTTCATTACCTATATGGACAGAATTCCTAGGCACAGCCAGGGGCCGGAGGGTGTCCGGTTTGGGAACCTCAGGATCTCATCTCTGCTGTTTGCAGACGATGTTGTTCTGTTGGCTTCATCAAATCAGGACCTTCAACTGCACTGGGGCGGTTTGCAGCCGAGTGTGAAGCGGCCGGGATGAGGATCAGCACCTCCAAATCTGAGGCCATGGTTCTTCACCGGAAAAAGGTGGTTTCCCCGCTTCAGGTCGGTGGGGAGTCCTTGCCTCAAGTGGAGGAGTTCAAGTATCTCGGGGTCATGTTCACGAGTGAGGGACGGATACGTGAGATTGATAGACGGATCGGTGCGGCGTCAGCAGTGATGTGGTCGTTGTATCAGACTGTTGTGGTGAAGAGGGAGCTGGGTCGGGGGGCGATTTACCGATCGATCTACGTTCCCACCCTCACCTATGGTCATGAGATTTGGGTAATGACCGAAAGGACAAGATCGCGAATACAAGCGGCCGAAATGAGTTTCCTTCGCAGGGTGGCTGGGCGCACCCTCCGAGATCGGGTGAGGAGCTCAGTTACCCGGGAGGGTAACTGATGTTAACTAACGTCGAAAGGAGCCAGCTGAGGAGGCTAGGGCTTCTGTTCCGGATGCCTCCTGGTCGCCTCCTTCGGGAGGTGCTCCAGCCATGTCCCACTGGGAGGAGGCCTCGTGGAAGGCCCAGGACAAGCTGGTGGGACTATGTCTCCGAGCTGGCCTGGTGCCGCCTCGGGGTCCCCCCAGAACAGCTGGAGGAGGTGTGCGTGGATCGGGAAGTCTGGGCATCTCTGCTGAGACTGCTGCCCCCGCGACCCGGCCCCGGATAAAGCGGAAGAAAATGGATGGATGGATGGATGACTTTGAGGAACATGTGCTCTAAAAATTATTATATAATAATAATTTGTTAATGTGACCAACAAATAGCATGTTTATTAGCAATGCAATATTGGTATTGGTCCCCCATACAGATATACTTCAATAGTGATTGATTAACGGCAATGGGTGCAGGCAATAACAACAGCTATGTACCAACGACATGAACCAGCAGAGAGCAACGGCAGTGACCAATGACAGTAGAGCCCTGCATTTGAGCCCGAGGCCCGAGGGGCCCGACGGCCCGAAGGCCCGCGGGCCGGGCTTCGGGCCCATTACCGCATCATTGCGTCGGACACGGGCCGGGCTCGGGCTTGGTTTTTTCCCCCCTGCCAATGCGGTGTGCTGCTAATTTTTAACCAACTTAAATGGCGACATTAAATGCAGCACCCGCTCTCCTCTCTCCCTGCCCACCTGCTCTCTTGACCCGCCAACTCAACACAAACATGTACCTGCCTTCCCCGTGGACCGTGGCGTGGGAGTTTTCCTCGCCGTGCGTACAGCTCTGCAAAGCGGTCGTATTGAGAAAGAGGACCGGGCGGTCCGCGTGCGGATGTGCTTCTATCGATGTCCTCTCGCCCCGTCGTTAATTATAATACATCCATGGTCTTGACCCGCCACCTCTTGCCACAAACATGTACCTGCCGTCCATGTGGGCTGTGGCGTGGGGGGTTTCCCCGCGTGGGCAAACCTCTGCAAAGCGGTATGGAGAGAGAGGACGGAGCGGTTCGCGTGCGGAGTGCTTCTATCGACGGTATGTGTTCGCACAAATGCATGCGTGCCTCCCAACAATAAAAAATAAACACTGTGCTTTATGTTACGTTTAGATAGAAGTGTTTATTTATTCATACAATACAGGTCAACTGTTGCAGCGCTGTTTAATCACGCATTTGGAAAATATTGGAAAGGGAGCAAGAGAGAGAGAGAGGGAAGAGCCGGGCCGCGGGCCGGGCTCGGGCCTGATAATTCTGAAAGTCTGTCGGGCCGGGCCGGGCTCGGGCCCGAACCTCACGGGCCCGGGCCGGGCTCGGGCCCAGAAATCAGGCCCGTGCAGGGCTCTAAATGACAGTCAAGACATGTGCAGACAATTACATGAATTAACCACAGGGGGCAACGACATATACCAACAACATGAACCAACAACAAGGAGCACCAGCATTGAACACTCCCAGGCAGTGAAGCCATGTGCAGACTACATTAAATGCAAAAACACATATGCAACAAACACATATGCAACCACTACATACATAGACCAACAACAATTAGCAACAACATGTTTAAACTGCATATTTTTGGAACCCCATATCAGTCCACTCCTTGTGAAGGTCCCCCACACTTTTGAATGGCCTTTTCCTGACAATCCTCTCCAGACTGCGCTCATCCCTGCGGCTTGTGCACCTTTTTCTTACACACTTTTCCCTTCCATTATCTTTCTGATACAGCACTTTGAGAACATCCAACATATTCTGCTATGACCTTTTGAGACTTTCCCTCCTTATGGATGGTGTCAATTATGGTTTTCTACAACTGTCAAGTCAGCAGTCTTCCCCATGATGGTGAATTCTACTGAACCACTGAGAGACCATTTAAAGTCTCAGGGACCCTTTGCAGGTGTTTTGGATGAATTATTGGTTTGGTTTATTTGGTTGGGACAGTGCATGTTACAAGCCACACCGGATTTTAATTAATTAATTAACTATTTTGCGTCCGTTGTCCCCCATGCGCACTCTCAAACACACTCTCATTCAACTTGGCCTATTGTACATGTTTTTAGTGGTAGCGGAAACCGGAGTACACGGAGGAAACCTGAACAGAAAGGGTTATATGTTATTTATGCACTGAAACTCCAAATCTAACTTTGGTAATGATCTTTTGATCAAACTTCTCTGGCCCAATCTTAACACTTTCCATGGAATGACTCACGTGACATTAGGAGTAGGCTAAACACTCCAGAAAGCCAACTAGTTAGGGCTAAATTTCACAGCAAGACAAACAACAAATAGGTTAAATCACCAACAAGTGAGAACTATTTTTATGAAATCAATCTTGTGCTATTGTGACCCTTCCCGAGCTCGAACCCGCGACCTTAGAGTCGGCATGTTTTCCAAACAATTTTGCCCTCCACGGCCAAATTGAACTGGCTGAAATACCACGTGTGTTTTTATAGTACAAAAACAATGGAATTTAAATGTGCTTGAACATGTGTCACTGGTTTAAGTTATTGCTTGTTTTGGGATGTGACACTTTACAGGTTGTGGCCGAAAGTCTTATGGTGAAAATGGTGGTGTGAGAGCATATAGTGCAACCAATAATAAACTCCGATCAAATATAGGCCTATACAAAGTAAAATTTATTAGGCCTAAAATAAGTTATTGTTCATAAAACCAATTTAAAATCACGATACAAGTCACAGTGGGGCTGGGCTCAACTGGTGCTTAAAAGTGATAGGAGTAAGAGTACTGCTAATTACTAAGAACTGGCTAAAACACCACATACTATGTTTAATTTGTCTGATCATTCTTGTAATTCAACCTTTGCTCACTTGATGGCGCCAGTAGTTCTCTCCATCACAGGGGTAGAAAACCTGGTGTTTATTTTTTTGGCGCAGTTTAAAACACAGCATTCCGAGCTGGGATGTATTTGAATTACAAGCAGGAGTTTTGTAGCATGTGCAAAATATACACAATTCTGCTTGGAAGACGACAGGACAGCAGTTGCCGTGGCAACCCTGTTGTTTACCATAAAAGTCTTTAGCTCTAACCTGACATTTGGCCTAAACTCTTCCCTACCAAACTTTTCATATCTCAACAGAACGTTTCCATCAACTGTTTTGCCACACGTCCCGGTGAGTATGCTGTCTACCATCGGAGGAATAGTGTCTGTTATCGCGGGTCGAGGTCACGGTCTGAGAGCAGCCCGAGACGGCGGAGAGCAACCGGCAACAGTCGGTGTGCAGGACTGGTCCGACGGCTCCAGATACGAGGGAGAGTTTGTTAACGGCCTCAAACACGGCATAGGAAAGTACACCTGGAAAAATGGAGAGGTAATGTGATGTCAAACATGCAGACACATGGCTAATAATAACGTGGTAACGCTATGAGAAAGGTCTTCATCGGTGAGAGAGCGATCCAAATTGCGTTGTGCTTGTGTCATGTACAGTATTTCGAGGGCTCTTTCTATAATGACTTCCGCCATGGAGATGGGGTTTACTGCTGGCCATCTGGGCACAAGTTCATCGGTAAATTCTACCTGAACAGAAAGGAGGGGTACGGGCAGCAGTTTTTTCCAGATGGATCAGACTTTAAGGTAATCAAGACCCAAACTTTGGCTACAGGATGACATTCTTCTGATTATCATAATTTTCTTTATCTACACAGTGTCAAAGTGTAATATTCTGGTGTTTTCTTGAGTATGTCATGGCTCAAAAGGGAGAGTTTTATTGGCCACATAAACTGTCCATTATATCGTTCAATTTAACATTAGATTAGGTTATTATTTGCAAATGCATGATAAATTCATAAAACATGTGCATGGTTATATGCAACCTTGTGCATATTGTCACATTTACATTTTGTTTACATTTAGTTTTCTGATCATCTCCAAACTCAAAAAAGGAGTGGGAAGAAAGACTTATAGACTCCCACCCTTAAAAGTGTCATAATTACATGGTTATATGGTAAGAGCCAACAGTGGAGCAAAGGACAACAGCGTGATAATAGCCCCGTGGGCTATATGACAAAAATAGAATATCACGATTTTTTAATGATAAACTCCCGAGTTCGATTTCATCACTAAAATAACTTAAATTACACACTGAAGAAGAAAAAGATAGAATTAATATTGTTAAACAATGTTATTATAGCGCTCTTACTCCCTGTCTAAATGGAGGCTCTTATTTTGAAGACGCATACAGGATGTAGACGTGATGTCCTTCTGCTAACTTCCTCATGCGCTCATGGCCACGGCTGAGGTTCCCCGTGCTGCCAAGTTGTTCTTACAATAAATATGCCTATCAAGAGGCTAAAGATACCAACGTGAGAGCATCGTTATTTTACACTGACAGTCTCCTCGACCTACACGCCTCAAGAAATATACTAATTTATTCAACTTTGTGTTAATCAACACAGCAAAAATAGACTTAGACTAGACTTAGAACTACAGCAAACTAACTCTATACACTAAAAAACACAATAAAACTCCAGACAATAAAAGTAAAATACTAACACTAAGTTTGGTAAAGGCTTGTTGTTTGTGTCTGTTGCTGTTTGGCATCTTTTCTGAGACGTTTCTCTCATGACGTCAAGCTGCTGTGATACAGCGCTCTGTTGCTGTCTGACCCTTTCACAATAAGAGTCTTACTAAAGCGATAACATACTGTCTATGATAGTTACCATAAGTTATTACTTGACCAAGTAATTCACCAAAATTGGACGTCTTATATTTTCAAAGACATGGATAAACAGCGCATTTGCGAACACGGCCTAAGATTTAAATTAAATGAGAAGGATGCGGCGCCTGACAGAACTGTAAGGAAGAAGGACACACTCGCTTCTTCGCACGTGTGTCGCCAGGTAAATAAATAAACACACGCTGAGCAGAGCAGCAGTGTTACGGTGGAAAGACATTGACATAAACACCGCTGAAATAAAGACAGAACGCTGGGTTTAAAAGCTCCAGATTGAGGAGCCTGGTCGTGTATTCGCACTGTAGAGGAGCGGCTCGCTGCCAAACGCTCGCATTAGCGTCCGAAATGGCGTAGCAGAAAGTGCGCGGCTCGAGTTTACTTCACTGACGGTGAAAAGAGTAAACTATGCAGAAGTGCTTAGAACCGTGATAAAACGATCCCACGAAAATGACCGATCGTCAGCTCTGGAGATCGTAAGACGGTCTAATATCGTCATATCGCGCAGCCCTACGATCACAACGATCACAATCCGTCCCAAATGCAGCGGGCCGACAATGCAATAACACAATCGTACTGCACCAAAGCCGCTGCACAAGCGCAGACCCCTCCAGAATGTGACAGGTCACCAATGTCACCAAATACAGTCAGCACCATCATATTACAATTCAAGTATCTGAATGGATTATATATATTTTAATTAATTAATATATTTCCTTTATTTATTTATTTTCCTTTATTTTAGTTTTTTGGATTACATCACCTTAGTGCAATGGTTCCCAACTTTTTTAGTCTTGCATTCCCCTTGATGAATGAATGAAGGGGTATGAATCATATTTGTGCCGTCAGGGTTTGTATCACAGAGACCAGAGGTTTGGACCCGGAGTGCTTACATATCCTAACGGCCATCAAGACGTGGGGCTGTGGCACAACGAGCGCCTACTCAGGCTCTGTACCACTCTGCAGGAGGGTTTTACGATCCAAGACTTCCCTGAGTATGCTGCCTATATGGATACTTCTACTGCTACTGAAGAGTGTGTGCCACTGTTGCCTACAAGCCAAAAATATGCCAAGGTAGCGTATATCTGGAAGGTATTAATCATTATTAATCAATACACAATTATCTGACATATTTTTGTTCTCCCCAGATGAACCAGATTTTCGATGACAGTCACATTCTTCCCACTGGGATTGAATACTTCTCGACTGACGGTGACCACCTGCCTCTGCCGCCCGGTCGCAGGAAAGTGCTGGATAAGCTTTTCTTTGGAGAACAGTGGGGGCCAGATGTCAACCTGTACCAAGGCTATCGAAGGGATCCACTGTCCACTCTGCCTTTAGAGGCGCGCATGCAGGCTCATATACACAATCATAGGTATTGTTGGTCTTATAAATCCTGCTCTGCAAACATATTTTGAAATAAATGTGATGTGATTCATATGTTCATATGTCAGTCTTTTCTCGAATGTAAATGCTATCGCACGTGTTTACAGTTCTAAAAACATAAACCGCGTACTAATAATCGCCATCGCAATACTTCTCAGAAAACAGTTTGTGGGCAGAATAGGAAAAGTCAGAGCTGATCTTCCTGGCTCTGCTGAGGTAGTGTGAGGTGGCCTTGTTACTTAGGGAGAGCTGATTTTCTCGGCAGCCTTTACTGCTCCTACCAGAGCTTTGTTATCTGCAGCTGAATGACCTTCATACCAGACCCCAATGCAGAAGGACAGGTTATGACATATTCAAAAGCTGCAACCTCTTCTTGCTGCTATTCCTTCTTGTTATTTACAAAGAAAAGGAGAGAGTGTTTGTAAGTGATATCTAAGTTTTCCAAAAAGATCACATTGGCTCAATCACACATTTGAAGGGATCATTTTGTTCATTAAGATCCAAAACTGATGTTAATTCTTTGTCGCTGATCCAAGAGTTTTCTATGTGCCATAATTTGACCATCTTTCTCTTGATAATGTATTCTCACAGGCTTCAGGGTAAGAACCTGAGCTGGGATGTTGACACTGTGCTGGGTCTTAAGCGGACAGGCTTTGGACCCAAAGGACCGCTGGAGCTCAGATCAGAGCTGCTGATCCGCCTGGCGTCTCAAGGAGACCACAGGGCTGTGAGACATTTTGTCCTCACGGGACAGGTTCATCCAGATGTGGCAGACGCACTTAAATACACTGCACTGATGGCTGCTACGGTAACATGCTGTTTTAAATGATTTTCCTTCATTTACTTGTTTTCTTGTGACATCATTATGTTCTAAAAAAGCTGATATGTTATCAGTGTGGTGAAAGACAGGCCTTCCTTTGTAGGAAAGTTGACCTGGAGTCAATTTGCGTTTTCACTATATTATTGAAAAGTGTCTGTGTAAGTTCTCAGTCGTACAGGGGTTGTCCATCCTCAATGAAGGTACTTGATTCATCTTCTGTACTCAGTAGTTGAAGTCTTCGAACGTTTCGCCTCTCATCCACAAGGCTTCGTCAGCGACAGAGGTCACAATCTGCACGCAGCTGAATATATAGACCAACAGGGAGGAGTTAGGGTAGGCCAGTCTCCTCCCCTCTAGTAACAGCTACTCTCACCTGGGGGTAAACACCTTTGAAGTAGAGCGTCTCTAACGATGTGCTCACCTCAGTATCGGTGAGTCATGTCCTAATCACTACCCAGTATCTGTCCCATTCAAGGCTAATCACTGCTAATTACCTGCCTATTGTTCTTTTGTTTGCTGAGGTGCCATCTCCTTGGGCTGGCCAAGTCTTTTTGGTTTCTCCCGAAGGAGATTGGAGTAAAGGGACGGAAGATTAAATCTGAGACCGCCATTTCGGTTCATGGAGGGGTTTTCTTTCCTGACAAAAATAGCTTCTTTAACTCCTCTTTCAAACCAACGTTCTTCTTTAGCTAAAATGTTAACCTCCCCGTCCTCAAATGAGTGGTTCGAGGCTTTGAGGTGGAGGTGCACCGCCGACTGAGGGCCACTTGTGCTTTCTCTTCGGTGCTGATAAAGTCTCTTCTGTAAAACTTGTTTAGTTTCTCCAATATAATGTTGTTTGCATTCTTCTTCTTTGCATCGAATAGAATAAACCACATTGCTTTGTTTGTGGCTCGGAGTTTTGTCTTTGGGATGAACAGTGTGTTCACTGGTTTGTGGTACACTGGAATCCTGTGCTGCCTAAAGATTCTCTGAAGTTTCTCTGAGACCCCGGCTACATACGGCACTACAACTCCCTTTCTTCTAGGTTCTGTAGTCTGTCTGTCTTGTTCTTTGGGTCTTCTTGTAATTTGTGCTTTAGTGAAAGAGCAGTTCGGATAGCCACAGTTTGAGAGGGCTCTCTGGACATGTTGTTCCTCTCTGGTCTTTCCTTCAGTACTGGTCGGCAAATCTTTAGCTCTATTTCTGAGCGTCATAATGACCCCTAGTTTGTGTTGGAGTGGATGGTTAGAGTCAAACATCAAATACTGGTCAGTATGAGTGGCCTTCCTGTAAACCTCTGTCTGAAATTGTCTTAAGATAAACACTTTTTGAAAAGTGTTTATCTTAAGTAAAGATATCACATTTTATATCATTACTCCAACACTTTTACTTTCAGGTGAATTGCTGTGACGATGTGCTTAACGTTTTGTTGGATGGAGGAGTAGACATTGACAAACTGAACAGTGAAAACATGTCTGCTCTGGCTGTTTGTCAAGTCCTCTACTACCCTTTTCACTCGCTCTACATCACTGACCCACAAGATATTCTCCATGAAAAATCAGACGAAGTAAGTCTTTGATTTCATTTTTAGCATACAGAAGTAATGAACATATTAAACAGTACATGTATTATAATAGGCCCACCCCTTGTGTATTAATATTCAGATGGTGAAGTCTGAGGAACCATGTGAGTCTACTTCAGCGGACGGCACACAGGATGGAGATAGACCTGTCTCCATGGAAACAGTTCAGACACACAGTCACGTCTTCTCAGAAGAGTAAGAGCAGTCTATGACCATTGACATCCTGTACACGCTATGACATACTGTTGGGCAATGTGACGGTATAACACTGAAGTCCTCCAAACTTTTAGAATCCATAACATGAGCTGGTGCTTGTAGGCTTATTTACACAGGTTTTGGAGTTGTCTTCGTACTACAGGCAGGGTGAATGTGTTCCCAGCAGTCTGACCTCTTTGGTATAGTATCCTAGATATGAGTAAACGAGAAAGCCCCTTATCTCTGTTTAGAGATAAGGAAGCATTGAGTTGCCTTGTGTAAATGTATAAATAAAATTGCCTTGCCTTGCCTAGAGTGTTCAGCACACAACTGTGGATCTCTATTGCCTTGTCCTCACCAAAACCTTTGTCACATCTCAAAAACATCATGTGACTCTGATGATGAAGGCTGCAGGAAGTGAGCGGTTAAAACATAAATACAAACAACTGATCTGTTAGAAGAATGAAAAAGAAAAAAATAACACTTGAAGAAGACTGAATGAATATCATTAGACAGATTGTTTACTTAGCCACTCCTCATATGGGACTCAACTGTCCCGCCCACTTCAAAACATATGCAGGACTTTTAAATATCCATCCATCCATCCATTTTCTCCCACTTGTCCGTTGCCGGGTCGTGGGGGCAGCTATTGGAGCTGCCCAAGTCACATAGCACCAGCCCCTATGGCTCCTCCTGCAGGTGGTGGGTCCACGGAAGGACTTTTAAATATGTTTTGCATTAACATTTAAGAAAAGAAAAAAAAACTGTGATAAGAACTGCTAAACTAATAGAAGAATCCCATTCATTTCAAAACATTGTCATGGTGGCGGGTTTTATGCGCTAAAATTCCACGGAGACTGGATATATTACTGTTTGCACAACATGACGACTCATACAATCTGATAATTGAGTCAATAACAACTGTGACCTTGATTCAATTGTACATTTTCCAATAATTTCTCATTGTCTTAAAACCAACACATCATTTTCACCCAATAAATAGGATGAAATACAAGCTTTTTGTGTTGTTACAGATATTTTTATAGTTGTAAAGTCCCTAAAAAAATGTGTTTGCTGTGAGCAACACCTCTCCTCAGACCTGACTGTAACTTTACTTGGAGTGGGGCATCTCCAGCTTGTCTCCATGGAGATGTTGACTAAAGGCAGCCAAATATGTAGATAGGTTTGGTCCTCATCCATTCTTTGATTAACCACAGCATAAATAGCATTATCTGTGTCAAGCCAACATGTTACACAGTGTCCTTATTGCTGTGTTTTCCGCCATACACTTTTTGCTTTCATTGATTTAAGATATTCTTGCTAGGTCCTACATAGCTGAACTGTCCAACGGATATTTGAAAGGGACTTTTACTTCCAAACCCCAAAACAGTTTGGAGGTGGGCTGAACTTTCGAGCTCCATTGGTCCGCCTCCGTCTTGCTCTGAGAGAGTGGCAGTCGGATTCCACCTATCGCAGTGATAGAAGCCTCAGAAAAGCACTTAGCTCGTTACCTGACAATTAGCCATAAATTAGCTATTAAATAATTAAATGAAAACTTGTGATATGATTTCTTTTCCGCACATCACCCACCCACGATGGTATAATACATTCTGCTTTGCCAGGTTGGTTAATTTAAGAGAAAATGAGAAAACAGCATTGATGACTTGCTGTCATACTGCTTATTTTCAGGGCTGAAGAGGAGCTGGTCGAAGATGTCCCACACCGCAGTAAAGTGTGCGATGAAACTGACCTTGTGACCGAACATTGCACCGATCCAGTACAACCTCTGTCCCCTGTGGAGGATGAGTGCCATCCACAGGACACGACCAAGGAGACGCAAGAGCAACAAGTCCAAGACCAATGCCAAGAACATGCAATTGAGATGGCAGAAACAGAAGAGGTCAATACTGGGGAAGGACAGAGCGGTGGCGAGGAGGCTGAGGACAACATAGCGTGTGATGTGAATGAAAGCGAACAAGAGCAAGGCCAAAGTCAGGATGATGTTGGTGTGGACTGGTCCATTGAAGTGAGGGATGGGAAAATTGTGGTTGGAAGTGTGCAGTGGAAA
The DNA here is from genome assembly GCA_021464625.1 of Proterorhinus semilunaris. Taxonomy (NCBI): domain Eukaryota; kingdom Metazoa; phylum Chordata; class Actinopteri; order Gobiiformes; family Gobiidae; genus Proterorhinus; species Proterorhinus semilunaris. The sequence goes on from CM038351.1 coordinate 28,721,228, forward strand.
GAGTTTCCAGCTACGGTACAGTAGCCAATGCTTATCAATAATAGACGGTTCTGTGTATGCGCTCCATTTACATTTTTTGTTGTGCCGGATCATGTGAGGCCTTTCTGTGTGGAGTTTGCATGTTCTACAAATTACAAGTAGTATATTTAGAATAAAATATAAAGATAAAATTGTGAAAGTGATTAGACTTAACACTACACTATTTTAATTGTACTTTTTTTTTTCAGGGGAAAGTTCCTGTCTCAAATGAGACCCCCGCATTTGACTCGGCGGGCTCAGTCAACAGTTTCCAAATCCACGTCACAGAGGAGGCGATGCAGTGCTCAGCCGAAGCCTTGAGCCGCACAGGGATCACGCCAAGTCTGGACACACAGGAGACAGTACGCAAGATGGCTGCCATGAAAATTGTGTGCGTAATTCACAGGATTATTCATGATTTTATTCACGAGTGAAAATGTAATAATAATAAAATAGTCTGGGTACCTAAATTCTACTACCAGTCATTGGCAGTATCCAATTTATTATAAAGCTACATACATGTGTGTGCACTTTTTGTCCTAATCATTTTCTCTAATCAGGCACCGTGACCGCTTGAACACAGTGAAGTTGTTGCTGGACCGTGGTGCTGACCCAAACGCGTGCAGGATCCCAATGCCCGTCCTGTTCCTGGCTGTCATGGCCTCTGACGACGAGGCTGTTAGGAGACTGCTTATGTGTGGGGCTCGCACTGATATCCCACTTCCACCAGAGGTACAGTATTTATGCCGAGATCTAGAGACAGATGTACTCTCATAGTTAGATTCAACTTGACTGTTCTGTTTGGTGCTGCACCTGTCTCTGCACCATCTATGTTCTAGAGAAAAGGCCTGTATCCGCTGCATATAGCTGCTTCTCTGCCAGGGCCCGTGGGTCCAAAAATCACTGAGCTCCTGCTTCATGCCATCACAGACCCAGATGCAAGAGCATGCGACCGGGATGAGATATACAAGCTTGACCAGGTGGGACTAGGGCTGGAACGCAATCATATCTTAAATCGCAAAGTCAAGAGTCGCATTTATCAATTCAAAAACAACAGGTTTTATGCACAGATTTGCTCTCAAGGTCTTCTTAGCTGAAAGTGTTCTTCTGGAAGTACAAGTCCTCAACATTTCTGCAATTATAGAATATTATCAGTTAAATTTGACCAAAAGATCAAATTCCTTTCTCATCAGTTAATTTAAATTAATATTATTATGTAGTAGGACAAACAAAACAAAATAACATGAAAATTCTGATATTTCATGTGTTTTTTTTTCTAAACTGGTTTAGCCCTAATTTTTGTGTGTAGCCTATGTGAGTCTAAGGTATGCTAGATGTATTGCGTACAGACTTAACGCTTACCCTACATGTTTTCTATTTTCAAAGGAAACCAAGAACCCTGTAAGTGCCGCAGTGGACACAAGCAATCGAGAGGGAGGCAAAACCGCTCTGCATGTGGCTTGTCAGCGGGACTACGACTACCAGGTTCCCAAAAAATCACATAAATCAAATCACATTCTTGACCAAACATGTTCAAATACATCTTAGATTTTCGAAATCCACATGGATAATTGTACAACTTGCACCATGTACGACTAAAATGGCAAATTGACTAAAATGGCAAATTGCAGCAAACCATAAAGCCTTGGTTAGTTTGCAATTATCACCCTTAAAAGTCTTTACACGCATGCATGAATCCGAACAATTTGCAATCATATCATATTTCAAAATAAAATGTATCAACGAGGTGAAAAAAAGTGCTTTTTGTCTGAAGAATGCCAGTAAAATCGTGGCCCTCCTCTTATCCCGTGGAGCTCGGACAGACCTGTTGTGGAGCGGACATTCGCCACTCTCCCTGGCCATCGCAAGTGGAAATGAAATGGTACCACGCAAAAAAATACATGTAGCTGTGCATATTCACCGTTTTCATGTGACTTTGTTGGAGAGCAGCTCATTGGACGCACCACACTTTTTACTCACACTAAACACATGATTTATGTTTCTAAGAAGCTCATGATAATAAACTCATTCTAATGCAGAGATACAGCCACCATTTTCTCAACAAACCAATGACTTAAGATTCAATTGACATGACAGTTATTCCAGATAGTGTTTACAATCCTCGCATGGAAAGAAATCAAACCATTTTGTCCATGAATGATTGGACATTTTCAATCCATTGTTTGTACTGATACATTTTTTACCAGTGTGGCTTTGTCAGCCACTAACAATGTTTTAGCAGCAGGCTAAGTGTGTAGGTTATTGGTTCCATCCATATTTATTCTAAAAATATGCTTCTCTCAACTTTCCACACAAAATGTAACAAAACATTTCCCCATACAATGCTTCTCCACGGTCACCTCCCTTCAAGTGATGTCACTGAAAAGGATGACTATCCCATTGCTTTAAAACTCTCATCTAACGTTTAACCTTTCAGGCCGTGGAGAAGCTGCTCAAAGGCGGTGCCGACCCCAACGTCCCTTTAGGAGATGGAGTGGGCAGTGCTCTTTGTGCCCTCGTCAATAACAACTACCATTCATGTTGCAACAGACAGAAACTGGTACATGAACATGAAAACCTGGCTGAAGATCATTGTAAAGCTATAATAGTGGTTTGAACTATACGTGTGTGCGTCTGTTGTGTAGTTGGATATGCTGGTGAAAGGGGGAGCTGATATTTTGACGCCTGTCTTTGTGGATAATGTTGAGGGAACTGCAGTAGACTACGCCCACTACTGCTGGAATCAGGTACTGCGATCACGACATTCAACAGACTGAAATCACTGTCGCATGCTATACCTATGCTCTGTCGGCTTTGTAGCCATTTGTGCTTTTGCTTTTTATTTTATATGGCTGGTTGCATGCTTTTCTAATTGTGACTTAGTGTGGTTGGATAATGTTTGTGTTTTCATGCAGGACATACGCATCAGCACAACCCCGTACCATGCCCTTACCATTCAGGAGAGAGAAACTTACAAAGAGCGGCAGCAGCTGTTAAAAACGATGGCAAAAATACTGAGACAGACAGCTCTACAGCAAGAGAAGGAGAGACAACCGGGTCAGACCATTATTGTTATAGGATAATTTTATTCTGGGCTTCGCGCCTGGTAGCCAGAAATGTTTGCATGTATTTGCAGAAATGGGAAGAGTGTAAACGGCGACATATGATATAAAATAATGGCTACTGTTCAGGTGCTAGGAAACATACGGGGTTATGAAGAAATTATTAGAAATATAATCTCTTCAGAAGTGACTTGAGTGTACTGCCCACCTCTTTTAATATATATATATATATATATATATATATATATATATATATATATATATATACGTATGTAGCCTGTTGTATTCCTCACACATGTGTACTATTTAACTATTGTATATATTTTACAGTTCTTTTTATGTTCCATGTTATAGATGGATACAAAACAGATGGCTACGCAACTGACAGTGGCAGGTATAAGTGCGCAAATAAGCTATTCATAACATTTCATAGTTACTACACTCAGTCAACACATTTGTAAAGCACTGGTACATGTACTTCTTTCATAATTTATAAAAAATGATAAAGGGATGGTGTGCTTATTATGTATTAACAAACTACTTTGTAAATGTTTTGCATAATTATTACAGCTTCATTATTTCCTTTTACAGTCCACCATTGTATAAGTTCTGCTTCTACTGCGGCCGCTCTGCATCTGTTAAGCTGAAGAGATGTAGCCGCTGTCAGTTGGTTTTCTACTGTTCCAACGAATGCAAATTAAAATCCTGGAATGAGAGGCACAAAGGCGAGTGCATCCGGATATTGGCAAAGAGTCCACAGCCACAGACTCCCAAACCCCCCGGCCAACACAGAGCAAAAGGTACGGAGAGAGTTTACACTAATTTGTCTACCTGACACTGTGACTGTTTGTATTCATTGTTTCGTGTTATTTGTCACACTTGATTTATTTCTGATACTGATGGATAGTCCCTGACAGCATTTATAAATGTCACCGTAGAACACTGTTTAAAAGTAATACTCAGTATGAGAGAACACAGTTTAGGCCTAAGGTAAAACATGCTCTTCATATCAATAAGTACAATACCAATACCAACTTTAGGTTGTACTTCTCTCCCCCTGAACACAGAGGCTGCTGGGGCTGCTCAGAAGATTGATTTCAAGTGTCAAGGAGGAGCCAAAGGGGCACTGAAATCCAAAACTCTCCCAAGGGCCTTGGGTGTTAAGTATGAACCCAAGATCACCAAATTGATGAATATGGACTCGAAACCAAGATCCCTGAAAAAGACAGAAACCACTGTGGAGGACAAGCCCAAAGAAAACTACAGCTACATTTGAGAGATAAGAATGTGCCTTCAGCTAACACACTATAGCTAACCGGTCAAAAAATTAACTCTTTTGTTGTTATTTGTGTCTGTATTTAGTGCATAACAATCCCTTATTATAACTTACATAGTATGTATGAACAGTCATTGTTCCTGTTTTACTTTAATTGTAATGTACATTGTAATAATAATAATAATAATAATAATAATAATAATAAAATAAGAATATTTGTTAAGTTTGTCTTTAACACACTGAACAAACCAAAATACCATGGGTGTGTGCGAAATCTAATCTAAAACTTTATTATTCTTGTAACTCTTGTAATTAATCATTCATTAAATTACATTACTAGCACAATGGTACTTAAACTTTTCACAGCAAGTTCCACCTGACAAAGTATTTGATTTACATCATTTACATACAAAATGAATAGATGTAAAATGAAATGTATGAGTATTTGTTTAGTTATAATGAGTATTTAGCTGTGAATTACTATTGTTTGCTAATTGTTTTGTAAAAATATGATGAATGAATGATGAAAAACATTCTTTGCAAAGTGCGCATCCATATTGTTGGGGGGTGCTGGACGTTAGAAGGGGTTATTTAAGTACCTTCAACATCTGTGGGCTTTATGGTTTCAAATTTGATAATGTTTTATGCAATTACAGAACTAGATTTGTTTCCAAGAGGAAAACTGTACTGCTAATCTGGCAACCCCAGTAGAGCTGTGGTCCTGTGTGGGGTTAGCAGCATTGCTAACGTTTATCATGACTGCCTGAGACCTTTCGTGAAGGTGGAGCGTGTTTCGTGTAGCTTTTGGACAAAGGATGGACACAGGAGAGACCGTGTGACATGCTGCATTTATTTTTCAAAGCGACATAAGAAGACCGTGTTTTACTGAGCCACAGCCAACTTCCCCGGCTCAGTCCGCCTTATAGCTACACACCAGTCGGCGTTGGACATTTCTGACGCTGTCATGGAGAAGGTATACCTCTCAGATCACACTCAAATACCGTCCAGGTCAGCATTTTCTCTGGCCTAAATGTAGTATACCTGCGCCAAGGCAATAGGAAAACCTTGAACTAAGGTAAAAGTTAACATTAGCTTTAGCTAGCCACACCTGCCAGTACTCTGACAATCAGGTTTCAAGGCCAACCGGCATCTTCTGCCTCCAGCTGCTCATTGAAGAAGACTAGCTCCTTTTATCACAGGCTGGAAAGCCTTTTATATGTGAAGGTTTTCCTAGAGAGACCAGGGGGTAGTTCTCTTAGATTAGCTGAATGAGGAAACGCCCGGCTCCTAAAGACATAGCAAAAGCTATAAAGTCCAGGCAGTGACAGATTGACACAATAACAATGATCTTGTGCTGTAATATGTGTCAGCAATCTTTGCCATGGTTAATAACGCTACAATTTCTAAGTCTATTTAGTGTCTACATGAAACAAAAACACCCCTCCTGGAACCGCCACCTTAACGTGGTCCACCCGAATGATCCTGGAGCTAAGTTGTCCGGGGCTTCGTGCCCCTGGTAGGATCTCCCAGGGCAAACAGGTCCGAGGTGACGGGTCAGACAAAGAGCGGTTCAGAAGCCCCTTATGAGAGACCAACAGGCCCGGTTAGAACCATGAGGCCGTCCTTCTGTGGACCCACCACCTGCAGGAGGAGCCATAGGGGCTGCTGCAGTGTGATTTGGGCAGCTCCCCCACGACCCGTCAACGGACAAGTGGAAGAAAATGGATGAAACAAAAACAGGCTCAGGCTTTTACTTTAGGGTTATAAAGTGGTGTCATTTTTGTCAATTCAAAATTATGGATTACAGGTGCTCGTCATATAATTAGAATATCATGAACAAGTGCATTCACTTCTGTTATTCAACTTAAACTGCGAAACTAGTATATGATCGCCTCATTACAGGCAAAGTGAGGTATAGCCTTTATTTGTTATCATTTTGATTATTACGACTCGGCTTGTAAAAAACCCAAATTAAAAATCGAACATTTTAAGCCGTAATATTACAAATTATAACAAACAAAGGCTTGACATATGTCACTTTGCATAATGAGTCTATATCATATATTAGTTTCACGTTTTAAGTTCAATAACAGAAGTAAATGCACTTTTTCATGATATTCTAATTGTATGACGAGCACCTGTATGTGGACAGTCGACAATCTTTTCTTTAAAAAATGATTACTCACCCATAGAGTTACAGCCCATGCCCTCGATCTAAAATGACTTATAGAGTTCTACTGTTACCATTGAGATCCGCCATGTTTTCAGCTGTTACAAACATTTTCCATAGCAAAAAATGTTTAAAAAGTAAAGAAAAAAGCCCTGGAACAACTCAGTTAGCTGCTGAGTCACTGGTGGTAAATGAATCGAACACACTTTGGTGTCCAAGTGTTTTAATGTGAACAATAACTCCAGTATTTTATCTTTTCAAATCTCCATTAGTATATTATTGCTGCTAATCCCATGAGTCTTAGCGATATGACGTCACAATCCTGAAGTCTATTCTAAAATGTTGTGATGGCAGCCTACTAAGTCATTGCCTTTCTCCTCTTCCTCCAGGCCGACTTCTTAAAAGGACTTCCAGTTTACAACAAGAGTAACTTCAGTAGGTTTCATGCGGACTCCGTTTGTAAAGCATCTGTAAGTACGGCATAGTCACTTTTCACTTTCTTGTTGTTAACCTCAAAATGAAAAGAATGGAGTCTGTTCAAACTGCTGTTATGTTTTACAGAATCGTAGGCCTTCAGTGTATCTTCCAACACGTGAATACCCCTCTGAACAGAGTGAGTTTCAGACCTGCAGCTGGGACATACACTTGCAACTTGAAATTAAGATGTCAATGTTATATTGTGTTCTAGTTATTGTGACGGAGAAAACCAATATCCTTCTGCGTTATCTTCACCAACAGTGGGACAAAAAGGTGAGCACTGCAGGTTTTGCATCAAAATACCGACTGTAATTGACCTTTCGCAAAAGCCCCCTTAAGAAATGTAAGCCAGCTCCGGCAAGAAGTGAACATATAAGATATTCCAATGGCAGAAACCGCTTTTTTTGTGACGATGTCCAGCAACGACAGCTCATGAAACTCTTGGTAAATGACAAGATTGTTGGTAGACGAGTATCTTGCCTCTGGTTGGCTACTCGTGTTTTTTTTGGCTCGTTTATCGGCTTTGAACGGCGATCAATAGGCCATGGTCCGTTATTTTACTTTGGGAGGATTATCTTGAGAATGTCTGGTAGCAACGGTGGCTTTGAGGTGTGATTGGACAATGGGTTGGGGCAATTATTTAATAAATAAATACATGCTCTGTCTCAATGCAATAATATATACATAATATGCATTATTCTTAAAGTGATAATGTATAACGTTGCAAAATGAGGAAAGAGAAAGACATTTCAAAGTAAAGGATCTATGCTTCTTAAGTAGATAAATATTGAAAAAAAAGAAATGTCCCCTGGGAAAAGCTTGAGATCCTCTGAAAATGGTTTCGGGTAGCTCTTTTGATCCCCGACCCACCAGCAATGTTGGGAAGTAACTAAATACATGTATTTAGAATACTCATTTTGAGTAACTGTACTGTATACATCCCAGTGCTCAATCATTACATTTTAGCTCCATATTGTACAACATTATTAAGAACTTGTTTTTCCTCCTATAATAATGATAATGATGCATCGGTTTTATATAGCGCTTTTCTGGACACTCAAAGATGCTTTACATTGCACTATTCATTCACTCCATACTTGGTGGTGGTAAGCTACTATTGTAGCCACAGCTGCCCTGCGGTAGACTGACGGAAGCGATGCAACCATTCTGCGCCATCGGCCCCTCCGACCACCACCAACCACTCACTCACTAAATATAACCAGGCTTCCTGGTGTTACCAAACAGTCTCCCATCCAAGTACCGACCAGGCTCTTCCCTGCTTATCTTCCAAGGTCTGGCGGGATTGGGCAGAGCAAAGGCGGTTTGGCCACAAATAAAATAAAGATTTAAAATGCCTTTATACCACAGTTCATACAAACACTGCACATGTGGGTCACATGATGCTGAGTTTTTGAGTTCCTAATTAATGGTGAGATTATAACCGGTGTTCCAATAATCATAGTCTTTATTTTTGTAATTATACACCATATTTATATATAAATATATTAAAAATCATTGTGAAAGTCTTCTAAAAGTATTCAGAATACAGTACTCTGATTAAACAAAGTAACTACAAAATACATTTTACGGCACGTATTCAGTAACTAAATACAATTTCAAACTATTCTCCCCAACACTGTCCCCCAGTTGAGAAATGCCCATGTGGAAGAATAGATGACAGTTGATTTATGGTTCATTTCCGTAACTTCTGCCTATGTATTTTTTCCCCAGCTACCTTTGTATATCACTAAATAATCATTTGTTTTCAACAGAATGCAGCAAAGAAAAGGGAGCAGGAGCAAGGGGAGGGCGACAGTCCGGCGCCCCCTCGGAAAATCGCCCGGACAGACAGCCAAGAGATGAATGAGGACTCATAAGTGTGTGTGTGTGTGTGTGTGTGTGTGTGTGAGTGGTTTAGGGCATGGCCTTTGTAAACATGGAACAGAAAGTGTAATCTCACCTGGATTAAGTTTTGTGTAAAAACAAAAAGTGAAAATCTTGTTCTTTAAAGTAGTCGTACCTGTGATGCAGTGGGTGTACGGGGCAAATCAGCTACTCCAGAGTCTCCAGTTTGTCTTAAAAGAAACGACAAGGGTGGAGCATTATGCTGCTGTTTTTGTTTATTGAGTGCCATTCCTGGTGCGAGTGACGTTATGTGTTTGTGTTGAGCTGTGGATGTGACGGTGATCTAAGTGGATGCGTGATTGGTGGACACTGTCAGAGTTAGATGATATCTGTAAGTGATGGTCTAGGTTTTTAAAGGGTGGTTCTTAAAGACGGGATTATGGACTGTTCGAAGTGTCATAACATAGAGCTCATTGATACGATTTTGGCTTCTGTTGCTGTGCAGTGACATAATCTGCATACCCTCTATTCATTCATAGAAAGACAGTCTGGTACTGATCCCTCTTACCTGGAGCAATGTCAATGAAAAACTGAAGAAAATGAACAGGTCACATGACAATTTCTCTGATTGGTTTACTCACCGAGCAATACACAGGGCAGAAGTGAATGTAACGCAGGTATTTTGAGGATCCCTCTGATTTGCTGCCAGTCGCACATACAATGGTTCTGTACTTGTCAAACATAACACTGTAGGAAACTGATCCGTTACGACTGAACAGAAGTGCAACTTCTCTCATTGCAAGAATATAGTGTTGTTTTATTTCAGCTGCTTCTGAGAAAAACTACAATTTTCTTTTTGACTGACCTTGTAATTGTTCAGAGCACTTTTTACCTCCATTGCTGAAAACTGCCCCTTTACGTTTTTGTATACAGTGGGTTCAGAAAGTTGTCATACCCCTCTATTATGTTCTTATGTTGAAGTGTGAATCAAAAAAAATAGAGATTGCCACTTTTGTCATTGGAAGTAAGCACAGACCTAAACTTTTATGAATGATCAAAAACGGCACAACAGTGTTTGTGACAAAGAGGGTTTGCAGTTGTTATATAGGGTCTGATTTGTGTTTTGTTTTCAAAAGCGTTTAGTTTTCTATTTAAATGTTGTACTGTAGGGTAATTTGTGTGGAATATTTACGAATAGAAAGGCAAGGCAACTTTATTTATACCGCGCATTTGGTACACAAGGCAACTCAATGCGTTTTACACACGCTTTTCAATCAACAGAGACGCATTGAGGAAAAACTTTCTGATGAAGTAAAAAATATAAAAGGTCTGAACTTTTTGAAGCCACTGTATCCAACATTAGAAGCCTGAACCATCACTTTTCAGTTTAATCTTACACGGCTTGTTTAAAGCGGAGCTGTCTTGTTTTATGTAAAGATGACTTTTGTTACTGTTCTAATTTTAATATGGTTTATGTTGTATGGCGATGCGCTTCCTGCCAGCCACCGTGCCCAGCCCCTCGGTTTCACTGCCCTCTTTCTGAAGCCCTGTACACAGCAGGGGCCTCGCGACGTTTTACACACTTTTCAATCAACAGAGACGAGAATGCACTGTGAAGAGGAGCACAAAGTAGTAGAAGCAACTCTTTCTAAACCCCATAGATGGGTTTATATGTGGTCTGTATGCATATGTGCTGAGAAGAACTACTCATGTGAAGCAGGGGTCTTTAACGAAGGAGGTGGGACCCCCAGGTTGACCGGTCATATATCCCTAGGTTTATTTTATACAGTTGTTGATTTATTTAATTTGGCTCTAAAGCTGTTGCATTTCCACTTACTAAAGGATCACTTATTTATTTCTCAATGAGTTCAAGTTATTTTCTGCTCAAGGACAGCTTCACAGTCCAATCACAAAAAGAAATACATGAGGACATTTAGACTAGAGAAAGCAGGATAAAGTGAAGGCCATACACGCTTTGAAATACAACAACCAACAGGAGTAGAAACACAGTTGGGGGGGGCCCAGTGCATCTTGCGGGCTGTTTGAGGGCCTTGACCTTAAAAAATGTTAACGATCCCTGTTGAAAAGTCATGTTTCGACGTCTCCAGAATACAGATTTAGTAAAAAAAAAAAAAAAAAAAAAGGTTCGACCATCGTAATAGATTGTGAACATGATTTAGTTGTGCTTAAAAATATGGCTTTGTTGTGTTGCTGAAATATGTCCAAATTGTACCACATAGTGCTCAACATGGTGTTTCCTAGGTTTAGGAATAGGTTGCATTCACGTGACATAAATTCTGAACCCAATATCCACCTAACAATAATAGCTGCCCCGCCCTTTATCTGATGTCATTACATTAATGAAACGTGAACCCAACCTGTTGCTATAAATCTCTATTTGCGAGTGTCTCCTTGAGTTGTGCTCTACAATCAGTCTCCATGTTTACAATGGTGAAATTCAACAAATGCGAGTCAGGATAGGGGTGCTACTTTCCAGCGAAAGGCACAGCAAAGTTTGTGAAAAACATGAGAATTGTTCGCCGATGTTTTGAGGCTTTTACGTAGGGCTGATTTAAATTTCCTTAATTTTTTTGCCAAATTATTTGATCGAATGTTAACTCCACTTATGTTGATGCACTGCTCCATATTAACGTAAGAAGACATAAAATATAACAATGGTTTTGTTCTTGAACATTCAGATGCACTTTGCATAGGTAGCGATTTTCATATGCATAAATGTTCCTTTGACTGCCCCTCTGTTGTGTACTATGGGTGAATGCTGCAGTACTGCTTACAAATTTGTCTTGAGATTCTCCTGCTAATGTCTGTCATCTGTGAAGTTTGACTCTGTTAGGACTTAGCCCAAGCCTTGCCCTGGTTCAGTTCATGCGTGAGGTCAGAAAGGCCCCATTTAGCTTTGCTCAAATAAAACTGAATACAAATTGGACTTGTCTTGTGCATTTTGGGTCTTTTTGGGATCTGCCATCTAGGGTTAGGTTTGGAGTCATTTTATCCAGTTATGCTTATCCAAATCTCAAAGCATATTGACAGAAGAGCTTACAGCCTATGCAAGCGTGACACCTCATTTGAAAGCCAAGACCTTCTACTTTCTAAAAATATGTGTAAGATCTGTGTGCATGAAACAAAACTTAACATGACTTTTGCCATCCGAAATCATAACCCTAACCCCAGCCCTATGATCAGGGGATCACACTAAAATACCCACAGAAATTCAACACAAATGACCCACTCAAAACAGTAGCGCATGCTGTGATCCAACAGGACACGCCTTCGCAAAATGTGGGGGATCATTCTGTCAATCTACTATAGTCCACTCGCATTTGTGTGTGAGAAAGATTTGAAACCTTTAAATTACAGCCGAAGATCTAACCGAGTGCTCTTAACCACTGAGCTACCAGCCCCTCAGAAATGTATCAACTTTTTTGTCCCACACACCTCTTGAGGCTTTAATTATTACTCCAAAGTATTCCCTAACATTAGGATCCTGCAAAAACTATAGTAAATATAGTAAATATAATTTTCACAAAGTCAAACCTTTTACTGAAAAACATACTTTAACTTGAAAAACTAAAACCTAATATTGAAATTCTTCTCAGTTGTACAAAAGGGGTTTTAAGTCGTCACCTGTACTGGGTTGTCTTAGCATTGCCTCTTACCTCAAAAGGTTTCGTCAGCAGCTAATGATCTAGCAGCATGCAGGCTGCATTTACGTCATTCTAGTATAGGGTAAGGTGGACACTGGCCATCATCATAGCCAAATTATCCATGTACTCAAAAAACACACACACAAATGTTTGAAATGTTTTTATTAACTATCAGTCTTACAAAAATATGACAAAATAAATTAAAAAGAAATAAATAGTCCCATTTCCCTTTCCAGTTTTAAAGTACATTATTATACAGTGGTATATACATTGGAAGAGCAAATGGATGTTGAGCTTCGTGAGGCTTTCAGAACATGTCCCTAAAGTCTAGAGTCAGTGTTGATTTAGCTCTGTTCACTTCACAACCAAAAGACGACAGCTGTACAGTTACAAGTCCTCGTATCAACAATTTGACATTATTTTTATTCGGTCTAAATAGCCCCATTATGTACGTATTAGACTGCCAAACACCTGTGCTTTCGCCCGGACACACGATTGCGGGGTTGTTTGTAAGGCTGCCCTTTCTGTAATGAACAGAAATACAAAGGGTTGGAAATATGCTTTACCATGGTCTCAACATGTTCATAACCAAAGTGACAACGATAGACAGAAGACAAAACCAACTCGGAATGGATAATTATTTGAGTATTTGTTTGTATCTCTGCGCACGGACCCAAGGTTACGTCCGAGAAATTCAACAATACTGTAATCACAGTCTACTGAATACCAACTGAGTCTGTCCATCAGTTGGTATGGACAGACTCATACCAACTGAGTTTTTTTTTTGCAGCACAAAAAAGACTGATCGGTGTACAATTTTCTAGAACTGGGGGGAGGGTGCACCTAAAACACAGTCAAGCAACTTTTCAAGTTTTGTGAGACGTCATTTTACACATGATAAAAAGGTAATTTTGTACCATATGATACACAACATTAAAAGGGACTATACCTAATTTTTAACCTTTTTAGTCAAACTGTGACGAAATGGGTATTTTTACCGTCATTGCTGTCCTTCAGAGTCACTATGTGACTATTTGGGTTTGTACGACATCAACAAATCATAATATGGTGCATATCTTCACGCAACAGTCTGATTTTTCCCCCCACATGACTACTTTTACAAAATACTTTTATGGGGCAAAAATAATTTTACCCTTCAAAAAGAAAAAAAAAGTCAGGTATAGCTCTGTTAAGTATTTCTACTTTCCAATTTATTCCTATGTAAAAACAAAACAAAAAAACCCATCAAAACTATGCGATGGAAAGGGTCTGCAGTTGTCGTTTAGGGTCTGAATACGCAAGTTTCTATGGAATTTTAGTGTTTACATTCTTTCAAAACATGAACCTTGTATATTATTGTAGCAAAGTGGATTTATACCAATTGAAAATACATTTAGTACCGGTATATGATTTAGACAAGAGGTCTAAAAAATATTCAATGTTTTGAACATCACTCTGCCCTTGTCACTTTCAAACAAAAGTGGTATCTGCAAGTAAAACCATTGTGAATTACACTGAAACATTCATTTTGGATAAAATACACAATGCATAGAATTTGAGTGTACGGTAATGCGGATCAGGTGGTTTTGGCGCTCTATCTATAAATGTGTACTATTATTGCCAAAATCACTGCTATTGGTGACGCGCAATGAAATGCATAGTTAATGTCCCTCTTTCTTCAGAAAACTACAGTGATGGCCTCTAAAAGTCGAAAACCATAAACGGAACAAAAACACCTTTCTTGTTTTGAACAACCCGTGGCCTAAGTTTGGCTCCCTCTGCTGGACACTTGCGCCACATGACGTACTGCTTAATAACAACGATCTATTATTGAACATAAAGCATACATAAACACTGTATAAGTTAAGTAAAAAATAGAACTTTGGTTAAAAAAAGTTAAATTAGTAGCACTGCCAGAAGTATAAAATAAGGCTCAACATAAATAACAGCAAATATGTTTCAAAAGTGTCAAAACAGACCGTACTTAACTAGGGATCTTATTGTAGCAAAGAAAACAAAGGCATGTCCCTCAGGTGGGTGGGTGGGGGGGTGGGGAGCTTTTTATTGATTCTAATGCTACGTTCACACGGATCAGAAAAGCGGCTGATTTTAGACACACATTTAGTCATTCAATGCAATCACTTTAGTAAGGAAATGATCAATTGAAAATGGCAAAATCTCATAAAATTCAAAAGCACATTATTGCTCATTGTGCAATAATCACAATCAAATCATTTATTGCTATAGAACAGCGTCTACATTTTAGATTAGGGCCCTTACTGTAGTCTGTTTGGTCAATGTTGTAATCTAGGACACTTTTCTTCAGTGTGAACGCAGCAAATGCAACATGATTTGAATGCTTATTGTCTAATACTTCACTTCCCTGTCTCAGCTCTCATGACCAAGTGTATTAAGGTCTGTCCTCAGGTATTGTGCAAAGAAAAGAACCCTAACAATTAATGAGTAATGGTGTTTTCAGAAGGGGCCCGATTGTGGTGCCCTGGGCGCACACTGTTGGAAGCAAGGCTGCCAGAGTAGAAGTTTGTAAAGTGGAATCTAAATCTAATCTAAATAATGTGTGTTTTTAAGGATTGCATTATAAATAAACTAAAAAAAAAGCAACTAAATTCTACAGGATTTCAGTGGATCTGGCACCCCTGATACAAATGTCAGACACTTTAATCGTATACTTTTATTTGAAATATTTCATTTCATTTTGGATATTGCATTTTTTTTCTGAAACATTTTGCTGCTCTAATATACACTTTGCCAAATCCAAATTTAAATGGGGGTTATTTTCTCTGCACAACACCTGTGTCCCGTTATGACCAACCCATATTTCATTATGTAACCTTGTCTGCCACAGAGCAGAGCCTACACCTCACCTCAACAAAGCTTTGAAAATAAAGCTGGTCATTTTCTGTACAAACCTCTCAATATTGCTTTCTGATCTGTAATATAAAAGTGAAGTGTCCAATTGTCCCTCGGTTTTAAAAAGAAGACATCTACTGTGCGAGTGTATGACGTGTTGTCCCTCCGGAGCTATTACAAGCAAAGTCAACCTCTGTTTTCCAAGAACCTCCTCCGCAATAGGTCCAAATGGGAGGTACAGTGAAAGTTACAATTCGTGACTATAGGTAATGAAGAAACACAGCTTCTGAAGGCTTGAGAAAAAAGCCGAAATGCAGCCCATGCATTTCTTCACGTATTGCAGATGTGGAAGATTCAAACATGTTTTTGCAGTCTCTTTTATGCCGTTTCGGTGAGGGCCTTTTCTTCAAATGGAGCAGTCTCACAGCAACAAAAAAAAAAGAAGCAAAGAAAGATATGTCGTCTCCTTCATTTCATCTTCAAGTAGTGCTACGATGGATAAGTCAGCCCCTGTGCAAACCCACAGCCTGGCCACATGTACACACATAGTTTGTGTGTTTATTTATCTGTACAGTAGCTGCATTTTGTTAGAAAACCACTTTAAATGATTCAGAGATGTTTATAATGAGCAATGTGTCTCCATGTGATGCATGAGTATACCTAATAAAGTATACCTCACTTTAACATTGTCTATTATTTCAACTTTACTATTTGTAACCCTTCATACTTTTGATAGAAAAAATGAGAACCGAATGAAGCTCTTCCTAATCTGCTCCTGTCATTGTTGATGATGTTTGGTTTGAACGTATTGGTACTTCATTTCATTACTTAGGTAAAAGTACAGAGACTTCTGGCCAAATACTACAAGTAAAAGTCTCCCAGTTAATTTTTTACTGAAGTTCAAGTATTTGTTGTATAAGAAAGTGCTTATCCAAAGAACAAACCTGCAGCTTCGAAAACAAAGATCGCGCTCGAGTTCACCATCTGTACGGCAACACGACGGGGACAAATCATCTTCTCTGACATGTGTCTGTGGATTTGACAGACACATGTCTTCACAGCGCCACCTACGGTTCTGGAGTGTGCATCATGAGGCTTAAATGACACAACATATGCTGCTAATTTTTACGTTTTACTTTGGTTTCTTATAGAAATGCAGTGGAGTAGAAGGTATTATATTTATCATTCAAATGTAGTGGAGTAAAAGTAATACGTTTTCAAGTAAAATATAGATCTTCAAAAACTGAGTACTGAAGTGACTGTACTTTGGTACTGACCACTTCTGCATAAATGTATAAAATATGTGCGCACATGTGGCCCCAGGGCATTAGCTATAATACGACCACTGTCCCTACGCTCTGGAGCCTGTTGAGTCCAAGTCTGTTGCGTGTGCGTTCTCGTTGGCTCCTGGAGAGGGGATCTCCTCTGGGATCCCATTCAGGTCGGCCCGGGACGGCTGCCTGTCTCCTAACTGCCCGTTCACGCACGTCCCTCCTTCCGACTTCCCAAAGTTAAAGAGTTTCCCCGGGTTGAAGGCCTTGCTGGGTGATTGTGATCGCTCCTGGGAGCTGCTACCTGCTGATGAAGAGGATGAAGACGAAGAGGTGGTGGTGTTAGCGTTCGTAGACGCCGCTGCTGCTGCGCTCTCCTTCTTATTTTCAGGCGATTTGAGAAACTTGAAGCTCAGAAATCCGGGCAGTTTGGGTTCGCTGCCTGTGGGCGACTGCGGGGACCGGGCGCCCCTGCTTTGTAACGGTATGATCTGTTTAAGTTTCATCACGTTATTGTTAGCCAGGAGGGAGTTGGGTCTCTTGGGTTTGTCCGATGAGCCGCTGCTGCTGCTCCCGCCCGTCCCCCCTCCCCCTCCCGCTGTGCCGGGACGGGATTTGCTGCCACCGTGGCCCTTGTCGTGGTGGTGCTCTGCGCCGGAGGAGTCGCCTTTGCCCTCGTCCCGTTCGCGGTCCCTGTTTCGGGCCATGTGTTCGGCCTGCCTCTGCCGCTCCTCTTCTTCCCTCTTCCTCCTCTGCAGCTGCTGGTAGTGCTGCTGGGCCTGGCGCTCGTGCTTCTACAAAGGAGGAATCGAGGAACTCATTAGTTCAGAATTGGTAAAGGACAGTTTTACTGCAATTACCCAGAATTACCTAGCCCTACAACTTGGTCTGGAGAGGAACATACTGTACTTATACTTGTACTTATAACATATTTTTGGCTGCCAAGTTCAATTAATAATAATTAAGGAAAAATAGGGGTTAAGAAAACACTTGAATCTCGCGGCGATTTATTGAATCCGCCTGCGAGATGGGGCGGCCCAATGGAGCAGTGGGTGGAGATGTGTCTGTGCTGGAGCATTAAACAGAGAAGTCTACAAAGTGATAAATAATCAGAGGGTCATATTTTGATGTACCCACCCCTACACTGTACAGACCAAGCCAAGATACATGTACAAAGTACTTCCAGTCACTACCCTTCCTACTTGCTGATAAATACTGTATGTTCAACCAGATCAGTTGCATTCCCTAGTGTCAGCTCTTTGTACTCGTATCCCAGCCTGTTATTATGACTGTTATCGGTGTAAACCCCCAGCAGACTCTGCCTTGTGCATATGCACATCTTCTGTAATCAGCACAAACCAGTAAACCATCCCAGGACTGCAGTGCGACTTGCTTCACAAAGCCCTGAGTAAGTGTCCCGCGTTGGTAAAACATCTCCACGCTCCACTACAACCGCATCCATTTCCAATTCTAAAGCCGGCTGACGACGACATGCACGGATTTTCTGCCAAGTTAGCACGGCCCGATCAATTTATCTCACAAATGAAAGCTGAAATGGCGTACTATATCATGTCTGGATACATTTATCATAATAGTTAATTAAATACATGCTGATTCGGACAATAGTGATGAAATACAGTGACTTTGTCTGTGGCGTTACCTTGAAGGCCTCCCTGCGTTGATAGTCCAGTTTGGCCATCTCCTCTTTGACCCAGGCCGGGATGTCTGGAATAGCTACATGAATGATGTACTTCAGGAGCATAGCAAAGTGCTATGGGGGGAAAAAAAACACACAAATAATTTTCAATGTTTCCTCACAGTGCCATGTTGTACACATTCATAAAAAAGAACAAAAAATACCACTACACAAAACAGACAAACCCACAGCTGTGTCAGATCAAATTCATTAAGGGCGTATCGAGACCTTCATACTGTAGTATTTTGCGGGACCTTGACCTTGACCAAAAACTACAGTGGAAAGCAAGAGCAAGACTAGAGTGGGACTTGGCTAACTAGCGGTCATGAATCCCACCTTTTTGAAGCTGTATGTGACCTGAACACAAGCAGTTTGTTTTTACATAGCCGCTTGAAGACAAAATTCCTTTCAGGGCCCAAGAGGATTTTCTTCTGCAGTACCACAAAGCTGCCACTAACACAGGCCAGAGGGGGAAGTACACTGTTTTAATGCATGCATGGTGCCACCCCTGGCCACCCCTGCTCTCTAGTGCAGTTCACCACTTCTATTCCTCAGATGTTTCTTCTCTCCAGCATAATAACCTTCGACTGCATAAATCAGACCCAGCAACAACTACATGTGGGCCATGAAATCCTCTTTTGATAGCCCTGACTTCTTTATCAGGCCAAGACAGAGCTGCAGGCTGTTTACCTATTTTTAAATATAGATACCACCGCCTTGGTTTAGAAGCATGAAAATGTCTGCTTCTACCTTCATTTGTTAGAGGTTCTTCGGTTTAGGAACCTTTTTGTGTCAAACGTAGAACATGGTACGTTACATTATATATGGGCACAAACATGGAATATATATTTATGGAATTATGTTTTAAACCAAAAAAAGTAGAAATAGATTTGCACATTTTGCACATTTTCTCAATGGGCTTCACGATGTAGTCACAGAAATGGTTTTGACTTCACAGATGAAGCTCATTGAGAAATGGCAATTTGGAAGAATTTAAAATATAAAACATATTTTGAGTTATTTCACCCTGTTTTGTTTTCTACATAATCCCTTGTGTTCATTCATAGTATAACCCCCTAACTCCCACCTTAATTGAGCACATTTTCTCCAGTTTTACTCAAATCTTGACAGAAGAGTTTGCAGCCTACAGGCCAGTGTAACGCCTCATTTGAAAGCTAAGGCCTGAACAACTCATCTAAGTTCATCTGTTTCTTTAATCACGTTTTAGTCAATTTTGTTGTGTTTTTTATCACGTTTTAGTTGCTTTTTTTTTTTTAGCATTTAGCAAATTTTTGCCACCTTTTCAATAGTTTTTTATTATAACGTTTTGGCAGCATTTAGATTTTTTATTGTAATGTAACTATGATCAAGCCCAAAAAACGTAAACTAATCTATGAAAACACGACGATCATGACAAGAAAGAAGTTCACATTAGTTTTGTTGGTCTTTGCTTTCAAATTAGGTGTTACATTTGCCTGTGAGCTCCAGCCGAGGAGCTTTTAGATTTGGGCAAGGCCAAACTGGAGAAAGTGCACTCGGTTAAGGCGGGGGTTAAGAGGTTAATGTCTTCAATGAGAATCACACATTGTAAAGAGTGTTGAAAATAAAGAAAAGCCGACACATAAAAAGTGTTTCAAAACTTTTGACCAGTAGTATATATTGGGACATTTACTTCTTTAATGAATTAAAATATCTGTACCTCAAGTATGACAATGGAGATGATGGCCATTTCCGGGCTGAGCCAGGGGAAGAGCCGCTGCAGCTGACCGCACTGACCAATCAGGTAACAGTTCACTATGATGGCGATCAGGCCCATCACTTCCATAATAGTCTGAGGAATAATGAGAGGAATATCAACAAGCACTGACAAATGTTTATGGGAAAATAGACCATGTTTTTTACTAGTTAGAGTGTTAGAGTTACAGAAGCCTGACCTGCCACTGCCCGATGCTCTCCACTCTGATCCCGAACGGCCTCTGGAGTCCGGTGCAGAGTTTAAAAGCGTCGCTGCGGATCTCGATGATGTTATTGATGAGTGCACACAAAGCGGCCAGAGGGAAGGCGGAGGAGAATAGCACCACGTACCCAAACTGCACAAACATCTCCTGGTAGTCCTGGAAGGGGTCCTGAAGGAGAGGAGCACATGTTTGGTGTTAAGAGTAGGGTTGGGCGATGTCCCCTTAATTGGCCGTTGACGATGTTTACAGTGAACCATCGTGATGGACGATATCGTCCAACTATCATTATAAGCATTTTTAAAGACATTTACATTGCATTGCATATTATTCATGTTAGGAAAAATTTGAGATATCAGGATAAATGTATCTAAACTAAACATGATCTGAACAGAGTCATGGAAGTCACGAATTTTGCAACAGAAATGTGTTAAGACTCGTGCTTAAAGTCTCAGAGGAGAACGACTTATTCCGAGCGTCATCTGCTCCTCAATAACAAGACTCATTTGTTCAGTTTTAACAAAATGTTTAAGAAACAGTGGGTGAACGGGACAATATTTAGAAGTTCGCGTCGGAGCCTATGTTTTTGAAGCCGCTCCACGCGCCGCCCGGGGGCCGTGTGCTCGTAGCCTCGTACCTCCGCGCCTCATTCTTTTCTCCTCTCTAGGCCCTTCGTGAGAACATCCAAACCCATGCGCTCTCAGCTCCGATGTGAGCTCCATCGCGGCATTTTAAAACTGTTTAGTTTCTGTACGAAAAGCGACACCACATGGTGTTAAACAGTAGCTGCTTTTAGAGAGAGAAATAGAGCAGCGCTGCGTCTTTATTTCAATCATTACGGCTAACACATCATGTCTTCGGGCTTCTGGTAGGCTACTTAAACTAGCGTGCATTTTAGCTATATTCGAGATTTAATTTACAGTGCATTCCCTGCAAAGTTTGTAGGTTTACAAGGCCCACAGAAGATCAGTGCGTGTTTCTGACAGGAGGGGGCGTGGCATCACAATGGTGGCTCTTCATCGTGATGTTCGTCATCCATCACGATGATATCGTCCATCGGCACAACCCTAGTTAAGAGGTTTTTACCCAGGGGAGAAAACCCCATTCAGACACAGGGAGAACATGCAAAGTCCATTCAGAAATACCCCATAGGCTCCGGGAATAGAACAATCTCTTACCCCATACGTCTGCATGCAGCTCTCGATCTCGGCCTGCGTGAGTGTAGTACTCTCCCTCTCCTCCGGGGGATCCATCCATGAGTCTATTTTGGCCTTAGGCTCGCCCCTCTCCTGGCTCCGCCCTCTCCTCCTCTGCCTCACGGCTGCCCCGCTGTCTGACGCCGGGGGCAGGGGGACAGTGTTCTCCGACGAGCTGGTCTCCTTCACATCGTGGATACCGTTATCGTCGTCTTCGTCACACATCTCAAACATGGAGGCCGCGTCCATGCCCTTCTCCACCATGGTGGGGCTGCCTTCCTCCAGGAAGCTGCCGTTCATCGGGGGGCAGCTGCCCCGGGCTCTCCTGTCCACCTGTAAACAGCGGACAGTTCAGTCATTTAACGGTGTTACTATGCAGGACGTTAAATATTTTGGTACTTGTTTTTGGATGAAAATGTAAAGATTTAGTCAGATAATTCTTTTCAGTTAGCTTAGCTTTAGTCAACAAAAATTCCATGCAAGCAGTGAATTATATTAGAAGAACTTTATTTATATAGCGCTTCTCACAGACATAGTCACAAAGAGCTTTACATGAGACAATTATTCATTCACTCCGCACTTGTTGGTGTTCAGTTTCCCCTGGTGGAGGTTGACAGAACCACCATGCATCCACACATACACATCGTTCATCCTGGCCTATTGTACATGTTTTAGTGGTAGGGGAGACCTACACAGACACAGGGAGAACATGCAAACTCCACACAGAAAGGCCCCACCAAGGTGGAAATCAAACCCGGACCTTCTAGCTGTGAAGCACGAAGGCACAGTATTAGGCTCCTCTCAACTTTTATAAGTCGACACAATATCTGGGGATTTCAGTCATAGTTTTAGTCTCATTAACTACATTAATGAGACTAAGACAACACGGTAGCACAGCGGATAACACTCGTGCTTCACAACTAGAAGGTCCGGGTTCGATTCCCACCTGGACTGGGCCTTTCTGTGTGGAGTTTGCATGTTCTCCCCGTGTTTGGCTAGGTTTCCCCTACCACTAAAAACATATACAATAGGCCTGGATAAATGAGAGTATGTTTGAGAGTGTGAATGGGGGACGACAGATGGAAATTAGTCCAAGGCTACAATCTGGTGGGGCTCTAACATGCTCTGTCACAACCAAATAAATAAACTAAACTTTAATTTAGTTTTAGTCTTCAGAAATATTACTTTGACTATAATTAAGACAACATATTTTAGTTAACAAAATTAATTTTAGTCTCAAGTTTATAATCCAGTCAGAAACCTCAATGACACCTACTTTAAGTTGTAATGTCCAATGGTTGAAATGGTTTAAATAAAACCCTCAAGGACCACACAGACATCTCTGATCTAACTATACTCACTGCCAAAACACCAGCACCCAATAAACTAGGAGTCCTATTTCTTTGGAGTACACGCGTTGATTCTGTGGTGTGAAAAATTGCTTATCAGAGGACCTGCCTGCCAGAGCTCTCATACAGGACTAATGAAAGAACCCTCACAGCTGTATGCAGTCATTTAACAGGAGCGTGGTCTGGAAAATACCTCCCTTAACTCAGTTAGTCAACATTCAACGTTTAGATTCGTTTCGTTTTAGTATAACTGTACATAATAATTGTAACATGCATGACAGAACGGTGGTACCTTGTCCATGAAGCTGACTTTCCTGAGCTTAAGGCCACAGTCGATGAGACTCTCCTCTTCAGTCTCTCCTTCACTGAACCTGCCGCTGTCCGCCTCATCTTTGTCCCCTCCCTCCTCTTCATCCGGGACGCCACAGCCCCCGTTCAAACACTTCTTCTCCCTGTATGAAAACAAGGCCACAGGAAAACACTTTTATCAGATAGCAATTGTTGTGGAAAGTTTGAAAACTAATCTTCAACACAGATAAAAAAAAAAGGTTATTAAAAAAAAAAAAAACAGGAAGTATGGCTGAAGTGTGCGTTCTGCAGTGAATGCAGCAGTCCGAAAACCAAACTAGCAAAAGATGAGCACCGTCAAACTCGCTGATGTCTGAAAGTAAAAGAGTTTGACCACAGACAGGATCAGAATAAGTTTGGTGAAGATATCTGGACTTTCAAAACTCAGAGAATCTTAATGCGATATTCCTTGTGATGTAAACCAATAAATACACAAAATGTATACAGTCCCACAAAATGAAAGAAAAAGAGAAAAGAATTTCAATTGGACATTTGCTTTATTCTGCTCACATTACCTCCTCTCTGGGTAGCTGCCGCCCCTGCCCCCCGGTGCTGGTGTGGCCTGCTGGGCGGGGCTGAGCTGGGCCTTCCCCGCTGCCAGCCGGGCGTACTTGGACAGCACGGACAAGAGCAGGTCCCACACAGCCCGCACAGTCAGCTCCCCCAGTCTGTGGCGCTCGTACAGGTAAGGCTGCAGCACCTCCTTCACGTTCTGAAGGAACTGCCGGATGATCAGCAGAGTCGCCAGCATCTGGGACACAAAAACATGCAAAGTTATCAAAAAGAGAAATAATATTCTTAGTACGTGCTAGGAGGATATTATTTATGTGAAATACAGAACATACATTAATCAAAACAGACTATAATATGATGGTAATGTTTCAACATTATTACATTAGTAAATCCCTTTCCCCCCGAATAAAAGGTAAAAAGATAGTGCTGTCAAATTTTAGTATTGTCAAATGTACCAAAACAAAATCCCAACGATATGTCGCTATAGCAGGCAGCGGTATTGCTATAGTAAGGATCCATTACACACACACATTTGTGAAGTGCACCTTTAGCATTAAACACGGCCAAAAAGTGGAAATAAACTGAAAATTATCCTCTAAAACAGCATCTTTACAGTCCAATAATGCTGATGCAGTGTGCGCTGGAGCTACTGCAATGTTTTTCCGAGTCGATGAAAAAGCCCTTGGAAATAGAGAGAAGCGGGTCCACTTTTCCCAGAGCTGCACCGGGAGAGGAGAGAGAAAGACAGTGGCGGATTCATGCTGTCAAAACTAGAATTTTAGAGCAGAGTTGTTTGAATTATTAATCCAATAAGAACTTCGTGAAATATTGAACCATTCTGTACAACCATATAATATTCTACTGTTTTAAACCTAAAGCTAGTCATAACTCAGCAGATTGAGTTCATTTGAAAGTTATTGCGAGCCTAAAGTTTAATTTGACTGTTCTGAAAAGAATCCTGAGAATGAAGGCAAGACACTGCAGGCGATTCAGTATAAAAAAAGTTAAATCAAGTCAAACCTTGATTTGTGCGCCTAATTTGTGCCGACAATGCAATAAAGTTAAGTGATTAAATGTCACCAAGCACTACGGCAGAAAAAATAACAAAATTTGAATGATTTACTTTATTAGATACCTATAATAACATATTTTTTATTTGTATTTTTATTTGCAGCAGCAGCAAAACTTGGATCTAAAGATATATGATTTTTTTTTATACCTGCTTTCGATACTTTTATTTTTTCGACACCAGTAGTACCTAAACTTTTTCCCCTGACACCAGACTGGTATCATTTACCGGAACCCAGCCCTAATCTTGAGAAAGCACAAGAGCAAAGAAGAAGCTTCTGGAGATAGAAAATAAACATCATCAACCCAGGCCAGGCGGCGATATTTAAAGCTTCTCTCCAATGGATAATTTCCGGGGCAACTCAGAGCTTTCACAAACATAAATAAAAAATATATAAATTGCAAAAATAGGCGACGTATCACCAAGTCACAGCGAAATTTAAGACCGAGCATCGCAATTTTGTTTTCTCATGCGGTGACACCGAAACTCCCAGTAACACCTGTTCCAATCTCTAATATGTTACAGCCAAAGACAAGATTCCTAGAGTGGAAATGGTGCCACAGATAGTGGCACATTAATGAAAGTGCCAGGTTGTAGTTCACACAGACACAGGAAGTGCTCCAGCTGAAGTGACAGACGCGGTGAGAAACGAAGGCGAGATGAGAATCGAACCATTCACAAACTCAGCTGTGATGCACTAACATTTGGAGCGGCTACGGAGAGACTGCTCACATCCACAGGAAAAGAAAGACGGACTTGGAGGGGCCGTGTTGTGCAGCGGGAGGGGACAGGAGTTAGCAGGCGGAGGGGAAAACAACAATGAGACTTCAAAATGCATGAATGAAACAAAACACTATTCGATCGAGGAACAACAGCTAAACTACAGAGTGGCATTTTTGTTCACTTTAAAACTGCAACAACAACCGGAGGGAAGTAAAACAAAACAAAAATCATACAACATTTTGGGACGATATAAAAGCTATAGACAGAGGGTCAAAATTCTACTAAGGACTAACGTGGAAAGTATAGTTTTGATTTCACAAAACCTGTCAAGTCGTGTATAATATTCTAGGACCTCTCACCTCTTTGAGACGCTCCATGTCTTTGAGGTAGAATCCAATGTAAAAAAGGCTGAGATAGGAATTTACAAACTGAAACTACAGGAAAAAACAAAACAAAAAGTAAAAATAGTGATATACATTGAAATTCCAAGGAAGTGCTTTGCGGATTTGTGACATATTACTCACAAGAACCATTTTGATGATGAGATTTTTCTCATAGGCACTCTGGAGTCTATAGTTTTCTGTGAAAGAGACAAAATAATCCATTAGTCCATAGTGAAAAACTTACATGGGAAACGGTTTGTGACTGTAAGAAGCGAGAGACTGGGCTGGACCTCCCCCTCTGCAGGCAGTAGTTAAAATGACACGTAAAGCAGCCAAAACAAGCTTTCACTTTCATCTAAGGGCATGCTCGCAAATCAATGGTGCCATGATAAACTCACTATGAGTGCATATCCACTCAGAACCTATCAGGGAATAGTTTACGGGCTTCAAAAATGTGCAGAAGACAATTTTGTGATTCCTCTATGATGAAATAAAATACTAATACAGGTCTGAGCTCTTCAGCAGCGGAAGAAGAAATAACCAATAAGTGAAGAGAATTGCTCAAAACTGCATGAATAGAGCAAAATACTTCTCCGGGTTTGTTTGAGACAAGGGAACAGGCCTAATAGAGTCAACAGGTGACAGTTTTATTCCCAAAAGAGTACAAATGAGTGTTATTACTCAAATCAGGATCTTCTGCCCATAGTCTCAGCACAGGTCAATGGGAACCACTGCAGTCCTTACCCATGTCGTTGAGCCAGCAGGCGATTTTCCTGTACACCTCATCACACGCGGTCACAGTGATAGCAAGCATGATTTTGGGGATAAAGCGTGCGAGCCGAGGCATTTCTTTAATCCCCATCACAAACTCCTGCAGGAAAGTCACAAAAAAATTAGGATAATGTGGTCGTAAATAGTTAGAATATCTTGACCACTCCACAAGAGTTCGTACAACAGGTGCTCGAGTGAGATTTGAACCAGTACCAAGGCAACTGCTTAACTTTACATTGAAATTGCACCTTTAAAAGCTCAGTTGCAATATGTTTTGAACCGGCACCACAGCTTTCTTTTGAAAATAGTATAAATTTTTCCCCCCGCAAAACGCTCGACTACCACAAGGGGTCCCTGTCATTGTTAAAAAAAAAAACATTCAGTGAGAAGAAACACTGACCTGGAGCTCGAAGCAGATGAGCATGACCAGGAAGACAAAGCAAAGGCAGAGCAGGCAGATGGGCAGGCTCACCAGCCACCTGAACACCCGCCTCCTCCATGGGGGGTAATAGAACTCCTCACAGCCGGTGACGGGGCTGCAGCGCTTCACTCCCTGGACAAGCAGGCAAAGTTTAGTCGGTTCATTTTCTGGTACTTCGACAAAAATCAGAGTAGCATCCAGCCGAGAAAGCTCTGCATTTTAGACACTGCCAACTTAGTCTAGAAAACCAGTCACTTCGGTTTTCTTATTTAACACACGTAAATCACGCTCACAGTCTACTATATCCACCAACACCGCATCATTCAGAACTCCAGGATGACTTGGCGCTGATTCAAATTGATAACTACTGGAAATCTGTGTGGAAAACAATCAATATTCCTGAGTAGCAAGTAATTGCATTTTTATTTCTTGATTTATCACTTGGGGCGTGACATAGTCCCAGGCTCCTCCATGATCAAATCCAGGACATTTCGTGCTGCTGCCTGATTCGTGAAGCATGAAGGAGATTTGAAAGTGTCGAACAGTAGACACACAAACACACACACACACACACACACACACACACACACACAGACCCTGAACTGCGGCCGCGGCTCCTCCAACGACTCAGAGGGCGTGTCCAGGGTCCCCCACTTGTACGCCAGCTCCGCCCCCCTTCTCTTCCACCGCTCCAAAAACAGGGTCGCCCACACCACGTTGAAAAGTGCAAACACCACACAGCAGATGTCCCGGCTGGTCTGAAACACAAAATAAAGGCATTCGTCGACTAACTGCTAGTTTAAAATATCACTTGTTTTTAGGGAAGCATAGGTTCTGCAATCCAGATTTTCCCCTTTGTCAAATTGAAAGTAGGGAGCTAGTTAAGATCAAATTGATAGTAGATTTGAATCCATTTCTAACTTTTGGGTCTCAGGAGCCAAACCCACCCAAAAGCTTCTGAAAAATGGACCCGCAGATATAGCGCTGTAGTAATTTCCAATATATTTTGAGCCTGTTTTACAGAGCCTCAGTTGTCCCCTGGTGATCTGCTACCTACTCCCTTTCTCACAGAAAGGGCAGCTTTGGTTGACCTAGTTTTGATGATTTGTCATTCGAAATAAGGAATTTAACATACAATAAATAGCATATAAAATTCGGGGGAATAATAATAGCACATTGCGCACCTTTTATGGGCAGAATGGCACTGTAATGTTTACAACTATATGCCAAGGAAATTTAGGTAAATTGTTTTGTTGCATGAAACGTTTTCTGTCACAACTGTGAGGCAAAATAGATTTAACTTTACTACAATACATTTTTCCTGTCGCTTTGAAGACAGGAAGAATTGGGTACAGCGCCTTTAAGGCCATTTTCATTTCATCCACTTAGTTTATATTGGAGCCCATAGTTTATCCAAGATTATAAACCTAAGTGACAGGCCAATGGGTGCAGCATCTACAATAATGCAGTCATCGCATTGGGTTCCTACTCTCACCTATGACCCAGTCATAGGTTCTGGGTCATCACAGAAAGGGCAAGATTCCGCATGACTGTGATGAAAATGAGTGCCAAGTGGTTTCCTTAGAAAGAGGTCTGTCACAGGGCAGGAGCTCAGATTAGAGCTGCAACTCCTTACTCAAAAGAAGATGTTTTTGCATTCTGAGGTAGTTCAATTCTATCCGTTAGGCCTCTGATAAACAGCCCAACCAAACCTTCTTCCTTGTGGCTCACCTGATCCGACTCTGTGAGCATCCACAGCACAAAGCCGATGACAGCAGGGTACAGCATAGATGTGGTGTAGAAACCCAACCAGGCAAAGTACATAGCGATCTTCACCCCAAAGTAGTCACAAATATCATCTGTACAACGCATTTTAAAAAGGCTCGATTTAGTCATTTGACATCGCGTTAAGTCAGTAACACTGTGTAGCTCTCCTTGTGTATTTATAGTACACGCTGGCTCTGACCTAGTGGCTGCTTCTCGCAGACGGCCTGCACCCAGGACTTCATGAGCTGACTGAGGATGCGCTGTTCGTGGAGGGGGAACACCTGCCGGATCACTCCTCTGGCACTCAGCTCCGGGACTGAACGACACGATAAACAACAGCAAGGTCAAGACAAAGGGCTATGCAATAATAAAGCATCAAGAGTATGTAAATATTCAATCTTTTACATGGGCACAAATCCTTGAAACTGCGGCCATAACAGGCAAAAGTCACGTGAATGAGACCCAATCAGACACTCATAGAATAGTTTGCGTGCCGCTTACTGATTGGCTGTCCCTCCAGGAAGTTGATATTATGAAGCGCTTCCCCGTTTTTGGCACGTAGATTGTCCAGCCAATACTTGATGATGCTCTGTCGCTCCTGCCGCACGCAAACAGAGTACACAGTGAGAGTAAAGCCAGTCCTTCCTGTATCTGGATCAAAGTCCGCAGGGGGTTTTACCTGCGAGGTGAAGAAGCACAGCTCGCTCTCGATGTTCTCGTAGATGTAGTCCTCCTCACAGGAGAAGCTCCGGGTTCCTGCTCCGAACTCCGGCTTGACGGGTTTCCTCAGACCCATCTCCTCGGCCCCTCGCAGCAGACTACACACAGGAGGAAGGATTATAGTACACGTTTACTTTCCTAGTCAATTGGTAATACTCTCAAACACATCTTTATCAACAATCACAAGATTATTATCAATTATTGTCATGGGGCTCAACTGTCAATTCTGTGAAGGTAACGACACCTAGTTTGGAGGAATACAACTTTTTCAGGATTCATGCAAGTAGCTGCTTGTCAAATATAATGAATGCCTTTTTAATGTCCAGACACATTGTTTCTAATGCCAAAAACATGGAAGATTGAAGAATTTGTTATTTCTAAAGATTGGCAAATATTCCAATATCCTATTATGGAAACACAATGGGTCACTTCATCGACCAAACTTTTTAATCAAAAACTGCAGGTGAATGTGTTGGGGGCCATATTTCTTGTGCTTTCTGTGAACTTAATGGGTAAAACAAGAGTCATGTAAAGAAGGAAGACACGCACATCCCAAAAAAACTTAAAAAGCGCGCCGGACCGAGAGAAAATACAAAGAAACAAGAAAGATCCGCACAGCTTGCTTAGCTCCCAAGGAGAAAAAATGTATTGACGCTTACACCTAGGTGACGTTTGGGGCGTCTTGGCCCTTCATCAGACAAAGTGTGCCACAGATACACCTGTATTTATGTGGACGGATTGGCTTGTCATGTGACAAATGTAGACCAGTCAGAATAAAGGGACAATTCTCACAAAATACAGTGAAAAAAAATGTGTCTCTGATACAGAGTAT
The DNA here is from genome assembly GCA_021464625.1 of Proterorhinus semilunaris. Classification (NCBI taxonomy): domain Eukaryota; kingdom Metazoa; phylum Chordata; class Actinopteri; order Gobiiformes; family Gobiidae; genus Proterorhinus; species Proterorhinus semilunaris. Next base: position 28,751,626 of record CM038351.1, read on the forward strand.
TCATTTACATAACATGCAAAGAGTATCTCTATGCAAGTTGCAATGCACAATAACATTGAGTGGATAGAAATACACATCAGGGCAACCGCATACAATATTCTCTTGGCGATGCATCTTGGCATATTAGGACGGTGTAAACAAAATACAAATAAAACCAAAAAGCTGTGGCCACAGCTTAATGGGTAAAACAAGAGTTATGGCATAATTAGGACACACGACGTAGGCTCATTGGTAAATGTTTTGACTCACATCCTTTTTAATTGAACTGGTGATCTAATTAATAGGCTTTGTTTTTCCACAAATACAGTGTGTCCCTGTGGGGCAACTGTAGTCGCATGAGAGGTGTGAATTAGGAGAAAGAGCCATCAGCGGAATGATAGCCCGTGTTATCGTGAGGTCACTCCTCTCTCCTTCACACCTTCACCTCATTGGCATCTTTTCATCCCATTCCCATCAGCCACGGCTCCCCCCGCTTCACCCCCCCTCCCCCCCGCCCTTGTACCTCCAGTTCAGTATCGTATTCCATCATCATTTTCGTTGCACATCGTTCCCAGAGGCTTCATGTGCAAATGGCAATAATAACCGTCCCACCTCCTGCTCCCTGTGGTCCGACTGTCACATCGCTCATATAGGAGGAAACGAGGTGATTCATGTGAACGCACAGACACAGAAGGTGCTGGCAACTAGGGCTGGGATAGCTACATAATACAACAGGAAAGAAAAAGAATATCTCATCTCAACTAGGCAACAATAATAATGGTTTGCATTTGTATTGTGCTTTACAATCTTGAGCAGCTTTTCAAAGTGCTCCATTTCCGTCCAAGGATCTCCTTCCAGTGTTGCTCTGCAGTCCTTTCCAAGTGTCTCCCAAAAGGCTTTCAATATTTCAACAAACGCTTCATGACTCACTTTTTAGAGGCATTTCTGTTTAGTTACCCTTCCAATTTTATTTCAAACACAACCCGCAAACATTTAGGTGAATATAGTCAATTTCTTAGGCGATACCTAATCAGATTGTGACAAAAAGGTATTCACCTTATTCCGGAGGTTCGCGTGGGCGTCACCATGAATTGTGCCCGCCCCTTTTCTCCTATCAGTTAACATGGGACTGGAGAAGTCCAGATAAAATCAGTTACTACATGAAAACAAAGCCAATTTTCGGCTGCGCAGAGAAACTGTGCCTTGACTTGTTGGTGCAAATGAACATTGGACATTTTACACAAATCAATTTACTAAACATCAGATTTGAGCGGAGAACGTTTTCTTTCGTTCTCAGTTTAAATGAATGGGCTTTGCGCTCGACCGGAAGTGTCAGGACAACGGAAGTGCCGAGACAAAGCAAAAAGAGGCAAAAGTGGGCGGGGTGGAATAAGGTTAATATAGATTATATGTGTGATGTCATAGCAACAGCATGGCAACAGAGCAAATTGAGTGGCAAGTCTGCCATGTCTTTGATTGTGAACTCAATTGTCCAATACTGAAGGTGCCATTTCTGTTTACAATTACAAAAAAGTCAGGTATAGGGCCTTTAATTGTGAATTTAAATATCACCCTGGCAACACATTTTCCAGGTGAATTACACCTACAGTAAGTGTTTTTTAAGCATACGTAAGTCTTGCCATTTTTCTTACATGGAGTACCTCACGGGCTGAAAAACAATGGACAGTCCACACTCGTTGGTGTTTGGCCACCGCTGCCCTGGGATACACTGTTGGAAGCGAGGCTGCCATTGGTCCCTACCACTCACTGTATTGCCCAAGGTCACAATGACAGTCTGCAGAGGGTTCAGGACTTCTGGGTAAATACTGGGTAAACAATAGGACGGTATGTTTTTTAAGTGGAGGTAGTTTGAGAGCAGAAATATTTCCAATTCCTTTCATCACCTACTGTATCTACAAAATTCATGATTGGCAATGGTGACGTAACCCAATACTGCAGCGCTGGCCGGTAATCTCCATCCATCCAGACCCAAAGGCAGAGTGGAGCAAATGTGTGTGGGCATGATGGATTACAGTGGAATCTGAGGTGTAAGCTGCTGGTGCTTACTGTGCAGTGGCATCACAATAAAGGTTACATTGAGAGAGAAACGCAGCGGTCCCTATCTGTGTGTGGAGCGATGAACCGAGCAGAGCCAAAAAAAAAACAACAACAAAAAAAACAACCTGCAGGCCCTTCAGAGGAGGAGAGCGGCTGCCAGGAATCCTAATGAACAACTAATTCAATCATCAAAAATGCACCGTCTATTGTCATTGTAGCATTAAAGCCAAGGCCGACATAGAGGAGGATGATAACCTTGAGGGAAGGAAAAGCAAGTGTAGCAAAAGCAAGGGTGAAAAGCGATGCAATGCTCAATGCAGCAATCTCAGAGGAATTGGTTATTGCGACAAATCGGCTTTTCTACTCTTTATGCAGATGTTACTTGTTCCATTCAGTTCATACATTTGTATTGGATTACAGTTTTTTGATAAACAAACAGTCATACATTGTTTGTGTAACTGCTACGAATGTTTGATTGACAGGTGGTAGTAGTTTTGGTAAAATACCTTTATGTAGCCAGCGTGAGAATACATACTGTATAGCCATCTATCTTTGGTTGACTGTCAGTATTCTGAATTCAAATGATAAAATGTATGTCATTATACGATTTTACCTGCCACTGTTTGACACTGAAATGAAAATGGCACAGAATGGAATAGACAGAAGAACTTAAAATGGACATACCCTGCATATGGGGCTAAAAAAACAGACTAAAAATATGTTATTTTGGGACCCTCAGCATTGATATTTAACCATTTGAAATTATGTTCCGTAAGCATAAGTTAGTAACAGTGAAATACTAGCGCTAGAGCTACTGAGGACTTTAACAAGGGCTCCCCCCGCAGGCAGCAGTGGAAATAACATACTTACTTTCAGTTTTGATTTACAGCGTGGTTTACAGCTTCAGCACGGCATGATAAACACACCTTTTTACAGCTCGAACTGATATAATGTTGGATTATGTGCTTTAAAAATGTGGAAGACAGTTTAGGGTTTTAACAATGATGCAATATTACCCAGATGGACAAATCGATGCGCTGAAACCGTAGAAGAAACACATGCCCTTTTAAACACATTTTTTCCAGTTCAGCTTTACCAAAATTTAAAAGCTTATCGACTGGAGCTTATGGTGTAATGCCTCATTTGAAAGCTAAGACCTACAAAACTGATCTGAGATTGTTTTTTTTTTTTACATATTCTTGGTGCTTTGTCGTCGCCTGCTTTGTTGCATTGTGTCTCATTTTTGCTTTCATTGTCACTTGTCATGCTGCGTTTTTGTTGCCTGTTTTTTCTTTTTTTGTCGTTGCATTTTTTATGCTTTTTTGAAACCGTTTTGTTGCTTTTCCATCGTTTTTTTCTCACCTGTTGTGCTGCATTTTGGCTTCTCTTTTGTCGCGTTCTGCTTTTTTGTCACTTTTCATACAATTTTTTTTGCCTGTTCTTTTTTGTTTGATGGATTACAGTGTAATTGTTTTTGTCGCTCTTTTGACACTTTTTCTAAGAAGCTTTTAGATTTGCGTAAAATCGAAAATAAGAAAATGTGCTTGGTTAAGTCGGGGGTTAACAGATTTGGTGGATTTGTTTACTTTGAGAGTATAAAATGGTCCTCAAGAAAGCAGCTTTTTAAAAGGTAAACAGACTGCTATCTTATCAGCTAAACCCATTTGAGACCTAAAAAATTGACAAAAAAAGACACTGAAGAGGCACCAAGAGTCCCCACAGCTGCAGCACAGTGGAAGCGTCATAAGAGCTGCTTCAGGAAACAAAAAAGGACAAATGAGAGATGGTGAAAGACTGTGGTGAAGCGGAGGGACCTGAGGGAGGAAGAGGAAGGAGGAGGTGGAGCTGACCAGTGCAGGACACCACGCTCTGAAACAGGGATAAACCCAGGAGGCGGATCAGAGGATCAGAGGAGACAGAGGGCAGCCAGCCAGGTTTCTTCCGAGTGCTACAGTTCCCACGACCTCCAAGGTCATGCGGGTCAGGTTGACAGATGTGGCAGCGCGGCTCAGCCGCAGCAGCTCAGGACTAACACCTGAACACTATTTCGTTGCACGCTTGTACAATGACAATAAAGCACTTACTTACTTACTTACTTACTTATAACCTGCCCTCATGTGGCCTGGCTGCTACTTTCTCTGCTAAAATCACTGCATGAGACATGCTTTTATGTCCTGACTCCTGTGTTGTATAAGCCGTCTTCAGATGCTCACGCTTTCTGGGTTATCTTTCCCATCATGTAAAATGTAGGTCAACCTTTGCAAACGCAGACCTGCCCGTGTATGCTTGGTGTCCCACTGCCATCTTTTAGTCAGCCTTCCAATTCAGTCACAGAAAGCACTCAGCTACCTCCCACCGCATCGCAACCACTGTTTTCTCCTGTAGCTTCATTGTATCCACTGGACTCTTGCCAATATTTGCAGGGTTGGCAGAGAATTGGTCAAAAGGTGATCGGAAGATTGTATTCTGCAAAATGTAGGCACCAGAGTGAGGGAAGGGGAAGTTCAAGTGCCCTGGCTTCATCCACAACAGTCTGCCGGATTTGTCAGTGTGCCATTGAAGGATCACGTGCACATGCCGTGCTAAAAGTTCCAATAAGCCAAAAGCACAGGTGGAGGACGGTGGAAGTTACTAAGAAAACAAACGAAAATACTAAGTAAGAATCACTGTTCGACTGATAAGGCGGATGTGCCATCGATTTATAATCTAGAGCAACTTCAGAAAGACGTTTCAAAATAACCCTAAAAAGCTTACAACTGCAGACCCAGACAATACAATACAAAATTGTTTTGTTTCTCCAAACCATGAGCTGATGCTGCCACTGGAGGATGCATACCAGCAATAATTTCCAAAGTATACTATTATGGAAAGCTCTATGACAGCATACTTTAAAAATCACTGTATTTCTCCTATTCCCATTAGCATTTAGCCATCAAACATCCCAAATTATGAACAAGGCGCACGTTTTATATTTCAGCTGTCGTTGTTAAGCTAGTTAGAAATCATTAATGAATGTACAGATCGTTGGACATTTTACTTTAGACAAGAATTAGCGTATAAAAGTGTCCTCTGAGCTAAATGCTAAATCATATTAAGCTAAGTTTTTGTGGGATCCGGTACACATCCAATGCCCACTAAACATCACCTTATAATATTTTATCCATATTCACAGCTCTTTGTTAGTTACTATTTGATGAGAATACGGTAATGTTTAGTGTGAGACAGACGGATAAACATAGCGCCATTAGCATTAGCATAGAAAGCTGACCTCATTCTCTGAGACGGTAGAGCGTTGATGTGTTCGTGTCATAGATATTCGTGTAAGTAAGTAAGTAAGTAAGTAAGTAAGTAAGTGCTTTATTGTCATTGTACAAGTGTACAACGAAATAGTGTTCAGGTGTTAGTCCTGAGCTGCTGCGGCTGAGCCGCGCTGCCACTGTGTGTCAACCTGACCCGCATGACCTTGGAGGTCGGGGAAACTGTAGCACTCGGAAGAAACCTGGATGGCTGCCGTCTGTCTCCTCTGATCCTCTGAAACGGTGCACCGCCTCCTGAGTTTGTCCCTGTTTCAGAGCGTGGTGTCCTGCACTGGTCAGCTGCTCCTCCTCCTTCCTCTTCCTTCTGCAGCTCCCTCCGCTCCACAACAGTCTTTCACCATCTCCTCGTTTGTCCTTTTTTGTTTAATGTAGCTCCTCTTGTGACGCCTCGACTGTGCTGCAGGTGTGGGGGCTCTTGGTGCCTCTTCAGTGTCTCAGAAGAAGACATTTTTTAGGTCTCAAATGGGTTTAGCTGAAAAGCTAGCATTTTGTTTATCTTTAAAAGCTGCTTTCTTCAGGACCATTTTGGACTCTCAAAGTAAACAAATCCACCAAACCTCCACAAAAACTTGGCAAAGACGTGCAAAAGTATCCAGAAAAACAATGTGGAACACATAAACCACAAATGCAGGTCGCAGAAAAAGGTGAAAAATTAAGTTGTACCAGGAGAGAGGGAGGTTTCTTCCTGTTTTCACATCGCCATAACAATGTGTGTACACACCATGAGCTCCTTTACCTCATGACATTTACACTTTCTCTGCACCGTAAGCAGTTTGTGCGCCGTAGCAACAGTCATGATTTATACCGTGTAGGATCACCAACATTACATTAACCACTTAACTGCCACCCTAGGGTTAGGGTTAGGGTTAGGGTTAAGGGTTAGGATTAGGGTCAACAATTATTTACATCCAAGTCTCAAAGCGTATTGACTGGAGAGTTTACAGTCTATATGCCAGTGTGATACCTAATTTGAAAGCCAAGACCTTCTAGTTTCTAAAAATATGTGTGAGATCTGTGTGAGTGAAACACAACTTACATTACATTTGCCGTTCTTCACCCTAATTATATCCTGATTGGGGTTAACTAACCCTAACCCTTATCAGGGGAGATGGCAGTTAAGGGGTTAATGTGATTGTGGCTCTTATGAATCTGACCTCATGCTGGCCCAAGATTTCTGGTTCTGGTGTGAGAGCTTTACAGTACAGAGCTAGAAGATTAGCCTAAAACGATCCATGTCAAACGTGAAAATATATCACCATTTCCGTGACAGTTGTGCAAGTGGAAGTAGCTCTTGTAGTAGTAGAAGCAGTAGTGGTGGTAGTAATAGGCCCACTGTAAATCATTTGCTTCTAGTCACTGTCCCACTGTCCTCTGACATGCATTTTAAGATGGGTTGTTAACTTCAGCTACGTTCAGATTGCAAGTCTCAATGCTCAATTTGGATTTTTGGGGAATCAACATACACACGACAAACACGGTGCATTCAGTGAACATGGACTGAATTACTGTCGCAGCGCCGATCTGGCAATGTTAAAGTTATTGTGTGCGAAGTGACAAGGCAAGGGAGCCAACACAATTAAAAAATAATCGTTTTAAATGGGAACAGAGTCAGCTCGTGGGCTATGGCGTTTTGTGGCTTAACAGGCACTTGTCACAAAAATGACAAGCCTGACGGTGACAATATTTCTTAAATCATGAGCGTATGTTTTAATTGTTACCAAGGAAAATGTTTATAATACTAATAATACTTGTCTAGCCCTCCTAACCTATAAAGCCTATAGTGAAAGAAAACCCAGATAATTATATTTTAGCCACTCTGAAACAGCCAGATCTAAAATGTTGGTGTGATTTGGGCGATTCGTTGAGCGTGGCTCATTAGCTAAACTGTGGCATCTCTCTGTGCAGCTCAGGAACAGCTGGAGACGGCTCCATTTTCCTCCTAAGGAAACAATATGCCACATTTAGCCGATGCAGTAACACTCTGCACCTGAAAAATACAGAAATAAGATGGGATATTTTGGTTCAGCGTTAAAATCCTACAAAAGTAGAGCTAAATTTGGACTAGTGGTGTCCTCTATTTAATGTGCCCCAAAATGGGGCACATGCTACTGTTCCAACACTAGTTTGTGGGCAGGCTGTTGATGGTTGAGAATGGAAGAGACACGCAGTAATGAACCGACTGTTACAAATTTATAAGGATTTATGGTTAGATAAGATAATTACAACAATTATTACCAGAATTTATATTAAAAAAAGCATTCTATCATATTAAACAATCAGAAAATTCCTCGTTACAGCCCAAAATGTTCTTGGTCTCCTCCCTGACCAAGGCCCTTCTCCCCCTATGGCTCCGTTTGGACAGACAGCCAGCTCTAGGAAGAGTCCTGGTGGTTCTGAACTTCTTTTATTTATGAATGATGGCGGCTCTTCCGTACCTTTGACTTCAGGGTCTAGTTTCTGCTCTGACTTGCATCTGTCAGCTGTGGGACCTTATAGAGTGGTGTGTGACTTTCCAAATCAAGTCCAGTGTAATTTAATTGAGCACACGTGGAAGCTATAAAAACACCAATACAAAGTTCTCCAAATGCATGCAACATTGAAACCGCATTAGCTAGCCGTCCTTACTTCTCGTAGGTAGCGGTGATGAAGAATGCGTAGACGTGCGTGTGCTTGTGATGTCGAATCTGGATGATGAGTTCTGGGATTCCCAGTCGGATGTGGTTCAGTAGCCATAGCAACGTATGGTCATCGGTGGTATCTGTGACAGGAAATATATAATAAATCATAAAAACATCAACACATTTCCAAGTCGTGTGCCCACGCAAAAGTGTTCAGCGGGCGCCTGCACTCCCACAGCCGCTCTATTTATGAGCTCTGAGAGGTTAAGTGTTACGCTAACAAACACTCGAGAGCCTTTTCCAGCTGCTCTCTCCGCAGGCTGTAAGATCTGAGCAGCTAACAGAACCCACTCACTTTAGGCTGGAAGGGGAAGAGACAGTTTAACACACAAAATCCACTTCTGTATTCCTACTATCGCTGCTATTGAAGTCTGTTGATTAATGTTTAGAAGTACTTGGAAATGATTGTTTTGGTCCTGAGTGTCTATTTCTATTCAGTTAATACTTGGAGCTCATTGCTTCTATTGGGCACCTTTGAACTTGTGACCGAATTGCTACAGTTGCCGATTCTGAAGCTATAAAACTGGCGATTAAGGATCTGTTGGCAACGTGCCTTTGAATAGATTTGAAAAGTTCAAAGTTCTGAAGTTAGGAACAAACATAATAGTGGTCGACCAATATGGGTTTTTCTAAGGCCGATGCAGATTATTGGGGGAATTTGTTCGGCCGGGGGGGGGCATGTTTAAAAGACAAAAATCAGTAGATTCAGCCATGGGGTCTGGAGCGGTTTGTCAGCTATAGTAATATGCAAGCAATAGTCCGCTTGCATATTCAAAGTTAGCTTTCTCTTCACACAAAAATCATGCCAGATTTTGATGTGAAAACATTCAATAAAATGAAATATTTTTCCTCATATTTATGACATTCTTTCTTATTGCTTAAATGACACGAGCGAGGCCTCATATCTCCCTTTTATTTTTGGACACACTTAAAATAATAAGCCTACTCGTTTTGGGCATTGTTGTGTTATCTTTGTTTTTCTCCTGGCGCTTGAAAACCACTCAAACTGCTCAAATAAAGAAATAAAATAAAGACCGGTGCTGGTTTAGGCTTGGAAGAAACCGCTACATCCAAATAAAGTCTGCATGCGTTAACTGCCTATAGTTTAAAGCCCAAAGACCATCAGGACGCATATCCGAAAGGTGCAGACAAATAATATGAAATGGTAAATGGTCTAGTAGCGCTTTTCCACCTACATTAGGCACTCAAAGCGCTTTACAGCAAGGAACCACTCACCCATTCACACTCTCATGTACGCAGACACTGGAGGCTAGGGGGGTGAAGTGTCTTGCCCAAGGACACAATGACAGTGGGCACTTTCAGGAGGCGGGATTCAAACCCCTCACCTTCCGATCATGAGACGACCCCGCTCCTCCATCTGCGCCACTGTCGCCCCAAGAAAATAGATCCAATTCTTGCTGTAAGTGTTTCTTTGTCAAGGTAAAAGCATATTCCCACGGTTAAAAGATACTTATTGATCCAGGGAGAGTTGCAAATGCAAAATTCCAAGATCCTGTCACTGCAGCTTCCTAACATGGTCTGACCGTCTAAAAGTGAAAGTTAACATACACACATGGCACAGCTGATTTGTACTTTCGCTTCTGTATGGATTGAGCCTAGAGGCCAATCAGAGATGGGCAGGCTATATTTAAGTCTATTTTATAAATTAGTTTGAAAAACATTTGCATATGATTTTTCCTATCGCTGTTCAATGTAAAAGGCATAATACAAGTATTTGTTTTGTTGACGAGCACTCTGCCCTATCTAAAGACCACATTTTGCATATACAAAGGTGTTTTGATGCAGGACTAAAGCACAGTGATATCAGGCTGTGGTTGTTGCCTGCCACATGCATATAAATGACCTTGGCCACTCCCATAACGACCCAGACCACTTTATCCTAAAGTCACTTGAAACACAAACTTGCAGAGACTGCCCCTCCCTAAATGAACCAGTCTCAAGTGAACTGAACTGAACTGGTCTAGTCCCGTCGAAATCGCACTGTACTAAGCTCTTTTTAATGCAAAAAAAACCTGCATAGTTCCAGAGATATTGGTCTTTTATCAGCATGATATCGGCTGATAGCCAAAATAGTAAAATACCCATATATATCGGCTGGCTGATATATCAGTCAATCTCTAATGTCTATAGCAGCCATTCCCAAAGTGGGGTCCGGGGACTCCTGGGGGGCCTCAGAGGCCCGGCACACCATTCACCCGATGATTAAGGAGTTTGAAATTAACCTCATGTGTATTTGTTTAATAGTTTAAAAAATAGCCCATAACTATCAATTTTGAATTATTATGTAAAACTACGTGAAATTAATGACAAAAAAGAAGACATATACTTTGAAATGGGTGAATATCTTTTGGGGCCCTGTTGGCACTGGTTCGACAATGTGCTGGAATAAGACTTTTTGTTCCTTGACTCATTTCTTTTTAGTTTGAATAAATATCTGCAGAATCTCAGTTTGACCATATGATTTATTTTGGGGCAATGACTTCACTGTAGATTTGATGCACAGGGGGGCAGCGGACAGTTGCTCAGTTGTTGAGCGTCTGCCTGAATGTCGATGGAATGATCCCGACTCCCAACAGTGCAGTCAGTTGTTGTGTCCAATAAAAGTCCATTGTGATTTAAACTGCCTTCCAAGAATAGGTGGCGTTCACGATTTAGAATTCCATTTCAGTTGGAGGGCAGGTGTCAATACAACTCTATGGGAGGGAAACAGTTTTTGAAAGAAATTTCCAAAAAGAAAACGTCCAAATGTTTTCTCTGATCATCAGTTGATAGTGATTGGATTCACAAACCTGACATGTGGATTTTATGGCTGAAAGTCCTTTCTACTGGCCAACATCAAGCACATGTTTTTGAATATTGTCTCCACTTTTGGACGCCTTTGTGAAGAAATAATTAGACATATGTTCATATGTGCTGGAAGATATGACCTTGAACTTTGTGTCAGTTTTAGTTTCATGTGAATTGGCCCAGGAATTAAAGAGAAATTAGCAATGATTTAAGACTATAAATCTGCATTTTGAGCGTTACTATGGTTACGGCCGTGGAATTTTCAGTTGCCCTCCACCTCAATGTTAAACTATGGGCTCTTTAGAATGTTGTGATGTCACGTGAACGCTACCTATTATATTACTGAGCTAATGTTATTTTCCCTGTCAAATCAATTTAGCCTTAGGTTGAGCACCTGATGGAAGGGGGGAAAATCCTACATGTGACCATTTACAAAACTGTGCAAACAGATAGACTGATTAAATGTACATGGTTTTTGGCAATATTTTAATGGAATAAAAAAAGATGTAGCAGTTCCACTGTGGCAGTACAGTGACATTCTTACAGTATGTCAGTAGCCAGAAGAATAGAAGAATATAGAGCACTGTGATATTGTTGTTCTACTGTTTATTATAGAATGTGCATTGTTCATTTATTTTGTATCCAAAGACTACAGATGCAAACAGCTATTTAGCACAGTTCATCTCCGTCCCTATGAGCTTAATGTCTCTATACATTTGTCCTTAAATACAGAACTAAAACTCAACTTAAATACTAAAATAAACACAAACTATGTACAGGGCTGCACAAAAAATTCATAAATATATATAGTCCCAATCAAAAGTTTAGGATAAATCGAAAGATGGCAAAAATTCAAATTTTGCATGGTCGGATGTCCCACCATCATGCGCATCAATCAATCAGTCTTTATTTATATAGCGCTTTTCATACATTTCATGTAACACAAAGTGCTTTACAGATTTAAAACATTCTCCTCCACCTTCCCAGAGACACACCACACACACTCAAGGTAAAACAATGGACGCAATGGACATAAGGCTGAGGTAAGGCTGGGTACAGATAAACCAGGTAAGGAAACACTATCCAAGGAGCCGTCTGCATCGCGAGCGGCACCTCGGCTGCAGCCACAAGGCACCAACACAGGTCGCCCGGAGGAGGCGCGGTAGAAACACCACACCTCCATCCAGACACCCACAGGACAGCACCCCAGCAGCCACAGCCAATGACTGCTCCCGAGGCAGAGGGCTCCTCCAGAGGAAACTGGGAGAGTATAAAAATGGTTAAAAATAAGTAAAAAGTAAAAGTAAGAATATTAGGACCACTAAAATAAGACCGAGAATACATAAAAAATAAAAATAAAATAAATATATATATATATATATATATATATAAAACAATTAAATAAATATCAGTTAAAAGCTAAACTAAAAAGGTGGGTCTTGAGCCTGCTCTTAAATACATGAACGTTCTCTGCGGTCCTGAGCTCCTCCGGCAGGTCGTTCCAGAGGCGAGGGCCGTAATATTGGAAAGACGCCTCGCCGTGAGTCTTTCTGTTGACTTTAGGAATAATTAGGAGACCCCTGTCGGAAGAGCGAAGGGGCCGTGAAGGTTTATAAGGTAAAAGCAGTTCTGAAAGGTAAGAAGGACCAAGACCATTAAGACATTTAAAAACCATTAAAAGAACTTTAAAATCGATCCTGAAACACACGGGGAGCCAATGCAGCGACTCTAATACCGGTGTAATGTGGTCCCGCCTCCTGGTCTTCGTCAGGACACGAGCTGCTGAATTTTGTAAAAGTTGTAAACCTGAGATACTCTTTTTGGGAAGACCAGAAAGCAGGCATTACAGTAGTCAATACGACTGGTGATAAAAGCATGCATTAGCGTCTCTGTGTTGGCCCGAGAGAGAATGGGACGGACCCTGGCTATGTTCTTTAGATGGTAAAAACCTATCTTTGTGATATTCTTAATGTGAAGAATTAAAGTCAGCTCAGAGTCAAAAATCACACCCAGGTTCTTCACCTGTGAGGAAGGATTAAAAGACAATGACTGTAGTTTGGGTAAACATTTCTCTCTCTGGGCCTTCGGACCGATGACTAAAACTTCAGTTTTGTCCTGGTTAAGCTGGAGAAAGTTTTCTGCCATCCAGGATATGATATCTAAAATGCAGTTAAAAAGTGCATCCAGTGGCCTGGTGTCATCAGGAGACATGGAGATGTACAACTGTGTATCATCAGCGTAACTATGTCTCCATGTCTCCATGTCTCTAAGAGGGAGCATATACAGGTTAAAAAGCACTGGGCCTAAAATCGAACCCTGGGGCACACCACATGTAATTTTATGGACCTTAGAGGAGCAGGTATCCACACTTACCATGAATGTCCTGTCTGGGAGGTAGGATGTAAACCATTTGTGGACAGCACCAGAGAGGCCGATGTGTTTTAAACGAGTTAAAAGAATAGTATGGTCGACTGTATCAAAGGCAGCGCTCAGATCCAGTAGAACCAACACTGTGACCTTCTGTGAGTCATAATTTAATCTAAAATCATTTAAGATCTTTAAAAGGGCCGTGCTGTGGCTTACCCTAAAGCCAGACTGGAATTTCTCAAGGACGTTATGTACAATTATAAAATCATTAAGTTGGCTAAAAACAAGTTTTTCAAAAGTTTTGCTTTAAAATTGTAACGTTGGATACTGGTCTAAAATTGTTAAAATCATTCAAATCTAAATTGCTCTTCTTCAGCAGAGGCCTCACCACCGCCCCCTTAAAGGCAGCAGGTAAGACCCCTGCGCATAGAAGTAAATTGGGTTACAAAGTAAATGTATTTGTTAAATCTTTGTTATTTGCATTTATCAATTTTTTATAGGAAAAAACATTCTGTATTCTTTACTTAGAGCAAATTCATACTGTTGTTGGGCCTGTTGGATCTTTGGATCTATAAGCTGGACTTTAGGAATGGCTGAGATCAATAATTTAGTCTTTGCGATTTGTTAGATTGACACTTAAATGATAAGCCACACTTATATTCAGATTGTTATGCACATTATGTCTTTTTAGTAGAATTTGACGAGCCTCTTTTAAAGGAGAACAAAACGTGCTCGTTTCTGCAGGACTGAATATGAAGACTGCAGTACTCCGTCAGTGATTTATTTGGTCTGACTGGACCCCACAGCTCCATGTTGCATTTGGCAAAGCTCTCACTTCTCTTCAAACTGATTTACAGCCAGCTATGAATGCCACTCACGGCATTTTACTCATTCACACTTTCACAATGTGTGACAGGAGATGCTTCAAGTTAGGCTTATGCAACGATTCAAACGGTATTAGAACTGTCATTCACCCACTGGGATGTCACCTATTTATCCTAATGACATATAAAAAAATGTTATGTGCTTATCAAAAGTAGTGTTTATTCCATCCAAATTACTTACTGTACTGTACGCCCCTTCAGTGGTAGGTCAATTCCATTCCATATTTTATTTTCATGAAGCAGCGATACACCAAAACAGCAAATGGTGCATAAAAGAAGCAACATGACCTTTACTAATGATGCCAATGATGCTACATGCTATTGCAAGGAACAACGCCATCCATCACTTTTAAAGCACAAATTCAACCAGGCCTCATTTCTGACCTCGTCCCCACATCAGGTCTCAACCAAACACCTCCCAGTTTTGAATGGGATTTGAACAAATCGAGAGAAAAAACATACATATTCTCCCTTCATCCCGTCTGTCACATCTCTACCTGCCAGGGTCTAAGCACCAACGTTTAAAATACTGTAATTGGGCTGCACTCATTTGTCATTATGTCTCTCCTATTTCAATTAAAGTTGCACAGAATTTGACAGAACATATGTTTCTGTTCTAGTGTTAATAGATCTGATAAATCCCCATCCCATTTGAAATACTTTTATTTAGAATAACATTATAAATACTGCATGTATAGCATACAATAAAGATTTAAATGATAATAAATTACAGTGGTAAATTTCAACGAAAACGGCAGCTGAATTTAATAATTTAATGCCTTTTAATGCCCCGCCGAAACCCTGGACAGTGAGGTGAAAAGTCTACCTCCAAAGTACGGGTGGGCCATATCGTATTGCGATATAATTTTTTTATATTGTAGTAATTTTTTATATCGTGATGGGCACGATATAATTTATGTTACACTCAGCTCCATCAGAGCAGCATAAACACTGACTGTAGAACTCGGGGACAGATGTTTAAAAAGTAAAATGAAATGAAGGATGTCAACTGCTCGAGTACATCATATTTGCGAGGAAATTAATATGCCATAAAAAAAAAAAAATCACTGAATTCATCTTCCCTATGGTTGTAAGGATGGGATTGTAAATTAATTTGTCCATTGTCAATTATATTGTCAAGTATATTGTTATCGTGATATTCTTTTTTTTAATATTGTGATAGATTTTAGGCCATATTGCCCAGCCCCACTCCAGAGAGAAGATGGATTGAGTAAGGGTGAGGTTAAAGTGTGCTTTACTGCCCCCCCATAGGGAAATGTGTCCTCTCTAATTATCAGGCTACTGGTCAGAATCACCTGCCTGGAGGATGAACCCATTGTGCATGTTGTTAGTGGTGAAGGAAACATGATACATGGGGAGAACATGTAAACTCTACATAACAAAGGCCCTGCCTGGCCCAGGATCGATTCCAGCACCTTTCTGTAGCGAAGCGAGAGCATCAACTGCTGCGCCACCGTGCCATCCAAGAGAGCCGAGAGCGAACCATGCAGGTGCACTCAGACACAACTGACCTCCTCTTTAAAATTAAATTTATTGCAAATAGCCCCTCACGACTGGGATTCCTAACCCTAAAGACACCCTAAAACGATTCTAATAAAACCAGCATTGTGGCACAGCAGCCCATAGCACACTGGAGGATCTGATAGATGGATAATGTGGGAGTAATGCATGTTGACACGGCAGACAGCAGAACACGTGTGGGCGTCCGACTGACCTGCAAACGTCATGAGCACGTCGCAGTTCTCCGTGGGCACCGTCTTCATCCACGACTTGTGTGACATGATGTGTCTCCCGGCCTGCAGCAGCCTCTTCCCAAACAGCTTATCTGCAAAAGAGAGACAAAGAGAGACACTGTCAGTCTCTGGCATTTGTAACATCTTCTGCAGTAAAGCCTTTTCGAAAGCCAACCCCGGCTTACTCGCGCTGCCAAGAGGGAAGTGCAGCGCTAACCCAAGAGAAGAGACTTTGGTGCACCACCTTTGACCAATAGTTACTCTTCAAAGCATAAGCAGATCCGTGCCCTTTTTATTGTGTAAAACTAGCTCATGTTTTAAGCCATGGCATTAAAATCACATCAGTTAAACTCTGGTCTGGAACAGTCTGCCCCATCTCCAGAGCTGAATGCCAGGATCGCCGCCTTTGGCAGCTCACAGGCAGGAGTGAGAGGAGCTGTCTAGATCACTGTCGAAGGTAGATGCAGAGCGGAGTAATGCTCTCATACTATGAATCCAATCTGACCTGTCAAGATTTCTGCCAAGGGAATGGGTGTCAATGTAAAAGATACCTGGCTGAATAAGAATGGGTTTAAGTCACAAAATCGGTCATGCAGCAGCCTCAATGTCGCTTTGTGTACGCATGTCAACGCCCTGCATCTTTATAAACAGAGCACATGGCTAATCTGTGGCGGGCACTGTAGACGTTTACTTTCCTGCATGTCACACGAAAATCGGTGGCACTTCAGATGTTTTGTATATGAACAAAAGAGGAGTGTGTGCTTGTGACAAACAGGGGGAGAGAGGAGCCGGGAATGATGGTTTAGCTCGCGCAGTAAACCACAGAACTGTCACACAGGGTGCGGGAGATCGAATAATCACTACACATTCTTTCTTGTCTCATGACGCCGTCAACACAACACCAGAGCAGCCGATATACTGTTATACTAGTCAAACACATTATTTATCCAGTTTTTGTGTGTAGACTCTTGTTCTTATTTCAGGTGTTGCTATTTTTGTTGATTGATAAGAAACTGATGGCCCTTGACAGCACCAAGACACAACAGCTTCAATGCATTCTCAAAGACGTGACTTCTCCTTGAACCCAATTCATGGTTTAGATACTACTGGTATAAAAAAAAGAAAGTATCGAGAAAAAAAGTTTTATCTTTAGATCCAAGCTTTGATGCTGTTAAGATAAGATAAGATAGACTTTATTGATCTCACAATGGATACAATTCACTTGTTACATTCAGCTCTCAGAAACACTCAGGAAATGTGAAAAACAATTAAATAGTAGATAGTGGTATCTTATATACAATGACTACTAAGGATATTATGGGGACAAAAAGTATTAACAGTAAATAAAAGTAAACTAAGTGGAGTGGAGTATCCAAGGCCGGATTTATGCAGGGGCTTACAGGGGCTAAGCCCAGGGGCCCAGTAGGTTGAAGGGCCCATAGGCATAAGGAGAAAAATGCATGCTCAGTGCGGGTTGCAAGAGGGACTCGTGTGAAAAACTTGGAATTCCAGCCAAAAGAACGCATCACAGAGAGAATAATAACATTAATGCGACTGCAGGTGTGTCCAACTGAGAACGAAACAAAACCACTGCCCAGTCAGTGTATCAGAGCTACTGTTAGCGAGAGGAACCCGACCGCTTTAGCCACTGTCCAAATACAAGCGTGTAAGCACTGAGAACATTACTCAGTGCTTAGGTCTATATGTCACTGTTCCACACTGCTCAAAAGCCAGAAAAATGCTGCAGCGGTTGGACAAAGAGTCAACAAGTTTCCCAAAAAAGCTGCTTCACTCCAACAGCCTGGTTGTCAGGAGGTACAGACGGCTGTGTACACCGTATATTTGAAAAGAAAAGGAAAAAAACAAAACATATAGCTACTCTAGCAGTAATACAGTATTATCTGAATCCATACATTTAATATACATGTTATTCTAACCAGGTTTAATTTAACACATAAGTTTTTGTCAGGAAATATTTTACCAGAATGATGTAGATGAAATAGCAATATTATTGTTATGGGGATATTTTTAAAGATGATACTGTATATTGACTATTTACATTTTTTTTTGTGACAGGCCTAGTTCAAACACAGAACCCGGTGAGAGTAAGTTATGTAAAAAGGTTGAGAAGCACAGATGGATACAGTGCCCGAGAATATGTCGACCCTTCTAGTTTGGTATAAGGTGTTAATATTGAATGCCAAAAGTTCAATACATTTCAGTAAAAATAGTTGCTTACAGTTTTCTTTTTATTGCCTACAGATATTTTGCGTGGCAGGCATATTTGGAGAGGCTGATGGCGCAGACTGGTAGCTAGTGTCGCCACCTGTCCCGGTTTTACCTAATTGTCCTTCTTTTTAAAGGTCTGTCCCGGGGAAGAAAAAAATCTCCTGGGACACTACTGAGTACAGCGCAGTCCTTCACACACACACGCCTTTTTTTCTTTTTTTTTTTTATTGTGAAGAGTTTCGGCACTTTTCCTCCTGCCGCTCTCTCTCCTCTGCTGATCGCCACACACACACAGAGCAGCAGCTCACTCCCTGCTCTGATTGGCCCGAGCTCAAAGAGAGCAAGGCTGACATTGGGTCCTCAGGCGCATGTCCCGCCTCTTCTATTCGCTCTTTGGCTGCTTTCACGTGCGTCTGACTCTAAGGCTCAGTGTGGCTCTGTTTGTTTTGACCTCGGAGAAACGGACTATACTATTGACAAAGGGAGGAGACTATCTTATAAACACTAGGACACATATATGTCAGTAATCAGGCACAGAACATACATTTTGTGCAGAATAGATCGCTGATATGTGAGCAACATTAGCATCTCAATAAAGCTAATAAAAAAAAAGGTTTTCCCTTCATTCATACAGATTTATTTTCTAGGTCAGGTCCTAGAAAGACAAAGACAGAAGGCTGACAGTGGACACTGGCCTGTAACTCTGAGTAGATCTGCCTCTGAAGGTAAGGCTTTGTTAACCTGTCATTATCTTCATAGAGGAAGATCTTTTTAACTAATTCAGAGCAAACTATCCACATCACTATCTTTCTAAATAGACCACGTGCAGAACATTTGAGATGGTGTAGGAAAGGGCCTCTGCTAACACGTTTTTGTCTTATATTATTCATAACTGAGGGATAATGGTTGTTGAAGTGTAGCTTGGTAAATAATTTGAGATATGTAGACATAGGTCTATTATTCAAACAGACTGCCCCAGGTCTCACTGATATTACATTTGTGCTGGGACAGTGAAGAAACTAATACGGCTATTATAAGGATATAACTGAATTTAAGCAATGTCATTCTGTCATTTGTGTTAAGGACTTAAGTACTTGTACTTGAGTACATTTTTACAGCTGTATTTATACTTGTAATTGAGTAAAATTTCAGCCATAAAATTGTACTTTTACTCAAGCACACATTTTCTGTACTCTTTCCACCACTGGACATTAACCACTTAAAGTAACTAATTAAAGCAAAACTAATACAGCTCCATTACAAGGTTATGTCCAATTTGGCTGTAGAAGGGTGTTTTTGTCTTGGGTTAGACGTGTCAAGGGCGCCACTGCTTAGAAGCAAAAGGGTTGATTGGGTTGCCAAAATGTCCAGGTCTTTTGTCAGACATAGGTGGCAACCCTACTGGTAGCCTCGCTTCCGTCAGTCTACCCCGGGGCAGCTGTGGCTACAATAGTAGCTTACCAGTACCGAGTATGGTGTTAATGAATAATGCACACAATTGTAAAGCGACTTTCAGCATCTGGAAAAGCGCTATACAAGACTAATGCATTATTATAAAGACATATGAAGAAAATATATTTTCTTGTTATGCTGATATAATGGGAAAGGAATCTGTCTCGACCAATAAGACCAGGAGCTATTGTACTTATGGTGCGTTCCAGGCAACTGGTACCTGGTATCTTTCCCACTTGAAAATTACGACTCATGACCTCTCAGAGCGTTCCAGGTGAATAGTCGTATGTAAACAAAACGGCTAATGCTACAGTTAGCTCATATGATGCTATTGTTATATGAACGTTTCTCCAAACCAGATATAATTAAAAACATGCGACATAACGTTATGTTGAAAGCTGTGATCGAAAGTAACGTTCACATCACTGATGCAGTGGTTTTGTTACAGTTTTATCATTAACTGCTCCTCCACTGGGGGCCGCCATTACTGTCTTTATCTTGTATCCGAACGAATAGCAGTCTGAAGGTCTCCGAGTTGACAAGTTGTAATTAGCACTTCGAGCCGCGTTTCAAGGCATTTTTCTAAGTGGGAGGTGAGAAATGTACCAATTACTAGTTGCCTGGAACGCCATTAGGGCAGCACGGCTAATCGCAATCAAATCAAACTGAAAACAATACTTTTCCCCATCAAGTTGTGCAGTTCTACACAACTAATTACCACATTTATTGTGTGTTTATAATGACGACACACTCCTGAGTCAAATGACCTCCTATCCATTCCTAAAGCGCATTTGCTTTTGCACCACCACGTCACGGAAAGAATGCAAAAACTTGACGCCTACTTGTGTTCTATCGCCACTGCCAGCATGGTCTGCGATCTCGAACGGTTTTAAATGGGACTAAGCTCCGGCATGACCCCAGCCGCGGCTCAGCTGTCACGGCACATTTACAGACAAAATTGTCCCGTACTCCTGAATGATAAAGACAGTGGCCCGTGGAGAAAGAGACAGGCATATTCCACCTCAGGGGCGAGAAGTGGGTCACCTTTCAGAGACAACACACAGGAGCTTGTTCAGTGTGGCATTTTGCTTTAGAGAGGGCATGTTTTGGTCACGGCCGTCTGGAGAAAGAAGACAGTCACAACAAGTCCTCAAATGAACAAATATTTTGACCCTCTTTGCAGCGAGGGGAAGTCAAACATAGCGTCGCGTTCTTTCCAAATAACACAGGCGCAAGAAGACTGTAAAGTCAACGACTACGTAAACCATTTAAATAAGGAATACATCAACATTTGATCAGACACCTGGCAAGGACTGGCCTCCTTTAAATTGTTTAAATTAACGGCTGAAACAACAGTCACTTCCTACTTTCGATACCGGTAGTACCTAAACTTTTTTTCCTGATACTGTAATGGCATTGTTTAACAGTAACATCAGCTGCCCTTCCCCACCCAAAGGGAAGTTTGCCTCAGTAGACCACAGACCTTAATATTATGTCTATGCCACAGACTGGTCACACGGGATTTAATGTTTATACGGCGATGCATGCAGCGTTTCAGGAAAATATGTTAGAAACAGTGTTAATTTAATTTAGAGAAGCAGACATTAATTTTAGCGATTGATTGTTAACACGTGAAAGGGCACGAGCGTAACATATTCCCTGCAGGGCAACTCTTAATCCCGCTAATGCTCTGCTGTGGACCCCATAGTAACTGCAGCCGGTACACAGAAATAAACAGAGCAGGCTGTAAATCACTACGATACCTCCGTATACACTCAACACCTGTCCCATGAACGCATCGGCGTGCTGCTGCGGCTCTGCGTGCTCTTCCTGGCATTGGTGTGGGATTTCCTAGAAGCCCGTCGTATTTAGTTCTGCCACATCTGAAACACAAATCCGCACTCAAAGCCATTTCACGCCAGCGCAACCAGGAAACGCTCTTTATGCAAATGGAACTTCGGAGAAGGCCACATATTCAACAGTAACGTATGCAAAAGTATTCAGAGGGTGTTTTCATCGCCAGACTGTTTGCATCCGTTCATTTGCAAAGCTGAATAGCAGGTATTTCCCTGAGTGGGAGTGAATGTATGACTCAATGTTTTTATATTCTAAACGTATTCCATCATAACTAGAACTATACGCAAAATGTCTGACTCTTTCCTAAGGATTCAAACCCCCATTACGAAGCCAAGTGTAGGCAGGAGTACATGATCTCAACCGCTGAGCTACCGCTCAGGTGCAGAGAGTGACCACAGAGGAGCGCCTGGGGACCCGTCTCCAGATCTTAAACGAAGATGAAACCCACCCATGGGAACTCCACACGACAGGACCCCACACAATCTGGGACACGAGACCCTCTTCTCTTTGCCACCAGAACACTTTTCATAGAGGCATGTCATGGTAACAGAATTTGAAGTTCTATATATTGAGCCATGAAAATATAGCGATAAACAATATTATTGACAGTAACTCTAAAGCTTGAAAATTACAGTAAAGCGTTGACGAAAGGTACATTTATTAAACATTTAATTAAATGAAATACAACCCATTAAGGGTAAAATGTAACAAAACAAAAAAATGTCAATAAATGAACAAACAATAAATATTCAGCCCAAACATCTATTGTTTGTCCGTCATTTATTGAAGTCGATATAGTAATTATGACAGGCTGGGTTTTAGCGGTTCTAATGCCAAACAAAGAATACATCAGCACAATAACTTTGCCATGATGAGGAAGGAAAAAGAGCTACTTCACACTACATGAACAATTGAAAGCTTTGTGGCATAACCAGCAACAAAAGAAAATCCGTATCATGACGTTCATCATGACGTGCTTTCTTGTTAGCATAAAACAAATACAAAAGTTTTTATTATATATAAATTGTACAAAACTAATCTTTAGGAGCTTTTTTATGGCTTTAGTAATACAATTGATCATAAAATGTATCAAAAACACAGGTGCACATGTACATACGGGCCTGTAAATCCTTTTTCTAAGTTCAATGTCAAATTAAGATTTTGTGTAAAATGTACAGTTATTGAAGGTTATTTGAAGTCGCAACCAGCCTAAAAAGTGAAAGTATTGTTGAACTAGGTTTTAGGGTGTTTTTCGGGGCGGGATTTCTGAAGTACTATGCCTATATTTATAACAAAGTTGTAAAAGGTTTGCCGAGAAGCTCCACTTTGCTTTCTACCCCACGCAAAGTACAATATTAATTTTAAATGAAGTCATTGGAGCCAGCACTGTTCACTGTTCCACACGTTATCCCAAAGGAAAGACATGATCATTAGCTTGGTACATACAGTAACTCCAGCCGCTACTTACACAGAGGAGGAGACGTCTTCATCTGGCTCCATGCTGCTTTCACTCTGAGCACCGTATTCTCCCACATGTTCAGACGCTATTGTTCCCAGACTCGGTAATGTTGCTTGTCCGTGTGTCCGTGTGTCCGTGTGTCCGTGTGTCTGTGTGCTGTGGCCCAGAGGCTGCACCCGGAGCAGAGCTGACACACATGCTAATGAGGTCCATTCAACACAAGGACAACACTTGACTCACGTGAGCGGAATACACATGCGACCCGCAGCTACAGTCATGACATCACTGGATTATCAACGGGGATCGAAAAATGTATGTTTGGAAATAGGTTCTATTCTGTGGTCGGCTGGAGCAGCAGTTTAGATGGGCCTGAGTGCTGCAGTGTGACTTTTAAATGTCACATTTTAAGAGTGTAATTAAACGGCCTGTAACTGTTTTTTCTCTGTCTTCAAATTGTGGCTGATGGACTGATCGTGCTGGACCAAATTCAGAATAGTAATAATATGCTACCGTTGTCATGCAGTCTCTCTCTCCCTCTTTTTTTCCCCACCAAATATCATCTGCGGATTTAATGGAGAAAAAAACATTTTCACTCTACAACGAGGAAGCAGCAAACCAAATGTTATGCTTTTTATTGCCCAAACACTATATTTTATTTCCACAATCGCAAGAAATCTGGATATACTGTATATTTGTATTGAGATTTGTAAACATTCCATCAAACAGAGGAATGAGGGGACATTTTTATATTCAAAAGTAAATCGGACACAACAAGCAACTTTTGAGCAAGACATTTTGGACAATTTCTGCACAAACTGCAGCTGAATGTGTCTGACCATAACACTTGGATTTTCAACCACCTTGTGCAATAATAATAAAATTAGAGCAATGCCATCATCCCCCCCCAATATTGATTTAATGCTAGTTTGAGTTGAGCTTAATTCATTCACTGACTTTTAATGCTTTTTAATGCCCTGTGGAAATCCTGAAATAAGACTTTTTGTTTTGTTTTTATTGTTGAAAATGTGTCGATTCTGAATGTCTCGAACTCACTGTACATTCCACTGGAGGAAAGCTACACTGCGCAATAACAACAAAAGACGCCGCAAAAAAAGATCGGATATTTGGTTGGACCGCCTTTAGCTTTGATTACAGCGCACATTCACTGTGGCCTTGTTTCAATAAGCTTCAGCAATGTCAAAGGATCCAGTATTGTCATTTTTCAACAGGATCTTGTATTGATGACGGGAGAGTGTGACCAGTGTGCCAAGCCTTCTCCAGCACATCCCAAAGAGTCACAGAAACCCATTAATGGAATAACCTGGATGTTCACACTGCTAGAGAGAAGGATGATTCACATGATTTTGGCTTCATATGCCAAACCCCAGTAGCTGCTGTTACAGGTGTATGACCTGTATTCAGGCCGTCCCGGGACTTATAATGTCTGTATTCCAGAGCCATCAGTCGGACCCAGGCGCTTTGTCTAGAGGGTTTCTCAAGCTGCGGGTCTGCTCCTGCCCGGGAACAATGAAGCAGTAGATTAATAGGCTGTAAGGCAAACAGAGGAGAACGAAGGTCACCCACTCGTGATGCGTTCACTGTCTCCGCGGGCTGTGGGATTTTGATAAGAGACAGCGATGCTCGGCTGGAAAAGAAGCTTATGCGTGTCTTTGAAGTGGTAAAAACAGGTTATCCATGACTTCATTTTTAAGTAGCGCCAGTGCCTAAATATATGAGAAAGCGCTAATAGACGGGGCACAAAAAAAGCCTAGTACTAAAATTCACCAGCCTCAGAATAAAAACATAGGGGGGCGATAAAAACCTATCACTCCATCTGTGCAAATAAGGGTGTGTGAAAAATGCATTTGCTTTTTAAATGGAGCGGAAGTATGGAAAGGCAGGCAGGACCGGTCTCCAAACGGTGCATTGAAGAAAAATGCGAAGGAAGTGACCAGTGAAGGTCATTGGGAATCGATCGAACAATAAACTACGGCATGATCGGCCTTGGAAATGTGCTGTTAAACAATGCTTCTATAGGGCCTTTAAAAAACCCTAGATTGTAGTTACTGCGGATAAAGGAAGATCATAAAAAGACATTTGGTATATTTTCATGATTTTCTAGGACCAATCTAGCCGTTAGCAAGTACTGTTGAGCAGTTTGTTGTATTGAAACTGAACTCAAGTGTCTCAGTGTACGGTGAACAAATTGGAAGAAGATACTATAGTTGTATGCAAAAGTCAACATCTTTTTGTAAAGTTGCTGGTGTGCTTAGTACAATTAAACATCCTCATGCTGTACAAAACTCAATTTCCAACTGTTTGGAAATTTAAATTAGACGACATACCATTGGGTTAGGTTGATGCTAGCATTTCACTACATCAGATAATGTATAATTGAGGCTTATAAGCATTCTTTTGGGCAGGGGTTCCCAAACTGTGCGCAAAGAAAATTTGGAGAAAAATAAATGTTTATCACAATCTGATCGATATTGACCCGTTAAAACCGTCGCACGGGAAACGCGCTTATACAGGCGAAATAGTCTTATAATTCAGACGTGGATGGGCTTGTCCTGGACCTAAATGTGTCCACTCCAGAACCGAACCTCAAGAGCCACTTTGGACCGGAAGGCGTAAAACTCTGCGTGCGGCTGGACCGCGGCTGATGCGGCAGCCCTCGCTACAACAGCAGCGCCTTTAACGTGAAATGTGCCAGAGTTTGATTGAGCAGCAATTTCTGTAATATCTGTCATAAAGAGAGAGGAGCCTGTGCGTCAGACTGATGGCGACTTTGACTTGCAACAGGAGTTTTCCTCTCATTCTGATGCAAGTAGCGAGAGGAGAAGGAGAAGCGTCTGTGGCCCCTCCTCTGCCACTAAACCCGTGGCTTTGTATCTGACACGTTTACTTTTACGAGCTGATGTGTGGTGGCACGTACACAGATGGTTATGTCCTGCGTACACATTACATCTTCGCTTCGCTTTAACAAAAGCTTAAACCAGCACATTTGAGTCTGTACCGGTGGTGACAGTACGACTGAAGGAGACGCAGAGGGGGCGGGGCCAGAGCGCGGAGTCTGATGTTCAGAATGAGTGACAAAAGCAGCAGAGTCCTGGCAAAACTCAGCTTTACCCATCCTCACTAACAGCCTAGTTTCCAAAATAATCAAAAACTGGCATTTTCATAAATATTTTTGTATTTACATATTCTTAATAGCCCAGACGAGTTAAAAAAAAAATTGAATGTGGAAAACCTGCTTGAGTTCACTGTAATAATGGAGGAAATAATATTACATGTGATATTCCCAGTGTTTTCAATCGCGTCAAAGTAGGGGGTACACGACTGTTCACCCAAAGCTTCAGGGGGTACACGGCTCCAAAAAGTTTGGGAACCACTGCTCACCTCAGCATTGATATTTTCTGCTTTACAAATTTAAATAAGTTCCACGAGCTACTGGGCTGGTGAGACTTCGAATTGACCTTCAGGGAGTAACGAGAACGACACATTTACTTTCAACTTTTATCCAAAATGATGCTAACAAACCAATGGCGCTGTATTGAACACACTTTGTCAAATCAAATCAAACTTTATTTATAAAGCGCTTTTCATACAAAATGTAACACAAAGTGCTTTACAGTGCTTAAAAATCAATTAAAACGTCCCCACCAGCAAATATACACAACTACAAACCCACCACCCCCCAACCCACCCGCACACACAGACACATATACGTATAGACAGCCTAGCAGTTAAAAGTCTTAAATAAAAATGGACGAGTACAGATAGACCGAAAGAGGAAACACCATCCAAGGAGCCGTCTGCACCAGGAGCAGCCCATCGGCCACAGCCACAGAGCGCCAACTCAGGGGGCCCGGAGTAGGTGTAGGAGAGACGTCCTACCTCCATCCAGGCACCCCCAGGAGAGCGCACAGCCACAGCCAACCAGCACTCCCGGGGCAGAGGGCTCCCTCAGAGGAACCACTAGGAGAGTATAAAAATATAATACAAAAAATATAAAATAAATAAATAAATACAATAAATATTGTGTGTATATATATATATATATATATATATATATATATATATATATATACACATACACATACAAAATAAATAAATATTTAATAAAAGATAAATTAAAAACAGCTAAAACTGTGTGTGAAATAGCACAGGATAAAAAGAGGGAAACTAAAGAAATAATAGAACTTGGAGGGCAGAACTGCTCAGAACGGTTAGGGTTATTGGTTATGGGCTTTAAAAATGCGGCGAACAGTTTCATTTTTTCTTCAGGATGCAATAAATATACAATTTTGCAGAAAACGCAAGCAAGTTATGGAAGAGTTTTAACCCTGTAGCCTATCAACAATCATTTACGAGATAAAAGACAATTTGCCCATATTGGAGACACCAGTCATTAACAAGTGATGAAGGTAAATACCATTGGGTTTTGCCAGTACATTTCCACAGTTGTGTGCGTACGAGGTAAAGCGCAGGTGCTGCTCCGGCTGGTGATTTTCAGTTGTTTTTTAAAGAGCAGCTTTGGAGCTAAGAGCCAAGAGCTGTTAAGCCTGTGCCAACTACTTCCTCCAACTGTTAGCGGAGCAATCGAGCAGGATAAGGCCTGTTAGGAGAATATCGACACCTAAAGTTACAGCTGGGAAAGTCGAGAGAGATAGTCGCCTTATAAAACTAGCAATGCATGAAGTATTAGCAGTTTTTTAAAGTTGCAGAAAGGCAGAATGTGAATTAATGAGAATCGAGTAACTCAGTAAGAGTCAGTGCTCCATATATTTACTGCATTTGATTCCAGTGGATTACGCTGACACGGAGCCATGGCCTAGTTCCTTTACACACTGTTCATTACTGTCAAAATATACGGAGACACAATATCTGGATATGTTGTATTGTCTTAGCTGTTATATAACGCAGTGTTCGGCGGGTGACTCAAACTCAGCGTTTGCTCACACGTCGCGTCCTACTCTTACGGAGACAGACCGATAAAAGGCGCAGTCGGAGCCAGAGACGGGCAGAAAACACACAAAAACATGAGCCGAGAGCATGAATGAAACAAACGGCCCTTTTATTGCAGCGAGTGGGATGCCGCCAAATCAGCTCGAACACTGGCAATTTCACCAATTAGCAGCATCATTAGGATCGTCTCCGTCCTGCACGTACGGAGAAACAACAACCGTACAAAAGGAGACAGATTTGAAAAGCATGACACTGCAGAATATGTACAGGATTTAGGTAGAACTATGGAGCAACATTTAAATAATCTACAAATAGTAAGCAAATCTAGTTTTATCCATGAGCCTTGAGTCTTATGTTTAGCTTTTTTCTTCCTCGTTAAGTCATCAGCGGGAGATCCTCAACTTCAACTACCCAAACCGGTCCATGACTTTTAAAACCATTCAGTTTTCTAATGTATACAGTTCTTAAGCCGTCAGTTGCAGAAACCTTGGTCTGCAATCTCTCAAGAATGGAACCGGGATTCGCTCATGACCCTTATGTACAGTGTTGGCACAATGATAGTTACGTGATGTTTACCTCCGTTTTATGCCACATCCTGTGCCGATTCCCTTTGTTTCCTGCATTGCACAGTCGAGCCGACGCCACTTTACCCCTGGTCTGCATTTCCACAACAACATCACTACTGCCACAACTGGTCATAGCAACAGAGGCAACAAGTCAATGAAATCTCCAGTCATCGCTCAACATAAGGAAGACACCGTTTCCAATGTTTTTGTTTTTGTATATAGACTTTGTGCAAACCTGACATGTTCCACTGAAACATCTCCAGACCCAAAGAGTCTTCAAATCTCCGTCTGAGTTGGTGACCGGTCCAGTATCCCTTCCGCAAACACAGCTGCTGCCTCCCGTCCCTTTGTGCCTTTCTCCTCGGTCTGCAGCGCGTTATAGCCTCTGAGCCTCGGGTGCATCCAAATCCTTTCTCTGCCTCCTTCGCGCTTTTATCCTCTCCTCTCTCAGGATCAAGCTGTCTCCATTTGTCAGAAGCATGTGCACTGCGCTGCTGTGCAGAGGCGTCTTCACAAGCGCAGTGGAATTTCAACCAGGAGAGACCGAAAAGACAGACGGGCGAATCACACTTTTGACGGTTGGAATTAGTGAAACCGATTAGGTCGTAGGGGCGGCTCGGTATGAGTTGATAATTCAATATTTTACGAAGCTCTTACTAGCATACTTCAGATGCATTTCATATTTGTTCTGAACACGACAAACACAATCTGCAAACATTTAGGTAAATATATTAAAGTACAAAGATGAGATTGAAGTCATTTTCTAGAACTGTTTTGAAATATCATCTTACTGACTCCTGCACCTATTTGCAAAGTCAAGTGTCTTTGAAGCACAAGCGGCAGTCTTTTTTGTTTTTGTTACATAAAAGTAGCTCATGGGGTAAAAAACAAACAAATTAGAAACCCTTGGCCTGAATAAAGCATAATATACAGTAGGTCTTAATTAGGTTGCAATCAATTTGTGCAGGCGGAGATGAGATTCGACAGAAAAGAAGAATCAAGGAAGAGAGAGAGCATTTATACGACGAGGCTAAGGGCCAAGGAGGGAGGAAAAAGCTCGCAAATATTACCTTCCTGGTTAAATTGACTCATCTGCTTAATAAAACTGGTAGCAAGCAGCGCCGATGACACTCTGGTAATACAATAACTGTGCTGTGTTTACAGTGAGGGAGGGAGGGGGTGGACACCGCTGCCCCCTTGATGAATGGGATAAAGATGTCAGCGCTGGACTCCTGTTACCGGGACAACAAGAGGACATCAAGAGGACGGCCGGGCTAGTCCTTGGTTAACAATAACAATGGAAATATACAGTAAATATGTGAAATAGGAGCTAGCAGCAGAGAGGGAGAGGACAAGGCTAGGTTACAAGTGTCGTCTTTAAGGAGAGATCTTTTGCAAAATCGATCTTTTTGAGCAATTAATTATGTTATGCTGTTCCCTCATCAGTAACATAGCTGGAGTAGAACTTGGTTGCTCCAATCTGTATTATCTGGATTAATCAAAAATAATTTACAAACAATCACCGGCCCTGCTCTGAGTACTTTCTTTTTTAATTTATTAGCCGGCCGTTAACCAAAAATGGAGGCTCTTATATTGTTATTAGCATGTTTCACACCCCTGCGACCAGGGGAGGGCGCTCAGCCTCCAACCAAATCTTGAGAGGCAAACTAACACAGTCATTTCCATACATAGAGATATTTCAAGTTATAAAACATAGAATATGCCCAGCAGCCGGTGTATAAGACACAAGTATGCAAATGTACACTTTATTCTGCCATACAGAGATGAAGCATATGGCACACTCACGTCTACGCTATGCTACTGGTCATAAATGATACGACAGGGAGAAAATATAACATTAGGCTTTAGTATCAAGTTCCCTCTGATGGGCACTTATCAATAATGAACAAACATGGCCACAGCAAACAGAGCAGTAATGCCTCAGCATTCTCCTGACTATAGCAGCAGTGACAAGCAAATGGAAGAAAACTAAGCAAAAGAGAATTACGGCACCTGAAACAAAACTCAGAATCACTTTCTCAAATTCTCAAATGTGTATTTTTCTGAGAAGTATTTGAGGTCTCGAGTCACAGAAGACACATTAAAAACACGCCCAGGAATATACAGTGCCTTGCGAAAGTACTAATACACCTTGAACTTTTGCACATTTTGTCATGTTTACAACCATAAACATAAATATTTTATTTTGAATTTTTTTACTGAAAGTTCACACACAAGTAACAGACAACTGTGAAGTGAAGGTGATACATGATTCTGTTATTTATTTTTCAATAAAAAAGTGAAAAGTGGGGCGTGCATAAGTATTCATACAGCATTTTTCTGAGTGCATTAAATTGCCTTTATAACATTCCTAATGACTGCAGAAAGTTCACACCTTGCCCTAACCATTAAATAGAGGCCACCTGTGTGTAATCTACTCTCAGTATAATTCCAGCTGTTCTGTGAGGGCCTCAGAGCTATGGTCAGAGTGTATTGGTCACTAAACAACATCATGAAGGCCAAGGAGCTCACCAGAGAGGTCAGGGATAAAGCTGTGGAGAAGTTTAAAGCAGCGTTAAGTTATACAAAGATTTCCCAATATTTGAACATCTCACGGAGCACTGTTCAATCCATCATTCGGAAATGGAAAGAGTATAGCACCACTGCGAACTTACCAAGACACGGCCGTCCACCTAAACTAACAGACCGAACAAGGAGAGCACTGGTAAGAAATGCAACCAAGTGCCCCAAGATAACTCTGGAGGAGCTGCGACGTACTGCCGCTGAGCTGGGGGAATCTGTACATGGGACAACTATAAGTCGTACTCTACACAAATCTGGCCTTCATGGACGAGTGGCAAGAAGAAAGCCATTATTGAAAAGAGGCCATAAGAAATCCCGTTTGAAGTTTGCTACAAGTCATATGGAGGACACAGCTACCATGTGAAAATTTTACTTTTTGGCCCAAATGCAAAACGTTATGTATGGCACAAACCTAACACTGCTCATCGTCCTGAGTGCACCATCCCCAGTGTCAATTATGGTGGGGGGAACATCATGCTATGGGGCTGCTTGGGAAGATGGATAGAGCCAAATACAGAGACATTTGGAGGAAAACCTGCCGGAGTCAGCAAGAGAATTGAGGCTGGGGCGGAGATTCACCTTCCAGCACAAAGCTAAATCTACAATGGAATGGTTAAAAAAACCAACATATTAATGTGTTAGAATGGCCCAGTCAAAGTCCTGACCTAAATCCTATTGAAAATCTTGAGAAAGACCTGAAAACTGCTGTTCACAAACGCTCTCCTTCTAATTTGACAGAGCTTGAGTTGTTTTGTAAAGAGGAATGGGCTAAAATGTCAGTCTCTAGATGTGCAAACCTTGTAGAGTCAAACCCCAGAAGACTCTCTGCTGTTATTGCAGCAAAAGGGGGTTCCACAAAGTACTATTTCATGCTGTATGAATACTTGTGCACGTCCAACTTTTCGGTTTTCTACTTTTTGAAAAATAACAGAATCATGTATCATTTTGCTTTCACTTCACAGTTGTCTGTTACTTGTGTGTGAACTTTCAGTAAAAAATTCAAAATCAAATCTTTATGTTTATGGTTGTAAACATGACAAAATGTGCAAAACTTCAAGGTGTATTAGTACTTTCGAGAGGCACTGTATATATTTGAGAGAAGACTGAAATATTGACGCATAAACAGACAAACGCAACACTCTCTGCAGGCAGTAGTGGAAATGACATTATAGAACCGAAAGCAAGCTTTCACTTTTAGCTAATAGCATTCTTGCAAATCACTGTGATGACACCCTCCGAGCATAGAACTGCTCAGAACAGGTCCGGTGATTGATTATGGGCTTAATTTTCCCTTCATGATGCAATATAATCCGGGAAATACAGCTCAGAGCATTTCAGCAGAATAAGAAACGACCAACTTTGCATATGTCTCTTTTTCGATTACCTTAATAATTGCAGCGATTTGCTGAGTGCGACAAATAAAACTGGTAAATCTTTGTCGAATCCAGTCTCCAACACATCACAGCTGAAATACTGAACCTACTTAAAGCAGCTATTACATGGAAATAGGTGCAGTTGTTTTCATTACTCAGAGCAAAACCCCTTCGTATTTCAAACAGGCAGCAGAGCAGTTCCCAACAGGCTGCGCTGGCCATTGTCACAGATTATGAATAAGCGAGTGGTTATGATGAATAAAAGACTGGTGAATGGCAGTCTTTGTGGGCTAAACAGCGCTTCTTGTTGAGCTGTCGGCAGTGGCCACATTGGAGGACGGGGATGATTCAGAGATCGGAATGAAAAAGCCTTGCCTCATTCCATGACTTTGAACGTTAGGCTGCACTTTGCTTTGTTACACCCACAGTACTTTTATAGTGGCTCGCAAATAGAAGCCTCAGCAGCGATTGTAAACAGCCTCATTCATTTTTAAAGGGTCTTAAGAAGGCTTTTGTGTCTGGTGCTTTGTTACTGTGCTTCTGACTGATTGCGCATTCCGATGATTGTTTCAAGGATATGCTTTGTCAGAATGTGCTACACTACAGAATCAACCTTCAAAAAACAAACAAACATATTGTCCTTAAACTCTTTCATTTAGCCTATATGTTGTGTTAAAGTTGAGACATGTCTTGTATGAATGACTGTTGGTTGCTATAGTTCACAAAACAAGCCGACAATCACAGGGGCTGTCACAAAAGGACGATTGAAAGAATATTAGAATTATGACGACCCTGGCTCCGCTACGCTGCTGTACCTACAGACGAGGGGGGGCTTTGCCTGTCATTAGTCTGATATTTTAATCCAGGACGGGAAGCAGCGAAGGAGGCGCGGAGTGGAATCAATAGGAGAGAAGCCGGGCAGCGATTACTGTCGCGCACCGAGGCAGTGGGAGGCCTGTCACTTCCTCCTGTCCCGCTCAATGACACCGCAGCAGACTTCATCAATGGATCTGATTCAAGGGCTTCGGTTTCTATAAGGCTCATCAGAACGGAGATAAAACAGGAAGGTCAATTAGAGATATTACCTGATAATGCAGGTTCGCTTGACAGGCGCAGGAGGGTCGCTTTCATTGCTCTTGATTTCTTATGTTTTGCGTATATAATATATTAATTTAATAATACATTTCAGGGAAATTCTGAAACTGTTCGTGGTTCTATTCCCAGATCAGATGGCTTTTTTTACTGAAGTTTTTTACTTAATCTAGATGACCAACATTAGCCACAACATCCTAAACTGGCCTGAACTGTGCTTAGGATTTCTCTCTGGAGCCACTGGAAATAATTGTGGATAGACAGAGAAGTTGTTGGAAAATGCCAACGAATGAATATTAAAAAAAAGTCAAGGAAGTTTACATGGACTGCTGCATGCTACGCCTCAGTAAAAACCAATCAGGTACAAAATGGAAAAAGTCCTCTCGAAATGCACAGGAGCCACAACAGAGGCAATGCAGTGGTTTACCCTCCGCCGCAAGCTTGCTCCAGCAAGCAAGAGCTTAGACAAGACATTAGCTGTAAACTCAATAGACGGGCAGTCGTGAATGAGGATGCTTAAAGTGACACATTAGACACAGTTTTTCATAAAACATAGTTAACACAAATATAAGATTTTGCTAAAAAACAAAAAAACATGTTACATCAATGGGAAAAGGGTCAAACTGCTATGGAACTTTACCTCTATCTATGTTACTTAAAGCAGTACTAAGCAACTTGTTTACCTTAATAAATCCTTTCCGTAGTCCCTCTGGGGGTAATACAAGTGCCCCATTGTCTCTGGCCAGACAATCACAATTGCAGCTTTGCCTGCACCGGGTCGGAGCCACCAATACACACTAATGGAATCACGAAGAAGAAGCTAACAGGCTAACGGGCAAAGCTAACTGTGGGCTAACGCTACTATAACCGTGCGCTACCGTGTGGCGGCATGGTAGCGCCTCCGCTTCACAGCTAGAAGGTCCGGGTTCGATTCCCACCAGGACGGGGCCTTTCTGTGTGGAGTTTGCATGTTCTCCCCGTGTCTGTGTAGGTTTCCTCCGGGTACTCCGGTTTCCCCTACCACTAAAAACATGTACAATAGGTGAATCCTCCAGCCAGGTGATTCTGACCATCAGCCTGGCTCCACATCATGGAGATGGGTCCCCGGGCGTGGCACTGCCGTCTACCACTGCTCCTTACGGGTTGCCTCAGTGGCATCGAAGGATGGGTTAAATGCAGAGGACAAATTTCCCTACGGGGACAATAAAGTAAAACAAACAGTTTTACAGCCAAGTTTCAGGGGAAAAAAAATATCTCCATTGTGTAATTGGATGTACAATATCCCTCTCTCCCTTTATCTTTTTTGTCAGCGTCGTATTTACTCTCACAGACAATTAAAATAAAATACCTGTAGTGGCGCTTATGGCCTCTAGAGGCATGAGTTACTTAGTACTGCTTTAAAAATTCAAATAATGACCAATGAACAATGGAAAGATATGATCTTTGCTTACAGAAAAAATATTATCATTTGATTTAACAAGATTGTTTTTTTTTAATACTGTATCCCCTCCTTCCACGTAGATCCCAGCTGACATGACCACATTGACTGCTACAATCATTTTACAATGATGGCTTTCCACATTTATACATTATCATATTGAAAAGCATTTTATGGCCTCGCTGAGATTTGAGCTGACTTCCTCAAAGCGGCACAGCGAGTTCTCTGCAGTGCAGCTCGCCCCTGTCCTTGACTCCAGCTCGTTCCGCAGGTTAATGGTGTGGATGTTACAGGGACTCGACAAGGACCTATAAAAATAATGCAGTGACAGGTGTGGAAATGAAAAAACGCACCGGGGAAAAAAAAGAAATCAAACAAAATCTATTCAGCAATCCACATATACACAATGGTCAAAAAGTTCTTTCAAAATTATGAGTCTTTAACCTAATTTCCGCACTAATTGCTCCACAGAAAATAATCGTATTCCCCAGTAGCACTAAGATTAAAACAAGACCAAATCTGAAAGACCAAACTCAAATAGAGCAATGGATATTTCCAGAAATTCATGAAGCCTTGTTGGTGTACGCTTTAGACATCTCAGCAAATTAACTAAAAATGATACCCTATTGCTGCTCCTTTCAAACTCTCTGATGAGGAGGAGGGATGTTTAATCTAAATAATGTGTTTATTGGTGTGCAAATTTCAAAGGAGACGCCCACAGTGAAGTTTTGTATCAGTCATCTGGTGCCCCAGGGCCCAGCTAATGCCCGTTTAAAAGCCGCTTCCTGCTCTCCAGAGCTGCAGATAAGTCAGTCGCTCAAATGCTTCAGATTGAGATGAAGAGGAAGTCTAATGAGCTCAGATAACAATAAACATGCAGCTCTCTTCTCCATGGGCAGTTACTGGGTGAGATTAACCAAGAACAAAGTGGGATGAGGACGGTGAAAATGAGCAAAAACACTGGATTTCAACTTTCTAACTGCAGCCAAACGTAAATATTCTTTTGGTTGTTTTGTTAGGCTGATCGTCTTTTAAGGATATTTCAACAGTGAGCATGAAAAAATAACTATTAATAATAATGAACAAGGTCTTTTTTCCCCTTCTGGAACCGCCACCTTAACGTGGTGGAGGGGTTTGAGTGCCCGAATGATCCTGGAGCTCTGTTGTTGGGGGCTTCGTGCCCCTGGTAGGGTCTCCCAGGGCAAACAGGTCCTATGTGACGGGTCAGACAAAGAGCGGTTCAGAAGCCCCTTAAGAGACCAACGGGCCCGGTTAGAACCATGAGGCCATCCTTCTGTGGACCCACCACCTGCAGGAGGAGCCATAGGGGCTGGTGCAATGTGATTTGGGCAGCTCCAACAGCTGCCCCCACGACCCGACAACGGACAAGTGGAAGAAAATGGATGGATGGGTCTTTTTTGGCACAGTTTTCTACCAGTTATGAAAATAAACAAAAGACTAGTCTCAGAAGAGGTCAAATAGGTTTCAGTTTGTAAGTCTCACAGTAAAGGTAGGTCACAGTGTGTGTTCCACTACAATTGTAAAGCAGGCGTTCAAGGAGCCAAGAAATCTACGTCAAAGTGTCGAGGGCAAGAATAGATTTTCAATGCAAAGAAGCTTGAGAATGCAGTTATTGAGTGGGCAGTGGGCGCTTCCTTCACTCCTCCCCACGGCTGCTGTGGCTATAAACATAACTTACCACCAAGTATGGGGTGAATGAATAACGCACAAAACTGTAAAGCAACTATGAGCTGTATTTTCATAGTAATTGAGAGGTTTTGGATGTTGAATTCTAAGTGCTTAACAGAACAAGAAGATTGAAGCAGTCTGCCATGTTTCAGAAAAAACTAAAAAGTATCATCATAGTCAAACTGCACCTCATATCACACTTCGCTCACCATTCTGGTCTCTAGAGGCCACACATGCAGCGACTAATGTGGAGCAATTCCCCATGACCAAAGCTAAAAACAGCATTCTTCACCATTCTACTCTCCCGGCTTCACTTAGCAACTTAAAAAAAAGAAAAACAAAAAAAAAGAAATCCAGGGCTCGTGAAAAAAGAAAGGACAGGACGACTGCTTCGTTTTCTCCTTCAGGATGGACAGAGAGGAAACATATCGGATTTTTAACATTGCACTCAAAAAACAGGAATACGGTCGTAGTGACATAGCAACAACTAAAGCAGTAAAACTAGTTCCATGTCCCGAAAAAACTAATCTGCCGTAACAGTGTGTTATCATTCGCCGCCTCCAGTGCGATAATCTTCATGGCTATAAATGGAAAAGCGTAAACGTCCAAAGGCACACAGGAGATTTAGAAAGAATAGTTTGCAAAGACTGTGCAGGCATTAGGGGCTGGTGTGATAATAAAGTCGCAGAGAAGTTTTTGAATCTGGGACGAGTGCATCACCACTGGCAAAGCAGAGGTTTTATCGCAACTCACAAGTGTGGGTAAACTTTACAGAGCGCTTATCTGGGGAAAAAATGGTTGCCGGAGAAAGTCAAGGAAGCAACATTGCCTCAAAATTTAGGCTGCGACTCGAGATGTCTGGGTGTGTATCCTCCAGGTGTTAAGGTTTCCCCCACCAACCCAAAACATGCACGGGAGGTTAATCCTTTAGCTACAGGTGCACAAAGTTATAAACATACCAAGAGCCACTATATAGTTTCACTCTCTCTTCTTTTCTGTGCTCCTTCTATTGCAAAACTAGAAAACAATTTCACACCTGGGACTAGATTCCTCTTCTAGTCTAAACAACTTTAACCAGTGGAGAGTTGAGATTATTCTTGAGGTCTTTGGTCTGATCAATATAAATAACCAGTTTGCAGTTTCAATCCAAATAAATACAGGTTAACAGAGTTGACAATCCATGGTCTGGTGGTTTCAAATGAGCGGTAATTACCATCAGCACCATCTATTTTCCTCAAGTGCGTAGCTGCTAATAATCAACTGATGACTGCCTATTGATTCTGCCATTGATTAGTTGTAAAGGGGACGCTCCAATACACGGCAAAGTGTCCCTGTAATCTTCAGAGGGGGAAAATAGTTTATTTAGGCGTTAAAAATCAATTGACCAAAAAAAATAAATCTTCAGTATTTGATGGAATAACCCGTTTTTTTTTTTATAATGCTGGATAATTAGCGAAGTCCCATATCATGGACTTTGCTAAATGTGTAAAATGTACTTTTGACTCAAATATCTTCATTTTACTGCGCAGACGTCGAAGTGCTCCTAAGGTGCTATTACGCCTTACAATATAGTACAACTTTTTATCCGCTTTTTGCTTGACTCAGTGCACGCACAAAGACCGGACAGTTACGCATCAACTCGTATAAGCTCAGGTAAGAACATATCTCAGTATGGAAAAACATTGGCCTGTTCCTTTAAGGGCCTGTAAGCTAATCACAACGTGCTAATCATTTGTTAGCCTTTTAGGCTAAACACTCTGTAATATTGGTAGGATTATTTTTAAGCGTTAAAAAATGTCAAACACAAAAGACTAAAGAGTGATGAAAAAGCCACAAAAAAGTGATCAAAAAGAGACCAAAAAGTGAAAACAAAAAAGCTATTAAAAAAGCAACAAAAAACTGTAATATCCTGGCATGTTGAGTTTGACATTTGTTGATATTGTTTAATTTAGTGACTATATATATATATATATATATATATATATATATATATATATATATATATATAATATGGCGGTAGTCTTGTGACTTATAAAACAGTTTGTATTGTTAAGGTGTAGGCATTATTTTATCATTTTAGGAAAGAGACTTTATTTTAATACACACTTTATTTCTACACTAAAAGACAAAAGCCTAGACATATGGAAAAGATAATAGTAAAAAAAAAAACTGAAAAAAGGTGAATAAAGCTAAAAGGGTGTTCCAAATAAATAAATAAATAAATAAATAAATAAAAAATAAGGTATGGGCCTGAAAAGGTGCATTATAGTATTTTCCGTTCCAATTCAAACTGTCTGTGGGTGTGTAATATTACAAAACAAAAAAAGCATTATTCACTAGAAGAGCCAACATTTATTACATTAGGCAAGGCAAGGCAACTTTATTTATACCGCGCATTTCGTACACAAGGCAACTCAATGCGCCAACATTAAAGACCAAAAGTAAGAGGATTCCAGGGTTTTGAGTCTAAATTGTTCAGTCACTATTAACCGTTAGCAACAGCAACATATCTTGTCATGTAATGATTAACTGTTAAAAAAACAGGGTAAAATGGTCCTTGTATTACAATGCTCAACAAAATCCTACATGATGTTGAATTTGAAAACTGGTGTCAAAGCAGTAGCAAGCGCCCGTGATGCTGGTGGGACTAGGCTGCCTTAATTAGTGCAACATTTTAGATAGTTTCCTGACAAGCAAACCTATTCTTACCATCTAGCATCTTTTAATTTCCCAAAACTCGGTCTCTCCAGAGGTCAATCATGCGGAAATGGTTTTGAATTTCAAACACAATTTGTAACGATCCCATCTTCCACAAGCTCACATTGTCCTCAATTCTAAACAGCAGAGCAAGTCGCTGAATAGGCAACCGTAAATGACATGACCCGATTTCTCCGACTCCATCATCACTGGCCTCAGATGGGAATGCAAACTAATTGGTTAGGACTTTTCTTCCCCTAATATTGTGATGGAACTTAATTAACGTTGGAATTTTTGGGGGGTTTGAAGCGCAGTGTGGCTACAAAGGAAGACGGCCCAGTAGGATCAGAGTCAGGCGGATCTACTGTGAGTGGATTAGGGAAATGGAGAGAGGAGACAATGAAGGATCCTACGGGTTCGGAGAAGAAAATCCGACAGCCAAATCCGGCCGCGCGAGATCGCAGTGGGAGAAATCTGGGGTGGATTCTGCTCCGGTGGTGAGGCCAAGTGGCAGTGGCATCTGTGACCGCATGGCGATTTAAGACCTATCCAACTGAAGTTCATCCTGCCATAATGGGCCGAACTAAATGGAGCAGTCAGTTTGGGATAGGCATTGACAATCGCTTTGTCTAGCAGCACCCTACC
Source organism: Proterorhinus semilunaris (assembly GCA_021464625.1). NCBI lineage: Eukaryota > Metazoa > Chordata > Actinopteri > Gobiiformes > Gobiidae > Proterorhinus > Proterorhinus semilunaris. Next base: position 28,791,519 of record CM038351.1, read on the forward strand.
CGGTTAAAGTGATAGTCTACTTTGATTTTAGTTACAGTCATCATTTCCTTGCGTCTCTAACAAAATGGGACTAAACAAACCAGCCACCTACAAAAGAGAGGCAAAAGTGTTAGTCTTTACAAGCGCACGGGTGATATAATTCATATTAAAGACAGCTATAAAGTCAGTTTTGCGTTCAACATTTTACAACTCTAAGATATCCCTCTTGTCTTGCTCAATGATCTCAACAGAGAAGTAAAATGATGGAAAAATCTTCTAATCTAATCTTTCTAATCCTATCAATCCTCCTCACTCTGAAAGAGAACCTCAAAATCTTCCGCTCTGCTTCTTCACTGGCTCTTGTACAGTATTTCCCATAAAGAATACAAACAAAAACAAAATCAATGTTTTATCACTATCTTACATTTTGTTGGTTGGAAAATGGAATATTGATCCAAAACAGCTGACACAAAATATCCGGTAGTTTCACTTCCTGATCCCATGAGTGAGCTAAAATAAGCCCCTCCCACTCCCTTCTCCTCTGGCTCCCCTTCGCTGTGCAGCTGTTTCAATAAAGAGACGGGAGGGGGAAAAATCCCTCGCTGGATGCAAGTGGCTGGCGTGAAGCCGCTCTCTGACGAGCGTTTTCACTTTGCGATGAGAGGAATAAAATTTGCAAGAGATCTAGGGGTGAGGAAAGCCTGTCCTGGACACATAGGACGTCAGGAGGAGCTTATTGGGGAAAAAGAGTCTTTTTTTTTAGAGCTGCCTGCGCAATGCTAAGAATGGCCACGGCAGAAGATTCAAAAATTACTGAAAGATGCACGACTAGTGACTCAAAGCTGCAGGCATGTTTCTGTTTTTGTAATGTGGTAAAAAGCTGTAATAAGTTGGTTTAGCATAAAACCCCCTCTTTACTTTTAGACACAACTATTATACTCCACTATTATTACCTCTAAACTCAATTTAATCATATCCAACCTGCCATTTCACAGTCCATTACATTAATTACTGCTAGTTAAATGTATGGCTAGTATTAAGAGCCATTATCGAAGCCGTTTCCCCCATATTACTGCTTTATTGAAATTAAATGACTAGAAAAGCATTCGTTGACTTTTACCGCTCTCCCATTATCTTCAGTAAAGGGCAACCATCATATATTTTAAAGCCTTATGGAGCCCCACTACAAGACCTATACTTCATATTATTAATGTTGCTCCAAGATTTGTTTCTTGTTTTCATTGCCAACTTTATCACTCTCATCTCGCAGCCACTTTAGTGTTGCCATCAGGGAGAAGGCTGCGAAGTCACGATCCATGATAGGTCCATGTGACTGAACGACAGCTCCGTCTGCCAGGTAGTCAGGAGACTGAACTCTCTACTTCCCCCTTCCTCTGTTTTCCCCCATATGACGTAAGTTAGGTAGAACTGGCATCGATGTTAAACAAAATACTTAAAATAAACTGAAATAAGGGAACGGTCGGTAATAGGGGAACATAGAGAGAATGCCACCCAATTTAAGTACAAACCTCTGTGTAAATGTTTGTGGACAAACCAGTGAGGCATGACTGGAGTGCAGTTTGGAAACCTCTCGATCACACCTCCTCCTCTACCTCTGGACCTCTGCGATGACATCAGGCTGCTATCCCGGGTCCAGCTCGGGTTACCTCCAACCGAGGACGTGCACGCTCCAATGCTGAGCTGCATCGGTGCCCAGACAACGCTCTCTAAACACGCAGATAACCGGGGACCCGAACCACCTCGCCTTATTATTAGAGGAGACTGTGGCGGCCGCCCCATAGGCTGCAATCAAGATGAACTACAAGAAGGTATAACAAGACAAATTGGCTCAACCTGTCGAGAGCTTTTGGTGTAAAAACACGATATAACAAACCTAAAATACTTAGACCTCAACTTTAACAGAAATATAACCAGCCAACTGACAATACAACACCTCAAGACCCTTACACAATCAAATGTCCTGTGTGCCTTAGACATCTGTTATAATCTCTGAGCATTCTATCAAATTCATTCTACCATCTTCAAGTAAGACGACCATTGCATCTAACCCAGCTAATAGAGTGCCAAAAATAGCCCCATTATTATTTCCGCGGAGCACTGGATTTCAGCATGCCCCATCAAATCCACAGCTGGTTTTCACAAATGACATTTTGCCCTAAAATGCTAATCTCCAAAAGAGTTAGATCATCACTAATGGGTAAACAAGCACACCACAGCCCGACAAACGCGTGACTAATTTTCCTGGATTAAAAGGAACTAAGAGCGGTCTTTCAGCTGAATTTGAATAACAAAACCAGCACCTGTCAGTTACCCCGTAGGCCACTGATAACGAGGCGGAGAAGGCAGCGCTTTGAATCGCAACATTGTTACATTTCCACTGCTTTTTCACTATGTTAAAAAGCCTTCTCTATTGAGTGAGTCCGCTTTGTAACAATTGCCATCCTGAAAATCTTTTCATTATTACAATAATAATACATTTTATTTGTAATGCACTTTACATTTGACACCAAATCTCAAAGTGCTACAGTGGACAGCATAGTTAAAAAGCAATACAATATACAATATAATAGAACATGTTAAAAGACGGGACTAAAACTAAAACAAGCGTAAGCTGTTAAAATAAGCTTGTGTAAAAAGGTGGGTTTTAAGTCCTTTTTTAAATGTGTCCACCGTTTGCGGGGCCCTGAGGTGGTCTGGGAGGGCGTTATGTCATGACTTTTATATTTTGGATAAGAAAGAATGCCTTTTAGTTATAGGGTTACTTCTTGTTACACTTTTAATAACCCCAGAACCGATATTAAAAAAAAGAAAGAATCAATTTACGGACCCCACATCGTCAAGAATTCAACCTTGCATTTGCCATGCCATGGAGAACACAGGACGCTACCATCATGAATATATTCAAAGTCACATTAGAGCAGCACAAGTCCTGGGGGTAAGCAAAAGGTGACATATGCATACACAAAGCCTGTAACCAGCAGCCTCTCGTTCCTTTAGCACCAGTTAAACGCTCTTAAATGTCACACTCGTCTAGCAGAGAAGTAAGCAGGTATCGCCTTAGTGAATAAAATCGAAAGGAAACCTCCCCGGCTTTGCGCGCAGCCTGTGGGGTGACTGGGTAAACAGTGGTGCCAGCGGTGAGTCAGGTGCCTCAGAAACAGCGCGAGGAGGACACGCACGGGCAGCTGCGTGGCTCAGTCGTCGTAAGGTCAAACCAGACACATCACGTCCAAAATACCGCCAACAATAACACTGGCGGCAATAGTGCAAAAGTAACCACGGCTAAAGCGGCTGCGATGATTTAAAACACATTTTACGCAATTGATTATTAGTGGTAGAGTATTTTGGATGCCCTCGTGGAGACAAAAGGAGACCCTGGTGATGCGGTTGATCACCTGTGCAGTCCGGTGTCCTGTCCTGTCCCACGATCACGTAAAGAAAAGAAGCAGAGTGTCTGTTTGTGTGTGTGGACTCACCTAGCACCCCGGAGGAGCCCTGCTGCTGCGTCTGGCCCGGCTCGGTCCTCTCCGTGTCCGCCTGGCCCTGCTGCTGCCCGCGGTGCCTGCTGCTGCTGTGGCGGGAGCTCTCCGGGCCCTCGCCGGGGGAGGCAGCAGCCGCAGCAGCACCCCCGCCGGCCGCCGCGTCGGGCATGCTCTCCCGGTATCAGCGAGCCGCAGCGACGCAAACCGATAACGTGGATATTCTCAGAGAGGTACTAGTGCAGCGGTGGCGCATTTCAGAGGGACGGCAGCGCATGGAGAGAGCGGGCACGCACGCGCGCACACTGGGGTCAGACGAGGGGGGAAGTGAAGTGAAGGTGGTCGGCGCAGTGGCGGCTCATCCCGGTGCCTGGATCACTGAGCAGGAGGCTGCCGCTACTGGGGCAGATGGAGAGGCGCGGAGAGAGGATCCAGAGGAGGGACAAAGACAGGGGCGGGGCCAGCGCACAGACGCGGCACACCTTCAGGACAGCCACACATGAATATCTAATGAGTTTTCACACGACATGTCAAATTATTGCATCCGTTCGCTCGTTTTAATCAGTCCGGGGTAATCTAGGTAAAAGCCTGAGGCAGCCAATGAGGGCAGTGACAGTAGAACAATTATCACAACCATTTTGTGTAGGAATGTTGTATTGATTTATTTGATGTCCTGCAGGTGTATTTTATGACCGCATCGGACTTAGTTAACTTGACCCATGACTCAAAGTTCCAATGCATTGAATAAACCTGTTTGATGTGTGCTGGAAATACGCCTGGGCCAGCAGCCAATATAAATACAAACAAAATTATCTCATAATGGGCAATAGATGCAATTCACCCCATTTCTAAATAGCCAAAGTGAGTGGGTCTTTGCTTTTCTAGTATCCAAAGTTGCACATGCTGCTGTCAACATTTATTTGTCTTTTTAAAAATCCTTTCTGTTTAGATGTGGATGGGAGGAAATGAAGTAACATACCTCATATCAAGGTCCCTGTTTTATTTGGGGATGACATGGCAACAGTGCTAATATAATCTTTTAATCTTTGGATTGACTGATTTCTGTCCTGCTCACGTAATATCCAATTCAACATATGAGGGAGCGCCGTTAAAGAAAGCCTATTTTGTTTTTCATAGTTTCCCCATAAAAAAAAGAAATAATAATAATTTGAAAAGAATAATCTGACGGTATATTTATTAGTAGACCCAATAAATACACCAAATAGTCTAAATACATTTGAAATAAAATCAATGGTCTTATGTCCAGACTCTGTTTGTGTGATGGCTGGTGTAGGCCTAATATTCTATTCATTACATCTCTCTTAACAGACCGTAACAGACAGTTGCCTCACATCTTGTAGATATATGACTCAGTTAAATGATTAAAAGCTCTAATATTATTGCTCCTTGGGCCTTGAGTTTTCCCATCTCAACAGCGCCCTCTCGGGGTATTACCTGGAGGAATGTATCGTCTGACTAATGCTATATGCTGTGATGTGAATTTGTGCTTACTCACCAGGCTCCGGGCCAGGCTGACAGCTGGGAGGATGGATCCGCAGTGGGGCTACAGTGCGCAGCCCGTACGCACGCCTGCAGTCAGCCAGTGTGCGTGATGTATGGAGGCCGTGATGGATGAAAGTGCACCATTCATAATTTCAGCAGCAGACAGTGAGTGATGACAGCGCCTGTGAGTGTGGATTAAAATGTGTGTTGGCTCTTTTTAGGGACTCGACAGCTATTGGAGTCTATCTATCCGGGCCAGCCAGACTATAGTTTTTCTATTCTCTACAATAGAAAAACATAAAACAAAAAGCAGGAGTGGCCAAGTTAAGTCTACGGCCTGTGTTTATTGTGTATAATTGCCTGACCTATAGGCTTAGAGTTCATTCCAATAACCTACTATTAATTAGACAAAGACATAGGACAATTTCTGGCAGAAAAACACAAATTTTAACTACAATTAATTACATCGGTGGGCATGTCATGTACCCCAGATATAGATCGACATGGTTGCATTAAGCATGGGCCCAGTTATTATAATATATTTTTTAAATAATTAGCCTATAACATATTCTTTACCTTGAACAGGGCTCGATGTGTTGGTTGCACTTGTTCTCTTAAAGTTGCTCTTTAACTTGTCTGCAGGCTTATCTTCATTATTTTTTATTCACCATAATTGATCAAAGCATAATACAGTTTGGTGTTTGGAGATAAAAAAAACATAATATCGTCGGTGTCAATTAGGCCTTTGTACAACCAGTTACATCCAATTAATTTGGTTTTAAAATGTAAAATGCTAATTGGACCTTAACCGGAACAAATAATCTTGGGGTAATAGTTTCCGCCCGGAACGGTTTATCGATGCACAGTAGGCGGATTCATGCTTTGATTGACACGTTTTAAACCAATAAAGGTTTGCAGTGGACCTCCGCTGAGGGAAGTTTGACCAATCACCGTCAGCAGAGGGAGCCACTGAGCCGCAGTGGTGAATGTAAACAACCGGGGAAAGCGTGGTCGTTGTTTTTTTGTTACCGTCGATGGTTGTGATCTGCAAAGTCATCACTTTTACACCACTAAATGATTATGACATTGACTTTTATTACAAGATATAATCGCGGCTCTGTTTGGAGTAGTGCTTGGAGGTTGTCAAAATTATCTTTCTATTGGAGCAGATGATATGATTTGTAAATATGATGTGGTCAGTTTATCGTGGAATACGGAAAGCTGCTGTCATTGCACTGAGGACGAGGTTTGTTACTCCTTGTTTTATTTATCTATTTTCTGCGTGTTTAGTGCAGTTTTCTGATAATTATGCTCCCGTCGTTTTTGTTTTGTCAATAAATAGCACGAGGGCATATTGTATTCTGGATTTCATGCACTGTTTTTTAGGGTTGCCAACTTGAGAACAGAAAAATAAGGGACACTTTTGGGCGATCCAATGTTGGATTTTTTAATATGATACATTTTATGGGTTAAGCCCTTTCTTTCTGTAAGGTTAGGTATTGCATGCTTATTAGCAGTGGTTAAAATGGACTTTGGGAGGTGGTGGGACTAATCTAGAAGACAATATATTAAAGGATGTGTGTGGATTACATGTAACAGAACGTGTTTTATATTACTTTTTATTTATTTATTTTAGAAAGACGTTTTAAACAATTTTACAGAATAACTCTTCTTTATAATGTGCGTTTGTTTGAAAAGCTCTAAGAAAGTTAGAGTAACAGCCAGTCCCCCTAGGAAAATTTTGATGAATCAGATACCATTTTGTGCAATCTGGTGTATTATAGGCAAACATCTGCTGTTTAAATTAGCCTTATACAGTGAGGGCCCCAGTCCCTCTGCTGCCCATGTCAGCTCCGCCTGTAGCTGCTCATCGCGCTGAGCTGAGAGGAGACACGCGTTTTTGTTGCTGGACCGGACAGATTCAGAGGATCAGATCAGAGGAAAGATTGTGTGGAAAAGGCCAATATTGTGCTGTAACCGCAAGCCCCGCACTGCACCGCCTTTTCATTTCATTATGCATCCTAAATTAGTCTCTAAAACCAAAAATATGAGGCCGATTGATGTGGAATAAAAAGCGGGCTAAAGCTTGGGAAGAGCAGACTTCGTTTATGTCCGTGAAGTTGATTATTTCACGATAAATCCTGTTATATTGAGTTGCATTAAACCTGCACGCTTATTATTCTCCAGTTTCTCTCTGAAGAGTGGACTTCTTTCCAGCGCAGATTTAGGGAGGATTCTCGAAATACGGGACAAAAGCCGTCCCTTATTGATTCAGTACTGGACGCACCTTTATTTTTAAAAATACGGGACGATCCCGTATTTCAAGGGACGGTTGGCAACCATACTGTTTTTGCCCAATGGTTATTCTTGCATGCTAAAGCTCCAGTGTTTATTTTTATTTATTTATTTTTAATAACATGTTGCAATCATAGCTCAATAACTTACAAAGATTCCAGCTCTGAAATATCCAGTCATCCATCCATCCGTACTTTTTTTGTGTGTGAATATTTTGTGTTTTGCTTTCAGCAGAAGACCGCCTCCTGTCAGACGTCTTCTGTGTACCTGTGATGGTGTTTTCGCCGGACTTGCTGATGCTGAGACCATTTTCGCCCTGTCGTCGGGTCATGGCAGGTGTGGTGTCGCAGTGGTCAGGGTGAGCGGTCCAGCCGCTCTCACAGCCCTGTGGACCATGGCTGGACTCAGACACAAACCTCTGCCTCCACGGACTGCACTGTTACGCAGCATCACCCACCCGGAAACCAAAGAGGTGCTGGACCGCGGGCTTGTTCTCTGGTTTCCAGGTGGGCAGCCAGTAATATTACTTATTATATATTTTTATTTTACTACTACTCAACCTGGCCTATTGTACATGTTATTAGTGGTAGGTGAAACTGGAGTACCTGGAGGAAACCTATGTAGACACGGGGAGAACATTCAAACTCCATACAGAAAGGGGATCAAATTACTTTCCTCACGTCACCTCTCGATCTCAGGCTAAGTTAATCCTCTCATCACAAAGTAAAAACATTCACCAATGTTCACTACAGCCACATGGGTCGCACTCTCTATCGCTCTTTATTAAAGGAACAGGCCACAGTTTTTTACATACTGAGATATGTTCTTACATAAGCTTAGACGAGTTGATACGCACCTGTCTGGTCTTTGTGCGTACCCGTGAAAGAGCGTGGGAGCTTCCAACTTCACCACTGTTTGGAGCTATAGGAATATGCTGGGAGAGGCTAAATGCTAACAACATCTTTTTGCGTGACTGAGGGCACGCACAAAGACCAGACAGGTACGCATCAACTCGTCTAAGCCCAGGTAAGAACATAATCTCCTGTTCCTTTAAAACAGTACCGCAGTAAAGGGGATTGGGAAAATCAGGAAGTGAAACTACTGGATATTATGTCTCCGCTGCTTTAGATCAATGTTGCACTTTCTTACCATCAAAGTGTAAGATTGTGGTAAAGATATCTTTACGATTATTACTAAATACCTACAAAAAGTATAATGTCCACTCTTTAACATTTTAAGACATAGTTTGCAATTCCTTTATGCCATTAACCAGTTAAACTTTGCACTGTATTGTTATATTATGTCATGTGTTTGTAAATTGTCCTGCATTTTAGGTCCACACAGTTTCACTGGAGAAGACAGTGCAGAGTTCCACATCCATGGCGGACCAGCTGTGGTCAGTGCTGTTTTACAAGCTTTAGGTAAAAATCAAATACTGCGTCCAGTCAGATGTAAATACACAACACAAAGCATACATTCTTTCACTTAAACTTAATAATAAACTCCGTAACGTTCATTGTGTCTACTTGTGTTACAGTAGACGCAATGAAATTATACTGTAAACTTAATAATCACGTAATTTGTTGCAGTAAGGAAATGTTATTTTTCACACCAAGTGCCACCTCATAAAATGCCTTCCAATTTCTACCAGGCCTAGCTCAAGATTAACTGGGTCAAAAAAAGACAGAAATTAGATTAAATTATGTTTTAATAATGTCTTGTCCAAAAACAACAACAAATGCATTACTAAAACATGAATAGCATTATCTAAAATTGTGGATGACCTTGAGCAGCACCTGCTGTTTGTACTGTATTTATTTTAAATGCATGTTTTTCATCACTAGAGGGCACTGTAATACAAATAAATTCAGTTAATGGTTTGTTAAGTTTGCAGAGGGATATACGCATATTCCTTGTAAAAAATGTGTAAAAAGCAGAAACATGTTGAATAAATTAACCAGATTATGGGGAAAAAGAATCTACGCTTATCCTCCTTTATTAGACCCGGCACTGGCTCAGGTCCATTTGGCTCCCGCTGCTCTTCTCTTGTCACATCGTCCTAATGAGATGTGAAAAATGACTGTGGACACAATGAAACTTTAACCTTTTTAACCCTCGCAGCAGTGTGTGTTTCCCCCCGGAGTGAACTTGCTCTGACACGCTGACCTTCTGTTTGCTTCTTGGTGTGATGGCGTAAAGCGCACCCAGGTGCATCGGCCTGATGTGTGTGATGTGCGTCTGCAGGAAGTGTGCCTGGCATGCGGCCTGCCGAAGCTGGGGAGTTCACACGGAGGGCCTTCCAAGCGGGGAAACTCGGTCTGACAGAGGTTGGTCAAGGCAACAAAAACACACGGCCTGATAAACAAGGTCAGATGAGGGGCGGCTTTGGTGCGGATTTATGGACATTTATGGAGGCTCTCGCTTGTGTCTTACAACGAGGCTAAGATTGGTTGAAACTTTGAAAACTTTGGTTTGGGGTTGTGGTGGGTATGAGCCAGTCACAATGAGCTTCTAGAATATAGATAAAGTACAAGCTAAAAATGGGCACATATTGAGCACTAGCGCTGGGTTTAATTAATCGATTTAAATAAATCTTCCTGTGAATAGCCTGATGTTGATTCAATAAACCCTTAAATCGATCCTTTTAATACGTCTTTCCAATTATAATGCCATGTGACTTCTTGCATTTTTATTTTGGTCATGTTAAATAAAAAGTACATGATTAATGTAACTGCATTTGGGTTCAAATGTTAATGTAAATATAAATGTTTTACTAATGCACCAAGTTAGAGTTAGTTTCCACTAAAGCAGTTCTCCTGAGGATGTCTTCGTGATATCCTTTACTGAATTGAAAATCAATCAAATTGAATCGATTTGGGATTTCCGAATCGATACCCAGCCCTATTGAGCACACTTCAATCAACGATGACAAAATATGAATTCTGACTTATAATAAAGATGTTTTATTGAGTGTGTGTGTCTGTATTCAGTGTCGTTTGTAAAAGCTGTTGAATCCTAATGTTCTGATGTCTTTGGAGGTGGAGGGTCTTGGTGATCTGATCCACGCAGAGACAGAGGCCCAGAGGAGGCAGGCTCTGAGGCAGATGTCCGGTGACCTGGGACGCCTCTACCAGGAGTGGACCCACAGACTCAAACGGGTGGGTCCTTGTTATACACAGACATATTCATCTTTCACCTTTTGGCGCCAAGTCCAAGCCGTTGTGATGTTATTTGTTTGCCTGGTTTGGAGGTTTGGAAGAATGAGCTGAACGTTTTGCAACTGGCACAAAAATAGTTAGTTATTTCACTTTGTTTCCTCCTCTATCTTACCGCTGGTATAACGCACGTCAATAGGCGTGCGTTATACCAGCATTTCTCGAGATGACAGGGAAATGGTTGCTCCGTCTCGCATCAAAGCTTTTATTGAGGAGAATTGCATGGGCAGCAATAGGCGCGGACCTCGTGTGAACTGTAGGAGTTTCCTCCAGGGAGAGAATTTAATCACGTTCTGCGAAATCCTTGTTTCTTTGGAACAAAATGTGTTGTACTCCGCAGGTCAGGACTTGTTTTCTGTGCCTGCCCCTACAGCTGCGTATGGACAGTTAATATGTTATCTTTTGGGGATACATGGCTTCCTGCTATTATCTTGGTGTAGTATGTGACAGTTTAGCGCGTGTCAATACAGGGAATAACAAGGGAGTTCTGCGTGGAAATAAACGTGCAAGAAATCAAAGCCACAAAGTTCACAGGCAAGTGGCAAGAGACTGGGTTGGACAAAGAAAAATGTGGATCCAGTTTAAACATTTTGTGTGAACTCGGGACCTGTTTGTGTGGCAGCAGTTGTACCTGTACTTCTTTTTTTAATACCCATTGTTTTTATTGCCATTCAGAGGTGGGTAAAGTAGCCTATATATTTAATCAGGAAAGAATACTTGATTTTTACTGTTCAATACTTTTACTTTAGTACAAGTAGTAAAAACTAGTGACCAAAGTAATTGATCTACACCCAAGTGCATCTTTTACGGCCAGTCTGGCGTAGGGTTAATCTACAGATTTAACATGAGATGTGCGGTCAGCGGCCCTCTTACCGCAGGGGTAGTTAAAAAAGTAGGTGTAGGCCAGGTGTTCCAGCGACAGAAACAGCTCTTTTGGGATGATGTCCAGCAACGACAGCTCATGAAACTCTTTGCAAACGTCAAGACGAAAGGTAAACGAGCACTATCTTGGCACAAAAGTGAGCAGCTCGTGAAAGGGGGAAAATGGGTCCCACTTCATTAGTTTCTTTGGGAGGATATCCAGAGAATGTTTGGTAGCAACAGTTGCTATGAGGTATGATTGGACAATGACCGTTTTGGGGCAGGATTTTGTGAAAGGTCAGTTGGTTCCCATGCACTATTCTGTTTACTTTGTTGCGGCTCTGTAATGGAAGATTTTTTGTGTGTGTGTGTGTGTGTGTGTGTGTGTCATGAGATTTCGCATTTTTAAATGTCTACAGTGAATTTTACAATCTGAAATGACTGAGGGCTTCAAAGTGTTATGCGTACAATGGATATTTAAAAGGTGAACATTTCAATTGTACTGCCTAATTCACAGCCTGAATTTACACTTTGTATGTGAATGTTTTAAAATATATGGAATATGTAAATGTAGATGTGTTTACCGAACTAAAGGACAAAATAAAGTTGTAAAAAAAAAAAACACATACACAACATAAGCAGCCGCCCTCTGCCCTGTTGACTGTGGACCTTTGGCATTACTCCGAGCAGTTCACTGACCACACATAACCGTTTGACCTGGAGCCAGGCCAAGGCTCCACTGTTAACTACCATTACATGTGTAGATGCATCATTTTCCAGTCATTCCCCCTGAGACATGTTTTCAACTGTTGCCCTAATGCTTTTCCAAGAACTCAACCAAAACACATTTATTTTGGAGGAGCCTCTCTGGGAAGTTAGTTAAGCAGTATCAGAGTACAGCATCTCTACTGTACAATATCAGGGTGAAAGATATTAGCTGGAGCAACAATGTAATCTGTAATCTGTTCCACCTTTATAACAAGACCACTAATTCAAATATGGAAATGTTCCTGCTTATGTATTGTGCTGCTGTCAGCCCGTGCAGATGGATGCGTGTTTGGGAATTAACTCTTCCACTCTTGCAGCTTGTTAGTTTTGTAATATGATATTGATATGGTTTCCCAAAATTGGGCTTTTACTCTTTAGACACATCTGATAGCAACACATTCAAGATAACATTTTGTTGAGGGGAAATGGTGGTTCTGTGGTGAATCGGTGTCGAATCCATTTGGAGCAATGGCCAAAATGATCAAATCAGAGTTTGTTGTGTGCTGATACACACAAAGCATTTTTGATTGACTGATTAATTTCCCTAATAACATAATTCTAGTGTTCTTTTTAGCTCCACTGAATGACTCCTGGAACAACACAGGAATCGGCAGGATGTCAAGGATAACATTTTTTTTTTAAACACACAGTATAATCTTTATGCACATAAATTCAGAACTCTTTCCAGTGGTAAAGGATATAAAATATTGTTTTCCTTTGTTGGTTGAGCTACGTTCCTAACTTTTTTTCTTTCAAGCCATAGCGTGTCACATTTCACCCACTAGAGTAAACTACTAAACTACTAGCATTAATTTTATTACATTATATTTTTATTGTTTCATAAAAATACCATTTTACCAATTTCCTCTGGGTCATGTGACATTTGTTGGACCTTCACAGATACTACACTGCATATTTAATGACCTAATAATAATAATAATATAAATCTGTGGGTCCAGACTGTAATGTAGCTATTGTACTGCTCTGGGATTTACTCCTTGATGCTTTGCATTAGATCATTACATCACACCCTTAGACATCTTAGCTTGCTTGATTTGTTACTGTGTTTTTGTTTTTGCCATTCCATGTACATCCTACTATCAGTAGGATAATAGTATGCGTTTGAAGATGTGCATTGTGGACTTTTTCCTGTCACACGTACAGTATTTATCTGAACATCAACATTAACAATAAGACCTGAAAATATCTTGACATTTGACCCTGGTTGTGTGTTCCCCAGTGCTTGGCCCACATTGAAGCCTTTATAGACTTCAGTGAAGACGAGCTGATCGAGGAGGGGGTGCTGAACCAGGGTGAGTGTGCAGTCATCCCTGGAGCTTAGAGGAAGGCCTGAATATCCAGAGGAGAGACAAGCACGGCTGTGCTTTCCTGTTTGGATCTTCAGCTGACCATCGTGTATGCTGCTCTCACTGTAGGAGAATCCAACGCCATCCAAACGCTCTAAAAAACATTTCCTATAAGGAAGCAGGGGGCCGGGGGACTTGTTAAAAGCTACCTGCCATGTCAGTCACAGCAGAGGGCAGTGGCAGCAGCGCCAGTGGGTACTGGAGTTTCCCATTTTCATTTTCCCAGTGCATGTGAGCGTGTTGTTGTTTATGCCTGGGACACCTGCCGTCTGCCACAGGCACAGAGTGCCAGATTTGACACACTAAAGCTTGGCAACTGTTTGTTTTTGGTGGTGTGGTAAGTTCCTTCTCCAAAGTAGAAAGCACAGCGGTCATTGCCTACTGTCTGGGACCGCAAAGACTAGAACTTTTGAAACTTTTGGATTATTTCCACTAGTCATCGACAAGTCAAACTATATTTTCCTATTGCACTTTGAATTTTTACCTACAAATACTATAAAATCACATAATGTATTTTGTCATGCCGTTTCACCGCAGCGGTGTAACTAAAAACCTGCTGGCACTGTGTTGAAACAGATAATGATTGTGATTACCAAAATAGTTAAATTTAATAGTCGACTATAAAGCTGTTAAGTTATTACAGCCGTATTTCAAAGCAGTTGTTTATTTAAAGTTTCAAACAACTTTCTGTAGAAGATTTAAGAGCAGACTTTTGTCCTCTGCTGTGTTTCTATTCTGAATCAACAACTGCTTTTCCAGGGCTAATTCTTTGAATTAGATCAAGTATAAATTAGATAAATATTTAATGAGATAAATAATATAATGTCATCTGACATCTCAAAGACTGTCCAATTTACCACTCCTTCCTCATCATTATTGATGACCCTTCACTAAGCTATTATTTATTATTCTAAAGTAAAGGTACATGTACTTTACCGTCGAGCACATCATCGGTGCATAATACAGCGCAGAATGACAGCATTACAGTATTGACAGTATTTTTTAGGTATCTTCTTTGACTGTGGTGTGTCGTATTGTTAACAGTATTCCACAGTGCAGCACAAGGGGTCAGGGCCTGTCGTGTAAACGGTCCCTGACCCATTTCTGTCCAGACTCATGGTGTCAGACAGTGAGGTACCAGCCTTTTCCTTCAAAGACTTGAAATACTCCTGACAAGGCCAAGAAAGTGAAGCTGTCCTCAAACCTTCGTCATGTCCTCTTCCCTCTGCGCCTGTAACAGCGGAGCGCTCCCTATCTGAGCTCATATCTGAGGTGGAGCGCCACATGCAGGATGAGCGGCGTGGGGAGAGGCTTCGCAGTGGAGTGCATGTGGTCATCGCCGGAGCCACCAACGCTGGGAAAAGCAGCCTGCTCAACACACTGTGTAAGAGGCGCCTTCGCACAAATAGGATTGATTGTGGAGTTTGTTTGTGCATTTATTATACTGTAGTTGGATAGATTAGTAATAGGAAAACATACGTTGATCATAAAAGGCTTTTAATAATTTTTCCAGTCTCCAGTCCTTATAAAAGTAAAGTTCAAATCCATTTGAAAGTTATTGTTTCCTAATTTGTGTGTGCTGGCTTTTATTTTAAATGAAATTGAAACCTAATAAATCTAATACATTTCAAATCTACAAGATTTCATGCTACCCACCCTAAATATCTGCACATGTCTGAGACCTTCATCCAAAGTGAGTGAACTCTAGCTGCTTGATGTCGATATTCTCTGCCTGGACAGGCCAGAGACCGGCTGCCATAGTGTCTCCCATAGCAGGCACCACGCGCGACGTAGTGGAGACGGCTCTGGACATCGGAGGTTTCCCCGTGGTCCTGAGTGACACTGCGGGACTCCGAGACAGCCCTGACGTGGTGGAGAGGGAGGGAGTCCGCAGAGCCAGGGAGAGGTACACAAACGCTTTCAAAAATAATCTACATTGAAGGATTTGTTTGTTTGTATACTTTATTGTCCCCGTAGGGAAATTTGTCCTCTGCATTTGACCCATCCTCTGATACCACCGGGGAAACCCGTAAGGAGCAGTGCACCTGATATAGAGTCAGAATCACCTATTATACATGTTTTTAGTGGTAGGGGAAACCGGAATACCCGGAGGAAACCTACGCAGACACGAGGAGAACATACAAACTCCACACAGAAAGGCCCCGTCCAGGTGGGAATCGAACCCGGGACCTTCTAGTTGTGAAGCACAAGAGCTAACCGCTGCGCTACTGTGCCGCGGGTTTTCTTAGACAAACCTTTGGTCATGCTTTACTTTACAGCACAGCAATAACATGGTGATAGGAGGAGGCACGGCAACTAGGGACAATAAGAGAATTATACATACATCAAAGAATACAAATCATTACACCCCCCAATAAAAGTGTAAATCTATCTAGCTTGTGTTGCAAACTGACAAGGCATAAATGCTCCTTTGGAAAACAAAGAAGGGAAGAAATAATTCAGCACTTTTCCTCTGTACATTATGATATATTTTCACAGTGTCAGCGCTGTTTGTATTATATCTATAAATACGTGGGACAAATCGCCGTCGGACGTTGCGTAACAGAAATAGTGACGGGGCAATGCTTGTTCTCGTCGAAATAAATGCCTCTTCAGTAGCAGCTGCTTCCACTGTTTACACGGGTGAAGAATGGCGGCACTGGGAGTATCTGTCACCAGTGCGTTATCAGAGTACGACAGCACCGACACTCTCCCAAAAACCACTAGGCCAGACACAAACACTTTATACAGAGCAGACATGTGACGAGGAACATACCTCAGGTATTAATTATTACTTGAAGTGAGAAATTCCAGTGGCCAGTGTTGGGGGTTTACTCTTTTCAGTTGGCCATTCCAGTCACGTACAACTAAGTGCACCCTTTTCTATGATGGTTGGTTTAGATTTGACATAAACACGCACAGTTATAAAAGTGCTGTTGATTGAGTAATAATAATAATAATAATGCATCGGTTTTATATAGCGCTTTTCTGGACACTCAAAGACGCTTTACATTGCACTATTCATTTACTCCATACTTGGTGGTGGTAAGCTACTATTGTAGCCACAGCTGCACTGGGGTAGACTGACGGAAGCGAGGCAGCCAATCTGCGCCATCGGCCCCTCCGACCACCACCAACCACTCACTCAGATCATTCATCCCTGGCCTATTGTACATGTTTTTAGTGGTAGGGGGAAACCGGAGTACCCGGAGGAAACCTATGCAGACACAAGGAGAACATGCAAACTCCACACAGAAAGGCCGCGTCCAGGTGGGAATCGAACCCGGGACCTTCTAGCTGTGAAGCACGAGCGCTAACCGCTGTGCTACCGTGCCGAGTAGCTAGTCTGCGATGACGTGTGTGATATAGGTGAGGTGGCAGCTCTGTGGAAGCCTGTGCTCCATGTGCGGGAAGCTGTCAGAGGTTCGTGACCTGGGTCACTCACTACAGGAAGGATGTGGTAAGTACAAGCATCCACAGGAGCTGCTCCTGCTGTGGAAAACACCCTACACATTTACATTAGGCACACTATCTACTGTATGGCTTCTGTGTGTTCTCAGGATTTACCCTCTGAATGACTCTGGCTTTAATATCCATATGTGTGTTTTTGTTTGAACATCACTGTGGTCTGCTTTCAGGGTGGAGCAGGCCGACGTGACTCTGGTGGTGGTGGACTGTGTTCAGATCCCATCAGACCAACACTCTGTGCCTTTCCTCCAGAAACACCTGAGGGAGGTTCTGTCCACTCAGGACCCAGCTCATATCGGTGAGACATGCAGAATATGGTAGTGGCAGAAGAATGTGTCTCTGGTCCTCCTGTGTTCCCCACTCCCTTTTCCATGCGTGTCTGTTGGTGGAGTCCTGTGCTCCTAGTGCCTGTGTGGGAAAGATTCCGAGGACCTGAGACCAACCGCCTTGTTTGGACGCTTGAAGAAAAAAAATGGTGAACTTTGACTCCGGTCTTGTGTCTGTCTTTGGGTCCGATACTACTAAGCCTTAACAGAATGGCTTTATCATGTTATAACAAACCCCTTGTAGTCATGAAAGGTTGAATCTTTGTAAATGGTTGCATCCTGTGCTGTGTGTGTCCAGAGCAGTGTGTGGTGGTGCTGAATAAGATGGACCTGCTGTCAGAGCAGAGCAGGCAGAGGCTGCAGACAGAGCTGTCCTCATGGGCTGCTCCTCCCTCTGTGTGCCGTGTGTCCTGTCAGAGTAAAGAGGGACTGCAGGACTTCCTCTCTGAGCTGCACCAGAGAGTCAAGCATCTGTGAGTCTGTCAACATTTACAGCTCCATGAAACAATCGTTACTTGTATACAATAATCTTAGTAATGTACTACAGGTACATTTACTGTGCTGCCTGTAAACCACGTGGCAAAGTGGTTAGTAATCCTGCCTCAGAGCATGATGGTCTCCGGTTCGATCCCTGACCATGTGGAGCCTTTCTGTGTGGAATTTGCATGTTCTCTGTGCATCTGCTTCGCCTACCACTATAGACGCACAATATTGTGCCCGTTTGGCCTGGACTCCCCTGAAGAAGAGATTCTGAAATCTCACTGGTCAAACAAAACTAACTTAAGTTGTCTATTCCCTCACCCCAAACTCTGCTAATTTGAAATGTATAAATGTATATCATTTTCACTCTGCCACCAATGACTTTGTGCTGGTCATGTATAAACTGCTGAAACATTTCAGACACTAAAGCTGTGGTCCAGGGCTATTCAAGTTTTTCTCTGGGCCAGATTATCTGGAGGTCACTGGGCTCTGGGCTGGTCATGTAGTGACCCCACCAACCAAGCGTAATCATAATTTTTTGAGGGATAAATAGAATTACACATAAAAAGCTTAATTATCTCGGGCATTTTAAGCCCCTTTAACAGCACATGGCTACTTAATATGCGTAAACAAAGGGACGTACTTTGGCTCCCGATTACAGCTGTTGGACTCAATTCTCCCAGAGTTTTGACTCTATTCTAAAGGCTATATAGAAGCACTGCAAAGGTATCAAGAATTCTCTGTAATAATTATGTTTTTAGCAGCTGCAAAGCCTCCGCAGTGAGAGTATAAGCCATGGCGGTCATTAGCAAACACTGTAGCCGTGGTAGCATTAGCGGTCACGCTGAATTCACTTACTTAATGTTCTTCAAACTGTCTGTCTTGTTTAGGTGTGGCGACCCCCTGTCCGGAGGCCCCTCGCTGACCCAGGCCCGGCACAGAGCTCACCTCCAGCAATGTGTCTCCTCCCTCCGACAGTTCCACCGCTACCAGGACACTGACCTGGCTCTGGCCGCCGAGGGCGTGCGGCGCGGCCTCACCAGCCTGGGACGCATCACGGGACGAGTTGGGCCGGAGGAGATCCTGGACATCATCTTCAAAGACTTCTGTATCGGCAAATAATGAGCTGTGCGATGAGAAAAGTGTTATCAAAGCATTCTAAAGAGCCTATATGTTTGTGTTAATGGCCATTTACATCTATCGAATGAGAATTGACTTGTTGATGAAGGCTTTGGAACAACAGCACAAACGGGGACTGTGTTTTGTGCCAATTTTTTTTAGACACAACAGAACGACTTCTTCCTGTTCTCAGTCTTCACATTGTTTTCCTCCCGAGATAGAAATGCTTTTGTTCCGAACGGTTTCACCAAAATAGCAGAGCTGTACTGACAGGTGACTCACAGGCCTCATAAGCGTCTTGAATGGAGGTAAAAATAGCCCATGAAAAGCCTCTGGTCAGAAAACGAGACTCTGGGGGGAGATCAGAACAGCTGAATCCAACATCTGCGAGGTCAGGTAATGCTCCGCTCCCATTGTTTACATACACTCCGGGCTATTTCGGAAATGGTTTAAACGTGCGCTACAACTGGACTGGGTTGCTATCACTTAGCCCTTCGTCAGTGACGCCCGAAACGTTACCTTGTGGTGCAAAATAAATTCTTTGGAAGCGCAACAGCGGTGCAGAGTTTCCAATCCTTTCACCTCACGTACTATTGAACTCTTGCACGCCACTAAACTGACCTGGGATGTGCGTGTCTGTCTAACCCTCTTGATCAGATATAACGATCTTTATCATGTGGTTTCTGTGTTGTGTTGTGGACTGACTGGGCCGACTTTGAACACTGTTTAAACTTCTCCGCTCATTTTCCTCATGGAGACGTTTTACTAATCCAGAAATGAAAACGAGCCGGTTTGCGCAACAACAGTGAAAAATATTAGTGGTGTATTCCAAATGAGCAGCCATGAGCGTGTGAGTTTTGAATCGCTCAAAAAAAGTACCCCAAGTAGCCTAAGGAACTACACAGGAAAACCATCCTAACCGGCTTAAAATCTCACATTCTCAGAGGTAGTCGTCTCCTGACAACAGTTCACTTAGAAAAGATACTGGTGACAGTAAGTGTTTAAAGTACTGTATCTTTGTGAAAGCTGGATTTTTGTTCGTCCGTCAACCCGCCCGTTATGAAATATTTATGTTTCCTCGTGGAACGGCTCACCTCTGCCCCGCTCGCTGTCTTGTGTGACGACACTGGGAGCGCTGGCCTCTGCAGAGCTGCGTGTTTTCGGGCCCCGAGTTTAGGCGAGCTTTCCTCTTTCCGCAGCAGCGTGACAGCCCTGTGCGTCCCTTTCATGTCCTCAGTGATGGATGAGAGCACAGGAGGAGGCAAAGGGCTGAACGTGGGCATTTCTGCAGGTGCCATCAGCAGCAGTAAATTACCGAGCCCCTCTTCCTCTGCGGCCTGTGCCACCGCGCTGAGGATGGCCATTGTTTGGAGGCACTGAGGAAATGCTTACAGTGGACATTATTCATATCAACAATATTCAATCATTTGACTAAACATATACACAATGAAAAATGTTGTCTTTGTACCTATAACCAAGCACATTTTCTCCAGTTCAGTTCTACCCAAATCTAAAAGCTTGTCGGCTGGAGCTTACAGCCTGTGGTGTAATGCCTCATTTGAAAGCTAAGACCTACAAAAAACGAATTTAAGATTTTCCCTCGCGTTGTCGCAGCGCTGTTGTATTTGTTGCATGTTTTTTGTGTGTGTGTGCGTTTCAATTCTCATTTACATCTCGTTTTTGATGCTTTTTTTCAAGAACCTTTTAGATTTGTGTAAAATTGTGCTGGAGAAAATGTGCTTGGTTAAGGCGGATTGGATTATTAAACCTGCTGCTGACTTTATGCGTTTTGGGGTGGATTTAACACTGGACGCTGTTTCTTCAGCCTTTACTGGTGGGAGCGCACAAATAGGCACATGAGACGTGGCAGTGGTTTACCGTGGGGCCTGAAATGCTTACGATTAACCTACCGTGAGCTTTTATAACCACGATCATTGTAAAACCGGTTAAACTTGACGTCCCTATTCCCATGTGAACTCCACAATAATCTAAAGATGTCCTGAGCACTCGAAGCCTATTGAGGCCTGCTCTCTGATTTCCTGTGTCAGATTGGTGAGTGCTGTGGGATGATGAGGCTGACACTGTGCTGTCATGGACAGTCACACCCTAAACTCAGTACAGACAGAAAAACACTTGAACCATCTTAAACAGAGGATTTCCTCGGGACCGCTCACCGGCTCTTTTAAGTGAACAATGAGAGCAAGTTTACATGGTTTATTGAGCTCCACGTGCACCGGTCTGCGCTACACTAACCTCAGAGAGAAAAGAGAGAGAGAGAGAAAGATAATGGGGTCGGGGAGAGAGGGAGAGAAAGGTATTGAAAAACTTGCGGCCCGTGTGCGAAGAACGAACCTGCTGTTTACACAAAATTAAGAACTCTACAAACTTACCGGTAAGGGGCGACGGTGGCGCAGATGGTAGAGCGGGTCGTCTCATGATCGGAAGGTCGGGGGTTCGAATCCCGCCTCCTGAAGGTGCATGCTGTCGTTGTGTCCTTGGGCAAGACACTTCACCCACCTTGCCTCCAGTGTCTGCGTACACTGGTGTATGAATGGGTGAGAGGTTCCTTGCTGTAAAGCGCTTTGAGTGCCTAATGTAGGTGGAAAAGCGCTATATAAGTTGAGACCATTTACCATAATGGGGTCGGGGAGAGAGGGAGAGAAAGGTATTGAAAAACTTGCGGCCCGTGTGCGAAGAACGAACCTGCTGTTTACACAAAATTAAGAACTCTACAAACTTACCGGTATACTCATCCATGAATGTAATCAGTGCATCTCTAGCTTTAAGTCATTTTTTATTTGAGAACAATCCGATTTATATTTTCAGTTTTATGGTTAAATAGAGTTACGCTGGGTTTGTGGAGTGAAGGGACTGGGGAGAAACACTAAGGATTTTAACAGTAAAAAAAAGTAGTGTGTGAAACTAATACCAGCTTTAAAAGTGTGGACACAGATTAATATAAGCCGTATAATAGCAATGAAAAAAAAAAATCTAATGTTCCTATTTCTTTCTTTCTTGATTATAGTTATAGCCATGAATGAATGAAAATGAAGAGCCAAAAGTGCAGGCTCTTTTTGGTGAGCCGATCCAAATGATCTGGTTCACCAAAAAGAGACAAAAATCCCATAGGAAGTACTAAAACGTGAGGACACTTAAAGTAATGGCTACTGTACCTATTAAAAGGGATCGTAAAAATAACAATAAAATATTATTGGTTTCAGTGTGTTACTGCATCC
This sequence comes from Proterorhinus semilunaris, assembly GCA_021464625.1. Taxonomy (NCBI): domain Eukaryota; kingdom Metazoa; phylum Chordata; class Actinopteri; order Gobiiformes; family Gobiidae; genus Proterorhinus; species Proterorhinus semilunaris. The sequence goes on from CM038351.1 coordinate 28,813,636, forward strand.
TATTTCTGGAACAAAGTATGACTACAGTCTATCAGAGGGAAACTATGCAGTTATTTAGAGTGAAAACATGATGAGGAGCAGCTCGTTGTTTCCTGTTAAACGCCAAGTCGTGTAATTTCTATATTAAAAAGGAATACCCAGAGGCGTAGTTTGCCATAAGGCAAGGCAGGCAGCTGCCTGGGGCCCCCAAGCCAGCAGGGGCCCCCAGAGGGCCAACAGATTTGACAGAAACGACCAAGAGAATGCAGTCACTGCAGCAGCATTGACAAGGGCAATTTCTCAATCTGTGGACTTGTGTGGACAATGATATACACATGGTACAAGTGCACAGGCAAACGTTTATTAAGTTAAAATAATCAATACATATTAATATCCAAGATTTGTCTGTCTCCTTTTATAGATAGGGTGACCAGATGAGTTGCCCTGACGGGACGGGGTTCATGTATTTATTTATTTTTTAATCATATGCCACATGTCAAGCGGTTGTTATCTGTGATAACAGTAAACGTGTTTCCATAGAGATTTGTCAGTTATGGCCATTTCAAGGCTAAGAATTTGTGGGCGGGGCATCGCGCTTCCCTGCGAGATAGACCACGGCTTGCGTAAGCGAAGACTTGAGTTGTTCCATTTTGTATTTGATAAAGTGCTGCAGTAAGCCCAGTTGTACTGGCGTCCGTGTCTAACAGGTAGGGGAGTTTTGGATCAGCAAGGCTCTAAAGTTTGTAATAGTGAATCAGCACAAATGGAAATCTTTACAGCACAAAACAGCACAGATGTAGAGGAAGCGGTTGACACAATTTTTACCCGTTTTGGAGCTTTATAACGAGCAGGCTGACTTTAGATCTGACCAATAAAACAATCATTAATATCTCAAAAAGATAACAGCACAAACACCTTTTTTTTTACAGCACAAACGATTTACATATTTTTTTATAAAATTTTGAGTATGATGGGGGACCAGGTTCACGTTAATGGGGACCCCTACTTTAGAACATTCTTCAGAGCGCAGTTTTTGTTGTAGAGCTCGTCCAGATCAGGCCCCTCTTCCATATTAAGAGCGCACACAGCACTTTCGACATTCTAAAAATATTTTTCGGGACAATTTGGGTCGGATTCGGGACGAGAGCTTGGATTTTGGGACTGTCCCGAATTTTTTGGGACGTATGGTCACCCTATTTATAGATCATTTAAAGTAAAACATAACACTATTTACAACAATATTATGACAATTTTTTTACACAAACCTGAGGGAGAACACGCGTTTCATCAGTGTTTTCATCAGAGCTTTAAGCTCCAAACAATAGAAATACAACTGAAATACATACACTATGTACAGATAGTATGTATATACAAGACGGCTGTTCAGTTAAAACACTCCAGTTTCACTGGTATGCACAAAGTTCTAGAGGGATGATCGAGACGTGAGCAGTCGTGAGTCTTTGAGTAGAGCAGGGTGCACTGATGCATCTCATCTCACCTGCAACAGAAAAGAGCTGTTACTCTACTGTAAAGGAGGAAGACTGAAGTGAAACTGTCCTGAGTGTAGTGGCTTACTGTAGGCGTTTTGCCAATGCTCCCACTGAGGGTTTGTTCTGCGCGGGAGGAGCCATGAAACCTACTGTTTTAAGTCCAGGCTGTAATAGTCTAGTACGAAAATCTGAAATTGTAACTTTTGTGGTTCCGGAATGGTAGGGGTTGGCAACCTTTTTACGTAAAAAAATGTTTTATGCTAAGTGCGCATGGGGGACGACGGATGGAATATAGCCCAAGGCTACAATCCGGTGTGGCTTGTTCATTAACTTGCACTGTCCCTACCATATAAACAGTGGCGGACTGGCACCAAAAAGAGGCCCTGGCAATTTTAGCAAAGAGTTGCAGGCGGCCAATCCGCCAAAAGGCGGCCGCATCTCCGCTTTATTTATTTATTTAGCCTTTTTATATGGTTGTGCGCCACAAGTTGTGATGAGCGGCGAGCGAGCCGCTGGTGGTGCTGCCGCTTGCAGCCATTGCGCCAATAGGCGGCCGCTTCCTCGCTTTATTTAGCCTATTTATTTGTTTGTGATGCGGCCACAACAAGTGATGAGACCAGGCGGCCGCAGTGGCATTTGCCCAATATTGCCCAATGGCCAGTCCGTCACTGCATATAAACCAATAAATAAATACAAAACAAAAAAAACAAAATTACTATAAGATGTTGGGAACATATTTCATGAATATGCCACTCGCGTATCGCCTTCGTTTGTTTTTTATTGAAGAACTAAGAAGAGAATGTTAACCAAAAAATATGTAATATTGAATAAGATTTTCTCATGAAATTTGCACTGTATGTGTAGTTTGACATGATATCACCTCACAGGAAATCTTTGCTTTATAGGTTTAAAAATAAACAAATGATGTCAGTTTTTTCATCGTGGAAACAAAATGGCCACCGTAACTCAACTGGCTGATACTCAGTTTAATTATTGTATCTTCATAATTATGCCAGATTCTGAAATAATTTACACTGTATATAGACTATATCAACCTCATGCAGTGTGCAACATTTCATCTTTTCATCGGTTAATGCATAAATAAATTACATCACATTTAATTTGTGAATGTTACCGGAATTGTCACATAAAATTAAATATCTTCAATATAAAATACAATTTTCTCATGAAATTGGCATAGTATGTGTGGTTTGACGTGATAACTATCAACTCTCAGGAAATGTTGGCCTGCAGATTCAAATCTGTTGAATCTAATGTTTTAATAAATATGACCATAGCTGTGGATGGATTGTTTGAATGCTTAACAGTAGAAATTCCCAATGATAAAAAGACTAATATCCTCATGAGTTGTGTGTCCCGGGCACCTGGTTAAAGTATAGAAACTTTTATTGGGATGGGTGGATGGGTAAACTGTTTTCCACTGTGTACCAAAAAAACGTATTTATTTGTGGTGATTTTTACATTCCATCCATCCATCCATCCATTTTCTTCCGCTTTATCCGGGGCCGGGTCGCGGGGGCAGCAATCTCAGCAGAGACTGATTTTAACATTGATTTGTTAAATCCAACCAAGCTAAAAAAACGTTGATGACTTCTCATTGACACAATGTACAGCTTGTCTCTGTATCCAACTATAACACAGCCGAGCAGAATAACGTCACACAGTGCCACAATCCTTGACAACATTTTTACTAAGATCATGGGAACGATCCGTGCCCTAAATAGTAGTTTGGCGCTCCACGATTGGACTTCAGTTTACAGAGAACAAAATGTGGACAGTGCTTATTGTAACTTTAGATGCCTTCACTTCCCTGCATAATAAACACTGCCCTGTGAAAGAGTATTTTATAAAGGAAAAAATAAAAAAGGCCCTTGCATTACAAAAGGAATAATTAATCCCTGTAAAAAGAAAAACAATCTCTAAAAATTGTTTATCAAAGTAAAAGCAAAAGAAGCGGAGTAAAGATATAAGAAGTATAAAAATAAATTAACTGATATAAGAACAAGCAAAGGTTATATTATAAAAAATAACTATATGAAAATAAAAACAATATAAAAGGAACTTGGGATGCTTTGAATAGCCTAATCAAACAAGGCTCTTCAAAGTTGACATATCCCGATCACTTTATTGATGAAAATGGTGAAGATAATATGAATAATGTAGTAAATAAATTCAACAATTTTTTTGTTAATGTTGGCCCTGAGTTGGCTGCTGATATTCCAGACATCGGAGTTGTAAAATCAGATGACAAACATTGTGTGGATGTGTAAAAGTAAGTCCTCCACTGACATATCAACATGACATTGGTTAAAAAGGTTATACTGAATATTGTAAAACCCCTAACTTATATCTGGAATTGTCATTGAAGACTGGCTGCTTTCCAAGTAAAATGAAAATCGCTAAAGTAATTCCGCTCTTCAAAAATGAAAACAAACACGCTTTTACAAACTACAGACCAATCTCTCTTTTGCCTCAGTTCTCAAACATTTTAGAGAAGCTAAAACCATCAGTATGGTTTTAGGTCCAAAAGAACTACCTCAATGGCAATAACTGTGGACGAAATTACTAATGCACTGGAGCAAAAAAAGTATGCAGTTGGTATCTTTATTGATCTAAAAAAAAGCCTCCGATACGATTAATCTCTCAATCCTACTAAATAAGATGGAAAGATATGGAATTAGGGTGCTGGCTGGGGATTGGTTAAAACGTTATTTAACAGGGAGAGTACAGTTTGTAAAAATGGGTCAGTATTTATCAGATACTCTTGGTGTTGCTTGTGGTGTCCCCCAGGGGTCAGTGTTGGGGCCAAAATTGTTTAATGTGTATATAAATGATATTTTGAACACGTCCAAAGATCTGAAACTCATACTATTTGCAGACGACACTACCATATTCTACTGTAGTGATGATTATAATGACCTCGTAAATACGGTAAACAAGGAACTAAATATAATAAAAAAGTGGATGGACACAAATAAATGATCCTTGAATATAAACAAAACTAAGATAATGATGTGTGGTAATCGCAATAAAAGTATTGATGGTACCCAGGTTGAAATCGGAAATGAGACTACATTTTTGGGCGTAATAATTGATAGTAAATTGTCATGGAAGCCCCATGTCAGACACATAAAAAATAAAATCTCAAAAAGCCTTTCAATTATAAATAAAGCAAAATGATACCTTGATGAAAATGCACTCCGTACTCTATACTGCACCTTGGTACTCCCATACCTTACGTATTGTGTTGAAGTGTGGGGGAATACTTACAAGAACACAATTAATCCTCTGATCATATTACAGAAAAGAGCAATGCGGATCATTCACAAGGTTGGTTTCCTAGACCATACTCATAATCTGTTTATGCAGTCAAAGTTGTTAAAATTGTATGATCTTGTAAAATATAGTACAGCAACAGTCTAATACAAAGCATTCAACAAATTATTACCGCCTAACCTACAACGTTTTTTATAACTCCAGTGCGAGCTTATGACTTGAGAGGTTTTGGATATTTTTCATTGCCGAGAGCTCAAAACACTCGTAAACTTTTCTGTGTGTCTATATGCGGTGTGAAACTCTGGAACAAACTGGACTTACAACACAAGCAATGCCAAACTGTCCATCGATTCAAACTGTTATATAAACATGGGGTCTGGTCAAAATATAGAGATGAGGGTCTTTCATTTAAATTGCTGTTGTGTCATAGTGTTAACAAGTGCTCAATGTTTCATTTGTTTCGTTTCTCCAATATAATGTCCGAGCCACAAACAGAGCAATGTGGTTTATTCTATTCAATGCAAAGAAGAAGAATGCAAAGAACATTATATTGGAGAAATGAAAACAAATTTACAGAAGAGACTTTACAACACCCTAACTCCTGCCCGTTGGTCTATATCTTCAGCTGAGTGGGACTTTTGCCTTTTGGATGAGAGGCGAAACGTTCGAAGACTTCAACTACTGAGTACAGAAGATGAATCAAGCACCTTCATTGAAGATTTTGTTACAATGTAATAATTATTGTTATCTGTGGTAATGCCACCCTGATATAACATTTGTATAATAATCCTTGAACAAAGTAACAGCGGAGCTGAATGTATTAAACTCTGAATGGGGAACTGGGGGTTGGATTAAATAAATGATCTTCTTCCCACTCCCTTTCAGGTAGAAATGGATCGTCTTGTTTACATACTGTATATTCTTTCTTTTGTTGCCCATTTCCTGAAATAAATGAAATGAAATGAACATTCCTCGCCAACATTGTTTCGGTGGTACTAATGCTTGAATGCGTTTGTTTGAGGCTGTTTCTGAAGTTTCTGAAATTGCGGTTGAAGGTGGCCAAAATGAGTTTCCTCCCCAGGGTAGCTGGACGCACCATTAGGAGATAGGGTGAGGAACTCAGTCACCTCAGAGGAGCTAGGAGTAGAGTGGCTGCTCCTTCATGTCGAGTGGAGCGGTGTTCCAGGCATGTCCTATTGGGAGGAGGCCCCCGGATACACTGGTGGGACTATGTCTGTGGCCTTGTGCCGCCTCGCTATCCCCCCAGAACAGCTGGAGTAAGTGTGCGTACTGTACATCTCTGCTCAGACTGCTGCCTCAGCTCTGGCCACCAGATAAAGTGGGGAAAAGGCAAGGCAAGTCAACTTTATACCGCGCAACTCAATGCAACTTAAATGGACAGATATATGGATGGGAAAATGGCTCGGCGCCAATGGTGCATATTATTGCAGTACATTCAAACATCCAGTTTACATGTGATGATGACTCAAGAATAACACAGAACATATGCATAGCTTTAAACAGGAGTCTACCAGTAACCCACCCATACAACCACCAGCTCTTTAAACAATCCTCTTCAACACGAACTATGAATGAGTGATTAGGATTCAACAACACACAGTTCAACAAAACTTTGTGCTTAACAAGTGCAGTGAGAAGGTCAAAAGAAGTATTTTATGTCCACGAGGCCCTCACAACCCAGCAGAAAGGGTGTGGCTACTCCCCATATGTCTAGAGTAGGGGCAAAACTACAGAAAATGTTTCGACAGGTCAAAATCAAAGTTTATTTCTAGCCAGTTAACATCTGGAGACAGACCTTTATCAGGCCCAAAGCTCAACTGTTTGACCATTCTCCAAAAATGTGAACATAGTTCCATGTTTGTTTAATAATAGTGAGATGCACAGGTGGATATGGACGCCATGGGAGTATTCATCAAAACGCCCTAAAAGCTGATGATACTTGTGACTAGAAATAAGTTCTATTTCATGTATTAATTAAGAATAATCCTTTAATGCATTCTGTATTTCATATTTTTACTTAGAGTACCCAAATTCTTACACCGTGTTTATGCATAAACCTGTAGTGTGTGATCATTTGACTCTATATTTTGTCACAGCTACAACTGGTCAGAGGCAGATTATTGGTGATATTGTGCCAATGGCCGATCGACCACCTTCAGAAACAGCCTCAAACTAACACATTCAAATATCAGTACCACCGAAACAATGTTGGCGAGGAATGTTGGTCACAGAGTGTGAGTAGATATAAAGGAAATGTGATAACTCGACCTCAAAAAAGGATTAAGACATATGAATTGACCCTTTGGTCCTATTTATAGCGAATGTAGTGAGTGAGTGAGTGGTTGGTGGTGATCAGAGGGACCGTTGGCGCAGATGTGTACAGTCGCGACAGAACTTCTGTCAGTCTCCCCCAGGGGAAACTGAAGCTACTAACATAGCTTACCATCATGTATGGAGTATGGAGTGAATGTAAAATGCTCTCATGTACAAGCGCTTTGTGGCCATGTCTGTGAAAGGCGCTATATAAATAAAGATCTTCTTCTTCTTCTTCATTAACGAAACTCACATATTTTGTTTATTTTCAAAGGGCCAAAAGAGTTGATAGTTATCACGTCAAACCATACATACTATGAAATGTTGCACACTGCATGAAGTTGATAAAGTTTATATACAGTGTCAATTATTTCAGAAAATCTGGAAATCTGGCATAATTAGGAAGATACAACAATGGAACTGAGTATCAGCCAGTTCAGTTACAGCGACCATGGTGAGGTGACAGTGCAAATTTCATGAGAAAATCTTGTTTACTATTGCAGATATTACATTTTATCTAACAGATACTGCATGACTGGTGCGACTTTTTGGTAAAGATTCTCTTCTCATTTCTTCAATGAAAAACAAACGAAGGCGATACGCGAGTGGCATATTCATGAAATATGTTATATTTATGTTATATCTTATATTAACATAAAAACAAGGTTGCCAACCCCTAACATTCCGGAACCACAAAAGTGTTTTCAGATTTTTTACTAGACTATAACACATGAGCGTCACACATAAACATTTGTTCGTACAGTCTGTTCTGTATATAGTTTACACAGCCCAGGGTTAAACCTGCTCATTCAGTGACCTTATGACTTTGTAAATGTTTTCCCCTTATTATCTCACCCTGACCATCCTTCCTGCCTGTGCTACTGCTGTGTTCTGCTAGGTACCAGATAGGGGTGGGCGATGTCCCCAACCCCGTCAGTTGAAGATGTTTACAGTGAACCATCGTGATGGATGATGATATCGTCCATCTCTCATTACAAGCATTTTTTAAAGACATTTACATAGCCTATATATAGGCTGCATTTTATTCATGTTAGGAAAAATGTGAGATTGCAGGATAAATGGATCTAAACTAAAAATGATCTGAACAGAGTCATGGAACACGAATTTTGCAACAGAAATGTGTTAAAACTCTTGCGTAAAAGTCTTAGAGGAGAACGACTTATTCCGAGCGTCATCTGCTCCTCAATAACAAGGCTCTTATCACACTAATACACATGTAAATCGGAGCTTATTATTTGCATTTGTTCAATTTTAACGTAATGTTTAAGAAACAGTGGGTGAACGGGACAATATTTAGAAGTTTGCGTCGGAGTCTAAGTTTTTGAAGCTGCTCCGAGCGCTGCCCTGTTCATGTGCTCCCACCGCGTCTCATTCTCTCTCCTCTCTCAGTCCCCTGAGAACATCCAAACCCATGCGCTCTTAGCTCCAATGTGAGATCCATCGCGGCATTTTAAAACTGTTTCCATACGAAAAGCGAAACCATGCGGTGTTAAACAGTAGCTGCTTTTAGAGCGAGAGCCCCACGGGTCAGAAATAGAGCAGCTCTGCGTCTTTATTTTAATGATTACGGCTAACACATCATGTCTTCGGGCTTCTGGTAGGCTACTTAAACTAGCGTGCATATTAGTTATATTCGAGATTTGATTTACAGTGCAATCCCTGCAAAGTCTGTAGGTTTACAAGGCCCACAGAAGATCAGTGCGTGTTTCTGACAGGAGGGGGCGTGGCATCACGATGGAGAGCCTTCATCGTGATGTTCGTCATCCATCACGATGGACGACCAGACTCCAGTCTATCACTAAACCGCTTCTTTTTTGTACTACAAAAGACCTAATACCCTGAGATTAAGGTAGTTTTTTCCAAACCTTGTAGTTTGCGACACAATTCATGAAGCTGACTTTTTGTCGTATTTTACACAGCATTATTTTTATCCCATTACACTTCTTACGTGTGAAACATCAAATTGCTTATGAGTATTAACTTTTTTTTTTTTTTACGTTACCTTAACAATGCTGTCAATCATTCAGTTAAATTTAGTGCGACCCAAACATGAAGTATATTTGACCATGTTTCGCATGCTTACTTTGCAGTTGGCCTTTGTAGATTTCTCGTTCAAAGCCAGACGGTCCTCCTGTAGTTTGTTCTGATCCCTCAGACGGTTTTGTTCGATCAATAACCTCTCCATCTGCAAACCAACATCAAAAAAAGGTAATCATACAATAAAGAAAATGTTGGCCTCAATAAAAAGCTGTTGCTATTGTTGTACCTTGAGGTCATGGTTCTTCTGCTTGAGCTCCAGTTGTTTGCTGGCCTCCGCAGCGTCCTCCGTTCGGGTGCGTTCACACTTCTTCAAATCTGAATTTAGATTGGTGTTGAGCACTTCCATACGGCTCGAGAAGGCCTGGATATCTGCCACCTGTAACAACACAAGCATTTCAATACATGATAAACTCATTGTTGGCAAGAAGAAGCCTGAAGAAGAAAAATCAGTTCTCTGTTAGAGAACAGCCTTGGTTGGCATGCTTTGCTGTTTAGACAAAAGGAGGGTGTATTTGCTGAGCTGCATATTTCTGGGAGCTGTTTCAGCAGACCTGCACAGCTCACGGTTTTGACCCTGGGTTGGTCTCAGAGGACAAATGTCTCTTTAGTCACATTCATCAGGAATGAGACAGACTCAACTTCCTCCAGGGGGGACAGACTTCCTACGCTCCGCACAGTTTGGAAAATTCCACTTGGTCAGGAAATCTGAAGATGTCTGGAGATGTCGCTTATCTTTATTAGCTGATGAATGTGTCGTGTGTATGTGCATTGGAGAACATTCTTTTTAAAGATGATTACATGTCATCGGCTTCACAAACAGAGAATGTGTAAAAAATGGACTACAATTAAGGGGGCAACAAAACAGAGAGGATAACTTTACCAGCCTTTCTAAATCATTAGAGCATACTAACTATATTTGTAGGTAACATTTCACTCATTAATATTACGGCTAACTTACCGCTGAAAAACTCCAAAGAAATGAATAAACAACTGTGTGTGAGCAGTCTGGATAGCTCATCTCTGCTCAGACCACACTTTACAGGGAGCGGGACGTCTCCAGCTCATCTCCATGGAGATATAGCAGCCAAATATGAGATTTAAATAAGTTAGGTCCCCATTAAAACCCATTCTTTGATTGCCCAATGCAAATATTGGCAACAGTATACCGTTGCCAGCAATACAAAACATGCTAGGTATGTCTTCTTATAAGTGTTTCCAAATCATGTAACGATGCATAACTCGATGATGAAATGGCGGAGCACACGCACGCACCTTGTCTCCCACTCGGTTGAGGTAGATCTGGAACTTGTTCTCCACTTCGTTGGACAAGTTGGTGCAGCTGTTGCGGATCTTCTCCATCTGGTCGGCCTGGCTGGAGCAGGACAGGTGAAAGGTCAGCTGGTGGGGAAACAGGTTGTTGATCTTGTTCAGGAACTCGCTGGTCACCGCCTTGATCCCGTCCAACGAGTGTGCAAAGTCCTCCTTACATTTCCTGTACATCAAGAAAATACATTTACCAGGACACTCGAAAACACGCACAAGGTGTCTCATCAGCACTGAAGGACTCTATAAACTTTTCCATGTATGCAAGTTTCTGGATTTTGCTGCAGTTTAGATGGTAATATTAGGCCTGGGACCACACACTTCTTTATCACGATACAAACATGAATTTAATAAGAAAGCACAAGTTGTCGAGTAAAAAAAATTGAAAGTAAGAATGTCAGAGGGTTTTTAAGTTTGGCTCTTTTGTTTAAGCCAATCAGCACCAAAACTTGCATTAACAATCCTATTTTAAAAAAACAAACCAATGTTTACCAATGAATTGCGATACATGATTTCCGATACATTGCAAAACGATACAATCTTTTCGTGTGTGTTAGAACTCATGAAACCCCCATAAATCCAAACAAAGAAAAGTGTCATCACAGTATTGACGAGTTCTATGTCCGTATGACATCTTATATCTCGGCCTGCAGATTGTTTACCTGGAGTAGAGGGTGAGCTGGTCCTTCAACCCGGCGTTCTCCCTCCTCGTGTCGATGGCGTCCTGGTGGAGGGTGTCCCTGTCTTTGAGCGCCGTGTCCCGCTCCTGGGTCAGGTACCGCACCATCTGTGTGAAGTTGGCCTCGATATGATTTATCATGGCCTTCTGCTGAGCGTTGAGGGTCTGCAGAGTTTTCACTTCGCCTAAAACACACAAGGGGGACAATTTGTTATGCATGTTTTATTGACAAAGCTTTTTTTGTCATAATTTGCTAGTATGGCTTAATAACCCACAGAGTTTTATGGATCAGACTTACGACAGTTTTACAAATGTTCCGCAATCATTTTGAGCCGTTTAGTTATAGAAGCCATTTGCTTGGTTACTTCAGATTTTTAACAGCTGTTGTGTTACGTTTTCTTTCAGAATTTGTTGGAAATAAATGTAATCCATGTATTCTTCGTTCTTGTTCCCTGTGCCACTGACTGCACCATTAAGGTGGCGGTTCCAGGAGGAAAATGTAAAAGATGGAAATAAAGTTGGATTTTAACCTCCACCATAACCATGCACATTTTTTTCTAGTTCAGCATTACCCAAATCTAAAAGCTTCTTGACTGGAGCTTACAGCCTCGTTTGAAAGCCAAGACCTACAAAACTCATCAAAGCTTTTTTTTTGTTGCCTTGTCGCCACATTTTTGTCAATTTTTGTTGGGTGTTTTCCCACTTTTTTGCCATGTTTTTCACTTTTTTGTTGTTGTTTTTTCACTGTTTTTTCTTCTTTCTTGTTTTTCTTTTTCAGTTTTTAGTTGTATTTTGGTTGCTTTTTAATTGTATTGTTGCTTTTCCAGCGCGTTTTCATCTCTATTTTGACGCTTTTTTAAAGAAACTTTTAGATTTGGGTAAAGCCAAATGTGCTCGGTTCAGGTGGGGGTTAAGAGGTTAATGGAAAAGTAGATTAAGTTGTGACCTGGGTGCCTGAATTTTTGGCCTCCACTGTGTATCAACTAGGGCTTGGACGATCCACTTTTGTCACGATCCGTATTGCGATACAGTAAGTAAGTATGATAAATAATATGTTTATCTTATAATGTGTCATGTGTCCAAAGTTTATAAACCAAATTACATTTATTGAAGTGTTACCCAAAATGTAACAAAGTGCTGTGCAACAGTTACTGAAAAACAAAGGAGTTCATGATGAAAATGCTCCAAACATAAGTATTGAAAGTATTGCGATACTTAAGAAAGCAGTATAGCGATCCAATGCAATCCGATATTTTGTCTCAGCCCTAACATTATACTGGCAGTGGTCCTAGAGTAAAAGCATTACATGTGAATAATAGTTTTCTACATCTAGTCTAATGGTCACTCACTTAAGGCAGGGTTGAATATGGGCTGCACCGGCGTGGTGTTGCTGCGCACAGGCACGCTGCGCATCCTCAGCTGCTTCTCGCAGTCGCTCTGGGGATGGACAAAACACATTCAGGAAGAGTAATGCGCTGTGGATAATTCGTATTATAGCACTGAAGGCCCATAGGAAAGCGGCAACAATGCCAGAGGAAATAATCCCTCTGTATAATGTGGAGAATAAACGCTGTGAAGAGCACCCGATTGCTTTGGTTGGAGGAAAAGAAAAGGACAAATTAATGCAAGTAAAGAGTTCTAATAATCCCATGTGAGCAAACGGCTTTAATTTGAGTTCATTTGGGTCAAATGGCAGGATCTCACTACTGAAACAAATGCACTGTTGAATGAATAACATGGCTGTCCATGAAATATCAAATCGACAGCAGAGCGTAAGGAAATGTTTGGCCTTCCAACACCCACCAGTTCTAAACTAGGTCTTCAACAGAACTATATCAGGCATAAACTAGGTCTAAAATGGGACTCCTGCAGAGTTCTAAGCAATTGCCCAAACGAGTAAATCTAAATGCCTCTATTTAAGCAAGCATAATCAAAATCAAATTCACTTTATTTATCCGTTAGGAACTTCATTTGCAGAGGGAGTGCCAGTACGGGCCCGATAAAAACAGTACATCCACAGACATACAACACAATCCACATGTGCAATAATAAATACATTAAAAACAATATAGTGGCCTGTGACTGACCAGGTCCACACAGTCATTTATTCAGCAGGCGGATGCAGGTAGGGAGGAAAGTGGAGACCGCCCTCTTTGTCCTCAGAGGGAGGGACCTGAGCCTGCGCCCTGATGGCAACAGGGCGTAGTGAGAGTGCAGAGTGTGTGAGGGGTCTGTGGAGATCTGGGTTCCTTTCTTCAGAACTCTGGAGTTATAGATGCTACTAAGTGATTCCTGCTTTGTTAATAGTAATGACTCACTGTTAACAAATTGTATGGAAGTAAATTCAGCCACAGATATAAATCGAAGTGCGTTCATTTTAGAAACTTAGAGCAGTCAAAGAGCAGAAAATGACTGACCTGCTTCTTCCTCAGCTGGTGCTCGGTGGTGTTGGCCGCGGCCTTCACCGTCTCCAGCTCCTTCTCCACAGCTGCCTTCTCCGCCGCCTTGGCCTTGAGCTGAGCGCCCAGGTCGACCTTGTCCTTCCGCAGCTGCATGTTGACCTCGCTCAGGCGGTTATAGTTCTGCTCCAGCTCCTATAGAAAATAACACAAAACGCATGAAACAGTTGAGTTTGCTGTGCTTGCAGACGTTTAGTTTTAAGTTTTGGATCATAGTTTACTATATTAATGACTGATTTAGCATCATCTCTAATAAAAAGTGATAAATATCTCACAGTAGTGTACGTACGCCCTCCATGTTTAATCATTTCTAATATATACAGTATGATGGCACAATGAACAAATAACAAGCACAGCCAGAACTTTGAACCAAACTACCAACAAAAAAAGCCAAAAACATGACATGTGCATATCCTCTATAAATAATAAAGGATAATAAAATGGAAAAAACGTCAATAACGCAGTAATGAATCACTACTGCTTATTTCTATGCCCTCGCTCAGCTGGTATGAGAGAATTTGACAGTCCAATAAACCAAAGCGACTTACCATGACCCTCTTCTCCTCTGCACTCTTCTCCGGCTGCCCATAGACGAGGAACAGCACCAGGCTGACGATGATGAGCGACTGGATGAGGGAGGAGAAGAAGAACACAATCTTCACGTAGTACCCGCAGCTCTTGCCCTTGGGCCGGTAGAGCGGCTCCCGTGCGTCCAGGCCCAGCTTGGCCCGGGAGTAGCTGGAGCTGTACATGGCCGTCGGGGGCGAAATGGTGGCAGTGGGGTGTGGGGAGGCCTAAGGGAGAAATGTTGTTAAAAAAGAAACTTCTCGGGCTTGTCCTCTCGGCTGGAGGTGCAGAAGAGTCTGGTAGTGGTGACGTGGTTGGTGTGTAACAATGTATAAACTGACCTCAGGAGTGCACAGGGCCATGTTTATAAACGCTGCTGGAGACACACTTCCCCTGCATCCTGGGCCAGCCCCATGCCGCTCCCCTCCTCCGAGCCCTTTGACATTCAGTCTGCATGTGCCACTCCAGCCTTGTCCATAATAAAAGCTCTCCAGTGGAAAATTATCACTTTATAATAACCATTTTGCATAAAAAACCCAATTTTTCTCAACAAGGTTGCAAATATACACTGGTAATAGTCTTAAGAGATGAAATAGGATTGAAAGTGTTAAAATTTAGAGAATTAAAGATGAATTTCTGATTTTAAAATAAGTTTACCAATGGCACAACCATGTTTTTCTTTGCCTTAGACTTTTTCAAGTGTTTTTCGTATTTTAAAAAGTGCTTAAAAATTCAAGCACTTTTTAGGCTAATGATCTTAGTCAAAACATGTTTGTCTTTGCAAATTATGTTTTAAACCTGGACAACTTTACACCTATTCAATCTAAAGGATACTTGTATTTTAGTTGTTTGATCACTAACGATTTCCCAACTAATATTTTACAGTTTTGAGGTTCATTAAACTTCTATGGACTTAGATATTTGGACTCATCTTCCTGGGAATTCCTCAAGGCACAAGTGAGTACAGAAGCTCGGTGGTTGTGCCCTTGGGGCCCTCTTCGCTCAGGTGAATGTGTTGTTTGTGGTCGGAGAGGCAGTAGGTGCAGTTTGGCAGCCGCATTTCAGTCTGTCAGCCCCAAGGCAGCTGTGGCTGCAGGTGGATCACCATGGAGTGACTATATAATAGCTATTAAGTACACTCAACAAAAATATAAACGCAACACGGTAGCATGGTAACATGGGCGGTGTTACACGGTAACATGGGCGGCACGGTAGCACAGCGGTTAGCGCTCGTGCTTCACAGCTAGAAGGTCCGGGTTCGATTCCCACCTGGACGGGGCCTTTCTGTGTGGAGTTTGCATGTTCTCCCCGTGTCTGCGTAGGTTTCCTCCGGGTACTCCGGTTTCCCCTACCACTAAAAACATGTACAATAGGCCCAGGGACTGCAGGTGGAAATTAGCACAAGTGCTATAACCTGGTACAATGCATCTTTCCTTTCTGAGGCTAATGTATATTGTACACTGTCCCTGATCAAATAAATAAATATCAATCAAACACCTTTGTTTCTGCTCCCATTTTTCATGAGATGGACCCACAGATCTAAAATTCATTCCAGATACACAATATTACCATTTCTCTCAAACATTGTTCACAAATCAGTCCAAATGTGTGATAGTGAGCACTTCTGCTTTGCTGAGATAAACCATCCCACCTCACAGGTGTGCCACATCAAGATGCTGATCTGACATCATGATTAGTGCACAGGTGTACCTTATACTGCCCACAATAAAAGGCCACACTGAAATGTGCAGTTTTTTGCTTTATTGGGGGTCTGGGGACTCAGAACCAGTCAGTATCTGGTGTGACCACCATTTGCCTCATGCAGTGCAACACATCTTCTTCACATAGAGTTGATCAGATTGTCAATTGTGGCCTGTGGAATGTTGGTCCACTCCTCTTCAATGGCTGTGCGAAGTTGCTAGATATTAGTGGGAACTGGTACACGCTGTCGTATTCGCCGGTCAAGCAGCAGCAGAATACGACAGTGTGTACCAATTCCCACTAATATCCAGCAACTTCGCACAGTCATTGAAGAGGAGTGGACCAACATTCCACAGGCCAATCTGATCACCTCTATGCGAAGATGTGTTGCACTGCATGAGGCAAATGTGAGGTGGGATGGATTGTCTCGGCAGAGCAGAAGTGCTCACTATCACACATTTGGACTGATTTGTGGGCAATGTTTGAGAGAAATTGTGGTATTGTGTATGTGAATGAATTTTGGATCTTTGGGTCCATCTCATGAAAAATGGGAGCAGAAACAAAAGTGTTGCGTTTATATTTTTGTTGAGTATATTTTAGACTTCAACTAGTCTATGCAGGTTTTCGATTTATCGACCAGTCAATCAAATTATAAGCAGATTAAGAGATGGAAATGTATGGAGCGTGAATCACTGGTAAGTTTTTTTTTTAACAAAAGCCACGAATAATGTGAAAATTGACCTGCAAAAATGATCCGAGACAGCTCTACTAAGCTGTTGAAGGGTAAGTTATGTGAACAACAGGTAGACACAATAAAACGTGCTTCTATAGGGAGTGCAGTATGAAAAGTGTTCACTGTAAATACTGTATGTAAACAGACTCCTCACTATACATCCCGTGAGAATAAACAGTGCTAACTGTTTAGGGCGAAAAGGAGTATAACAGACTAAAAGAAATGGTGGCTGCGTATCCTGTCGTGGGTCGGGACAGAGGAAGTGAGTCAATGCAGCGTAGGAGTGAGAAAATGCAAACAATAGGGACCTGTCATTCTTCAGGGATGAAGGAATAACAACCCCCCCGCCATCAACACCCTACCCCCTCACTTCAGCTCTTTATTTTCCTGCGTCTCTCTCCCTTCTTTCGTGCCTTTCCACCCCTCTCTATCTCTCTCCATCCCTACTTTTCACTCTCTCTCTGTCTCGCTTACACCCCTCCTGCGTGGCTCTGACGTTAGGGCGCTGCCACCTCCGTACGGGATGGCTGCGAGGAGGCCTTTTGCACTCGAGGTTTTTCCTGCGCCCCATTGTCCTGCTGACAACCTGTCCTCGCCGGACGGAGAAGTAATTTATGAAGGCACGCAGGTTTCGGCCTGGACTGACAGAGAGTAAAGGGGGTGTCAGGGGGTGACGGCAGACTCTGGATCGGCTTCTGAACAAAAACAGGAAGTCTAATGGTCAAGGGAGAGAGATGCAAACATGTCTGGAGATAAGTTTAGGCAGTGAAAGGTGAAGTTATCCGAAAGGCAAAAGATAAGTGCAAGTAGGGCTTGAGATAAGAGGGATTCATTTACGGTGATGGATGAAATACTATACAGTTGTATTGTCTCGGCTCTGAATAGGCTCTGATCACATACAAGTCGAGATGAAATAAAGAACTGTGACAAGTGAAATGGGGAGAGACCTCCATCAAGGCATCTCAGTGGATTAGAACGTGAAAAAAAAGGTGTCAGTCAGAAAGACATCAATCTAAAGAAAACATTTTTTTCCCGTTACTTACCTCTTTCGGCTCATTTAAAGGTCCACTGTGTAACATTTTTGATCCTACTATTACTAAAATTACTAAAACATAGACCGTAAAAAATAATAGACGACTCCTCCTCCTCACTCCTCGCCGTTTGCCATAATAACTATGTTCGAAGGGGAAACCATGGCGGATTTAGACTCCTCTTACCCAGCTCTGGGTAAGAGGCATGTAAAAAGGCCAGGATCTTCACTGTAGAGTCGGACCTCGTGTGACTTGTCATAACCACGCCAAAAATTAGGCACCAGGCATTAAAGTTGTTTTTAACGTGTCTAAAGTGCAATGCTGGCTTATGGAAGACTAGCTTGTTCTGCTGCCCCTCTATGGAGGTACTGCAGCAATGTTGGCCCCTAGTGTTGTGGTCGTAACCAACCAGCGGCCATTGGTACAAAACATGCTCCTAATGACCCGCTAGATTTGGCTGCCTTGAGTCGTCATCTCCATGGAGACGAGCTGGAGACGACCCGCTCCCAGTAAAGTTGCAGTCACGTCTGAGGAGAACTGAGCACTCACAGCAAAGACATTATTCAATAAATATATGGTGAAATGTTAAGCATTTCACCCTATAAATACTATGTGTTGTGTGAAATGTTACATGGCGTGGCTTTAAATAATTTGTTTGTTAGGAACTGACTTGCTGCACATTTGAAAGGCTTTACAGACACGTGGAGACCTGGAGACTGGTGGAACTTTGCTGCCATCTGCTGGCAAAGACGCGGAAGAAAACTTGGAGGCATTTTGGTTTCTAAAAAGTAAATCATTTATTATTACGTATATAATGGTTTAGAACGTACATATAATATTGGGCCAATCTAAGAGACACCAGGCACAGTAAAAGAAAATTATTACAAATAAAAAAAGCTACACAAAAATGACATTGGGCAAAGTGATCTGAAGTGAGAAGGCCAACATAGGTAAACAACGGTCACTGGAAATCGTCAAACTCTGATTTGTCGTCCCCGGCTTTAGACAAACTTAACTGTCGAAGTGAAGCTCAAGCCTAGTGTTTGCATCAGATCCCACCTCAGACTGTAGCCTCCATGTCTTGAGGCTCGTCCCCCTCCAGGAGGCTGTAGGACGCGTGGCTCTGGAAGGGGCGCTGCAGAGGGTGAGCCAGCAGTTTGGCCATACAGTTGTGCAGTTCAATGGCAGGTCCACACAGCGATACTTCGTAGCGGTAACACATGCCTTTAGGTTCCAGGTTACAAAAGGATGTATAGTTTTCCTGCAATACATGATAAGTCCTATTATTTAAAAAACACTAACACTAATAAAACTCTCGGAGAAATGAGATCAAGATGCTTCAACCAAGTGTCTAAACTAAATACTAAAGAGCAAAGAGTGTCGCAGCTTGTTATAATTTAGGGCTATCAATCTATAATCAAACATTCACTATACCTTTGTAGCCACAGCTGCCCTGGGGGGCGAGGCTGCCAATCTGCGCCATTGGCTTGTCCGATCACCACCAACCACTCACTCTCAAATTAGCATAATCCGGTTTCCATTCGAAACGTACATTAGGCCATAATGTATGTTTTTAATGGAAAACCAGATTACCCAGAGCAGGGGTGGACAATTACTCTTTTACAAGGGGACATGACTAACCTGAATTGAGTTAGACCGCTCTCACATTCACTGAATTATATCTGGAACTCGCTTGATTATAATTGTAAATATAGTAAAAAGAGACAAACAAATCAAATCAAACTTTATTTATAAAGCGCTTTTCATACCGAAAGGTATCACAAAGTGCTACCTTTCACAAGAAAGTGATCGTGAAGTTAACAAAGGGGAAGATATGATAAGACACTCGACTCCTGGCTCCTCCTGGGGGAGGAGCCTGATCATTTACTTTTGAAAATTCCTGAAAGAGGAGAGGAATTTGATAGTTTACTTTCAAATTTCACAATCTTTCCTCACGTTGCAAACAATATAACTGTTGGAGCCATGTGTCACCACTAGGAGGAGCTGTGGTGGTGCTCTATAAATGTAGAGTCCAAACTGTGTGCTCCGGAAGAGCACACAGTTTGTTGACCGCTTCACTGTGTGTGTTTTTAGCCCATTTTTATGGAAATAATTAACTGGATTTTATGACAAATTATTGGAACTTGATATGAATTTGAACTTAATAAAGCAGCTGTAATGTTGTACAATTTGACTCTTCGGATTTGTATTGAAGTGCACAGTCAGCGCGTCACTTCACCTGGATTTGCTGCCCTCATCGGTCTAAATGGGATTTAGCCAGTACAATAATGCATGCCTCGCCGTAGCCAATCACAGTCTCGTCACAAAACAACAAAATGCAAATCCATTAAATAACTAGATTCTTTTAATTATATATATATATATATATATATATATATATATATATATTAGACACACACACACACACACACAGTGCCTTGCTAAAGTACTAATCCACCTTGAACGTTTGCACATTTTGTCATGTTTACAACCCTAAACGTAAAGATTTTATTTTGAATTTTTCCCTGAAAGTTCACACACAAGTAACAGACAACTGTGAAGTGAAAGCAAAATGATACGTGATTCTGTTATTTTACAAAAAATAGAAAAGTGGAAAGTAGGGCGTGCATTTGTATTCATACAGCATTTTCTGAGTGCATTAAATTGCCTTTATAACATTCCTAATGACTGCAGAATGTTCATACCTTGCCCTAACCATTAAATAGAGGCCACCTGTGTGTAATCTACTCTCAGTATAATTCCAGCTGTTCTGTGAGGGCCTCAGAGCTATGGTCAGAGTGTATTGGTCACTAAACAACATCATGAAGGCCAAGGAGCTCACCAGAGAGGTCAGGGATAAAGCTGTGGAGAAGTTTAAAGCAGCGTTAAGTTATACAAAGATTTCCCAAAATCTCACGGAGCACTGTTCAATCCATCATTCGGAAATGGAAAGAGTATAGCACCACTGTGAACTTACCAAGACACGGCCGTCCACCTAAACTAACAGACCAAACAAGGAGAGCACTGGTCAGAAATGCAACCAAGTGCCCCAAGATAACTCTGGAGGAGCTGCGACGTACTGCCGCTGAGCTGGGGGAATCTGTACATGGGACAACTATAAGTCGTACTCTACACAAATCTGGCCTTCATGGATGAGTGGAAAGAAGAAAGCCATTATTGAAAGGAGGCCATAAGAAATCCCGTTTGAATTTTGCTAGAAGTCATATGGAGGAAACAACTACCATGTGGAAGAAGGTGCTTTGGTCAGATGAGACAAACGTTGAACCTTTTGGCCCAAATGCAAAACTTTATGTATGAAGCAAACCTAACACTGCTCATCGTCCTGAGTGCACCATCCCCAGTGTCAAATATGGTGGAGGGAGCATCATGCTATGGGGCTGCTTTTCCTCAGCGGGGACTGGGAAGATTGTAAGAATAGTTGGGAAGATGGATGGAGCCAAATACAGGGACATTTTGGAGGAAAACCTACTGGAGTCAGCAAGAGAATTGAGGCTGTGGCGGAGATTCACCTTCCAGCAGGACAATGACCCTAAACACAAAGCTAAATCTACAATGGAATGGTTTAAAAACAAACATATTAATGTGTTAGAATGGCCCAGTCAAAGTCCTGACCTAAATCCTATTGAAAATCTGTGGAAAGACCTGAAAACCGCTGTTCACAAACGCTCTCCTTCTAATTTGACAGAGCTTGAGTTGTTTTATAAAGAGGAATGGGCTAAAATGTAAGTCTCTAGATGTGCAAACCTTGTAGAGTCAAACCCCAGAAGACTTGCTGCTGTTATTGCAGCAAAAGGGGGTTCCACAAAGTATTAAGTCATGCTGTATGAATACTTATGCACGCCCCACTTTTCACTTTTCTAGTTTTTGAAAAATAACAGAATCATGTATCATTTTGCTTTCACTTCACGGTTGTCTGTTACTTGTGTGTGAACTTTCAGTAAAAAATTCAAAATAAAATCTTTATGTTTGTGGTTGTAAACATGACAAATTATGCAAATGTTCAAGGTGTATTAGTACTTTCACAAGGCTGTAAATGCATGCATGCACAGGAGCAGCCCGGAGACCGCCCGCGGTGGGTGAGGAAGAGTTTTTTTTAAAATATATATATATATATATATATATATATATATATATATATATATATATATGTCGGCTCTTCCTATCATTGTGAAGCAGAATTCATCAAGCGTTGGATTGGTCACCCACTAATAGGGAACGTGAGCTGGGTTTAGACCGTTAGTTTTACCGTACTGATGATGTGTTGTTGCAATAGTAATCCTGTATGTGTAACATTAACACACACAAACACACACATCGCCATTTTGTCAATTAGTATTGATAAAACTGCTTGTTGCTGTAATTGGTGGCCACAGGTGGCGAGGTCAAAAGATTAGGTCAGGATAAACTAAATTAGACCTTTAATGCACTTTTAGAATGGTCCAGAAACCCATTTTTTAATGTTGTGTTGAAAAGTGCATTACATCCTGTACAATTAGATAAACACATATTATGGAGATAGTTAAAGAGAAAGACGCTACATTTAATCTATAAAAATTATACAGTGATGTTTTAAGTAGCAAAAAAAAAAAAAAACTGTCTGCCCAGACTTACCCTCCAACTGGTCTCATCTCCCTGTTCATCCATGCCATTGTGAAGGTACACGACATCAAAGAAGAAATACGGAGACTGAAGCATCTTCTACAGAAAGAGGAAACCAACATTTAACTTGCCAGGATTGGTTTAGTATCTAGTTTTATATGGCAGAGTGTGGGAAGTGCTTACACTGACGGCCTCTGACGGGCTGAACTGTAGTGGGCCTGCGTGTCGACTGTAGATCAGCACTGTTCGAACCACGTACGGTGGAGGGACGGTCTGAACATTCTCCGTCATCGGCAACTCAATTTTCTGTCGACTAAAGGGATTAAAGAGAGGGGGGACTGGGTTTATTGTGTTTATAACATTGTTTTAATACATTTGGAGTAAAAGGAGTTATTACTTACATTACGTTAAGCAAATCTTCAAGGTCTGTAGCAACAGGTTAAGGTTGAATTTTATATTTTTTAATTGCGTAACATTAAAAATACAAATGCTGTCCAAGTTTTAAAATGGACATTCAAGAACCTGAAGCATGGGATAAACAGTCGCCTAGTATTAAAGGATACTGAAAGACTCGCACACATTGGTCTCCAGGTCATAGAGACAGCTGCACAGTTCTCTGGGGTCAGAGGTAAAGCCCGACAGCTGCAACACACCAAGGAAGCGTTGTCGCTCTTTAAATCAAGTAAAATAAGCTAATTTAACTTCCAAACACTGATATGCCAAGATATGACTCACCCACAAGGCGTCATCGTTGACCACCACCAGAGCAAACTCGTGCCGCTTGTCAATCTTGTGCTTCGTTCGGACAAACATCTCGATCATCTTCTGAGATATGTTCAAGGCATTGGTTTTAGACCTAGATATAAAACTCGGATGAATTGAGTACCATTGTGGTTGAGGAGGAATGGAAAGGTGGAATACTGGCTTACCCATTAAAAGACTCCAACTTTGGCAGAGACATTTCTTCAGACAGGTCTAAGCAGATAATCTAAAAGAAAGGAACTTAAGAGGTACGTTCAAAAGAAACAGAATCTTTTGCAAAAGTTAAGACGTGAATTTTGTTAAGCATTTGAATGGATTTTCATTTAGTATTAACTTTGTTGATTATATTTTTTGTCTTTTCTGACACGGCAAAGCATTTGTAATAACTAATTCAACTCATCTGACAGCTCAGACACTCACCACTTTCTCCGGACAGTTAACCCTCGGGACCCTGAGCTGATACTCGGCCGGTGGAGGGATGTTGGTGCACAGTGCGGGTTGACTCTGCGTGGGTTTTGGCCTGTCTTTGACTACAGCTGAAGCAGTAGCAGTGGTGGCATTACTGTTTGACATGGGCCCTGCAGTACTGGGGCCGGCAGCACCAGCAGCAGAAGCAGCTGTAGAAATGGGGGACGCCGTTTGGGCCACAGTGACAGACACAGAGGCGGTGGTGGTGCTTGGTGGGCTGTCACTGGTGGATGCTTCTCCCTCCCCTTCCACGCGACTCCCCACCGCCGGCTGAGGTATGCTGGCGTTGCCGTTCCCCCCCAGGCTGCCCGTACTGCCCCGCCGGTCCTCCGCTCCTTCAGGGTTGGAGCGGGTTCTGGGTCGAAGCTCCACCATGCGCTCCTCTCCATCTGCGGGGCCTGGCTCTGGAGTCTCCATGGGGACAGCTTCTTTCTGAGGGGCGGAAGATCAGAATGAACAAGTGAGTTTGAGCACAAGTTCACTACAGAGTTACTTCCCCTCAGGGAAAAACAACAGAACTCTAAAAACCTAACCTTTGCAATTGTTCTCCTATGCTCTCCCCTTTGGTTTAGAGAAGAGGTAAACTCGAGCAATTGTTGACATTATAATGTAGGTAATTAAATAAACAAATAAACTAAACTAACTAAACTATATTTTAATGCAAGTAAAAATATCATAATAGACGACTTCTGCCTTGCACCTGTTCAAATGTATAAAGTGTACAATGAATGAACGCCACAGCAACGACGTCTTATTAAACATAAGTTGCACTCTCCAAAAGATATAGTAACAATATAATAGTCACCGATATAACAGATGGGCTGTACATTCTACAAAAGCCTACATGACAGACTGTACAATCCGATTGTTGATCAAGCAAGTGCAGTTTGATGACAGCGCAGACCACGCAGTAGCGGAGCAATAACAGTCACACTCCTGAACAGTTATGTCAAATTAAAGAAATGGCTTACCTAATCGCAAAATGGGACAATATAAGGTTTAAATGCTACGCGCTGCAAAGAAATCTACACAAAACTGGCATTTGTTTTGAACGAACTTCTTCCGCTCCGGCGCAGCTGTACTTCCTGCTCGGAAGAGGGAACGTCACAGAATTGCATTGTGGGTAGTGGAGTTTATAAGAACAAAGACGCACTTGGGTTCGACTATTGATTCCGTCTCAAGAGTATGCAAATTGGAAGAGATCAAATCTGGCAACTGCTGCTGGTTGCCAAATTGGGACAGTTTTGTCCCCCATCTCAACATTGCCAAACTTGGCACCCAGTCTGAACTGTCGTCGTTAAATACATTATTTATGCTAGATTACAGTAGTTTATTCACTGGCAGTGGCAACAAGTGACAAAGTACATCTATTTTCTTTTCTTTTTTACTTTTGTATTTTTTTCATTATTGGTTAATGGGGCCTGCTATGGTATTTTCTATTTTAAAAGCCTATATGGTCGGCTTGTGGAATTCTCTACTTGCACATGACCCATGTCTCGCCGATGATCTAAAGGAGCAATTCCATTAATTATTTAAAACAACTTTTAAAATTTCAATTTTTTACAAATATATGAATGTTTAAGAAAAATTGGTAAAGATAAGTTTATGTATAATTCTTGTGCATAATGTTGTTCTTTAACTAGGGTAGGGAAAATAAGCTGCTGCTACAGCCTACACCTTTTTGGTTACCCATCTTGTTTGCAATGAATTTGCTGTACATAAATTTTATCACCGAATAAACCTTCATAAACCTAACTTTGAGAAGTACTAATTACTTACTTCTTCCACCACTGTCAGTGAGAATATCGCACTTTTATCTTGGATAGCATTACAAAAACAAAGAAGATAAACCTTCCCACTTACAATGACATACTAATTCAACTGTCTGCATTTTTAAACTCTGACACATTTTCTATTTCATGTTTGTGTAGCGATATTGTTGGCTTGCATAGCATTCTGGTGAGAGTGTGTTCATAAAATGCATGGAAGCCAAGTGTGGCCAAAACAGGAAAGGACACAGAGTCGAAGGGAATGGGTGGAGATGACTTTCCACTTACTTCATTCATCGCATTAAACTGTGTTGGGGTCGACATGAGGACCGTCTGCAGCACGGACAGAGCAACATTTGGAAATATAACAACAGCTTACTCTGTAGAGTGGAGCATCTGCCAAGAAGAGCTGAAACATGGAGGTAAGTTTTTAGCTGTGTATTTACAACTAGACACTTGTATTCAACTGTAAAAAAAAAAAAAAAGACTATTATGTCTATTTTCACCTGCCAAAAGCTAAATATTGTTAAGGACAAACTGTTTCATAACAATCCGGATCATACAACATTTACCGGTAAATCAAATGTTATACTCCCCTGCAGCACTTTAAGATATTTGTAATCAACATAGCAAATTATGAGCTGAAATGTGGTCAAAACCCGTGTTTGTGAAAGGGAATTCATTCTTATTGATTGACACAGTTAGATATTCTTAGATTAAAATAAGTTTAGAGAACTTGTGTGCGCAGTGGCATTGTGGAACACTTATTCACTTAATGGTGTGAAAAGTACATCAATGTATAAAGCATTTACTATGCTTTTTGAAAAAAAAGTGAAGTGAAGATGGCTGACCTACAAACATTTGCAAAACAGGAAGTTGGGACTCAGGATGTTAAACTTTCCACCTTTTCCGTCGCCAAGAACAATAGCCTTTTAACATTAGAGCTGCGACCTGTGTTTGAAGAGCACGCATTTCTTCATATCAATTATTATCATGAGAAATAAATCCAAATGAAGAGAACTTGTGAGTTCATGAGGGGCTGTGACTCGTGACTTGAGGTTCAGGCGAGAGGACTTGGACTTGGACAACATGTTATTTCTTTTGTACAGGAGTCCGGCCTGGTCCGCTGTGACAGTCTGGACACAGCGTCTCTGAGTGAGAGGGACATGATGAGTCCGGTGGAAGCTCTGACGTACAGTTCCGAGGGCCCAGACCCTTCTTTGGGCCCCGAGCCGACCCCCGCAGAACTGGCCCAATGCGAAGCAGAGGTGGGCACCCTGCTCAGCATCATCGCTGAGCTCAACAAGAAGATGGGCTCTCTGAAGGCGCCAAGGTGACTGCACAGGAATGTATGTTTTTAGAAAAAGATCTACTTGCTAATTTTTTTTATGACAAATGAGATTAGGTTTGCAATGTATTCATTTATTAATAACACACATTTATTAATAATAATGATGTATTAAATATTAATACTTTATTATTAATTCATCAATTTATTCTTCTAAATGTGCTTAACTGTTGTAATCCACTTTTTTGATGCAGTGACCCAGGCAATATGAGATCACCTGCTGCTTCCAGGCCTCTTGTTCCTGATCTTTTATCCCACAGACTGGTCAGAAATCCAGAGAGGAAGGCGGCGGAGACGGCCTTACCTAAACCCACACTGTTAGACAGAGGTATCGAAAAAAGAACAAAATGAAATTAGCAAAACTAATTACGTTTTTTCTCAATAACTTTGGCACATTTAAAGAAGAACTAAGTAACTTGTTTCCCTTAATAAATCCTTTTTGTACTCCCTCTAGGGTTAATACAAGTGTTAATGGGATGATTGGGGGATCTTTCATCGCCCCCTAGTGTCTATGGCCAGAAAACCACTCTTGCAACTTCCCTGCCTCCGGGTTGGAGGCGCAATACACAGTAATAGAATCACAAAGAAGAAGCTAATAACAAGCTAGCGCCACTTAAACAGTATTTACAGCCAAGTTTGAGTTAAAAATTATTTTAGGAGCATGAGTTACTTAGTCCTTCTTTAAGTTTCTTCTTTTCAAATAATTCAATTGCTACTTATTTCTACTTTTGATTTACAGTATGTGTGAAAACTATGAAACAAGAATCGATTCACTGTCATTAGCTCCTGAGAGCTCACAGAATTCAGAGCTTTACAGTTATGCCCGAGTAACTATATGGAAAGAAATAAGGTATTGGCCAAAGTATGTTTGTATGTGTGAACAGGTCTAGTAGTGAATTCACAGTGTGAATTCACTATGTGAGAATGTTTTGAAAAAGAGTCTGAAAGTGATGCGCCCCATTCAAAAATATGTTAAATAATCTTACAACTGAGTGAAATGTTGAGATAATAGTTTGAATTAAAATAGAAACTAGGACCAGGTTAAAAACAAAAGAAAAGCGATTGAGGAAAAACTGTAATCTAACTTCAAGTGATACATGTACTTGTACTTACACAGTCTGTCCACTAGGGGGCGGAGGTGTTGTTTGGTCAAGACTTCAGGACGTTTTATCATCAGTTGAAGACTCCATCAGTTTCAGGAGATCATGGGCTGCCCCCATCACAGCAGTGGACCTGAACAAGCACAAGGAGCACTTAAGGGCCGCACATGAGAGCTCTGTCAGGGCAGGCCAGGTACTTAGAGACCGTGGTACTTGATACATTTTTCTATTTTGGGATCTTGGTTTGGTCTAACCAAAATCTCCCTCCTCGTAGATTCTGGATGAAATGGAGAGGGAGTTTGGCATTTCTTGCGCAACCGTTCAACCAAAGGGCCACTTCCACGAGGAGGCCCCTGAAGTGGACAGGCGTGACTTCACTCTGAGTGCCCTTCAGAGCCCACAGGAGGAGCTGGAGAGAGCACACAGCCTCAGCCTGATGGAGGAGGACAGAGATAAGGTGGTTTTGTAAAGAATTCAAACAAGCGTAAGCAAAACAAAACAAAAACACACCAAGGTACTTCTGGCAAAATCTACTCCTAGATGTGGAGATGAATCCATCCTGTCTCCCACTGCAACCGACCTGTTGCCCCAATGAAGGTTAGGAATGAGCTTGGACCACAATTGACAATTATTTATTTTATGTGCAACCTTTTACTGTTTGTATACAACAACAAAAGATCTGGTATAGAGCCTTTAAACTTTACAGAGTAGCAACCAATCCCTACTTTTTTGTAGCACTATTGATGCAAGAGGACTGCAGCAAATTTCAAAAAGGAATACAGTCTAGTCAATGTGGTGTGTTTTTCCTTGTTGTTACCTCACTGCAGTTGGTGAACCTTCACAAAGCCTGGAGGTCAGGCAGGTGCTCCCCCTCCTACCGGCCCATGTCCAGTGCGGGGTCAGCAAGCCCAGACTGGGCCTCTCCTCCGTACCCCGGCTCCCCTCTGCTCCAGCGCAGGACGAGCAGAGGCCTAGCACCCCTGTCTGCGGCTGGGGAGGTGTCTCCACTGGGCTCGGGGATCTGCGACAGTCCATGCACCAGCCCCACAGGCCCTGAAGCAGAGACAGAGCGGCTCAACAGGTGAGGGGGGTGCCATTCTGGGGCGTGGACAACAATGACTGCTTACTTTTGCACAGTTTTGATGTTGAATTTCGATTTATCGAATTACGTAGCCCTAGCGCTATGTGAAAGAGGTGAAAAACAGGGAGAGACATTTGGCAAACTGACACAATGTAGATAGGTCCTCTTTCTTGTAAAAGGTACTGCTAAAAGAGTTATACACTGTTTACATTGCCTTGCGAAAGTACAAATACACCTTGAACTTTTGCACATTTTGTCATGTTTACAACCATAAACATAAAGATTTTATTTTGAAGTGTGAAGTGAAAGGGAAATCATACATGATTCTGTTATTTTTCAAAAAATAGAAAACCAAAAAGTCAGACGTGCATAAGTATTCATACTGCATGAAATAATACTTTGTGGAACTCCCTTTTTCTGCAATAACAGCAGCAAGTCTTCTGGGTTATGACTCTACAAGGTTTGCACATCTAGAGACTTACGTTTTAGCCCATTCCTCTTTATAAAACAACTCAAGCTCTGTCAAATTAGAAGGAGAGCGTTTGTGAACAGCGGTTTTCAGGTCTTTCCACAGATTTTCAATAGGATTTAGGTCAGAATTTTGACTTTAACACATTAATATGTTTGTTTTTAAACCATTCCATTGTAGATTTAGCTTTGTGTTTAGGGTCATTGTCCTGCTGGAAGGTGAATCTCCGCCCCAGCCTCAATTCTCTTGCTGACTCCAGCAGGTTTTCCTCCAAAATGTCTCTGTATTTGGCTCCATCCATCTTCCCAACTATTCTTACAATCTTCCCAGTCCCCGCTGTGGAAAAGCAGCCCCATAGCATGATGCTCCCCCCACCATATTTGACACTGGGGATGGTGCACTCAGGACGATGAGCAGTGTTAGGTTTGCCCCATACATAACGTTTTGCATTTGGGCCAAAAAGTAACATTTTTGCCTCATCTGACCAAAGCACCTTCTTCCACATGGTAGCTGTGTCCTCCATATGACTTCTAGCAAACTTCAAACGGAATTTCTTATGGCCTCCTTTCAATAATGGCTTTCTTCTTGCCACTGGTCCATGAAGGCCAGATTTGTGTAGAGTACGACTTATAGTTGTCCCATTTACAGATTCCCCCAGCTCAGCGGCAGCACGTCGCAGCTCCTCCAGAGTTATCTTGGGGCACTTGGTTGTATTTCTGACCGGTGCTCTCCTTGTTCGGTCTGTTAGTTTAGGTGGACGACCGTGTCTTGGTAAGTTCACAGTGGTGCTATACTCTTTCCATTTCCGAATGATGGATCTGATCTTTATTCTGAGTCTATATTCAAGGATGAGAGAAATATAATTTCAAATCAGTCACATGGTTTGACAAATAAAACAATCTTGAATCTCTTGAATCTTGAATATTATATTTATTTTAAAATTTGGAGCCATGTATACATTTACTAGGATACAAAGAAAAAGGTGAACGTTATCCCTCACCAATTCGCCAACAGTGAAAACACTTTTATCAAATTCCTTTCCATTTTACAAGAAAGATTCAAGGCTGTATTCAGTCACACCATTTAGTCCCAGAGTCTTCATGATCACTGGGCTGAAACTGTTTTCACAATGCGGAACCCACTGCACTTCTCAAACTCTAGTAGGTATAGACTCGCCTACTTTAGGCTGAGGCCTTGGTTTTAATTGGTCACACAAGCTCTTAGAAATGATCTTTTCTTAACCCGACCGTCAGTAGATGGAAAGATAGTTGCCTTTCAACTTGTAAGTACTCAAAATGTTTTCAAGCCTTTTCTCACCTATTCACACACCAGCACTCTCACCTTCGGTGTGCAAAACACTAATGCCAGGGTTATCTTAATCTTAACATTCAAAGGCACTTCTGACGCACACAACTTTAAAACGGTATGGGAAATATATTGTAGTGTCATTATATTTTTCCTTACAAGGCAACAATATAAAGTTTATTACTTTATATTGTTTACTTGTTTCTATGTTTGTAATGTACACTATAGAGTCCAGTACCATATCCAGAACCAAAACCACTGCAGATGTCTATAAAAATACGCAGGCATCGACAATATTATGTAAAAAGGTTTATAAGGTCTAGTAATAAAGTAGCATTTCTGGAATAGGTTGTGTTTACAGAATTGAGAATTTGATGTCATTATGTCAAAGGACTATACAGCTAACCCTATGTCCGATTCATTCTTTTTCAAACAACTCTCAGAACAGAAAATCTTATATGACCTTAGTTTTCTTTGTTGGGCCCATACATTTACCATATTTATTGTGTCCTTGTACATACAAGAGGATTTTAAAATCTTTAGCAATTTTAAAATATGACACAAAGTGCAGACATGTGGACACTTTTCCAGGATGAATAATTTCACACTCATGTAAAACCACAGACTAAAACGATTCTGACACATGCGAGAGCACCCACTACCCGTTTTCTGTAGAGATTTGTCACACTGTGAGCCCAAAAATGGGTCACGTGTTCGAACGTGAGGCTAGGACCATAAAATAAACATGCACAGCATCAGCGGCCTGTGCTTTCATGCCTTGTGTCTGCAGCAAAAGGATCACAAATAAACACGTGCAGGTGTAATCCTGTTTTCAAAGACGCCACAGGGGCAGGCTGGATGCTGCAGTGTGAGCCGGGGGCGAGCTCGACGTAAGCGGAGAGGACCAGAGGTGGCAGTGAATCGCCTGATGTTGGCCCAGTAGCGTCGCCCTAATTAAGTGACAAATCATAATATCAAACATGACTGTTACTTATGATTTGAAATTTTGGACGCTCTAATACAATATACAATGGTCGCCCTGACACCATTCATATGAGTGGGACACGCCTTCAAGGCAAATCGCACTCAATATTGGGCTCAAACTCCTCTACTGTCCCCTGCTTTAAAGTCCTTTCAACTGAATTGTGTCTCTGTGAAAAATTAATTTAACAATCTTTTAAAAGAGGGTATGCAGATGATGTCACAGCAAAGCGACATTCACTTTGAGGGTTTTGTTTACAGTGAAAATCAATCATGTGAAGATGATATTGAAGTGAATACCCTATATTGTCTGTTTGTTGTTGTTGTTTAATAGATCCCAATGAGTCATAACCTTTTTAAAAGTCTGTTCCTGGGGTCAGTTACAGAGACATTATCCATAAATCAGGCAAGTTCTCCTACAGAATTCTTAATAATAAAAATATTAATGCATTTCTCAAATATAAAGCTTTTCCCAGACACTCAAAGTCAATTTTGAGCATCATTCGTTCCATTCCCTGCAGTGGTAAACTTTGTGGTTAATCAACCAAAAGTTAAATTTGGAGCTCGAAAAAGCAAGAACGTAGACAGCAAACATTCAAGTATACACAAGAAAATTAGCACTCCATGAGCACTAATTTTTGGTGTCATCCGCTAGAAGAAATAATAAAAGATGACTCTGTGACACCACATAAAAGCAGGCAGTTTACATGGGGCCTACGGGACCCCGGCGACGAAGAATGTCAATGTATGAAGGTGAAACTGGGCAGAAACATAGAAAAATGATATTATGGCCCCGCCCTAAACCCTACAGGAAGTCGGACATATTTGGCGGGACCTCGAGCACTAAAAAATCCCACCCTTTTAACCTTTGACCTCTGCTCCTCGAGTTTTCATCCAAATGGCGCCAAAATCTGCCAGGAAATCCATGACCCGAGTGCGATGAAAGATGATAATTTCCATTTTTGAACTAATGTTGGGTGTGGTCATGGCAAGCTGAACAAAAATGAAAGCCACAGCTGCCCTGGGGTAAACTAAGCATTGCACATGGCAGTATTAGCTTTCTTAGCTGCCCTCTCCACCTCTGTTTAATGATGCCACATGAACAACTGGCTAAAGATTGTTTCCAATAATCCCTCCTGTTCATCTCAGGCTTATTGATCGACTGAAGGCCAGGAACGAGCGTCTGAGCGCGGCCCTGGAGCGGAGGAAGACTGATCTGGAGCACATGAGCCTAACTGTGAACAGACTGGAGACGGACGGCTCTGCCTTACAGCTGGCCCTCAGATACTGGTAACCATTACGCACACCTGCTACTACAAAGACCTGTCCGCACAGGCCTGATTGATGTTTTACGGCTCCTTAGTTAAAAAGGTCAGGTTTAATATCTTCGAAAATATACTTCCCACTCCTGTCAGGCTACTTCTCGGATCAGCCCTAAACACAATCTGACACAACAGATTTTTTTTTACATGTTTTATAACATCTAGAAACAAAGATGGAAACGCTATAGTTCTGTTCAAAATTTTACAGCAATTTCAGAAGCGCCATAGGTGGGACAGCGTAATGTGTGACCTCTGTGCGTTTGCCTTTGCTTTGATTGACAGCGAGGAGTGTGAGGAGGCGTACGGAGAGCTGCTGTCACTTTACGAGGCCAAGACTCACCAAACCATTCCTCAGAGGACGGACGCAGCAGGTGGGAGGACTCCGGGTTTTTACTGCGGAGGTGGGAATGCAGGTCGACCGCGCAAACATTTACTCGTTCTTTTTTTCCCCGCTGATATCAGGGGAAGCTGGCGGCGCTCCAAGTGATCTGACGGACACTGAGGAGCTGTCCACGTCCTTTTCGACGGCGGGGGTCTCTGAGGAGGTCCACATACAAAGGTGATGTCCGAATAGTAAAGATTTCCCTCCATCCAATGCATTCATATTCACCGAGATCTTAATATTAATGATTGAAGAGTAGGACCACCGTGCAAAGGCTTCGACCGCACCAAGGATTTCCAATGGGGTCAAGGTCTAGACTTGAATGAATCCTGGCCTTGTCATCTTCGATATGCCCATGACATTGGGGATGGTGGCGAATTTCTGAGGGCCAGGCAGCACAGAAATGTCACTACAACTATTTAATTAAATAGTCCAAGTTTTGGCAGATTATTGTCTTTTGCTCGACCTGGGTAGCCTCAGTTGTGGTTTAGTCCTGTCATTCTTGGAGCATCTGACAATATCTACTTTTGTACTTGGTCTGAAAAGTATGAACACAGAAAGACTGTATATTAAAATAATGTTCAGTCCTTTTGGATGATTTGAATGTGCTTATATAATCTCAAACTGCTTACATCCTTTACCCACATCATGTTTTAAGGACACCGGAGGAGGATCGTGAGGTTTCTCTGCGTCAGCTAATAGAGAGTTTGAAGAAAGAGCGTGCGGCCATATGCCTTCCCAAAGCAGGTCCAGGAGGAGCGGAGTGCAAGCTGATCCCTGACAGCGGCTCAGCGTCAGGGTCACGAGCCGGACACATGAATAGAGACAGGCCGCCCGACACCAAGAAGGAGAAGACTTCCCTCTTCTATGAGCTCATCTCTGTCAGGGTGAGGCCCACGGTTCAGTATCTTCCAAGTACACACCTCTCGAGGGACACAGGGATATGTGTATTCCATTAGATTTATATGTGAGTGTTGCCGTGACGTGGAATTAACGTGAATATCTTACACTTTGTTAGAAAGTGCAACTGCTACTATATCCCCTCCCACTCCCCTTGCTCCATGTCACTGCACTGTTTCAATAAAGAAACTGTGGCCCGTGTGAGTGCTGTGATGCTATGGCGAGTGTTTTTACTTTGCAATGGAAGGATTAAGATTAGAAAGAGATTGAAAGGTGAGGAAAGGAAAGCATTTCCTGGATACGTAGGACCTCAGGGGGAGCTTTTTAAGAGCTGCCGCTGCAGGGTTAAGAATGGCCATTGGAGAAGATTCAAAGATTACTCAAAGTTGTGCAGGTGGGTTGAAATACAGCTGCGGCAGGAATGCTTTAGATGAGAGAACAACATTGTAACATAAAAAATCTCTAACAAGTCGATTTTGCATAAATGGGCCGGACTTGTGACTTTGGCTTGGTTTTAGCCAATGATAGTGACTTGATCTGGATCTGGAACTTGGATTTAACTGTGACTCCACTTTAACTCTATTAAGAGTATAAACCTTTTATACCTTCTGGCCCTTTAGGCATCTGTCCCACCTACCATCAATATTATGTCTGCCAAATACTGTCTAACTAAACAACTTTGATATTCAAATAATTATTTTCACATGTCTGTCCCTCCATATTTTTTTAAATATTTGTATTGGTTCATTTGGTCGGGGGAGTGCATGTTAATGAACAAGTCACACCGGATTGTAGCTTTGGGCTAATTTGTCCCACACTCGCACTCACAAACACATTCTCATTCATCCCTATTGTACATGTTTTAAATGGTAGGGGAAACCGGTGTACCCGGAGGAAACCTACGCATACACAGGGCGAACATGCAAACTCCACACAAAAGGGCCCCATCCAGGTGGGAATGGAACCTGGGACCTTGTAGATAACTGCTGCACCACCCTGTCCCACCAAATTGCTCAGCAAGTTCCATATTTTTCTTTGTGAGGTGGTCACGCTACAGTCAGATCGGAAACAACAAACATGAGTTCCATTCCCGGAGCCGATGAGACTTTTCTTTGTTCAACGGTCTTGTAATAATAAAGCAAAAATAAATGTAAAAAAAGCTGCTGTTTTAAATCATATTCACTGGTCATTGGGAAATTTAACCGGTTGTTTACTAGTCTTCTCCTTATTTAAACACAACCCTATCCCCGACTTCATGTTCAGGAGGAAATGTCAGACCTCCGCGCTCTGATCCGCCTCAAAGAGAAGGAGCTGCGCTGCATTGAGTGGAGTCTGATGGCCCAGAAAGCCCAGGACGCAGCCGGTGCCTTCATCCCAGAGAGAGAGGAGCAGGAGGAGCGCAGAGCCGAACAACAGGTGGGACAGACTTTTAATAAAATCTTCAAAGAATTAAAAGCCAAGGTGAAACGTGCATTTGGGAACGAGATGATGGTCTATTGTGACAGATTCAAATCTGGCTCTGCCTCGTGGGAAATCACACCGAAGCAGGATCCCTTCAGGCCAATGGGATATTTCAGTTTCACAAGGTCTTCTCCCGAGCTGACCTCTGCGCAAAAAAAACCTTTTTAGTTGCTCTGTAACGCACACCTCCGACATTATACAAGGACAAAGATTGAAGCTTTGTCTGGCAGCTGCAATACGAATTTACAGAAAGATTTGATTAGCGGAAAAACAGTGGGATGCAAAAGTGTGGAAAAGCATGAGAGTGCAAAGAATTTACAGGGAAGGGTCCGTCGCAAATAAATGCCAAAATAGAAGGATAACAAATGTTTTTCTCTCGTTTTAACCTAGATTTTTCTTTGTGAACTGATTATGTTTTCCCTAATGAACTGCAGAGGCTGTGTGACCTCGCCGCAAAAATGGGGAATGAAGGGGACCTCTCCCGACCCATCCTAAAGGAGCTACAGGCTGTTCTTCAGAGGTGAGAGACGACACTTGGTTTGTCAGTTAGTTATAGTACGTAGTTTGGTATTTGGCGAAATGTCTGTCAGTCTGAAGTATAGAGCATGTCTCCTCTCCAGCCTCTGTTGCCTGGTTTTCATCTGTTGCTTAGAAACACAGTGAGCAGACAATGTTCAAGGCCTCTAGCTTTCTCTGCACACGCTCTATGGACACCGGTTTCTCCTCCGACCTTGAAAAGTGAACGCTTAACCCTCTGCTTTAACCAGAGCTATGGAACTGACGTATGTTAACTGTTTACTGTTTTATTTTTTTTTACAGGGAGCAGGTCTTAAAGAAAAGACTGGCTCTAGTCCAGGACTCGATGAACACCGCTCTGTCCGACAATGGGCCTCAGAGGAGAGACAGCGGAGAGCAGATTGCGCGACTCACCCAGGCTCACAGGTACACACATAATTTTACCGACTGGGACAGGTAAAGGGTGCCTTTTACTACCAAATGTTATGGCCATAACAACGGTGTGTGTACTTCTCCTGCGCTCATCCCGACATGGCGCCGTAAGTAAGTAATGTGTAAAAATGAAACCTGTCTTGCAGTAAGGCGCTGAGCTCGTACCGTCACATTCGGAGGAAGTACCGCGAGCAGGTGTGGAAGCTGGAGCAGAAAGTGGCTGCCATGATGGAGAGCCAGCAGCAGCACAGTGGAGCCAGCGGGCCGTCAAAAACTGCTGCTGCAGCTTCTGCCGAGGACAACACGGACTGGAGGAGAGAGGAGACTGTGTTATGAAAATGACTGAGATAAGATGATAGGGGAGTTTATTTAGTTACTGGTTACTTCAGGTAGAAATTATTTCAAGTATGTGTATAATAAGTTAAAAAATTACAATTAAAAGCACTTAGTGAAGTTAAGCATGACAGCCTGACAGGCTACTGTGGGTGCCATCAGATTAAATAAAGGTGGTCGAGAATCTACACACTATATTTTATTTTGTAGCTTATTTTGCTTTTGTGAAAAATACATTAATTAAAGAGGGAGTATTATACTTTTTGCAGGTGTATTTGGTAATAAACACATCTTTATCACTATCTTACACTTTGTTGGTTAGAAAATACATTATTCATCGAAAACAGCTGAAACGAAATTTCACTTCCTGATTTTCAAGCGATCTCACCGTAAGCCCCCTCCTCTTGCTCGCCTTTGCTGCACAGATGTTTCAGTAAAAAGAAACACAAACAGACCGGCTGAATGTAGTAAAGCTATGGCAAGTGTTTTTATTCCGCAGTGAAAGGATTAAGCTTACCAAAAGAGACAGGAAAGCATTTCTTGGATACGTTGGTCCTCAGGAGGGTTTTTGGGTGCTGTCACCGCAATGCTCAGAATAGCCTCTGGGAACATTCAAATATTACTCAAACATGTGCAAGTGCTTCGCAACACAGCTCCAGGTATGTTTTTCATGAGACAACATTATAACATGGTAATCAACTCTAAAATGTTAATTTTGCAGAATGAGTCTGCCCCAGACCAGCTGTGGCTGCAGAAATCGCTTATAAGCATTTAG
This sequence comes from Proterorhinus semilunaris, assembly GCA_021464625.1. Classification (NCBI taxonomy): domain Eukaryota; kingdom Metazoa; phylum Chordata; class Actinopteri; order Gobiiformes; family Gobiidae; genus Proterorhinus; species Proterorhinus semilunaris. Next base: position 28,851,314 of record CM038351.1, read on the forward strand.
AAAATGTATATGTATGATCACTGCAAAATGTAATGCAGTAAATTGTCTGTATTTCATAAACATTACTCATATGCCAATCTAAAGTACCTTCTTGTGATTGGTATAATTATTGTGTAACTTGTATATTTCTAATGTTTTTGCTTTAGCATTTTCAACTCAGGCTCTATTCGACATATTCTGACTTAAAAGATCATTTGCTAAAACAAATATTTCTTGATGGTTTGTAATGTGGTAGGTATTTTGGATTGTTGTCTTATTCACTACTGAACATATACTTCTGTGACAGTCCAACATTGCCGTTATGGTTTGCAGAGGACTAAATGGGAAAGACCAGAGAACCTTAAAATGACAGCTTTGATAAGACTATCTTCTTACCTTGACTACATGCACTGGGAAAGGGCAGACCTCCACAGACTTGGAGTATCTTTGCCCTGTAACACCCAACGGACACTGGGTTTAGATTACCAGTGGCTTTTTCCAGAAAATGTTGTCAAAAGAGTACCATTATGTTATTGTGGTCATTTAATAACTTTTGTGGTGGCCTTGGCATGTTTTCTGTGTTTACTAAGTCCTTGAATGCTAATTGGAGGCTGTGCCATTTATTCTTCCCTCAAAATATTTACTAAAGTGTCATCCCTCAAACTCAGAGTAAAATTCCAGAGGATAAATAGTTAAAACAGGACTCAAGCATCACACGACACATGGCGAGGTTGACAGAAGCAGCTGTCCTAGAGTAGTGAAGGGGGTGAAGACCACTCAGGGCCTCCAGAATGACCCCTGTGTACGCGTCGCGTACGTTCTGATATCCAAACACAGCACTCTATAAAGGCGCACCCGGACGTGTTCTCGACACAATGCCCCGAAATGTGGGGGAAGGGCTAGGGACAATGGTCGACAAAATGTAGAGTCTGCACTCTGCAATAATCAACGCTGCACTTTTATGGGATTCATGCAAAAGAAGATTATGCTTAAGTCATAAAAAAAGTAAAATGATCACTGTGTATTTGTTAAACCAAGTTGGTTGGTTGACACATTGTGATTATCAACGTGTCACCAGATTTCGATTCATTTATTTTGTAACATGAATAATATTTAGCCTTAATATTAGACTTTCTAAATTTCCAGGATTTTTCTGGGACTTTTCTCATTATTAACGTTAACCTTTACCCTATTATCAGGCCATGATATAATAAGCACCTACACCACAGGGTCTGTCCACAGTGAAAACTACTGTGTAATTACAGCTAATAGGACTGAGGCTGTAAAGCCATAAAGCACTGTGTAAAAGCACCATTATGTACCTGTTGGGTTTGAGGCTAGTGCCTGGCGGATTTATGGTACCTGAGTAAGCAATTAGCATGTTGTTCTCTTTGTATCTGGTATTGAACTTTGTTCCAACAACCGACCTCAGGAACAAGTGGTAGTTTACAGGAAGCTTACTCAAAGAAGATGTCTTTGAGTAAGATTTCCACAACAAAGCTTTTCAATCCTGATTAAAAAGAACTGTGACATTACAAACCCAAAGGAGACACAACTCAGCTCCTAAGGCACAATGTGTTCTGGTGGCCATAAATGGATCATTTCCTAAAACAAAGCTAACACTTTGAGCCATGTGGCTTTTGCTCTGACCTCAGTTAGGCTGCATCATCATTTATGTGTCCATCTCCTCACTCATCTCTCAATCACAGCTCCTGACCCGGTGCCCTGAGCATCCCGGGCCGGTCCAGTGCAGCTGGGACCGGTCAGGAGGTTACGGCAAAGGTTGAGTGTCACACCCACAGGTCAGGGGGAAGCCTGGCTGTTGTGTTAGCCGCTGAATGGAAAGTTCACAACGCCAGACGAGCTGCCATGACTCCTGCATCGCTTTGCCCTTTCCCGAGCAAAGGTCACTGAGAAGAGGCCTACGCTGCACACCCCCAGCACCTCAGGGTCACTCCTGCCATTGTTGTAATGAAGGCCATTAGAGCACATGATACAATTATCATTCCATCTTTGCTTAGATCTGTGTTAAGCCTCAGAGTTCATCAAAGGACTTTTAACTATAAGGCAGTGCTAACCTCGAGGTGACTCCTTAAATCTGCATTAAACACAACACACGTTTCCTCATGCTCCCACCAGCTCCCTCCCCCGAAGAACAGACAACTTTTATCCAAAGTACAATTCAACTTTTTACGCAAATATGAGGCTTAAAGTCATCTTCACTTTGATGATTTATAAACCAAAGTGAGTTTAGTTTGTGTGAAAGTGGGTTGTCGAGCAACAGCACAAACTGACCTTAGATTTAACGATAATGCATTAAACTTGTATTGCACTTTACACGTTTGACAAGTTTCTCAAAGCACTACAATGTGGTCATTATTCATTCACTCCATACTTGGTGTTTGTTGAGCTACTATTGTAGCCACACCTGTCCTGGGGTAGACTGACTGGAGCGAGGCTGCCAATTTGCACCATCAGCCCCTCCGACCACCAACCTCACTGAATTCACACGTCAAGGTGAAGTGTCAGGGACACAGCGACAGCCTACACCTGCAGGAGCCAGGATAGGAACTGCAAGCCTTCCGGTTATAAGACGGCCCTCTCTTCCATCTGAGCCACTGCCGCCTTATCTTACAATATAAAGCACAATCACTTTTGCGGTTTGGAATTAAACGTTTTCCCGACACACTGCACGACCTACGGAAGTGTGACATACACACTTACATTCTCCGTCAATGATCATGTAGGACAGGGTATGTCTCGTGGCCAACGGGCACTGCCTCAAATCCTCAATGAGACTAGATTGCTGTGAAGAAAATATTCATACACTAAATATTGTATGTTTTTAAGTCATACCTGTTATCACTTATTGTATTATCAAAACATTACATTTTAACCAAGCTGTAAGTAAGTTAGTTAGCTTAAGTAAGTAAGTAAGTAAGTAAGTAAGTGCTTTATTGTCATTGTACAAGTGTACAACGAAATAGTGTTCAGGTGTTAGTCCTGAGCTGCTGCGGCTGAGCCGCGCTGCCACTGTGTCAACCTGACCCGCATGACCTTGGAGGTCGGGGAAACTGTAGCACTTGGAAGTAACACTGATTTGAAATTACCATCACTTTCACTTTAGCACACATTATTCCACTTGTGTAGCGCATGCAGGATTGTGTTGTGTCACAAAAGCCAGCAGGATCAGTTGACTTTTTCATTGCCTGGGAAAAAAAGCTAAGGCATTACGAGACAACAGTCTGTGTGTCCACCCCCACACCTGTGGGGGTGGACACACAAGAGAACGGCAGAGGGGGGTCAGTGACCCAAAGGTTTTAGGTCAACTCATTTAGTCAGTGTGTCTCTTCCTCGTTTTAATACGCTGTCCACCGTAAGCTGTATAAAGAGATCAGGCCAGTTTCCAAGAGCTTACCTGTCACTAGCAGATCCGCGCTCATCCCCATGCTTTGGCTCATGACCTGCAAGGGTTTTCTGGGGTCAGGTGCACAGGCCAGGGGTGGAGAGCATGGGCTGCGAGAGTGTGACGAACATCTGACCTCAATCAAACGCACTATCACCAGGGCTTTGTGCTTTCACCCACTCACACAATCACTGCTACAGACCTATGACAAGAAGAGCAAGATATATGCCAAGACTCGTCACATGGTTTGTCAATGACATGTCTTAATAAAGTTGTATTTGAAAAGAAAACATTTTGTGAATCATCCAAGACTTTACTTAAGTTATTACAAATTTTACACTAAAACAGGCATAATCTTTTGGAATATGCTGATTGTTTTTTTAACAATAGAGTAGCCCCTCAAGAGATGTTGTTTTGATATTTGACCAAATTGTTTGATCAAACCCCCCCAATAAATCCGGACCAAAACAAGGCTAAAATGTTAATTAATTAGGAAAACTACAACTAAAACTGAACTTTTTCAAAAAATGTAACTCTCTCAGTCATATGGAAGCGATATACTGTATTACTTGAAACCTTTAGTTTCCGACAGAAAAAGCATTCTCTATCCCTTTCCTTTTCAGTTGCGTTCAAAAGTTGACGATGCCATGGGCAAAATATACTGTAGAAAGCACATTCACTGAAAAGTACATAATTCCTATAAGATTTTTATTATATTACTTTTTTAAGTCTGAATGTGAAGCCCCAGTTTGTTTGTTTGTGTTAGTCACGCACTAGCTTTCTACACACCATGAGGAGAACGTGTGAAGACATTTGACTGTTTCTTTTCAAAACATCTTGCTGGGAGACAACAGAGATGGGACAAATGTTGCGAAAAGGTCAAGGGAGTGTGTTTGTTTTCTCCTCCAGGCCTTTTGGGCAGAAAAATGTGCCTCTGCTTCGTGTGATTCATGAATTCTAGCTTTCTCTCAGACCAGCTGTGCCAGTAGTACAGCTATTTGTTTACACTTTAGATATTACTTCTGTAGGAAAATAGACCGAAGCAATTTAGGAAAATATCTAATTGCGATTTGACTTTTTCTATGTACTGTAAAACTGAGCCAGCTACTGTGATGACTAAAGTATTCTGAAATTAGGTGCACATTATTATTGTACTTGCTAATCTAAATCTACAAACAAGGCCGGCCATAGTCAGCATTTATACTACACATTTATACACACACAGATTACAAACAAATTCAGATTACACCAAATTCTACACCTCCTCCTCCAATATGCACATACACGTACCCGGGACTTAAGTAGCTGTCTGCTCTGTTTGTAAAGGGCTTTTGTGTCGTGTAAAACACTGCTCACGTCTGTGTGTAATGTAAAACAATGCTTTATGTAGTCCTTGAACTACTTCTACAACCTCTTAATGTTTTATATTCATCCGAGATGCTCTGTAAATGACCGTGACTCACGCAAATCACTGTTGGCTGTCGCATTGATGGCTCACTATCCAGGTTTCTGGGGGATTAGTAACTCTATCCAATAAGACAAAAGCAATAGTACATTGGAGGCAACGAGTAGAGGAGGGGATGTCAGAGCAAAATGAGGTCTCAAAGCTAGCTGAGTAGAAGTGCTAATGAAGGAAGTGCACGCCAAGCTCCTAATTGCTTGAAAGGAACATTTAAATGGATTTGTTATAGCTGACATACAGCAAGAGTGACAACTGACCATTGAGGGCAAGAAGTCTGGCTCTATCCATAGAGTCTCACAGTTTCAACCAATCACAATAGCACCAGGCTAATCCACAACAGGAGCAAAATATATGGTCTGTCAAGTAAATATACAGGGTTGAAGTCTATCACAGCAATTAAGACCCGGAGAGTACCATGTAAGACAAGAGGCACTATTCCTGTCTTTGAATTGGAGAAACCATAAAAAATGACTGACTGGACCAAATATCAGTGTCAATGTTGTTGTTTTGAGGCAGAAATACTAACCTCTTTGCCACAACAGCTTCTATCTCATGAGTGATAAGTCAGTCCTCCTCGTGTCTTGTATTGAGGGACCTACACAGACCACGATCCATTGCTTGTATAAGTGGAACCAAAATAAAGCAATTCAAATGTATTATTCAACACAATTTTGCGTCTATATATTGGTATGATCATGATTGTGCACAAGGTACCCCAGAGCATTTCAAGCAGTCAACAGCATTTAAAGGAACAAAGCCACCGTTGGCCTTGTTCCTGAGATATGTTCTTACCTGAGCTTAGACAAGTTGATGCGTACCTGTCTTGTCTTTGTGCGTGCCCTGAGTCACGCAAAAAGACCAAAGATGTTGTTAGCATTTGGCCTCTCCCAGTATATTCCTATGGCTCCAAACATGGTGAAATTAGAAGCGACCACGCTCTTCTACGGGCACGCACAAAAACCAAACAAGTGCGTATCAACTCCTCTCAGGTAAGAACATTATCTCAATATGGAAAAACGATGGCCTGTTCCTTTAAGTTAGTTTCTCTGAGGTTAAAAGTGCACTAAAACTGATACTGAATAAGATATTGGAAAAATACTGGATCAAGACTCGATTGCAAATATCTGATACTGAACAGATGCCAATGTTGGCTTAAACAACATAACTTTCAGCAACTTAATCCCAATGAATATAGACATGACAATGGTCTATAATATTTCAAAGCTCTGAACCTCAGTCACTGAATCATATGCTTGCATGCTATTACAGATATTTGCAATGCATCATCTTATGTTGAAAGAAGCCTATGTGGCCTATTTAAAGTGGGAACTTCCAGTTATCTTTGCACTCACTACAAATCAATAATTGCAAGATTTCCGTGAGCAGTAACATTTAGGAGAAGATTGAAATTGAAAAACTGGTAAACTATAGTCTAAACTTCAGGGGCAGCAGGTTTATACACAAGACACTATCATTTTGATCTTGCATCTCTTGTTAACAGGTGTGTGTGTGCGTGTGTGTGTGTGCACTTTTCCTGAGCTGATGAAGCCAAACATCCGTCTTACAGCATACAGTGCCTTGCGAAAGTATTCGGCCCCCTTGAACTTTTCGACCTTTTGCCACATTTCAGGCTTCAAACATAAAGATATAAAACTGTATTTTTTTGTGAAGAACCAACAACAAGTGGGACACAATCATGAAATGAAACAAAATTTATTGGATATTTCCAACATTTTTAACAAATAAACAACTGAAAAATTGGGCGTGCAAAATTATTCAGCCCCTTTACTTTCAGTGCAGCAAACTCTCTCCAGAAGTTCAGTGAGGATCTCTGAATGATCCAATGTTGACCTAAATGACTAATGATGATAAATAGAATCCACCTGTGTGTAAACAAGTCTCCGTATAAATGCACCTGCTCTGTGATAGTCTCAGAGGTCAGTTTAAAGCGCAGAGAGCATCATGGAGAACAAGGAACACACCAGGCAGGTCCGAGATACTGTTGTGGAGAAGTTTAAAGCCGGATTTCGTTACAAAAAGATTTCCCAAGCTTTAAACATCCCAAGGAGCACTGTGCAAGCGATAATATTGAAATGGAAGGAGTATCAGACCACTGCAAATCTACAAAGATCCGGCCGTCCCTCTAAACTTTCAGCTCATACAAGGAGAAAACTGATCAGAGATGCTGCCAAGAGGCCCATGATCACTCTGGATGAACTGCAGAAATGTACAGCTGAGGTGGGAGACTCTGTCCATAGGACAAGGTGCTCTGGTCAGATGAAACCAAAATCAAACCTTTTGGCAACAATGCAAAATGTTATGTTTGGCATAAAAGCAACACAGCTCATCACCCTGAACACACCATCCCCACTGTCAAACATGGTGGTGGCAGCATCATGGTTTGGGCCTGCTTTTCTTCAGCAGAGACAGGGAAGATGGTTCAAATTGATGGGAAGATGGATGGAGCCAAACACAGGACCATTCTGGAAGAAAACCTGATGGAGTCTGCAAAAGACCTGAGACTGGGACGGAGATTTGTCTTCCATCAAGACAATGATCCAAAACATAAAGCAAAATCTACAATAGAGTGGTTCACAAATAAACATATCCAGGTGTTAGAATGGCCAAGTCAAAGTCCAGACCTGAATCCAATCGAGAATCTGTGGAAAGAACTGAAAACTGCTGTTCACAAACGCTGTCCATCCAACTTCACTGAGCTCGAGCTGTTTTGCAAGGAGGAATGGGCAAATATTTCAGTCTCTCAATGTGCAAAACTGATAGAGACAAACCCCAAGCGACTTACAGCAGTAATCGCTGCAAAAGGTGGCGCTACAAAGTATTAACTTAAGGGGGCTGAATCATTTTGCACGCCCAGTTTTTCAGTTTTTTATTTATTAAAAATGTTTGAAATATCCAATACATTTCGTTTCACTTCATGATTGTGTCCCATTTGTTGTTGGTTCTTCACAAAAAATTACAGTTTTATATCTTTATGTTTGAAGCCTGAAATGTGGCAAAAGGTCGAAAAGTTCAAGGGGGCCGAATACTTTCGCAAGGCACTGGACGCGCTGGATGTTTTTAGTGAGCTCAGCCCTTTGCGGGTCAGTATCCAGCCTTCTGTCACACAGCAGATGAGGTAATGAGGTCACAGCGTCGCCAGTGCTAGATTACTTGCGCTAAGGTATTTAGAGTGGAAAGATGTCTGGGGGAGTGGCCTCACGCTAATCCAGTTAGAGCATTTTCAGAAGACTTTACTCAACTCATTAGCTTGATTTTGAGTCATCAAGTCATGTGCGCCTCACACACTGGCCAATGGGCACGTCGCGTCAGCGGGTGGGAGGGGGGGTGGGCTGCAGATTAGGAAGAGGTTTATGTGTGGTCAAGGAGGTGGTTGTGAGTGTGACCAAATTGTTGGGACTGTGAAGAGAGTTAACTTAATACTATGTCTCACAATGTTGGTCCTACAAAAAAGAATGTGTTGTTGTTGTAAGAAAATAAAAGTCGGTAGCAAGACAAGCAAATAGGTTCAACCTGGCAACTATGTAACTTACAGAGTAAAGGTATAAATGTTTTGGCAAGCCGTCCGTTCATACACAAAAGAGTGGCAGTTGCGTTTTTTATTTAAATCTAAAGTCAATCTAAAAGGGAGCGCCTTGTTGGTTCTGCTCATAAAGCTTATTTTTTGCCACTACGAACATCTCAACATAAATGAATATACTATAGCTGCACATATAGTATTTTCATTTTGGAAATTAGCTCAAAACAAAGCCCATCCAAAGTAGCGGGAAAAAACAGATCACTGAAGATAGAAAAAATACTTTTTCACTTTATGTTAGCTCCCCTGTGGTGTGTAATGTGCTGAGAGGTTATGGCTGCTGCTCTGCCTCCCACACACGCATTAGGATATAAAAACAGGAGCACAAAATATTCTCCTTGACTCGGGTCAACAGTGTGGGCAGTCACTCAGCTCACCCCACGCACACGGCCTGATAAAAAGGTTGTTATACTTACTTTGTTTTGAATAACTGGATGTGCTGCTTTCTGAGAGCTTTTTCTGGCAGTCACATGCAAAGTACCTCGAGCCGGTCTGTTCGTTTGTGTGGTGGCAGCCATTTTTTTTTTTTTACACTGCTTTCATGTTCAGTCTTTGCAAGAGATTTAACTACTCTCTTCATAAATGCATTAAGGCCGCTACTAACTTGTCACATTCCCAAAGAAGAAACAATTGCTGGGGATGCGCAAATTTACTACATCAACGGTCAGCCTCCATTATCGCCATAGTGCTTTAACACACCGGGTTGAGAGCCGATATGTGGCAGTATCAGCTCACTGTTTGGAGTTTGGACATTGAGGAATAAAACGGAAACTGCTGTATTTCGTGTTAGTATGCGAACCCGTGAAAAACATGTACAAGTAATAGGAGTCCGAAGGTCTTTGCGTCGACGAAGCGATGCGAAACAAGTAAAACTAGAACCCCAGATATGTTTATTCTGAGGGGGACAACATCGTAACATTAACAATAAAAATAAAAAAAAGTTTATTTAGCTTATAATGGGCCGTTAGAGCCCTTTTTATAAAGTCATGAGCAATTAAGCCTGTAACAACTATATTCTACAGCAGCCATGGTTGTCAACTGGTTGCAATTAAAGATAACTACTTTACCACGGGTCTACAGGCATTTGTCTGTGGAAAGCTGTTTGCTGGAGGGAAAGGGCCTAATTAAACCAAATAGCAGGGTGTCCAGTTTCACCACCCACACCTGACTGTGGGGATATGGGCAAGAGGCTGGGAACTTGCAAGAAGAGTCCAAAATGTTGGCCCAAAAGGTGATCATCTGTCATGTGTTCTTGTTCAAAGCTGAAACAACAAAGCGGCGCTTCTTCAGAGAACTATTTGTTGTGGAGCTAAACATTTCAGCCCTTCATTAAGCTCTGTAAAACAAATGCCAAACTCAAATGGAAAAGATATTAGCTGTTCAGTTCTTGTAACTTTCTCTCTCTCTACTGTCAGATGAGGCCACGTGGATTACAATAAACACAGGCTGCAGAGTAGAAATTACAGCAACATCTTAAACGCTTCACTTTACTACTTAAAGTGTTATGCCTAAATGAGTGATTATCAATTGTCCAATAATGCATTACCCATAGTCTTCAAGCAACTGATGGATAACGTGTCATTGTCTGAAACCCTAGGGCTTAACTTAGCGTTATTTCTCCATATCAATACGAGCCACCTTATAAGCTATTGCAAAAATCGCTAAGATGTACATTTTTGCTTTAACCACGACATTGCGAACTTTTGGAGGTTCATATGTTACAGTCCGTACCCATGACAAGTAATCCGTTTCAGTTTATATCATGGGTGTCGCATAGGCATAAACCGAGCTTGTCTAAATTGACCCATCTTCACAGCCAACATGGGAGAAAGCGTACTACAGTAAACACAGCGCCCTCTGAGCACACTTCAGACAATGGCCTTATACCTTGTTCCCACAGACCAATAGAAATCTCATTTGCATGACAAGGGCCCGGGCACAAATGGGAAGTTTCCCACCACCTCCAACAGGTCCTGGGAAGAGAGAGGAGGCCAAATATTGATTGCAGAGTTTTTCTCTTTGTGCAGCAGATGTTTTTTCCCGGGCTGTTTATTTGGAATAGTTGCGTCAGTGGATGGAGGTCAGGCTGGGGGGAGAGTGGTGGTGTGGGAGCCGAGTGTGTCGGCCAAAGGGCACACAGTTAATGAGGAGGGAGAGCGCAGTCATGTGCTGCAGCGTCTGCAGGCACAGATCCTCCACGGCCGAGTTAACGTTTAACCTCCGCTCCTGGATTCCTCTGCTCCCGACAAATGCACATAACGCGCTCCCGCTCTCCAACAACAACCACCAAATTAAGGATCAGAAACATAATCACTTTTACTTTTCTCTGTGAACAAGGGATTCAAATGGTCTTTGTAATAACTAATATCAAAACTTACATGCATAAAACATACCTGAACTAACTGGTAAAGAGCATTCAACTTGCTTTTCAGAAATGGTTAATTTGTTTATTTATTTAGTTATGCATTGTTGCTTTGCAGCCTTTATAAACATGCATCACTGGCGTCAACTTTGTGGACTAATAGGTCACGAGCACAATCATCCGATCTGGCTTTTATTTGCCCAGGGGTAACATGATCCAGTGTTTAGCCACTTGGAGTGGTTCGACCTGTATTTACTTGTATTTAGCAGCAGATTCTTGAAATTCTTTTTTTTCTGTACACCTGTGGTCACTTCCCCCATCGAACATAGGCTAAAAACCATCAATAATATCCAAATCCCGCACTTAGTTTAGAGTACGCGGTGAGCAGTAGCACACGAGGTGAGAGTGGTCAGTAGGTCTTTCTCCGAAGCGCAAACAAAAAGGGGGAAGGTGAATGCGAGGGTCAGCTTGTGTGTAAACAGTGGGTTCAGGTGAGTTTAGCTTTGAGCTGCACACTCCACTTCACACTGGGAGCAGCTGCATTCCTGACCCACAGTTCAAAGAGCACTCGCTCCCATTAACTCATAAACAGCACAGAGGCTTATGCAGCACGCCTGCAACACGCTCTTTACAAGAGTGCTGGGCAGCTAAGAGCCTTTTGTCATTTTGAAACATTTTAGACAAACATTATTATTCTTGTGGTGAGAAAGAAAGCCTAATATGGTAATGAACATAAACTATTTGACTGTTGGTACATGACTATTTGCTCCCAAAGGCAGTAATGTACACCCAATCAACTTTCCTTCAAACATAAAGCAATCTTTAAAGCAAGTTAAGTTATACTTGCACTTAAATGATCGAGCCCTAATTATACTTTTGCCTTCTCCTTTAAATTGAGTTTCCCGAATGTGGAGAAGGGCTCGACAATCGCCCTCCTGTCCCGGTGTCACACAAGTCAAGTGACATGAACATGTGAAGCCAAAGGTCTGACCTGCACAAAAAGAGGTCATGAGCTCCTCTTTCCAATGCAGCAGCGGCATAAAAGACTGTGCCAAAGAGCGACGCAAGGTTACGGCCGATGAGCTACTGCCACCAATCACTTACTGATACAGGATCAATACATCATTTCTCTAATAAATACAGATGAGAGGTTATGGTGGCTCTTAAAGAGAGACCTCTACTTCACAATGCAAAATTCTGAATATTCAGTAGTTTTACTTCTGAGCCAATACAAGCCCCTCCCACTCTCCACTCTTCTATTTCCCTTTTGCTGCTGTTTCAATAAAGAGTAAAAAAAAAAAAAAAAAGGAATGAAAATATAAAAAATTCCCCTGCTTGGCGTGAAGAGCTATGACGAGTGTTTTCAATAATGAGGGGATTAAGCTTAACAAAAGATTGAGAGTTGAAAAGCATTTCCTGGATGCGTAGGACCTCAGGAAGAGCTTTTTGGGGAAGAAAAGGAGTTTTTTGGGAGCTGTCGCTCCAGTGCTAAGAAGGTATGTTGAGGTATGTATGAAGATAGAACATTTTTAACATGGTAAAAGGCTCTAAAAATCTATTTTGCGTAATACCCCCTTTAATGCCATTAGTGAAAAGATACAATACTTCACAGAAACAAACTTTATCTGATAAACAACGGTGTCACTCTGTGATAGTGCAGCTAACTTCTCCATGATGCAGTAAGTACGTAATACTGAAAGCTCACACTTCCTACCCCTCCTCCGTTGTGCGTGTTTGTGGCGTGGGTATGGATGATCCGCTAATCAGTGAGGTCATGTCGGCTGGCTGGCTGGCACCAGTTTGGCAGAGCTTTGCCACTCAAAAATATCCCTGTTGCCGTTCATTGTTTTGCCATGACTGGTGCCACATGTCCAAAAATAAGCAAATTACATTCATTTATACCAGTGTTTTTCAACCACTGTGCCGGGGCACACTAGTGTGTCGTGAGATATTGTCTGGTGTGCCTTGGGAAATTATCCAATTTCACCTAGTGTGTCTAAAAAAATATTTTTTTGAAAACAAATTCATTATTATCCGCAAATAAAATGTTGTTGTCAAGTGTCTGTGCTGTCTAGTGATCAGCAGAGTAGCCATGTAATACTATTCCATATCAGGAAGAGTATTAAGAGTATAATTTCTTTGACACAAGAGAATAAGGTATGCATGGATGTGACAGGTGGCGGTGACAGATGCATTGTGGCTAGCGAGACTATACGGTGTTTCTATTCAAGACATTTTGATGAGAATGACTTTTTATTGTGAATATAGGCTACAGAGTTACATTTTTAAAACATTTCTGCTGGTTGTGTGCCTCGTAATCTTTTCACTGAAAAAAGTGTACCTTGGCTCAAAAAAGGTTGAAAAACACAGATTTATACAGTTATAGAAAACATCAAAACATTTAACGGCGTTTTCACACAGACTTTAGTTAGGTCGACTTAAAGGGACTTTCGGCCCAAGAGCGGCACTTTAGGGTCAGCACTTTAAAAACAGCCGCTCCGACTGCGGCCGGAACCGGTGGTCTCGGAGCGGCCTGAGCCGCCCTCTGTGAACTATTCTCGCTTTGAAGCCTCTTTTTTGCTCGAAGAAAGAATGACTACGCGCTGCATGAGGACGTTTGAAAGGACGAGGCAAAATGGATTAACTTTAAATCATCAAGGTTACGCCTCTCTTTCCTGTCTTTCCTTTCCTGCTGCAGTGAAACTTTCCTCTCCATGTGCTGATTAAGTACATTTCTCCGCGCTTCGCGTCTATATCACGCTGTAACATCGGAGAAGTGCGCCTGTACGCGCGCGTGTTGGTGTCGGCACATTGACAGGTTGATGCCCGTTGTCATGGGAATAAATTCGTTGTACAGCTGATCGTTGTTACGCAGCTGTTATGCGTGTGAACACGGACTTAACTAACTTTGGAGTAAATGCAGTTGGAGCTAAGGCTGTCTCGAGCCGACCTACAAAGTGCTCCAACATGTGTGAAAACAGCCTCAGTTACCTATTTACAAAACATACACTTATATCAAATCAATACATTCTGGGTAAATTCATCGCCAACGCTATTTGCACTGTACAAATCTGTTTTTGTCAGATGATTTTCTGATGTGCCTGTAAGGCAGGCCAAAAAAAGTCGAAAGGTGATCCAAAGGTAAATAATGGCTTAAAGAGAGAGTTATGTTTTTTTGACATTGATTCAGATCACTGTGTGAACGCCATAATTACAAAAGCACCTGGGGGGCAGCTTAAGCTTAACATTTACCATAGAATTCAGACCTTACATGGTTGAGCTGCTAAAACTGATCCTTTTCCAATTAGTCGCAACCCTAGTTTTTAGACTTTTTTTTCCCCCTTTGCGAGTTCATGATTCAGGCCGTGCCACATGGTACGACCTCTGGGAGTCCACAAAAGAAAACACTAAAATTCAACTTGGAGCGGCTTATCCCGGCCCCTGATGACCTCTTAGCCAAACAAAGGGCCTATCCATGCACAATGAGCCTGGCTGTGACGGATGTGGGTTAGAGTCAACTACATCTACCTCGCTATCACTGACAAATACAGTATTACATAAGATTATACTCTCAATATTCAGTACATGGCTTTATAGAGACTTGTTTGTTTCATTGTAGAACTGGACGGACTATGCAGTGAGTAAACAGTCGGGGGCACAGGGAGGTCCTTGTAAGATGCACATGTGAATAGGTCTTGAGTGAGGGTGTTTGGAGGTTGTTATTGGAAACCTTGGTTGTGGTCTCAGCTTGTTTATTTTGTCCTCCCTTTTTTCATGCAGAGGTCTCGCTGTGACAATGCATCTCGGTGAAGAGTGGCAGCCTGCACAGCTCAGACGGTAATGATTAGTGTGCGGAATAAAAGTCACTAAACTGCCTCTAACTTAGCCAATAAAAGTTGGCTAAGTTAGAGGCAACCATCTCTTCACCTCCTTTCACAGGGTCTAATAATGGTCTGCGTTTAGGAAAACTACAGTAGCTAGCAACATTTTAAAAGGATACGTATTTCATGCAAAATTGACTGTTTTGAGCTTTTAACCATGCTCGAATGATGCCCACTCAACAAAAAAAGCACTTAGCGCAGTATTTTGCTTAATTCACACAACTTTGACTAATAGTATTCATTTTGGTTAACTCTTTTTCTTTTGCTGACCCGCTTTATATTGTATTGTATGTTTACCTTAAAATTTGTAAAATGTCATGTGTCCAAAGTTTACAAACCAAATGCCATTTGACATTTATTGAAGTGTTAAGATTGAAAAGTGCATTAACACAAAATGTAATATTGGCGTATTCTTTACTATATGGAGAACAGAAGACGAAGGCTCGATCTATTAAAATCAGTCATTGTTTTATTCCCTCATATTACAATCTAAAACACAAGTTATGCGAGCGCTACATCTCTTGGTGGTCCAGCGAGGAAGAAGAGAACGCCTCCCTTTGACCAACCCAAAAGAACATGGAGGAGTAGACGTGTCCTTGTTGTCGAACCAATCAGTGCTCTTGAAATGTTCTTGTCGTCACTTCTTCTTCCGCAATCTGACTCCTCCTTCTAACACACTGCCCCCAGTGGCTCCAACAGTAAAGACAATAACAGTGGGGCATTAAAAATGTAATGTTCGCTCAGTTGTAAACCCCAGTTTCAAATGAACCTTAAAGGTTACATTAACACAGTTTCATATATAATCACTAAAGCCTAGTATGATAGAAATATGTATAGAAATATTTCCACAGTGTATAATAATATTTCCACAGTAACAAAGTGCTGTGTAACTGTTACTGGAAAACAAAGGAGTGCAGGATAAAAATGCCTCCAAACACAAGTATTGAAAGTATTGTGATACTTGATAAAGTACTATACTTGGAATTGCAGCACAAAGTATTGCGATACGATGCGTTATTTTGTCCCAGCCCTAGTAAATCACACGTCACTTGTTCTGACCAGTTTTAGACTCAAACCGCGGTTATTACGGCTACATGGAGCTGTTAGCACTGTTGTTAGCTAAAATGAAAGTGATTAAGCACAGACAATTCCCACTGCTGCCTGAAGGCGCTCCAACCTGCCCACAGCCAGACGCAAACCAACACATTCCTTTGTATACACTTTTTATTGTTTAATGTAAAATATCAAAACCTCAAAGCTGAGGTGCCTGAAAGCAAAATTATAAGCCACAACAATGCAGGATGTGCCCACTTTTAAAACAGTTTGGTGATGTTACGCAAAAAGACAAGGCTACAACGGTTTCTATTTTACTGCTATCTCTTAATCTGACTATGACCGCTTCTTCTTTACGTCCTATGAAATGCCACTAAGGCTGGTCAATATAAAATATTTCAGTCATACGACACTGTAGCAAATGAATTCCTTCAGTGTTTACCGCCTCGCCTACACATTGATATGAGATATGGTTGAAACAATGTCCTTACAATCCCTACCTGATAAATTCCTGGGAATTTATCTCAAAGACTTCAGAATCAAGGTTAATTTTTCATTTTTCATTTTAACTTTGCACACAAAGTCAAGTCAAAAACTGCTTCTATCCAAGAGCCACACACAAAAAAAAAAAAAAATGCAGTACCTTTACTAAAACTGTACTTAGCGCGTCTATCCACCTCTGTGATCACACAACTGTCGCCTACAAAGCTGTGATTGCAGCAATAAACTCGCCGTTGTTGCCTCATCCCTTTTTGACACCACAAACGCGGCACAGAGTGTGGCAGTGGTTGGGTGTCCCTTTCAGCGACCTGTGAGGACGCGGGGCAGGTGTGAAAGGAGCTGCCGGAGGATCGGGTAACCTTTTGACAAGTCGCTCGACAACAGCGGGCCCTCCCTGTTATTATTGGGTCAACAAAGTCAGGGGAAGTGTTTGGGATTAGTGCGGAGAGGGGGAACATGAGAGAGTGGGGCGTCCCAAGAAAGAGCTCGCCGAGCCCTCCTTGTCTCTCACTGGCCCCGGGGGGTCATGGGGGAATCACATTTAGGCACTTGTACTGTGTTTCCTTTTAGCAGTTCAACCATTGGGAACAATTTCTGCTATTGGGAGAAGTTTGCTTCTGTCCAGATAAAGCGCACTAACTAGTTAAGGCTGAAGAAAAAGCGTCCAAAACATGAAGTTAGCGGCAGGTTCCATAATCTAATGTGCAGAGAGAACATTGTTTTATCCATGTTCATGATAATGAAGTCCCAAAAGAACTATGTGCTGTGCTGCGTTTGCTATGTCACGGTAAAGACAAAAGTTAAACTGTGCAAGCACATGGAAATCAGCTGATAGGTTTGTTAATTTGTTTAGGCCACTCTTTGTGATTCTAGTGATTTTTTTTACATAAGGGTAAAAGCACAAAGATAGAAGATAACAGGCTAAAAGTTCAATATCTTTTTTCAAATAAATAAAACAAACTTAAATAATATTAAAAAGTACATATAATGTATTTTTGTGAACATGTAGACAGTACTGTAAAGTTGAGTAAATTCAACCTGGAAAACTAATTTTAGCGGCACCTACAAGCCGGCCAATGATCGTATTAGTGAGGGTCACACCTCCATCGCAGCCTATCAGCGCAGAGCCACACCTTCGTCGCAACCAATCATCGCCCATGGTCCCGTGTTTAAGCCTCCAGCATTCATGGTTCGTCCGCTTCCCAGCTGTGCTGCGACTCACTTCCACCCCTTCACTGCCTCTTCTATCCACTGCTTCACACTGCAACATCCTTCTCTGTTCTCCCATACCATCAACCTAACCGACCCATCCTTACTAAGGTTAATCCATATATCAAGGTCTAATGCGGAGTCCGATCAATACATCTTTCTTATCGCTGCTTTTGTCCGTTTGAGTCTATCAAAGTTGAATTCAAATTTGTTTTTCTTTTTGAATTTAGCCTTGTGACATCTCTGTTGACATTTTAATCCTGAAACTCTTTGCATTATAAGTCTGTATTCATCTTGGAGTCCAAATTGAGTGACAATACTGTCTGAATTTAGCCTCTCATGTGATCCCTTCAACCCCATGGCAGCGTTTTGGCAGTGATGGGGTTAACTGCCCTCTGGCCTGAGGTCATGGGGGAAACACATCGGATTAAGCGCGCACAATGTTCTCATTCTGAAGTCCTACCATCATTTGGAACACACTGCTTAACGCAAATAGAGGGAAAAAGGGCATTTCTTTGCGCTGCACTATTTGAAGATGTCTTTCTGTTCATTGCAAGGTGCACTCAAATGACTTTCATTTTAGACAGGGTCAGATTGAAAAGACTTTACACATCAACATTTGTAAGTTAACCAAACAAATTGCGTGTTTTCTCAATTTAGGACTTCCAGTGAGTGACAATAACGCACTAACGAGTGAATCTGCCCAGCGTGAGATCAATGAAGTTCTTTACCAATCTATGAAGTTGTGCCTCCTGTGTGCGAGTGCGATGGCAGTGCTGGGGTTAACTCCCCTCTGGCCCGGGGTCATGGGGGAAACATGCGGCAGGAATGTGTGCTCTGTGCCCTCTGTGTGTGTGTGTGCTCGTCCGCAGCCCGCTCTCTGCTCTTTGACTGCTGTCCTTATAAGGCATCCGGCGCCATGGCAACGGCAGGGCTTGAATAGCAGTGTCAAATCCCTTCGCACTTCGCCACACGCTCACTCTCCCTAAAGGAAGGGGAGCGCTGGAAAAGGCACAGGCAGCAAAGCCACTGAGTGGCCGGAGAGGAGGCTAGGTCAAACTCCCTGGCAGGCGCTCGTCCTGTTTTTT
This sequence comes from Proterorhinus semilunaris, assembly GCA_021464625.1. NCBI lineage: Eukaryota > Metazoa > Chordata > Actinopteri > Gobiiformes > Gobiidae > Proterorhinus > Proterorhinus semilunaris. The sequence goes on from CM038351.1 coordinate 28,869,850, forward strand.
TTTTACAGTGCGTTTGTTTCGGTTAATTTATTCCAAAGGCGGAGGGGAGAGAGGGAGAGAAAAAAGGACACTCTGACTCGCTGGAAGGGAATGCAAAGAGAGTGAGAGACCCAGTGAGACCGAGAGAAGCTGGTCATTGGTGGCTTTGACACTGGACTGACGAGGAGAAAGACGCAGAACTGGGACAGCGTTTACTGAAGTGCTCACTTGGCCCCCGGAGATTTCACAACTCGTGTGTTTTGGATTCCTTTGTTTTTGTTGCCGGTGACATTTGAGCCTTTGGCAGCTGCTTGGAGACAACAAGACGGCTTTCTATTCCGCGGAGGACGGAGAACTTTGAAGAACTTCGGGGAAAAACGCCGCTTATCAATAGACCACATTGTCTCCCGCTGTTCGCCTTTTTTCTTTGGGTGGTTTAAGGTCATGGCAACCCAAACAACACTGCTTTCATGTTAAGTTAGAAGCGTATGTTCTGTATCTATTGAATGCACATTTTTAGGAGAGTTTCTTTTCCTTTTTAAGCTCTCCGCGATACCCAAACCGCTTTTCGGAAACAGCCTGAACAAGTCAGTAGTGAGTCCGGACTAGAAGCGCTCTAGATGAGCAGATAACACCAAAGTGAGGAGGAACTGGTTGGGCTAGTTTAAAGTTGCATAGGGAAGGGCAGGGCTTTTTTCTCCCTAAACCAGCCTAAAGGAAAGCAGGAGCTGTCTCTTCTTGTGGTTAAGAAAGTTCATGAAGGGCTATCTCGGAGACTGCCTCATGTCAATGCGCCGGGAATAGGTGAAGTCTAAACATAAAAAAAAAAAGAAGGGGCAAGAGAGTAAAGGCAGAGCAAGCTAATTTATTGTTTCCTGTGAAAAAGGAGACCGCAACCTCTTCTCAGCCTTTTTTTTTCATTTTCTGTTTGCGGCTTGAACTCTGAACTGCTGAATGCTCGAAGACTTTTGGCCGCGCCCGATAGCCAGTGATCAGAGGTCACGGCGCACAAAACGCAGGCGTGAATATGTTAGGGAGCGCGAGGGGGATTATACAATAGCACCGGAGAGGACCTCAGGGTCACAGCAAAACAAACGGCAAGAGGGAGGGAGAGGTCACTACAGCGAGACAACTGTTTTATCTTTGCATATGAAAGGCGACAGGGGAGAGCGCTCTTTCTTGTGCGTTCATTAGGTGGATGTTGTGTTTTTTGACAGTTTGAAGTTTCAAAAGAGGAAGGAAATTCACAGTTTATATTTTAAACCTTCCATTTTTCCACTCTTCGTGAACTATTATCCACTCGGTTGGTTTAAGATATTCGCCGCCAACATTTCTGAAACCCGCTCAGGGACTCCCCTGTGGACATTCGCAGACTCCTGACCACATGCAGCTCACGCTCTGAACCCGAGAGATTTCAGCGGCACTTGTATGAGGCGCTTTTAAAGTCCGGTGGAGCGTGTGTGAGCGAATATGGCCATGGTGAGCGGGGGCTGGGGGAACCCGAACGGGGAGACCAACGGACTCGGGGACAAGGCTTACCTGCGGAGGGAGGACGACGGCGGGTCCCCCCAGGCGGGCAGCAGCGACGTGGACGTGGCGGACGACGACAAGGCCTGCGTGGTGGACTGTGTGGTGTGCGGGGACAAGTCCAGCGGGAAGCACTACGGCGTGTTCACGTGCGAGGGCTGCAAGAGCTTCTTCAAGCGGAGCGTGCGGAGGAACCTCAGCTACTCCTGCAGGTGAGACGCAAGTCAGATACGAGTTTTGGCTAAAGGCTGAGTTCAGGACATTCAAGATTTTTTTATGTCGTATTCGAATGGAGGTCCAAGATAAAAGTCATAATCTGCTTTAGTAATTTGAGTTTTCTGGTTAAAAGATGTTTAGGCATTACCTAGTCCACATTATGTCAATTCTGAACCCCTTTAACACCTGGTTTAGTCTTGATTTCATCTTGCTTTGGGCCAGGTGATACTTGGAAGGTCACATATTGTATGAAGTAGTACAAGTTTGTAGACACAAACAAATAATCCCAAATTGTTGAACCTCAGGATTTGTTTGAGTCCACAAATTTGCCACATTAATTGAGTGGCTGAAAGTCTTGTTCATCTTTGTTGACAGAGAAGACAGTGATCTTTATGCCAGCGTTTGTTTCATGTGGAAAGGCCCTGTAATTACAAAGGCAGATTAACCCCAAACCAGGGCAAAACATCTGCGTCTTGACAGTTAAACGTTCTGTCTGGTTCTCCATCTCAATATAAAACTCTCTGGAATGTGGTGTGATGTCACGAGAAGCCCAGCCTCATCGCTGCATGCAATTAGGTCCGCACAATTTTGGGGAAATGATATCTAAATGCAATGTTTTTTCTGACCAGTACTGCCATTTTAAAAGATTCATGAGCACATTTTACACCCAGAAGCAACATTTAAGAGAAGACGAAAATATGAACCCGCTCAACTATTCGATCACATGCATTTATTTATAACATGTGGAGGTCTGAACTACAGGGGATAGCAGGTCTTAAACATGATAAACCCCATAGAGATGCGATATTTTGTTATTGGCAGAGGATATTGTACTAAAAGATTGCAGTCTCTGTGATTTGTAAGCAAGTAACTGTGCTAATGACATTGTTGAAAACCAGGAACAAAAACCTATTCCAAACTTCCACTTCCAACTGCTGGTGTGTGTAGGTCTCTCGGAAGTTTACTTGACGTAAACACACTAACACATTAACATTTGGCTCTAAAATTGCATGATAAAATAAATAAGTCGAGGAAGAGACTGCGATTTTGAGAAAAATCTGTAACTTTATCGCAACAGTCCTGCCCACCTCAAAGCCATTCTGTTCTGGTTCCACGTTTACGTTTACTCCATAGATTAATCCAAATATTTATAGTTTAGCGATTATCTTATACTAAATTGAATCGTCATTATCTTTTTACACTATAAATACTCATATATATTTCATTTTACTCAAGTTTATGAAAAACTTGCTTCCAGAACCATTTCCAAGTCTCCATTCATGTACCACTCTTCCAATGCATTTAAACACGGCTAAGTCATTTTTGGCATCCAATTTACCTGTAAAGCCGGATGCCCTTTCTTTCAATTCGCGTCCCAACTTTTTCCGTTTCACACAGCACAGTGCTCTCTCTCGCTCGTGACCTCTTGTGGCTGCATTTGACAAATAACGTGGCATGACTCAAACTTCTGCCCTGGAGTGCACTTAACCTTTTGAAGCTCACAAAAACGTCACGGCAACTTAAAATTGATTGCCCGCCGGTAGTGCCTCTGAGAGGACAAATGTGGGTCACCAGAAAGTTGCTTGTTTGAAGTCCGTGCTCCAAGTATCGTTTTAATATAATGCGATCAAAGAGCGGGGAAATGTCTATATTACACGTAATCTCTTGCATGGAGTGGATCGGAAGGTACCAGAGTCGAATTTGGGACCATTACAGTTAAGACTAAAAGAGATGTTGCAGAGGTTTTCTTTTGGCTTCTTGTATATGAGGTGGTTTTGCACATTCTGGAGACAGCTATTAACAAACTAATGGTCTGAATCCATCAAAAACATTGTTTACTGACATATTTATAGATGTCAGAGGACAAACTGTGTTTATTGATGTTATAATAATTGACTTGACCACAAGGTATCAAAACATTGCAAGTTACCTTATGTTGTTAAACATTAGCCACAAAACCCACCAAAATGATGTCAGATAGTTCTACCTTACAATATTTTCTACAGGTCATTCCCATTTGGTTTTCCAGTCAGTGGCGAAAGTTACGGTTACCTTGTGACATTTATAGACTTCTTTCCCCCTCTTTCCTCCTGCATACTATTTCACACCACTATTTACATTCATTCGGGGCCCGGCAGATTAGGCCCTTCCTCCCTGCGCAAAATGAAATGTTACGACCTTGGTATATCTCGCAAACAGCTCTGGGAAAAAAAAAAAGAAAAGAAAGAAAGCCATGAAGGTCAGTCATGTGATTGCTTCAGAAGGTCAACATTGCTATTATTCTTAACCACGGAGCACAATGTAGCGAGTCATTTCATACCCGCTCCTGCTGCGTACGGCGAGACTATTAGTTGTTTGTTTTTTTCCCCTACCAAAGATGAAAGAGCGAATAGTGAGAATAGAAGTCGTGTTACGGCAGTTTGTCACCTTGGGGGCTAAAAGGTGAAGGTTTCGAAACAGCGGCAGTAAAAAGGGCGTGCATGGCGGATGATTTACAAAGGTCACAGCCTCGCCAGCTCCAACGCCGGGGTCAAATCTACACAGGGAAAAACAGAAATGGGCAATAAATCATCGACACATGGACTTGACAATATGATCCTATACAATGGGTTCAGGAAGTGTTCGGAAATCGTTTCTTTTTCCGATGTTACTCTGATGAAGCCAAATAAAATGAAGTTCTAAAATCTTTCTGTACACACAGTATCTTAGGGTGATAGGGTGAAACTTCAATAACACTAAAAGGGGAAGAGCCGTTGAACGTATCAAAAGTTAATTCTCTATTTTGTAAACTACGGCACGCTATTACTTCACTTACTGTACCTTATGTATTCCATTTATTTGTATGTGCAGGTCCAACAGAGAATGCCAAATAGACCAGCATCACCGAAACCAGTGCCAATACTGCCGCCTGAAGAAGTGTTTCAGAGTGGGAATGCGCAAAGAAGGTGAGCATCAAACTAAATAATCAAAAGCACTGCTTGAAGGCACATTTACTGTTTTCATTCATTTTCATTCATTCAAGATTAAATACAATCACGTGATGTTGGTGGACGTGTAGCTTTAAAACACTGCATTTTCTTTTACCATCAATAGTTATTTATTTTATTCCTTTTCATTCAACCAAATTCGTTCCATTTCGTATATTTTTTTGCCAGGATTTGATAGCAATTTATTAGTACACATCAAAACAGTAAACCTAATCTTTAAAACGATTTAGTCTTTCTGAAAATACCAATAATCCCATGATTACCAACATTCCTGACCAACTGGATTTGAGTTTTGCTACGTCGCCCTCTAGTGGCGAATAGGCTCATCTGGGTTAATCCCATAGCTAAACCATAACCTCCAAAACACGTGTCAAGTAGTTCGATCAGAACCACTTTTTTACTTTGTCTGAACATAAAAAATACCAAAGTATACCCCTATCTTTGACATATGTCGACATTTTAACCGTATTTTATGATGGTTTTGTTCGACGGTTTACCTTGCACGAGGAAGTTGTCCTGCAGTTTAGCACTTTAGGCCAATCACGTTAGACGTTTGCAATAGGGGGCGTTGCAAAATAATGACTGACAGATGTTTTGACCAATATCTGTCCGCATCAGCACCGTGACGTCCGCCTGACGTGATTTTCTTATGGATTTCCCAAAAGTGGAAATTAAAATAAATGTTAATTTCTAGTTGCTTGATTGGTGAATCAATGGTCAGGTCAAAAACGAAAGCACCAAGAAAAGGTATGTATTTTAAACGATGTTCCTGGCAAAGAAATAATAATAGGTTAATGAGAAGAAGAAAAAAAGTGTAACTACATGATTGTGCATGGGTCATAGATTGATCTAACACTATAGATCTCAAACTTTTCATACCAAGCACAACCTAATAAAAAACGTTTCCTTCCACACTTTCAGCAGGTGCGAATTTTGCCTACATTTCAAATGTATAAGCCATCAAAATTGCAAACAAAGTAAACTCCCATAAGAGGCTGTGAAAAGGTTCTGAACCGTGCATAAACCAATGGCCCCTGTAAAGTTGCTTGCACTTATATGTAGCCTATGTAGCCTGTCAAATATTTGGTCTTTTTTTTTTTTTTTACAGTCTCCACCAAAACAAGTTTAGCTCAGTTGTAACCTGAGGGGAGAGGTCAACACTGGAGGAAAAAAAAAAATAAACTCCCCAAGGCAATTTAACCAGGGGTCAAGGCGTGCTCTGACAGAAGAGGTAGTACAGGGTTTGGCCCTTATTTCCAACCTTCTAAATCCAACCCGCTTCACTGGGGCCCAAGTCCTACAAGTTAAAAGTACTGTGTGATAAGATAAGATTCAGGTACGAAACGCAACATGCAAGCAACTGTTGATCCTGTATTTTTCAGTGATGGTACTTGAGTCATCTTCTGTACTCAGTAGTGGAGGTCTTCGAACGTTTCGCCTCTCATCCAAAAGGCTTCGTCAGCGGACTCAAGTCCCACTCAGCCCGCAGCTTAGATAAATACCCGGCTCCTCCCCTCTAATCACAGCTACTCTCACCTGTGGGTAAACAACCATTGAAGTAGAGTGTCTCTAACGATCTGCTCACCCCAGTATCGGTCAGTCCTGTCCTATTCATAGATGATCACTGCCCATTATCTGTCCTATTCATGGATGATCACTATTAATTACCTGCCTATTGTTCTTTTGTTGGCTGAGGTGCCGTCTCCTTGGACTAGCCGTGCCCTGTCGGCTTTCCCCGAAGGAGATTGGAGTAAAGTGACGGGAGATTAAATCTGAGCCCACCATTCCGGTTCATCGAGGGGTTTTCTTTCTTGACAAAAATAGCTTATTTTACTCCTCTTTCAAACCAACGTTTTTCTTTAGATAAAATAACCTCCCCGTCCTCAAAGGAGTGGAGGCTTTGAGGTGGGGGTGCACCGCCGACTGAGGGCCACTTGTGCTTTCTCTTTGGTGTTGACAAAGTCTCTTCTCCTGTAACACTTGTTGATCCTGTGGTTTATCAAAAGAGGATGACAGTGGCAGAGAAAGTTGAGCGCTTGCCCTCCAACCAAAGAGTTGCTTGTTCAATCCCTGTCAAAGCCCATACTGTTGTTCTGTCCTTACTGGTATGCACATAATTTTGTCCCGTGATGTTTTAAAAAAGACTATACCACAGTGAGAAAAAAGTTGTGATTAACAGTTCCTTCATGTTTACTTGCAGTAGTGCGTCAGTTTCCTGCGTTGTGTAATTGTAGCAGTGTTCGGGGCTTGCGTTTCAGAGGCTGTCAGTGGATACCTCCTCCCGCACATAATGCGCACAGAGGTGACAGTTTGCCAGGAGTTATATTGGGATATAGTTATTCATGAACTGCTGAGTGTGCGCCCGTTGACGAAGGCAACTCTGTTTCCAGTTTCCCAAAATTGTGCGGCTCCAGTTTAAAGGGGTTGTACCTACCCATTTAGTTTCCTTGCTGTATTTGCAAACAGATGTGGAGTAAAACAAAAGAGAGCTGCATGGTGTTTACAACGTGTTATAGGAAAACATTTCAGGGTCACTCGGCTCCCTGGAGCTGTGACACAAGCTTATGAAGTCATCCTCAGTAATATGTTAGGAAAGTTAGGAATAAGTTTGGACCACAACTAACAACAACACTTTTTTAATAAAGAAAAATTGGGCATATGGCCTTTAAAAGCCTTTTGGTTTAATGACATGACCAGTGGAGTTTGCAACTTTGAAAGAGTGTATTTAAAAAATAAAAAAAACAGAACTGAAAAGTATAACACAACAGATTATGGTCATGTATTGTCAAAGCTATCCATCCATCCATTTTCTTCCGCTTTATCCGGGGCCGGGTCGCGGGGGCAGCAGTCTCAGCAGAGATGCCCAGACTTCCCGATCCACGCACACCTCCTCCAGCTGTTCTGGGGGGACCCCGAGACGACACCAGGCCAGCTCGGAGACATAGTCCCACCAGCGTGTCCTGGGCCTTCCACGAGGCCTCTTCCCAGTGGGACATGCCTGGAACACCTCCCGAGGGAGGCGACCAGGAGGCATCCGTAACAGATGCCCTAGCCACCTCAGCTGGCTCCTTTCTCCTTTCGATTGTCAAAGCTATAACCACATATTTAAAATGTTCTCATTATTATCTGAACATTGTGGATTTCAAACGCTCTGGGGACAAGTAAGGTCTGGTTTTCTTTACTGCGCTTCTTTGACACGCTGCTTGGAAATTCACGGCTGACCTGTAACCTTAACTCACAGCAGGCACTCAAGATGACCTCCAGCTCAACTTTAGGACGCTTCTTAAAACACATTAGCGAAGTTCTACTGCTATGCTACTACTTTATACTTTTTAGACTTCAAAGGAACCATACTCTAATATCAGGCCTTTCAAGACACTCAAAGCAGTTTATGGCTTTGTTCAAAAACACATTATGCACACTCGGTGTTAAGGTAACCACAGCTGCCCTGGGGCTGACTGGTGGAAACCCGACTACCAATCTGTACCAATTGGACCACCACCAATCAATTGCTGGAATTAAACTATTGACCAGAGTTTTCTGTGGACTCGATTATTAACGAATGTCTGTATTTTTTTTTGCATGTGGCTTATTGGTAGAGCTACAAAACACATCATACTCAATAATATTCTCCTTTATTCTGACTCATCCCCTGCCCACATGTGTCCACAGCAGTGCAGCGGGGCCGCGTCCCTCCGTCCCACAGCGTCATCAGCCCGGGCTCGCTGGGCGGAGGCGTGGGTGGCCATGGCGTGGGACACGTGGGGCCGGACTACTTCAACGGTCAGCCAGTGTCGGAGCTCATCTCGCAGCTCCTCCGCGCGGAGCCGTACCCCAGCGGACGATTTAGCGCCCCCTACGGACAGGCGCAGATGCAGGGGTCCGGGGGCGCCTCTGTCATGGGCATAGATAGCATCTGTGAACTGGCAGCTCGGCTACTGTTCAGCACCATCGAGTGGGCCAGGAATATACCGTACTTCCCGGAGCTCCCAGTGTCAGAGCAGGTGAGCGGGAAAACGTTCTCATTATGTAACATGGATTTAAAAACAACGTATGAAACAGTCATCTATTCGAGAAAACTCTATAGGTTTGTGTATGCTTTGTGTAAGGGGTCAAGCTCATGAGATTAGACGTGTTTAAGACGCTTGGACATATTATTTTGGGTACCTCAGAATGTATATTTTACCTGTTAATATCAAAATCGATGGCACCGTGATGAACACACTTTGAGCGCAGAACCACCAACAATGGATTATGGTCTTAAAAATACAAAGGGCAGTTTTGAGAGACTGGAGCGCTTCAGAAGAAGAAACAACCAGAGTAAAGAGGATAAGATTTTGTACAATTGTAGAGTGACAAAATAAAGCACTTTGCCTTTACCTTACCTTACTCAAAACAGCATGAAAGAATTGAAATACTGTCCAGTGTTTTGAACAAGGGAACAATTTATATGCATGGTATGTCGACTACGTCTAAAGCCACACCACTTTTTCACAACATATTTTATTATCTCCATGACCATAGTGATTTTGACTAAAGGCAGTTAAAATAGGTTCTCATCCAAATCCATCACAATACAAATACTTGAAAATATTGTAGCCCTTCCCACTGTTTTTTATGAACCTAGAAAATACCACCGAGGTTCAGAATCTTTAATACAGCTTTATTGCAGAGTTAGTATCCTTTTGGTGGGGATCCAATTGCACATGTTCTAGCAAGAAAGATTCCACTAAACATGGGAATTTAACCAATGTGGTCCTTCTTGCTGCTAGTTCAAAGAAAGTCATATACCACCACTATGCCACCGTACGTCTTGATGCAATCGACCTAATAACAGTTTTTTATCTTCTCTGCATTGGCCCTTGACTCCTCCTGGTGGCCAAACTTCACATCGCTGGCACATCTTTCACACAGAACATCCTATTGTAACTCGTTCATCGTTTTGAGCTGTTACACCAAGAGCTCCCCGTGACCCGATGTATTGTTGTATCCCCCCCCCGTAGGTGGCGCTGTTGAGGCTGAGCTGGAGCGAGTTGTTCATCCTAAACGCCGCTCAGTCCGCGTTGCCCCTGCACATGGCCCCCCTGCTGGCGGCGGCGGGCTTCCACTCGTCCCCCATGTCGGCCGAGCGCGTGGTCTCCTTCATGGACCAGGTCAGGGTGTTCCAGGACCAGGTGGACAAACTGAACCGGCTGCAGGTGGACACGGCGGAGTACAGCTGCCTCAAGGCCATCGCGCTCTTCTCTCCAGGTCAGTGCTAATGCGGGGCCGCACGGCTTACTGTAAACTACAGCCGTGTGTGGGGAGAAAACAAGTAGTTTCAAATAGTTTCAGACAGGGTAAAAAGATGTGACAATGGCAACAGTCTATATCTTAAAAGGTGTGGAAGTGATGATAAAATAGGATTTATTTTTTATTCTTTTTTTTGTAGTTTGTCACTGTTGTTAATTGGGAAAAATAAAGTACTCTGATATATTATTCAGCCTACGTAAGAATAAATTAAATATACATTTGTGGGATCCTCCAAGCACCTTACTCTCTACAACACTGTCAAAATGATGATACTTTCAATTCTGTGTATCCTGAGGCACGGAGCCCCTTCGAGAACTTGGACTTCTTTTAGATCAGAAAAGAAACATCTGAATACTACTATTTGAATATTATTTTCAAAGGAAAGCTATTTAACCTCTTAATCCCCGCCCTAACCAAGCACATTTTGTCCAGTTTGGCTTTTGCCGCGTTAATGTCACATTTTGTAAGCATTTTTGTTGTGTTTTCGTTTTTGTTGTGTTTTCATATTTTTTTTGTCGGGTTTTTGTTGCTTTTTCATAGCTTTTTTCACTGCTTTTTTCCCGTGGTTTCGCCACCTTTATGTCGCTCTTTAGTCACATTTTTGTTGTATTATTGTTGCTTTGAGGGCACGTTTTTGTCGCTATTTTGTAGCTTCTTTGTTGCTTTTTTTTGTCACCTATTTGTTGTGTTTTTGTCACATTTTTTTTGCGTTTTCTTGTCTCTATTTTGATGATTTTTTTTTTTTTTCAAGAAGCTTTTAGATTTGGGTAAAGCCAAACTGGAGTTGGTAGAGCGGATCATCTCATGATTGGAAGGTCGTGGGTTCGAATCCCAGCTCCCGCAAATGCACACTGTCGTTGTGTCCTTGGGCAAGACACTTCACCCTCCATGCCTCCAGTGTCTGCATGCATTGGTGTATGAATGAGAGTGTGAGTGAGTGACTGGTTCCCTACTGTAAAGCACTTTGGGCCTGATAAAGGTAGAAAAGCACTATATAAGTTGAGTCCATTTACCATTATATAGCACCAATTATCACTATCGCAAATTAAAAGGTGACGCATCAAATCCAAATTACTGAGGTCTGCCATTTTGACTGAGACACTTTTTTTGCTAACAGCCACAACACATGGTAACTTAAAGTGCAAATGACAGGTTTTAATTCTTTTTTTTTTTTTTTTGCAACTGATGTTGATGTTATCCTTACTAAGGATAACATCAGTTGCAAAATTATCATTTTATTTCCGTGAAGCAGCAATTTTAATTAAGAAATGTTTTTTACATGGTCGGCACGGCAACAGTATAAAATTGCTTGCCTTCATCGATGTCAATTCCTGTCGATGTCCAATAAGAAGGTGAAACTAATAGCAAAACTAAAGAAAGCTGGGTACAACCTTTAGCAAAATGTTAATTTTGTTAACCACGTTTTAGCAAAGATTGTGTCTAATGTGTCATATGCACTTTGAAATGTGATTCTGATTTTAGCCATGATTCTCATAATTTTCGATTTTATCCTTGTTTTGGTCTAGATTTAATATTTTACTTTAGCGTTTTATTATTATGAAATGTTGTTTGTTTTTGTAAAATATCTCAATAATATATGATCGAACATCACTGTTGTTTCTCATATCGTGTAGCCTTATTGGGAACCACTGTTTTAAGGGGGAAAACCGTACCCAACGTTGATTGTTGACACATCCCTCTCCTGCCCCCTTCAGATGCCTGCGGGCTGACTGACCCGGTCCACGTGGAGTCCCTGCAGGAGAAGGCCCAGGTGGCTCTGACTGAGTACGAGAGGCTGCAGTACCCCAACCAGCCCCAGCGCTTTGGCCGCCTGCTGCTGCGCCTGCCCGCCCTCCGCGCCGTGCCCGCGAGCCTCATCTCGCAGCTCTTCTTCATGCGCCTGGTGGGGAAGACGCCCATCGAAACACTCATCCGGGACATGCAGCTGTCAGGCAGCTCCATCAGCTGGCCCTACGTCCCGGGACAGTGAGCCCCGGGGTGGGGTCCAGGTGGGACAGATGGCGATCAGACACAGGATGTACACCAAAGTATAAATGACAAAGGACTTTACTTTAGGAATTCATAACAGACGTTGCTAAAGCACTTTTTCTTCACTACTACTTGAACCCATTCCCACCATGTGACTGCGATAACCTGCAACTATTACCAGTGGGAGGGTAGAGGAGCCAAAATATTTGCTCAAGGAAGAGAAACGTTACTTTAAAAAGATTTTTTAAAGTAGTCATAAAATTACTCAGGTATAAAAGTATTTGAATACACTACTACTGAGTAACTTAGTGTAAACGTCAAATTTATGTTTAATGGTGGGATAATCTGACTGGTTTAAGGAAAAACGTAGTAGTAATAAAACTATTCTTTGAAGTCAAATTTCTATCAAATTTTACTCATGTACATTCGTGATAGTGCTGCACAATGAGAAAAAAATTCCAAGACGTCAATATCCAAAGCACAAACAGCAAAACAAATGCAGCGTTTGTTAGTCCTCTGTCTGATCTCTCTCTGTTCAGTGTGGACTCCAAACACTTTTCCAATGCAGACTCTATGAAAGGCCCCGCGCCGTTTCTACCTCCTCCTGCAAGAAAAACAACCCATCCCTCTGTGTGGACCCAAGCTGACTGCGTGTTTGTCATTGGAGCCACAGCAGCGCCGCTTTGTCAGGCCTCTAATGTTGTGCTCATGCTTGTGGGGCGCAAACAACAGACTTTGTTACCAAATGTATTCCTGGAGACTGTAAAGTCTCATATTACACAACAGCACATCAGCAAAATCGGTTTAGTAATGGTTTATGTGTTGGTTCAGTCCGTACATTCACAATGAAAGTAATGAAGGAGATAGGTGGCGGATCTTTACAGGTAGAAATGTTGTATTTTTCCGGAATAAAACTTGCCTCTTTGGATCAAAAAGGTTGTCTTGCAGCACCCCCCAGTGGTACGCGTTGAAAAAATGGACACTTTGCGAGTTGAATGTACTGCTGCTTTTGGGACAGTCCCATCCTGTCTGACTCTATTACCTCATATTTTATACACGATGATTGTACAGAGAATATTCATGTGCGTGAGATAAGTATAAGGGATCAAAGTATTTTCAAAAATGTCTTTATGCTTTTGAATTGACCCGCGGTTTTGAAGGCGCAGTCCCAAAAGTTCAATCCAAAGCTACACTTGTTGCTATTTTCAAAAATTTCCAGTTTTATATTGAAAAAAGCATTTGACATTTTTGTAATTTTTGCGGATGCCTTTTAATGACGATTTGTGAATGTGACCTTTGTTCGTTTCTAAAGTCTAAGGTTACGAAGTTTGACGGTACTATGTGAAATTCATTATTTTGCTTGATGTTTAGATGCCAAAATTTGAGCTTTAGCTTTTGAAACCAGAAATGGAACACTGGCTAAGACCCCTTGGCTGAACAGGAGGGAATGTTCCCAAAGAATCGTGTCATTTGTTGGAATTAAAACTTGAGTGATTTGCCTGTTGCTTTATGTTTGAAAGAATTGTGTTTCCACTATGAAAAAGCCAAACTTAAAAAGAAAACAACAAAAAAAGAAAGCTACGTTGTTTGTATTTTTGAATTTAATAAAATAAAAATATGCAAATGTAAATGCAAAACGGTCAATAAGATGACTTTTTTTTTTATGTTTAGAACTTGTCTGTAAAGCTAAGTTGACTTAGCTAACGAGGGGCACGTTCATTTGGATTTTTTTTATTTCGAGAGCCTTTTACATTCATTTTGACTTTTATGTTTATGAAGACTAAAGTCTGAGCTGTACTTCAGGCTAAAGAAACAAGTTGCAGATTAAAAAAACAAAACAAAAAAAAGCATCACCAGTTAAGAATCATGAGTGGACAAAAAAAAAGAATACGAGACTAGATGCTCTATGTCAGAGGTGGGTAAACTTTGGCCAGTGGGCCAGATCTGGCCCCCAAGCAATTTTGTCCAGCCCTCAACTCTTTCCATTCAGGGTTTCCGCGAGGCATTAAAAGTCATTAAATGAATTTTACAAAATCAAGGATTTAAATGTTATTAAAAATTAAATTACATTGAAACTGGCAATACATCAAACATTTTGGGGCAAAACTATGGCATTGCTCAACAATTTTTACTGTAGATGATGTAGAAGACCAAAATCTACACGTTTGGTTGCAGTTTTGGCTGAAATTGACCACATTTTTTTGTGCAAAAGTTCCTGTTTTGTCCAATTATCTTTCCTCTTAAAGCCACACTGCGTAACGTTATAATAAAGCATTAATTTTATTACATTCTCATCTTTGACAAATGACCAAACCAAACGGACAGCTCACCTCTCTTCAGACATCACTGTAACTTTACTGGGTGTGGGGACATCTCCATGAAGATGTTGACTATGATATAAAAAGTTTAGGTCCTCTTCCAAATCTATTCTTTGATGATACTGCAAAATAGCATTTTCTGTGTCTAGCTGGTCATAAGGAGCATGATTTGTAATACTGGCAATGGCAGAGTCCAGAATGTTTGTGCAGTGTGCCTTTAAAACATTTAATTTGAGCAGACTTTTTCCCTTGGTGGCATTAAATGTGACATGCTTCTGCTTGTATAAACTCTGTTCATCATTATATAATTGAATAGCCTTTTCCACACTGAATTGCGTAACGGTTTATTCAGAGGCACCATGGCCATCCCCATGCCAGACTGGCCTCACATTCCATTTTATACAGGACTCACCTAACTTGCCCGACCATAAGCGTGTGGTCCTGGTGAAATATATTCTGTTTACCATTGTCCCATGTAACACCTTACGGCAAAGCACGAGACCACCTTGTTGTGGTGAGGTGAATGCGATCATTTCTTTCCCGTAACCAATATGGCCACGACTTCTAAAATATACCAACTATACTTGGTACCAACTATACTTATGAGATGTGGCTCAATTCAGAATGGTACAGACCAATTAAAAAAGGCAATACAAAATTACAGTTTATCAAATTCATTGTTATTCAACAACATTAACAAAATTATGGACGAAAAATATGCAGCATGCATTTAAACTCGCAAGCTATTAATAAAGTGAAAATAAAAATAATTGAATTCCGGTGAATGTTTTACACATTATAAAAGGGTAAGACTTTTTTAAGACAACAGATTCCAGACTCCACAATACAGCCCAGGAATCAAAGGTAACATGCACGTTTGTATAGACTGCTTTGTATCAAAGAATTTGTGGAAAACAATCCGTTTGAACAAACTGTACACAATTATAAACTGAACTCTTATGGGATGCATTTCACCATAAACAACAGTGATAGCTTCAGGTTTTGACCACTAAATTAGTCCTTCAACGCATATAAGAAAAAAAGAATTCTCCACTAGTTTCTACAAGTTTGAGGTTCAGCGAACAGGCTTGATGATCAGTGGAAAGGAGGGAATTCCGTTCACGCTGTTCCCCGGACTGAAGAACGGATAGACCTTCCCGGTGAAGGTGCAGCCGCTGAAGGAGTGGAGGTGAGCTGCGGTCTCCGCATCGTAAAAGGAAACAAGTCCCTGCTCGTAATCCAGAAACACAGCCACTCTCTGAGGGGCAGACGTCAGGCAAAGATCCACCCTCGGGCTAGTACTGGCCGTGTACCCCCTTTCCCTTAACATAATAGCCCAAGATCCATTCTCACAACTCAAGAAATGTTTGTCCTTCTTATTTATCGATTCTTGGACGATGCCGATATCCCAGTTGGCGTTTCCCTTCACTTGAACTTCGTAGTAGAACTTGCCGGTAGAGAACCCCCGTTTCCCTAGAACGCAGAGGAAATCTGAGAATCTCTTGGGGTTGTATGGGAGAGCCTTCATGACACCCCGATCCCAAACCTGCTTGCGGTCGCAGCTAAGGCTCAACCACGGACTAGCTGTATCGGGGTCCAAGGTTATGTCTACAGCATGTTGTTGTAGCCTCTTAAGTTCCCCTTGTGGTGTTAGCAGTTTCTTCTGCTCAGCGAAGAAGAGCTCCATCTTACCCACGGCCGTCTCCACAGCTCCCTCAAACGAAGGACAATCAAAGCTTACCGGAGCCCAATCCGTCATCTTTGGGGCAACTTTCAGTGACTTGAAGCTTTGGATAATATGGAGATAGTCGTCTGAACAAGACAGCTGTTCCATCTTGGCGTCTCTATGCTGCAGCGTGCAAAGCTCAGTCTCCAGCTGTGAAACGAGCGAGTTGGCCTTCTTCTCCATCAGCCTGTGCTTTTTTTGCATGCCATCTTGGAACTCCGTCAAGCCCTTCTGAACGGCCTCCAGCAGAGCAGAGAAGAACACCACGCCGTTGTTCATCTCCCTTTGCGCACAACTCCGACTCAGCTCAACCGATTGCCCGATCTCCCGAATCTTCCCCTGCCTCTCCTCCATCATGCGGCGATTTTCCGAGGTGGTTTGCTCGAAGACGACTTGCTGCTTTTCAAACTCGTCCTTCAAGGGCACCATGTCGTGGCTCTTGTGTTCCAGAACGGTGCAGACCATGCAGACGCAAACCTGCTCAGTGCGACAGAACAGCTCCAGCGGCTTGTCATGTTCTGGGCACATTCTCTCCTCAAGGTTCTCCATGGGTTCCGTGAGCTGGTGCTTCTGCAGGCGAGGGACCGTCAGATGAGGCTCCAAATGGCTCTGGCAGTAGGAGAAGAGACAAACAGGGCAGGACTTGACAGCATTTAGTTTAGGCCCAGTGCAAATATCACAAGGGACACCCACAGCTTTATTTGTCACTTTTAGCTGATGATGTGCGTTTTCTTTGAGAGCAGGCGGGATTTTGAATTGAGAGCAGATTTCTGAAATAAAGGTGTTGACATGCAGCAGGGGTCGGGAGGGGAATTCCTTTTTACACATGGGGCATGAGAGTCCATTTTTGTCCCAGTGTTTGGCGATACAGTCTTTGCAAAAGTTATGCCCGCATGAAGTGGAAATGGGCTCCTTGAAGATCTCCAGGCAGATGGGGCACAGGAGCTGGTCCTCATTCAAGGGGCTCACAGACGCCATGTCCAAATAGAGCTAAAAAATGACAGTAACACATTATATTTAATACAGACTAAGGCTGCACAATATGTCGCAAAATGATCGTTATTGTGCAAAGTGACACAAGTGATAATATTGCGAAATCCGTTTAAATCTGATTTACGTTTTATTTATTTATTTTTACAAAAAATGCATGACAACTTAAAAATATGATCGAATGTTTGTTCGTTTTTTCATACCCTCTTAACCTCCACCAGAACCGAGAACATTTTCTCCAGTTTTGCTTTACCCAAATCTAAAAGCTTCTTGAATTTTTTTAAAACGAGGATGAAAACGCAACAAAAAAGTGACAAAAAAAGAAAAACAGCAAAAAAAGTGATAACACGACGAAGGTAAAAAATCCGCTTAGAGCAGTTTTGTAAAGCTTTCAAATGAGGCGTTACACTGTTCGAGGCTGTAAGCTCTGGTCAAGAAGCTTTTAGATTTCGGTATGGCCAAACTGGAGAAAATGTGCTCGGTGAAGGTTAATTAAGAGGTTAAAAATCCGTAATGGATTCGTGTGCTATCAGGCATTAAAAAAAAAAGAAAACATTTTGAAATGTTTGTCCCCTCAGTTTTAATGGCATCACAATGCCTTTTAATGGCGAGAAACTCTATTTGCACCCTTTTTAAACTCGAAGGCACCCTCAGTCAGTTTGTTCTGGAGCTGTCGCTGAGGACTACAGTAAAAGATCAAGAAAAATTCAAACGCTAGTCAATCTAAATGAAAAATAATACGCACGGTTAGAAACGTTCCTCACCAGTGTGAACGGTGCTCGCTGCAGCCCGTGTGGGCGGAAGACGCTCCGCTCCTTTTCAAAATGTTCACAGGACCCGCCTCTACTTACATCTGATTGGCTCCATACGAAGTTTTAAATATGCGCATGCGCAGATCCCTGCTTGGCTTTTTCGTTTACCGTGGATCTATAATAATTAACGTATTACAAATACAGGTAGGCTATGTCGTTTTTCACTTATACAGAAGTTATATTTGAAAAGATTTACGGGAAAAGTAGCAAATACTAAAAACAATGCTATCAGTATTTGGCCACAAACGTGCCAACTTCCCAAAAAAATACACTGGCCCATTATAGTTAATGGAAAAACAAATAATTTAGGATACCTTGTGAATCACTTCCTTCTTTATTAGTCAGCAATTCCATATTAATATAACATTAAATCCTCTGTTTAAAAACATTTTAAAATTGCATAATGCGGTCTAACAGTAACGCCCCAAAACTCTGGCTAAAGCAATTATTCAGTGTAATTAGTATTATATACATTAGCCAGACAATTGTATTGAATCTCATACATTTTCACAAGTTATGTCTTACAGGCAAACTCAGTAAGGCAGAGTGGACAATAATGTGTAATATCTCTCGGCAGGTCAAGGAAATAACAATGGTTTACTGCGAGTTAGAAATGCGTAAATAACCCTTTGTTTATGAGGCATATGTATTGTACACACCAGATTGAAATAACTTTCCCTCATTAAAAAGGACTGTAGGCAGGATAACTACATTTATTACAATACAGGAGTCTTCAGTGGCTTCCCTTATGTCTTGGTTTCCCGACAGTGCAGTGAATGCAGAGACAAAACAGTAACAGGACAATGGAGAGGTGTTCAGGTCCACTTGGGTATTTTTTTTCAGGCGTTGCTTCTCTCGTCAATTGTAAGTGTAAAAGTCTCCATGGGGGCTTTGCTCAGAGCTTTGATATCATCGAGGATTGAGGCTGGGGTGAGAATATGCGATGAACCTGGAGAAAATAAACAATGCAAATAATCTTCACACCGAAATGGACAAATGTAATAAAGAAACTAACAAACCAGATCTTATGTGCCCACTTCCCTTTAACAAATAAAAAAAAAAATTCTGTACTGGATTCAAACTGACCAATGATGACTTCGCAGGACTTGACTGCCTGAGTGACCTCGTAAGCGCAGCGCATCTCCGAGTACGTGACCCCTCCGATGACGAAGATGATGAGCCGTGCACCCCTCCGCTCGTCCTGAGAGCTGGTTTTGTGCTTCTGACGGGCGCTGTTAGGGAAAGGCACACAGATAACGCAGGAGAACACAGGTTATACAATGACTAAGGCCCTTTTGTGAGATGTATGCAGTGAGCTAAAGTGACCACAAGATGGCGGTCACGATGCATCTGCCGTTAGTGGTTGCAGAACTCGACTTTATTCTCTTTTTTTTCCCCAACTTGATAACCTTTGAACAACTTTGAAAACATACATTCATGAATATGCATGTTTTATTCATGTATTATGTGGGTTCCAAATTCTTCTCCATCAGTGCACTGTTTTGCAAATGAATTCAGCTTTTAGATTGATATGGATTGGCTTCCAGATAATGTTATTCAACAAAAAGTTAAAAATGGACGTCTAGCTGAGTTTTCTTTTGGGGCGCTTGACCCACCTGACTGCTCCAGAGCCATTCCACGCCGCAGGACACTCGGACTGATGAGGCCACTCTCGGGTGTCCAGCTTGTTCTCCACGGCGTCCTGAAACAACCAAATCATGCTTTTGTATCAAATTAGGTATGAATCACTTTTATTTTCATCCAGACATATTGTATTATTATTGTGAGAAATGTAGTATGATCCTGTATTTCGCAAATCTCGAGAGGGCACATCTTTTATATCACGGCCAACTGGAGTGTCATAAAAGCGGAGTGTTCTACACGATAAGGACATGTGATCCCAACGCGGGACGTCCCAGGGGGTAGGCCAATGTGCAGGTGAGACTTACCTGATGCCCTCCTTCACAAGGAGCAGCGTTGTTTTTTTCCCCCTCTACATGCTGCATTTCAAGTGACCCACATGCGCAGACTTCCTTTACGGTAACACACACACACACACACACTTCCTATTTCCACACATGTCTGAAGTAATTCTCAAGTCCTTTGGAGATAATGTTACACTGCACTTTCAAGGTTTCTATTGAGAGAGTCGAGGGGTGGACAATGTCAGAGAGTGTTATATAGTCTCAGGTTTTCAGACAGGATTTTGGATATTGTTTAGGTTTTTTGAAGAAGCTATTTAAAAGTGAAAAAATCTGTAAAATTTCCGATTCAACATGTTTTTTTGCAGTTCAAAACTCAATAAATCAGGCTACAAATGGGATATATTAAATGCCAAATGGGTAAATAATGGGGGAGGGGGGAAAAATAAATTTGAGATTAAAAAATGTTTGAATGTGAAAAAACGAGAAAAAACTTCAAAATATTGTTAAGTACAATACTGGGTTTAGTCTGTAGGAGCTACTGAAGTGGAGATGTTGTTGCAAGAGGCTAAAAAACGGGCCTAAACTTTTAGAACGTCTGCGCACGCGGCTGTATTTATCTCCAGTCTTTAGCTGCTGCCACGGCCGAGTCCCAGAAAGGAAATCACCATATCTGGACAACAGCGTCACCACGGTCGCCTTTCGTGTAAATATTTGAGAATGAATACGCATGTAAAAGTAGACATTTCCTGGTAATGTCATAAAAGAAGCGTCACAAAGGCTGCGTCAAGTCTATTGTTTACTCTGACATTGAAACAAAGATGTTAAAGGAGAAAACTAGCCAAAGATCTCAACACTGACCACCACAGTAAACTTCTGCTTGAAACACTTAAATGAATGTTACTAGTAGAGTAGTCAATACAGGATATTAAGCATCCACGGTCCACACTAACCTCCATAACGTCTTTAATGACCGGGGTCCACCTCGACAGGTTGTACGTTTGCTCCTGAGATCTATCTCTCCTTGACGATTTCCGGGGGAAGACACTTGGCTGCACAGACCACAACATCAATCTGGATTTAGTTTAAGTGCCATAGAAGATAAAAAATCACCACATTAGTTTAGCGTTTACGTACGACAGTAATGATGGGAACGCCCAGCTGTTTCCAGTTCAGAATGTATTCCCTTTGGTCTTCGATTTTCACATGTTGGATGAGTTTGTTTAGGTTTTCCTCCGTTGTCCCTGAGAATGCAACAAATAATATACAATAATATACATGCGGTGTGTGGCCTAAAAGGCTAGGAAGTCTATACGATATTTAACATTACCATTGAGGCTGAAGATGTACAGCAGCACAGCTCGGATTTTGTCGGGAATGCTGTACGGATGGAGCAGCACAGGAAGTAACGTGCGCATCGGGTCCTTCACTTTGACCCCGTCCACGTCCGAGCCCACAGCCAGGTCCTGTCCCACAGAAACGGAGCGGCATTAGGGAACAGACTGGCATGAGCAGAGCCAGAGTCAAACATGTCTGAGAGTAACCGAAAAGACACACCTGTTCGGCTTTGCACAGTTTCTCGACGTTTTGGGAGTAGTGCTTCATGCAGTCCTCAGCCAACTGGAGATGGACCGTTTTCTACAGCGAGCAAGCGCAGATCAGCACATGGAGTGTTAAAAGTGCTGCCCAGTAACCAATAAACTGTAGCATTCTTGCAATTAGGCAAGTGAGAAGAAATAGGAATATTGGTAAAGTGAACTACCACAGTGTGTGCCACAGTGTTTATTTTGTAAATTTCATCATGCTGCTTTTGCTGAGAAAATAAACACCAACTACAGTTAATGAAGACTAACCCTACGACTAAATCTTTTGATATTCTTGTGAATTAATAATAACTAAATATTAAGACTGAAAATAACAAGCTCCAGGCTCTGGATGCAATAAATTGAAAATCGTTTTTTACTTTTTCAAAGAACTCCAAAAACTACCCAAATATACAGTAGTATCCAGGGAGAAAGTCTGGTCCATTGTATACTGTATTTGCCAAAAGGTCTCAGTACAATACAATTTCAATACTGTGTATCACATGTTTTGCTTCAGAAAATATAGCATTACTTTGACAGGTTCTCATTATCTGAGAACTATTAAATCCTTACTTAAAATTAAATCTTATTTCAAAAAGTATAAAAAGTTACCTCGGACATCTGTTTTCGAAACGCAGGCATCTTCTTCATCATTTGGGACAAATTACTGATTGTAATCTGGAGAATAAAATGACATAACACACTTTCCCATCACTTAAACAATTTCCCTTAGTCAATATAGTTTTCTATACCTTTGCATCTGGCTGCTTGTTCTTGCTGGCAGATATTTCTTTCACCAACTTAGGAATTTCCCTTTTTAACAAAGCACAATAGTCATGAAACACATAAGGGCCATTTAAACAAATTAACGAATGTTTTTGAGTGTGGGTGCTGTGAACTTACTCAGTGACCTCCGCGATGTGTCTGTGCCGTAGTTTGACCCACAGCATGTCATTCTCGTTCAGAAAAGCCTGTTTCTCAGCTCCATTATTCGCTTTATACCTACCGCAATAACATGAGGTGAATCAAATAAAACATTCTATGCTTTACGATCAGGTCATAACATTATAAACGGCCTACAGTTTTAAACAGAGATTAAGAAAACTGTCATGTTTTAGCCCTGAATGCTGGGTCTATTTACACAAAACCAACACTGGAAGTGTATGTTCTGCAAGTGAAAATGAACTGCCCTCAATTCGAAACGTTGTGAATGCATTTGTTTTATCCATTTATCAGTACTTACTAAAAATAATGCACAATATTAGAAGTAAGAAAAGTAAAAGTGCTCAAAGCAAGTTGTAGAAAGGCAGAAATTATCACACAAGCTGAAAATAATACGTATAAGTATTTTTTTTCCTTTACTTGTATGTGTCCTCATTGATCTCGATGAGGTCGTAGGCCATGGCCTGGTAGGTAAGTTCATGTAGAATGGGACTGACCGGATCAAACCCTCGGTCCACAATCAGCAGCTGGGCCTGAGTCTTTCCCTGTAGAGACACATGAAGCTTATAAAATGATTTTTGCTGTATCCCGGCGTACCTAAACATTTAAATCTAGAAATGTTTGGCCTAATCTGAAGCAATCACCACAGGGTTTCCCCTAGGTTTATTGGTTTGGCGGGGGGGGGGGGGGGGGGGGGGTATGGCCACACGTGCACGACGTGCGCGGTCCGTGCACTTTGCCGGGTAAAAATAAAGTGTTTTTAGCAAATATTATTTGAAACAACTTATTTGTTAAATTGCTATGTGATACATAACCAATTTAATTGAATTAACTGTAACGCATTTTGATGATGTAGGAAACAATACTATGTTTTAGAAAGTTTGAGTTTTTCCCATGGGTGTTTGGATTTTCCTCATATTTGTTTATTTATCAGGGAGTTCCACAGTTTATGATCTAATAGTACACATGTAACAGGTCTGTGTTCTGCATAAAGCGGTAGGAGCCAACATCAGAGTTCACAGGACTTTCAACAAAATCAGAGCTCACTTCAGTGACTGATGTGAAACAGATAATCCTAAACAGCTTCACCTAAACTCAACTCATCAAATCGCTCTATTTAAATGGTAAGTGGCAACTTAATGGTATGGGAAACACTGCACCTTACACTCCACCCATACAACGACATATCTCTTACAACTGAACTGTAAGCGCCATTTCATACGGCCTACATGTTTATAAATAGTTCGTATATTATATTTTGTATTTCATATTTTGGTTAAAAATAAATGATACATTTCATATGCAATATTTTGATCTAAAAAGTATATGTATATTTGTAAGAATTGATTGGGTTATTTACAAAGAAAGCTAATGCATGTTATTTTGCCATAGAGGGCGCACTGTATTTTCTTTGCCCACGAAGAAAATAAAAGATGGCCGACGGAGCAAGACGGTTGACGGATTATGTTGTCACACGCGTAAAACCAGCCTCAGTGTCAATCATTTATTGAAGAGGTTAAATTAAGATCAAAGAAGAAACTAATGAACAAAAGATTTGCTTCTACATGAACAATCCTTTCATTACAATCCAGTCCACCATTTATATGGCGCATTTCATAAATAATGTAATAATAAAATATGAGTATGTCTGTGTAAGTTCTCAGTCGTACAGGAGTAGTCCATCTTCAAAGAAGGTACTTGATTCATCTTCTGTAGACATCTTCGAAGACTTCAACTACTGAGTACAGAAGATGAATCAAGTACCTTCATTGAAGATATAATGAGTATGACTTTTGATGTAGTTTCCAGGAAGCCCAGCGTGGCTCTTAAGTGTCCTTTTACACAAGATATGCCTGGTCTCCCTGAGGGGGAGATACCGTCTGTTTGTGATGTCAGCAGTGACTTAAGACACTTCACCTTTCTCTTCCCACCATCGTCCAGCTCGTAATGTATGGCCAGTTTGTCATCCACCAGCTTCGCAAGGGTCATTGCATTCTCCATGTTGCCGTCCCTAGTTTAAAGCAGAAGGAATATTCAACAATATTGCAGCATTAATGGTTCAGAAATTCATGCCAAGAAACTGTTAACTATATTTAGTGACAATAAAAGATTTAGTTTCTAGCCTTTAAGACACAGGACGTCTAAGGTTTAATATGTTTTGGAAAATAAGATGAGATGTGCGCTCAGGGGCTGGAGCGTCTGTAAAGTGAGAGTGTCAGCATTGTGTGTCTTACTTCTTATATCTGACCCCTGGGTACTCGTCCAATGTGGCGCACAGAGTTACGAGTTGGTCTGCCAGTGACTCCAGTGTCTTGCTTCTGTCCTGGCTGTGGGAGCTGTAGATGCTTTGGAAAGCTCCAGGGTTGTTAAATGTGTACACCTAAACGGGAAAAGAAAATACTGGTTTAATTCAGTAAGTTTCTCTTTTTTGCCCTGCTGTTTATTTGCAAATAAAGATAACTGTCTAAAGCCTGGTGTACATTGCACCACTTTGGCTGTCTCTGATGAAAGTTCCCATGGTGAGGCTGAAGAATTCAATGCCGTCTAATAGTAAAGTAGGGTTGCACATTTCTGGACATTTTCCAGGAACCTTCAATAGCTCAGAAATTTTAGAAATTTGCACAAATTAAAAACTGTCAAAATGTTTAAAAAACAGGATACGTTTTTATTTTTTGTTGAATAAACAATTGGTGAACTATTAGCTACCCATAAATTATGTTTATGGGTTTTGCATTTGAGTGATGACACCCCCCGACCTGTACGAGAAGTGTAACGACTATATTGTCAAAACTTAACACAACTTTCCTAACCCTACCCTTAATTAATCCTCTTTCAAATAAGTGGAGGGACAAACGGCAAAGTTTTATGTAATGATTTTGTTTCATCACACTGTGATTTGTTAAATTCACCTGTCACTAAGTCAAATCATGACCAATGATGTATGAGGAGTGGATGGAGCCTGTATCTGACACAGAGCTGCATCAAACAGAACAGACTAAATTATAGACTTTTAAAACAATAGAACATTGTAATACTGTTCACACTTGATGAACAAACATGGAATGAGTCTATTATTCCATTTAGAAGCTCTTCTTTGTCTTGGCCCCAAACCTAATACTCTGTCCTCTTCAAACCCTGGTGTCAGACATCGCAAAAATTATTTGCCACTTTTCATCTCTGCTGTGATAGCGGTTTCCGTGTATAACCATCAAATCAAATGTTTACGTGTCAGTTTCTGAATATCTGTCTGTAAAGAAGCAACCTTCAGTTGTGTTAATTCCCATGGAAAAATTTCCCACGTTGAAAATTCACATTTTACAACCCTATTGGTATGATGAAAGAAACAACCGTGTTTAGGACTAACGATAAGCTGCGAAACATTTCCCAAGTGTTCAATATTTTGGGAAGCTGGTTGAACTGTAGGTCTCCTGCTTCATGTTGCTGTTGCTAATAACCCCACTAAAAAAGTATTCACACCCACGTCAAGTCAACGGTTTCAAAAGAAAAAGCAAATTCACTGCTTTTACTTGTTGTTTTAAACAACACCACTTGATAAAAAGAGGGAACAAACCGTGTCAGAAACATAAAGGGGAAGCACTCACTTGAGCTTCTTGGGGCAGGAAAGAAATGTTGATTTCTTTACAAACTCTGATGTACTTTCCACAGGAGAGCTTCATGTTGTTGAACAAGCCATCAGGGAGGTCTAGGAAAAGCACAAGCAATTTTAGAGCTTTGTCAAACTTTTAGATGTCTTATTCTTCTTTTATATCGAGTTCACTTACAATCTGTAAAATAAACATAAGCTGATTTATATTTGGGTTTGGTCTTGAAGTCTTGAATAAAGGCCTCCACGCACTGTTAACAAGCAACAGAAATGTGTTAAAAAGCTGTGACAAATTTCAGAAAAGAATGGACTGGAGAAACTAACCTTGGACGTTGGAGACATGAAATAGATGGCCTTCATTTCCAAAACAGGCTCTCGGCTTTTATACAAGTCCTCCACAACTAAAACATATGGCTAAATGTCAAAGAGCACAATACTAAAAAGTAATTATTTTTCAACAGGTTTACAACATACTAGTGATTTTCTCTGCCATCAAGTCTGACATTTTGCAGCATGACGACAGAAGTTTGGTTGTGAACGGGTCCAGGATCAAGATCTGAGAAAAGGGTATTTGGTTAGTAGTTGAACATACAACCGTAATTAATGTATGCAAGTATGTTTTGCAAAGTACCTTCCATATTTCAGACTTTCTGCAGTCCGCGATGATTGTTTCTTGGATTCCTGAAAAATACAAGCACAAAGTTCACAAATACATTTAATATAGCGTTTTCATGCATTGAGAAAAGGCCTAATGACAGGAGATAAATATCAATCATCATTCAAAACCAATGTTAACAACAGAAATACAAAACGAAACCTTGTGAAAATGTATCTCCCAGAAAAAAAATATATATATAAAAAATGACCGCAATTACACATTCAGGCAAATGTACATAAAAAATGTAAAAAATAAAATAATAATAATAATAAATAAATAAATAAAAATAGTAGCCAGCGTTTGTTTTGCTTCGCTAGTAGGTGCAGCTAAAGGAAACGTTGACCTCATTGTTATCGCATGTTAATGGTCACTTTATAACCTACTTATAAGCTACAAGTGGCATCAATATGGAAATACATAGCTCCTGATGTACATAGACACTGTTGACATCGACTATATTGCCGTTAAAAGCTGTATTTACAAACGGTGGGAACATTGTGTGACACTTGACATACACCCATGTTTTAGCTCACAACACCGCGGAATTCTCATCAAAGCTACGCAAAAGGTGGAGCAGCGGATACATGGGTTTATAATTGAAAAAAACAGACGCCAGTAGATCAAACTTACTTTTCCAAACAGTTTTCTTGAGCCCGTGATCCAAACTCGATGCCATTTTCTTTTTCTTTTTCTTCTGCGCCTCTTCCGATCCGGCGTCGCGAACCTCTGACGTTTGTTACGTCAGAAGTCAGCGACAGACCTTTTGTAGTTTTCTAAAGCCTTGCTGTGAGATCGTCACTAAAGGTACACATTTGACACATTTTGAGGAATTAACAACAGTTTGTGACATCATTTGCCAGATAATGCACATTTTATTTATGTATTGGCTTAATTAGTTGGGACAGTGCATGTTAATGAACATACATGTGTCTCATGCATGTAAACATGTCACATCGGATTGCCTTGGGCTCATTTCCATCCGTCGTCCCTCATGCACACTCTCAACACACACTCTCATTCCTGTACATGTTTTTAGTGGTAGGGGAAACCGGAGTACCCGGAGGAAACCTATGCAGACACGGGGAGAACATGTACACTGCACGCAGAAAGGCCCTGTCCCGCTTAAGATTCCGAGACTGAACAGAATACCGACCAAAACGACATGGCTAATTCTGCTGTCCTCAAGTTGCCTGAGTTTTGGGGACGGCAACTGGTTCGCGCAAGCAGAGGCTCAGTTTGCCCTCCGTGGGATTACTGATGATGCCATGCGCTATTACCACATTGTCTCAGCGCTCGGGAGCTCTACTCCAGCCAGAACAGTGAGTTTTATCAAATCTCCTCAGGCCCAGGATAAATATGCAGGGCTCAAGACTTACCTTCTCAAACTTTTCGAACTGTCGTGATCCAAACTAGCCCGACGCTTGTTATTCAGGGCCTAGGGGACAGCAAACCCTCTGAACACATGGACATGACGTTAAACCTGCTGGGTACAGAGGAGCCAAATTTCCTCGTCATAGAACTCTTTCTGGACGTCTGGACATGCCGCTGCATGTCCAAACGCATCATTCGCCGTTCCGACAGCCCGTGGGCCTCGCCGCTCCACATGGTTCCGAAGCCAGACGGTGGCTGGCGTCCGTGTGGAGACTACCGCCGGCTCAACAATGCCACCACGCCCGAGCCCTACCATTCAGGACTTCTCTGTTCATTTGGCAGGGTTCTCAAAAGTGGACGGCGGTGGTGACTCCTTTCGGGTTATTTGAGTTCCTCAGGATGCCATTCGGCCTGAAGAATGCGGCCCAGTCCTTCCAGCGACTGATGGACTCGACACTTAAGGACATGCCCTTCATCTTTGTCTACTTGGACGACGTCCTTGTCGCCAGTTCCTCGGAGGAGGAGCACCTGACGCATCTCCGGGCCCTCTTCACAAGGCTCGACCAGCATGGCCTGATCATTAACCCGGCGAAGTGTGTCTTTGGCGTCTCAGCTCTTCCCTGTCCGCACTCGGCCCGGGGGCTCTGGGAGTTCCTCGGCATGGTTACATTCTACCACCGATTCATCTTATTTTTCACCTGCCAACTTGTCCCCAGGGAGCGTAAATACAGCACTTTTGACAGGACACTGCTCGGTGTCCGCTTCATCCTGGAAGGCCGCAAGTTTACGTTTTTTGTCGACCACAAACCCCTCACGTTCTGTATGTCCAAGGTGGCTGAGCCCTGGTCCGCCCGCCAGCAACGCCAGCTGTCTTTTATCTCGGAGTACACCACTGACATCCGACACATCACCGGCAAGTCCAACATGGTCGCGGATTGCCTTTCCAGAGTGATCGTCAGCACAGTGCAGCTGGGTCTTGACTACTCGCATATGTCTGTGGAACAGGCCTCGGACCACGGGATTCAGGGTGCTTTCACACCTGTTGGTCCGGTAAAGTGGTTCGCCCCAAAATTGTTACAATGTTGCAATTCTCAACTGGCTCGGTTCTCATTCACACCAGAGTTTTTGCAAACGAACCAACCACTGTGGATGTTATATATCCCCCCACTCATGTGGCGGCGCTGTTTACAAAATACCGTGTTCTGGGTGACGTAGGTGAAAGCTGATTGGCGCAGCATATGAAGAGGGAAAAATCCCGGAAGAAAAGACTTTGTTTATTTCTTAACGATGAACTGTGCTCTCCTGTTTGTGTTTGTTGCGATTTATTTTCATCAGCGCTTTGTGGGTGCTTGACAGTTGAGCAATAATGTGCTCATCTGCCCATATGTCAATGAGGCACTGTACCTCTTCTTTCGACCACGTTTGTCCCCGATTTATCTCCAGCGTCGGCTCCAAAATAAACTAGTGCAGATTAAAATTTGCGCTTCCCTAAACAAACCGCGCGGCTTGCTACGGAAGCTTCGTTGGACCAAAAAGGCTGCTACGTAACAGAGCAGGTCGGATTTGAGGCCGGTCGGCGTTCACACCAGCAGCGAACCAGACTGGAGTCCACATGGAACTGCACCGAGACCACCTCCAGAAGGTGGTCTCGGTCCGGTACTTTAGTCCGGACCAAATTCAACTGGTCCGCTTTCACACCAGCCCAAACAAACCGTACTTGCAGGTGTTCCGGACTCCAGTCCGTTTTAAGTGGACCAAATGATGTAGGTGTGAAAGCACCCTCAGTCTCTCAAAGATTCGGACACTGGTCTGTGCCTGGAGGAGGTCACGGTCGGCAGCTCGGGGGTCAGGTTGTGGTGCGACTAGGGATGTCATGGTTACCGGTGTAGCAATAAACCCCGGGAAAAAGGTTGACGGTAATTGTTTTTGAAAAACTATATTATCTCGGTGGATTACCGCACCCGCGGTGTAGGCAAAGTGAGCCTCACCAGCCACCGTCTCATCTGCTGAAGGCGCACTCCGTAGCTTATAACCAAAACAAAACTTTCGGAACGTGCAGGTAAAAGTGGCTCCAAAGGCAGTGATACTTCGAACCTCATGACTCACCTGGGTGACCGTCATCACAACTCTATAGCCAATGCAAGTAAGTTAACGTTAGCATTTTAGCTGAAATGCATGATGTGGGGACTTTGGGTTGAGGGGAAATGTAACGAATCTGAATGGCTTGTCGTCCACTAAACGTACTCTGTGAACAAAGTCTTTAGCTTCCCCACAATCCATCTTGTGCCTTGAGAACGTGGAATTGTGCCGCTCAATTAAGTGTAGCAACTTATTTTTCCACTCTAAAGACACTTCGCAAAACGCAATGTCAACCTCCTGAAGGTCCATGTCGATGAGAGTCTGTTTTATTTCCTCCTCGATTTCCAGGACCTGAGGATCTGTCATATGCTGGGTATTCAACTGAACACGCTGTAGCTCGGGCAAATCCTGCACTGACAAACTGGGAGACACGTCAGTGAGCTTCGCATTTCTCCTTAGTGTGAGCGGCTTCGCGGTGGTTAACCACTTTAACAGGAACCCAACCATCACCGTAGAGAGTGGTGACGACCCTCCCCACTAAAATCTGTGCTGGTCTTGTCTTGGACTGAGTGGGCTCGATGAGAACGGTACCCCCTACAGCAGAGACGTCAACGGACGTCCGGCAACGAGTCGTTGTTGCAGTGCACTGTATGGGACAATAGAGACAACAGTCGAGGTAACTTATCACCAAAAGTGTCCACTTGTTCTGAGTTTATTTTACCATCTTTGACTTGCAACATGAGCCATTTCAGAAGATTACTACCCAGGATCATACCGTCGGACTGGCCTGGTACCACAAGGAGGGGTACGATAACCTTGTAGCCATACACCAAGACGGAGAGGTCGTACAGAGCAGTTGGCGTTACCAGTTGACGTCAACAGCCTACAATAACATAATCGTCCGCTGGGTTCCTGTCAATATCCGGATGAGTCCTCTTTAGCACTGTCTGATTCTTCGCTAATAGTGCAAGCCATCAACCCACTGTCCACCAGTGCCTGGATAACATGTCCACCATCCGTGATCACATCGGTGTGAAATAAGGTGTCCGTTTGTGAAAGTCTCTGCAAACGCTGCACTACTAGCGTTTTTCCAGAAGGCACCATGCTACTGTATGTGTCACAGATCGTAATCAACAATATTGTCCATGGCGGGAGGCAAAGTAACCCCATCTGCGCTGTCCTCCTCTACACGCAGACTGATCAGTTTCCCTGCTGACCGGAGGGAGAAGGGTTCATTAACACCCCGGGACACGCGCGACTGGAGTGGCCCTGTGCGTGGCATCTAAAGCACAGTTTATGTTTGCGGCAGTGCGTAAACGCGGTTTGGGAGATATCCTTGCAGATTGTACATGGTGTACTGTTTATGCCGTCTATTTTGGCATATTTGGCGTCCCAGCGTGGCTTTCTATTGGCTTGTGCTCCACCTTTTCCAGCATGGTAACTAGCTTTTCTAGGGCCGATTTGTCAGACGCATTAGCGGTGCGGGGCTCGTCAGCGGTCACGTCGCACTCATTCACCGTAACTTTCTTTACTTCACCGGACCCTTTCAAACTGTTATCTAAATGGTAGTCGTCCAGTACCTCCTGGACATCACGGGCCGACCACTTATCGATAGCTTTGGACCTAAACGTGTAAGAAAGTTCCTTGTTTGGGCAGTGCCTTATGAACAACCGGGTGACTTCTACTCTGGGATTATCAAAGGATTTCCCCTGCTCGGCGAGACAGCTAGCGGCGGTGTCAGCAGCCAAAACTCATAAGGATCCTAATTTTCTTTCGGACGGATGGAATAAAAGTCAGCGAGCGGCACTGAGCAGCACAGACTAGCACTAAAATGCTTACGCAGGAGACCGTAAATGTCATCGGGGTTCTGTGCAACGTTAATGCCCCCATTTACATATGCCCAGCTTTACAACGTCTTTTGCCCTACCTCTCAAGTGAATGAGAATCTCTTCAGCTCGGTTTTCAATGGAAATACTGCTTTTACGGGGAAAAACACTCATTAATTCTTCCCACTAATCGACAGCCAGTGTATCAGACACATCCCCCTTGAATGTAAGTGGCTCTTTTGCCCCTCTCTCTACAAATGTAACGGGGGAGAGGTCTAAACTACGACTAGACTATTCACAGTATCATTCCCATTTGGAGCAACATCAGGAACCCCGGGAGACTCGGCTTTGGCGCCAGAAGTATTCAACTTCGACACAATGCTACCGTCTAATTGTTGATCCAGCTGTTGCATAATGTCGCTCAATTGGTCGACTTACCCCATATTTGCATTGTCAGACATTTGAGCAGTGCTGCACTTAGGCAGTCCAAAGCTAACATTTTGCACATTACGTGGAATGACTCTACCACGAGACACATTAAGACACTGTGGCATTACCAGTTTTTATTAACTGTATTTAAAATAATTGTATTAAATATATGCATTTTAAATATTGAAACTAATACAGATTTAATTTTAGTGTCGTAGGTGGTTGAGCGCCTCAACGCGCGCCACTCCATGGCGTCTATTGCTCGCTCTCGGTGCATTGTGGCTCGGGGTCTGCTGGGGCCCCCCTGTGATGGAACTGGGGGCTATCGAAGCACCGAGCCAGCCGAGAAGGGCTAGATGTGGGCGTGCGACGGTAGGATCGGCCTTGCCTGGTGCTTAGCCTTTATTTTGCGTAACTGCTCCTCAGCTAACCTTTATTTAGGTGTTCAGGTGGAACCGTGCTGCTGTCTTGCTTCCTCCCTACTTTGTTTTGTACAAACTGAAAAGCGAATGGAAAAACAAACAAATGTGAACAGACTGTTTTCAATGGAAAGCTAATGTTTACAATGTATCGACTGAACGTTACTAACGCTGTGAAATGAAATGTCTAAAGTATGAAACGATATACAATACGAAAAGATACACGTAAAACATAAAAATAAACTAAAGTATGTATGATGTACAAGGAACATGCTGCCTGTCCTTATGGGTCGAACCTGTGTGCCTTAAAGCACCCTATTTTCCAGTTTTACTGGATGGCATTGTCAGGCTTTTATTTTATTTACCAATACCACTCGTCTTGTCACAACTTGTATCACCAAGAAAAAATGGGACAGGAGACACCGGAGCTCATTTATTGATCTGGCAAACAAACAATATAGGTATTAGCCCCGACTGCGATTCTGCCCCACATGTACAGCTCTTCCCATGGAAGACAATTCGGAAAGGGCAGACATTTATAATACAATGTACCTGGTAAACAAACAATATAAGCATTAGCCCCGACTGCAATCCTGCCCCACATGTACAGCTACAAGAAATAAAAAGGACATCCATCCATCCATCTTCTTCCACTTGTCCGTTGCCGGGTCGTTTGGGCAGCTGTTGGAGCTGCCCAAAACACATTGCACCAGTGTAACAACACTCTACGCCAGACGATGGCGCCTTGACCCAATTCGCCAGGATTAACCAGGCTGTTATGAAACCACTGCACATATACATATATAGACAGACTTTAGAGGGCCCCTCCCTGCCTTGGGCCCTGGGTACTCAGTACCCTTTACTTTAGGGTGTGCTGAAGAACCCTGGTGCAGCTTAGGTCCCATTACCTCACAATTTCCTGGAACATCACCACGACAGTAATAGTCAAAGTCTACACAGATAAGTGCATTGGTAAACAGCCTTTATGTAATTACTGCCTGTACATCTATCTCTGTCATTGTAGTTCTCTTTGGTCATGTTCATGTTTTCTCTGTGGTTGTGTGTGAAACTGGGTAATTTCCCACCTCGAAGGCAAATCATTTTAGTCGAAACTAGTGACAATAAGACTGGCCTACGGATAACTGATGCAAGTAATCAGAAGAAGAAGCAACACACAAACACAACTTAAGGGTTGAAATGTGGAGACTCGTTTTGGAAAAGCCCCTTTCTTCCACCAACCCTGGAAGCAGTGCACTGACTCAGGTTACTCACTGGGTTCATATACAGTATCTGCAGCCTTTAGCCACTGCACTACCTGCCTGTAGGTGCATTGTTCTGCTTGATATTGATTGGACAAGTGTCTTATGGAGGCGGGACCAGAAGGACATATTTTAAGTCACAAAAGAGAAATTTTTGTCAGAAAAACAGAACAAAACCAAAGTCTAGCATTTACTGGAACATTTTATGAGAGAGACAAAGAAAATGGGTCTGAAGTGGGTCGTGGTGCTTCTCTTGTTGGACGTCAGTATACAGGTACATTACAGACTTAATTGCTTACAACCAAAATATTGTTATTGTGAAAATTCAGTGTTCTTTTTATGACCTGAATCTTTCTTTCTAATGATCTTTGCAGAGTGCAGCTGCAAATACAGGTACACAACGTTGTTTTTGTTCATCACACATTGTAGTGAAGTGGCAACATGTTCATCTAGACCCTTTTCACTCTTTATTATTTTCTTCTTTTTACTTACTGTGGTTGCATGCATTCTGCTTTTTGCACTTCGGAACTGAAGTTCAGGCTTTATTGATGGATATTAAAAGAAGCCTACTTTGTTTTTACATTTAGTTGTATAGCACTGTCCCTGAGGCAGGCCACCCCCAGCCTGAGACTGGCACGGCCCGGGTTGCAGCCCGGGTTGAGGCCGTGTACCACGGCCCGAGCCAACATTTTTGGGGACCGATACCGAAACCGATATAAAGGAGTTTGGCATGGCCGATAGCTGGTATATAGGCCAACATTGTAAATAATTTAATTTGATGTATTTTTTTTTCTTTAATCTCTCATATAGCCAATAGTTAAACATTTGTAAAGGTTTCAATCACAGAAAAATATATAGAAATATATTTAATAGACGTTTTTCCTGAGAATATATATATATATAATAAATATATGGTCTATAATACTGTTTATAATAGTGTTGAACTCTGACAGCAGAAGATGCTGTACATTCATGTTTAGTAGGTACTTCAGGGGGAGCTTGTTTGAAAGACAAAAATTAGTAGGTCCAAAACAAAAATGGTAAGTCTCTATCTCTTATGGTTCAGAAATGAAAAAAAAGTCTACATTATACAATACATAAAATAGGTGTACAAACTGATTTTCACCTCAATGTTTCTCCGCCCCCCTGAGGCCTAAGTTGTGGGAGGGCTCATTGGAAAGAGTTCTGACTGAGCTCTTTCCAATGAGCCGTAGTATTATCCTGTGTCCCCCCCCCCACTCCGTCCAGCACACTTACTGCGTCAGGTATGGCGCAGTTGTCTAGTCTACAGTCTACGTTTTAAAACACAAAATCTGGCCCCATAGAGTTGTAGTTAGTTATTGCAGTTAGTTGGCCTACAGTTTAAGTTTTTATTGTTGTGTTTAATTTTTACTCT
Organism: Proterorhinus semilunaris; assembly: GCA_021464625.1. NCBI lineage: Eukaryota > Metazoa > Chordata > Actinopteri > Gobiiformes > Gobiidae > Proterorhinus > Proterorhinus semilunaris. The sequence continues at coordinate 28,905,174 of CM038351.1, forward strand.
AATTTCAGAAAAACAAATAGAAACAGTATTATTACTGTCATTACTAATTAATTAATTAATTAATTATTACTACTAATAAAATCTATAAAGTGCTACTAGGATTTATATTAGTATTTATGACTGCATCTATCAAATACGACCACATTCAGCTTTATTAGTAGCATGACGTCAGTTATTACTAATAATTGTGTTACTGCTGCTTCTTTTTTTTCCCATTTTATTCATGTTTTTTTTTTTAAAGTCCAGATAACATCAGTCCTTCCACTCATATCACAGATCAGACACACCCAATGCATCACAAGCCTTGACAGATAGCTGTGAATACCAATGTATATGAAGATAAACTATAATCGCTTTCTTTTAATATGCTATAAATAGTACGATTGAAGAAAGAGATTTAATTTAATTTTTCTGTCAACAGATTTGAACATCCGGGTGTTTACTGTCTCATCCAAGTCCATAATATTACGATGGGACAAAGTCACTGGAGCTGCTTCATATACTATCACTGTTGTCCCCAAAGGCACCAACGAAATCCAGGCCTTTGCTACATACAATGAATACACAGTGATAGGCTCAGTTTTTGGCTTGGATCCAAACACTGAATATAGGTACACAATTAAGGCTAGGACAACTACTGGGGTTATGGTGGCAATTGAAGATGGAAATTCGTTCACGGGTAAGAGCCATATGTTTGTATGTTTTTTCTATAATCTTGTGCCATAAAAGAATGTATAGTAATTTCCACTTTTTTTTGTAGTCTCTAAATTCAAATTTTGTCTGTCACTTCATTTTTTAACACACTTCCTGATTGACTTGCACCAGGAAACAATAGCCACGTTGGAAATAAACCAGTAACTCAACAGTTAAAGGGTAAAAGCCAAGGTCCATGTACCTAACAGCAACACTGATTGTTGATTATGTTTTTTCATCAATAACTCAATCCGTCTTCTTCGCCTTGACCTCTTTTTGTGTCATGAGGCAGCGGTTTGAGCAGTGATGCCCAGACTTCCCTGCGCACTTCCTCCAGCTTTATGGGGGGGTCCCGAGGCATTCCCATGCCAGCGTAGGGGGTCATTTATCAAGGCTAGTCCTAAATGGCAGGTGCAAGATGAAAAATAAAATATGCTATTCTGTTGCCATGTTGCATTTAAATTGCCATTTGATGTTGCCTGTATTACAGTTTTAGGGCCCTAAATCTGATATGTAAGCAAGACAATACTGAGTGAGTAAAAAATGCATAAATTACTGCCGTTGATCAACTTTTGCACGTGAGCATACGCTTTATGAATGATCCCCATAGTCCCTAGCGTGTCCTAGGTCTTCCCTGGGGGCCACCTCTTTATGGGACATTTCTGCAAAGAGGTTATCAGGAGGCGTTCGGAGGAGATGCCACCTCAGTCGGCGCCTCTCAATATGGAGGAGCAGCGGCTCTACTTCGCAGAGCGCAAATTTGAGGCGGAGAAAATGTTAATGCTGTTTTTCTGACATGTGAAGAGGGACAATTTAGGCATTCACGCAATTTATATCCATCCATCCATTTTCTTCCGCTTTATCTGGTGCCGGGTCGCGGGGGCAGCAGTCTCAGCAGAGATGCCCAGACTTCCCGATCCACCCACACCTCCTCCAGTTGTTCTGGGGGGACCCTGAGGCGACACCAGGCCAGCTCGGAGACATAGTCCCACCAGTGTGTCCTGGACCTTACACGAGGCCTCCTCCCAATAGGACATGCCTGGAACACCTCCCGAGGGAGGCGACCAGGAGGCATCCGGAACAGATGCCCTAGCCACCTCAGCTGGCTCCTTTCGACGTGGAGGAGTAGCGACTCGAGTCCGAGCTCCTCCCGGGTAACTGAGCTCCTCACCCGATCTCGAAGTGTGCACCCAGCCACTCTGCGAAGGAAACTCCTTTCAGCCGCTTGTATCCGCGATCTTGTCCTTTCGGTCATTACCCAAATCTCATGACCATAGGTGAGGGTGGGAACGTAGGTCGATCGGTAAATCGAGAGCTTTGCCGCTTGGCTCAGCTCCCTCTTCACCACAACGGTCCGACACAGCGACCGCATCAGTGCTGACGCCGCACCGATCCGTCTATCGATCTCACGCTCCATCCGTCCCTCACTCGTGAACAGGACCCCGAGATACTTGAACTCCTCCACTTGGGGCAAGGACTCCACACCGACCTGAAGCGGGGAAGCCACCTTTTTCCGGTGGAGAACCATGGCCTCAGATTTGGAGGTGCTGATCCTCATCCCGGCCGCTTCACACTCGGCTGCAAACCGCCCCAGTGCAGCTGAAGGTCCTGATTTGATGAAGCCAACAGAACAACATCGTCTGCAAATAGCAGAGATGAGATTCTGAGGTTCCCAAACCGGACACCCTGGCTGCGCCTAGAAATTATGTCCATAAAGGTAATGAACAGAACCGGTAACAAAGGGCAGCCCTGGCGGAGACCAACACGCACCGGGAACAGGTCTGACGCAATTTATAGTGAATGGCAATATGTTTCTTTAGGCAAAGATTTGGTGTATAAAATTCAATCAAACTGCTTTATATACAGAGAATATGAGGACCACATGAGGGTTCATTTGAATAGGCAGCGTTGTCACTTTAACTTTAGCCATGTCTACACTTACCAACTCATAAAGTTGAATACTGTTTCAGACATTTTTGACTACTCATTAAACGGATCTACTGAATCCTGCCGAAATGCGACTGTACATGTTGACATTTTCTGTGATAGTGACATAACAGTAACTGAACTATGATGAAATGCAGTGTTCCATTGTAGCAGTGCTTTCATCAGACATGTCTGATGAAAGCACGTTAAAATATTTCTGGGATCATTCAGCTGTGTGGATCCTTTTTCCATTTACTAGTTTTAGCCAAATGATCTGGCAAACCAAAGTATGAGACTCATTCTGCTTACAGACTGGATAATCAGTTAAATTCATCATCACATCTTGGCCATATTCACCAACTGGGTGACGCCACTAGCTGCATACTGGCGCCACTGTATCAACCACCAATCACAGTGTGCTATTGATAATTATCGCATGACTTTCCAATATGGCAATGCCAGCGGCAGCCGCTAATCACGTGCTGCAAATGACTAACTGGCTGAAGAATGAACAGACTTTGTGCCCATGTTTACCTCATAAAATATTTTTGAAAATCCCTACTTACCCTTTTTATGTTGCAGCTCCCGCGGTACTGGACTATAACATATCAGTGACGCCCAAGGACAGCACCACTGTGGTGATGAGGTTTGTCCCAATAGCTGGAGTGACCAAGTACATCATTCGTTCCCTGGACCCAGCCAACCCTACCTTCTTCAAAGAGGACGTGGTGACGTTGAGCCCAGCCGAGGTCACTGGCCTAACACCCTTCACTGAGTACGAGTTCAGCATCATGTCTGCCAACGTTGCAGGAAAGAGTCAGCCGACTCTTCCAGTTACAGCCAAGACCCGTATGTAAAATTAAGACATTTGATCAAATACAGAAGACACAGCCGAGACAGGTCCACATTAAAGTACACAGGCAGAAACCAACACCATAACCAGCTTTCAATTAGCTCTTTTATATACTCATAAATGGTCCTTAGTTCATCATATATATTATTTTGAAAGCCGACCTTCCAACTTCTTTCTAATTTTGCTAACATTTTCACTGCAACCAAAACACTTTCTAATCAACGTACAAATTCTTATTTAAGATACTTTAGCGGTTACAAGTTCTCAGCTCTCAAGGCAAAAACGACTATTATAGTGAGTTTAGTGTATATGTGCTGGTTGTTTTTGGTTCAGTTTCCCAAGGAGGTCGGGGCGGGGCTGACAGGTGGCAGTGTGGCTGAAAGTATAGGGTCATCCTTTTGTGTTTGTCCCTATGGCTTGGCTTTAGTTACTGTTCCTGAGGGTGGGCTGAGGGAAAAACCTCAATGGATTGTCACTATTCTCAATGAGGGTACAATCTATGGCTGTGAAACAATGGTGCCATAGATCAAGTAACTTCTGTAGGGCCTATGGGACAATATGGCAGGACGTGAGATAAGCATTAGTCACAGTTAAGCAGCCTTATTCGCGTGTTTACATCAGTTATTCGATCTGGGACAGAAAGGGTCTTTAAGACACTGTGCAGCTCTACCTGATGCAATATTATGTAAAAGATTATCTTAAAATCGTTTTCTTCACAATTATTTCTGCTACTGTCTATATTTATGACATAGATACTGTTTAAACACAGGAAAATATACTTTGCAATTATACGTCTAGTAAAATAAGTCTCATTTAATCTTCGGCTACAGCATGTTGAGTGGCATGTGAATGTAAATATGATTACGAATAACATTACACTGATATCTTGTCTGTTTCCCAGTGCTGTCTCCTCCTCAGATTCAGAGCTCTTCCTCCAATGAAAGCAGCATAGAGCTGACCTGGACTGCTGTGACAAATGCTGTGAAGTACAGCATGAGTCTGCTCAAATACAACACCGACGTGAGTGAGATAATGACGCTGAACACGACAGACACCACCATCACCTTCCCCAACCTGGACCCAGGAGCCTTGTACCATGTCGAGGGATACGGCTGGGACGCGGAGGACCAAATGGGCGAGAAAAGCGCTCAATCCAACCAAACCACAAGTAAGTGACTGGAAAAATGTCTCAATGCAATCTTTCTGTCAATTAGGGCAATTAGATTTGTAATAAACACATAAAAGTCTAGACTGAGTTTGGGCATTTTCAAACATGTCTAGGAGCATTAGCTTTCCAACTGTTCATTATGTAAGAAGATTAAATATTCAGCCTTACGCAAAAAAATAAAAAAAAAATAAAGATACATTCGCCAATTTTCTCATTACAGTGATTATTCCACTAAACAAACCATTGCAATACTATAGATGTCCACTTAAGGGGGGGATATCAGAGGAGGAACCCATATGAAAGTTTGTGCATAATAGTAGAAGGCATACTACAAGGCATATTATTATTATCTTGGGAAACAGGGGACTCAATACAATGTACAGTCACTTACTATGGCAATAAAACAAACACTTTGACTGAACTAGGTCTGAATGAGGACTAGGACCCAAAGAACCATGCACCACCGTTTGAGAAACACTGGACTAGTTTTTTATTTATTTATTTATTTTTTTAATCATTGAACAGCAATGGAATCATACATTTTGAAGCAGATAGACATATTAAGACTTTGTAATCCAAAAGGGAAACACACGCCACAACATGTTAATAATAATGGCTGTATATTCTTTTTTTGTTGCCCATTGCCTAAAATAAATGAATAAATGAAAAAAAAATCACCCCACCCCACGTTGGTTGTAAGCTACTTTTGGAGCCACAGTTGCCCTGGGTTAGACTGATAGACGCGAGGCTGCCGATGATGGCACAGTTATAGAAAGAGTTTCTTCTTCCAAGTACTTATGTTTTTGTCTTTTAAATTAAAGAAACATTTTCAAGCTACCTTTTTGTCAGTTTGATCAGTTTGATGTGACACAGTTTATATGCCCACTTCATCTTCAAACCTCAAACCTCTTGATGCACTACTTCATTCTGCAATTCCTTTCATTACTGGTGGCAAATATAGAACTCATCACTGTTTACTTCATGACAAGGTTGACTCGTCTTCCTGCCCAAATAGGAGAGAGCAACACTGTATTTTATTTATTTACATAAGGGACCACCAACCACTCACTCACACAGTGCATTCACACAGGCCGTCAGTGAAGTGTCTTGCCCAAGGGTACAGTTACAGTCTGTACCTAGATCTAGTCAGAAACTAATAAACTAATAACCTATTAAAAACATAAAAAATAAAAAAACAACAACTGAAATGCACTTACCTCTCTCCCATCAGGACCCCCCGCCCCAAGCTTGGTCGCCGCGGTAACCACTAACAACCTGCTGAGCCTGAATGTGTCATGGACCATGGATCCAGATGTGTACGGGGAGGTCATCTACAATGTGAGCAGCGACCGGGGCCAGACGTGCAGTAGTGTCTCGCTCCTGTCCTGCGAGCTGACGCCTGTGTCCTGTGGTGAGGTGCACAATGTGACGGTGATCGCTCAGAACAATGCAGGGCCCAGTATTCCCTCCGCCCCCATTGTCTTCAACACCGGTAAGTCCACAAATGTACTGGAATTATTATTGCCTCAATCCAGCCCACTCAGCCCGCTGTCCCTTGATTTTGAGAAATGCAAAAAAACTGACTCACTGAAAACGTTCTCAGATCTTTTCATTTTATTTTTTTTATTGAACTTTTCACACCAAGTTGTACCTCATAAAATATTCAACCTTCTTCTACCAGGCCTAGATCAAGATCACATTAAATACAAGCCTTTATATCATTTATATTTGACGTGAGTGTGTTGTCTCATCCCACAGTACCGTGTGCGCCTCAGAACCTGGCTGTGAGCGAGACGAGCCCAGGGTTCTGTAACTTCACTTGGGATACGGTGTCTAACACCGATGGCTACCAAGCGTTCATTAAAACCGCTGACGGGGTGAAGAAGACCTGCAACACCACTGGCACCAGCTGTGACTTCACCTGTGAATGTGGATACACCTACCTCATGTCAGTGTTTGCCCAGAACACCGCAGGCCTCAGCCAGGAGCCACCGGTACTCAACTATACCACAAGTAGGAGACAAGCCAGTGCAATTCAAATGCTACAACTAACGACAACCGTGAGACTTAAAAAGGGGGCTAAATATTAAGATTTTGAAGGCAAAATTAAGGATAACTGATTATTATTATTTTTAATTTAAAGAAATGCTTCATAACGTTTGTGTGTTTGTGAACGCTTAACGAAAGATCATTAGCGTCCATCATTGTTTTAAAAATGTTTACAGATGGAAAAAAATACAATGGTGCTTTTTACTTCCTGGACCAGATATATGTTTCAAAGTGGGTAGGCATTGTTGAGCTCATACATCTCGTTAAAACATTAAAGGTAGGCTACATTATGGAACTTTTTATGCGGAAAAAGATATAACATTATATCAGTGCGTATTTGACCTGTTAATCACCCATGCATGGATGTTTGGCATGGCGCCTTTACTTTGCATCCCGTTGGCCCCAAGATCAATTGTTTATAGGGTTTCTGGTAGCTTTTTTTCTGCTGCTGGAACTATCTCCATGGTTACGCATGAGTGAATAGCTACCAGAAACCCTGAAAACAATTGGTCCTGGAGCAACAGGATGCGATGGAAAGTAAAGGCGCCGTGCTAACCACTTATACAGCCGCTGGGTCACGAAAAGGTCAATTACACGTTGATATATATATATTTTGTTTTTTGCATATTTGTGGGTATTTGACCTTGTTGTGAGTCACAACAAGGTCAAACTTGTGACCCAGCGGCTGTATGGCTGATCAGCTTGATGCCTTTAATTTTGATCACAGTGGTCTCTAGGACGCTCCAAGATCAATTGTTTGGAAGGTTTTCACTGCTGAAAACAAGATCAAATACGAACAAATATCAACTTTTTTTTTTTTTTGCATAAAAAGTTGCATAAGATTCGAAAACAAAAGTTACAACCGTGTTTTAGGACTTTTTCCTGAACGATACGTTTTATACACGTTATTTTAATAACATAGGTATCGAAAAAAGTACTGTTAAGGCACCGGCACCGAAAAGCAGGTATCGTTAAAGTAGTGGTATAGAAAAAAAACTAATGGTACCCATCCCTACTTATGATAGATCCAGACTCTAATTATACACAATCTATAACATTTAAATCGACAGACTATCACTTTAACCATAAACCAGGTTTGTTAAAATACATTTTAACAAACATCTCATTAAATATTGGGCCTGTCCTCCATCTCAATAGGAAACTTTTTAGAATACCACGATGCCATATTGAAAGACTTGCCATCTCTCCCTGCAGTACCATGTTGTCCCACACTGATGAACGTGTCCCTGGTGAGCACCGACACCCTGGAGATCGAGTGGGTTATGGCGCGGGGTGCCGAGCTGTACGAGACGAGGGCTAACGACAGCTCGGGCGTCATCCTGTGCAACGACACGGCTCCGGTCTGCGTGCTGTCCTACCTCGACTGTGACACCCCCTACAGCGTCAAGGTCATCCCCTGTAATGACCTGAGCGGCTGCAACCACGACTGCCCCGCACTCACCAAAGACACAGGTGACTGCTCATCGTGGACTTGGAGGTCGGGGGAGGGGGCAAATGCAGCGAACAACTTTCTGATGAATTAAAAAATATATATATATGTTTATGGGGGGGGGGGGTATTACTTTTACTATCACTAATTATTTTACAAAATAGGATGATATTACAGCAATACTCAGTAGAACCATCCTTGATAAGTACTTGAGTCAAACTAACAGTTTTTCATAATTGCCTAACCTTCTACTGCTATTGCCAAATATTAGGAGCAAAATATGAATCAACTTCTGCCCTGTCTGCTCACATTCATGTGCTCCTCTGTCCAGCTGCGTGCATGCCGACCGCTCTGTCCCTGACCAAGACGGACCCCAGCACAGTCACAGTGTGCTGGACGTCAACAAATCGAGTCGCCACGTTCTTAGTCACCGCCAAAGGAGACCAAGGTGTTCTCACCTGTTCCGGGGCCACCTGCTGTAACCTCGCTGGCCTCCCCTGTGGCTCCTCCTATGAGGTCGGCGTCACGGCAACCAGTGATGCCGGGGAGAGCTTACCGAGCTACACAGAGTCGTATGAAACAGGTCAGTGTGGGTTTTATTTGACCTTCTCTAACCTTGTTTGCTGGATTTCTTTGAGCCCCCCCCCCCTTCCTTTGTATGATACTTCTAAACTGTAAAATGTGTCAGTGTTGATCTGTGACAACAGACAAATACAGTATAAGCTAAGTATGCAACATAAAATTGATCAAATATAATCTGAGGCTTACAAACATGTTTCAGCGCGATGATTCTCAGGCCTGAGGCTTAGGAAGTTGTGGTAGAGCTCTCTATCACTTTTGGTTCTGGAAATATGGGCCTTTATCGGCGTTAGATTGGCCGATAGCCCATATTGTAAAACACTCAAATATCGGCCTTTAATTCTCTTGTTTACATATTAGATTTGTGGCCCTATTACTGTAATAGGAAAGGAAAGGAAGGAAAGGACTTTATTTGTAGCCTTTCACAGACATGATCACAAAGAAGCGCTTTTACATGAGACAATTTGACATTCACTATATACACGGTGGTAATACACAACATGTCAAAGGTTAAATCAGGTGCAGCGCCCCCAGAAGCATATTTTAACTTTCACTTCCTTGCACTTTAAAAAAAGCTTTTACTTTTGTTAAAAGATGCAACTGATGAATCCTCACTTAATTCTTTTAAGTAATTCTATATTTAGTAATTTCTTATGATCTGGATCCGGATATTGCGTCACCTACAAGTGCAATAACTGTAATATACTGTGCAGTCCCAGTGTAGGGTATGACTCTAAAGTTACTATAGGTCTGTTTTCCATCAGCACAGCCTGATATGTAAACCGCCGGACATTATGACCTGAAGTGTCTTTTCTCCATCTCACTCAGAGCCGTGCTGCCCGTCCACTCTGTCGGTGGTGCAGGTGACCCAGGCCATGACCAACGTCTCCTGGTCAGCAGCCAGAGGAGCCCACACCTTCCTCACCACGCTCAACTCCACCAAAGGCCACGCCCGCTGCCACACGGAGGACACGCACTGCATCATGGGGTGTATCACCTGCGGCACCAACTACACCGCCACCATGGAAGCGTACAGCCTCAGCGGGCTCAAGTCTGACTGCAGCTACCAAGGCTTCTCCTCCAGTAAGTCATGCTGCTGATCAGGCAGGCAGAGATAACTATGGCTGCCTTGGATTCTCTCGCGTCCGTTGGAAGAAGGCGGACAGTGAGATAAACAGGGATTCGCTGGAATAGATTTTTTTTGCAATTTGAATGAAGAGCCGAGATCATCCAGCAGAGGGCACTAGTTACATTAGTTAAATTGAAGCAACAACAATGTAACAACTAAAACAGTTTAACCTCTTACCACCCGCTTTAACCGAGTGCTTTTTCTTCAGTTCAGTGTGACCCAAATCTAAAAGCTTCTCGACTGGAGCTCACAGCCTCTAGGCCAATGTGACGCCTCATTTGAAAGCTAAGACCTACTTTTTTGTTGCGTTGTCGCCGCTTTTTTGTTGCATTTTTTGTTTGCGTTTTTGTATTATTCTTTTTTCTCCCGTCTTTCGCCACTTTTTTTGACGCTCTACTGTGGCTTTCTTGTTGATTCTTTGTTGCCTTTTCATCACTCTTTAGTCGTGTTTTTGTCACATTTTGGAAGTGTTTTTGTCGTGTTTTTGTTGCTTTAACATCGCTTTTTTCTTAACTTTTTTCATCAAATTTTCGTCACGTTTGTCACTTTTTTATTGCTTTTTCATCACTCTTTAGTCGCGTGTTATTGTCGCTTTTTTATTGTGTTATTGCTGCTTTTTTTTTTTTTTTTGTGCTCTTTTGCCACTTTTTTTTGCTTTTAGATTTGGGCAAAGTCAAACTGGAGAAAATGCGTTGGTTCAGGGGGGGTATGTGGTTAAAAATGGCAAAACGTACTGCTTAGGTTTGTAATGTTTTATATACTGCATTCAATATTATGACCTGATTTTGCCGCAATGTCTCTATGCACCCGGGTGACCCCACTACCTTTTGGTCCATTTGATAGTTTCATCATTGTAGTGGTTAGAGCTATATATATGACGAAACCCAAACATATTTAGTAAACAAGAGTGTGTTTACTAAAATGTTTAAATATATAAACCAAGAAGGCATAAATGTCATATGGTCAAATCTTTCTGCATCTACAGGTTTATGCTGTCCATCTGGAGTCAGGATTTACCGCATTAACCTGAACGAGCTGAGGGTGTCCTGGCGCTCCACACCAGGGGCCTTGCATGCCACAGCAGTGAATATGACGGGCCACTACGCTAACTACGGCTGCAGAGCGCTACCTGGTGAAAACTACTGCGACATCAGCGGGGTGACCTGCGGAGACGGGTACACTGTAGTGGTGGTGCCGGTCAAAGCCGACGGCAACACGGAGGACTTCTGCCCTCAGAAGATGTATGCAGGTAACAGCATCCGGCAACCTTGTTTTGTTACCTACAAATACATTTTATAAAAAGTCAAAGAGCTACTTTTGTTCAAACAATTGATGTTTACTTTATTATGTAGAGCCAAATGCAGGGTTTCACATAATATTCAAGGTGGTGTAATATCCATATACTAAGAAGCCACAAAGTACTAAAACAAATGGTGTCTTAAAAATAATTATGCAAAAGTTCAGTTTTGTCATGTTTTTCCTAATATGGTGCCATTTTAGCCATGTTTGATTTAGTATTCTTTCCAGTCTTGTTTCAAAACTGATAAGAATATTCAAATATATTCAAAATACTTCATATTTTGTTTACATTTAATGCAAACAGTTACTATATTTCAAAGAGTTATCAACTATCACCTTTTTTTTCATATGGTATCCGATTGTAGCTACTGTTTGGAAATCCCTGTTCTTTTGCAATTACTACTGCTATAATTGATATTTCTTTTGTTACTTACTTCTTACTTAATTCTACTATATTGTATTTATAGTGGTTTCAGGATTCTCTTTTCTATGTAACAATGAAAAAAATATACATATTATTATATTATATATTATATGTATTATTATAAACTACCAATACTAGCAACTACTACCTGTTATTTTATAAATAAATGTGTTCATTGCAAGGAGATGACAGGATATTGTTACATAAAGTCTCCTATATTCAGAGTCTACTCTCGGTGCTATCATTTAGAAAATCCTTTATACCACTTCAATGTAACTTTTAAATACAAATTGTACATATACTTCTTCTTTCTTCTAGTGACCTGTGCCGGAAACCACGTGGGCGCAAGTAAGTTTCAGTTTGAACATGTTATACTCATTTTGTCCACTAGATGGTGCTTGAAACCAGAAAGAGCCAACATGTTCAATTTGTATTCAGCAAAGACCAGTGGTGGAAGTGGCAAAGAAGTAGTGTAAAAGCACATAAAATGTGTACTTTTGACATACACTTTTTACTTTATTACCGGTAATTTCCACCACTGGCATAGACATGAAGGCTGTGCAATTAATCTTTTTTTTTTGTGTGTGACTTTTGAGTAGAAGGCAGTCATTTGTTGTTTAAGCGGAGATCAATCATTGAAAGCTGTATTGCCCATATTTTCCAGCCCCAATTCACATCTATACTTTCTATACTATATACTTATACACATGCCCATTTCGTTACAGTTCTTTTTAGAGGGAAGCGAAGCGTGGAGTAGCCGCACCGGACCAGCAGTTCACATCCCCCAAGACCCTGCCTTCACATGAAGTTTAGAAAGTAGACCATATGACAAACAATGCCTTTTTAACTAAAATATTTTTGACTTTGTGTGGGTGCAAAGAGGAAGAAATGACAGCAATGTGCCAAGATTAACTATTTCACTAGAACCAAACAATAAAATAACTTTTTTTTTTTTTGTCGTCTACAAAAGTGTGGCTATTCATAATGTTTGCACCTTTGCCATCAAGTTATATGGGAATTAACTATATTGATAGAAATAAATAAATAATAATTAATAGTTCAAATATATGTAACAATGTTTTTCTTTGCATTATGTTGGAAATGGTAAAATGATTCTAAAAAATTGTAACAATTAAATTGGTAATTAATATGAATATTCTGAAATGTAGACCCTAACTAGTATGAGCCTCCTGAGATGATGAACAGCAGCGATGTGATTGAAATATCTTTTGTAATGTTTTCAGGATGTCATTGAAAATTGTGTATTTCAAAATAAAAATACAATCTCCAAATTAGACATGTTTTGATTGTTTTCATTTATTTATTTATCAGGACAATGTACAGTTACATTACGCTCTACAGACGGTAGCTTTTTCAAGCTAATTTCCATCTGTAGTCCTAGGGTACGAAAGCAGACTTACAATGGGAATACAGTGCCCCAAGATAACTCTGGAGGAGCTGCAACGCACTGCCGCTAACACAAAGCTAAATCTACAATGGAACGGTTTAAAAACAAACATATTAATGTGTTAGAATAGCAAAAGTCAAAGTCCTGACCTAAATCTGTGAAAAGACCTGAAAACCGCTGTTCACAAACGCTCTCCTTCTAATTTGACAGAGCTTGAGTTGTTTTGTAAAGAGGAATGGGCTAAAATGTCAGTCTCTAGATGTCATTCTTCACTCTTTGCATTTACATTAATAACACATCGTTTGAGAGAGAATCCATGATGGCAGTCTCCTACAGAGCATGTTCCAAAAACGGAGAAAAAGGCGAGAACTTCGGCTCAGCATCAACAAGCCAAAACCCAAAGCTAAAACTTTTAAAATCCATACAATGAAAACCTGTGTTTTGTATACTTCACCCACCATAGGTGAAATACCCTAACGTTCTTTAAAACCAGGCTTTAAAGTTGTTTTTGACATGTGCAGTCCCTTTTAGTTTTCACATTACACTGGCTCTTCAGAATTCGCGCTTTGCCACTAGGTGGTGGTATTGCAGCAATGTCAGCCTGCAATTACGCTTTACGAAACGACGCTATCTTCACACACACACAGTCACACACAACATGGATGTATTATAATTATCGGTCATATACCACGAGTGTACGCACTACGTAGCGGATCAACTGTCTTGGTGTGAAATAACCGTGAACCTGATCATCTACTCCCGGATCATAGCAGAGGTTGTTGGCTGAATATTAAAAAAACTGGGCAACCCTCTTTGTTTGATTTGGGTTTTGCCACCACAATTATATTCAGACCCCAGTGTTTGGTTTTACAGTTGTTGTTTACTTGGTATGAAAAGTTGTAAATGGTAAAATGATTCTAAAAAATTGTAACAATTTTTTTTTTTTATATATATTTATTTATCCAGTTTTCTTCCAAAATAAACAAGACAAAATCAAATACACATACACATCACCACAGTACCAAACCTATAATCAAAACGATAAAGGCACCTGTGTAGGCGTCTTAGGTTAATAGCCAAGCTATTACATCAAATTTAAGGTAAGAAAACACAGGAGCGATGAAGTAAACAAATATATATAAATATATATACACGTACATACATACATACACGCATAGACACACATACACCTACATATATATACACATACATACACACATACATACATATACACATATAAACAAACATGTACATACACGTACATATACCTACACATAAAATAAAAAAGTATAAAATAAAAAAGATAAAGTTGCTAGTAACCAGATCCGCATGTACAGAAGTTGTTATAAATACATAGTCCATATCTCACAAGTTGTTTTATCGTCCTTGGTTGCTCAAAAAATGAACAAACCACATGGTGTTATATTCTTCTAATACTACATTTTGCTCACAGCGAACGCGTTCGAGCTTAGCCACTAAAGTCATTTCGTTGAACCACTCGTTTACTGATGGAGAAGCTGGTGATTTCCAATTGCAGAGGATTAGTTTTTTTGCTGCAACCATGCCAATCATTAGAATGCATTTTACACGGTGAGGAAGTGATCCGAAGCCGTTGACGCAGCCCAATACTGCTATGAGGGGATCAGGGACTATCTCCACCCTGTAGTTTGTTTGAAACCACTGGAATATATCTGACCAAAATGATCGTAAGACAGGGCAATACCAAAACAGATGAGCTAAGGAACCAACAGACACATTACATCGGTCACACATCACTGACAAAGAGCCAAACATAGTGTTCAATTTGACCTTGGAATAATGCAACCTATGGATTACCTTAAATTGAATTAGCCTATATCTTGAGTTAATGGAACAGAGCGATATATTTTTGAGTGCCTCCATCCATAAGTCTTCGGTTATAGGTATACCAAGGTCTTCGGACCAGGCCTCTCTGATGTGGTCAGCCAGCGCTGGCTCAGTAAACACCTTTACAAAACGTGTTATCAGTTGTTTAGAGATTGGGTTAGATTGAAGAAGATCAAAGAAAATTTGGTTATTTGGTCTAGTGGTATGATTTGGAATATTTTGTTGTAAAAAATGTCGAACTTGTAGATACCTAAAGAAATGGGAGTGTGGAAGATAATATTTTGACTGCAATTGAAAGAAAGAGGCTAATTTATTATCTATATAGAAATTGTCAATGCAGCCCAGTCCTTTCCTTCTCCAATCTTGAAAGGTCTGGTCAGTAAGGGAGGGCGTAAAAAAATGATTATTGACCAGAGGGGTATAAATTGATATATTGGTCAGTCCTAGTTTTTTCTTTATTTGATTTAAAATTCTAAGGGACTGGTTGAGTAGGTAGTTTTTAGGTAATTTGATTGACTCTTGATGCCCAGAGTGGAGCAGGGTAGAAAGATTAGATTGGGCAATTACCGATTCAATTTTCACCCAATTTGGAACAGTAGCAGACTGAATATCATCAGAGAGACCTAGTTGCCAAAAAACAAGTGCTCTTGCGTTAGCCCAATAATAGTGCCTAAAAACAGGCAAACCAAGTCCTCCCATGCACACTGGTTTACAAATGTGTGCTTTTGAGATACGTGCGGGCTTATTACACCAAACAAATGGAAAAATGATGGAGTCCAACTGTTTAAAGAAAGAATTGGGTACATATATGGGTAGATTTTGAAACAGATATAGAAGCCTCGGCAGTACCACCATTTTTATTGCATTGACGCGACCCACCATTGAAAGAGGTAGTAAAGACCAGTTCCTAATGTTGGTTTTAATCTTTTCTATCATGTCTAGGAAATTAAGACTCAGTAGTTGTTTAGGACTTCTAGCTATTTTTAAACCAAGGTAAGTAAAATAAGAGGTAATAATTTTAAAAGGGAGGGAATTCAGAAATGT
Source organism: Proterorhinus semilunaris (assembly GCA_021464625.1). Taxonomy (NCBI): domain Eukaryota; kingdom Metazoa; phylum Chordata; class Actinopteri; order Gobiiformes; family Gobiidae; genus Proterorhinus; species Proterorhinus semilunaris. Next base: position 28,921,062 of record CM038351.1, read on the forward strand.
CGAACTTAAGTTATTTGACAATGACATAAATTCACTCTTGTCCCAATTAATTGAATATCCTGATATTGCACTGAATGAATCAATATATGCCAGAAGTACAGGAATTGAGGTTATTGGATCTGATAGGCAGAGCAGTAAGTCATCCGCGTACAAGTTAACAAGACTTTCCGTTTTTCCAAATTGTACCCCACAAATCTTAGGATGGGCCCTGATCCCTATTGCTAACGGTTCCATAGCCAAATTGAACAATAAAGGCTAAAGTAAATCTCCTTGTCGAACTCCACGTTGTAGTTTAATTGGATCAGATTTGTCGGAATTACTAAGAATATTGGACACCGGGTGTGAGTAGATTATCTTGACCCACTTGATAAAATGGTCACCAAATCCAAAACGTTTCAAAGTGTAAAACAGGTACGACCATTCGATTTGGTCGAACGCTTTTTGAGCGTCAAGAGACAATACTGTCGCTTGGTTATTTTTCCCCTGATCTGAATATATTGTATTTAGAAGCAAGCGGGTGTTACCAAAAGATAGTCTACTATGAACAAACCCAGTTTGGTCTGGGTGTACAATCTTAGCAATATGACGGCTAAGTCTCATTGCTAAAACCTTAGATATAATTTTTTGGTCACAGTTCAGAAGTGCAATAGGCCGATAGCTTGCAGGGTTTGTTTCTTCCTTATCTTTTTTCAACAATAAACAGATATTAGCTTCGTAAAGTGAGTTTGGAAGTTCCCCCTTATCAAATGAGTTTTTAGTCATTCTGTGCATTATACGTAGTAATTTATGTTGAAAAGCTTTGTAGAACTCACAGCTGAATCCATCTGGGCCTGCAGCTTTACCGGAAGGAAACATTTTAAGTGCTTGAAGTAAATCGGCTTCTAGGATCGGACTGTCAAGGTCGGTTTTGGATTCAATATTCAATTGTGGGATTATGAGCTCTGAAAAAAACGCCTTTAGCTCACCGAGACTTGTATTTTGCTCGTATAGAGCTCGTCATAAAATTCTTTGAATCGAGAGTTAATCTCCTTTGGGACAGTAATTAGGTCACCTGATTTGGATTTTAAACTATGTATTGCTTTTTTTGCTCGTGAGCCCCTAAATTGGTTAGCGAGAAGCTTTTCTGCTTTATCACCCAATTCGAATTGTTTCTGCTTTAGTTTCAATATTGTCCCGCTGATTTGTTTGCTCAGGATAGTGTTGTATTCATATTTTAACTTTAAAATGTTGTAGTAATCGGATTGTAGTTGATTAATTTTATAGGTCTCTTCGAAAGATGAGAGTAATTGTTCTATCTTATTGAGGCGGGCCTTGGCTTCCTTTTTTTTTGCTGATTCATAGGATATTATGTGTCCTCTGCAAACGACCTTGAGAGTCTCCCATAAGGTTGAATCCGACACTTCACCATTGTCATTAGTTGACAAAAAGATGTCTAATTGTTCATTCATAAATGTTATGAAGGTATGGTCATGGAGTAAAAGAGGATTGAACCGCCAAATAAACTGTTGTTTGGGTAAAATGTTTCTTAGCTGGAGCATAACTGGGGCATGGTCAGATATAATTATACTATGATATAAGGTTTGTTCAATGAGCGGTAATAGTTCAGCTGATATAAGGAAATAGTCAATCCTTGTATAGGACTTATGTGCATGTGAGTAAAAAGAATAGTCTTTGTCCTTTGGATGCATAAGACGTTTGAGTGGAGGTAATGGCAGAAGGTGGTTTTGTAGATAGCCTATCCAGAAAAGGGTCCAAATAACAATTAAAATCGCCGGCAATTATTACATTAAAAGCAGAGGAAGGTATTAAATCAAAAACTTGGCGAAAAAATGTGGGGTTATCGCTATTTGGGCCATATAGATTAAGCATTGTAATTGGAGTTGAGTTAATGTGTCCTGTAATTAACACATATCTACCATAGGGATCGGCTATCATGTGCTCAAGACGAAAAAGGATGTTCTTCCGAAAAAGAATGGCAACCCCTCTCGCCTTACGGCTAAAAACTGTTTGAAAAACCTGATCAATCCAAATGGCTTTTAATCTAGATTGATCCCTAGGACCAATATGCGTCTCTTGGAGAAATATTATGTCAGCTTTCAGAGATTTAAGATGGGAAAAAACGCGACCTCTTTTAATCGCATGACCAAGCCCTTTTACGTTCCAGGAGACCATGTTTAGATGTTCAAAGCTTCCCATATTTTATAGATAGCATATAATATTTGTAATACATGTGGATCTTCTCATAACAGCATTTATTAGCAAACAAAATTAAAAAAACAACACAAAATAAATAAGTGGTACTGTGGCGATGGATAACAAAACACAATCCCGAAACCATTTATACCCTACCCACCCTCAGAGTCTCCTAAAGAGACCCAATAACCTTATTAACAGTCCGGAGCGCCAGTCGCAGGATTTTATTCCTAACTCCCAAACAAGGGAGTAAGTATGCCTTCTCATTGTCTGGAGCTACATAACTCCGTGCCCAAATATTTAGTCCATCGTCGGACAGCAGATCAAAATGTCCCACACATACAAAAACAAAGGATCCATCGGTGCAGTCAAATTGTTAAATTACATACCTCGTCTCTCACTCAGAGCCTTTGCTTTTTATAACGGTGTCGATGAATGACGTTGCCTCACTCGGTTTGGCAAAGGTTTCCCTTTTCCCCTGATGGATGATCCGGAGCTTCGCTGGGAAGAGCAGATGGGACTCCACTTTCAGATCTCGCAGTGTGGCGATCACAGTTTGAAATTCGCGACGCTGCTTCATTACTTCAGCCGTGTAGTCAGGGAATATCAGCACCTTGTTGCCTTTGTAGTTCAGCTCCAAGGATCTTCGCAGCTTTAATATGTACTCCTTCTCTCTGTAGAAGTGAACTCGAGCAAAGATAGCGCGGGGCTTTTCTCCTTCCGTTGGCCGTGGTCTCGGAGAGCGATGGGCCCGGTCAATCAGCACTGGGTTCTTGAAGCAGTTCTCACCGAGGAGTTTCGGAATTAATGCTTGGACAAATTCTGTCGTGTTATTGCCTTCTTCCGATTCAGGAATTCCAAGTATTTTTACGTTATTCCTGCGTGAACGGCCCTCCAAGTCGTCCAGTTTGACTCTTAAAGTAGCGTTGTCCTTCCCCAATGCCGCTACGGTCGCTTCTAGTTGAGTGATGCGGTCATCGTGGTCAGAGACCTGCTCCTGCAGTGTACTCACCGATGACACCAGCTCAGCTTGGGAAAGTTGAATGCCTTTAATGTCCTCATCCAGCTTATCAAATCTGCTGTTGAAATGATTGACAATTTTGTCGGAGAACTTTTCCCATTCCGTTTCAGTCGCGTCTTCCTCCACTGTTGAACCCGCGATGGCACCGGTGGTAGTAGCTGGTGTAGCATTAGCTGCCACATTCAGTGTTTGCGCCCGGGTTTTGGGCTCTTTGGGTTTCGTCATAGTTATATTTTGGGGGTTCAGAGTGTCGACCCACCGCTCGTTCACTTGGGAGTAAGTGTTGATCGTTATTGAGTGAAAATATTTGTCCGTAATTTGCGGTTTAGTTAGTTGGCACGGAGAAGCTCCCGCAGACACGTCTACTCCATGTGCAGCCCCGTTGTAACAATTAAATTAAATTGGTAATTAATATGAATATTCTGAAATTTAGACCCTAACTAGTATGAGCCTCCTGAGATGATGAACAGCAGCGATGTGATTGAAATATCTTTTGTAATGTTTTCAGGATGTCATTGAAAATTGTGTTTGGTTTTACAGTTGTTGTTTACTTGGTATGAAAAGTTAAATTTGGGCCATTTATCCTTTATATTAAATCTGGAAGACCAACAAACTCATCCTGCGGGTCTTTTGACACTCCTGAGGAAGAGTATGGACGGCTCCTTGCTGCTGGTTGAAAAACATCTCACAAAGCCCCGTAGAGGACCTCAGTGTCGTTTGTTTGTGTCTAGTGCAGAACGGTAGAGAATGAATGCGGAGACACGAGTTAAGTTTAAGGTGCTTTATCAAACTGAGCAAGACTGCGGCGCCGAGGCCGTATACAAGACACACGCGCATGCGCGCTGGCGGTGCTTATGATAGGATGACAGAATACATAAAGCACTAGACTCTGTAACATCTTCCTTTTCCAAAACAGCTCAAGAATGCTATAACAAAATTCCTAAAGTTGCCTGGTATAAACATAACATGGCAGTAACCAACAAACAACATTTTTAAAACTAACCAATGCAACTAAAATAAAACAGAGGAACCATATGAAATATAAACTATTATAATACCGGTTACCAGTCTATTCTTTTAGGTGGCCTTGAAAGGCGCCCTGCCCTGGTGCGTACCAACCCCTCCCCTACACCTACATTAACAGTGGAGGCTACAGGCGTGTGAGTAGCTGGTGAGGCCTCTACTACGGGCCTAGCAGGGCTTGAACCGGCAATAGTAGGATAAGCCCCCATCTCCCTTACTTCTGAACTGACAGTAGGTACACACTCACTGTCCCCAAATCCCAGAGCAGCCCCTGATTCTGCCACTCTAAGATCCACTCTGTTGCGGCGATAAACAGAACCGTCCATGTCCACAAGGTAAGACCGAGGCGCGACCTTGCCAAGACAGGTTCCAGCTCTCCATATGCGGGAGGTGTCGCCAGGAGGAGGCTTCATTCTGACAGTCTCTCCTACCTCCAGCTCCGGTAGGACCCGCGCTGACCGGTCGTAGAACGACTTGGCGAGCTGCCTCCTGTACTGAAGCTTCTCAGTAACTCCTGTCACCACCACCGGCTCAAGGAGTTTGTTGGTCACAGGAATGGATGTCTTAAGGCGACGTGACATGAGACGTTGCGCTGGGCTGCTGTCCATGTTTTCTGTCGGAGTATTGCGCCAGTGCAACACTGCTTTCCAAGGGTCGTTTCCATCCCGAGCGCCCTTGCGAAGCAGATTCTTTGCAATCTTGACGGCAGATTCAGCCTTACCATTTGCTTTGGGATACCTTGGAGAGGATGTCACATGCTCAAATTCCCACTCTGAGGCGAAACGAGCAAATGCGGAAGTAAACTGAGGGCCATTGTCTGTGATGACCCTGTCCGGCTGGCCATGTCTTGCAAACTGAGCCTTACAGCGCTTGATCACAGTCTCTGCTGAAAGATCAGGGAGGAGCTCAATCTCCCAAAAGTCAGAATAGTGATCTACAATGAGCAGGTAGTCCTTGCGCCCATGAGTAAAGAGATCCATGCTGACTATTTGCCATGGCCTTGTTGGGAGTGGATGTGAGAGCATAGTCTCTTTCTGCTGGCCATGTGCGTACTCATTGCATGTAGTGCAAGTGCGGACAAAGTCTTTGATCTCTGACTGCATGTTCGGCCAGAACAATGTCTCCCGAGCTTGCCTGTAACATGCTTCTCCCCCAATATGGCTAGCATGAATGCGTGCCTACATCTCTGTACGGAGTGATTTGGGAATAACCACTCTCTGACCCCTGAATAAGATGCCATTCTGAGCACTGATCTCATCACGATAGGGCCAGTATCCTCTAATAATGACGGGCACCTGCTCTTTGAGATCCGGCCAGCCTGTGGTGACTGTGTACCTCAATGCCTGCAGACCCTCATCATTGTCTGTGTGTCGCCTGATTTGTTCCAGGCGTTGGCCCGTTACGTTCAGGTAATCTGCTTGGTTCACCTGTTGCAGGTCCTCCTGGACCTCCTGCAGAAAACAGATAGCATGTCGCTGGTAGTAGTTTGCATTGCTGGAACAGGCCGCTGTTGCCCGACTGAGTGTGTCGCTGATAAACATTTCCTGTCCCGGTTTGTATACTACACAGAGACTGTAGCTTTGAAGAGTCATGAGCATGCCCTGAAGCCTTTTTGGAGCGCTGAGGAGAGGCTTGCTGAAAATTGAAATTAAGGGCTTGTGGTCTGTTTCTGCTGTGATAGCGTCATGGCCATACAAATAGTAGTGGAATCTCTGACATGCAAAGACAATGCTGAGACATTCTTTTTCAATCTGTGCGTAATTCCGCTCAGTAGCGGTGAGAGCTCGTGAAGCGAATGCAACAGGCTGTCCCTCTTGCATGAGACAGCAGCCAAGCCCGCTCTGACTCGCGTCACTCTGGATTGTGACAGGCTGGGACACATCATAATATCGAAGTACTGGCACAGTTGTAGCTAAAGACTTAAGTTCTTGTATGGCAGCTTCATGTTTTGGCAGCCAATGCCAAGGAGTGTCCTTGTCTAGCAAACGTCGCAGAGGCTCACAGACACTTGAAAGGTGGGGCATGAACTTGGCCAGATAGTTTGCAAACCCCACCAGCCTCTGTACTCCTTTTGCATCGGTAGGATTTGGCATATCGATTATCGCCCTCACCTTTTCCGGATCGGGTTTAAGACCTGCAGCTGAGAGAATGTGGCCATGAAAACGGACTTCGGACATCTTGAATTGAAGCTTTTTTAGTCCAAGCCTCAGCTTAACTTCTCTGCAGCGATTTAGCAGAGCCAGAAGTTTGGTGTCATGGTCGGATTCTGCTTCCTCGTCCGTATCACCGCAGCCCACCACCAGAATGTCGTCAGCAATGGGCTCGATGCCTTCCAGACCTGCCAGTAGCTCATGCTGCTTTCTTTGATATACTTCCGGTGCTACAGACACACCAAAAGGCAGTTTTAGCCAGCGTTTTCTACCCCATGGTGTCCAAAAGGTAGTCATGAAACTGCTCTCTGTGTCTAGCTTACACTGCAAAAAGGCATCTCTGGCATCAACCAACGTGAAGGTCCTTGCTTTGGGCAGCTTGTATAATACATCTTCCAGAGTCGGCATTATGTAGTGGGAGCGCCGTAGAGCCTTGTTCAGAAACTTGGGATCAAGACAAATTCTCAGTTTTTGTGGTCTGCTCACAATGACCATGTTACTGATCCAGTCTGTTGGCTCTGTGACAGGTGCAACATGCCCCTCTGCTTCATATTTGTCAAGCTGGGCCTTAACTGCAGTTTTCAGAGCAATGGGGACATTGCGGGGAGCACTTTGTACTGGCTTCACGTCCAGATCTAGATCGAAATGTACTTCGCCAGGTAATGCCTCCACGGGTGAAGTAAACACATCGTTGTAATTGCTGACCACAGTGTCTTTGGTCAAATGTCCTGCTCGCACTACAGTGTCCACCTTGAGTGCATCTTCCGGAATAGTGAAACGTATGAAACCAAGACGTTCACAGGTATCGCCTGACAGGAGAGGCAACTGACCCTTTCTTACTATCTCAAAGGAGAGCTTGTGCTTAATGCCTTGGATCGTGCATTCTGTGTCAAAAACTCCCAATGACTTTATTATCTCCCCCGAGTACAGTCTGAGGCTGGCATTACTTTGGCGTAGTTTTCCTTTGGATGAGAGCTTTTTCTTATCTTTCAGTGTCATTATGTTGCAGGTGGCTCCCGAGTCAAGCTGGCACCTCTGTGATTTGCTGTTGAACTTTAGTGTGACGAACCATTTTTTCCCTTTAGTCTGTCCCACTGCACTGACTGACTCAATCATGTACAGATGTGTCTCCTCCTCACTGCTCTGCCCTGACTCAGCTTCCCCGTCCATGCAGAGCACCTTGCCCGTGGTACTGCCCCGTTTGCTTTTCATACAGACTTTAGCAAAGTGATTATTAGTCCCACACAATTTACATTTCTTCCCGAAAGCAGGGCAGTGGTCCCTGCCTCTCGTGTGGGTGTTTCCACAATACCTGCAGTTGGGGTCCACCGCCTTGTTTGAGTCGCTCTGCCTCGCTTTGAAGTGCTTAGCTGGTTGCCTGACAGCAGAGTGCACTGTCTCGGTGTGCATTACGTGTGTCCCAGCAGTTTCCATTACTCTCATCCATAAATCTGTCTGCTCTGCAGCACGACACATCTTGATGGCTGTGACTAAGTTAAGATCCTTTTCCCTCAACAGTCTGCGCCTGGAGCTCTCACTTGCAATGCCCAGCACAATTTTGTCACGTATCATTTCGTCTTTTAATTGTCCGTACTCACACGTTGATGCTTTCTCTCTTAGCCTGGTCACAAAGGCGTCTATTGATTCACCGTCCTCTTGTTTGCAACATCCAAACAGATATCGCTCATAGATTATGTTTTTTTGCCGGTTTGAAATATCTCTCCAGGGCGCTCAGTATAGCCGCGGGATCCTCTCTCTGCTCCGCCGTGAGGTTTAGGTTGTGACGGTAAACATGTCTGCATTCGCTGCCCATAACACTGCGGAGAGTTGCCGCCTGTATTTTTTTGTCCTTTTCCGCCACTCCAGTCACAAGAACATAGTCTTCATATTCCGCGCGGAAAACATCCCAGTTAGTGCTCCAATCGCCCGTGAAGCCCATCACAGACGGCGGGGGAATGTTAGCCGCCATGCTCACTGCGAACGCGGTGCCTGTTGATTCCTCTGCGTCGGACATGAATGGCGCCAGCCGCCCGGTTTGGAGAACACAGCTACGTATTACAGGTACAACGAATGGTACAACGTAGTCACCACTTCTGACACCATGTTTGTGTCTAGTGCAGAACGGTAGAGAATGAATGCGGAGACACGAGTTAAGTTTAAGGTGCTTTATCAAACTGAGCAAGACTGCGGCGCCGAGGCCGTATACAAGACACACGCGCATGCGCGCTGGCGGTGCTTATGATGACAGAATACATAAAGCACTAGACTCTGTAACATCGTTGACCAGACATTACGGAGTGCACCAAGGGTCAATCCCTAACTTTGACCTTAAGTAGGCCTATGCCACTATCTCCAGCATGCAGGCACACAATTGCTAAGCGGCCAAATAAAACCAAAGTCACCATTGCGGCTGTTAGTCATGAGACGCCAATCTTGGCCTATTAACCCACACGATTGATATAATGTGGCGTGGTTGTCTGCATTTTTAAAGGTAATATATGTTTATTTTTTAAAGTATATTTTATAAATTAACACTTTAGGTTTCCCGCATTTTACTTACTGCAACATATAAGAAGCCCTTTATGAGAGACCAACAGGCCCGGTTAGAATCGTGAGGCTGTCCTCCCGTGGACCCACCACTTGCAGGAAGAGCCACAGGGGCTGGTGCAATGTGTTTTGGGCAGCTCCAACAGCTGCCCCCATGACCCGGCAACGGACAAGTGGAAGAAAATGGATGGATGGATATGGAGAATATGGAAGATGACCTGACCACACCCCCTTCAGCGTAACAATTATTTTAATTGGCTTTCATAAAGTTTTAATTTTGATAACACGCTCTACCAAGAACAAGAGGTTTAGATCAGGTTTGGACTGGTTTAGATCAGGTTAGGACTGGTTTAGATCAGGTTTGGACTGGTTTACAGCAGGTTAGGACTGGTTTAGATCAGGTTTGGACTAGTTTAGATCAGGTGTGGACTGGTTTACAGCAGGTTTTGACTGGTTTACAGCAGGTTAGGACTGGTTTAGATCAGGTTAGGACTGGTTTAGATCCGGTTTGGACTGGTTTAGATCAGGTTTTGACTGGTTTACAGCAGGTTAGGACTGGTTTAGATCAGGTTTGGACTGGTTTAGATCAGGTGTGGACTGGTTTACAGCAGGTTTGGGCTGGTTTAGATCAGGTTTGGACTGGTTTAGATCAGGTTTGGACTGGTTTAGATCAGGTGTGGACTGGTTTACAGCAGGTTTGGACTGGTTTAGATCAGGTTTGGACTGGTTTAGATCAGGTTTGGACTGGTTTAGATTAGGTTTGGACTGGTTTACAGCAGGTTTGGACTGGTTTAGATCAGGTTTGGACTGGTTTAGATAAGGTTTGGACTGGTTTAGATCAGGTTTGGACTGGTTTACAGCAGGATTGGACTGGTTTAGATCAGGTTTTGACTGGTTTACAGCAGGTTAGGACTGGTTTATATCAGGTTTGGACTGGTTTAGATCAGGTTTGGACTGGTTTAGATCAGGTTTGGACTGGTTTAGATCAGGTTTGGACTGGTTTACAGCAGGTTTGGGCTGGTTTACAGCAGGTTTGGACTGGTTTAGATAAGGTTTGGACTGGTTTAGATCAGGTTTGGACTGGTTTACAGCAGGTTTGGACTGGTTTAGATCAGGTTTGGACTGGTTTAGATCAGGTGTGGACTGGTTTACAGCAGGTTTGGACTGGTTTAGATCAGGTTTGGACTGGTTTACAGCAGGTTTGGACTGGTTTAGATCAGGTTTGGACTGGTTTAGATCAGGTGTGGACTGGTTTACAGCAGGTTTGGACTGGTTTAGATCAGGTTTGGACTGGTTTAGATCAGATGTGGACTGGTTTAGATCAGGTTTGGACTGGTTTACAGCAGGTTTGGACTGGTTTAGATCAGGTTTGGACTGGTTTACAGCAGGTTTTTGACTGGTTTACAGCAGGTTAGGACTGGTTTAGATCAGGTTTGGACTGGTTTAGATAAGGTTTGGACTGGTTTAGATCAGGTTTGGACTGGTTTACAGCAGGTTTGGGCTGGTTTACAGCAGGTTTGGACTGGTTTAGATCAGGTTTGGACTGGTTTAGATCAGGTGTGGACTGGTTTACAGCAGGTTTGGACTGGTTTAGATCAGGTTTGGACTGGTTTAGATCAGGTGTGGACTGGTTTACAGCAGGTTTGGACTGGTTTAGATCAGGTTTGGACTGGTTTACAGCAGGTTTGGACTGGTTTAGATCAGGTTTGGACTGGTTTAGATCAGGTGTGGACTGGTTTACAGCAGGTTTGGACTGGTTTAGATCAGGTTTGGACTGGTTTAGATCAGATGTGGACTGGTTTAGATCAGGTTTGGACTGGTTTACAGCAGGTTTGGACTGGTTTAGATCAGGTTTGGACTGGTTTACAGCAGGTTTTTGACTGGTTTACAGCAGGTTTGGACTGGTTTAGATCAGGTTTGGACTGGTTTAGATCAGGTTTGGACTGGTTTAGATTAGGTTTGGACTGGTTTACAGCAGGTTTGGACTGGTTTAGATCAGGTTTGGACTGGTTTAGATAAGGTTTGGACTGGTTTAGATCAGGTTTGGACTGGTTTACAGCAGGTTTGGACTGGTTTAGATCAGGTTTTGACTGGTTTACAGCAGGTTAGGACTGGTTTAGATCAGGTTTGGACTGGTTTAGATCAGGTTTGGACTGGTTTAGATCAGGTTTGGACTGGTTTAGATAAGGTTTGGACTGGTTTACAGCAGGTTTGGGCTGGTTTACAGCAGGTTTGGACTGGTTTAGATAAGGTTTGGACTGGTTTAGATCAGGTTTGGACTGGTTTACAGCAGGTTTGGACTGGTTTAGATCAGGTTTGGACTGGTTTAGATCAGGTGTGGACTGGTTTACAGCAGGTTTGGACTGGTTTAGATCAGGTTTGGACTGGTTTACAGCAGGTTTGGACTGGTTTAGATCAGGTTTGGACTGGTTTAGATCAGGTGTGGACTGGTTTACAGCAGGTTTGGACTGGTTTAGATCAGGTTTGGACTGGTTTAGATCAGGTTTGGACTGGTTTAGATCAGATGTGGACTGGTTTAGATCAGGTTTGGACTGGTTTACAGCAGGTTTGGACTGGTTTAGATCAGGTTTGGACTGGTTTACAGCAGGTTTTTGACTGGTTTACAGCAGGTTAGGACTGGTTTAGATCAGGTTTGGACTGGTTTAGATAAGGTTTGGACTGGTTTAGATCAGGTTTGGACTGGTTTACAGCAGGTTTGGGCTGGTTTACAGCAGGTTTGGACTGGTTTAGATCAGGTTTGGACTGGTTTAGATCAGGTGTGGACTGGTTTACAGCAGGTTTGGACTGGTTTAGATCAGGTTTGGACTGGTTTAGATCAGGTGTGGACTGGTTTACAGCAGGTTTGGACTGGTTTAGATCAGGTTTGGACTGGTTTACAGCAGGTTTGGACTGGTTTAGATCAGGTTTGGACTGGTTTAGATCAGGTGTGGACTGGTTTACAGCAGGTTTGGACTGGTTTAGATCAGGTTTGGACTGGTTTAGATCAGATGTGGACTGGTTTAGATCAGGTTTGGACTGGTTTACAGCAGGTTTGGACTGGTTTAGATCAGGTTTGGACTGGTTTACAGCAGGTTTTTGACTGGTTTACAGCAGGTTAGGACTGGTTTAGATCAGGTTTGGACTGGTTTAGATAAGGTTTGGACTGGTTTAGATCAGGTTTGGACTGGTTTACAGCAGGTTTTGGCTGGTTTACAGCAGGTTTGGACTGGTTTAGATCAGGTTTGGACTGGTTTAGATCAGGTGTGGACTGGTTTACAGCAGGTTTGGACTGGTTTAGATCAGGTTTGGACTGGTTTAGATCAGGTTTGGACTGGTTTAGATCAGGTGTGGACTGGTTTACAGCAGGTTTGGACTGGTTTACAGCAGGTTTGGACTGGTTTAGATCAGGTTTGGACTGGTTTACAGCAGGTTTTTGACTGGTTTACAGCAGGTTAGGACTGGTTTAGATCAGGTTTGGACTGGTTTAGATCAGGTTTGGACTGGTTTAGATAAGGTTTGGACTGGTTTAGATCAGGTTTGGACTGGTTTACAGCAGGTTTGGGCTGGTTTACAGCAGGTTTGGACTGGTTTACAGCAGGTTTGGAGCAGGTCTTCACTGGTTTACAGCAGATTTTCACTGGTTTAGAGCAGGTTGGTACTTTTACCAACTCAACCAGTCTATCCAAAAATGTTTTCAATGTTTGGTGTTTGTTCATTTGTTCCCAAATGGTTAGGAAATACTTAAACAAAATGTAGCCTGGTTCATAGGGGTAACATTAAAGCGTTTTTCCATCCATCCATCCATCCATTTTCTTCCGCTTTATCCGGGGCCGGGTCGCGGTTAAAATGTTAATTATCAAGTTTTAATAACATTAATTTGATAATACAAATAGATAAAACAAGCAACAACAACAAAATTATTATGCAACGCATATACTGAGGAACCAAAATAATCTAACTTTCATATTTCCAAACCACATAAACACATTTCAGAATACAGTAAATATATTTGCAACCCATAACTTATTAAATTAGGCTACGTAGTGTGTTTGAATCATTTACATAGCACAGACTGAAGAAAAACTTACCACAAACACATTTTGTAACAAAAGTAATGGATCCCATAACCTTTTTGTAAGAAGTCTACATATACAAGAAGCCTATAACATGTAACTACTCTATACCATTCCTCTTTGTGTGTAATAATTAGCTAATGGCCCCTTAGAGGATATGTAAAGACATGTGCCGCCCTGCCCTGTCACCACAATAGCACAAGTTTCTGTTGGCTTCATTCCCGTCAGTACAATAGGCACGGCCCAGATATGATATCCGCTGCAGTGTAGGTTATCAATAATGAGAAGAGTCCGGGGAATATTAGTTTTCGACTGCTTTCCGAACAGCTTGACTCACATCCCAGCTTAGGAATCTTATGTAACTGCATTTTTTTGGGCTGTTTAGGAAGAGCATCATTTATGTTTCAGAAGAGCTTAAAAGTGACACACTGGCAATAGCAGATGAAATACTCAAACTCAATACATAACTACTTCTTTCTAGTTTTATTATAATTGTTTTAATGAGTTAACCAAAAACGAATGAAATACTTGGTTAGATTCCTCTTCTGAATTAGATATTGCTGTTAAATGCTTAACTCACGAGCCACCTTCTCCACCAAGGCATTAGATTTCCATTGTGGATCCAGACAATGATCCTGAAGATGACAAATTATCTTTTACATTACATGGCTAACAAATTTGTGCTAATTTCAAGAAAAATATGCAATATAAAATATGTAAAGAATATGGAAGATGACCTGACGTAACAATTATTTTAATTGGCTTTTAACACTGCTGTGCAGGCCTTTCTGTGTGAATGTTTCGTTCTCCGTGTCTGGATGGATTTCCTCCGGGTTTCACACATCAACCAAAACATGCATATACCGTAGGATATTCCTCCAACCAGGTGATACTGACCATGAGCCTGGCTCCACATCTGGAGATGGGTCACACTGCTCCTTATAGGTTGCCCCAGCAACATCGAAGAACGGGCCAAATGCAGAGGACCAATTTCAGAAAACAATAAAGTATACCGAAGACACCTATGGACAGTTTAATATCAAGGACCGTGACGTCGCCCGGTATGGCGCAGCCGGGGCCCCACCCTGGAGCCAGGCCTGGGGTTGGGGCTCGAATGCGAGCGTCTGGTGGTCGGGCCTCTGCCCACGGGGCCCGGCCGGGCACAGCCCGAAAGGACGACGTGGGCCCGCCCTCCTGTGGACCCACCACCCGCAGAGGGATCCGTAGGGGTCGGGTGCAGAGAGGACTGGGTGGCAGTCGAAGGCAGGTGCCTCGACGACCTGGTCCGCGTGCGCAGCTTCTGGCGTTCGGGACATGGAACGTCACTTCGCTGGGGGGGAAGGAGCCTGAGCTTGTGCGGGAGGTTGAGAGGTACCGGCTAGATATAGTCGGGCTCACCTCCACGCACAGCCTGGGTTCCGGATCCCAACTCCTGGAGAGGGGCTGGACGCTCCATTTTTCTGGAGTTGCCCGCGGGGAGAGGCGGCGGGCTGGGGTGGGTTTGCTCATAGCCCCCCAGCTCAGCTGTCACGTGTTGGAGTTCACCCCGGTGAACGAGAGGGTCGCGTCCCTACGCCTTCGGGTCGGGGACAGGTCTCTCACCGTTGTCTCGGCCTACGGGCCCAACATCGGTGCAGAGTACCCGGCCTTCTTGGAGTCCCTGGGAGGGGTACTAGATGGTGCTCCGGCTGGGGACTCCATTGTTCTACTGGGGGACTTCAACGCCCACGTGGGTAACGACAGTGAGACCTGGGTGGGGGTGATGGGGAAGAACGGCCTCCCCGATCGGAACCCGAGTGGTGTTCTGTTATTGGACTTCTGTGCTAGTTACGGTTTGTCCATAACGAACACCATGTTCGAGCACAAGGATGTCCATAAGTGCACGTGGCACCAGGACACCCTAGGCAGGAGGTCGATGATCGACTTTGTAGTTGTGTCATCCGATCTCTGGCCGCGTGTCTCGGACACTCGGGTGAAGAGAGGGGCTGAGCTGTCAACCGATCACCACCTGGTGGTGAGCTGGATCCGCTGGCAGGGGAAGAAGCCGGTCAGGCCTGGCAGGCCCAAACGTGTTGTGAGGGTCTGTTGGGAACGTCTGGTGGATCCCTCTGTCAGTAGGGTCTTCAACTCCCACCTCCGGAAGAGCTTCAACCAGATTCCGAGGGAGGTAGGGGACATGGAGTCCGAGTGGACCATGTTCTCCTCCTCCATTGTCGATGCGGCTGCTCGTAGTTGTGGCCGTAAGGTCTCTGGTGCCTGTCGCGGCGGCAATCCCCGAACCCGGTGGTGGCGCCCGGAGGTAAGGGATGCCGTCAAGCTGAAGAAGGAGTCCTATCTGGCCTTGTTGGCTTGTGGGACTCCGGAGGCAGCTGAGAGGTACCGGCAGGCCAAGCGTGCTGCAGCTCGTGCAGTCGCAGAGGCAAAAACTCGGGTTTGGGAGGAGTTTGGAGAAGCCATGGAGGAGGACTATCGGTCGGCCTCGAAGAGATTCTGGCAAACCATCCGGCGCCTCAGGAAGGGGAAGCAGTGCTCCACCAACACTGTTTACAGTGTGGGTGGGGGGCTGCTGACCTCGACTGGGGATGTGGTCGGGCGGTGGAAGGAGTACTTCGAGGATCTCCTCAATCCCACCGTTACGTCTTCCGATGAGGAAGCAGAGGCTGGGGACTCGGAGGGGGGCTCGTCCATCACCCAGGCTGAAGTCACCGAGGTGGTTAGAAAGCTCCTCGGTGGCAAGGCCCCAGGGGTGGATGAGATTCGTCCTGAGTACCTTAAGTCTCTGGATGTTGTAGGGCTGTCTTGGCTGACACGTCTCTGCAACATCGCGTGGCGGTCGGGGACAGTGCCTCTGGATTGGCAGACCGGGGTGGTGGTCCCTCTCTTCAAGAAGGGGGATCGGAGGGTGTGCTCCAATTACAGAGGGATCACACTCCTCAGCCTCCCTGGTAAGGTCTATTCCAGGGTGCTGGAGAGGAGGATTCGGCCGATAGTCGAACCTCGGATCCAGGAGGAACAATGCGGTTTTCGTCCCGGTCGTGGAACACTGGACCAGCTCTATACCCTTCATCGGGTGCTCGAGGGTTTGTGGGAGTTCGCCCAACCAGTCCACATGTGTTTTGTGGATCTGGAGAAAGCGTTCGACCGTGTCCCTCGTGGTGCCCTGTGGGGGGTGCTCCGGGAGTATGGGGTCCGGGGCCCTCTACTAAGGGCTGTCCGTTCCCTGTATGACTGCAGCAGGAGCTTGGTTCGCATTGCCGGCAGTAAGTCAGACCTGTTCCCGGTGCGTGTTGGTCTCCGGCAGGGCTGCCCTTTGTCACCGGTTCTGTTCATTACCTATATGGACAGAATTTCTAGGCGCAGCCAGGGGCCGGAGGGTGTCCGGTTTGGGAACCTCAGAATATCATCTCTGCTCTTTGCAGACGATGTTGTTCTGTTGGCTTCATCAAATCAGGACCTCCAGCGCGCACTGGGGCGGTTTGCAGCCGAGTGTGAAGCGGGCGGGATGAGGATCAGCACCTCCAAATCTGAGGCCATGGTTCTCCACCGGAAAAAGGTGGTTCTCCCGCTTCAGGTCGGTGGGGAGTCCTTGCCCCAAGTGGAGGAGTTCAAGTATCTCGGGGTCATGTTCACGAGTGAGGGACGGATGGAGCGTGAGATCGGTAGACGGATCGGTGCAGCGTCAGCAGTGATGCGGTCGCTGTATCGGACCGTTGTGGTGAAGAGGGAGCTGAGTCAGGGGGCGAAGCTCTCGATTTACCGATCGATCTACGTTCCCACCCTCACCTATGGTCATGAGATTTGGGTAATGACCGAAAGGACAAGATCGCGAATACAAGCGGCCGAAATGAGTTTCCTCCGCAGAGTGGCTGGGCGCACCCTCCGAGATCGGGTGAGGAGCTCAGTTACCCGGGAGGAGCTCGGACTCGAGCCGCTACTCCTCCACGTCGAAAGGAGCCAGCTGAGGTGGCTAGGGCATCTGTTCCGGATGCCTCCTGGTCGCCTCCCTCGGGAGGTGTTCCAGGCATGTCCCACTGGGAAGAGGCCTCGTGGAAGGCCCAGGACACGCTGGTGGGACTATGTCTCCGAGCTGGCCTGGTGTCGTCTCGGGGTCCCCCCAGAACAGCTGGAGGAGGTGTGCGTGGATCGGGAAGTCTGGGCATCTCTGCTGAGACTGCTGCCCCCGCGACCCGGCCCCGGATAAAGCGGAAGAAAATGGATGGATGGATGGAATAAAGTATACCGTAACCTTTATCATATCTGTCAACCAATCATGTTTGGCCTATTGTAAATGTTTTGTTTTGTGTGTGGTACTTTGGCAAACTGCAAAGTCCTTTTTTATAGTCCTTTATACTGTAAAGAAAGCTGGCAGGTATGGCATTATACCTATAAAATTACATATAAACTATACTGTATGTGCTGATGATACTTACACTTTTGATTCAATGTTTTTAACAGAGAAACATAGTTTGTATTTTATAAAACAACATTTTAAAGACAATATACTTCACACATCACTTTTGACCAAACCAGTGATTATGAAAGCAGCCATTGAATAAGATAGAGTGGGTTCGAGAGGTTTTTAGTCCCCCTTCAATATTGTCATGGTTCAGCTGGACAGTCTTATTAAGTCCACTATTATTCCCAAAAAACAAAAAAGAACGTCCAGGTGAATCAGAGTTTTGCAGAGATTGCCTTGCGACTGTAGAGATTTCGAACATTTGCATCATGTGTAACTGCCTACTGATCTATTGGATTAATAATCAAACATAATCAAAAACTAAACTTGAACAAATAATATGGGGAAATTAATTAAGGGAAACTGTTTTCCCAGCAAAAAAACACAATTTTATGTTGACTGGAATTCCAACTCTACATAACTGAAAATCCCTCAAATCTCCCAACCATTTACATTTTTACTATTTTTACTGTTCTGTAATTGAATGTGTGATACCATGGCCATAGTTTAATGTTTTTTTCTTGTCTATATACAGTATATCTTGGTAAACCATGTAAATACTTAGTCACGTGATGTGCCGATTGGTCCCTGTACAGGTGCGTCTTGGGACTATTTTATGTGTGATTAAAGGCTATGCCCGAAACATCACTATTGGTCAGCAATAAATCATTTTCTCTGAGCTATTTGGCTGTGCAGATCTTTTCCCATATTAAGTTCATATTTTTGCTAAACCTTCTAAAATGTTCACTTTTGAATTTTCTATGAGTTTCCAGCACAGTTTAAAAGTCACAGTAATAGGCATATTCTTTCATTTTGAGTTCATAAAAACTACATTCATCCCAGGAGAACAAACCTATTTCACATTCTCGAGGACATAAGAGCTTATAGGTACAGCTATCCATGATATCCCTCTCCAGCTCTATTAAAGATCTCCTGACGCTTTTATTCAGACTTGAGAAACTGGTTGCGTTAGAAGAGCTGTGTGACCTGTAACTGTGTGTACTTCGAGACGGTATCACCAGATGAACAGTACCCGCCTGCATGCCGTCCAATAAATATCAGGCTGCACGCATCGCTTGTCCTTTTTCAATGTGTTGCAAAATTACTGTATTGTTTTCTTTGCTCGTCTTGAGTTACCTGTCAGGTTTACTGCTGCCTTTCTTATTTCATACTTACTTTGCCCCAAAAATATACCAAAATCAATGTAGAAGCGGGAAAGCCTTTTGCATATATCTAATCTGTGTTTTATTCCCCAATTGTTGCAAGAATGGAGGCAGGTTTTAAGAAATCTGATCTTTAATGGGAAATCGAGGAGACAATTACCACGCATCTTTTGTTTCATGTGCCTAGTTCCCATCGGTGACTTGCGTTTCAGAAAGTAGCCCTGCCCAGGCTTTGTTTCTCCAAGATCAGGTCAGTTCCCTCACATTGTACTCGAAAGCGCTGGGACATGTGAAGGCTGGCTGACTGCGTGCTTCAGAAGCCGAGAGATTTCCAGTAAGAGGGGGAAAACAGGAGGGTTGTTGTAGGGTTGGTGCCAAGTCAAGGAAGTGGACTTGATACAGTAGGGCCCCATGTCCGGGTGATGCTCATTGCGGGTTGAGTGGACAATGGTGTTAGTGGGTCAGTCCCATATGAAGACAGGGGATAGCAGGGATTATGGTAATGTGGTGTTAAGATCTGTGTTTGTCAAGAAAGGCGGAAAGTACCTAAAAAGCTTCTACAAAGTGTAATTTGAAATAAAGGCAATTTGAGCACTGTATTATTACACGTATCTTGAAACTGTCTTCATACAGAGGAGCACCACATTGTTAGACATGAGAAAGTAAGTGAGCTGTTGATATATTACTTTCTCCAGGACTTTTCCTAAGAATGGTAGGTTTGACATGGGCCGGTAGTTGTTCAGTATCTTGGGATCAAGGCTGCTCTTCTTTAGAAGAGGCTCAATGACTTTGTCCAAGGCAAAAATATTGCAAACTCATTGCACTTAGATGTAGAGATTAGTTCTAAGGGCAGTGAAACTGGAGGGTTAGTCAATCTGTTTACTGTGGGAAACAGAACACGAGAATTGTTTCTCCAGTTTGTGATGATTTTAGAGAAGTGAAAATGAACCTGGAGCTTTGACCTGCTTCATTTCCGTTCGGCTTTTCGGCACTCCCTTTTCGGTGTCCTGACCAAATCTTCACTTCTCCAAGGTGGCTTTTGTCTATTGTTAACCCTTTTAACCTTGGCGGGAGCAATAGTATCCAAAACATTTAAGACGCTTGATGTGTAAGAGTCCAACAGGTTATCAACATTAGAGCATGGGGGATTTTCAAATCTGATCATTTCCATAAACTGTGTTCTTGTTGTATCATTTATGAGTCTTCTTTGAATAACTCCAGGCCCAGCCTCTGGTTTGGGTGTAACAGACAGGTCAAAGAAGACACAAAAATGATTAGATAAAGCAACATCAACAACATTCACATTTGATATATTAACACCTTTTGTAATGACTAGATCCAGAGTGTGATCTTTGTTGTGAGTCGCCTCACTCAAGAGCTGAGTTAAACCAAACATAAGTATTCATACAGCATAACTTAATACTTTGTGGAACCCCTTTTTGCTGCAATACCAGCAGCAAGTCTTCTGGGTTATGACTCTACAAGGTTTGCACACCTAGAGACTGACATTTTAGCCCATTCCTCTTTACAAAACAACTCAAGCTCTGTCAAATTAGAAGGAGAGCGTTTGTGAACAGCAGTTTTCAGGTCTTTCCACAGATTTTCAATAGGATTTAGGTCAGGACTTTGACTGGGCCATTCTAACACATTAATATGTTTGTTTTTAAACCATTCCATTGTAGATTTAGCTTTGTGTTTAGGGTCATTGTCCTGCTGGAAGGTGAATCTCCGCCCCAGCCTCAATTCTCTTGCTGACTCCAACAGGTTTTCCTCCAAAATGTCTCTGTATTTGGCTCCATCCATCTTCCCAACTATTCTTACAATCTTCCCAGTCCCCGCTGAGGAAAAGCAGGGCCATAGCATGATGTTCCCCCCACCATATTTGACACTGGGGATGGTGCACTCAGGACGATGAGCAGTGTTAGGTTTGCTCCATACATAGCGTTTTGCATTTGGGCCAAAAAGTTTGACTTTTGTCTCATCTTGCCAAAGCACCTTCTTCCACATGGTAGCTGTGTCCTCCATATGACTTCTAGCAAACTTCAAACGGGATTTCTTATGGCCTCCTTTCAATAATGGCTTTCTTCTTTACACTCGTCCATGAAGGCCAGATTTGTGTCGAGTACGACTTATAGTTGTCCCATGTACAGATTCCCCCAGGTCAGCAGCAGTACGTCGCAGCTCCTCCAGAGTTATCTTGGGGCACTTGGTTGCATTTCTAACCCGTTCTCTTTTTGTTCGGTCAGTTAGTTTAGGTGGGCGGCCGTGTCTTGGTAAGTTCGCAGTGGTGCTATACTCTTTCCATTTCTGAATGATGGATTGAACAGTGCTCTGTGAGATGTTAAAATCTTGGGAAATCTTTGTATAACTTAACGCTGCTTTAAACTTCTCCACAGCTTTATCCCTGACCTCTCTGGTGAGCTCCTTGGCCTTCATGATGTTGTTTAGTGACCAATACACTCTGACCATAGCTCTGAGGCCCTCACAGAACAGCTGGAATTATACTGAGAGTAGATTACACACAGGTAGACTGTATTTAATGGTTAGGGCAAGGTGTGAACATTCTGCAGTCATTAGGAATGTTATAAAGGCAATTTAATGCACTCAGAAAATGCTGTATGAATACTTATGCACGCCCCACTTTTCTATTTTAAAAAAAATAACAGAATCATGTATCATTTTGCTTTCACTTCACAGTTCTCTGTTACTTGTGTGTGAACTTTCAGTAAAAAAATCAAAATAAAATCTTGGGAAATCTTTGTATAACTTTAGTCCTGGTAGAGTACGTTACATTAGTCCTAGTGGAGTAGGTTACATACAGTGCCTTGCGAAAGAATTCGGCCCCCTTGAACCTTTCAACCTGTTGCCACATTTCAGGCTTCAAACATAAAGATATAAAACTGTAATTTTTTGTGAAGAACCAACAACAAGTGGGACACAATCCTGAAGTGAAACGAAATGTATTGGATATTTCAAAACATTTTAACAAATAAACAACTGAAAAATTGGGTGTGCAAAATTATTCAGCCCCTTTACTTTCAGTGCAGCAAACTCTTTCCAGAAGTTCAGTGAGGATCTCTGAATGATCCAATGTTGACCTAAATGACTAATGATGATAAATAGAATCCACCTGTGTGTAAACAAGTCTCCATATAAATGCACCTGCTCTGTGATAGTCTCAGAGGTCAGTTTAAAGCGCAGAGAGCATCATGAAGAACAAGGAACACACTAGGCAGGTCCGAGATACTGTTGTGGAGAAGTTTAAAGCCGGATTTCGATACAAAAAGATTTCCCAAGCTTTAAACATCCCAAGGAGCACTGTGCAATCAATAATATTAGAAATGGAATTAGTATCAGACCACTGCAAATCTACAAAGACCCAGCCGTCCCTCTAAACTTTCAGCTCATACAAGGAGAAAACTGATCAGAGATGCTGCCAAGAGGCCCATGATCACTCTGGATGAACTGCAGAAATGTACAGCTGAGGTGGGAGACTCTGTCCATAGGACAACAACCAGTCGTATACTGCACAACTCTGGCCTTTATGGAAGAGTGGCAAGAAGAAAGACATTTCTTAAAGATATCCATAAAAAGTGTCATTTAAAGTTTGCCACAAGCCACCTGGGAGACACACCAAACATGTGGAAGAAGGTGCTCTGGTCAGATGAAACCAAAATCAAATTTTTTGGCAACAATGCAAAACGTTATGTTTGGCATAAAAGCAACACAGCTCATCACCCTGAACACACCATCCCCACTGTCAAACATGGTGGTGGCAGCATCATGGTTTGGGTCTGCTTTTCTTCAGCAGGGACAGGGAAGATGGTTAAAATTGATGGGAAGATGGATGGAGCCAAATACAGGACCATTCTGGAAGAAAACCTGATGGAGTCTGCAAAAGACCTGAGACTGGGACGGAGATTTGTCTTCCATCAAGACAATGATCCAAAACATAAAGCAAAATCTACAGTAGAGTGGTTCACAAATAAACATATCCAGGTGTTAGAATGGCCAAGTCAAAGTCCAGACCTGAATCCAATCGAGAATCTGTGGAAAGAACTGAAAACTGCTGTTCACAAACGCTGTCCATCCAACTTCACTGAGCTCGAGCTGTTTTGCAAGGAGGAATGGGCAAATATTTCAGTCTCTCAATGTGCAAAACTGATAGAGACAAACCCCAAGCGACTTACAGCAGTAATCGCAACAAAAGGTGGCGCTACAAAGTATTAACTTCAGGGGGCTGAATAATTTTGCACGCCCAATTTTTCAGTTGTTTATTTGTTAAAAATGTTTGAAATATCCAATACATTTCGTTTCACTTCATGATTGTGTCCCACTTGTTGTTGGTTCTTCACAAAAATTACAGTTTTATATCTTTATGTTTGAAGCCTGAAATGTGGCAAAAGTTCGAAAAGTTCAAGGGGGCCGAATACTTTCGCAAGGCACTGTAAGTCCTGGTAGAATTGGTTACATTAGTCCTGGTAGAAATAGGCTAAAATACATTAGTCCTAGTCGAGTAGGTTATATTAGCAGAAGATGTTAGTGTGGTGCTGGACTGAGAGTTGTTCAGGTAACTCTGAATCCCTCCCTCTGCTGTTCTCAGGGCAGTCCGTACTGCCCCAGGCCTCAGGTGGGACAGCCTGTCCCCATTTGGGCAATACTGATTGGTTCCCAGACACACAGAGCTGCTGCTCAAAAGAATCCGCATCACCTTTTGTATTTGACTCCCATGTATACTAAACTAAATGTAAATCTGTAGCCAAGTCTAAGATGGGATTGTTGGGAGCTATTAGCCTTTCAATAGCAGTGGTATCTTTAATACAGGTAAATTATTCTATTACTTACTTATGTTATACAATTAATGTATAACACTGATACACTTATATTTGTGTTTCACAGATACCTTTTAGCAGAGCAGGTAGGAAAATTTAATGTGTTTTTGATGAAAGTGATTCAAAAATCTGTGGTTTGTACAATTTACATTATTCTTTTGCAGCCTGTCCGATCACATCTGCAGTATCGGCAGGACCTGGAGCTATTTTGGTCCAATGGGAACCTTATTCTGGAGCAACACAGTACATTTTGGACCTAAGAGTCACAAATAACACAACTTCTGCTCCAGTTGTAACAGTACTTAGAAACTTTCAAAAAGAAAAATTGGTTCAAGGTCTTCGGCCAGGAACTAATTATACTGTGAGCCTTAAGGTCCTAGTTTATAACCACATAGAGTGTCATTCAACAATTTCATCATGTACAGGTAAGATTTCTATTTTTCTTTTTTCACAAAGATATTATACATACAGTGCCTCTCGAAAGTAGTAATAAACCTTGAACTTTTGCACATTTTGTCATGTTTACAACCATAAAGATTTTATTTTAAATTTTTACTAAAAGTTCACACACAAGTAACAGACAACTGTGAAGTGAAAGCAAAATGATGATTCTGTTATTTAAAAAAATATATAGAAAAGTGGGGCATGCATAAGTATTCATACAGCATTGTGCATTAAATTGCCTTTATAACATTCCTAATGACGGCAGAAAGTTCACACCTTGCCCTAACCATTAAATAGAGGCCACGTGTGTGTAATCTACTCTCAGTATAATTCCAGCTGTTCTGTGAGGGCCTCAGAGCTATGGTCAGAGTGTATTGGTCACTTAACAACATCATGAAGGCCAAGGAGCTCACCAGAGAGGTCAGGGATAAAGTTGTGGAGAAGTTTAAAGCAGCGTTAAGTTATACAAAGATTTCCCAAGATTTGAACATCTCATGGAGCACTGTTCAATCCATCGGAAATGGAAAGAGTATAGAACCACTGAGAACTTACCAAGACACGGCCGTCCACCTAAACTAACAGACCGAACAAGGAGAGCACTGGTCAGAAATGCAACCAAGTGCCCCAAGATAACTCAGGAGGAGCGGTGACGTGCTGCCGCTGAGCTGGGGGAATCTGGGGACTTATCAACTATAAGTCGTACTGTACACAAATCTGGCCTTCATGGACGAGTGGCAAGAAGAAAGCCATTATTGAAAGGAGGCCATAAGAAATCCCGTTTGAACTTTGCTAGAAGTCATATGGAGGACACAGCTACCATGTGGAAGAAGGTGCTTTGGTCAGATGAGACAAAAATTGAACTTTTTGGCCCAAATGCAAAACGTTATGTATGGAGCAAACCTGACACTGCTCATCGTCCTGAGTGCACCATCCCCAGTGTCAAATATGGTGGGGGGAGCATCATGCTATGGGGCTGCTTTTCCTCAGCGGGGACTGGGAAGATTGTAAGAATAGTTGGGAAGATGGATGGAGCCAAATACAGGGACATTTTGGAGGAAAACCTGCTGGAGTCAGCAAGAGAATTGAGTCTGGGGCGGAGATTCACCTTCCAGCAGGATAATGACTCTAAACACAAAGCTAAATCTACAATGGAATGGTTTAAAAAACAAACATATGAATGTGTTAGAATGGCCCAGTCAAAGTCCTGACCTAAATCCTATTGAAAATCTGTGGAAAGACCTGAAAACTGCTGTTCACAAACGCTCTCCTTCTAATTTGACAGAGCTTGAGTTGTTTTGTAAAGAGGAATGGGCTAAAATGTCAGTCTCTAGATGTGCAAACCTTGTAGAGTCATAACCCAGAAGACTTGCTGCTGTTATTGCAGCAAAAAGGGGTTCCACAAAGTGTTAAGTCATGCTGTATGAATACTTATGCACGTCCCACTTTTCACTTTTCTATTTTTTGAAAAATAACAGAATCATGCATCATTTTGCTTTCACTTCCCAGTTGTCTATTACTTGTGTGTGAACTTTCAGTAAAAAATTCAAAATAAAATCTTTACGTTTATGGTTGTAAACATGACAAAATGTGCCAGAGTTCAAGATGTATTTGCACTTTCGAGGGGCACTGTATACACAAACATCAGTTTAAGAAAATGTATGTATACATATTTTATCTGAAATATTTACTTTGCCACTGTGGAAGGAATCCTCAGCTAAGTAAGATATCCATTTCAAGCAATGGGCCTAATTTAACTAAGGCCCTTTGTTGTTGAGCAATGAGCACTATTTCATAACAACCAATGTTACCAATGAGCAGCTAATTTCCACAATTTTCACAGTTAAATGGTAATAAATTAATAACGTGTGTTTCTCCTGATGATTTTGCTCCTCAGTACCGGACACTGCGCAGATAATCTCTGGAGTAGCACTTTCCAGTACTTCAATCTCAATAGAATGGATCGAAGTGCCTTCAGCAGAGCACTACTACCTGGTGATCTTCTCACAGACCACAGGGAGGAAGCTAAACCTGACCTACACCACGGAGTCTGCAGTGGTGAGGGACCTGCAGCCCTCCACAAACTATGACTGCTACGTGTACTCGGGTAACTGGGTAGGTGTGGGACACAGCAGCAAAGTCAGGACCATAACGACATGTAAGTGCTCTTTTCAAAATAAATAAAGTAATGAAGATATAAAGTTTTTTTTATTCAACATAAACTTCTGCAAGACTAGCAAAAAAACTATTGCAGGAGAACAACAATAATGTAATAAATGCAGTTTGCTCCCTCCAAGGGTGGTTTGGACACCTGAAAATAGGGCTCCTAGTTAATTTATTGATTGCAGAGTTAATTATGAAATTGCAAAGAATGAAATTATTTAGGCAGTACAATAATCTATGACACAGAGAAATATGTAAACATGCCAGTGTGAGACATTTTTGTCTTTTCCTAAATTTAGGATATAATGGAAGCTGTCCCCAAATTGTTCAGCCCTACAAATATGTAGGACGTTCATCTGGGTTTTCTGTTGATTTGTGTATAATATTTTTACTGCCCCCCTAAATTCTAAATTGTCAACTGTTATATAAATATAAATTGTTGCACCAAGGGTTAGAGAGTAATGCAATGTCGATTCTCTATGTGCTTCCCATGTGGTAGAACTTAACTGAACTGAACTGATTACAGTGGTCCAGCCTCCCATTGGCATCACCGCGGTGCAAACGGGCCGCAACGAGGCAGACCTCAGCTGGCAGCCCGTGGAGGATGTGCTGATGTACCGGGTTAGTGTCCAGAAGGCAGACAACCCCAGTGCTGAGCCCACTGTGTACAACGTGACCGACACCAAGAAGCACTTACTGAACATCCAGCCGTGCTCCACGTACCTCATATCAATATCTTCATACAACATGTTTCTGGTGCCGAGCGAACCCAACATCTACTCTTACACCACAAACAGTGAGTCGACGCAAAGCGCTTTCGATGATTAAAATCTAGGTCAGTTATTCTCTCTCAGGTGTGCCTTTCAGACATTTATAATATGATCCCCAGGGGAAAGATGTGCAATGCCCTCACAACCTACTTGCTGTTGTCACGAAAGTGGAGCGAAGTGAACCTGAGGGGGAAAAACACATCATTTAGCTCACTATATTCAGACCATGGGAATTAAGGGCATGTGGCGGTACTGTTTGAAAATTGTCATGGAAATTATATACAGACCTTATGTCATTTTTGAAGTTTAGAGACTCATTACATTATTTGGCACAGTGGCGTATCAGCCTGCACTCTTGTCTCACAGCAAAAAGGTCCCGAGTTCGACTCATGTTTGGAAGGGCTCTTTTCTATATGTGGAGTTTGCATATTCTTTCTATGTGTTTGTAATGTGCATGTGTTTCCTGTGGGTGCTCCAGCTTCCAAAAACAAATTCCATGTCCGTTTAATTTTAACGACCAATTATATATTGGCTATTGTAAACCCAAGCATTGAATGCAACTATGGATGTGCAGAAGACAGGACAAAACAAAGATTCCTCGAACCAAGCAAGCTGTTTGTCACCGCTGATTTTAGTTACTAATTTCACGAAATCTGTGCATGGGGCAAGTGGTTTTTTTTAGACATAAATTAAAAGAAAAAGATTTCATCACAGTCAAAATTAGATTGGAAAAAAAATATCTTAATTTACGTGACATAAAATTGTTCTTGATGTTGTTATGATGGTAAGACCAAAACAAGAAATGCAGAATCAAATTCTTCCCCAGACTTTAATAACACAAGGCAAGTTTGATAAAAAAAAAAAAATTTAGTACTACTAGCAATAACAAAGATCAGATTAAACATATATGTATGAATAATGAGATTATAACTGAACAAGAAAAAATATCACAAATTGTAAAACATGTTTCAATGGTTTGTCAGTCTATCAATCAATCAATCAATCAAATTTATTTATAAAGCGTTTTTCATACCGAAAGGTATCACAAATTGCTTTAGAGATTACATTTAAAACAATACGCCCCCGCATATATATATATATATATATATATATATATACTGTACATACATACATCCAGTGTCTGCGTACATTGGTGTATGAATGGGTGAGAGGTTCCTTGCTGTAAAGCGCTTTGAGTGCCTAATGTAGGTGGAAAAGCGCTATATAAGTTGAGACCATTTACCATTTACCATATATACACATATACATATATACACATATACATATACATATATACATAAACATGTATACACATACACATAATATACAATATATAATTAGGACTAAATAAATAGATGTGAGTTCAAAGCTAAGCTAAAAAGGGTGGGTCTTGAGCCTGCTCTTAAATACATGAACGTTCTCTGTGGTCCTGAGCTCCTCCTCAGGTCGTTCCAGAGGCGAGGGCCATAATATTGGAAAGACGCCTCGCCGTGAGTCTTTCTGTTGACTTTAGGAATAACTAGGAGACCCCTGACAGAGGAGCGAAGGGGCCGTGAAGGTTCATAAGGTAAAAGCAGTTCTGAAAGATAAGAAGGACCAAGACCATTAAGACATTTAAAAACCATTAAAAGAACCTTAAAATCGATCCTGAAACACACGGGGAGCCAATGCAGCAACTCTAAAAACGGTGTAATGTGGTAATTTAGAAGAATCTCACCTCAGGTAATCCTCTGTGTCATTGTCAGTATAAACACCAATACTGGTGCTGGGTTCTGACAGGATAGAGGCTAAAATTGTTAAAACGGCTGCCAATGTCCTGAAGTATCCATTGGCAGAGATCTTCAACTACTCACTCCTCAAAGTCACTGCTATTAATCTGGAATGTGCCAGAGTAGTGTCAGCGTTTAAAGGATTCAACAGATGTCAA
Organism: Proterorhinus semilunaris; assembly: GCA_021464625.1. NCBI lineage: Eukaryota > Metazoa > Chordata > Actinopteri > Gobiiformes > Gobiidae > Proterorhinus > Proterorhinus semilunaris. The sequence goes on from CM038351.1 coordinate 28,949,821, forward strand.
TAAGAAACTCAACTATTTGCACAATACCATCGAGATTCAGAAACAATCTCTCACCTACTACAGTATTTCTTGACCATACCAATAATATGTGTTAGATTTCACTAAAGCATTTGACATTGTTGATCATTATTGCATGACATGATTATCCTTCATATCTGACACAATTGTTCCTTTTAGATCATCATATGCACTTTGCTATAAAGCTACATTTGATGGATGGAATAATTTACCAACAGAACAAAGATATATCAAATGTATTCAAAAGATCTTTGCATGATTATCTAAAATATCAATGTTTTTTTTATCATTTGTTATTATTTCTTAGTTACATATTGTGAAATATTATTTATTGATTGATTGAATGATTGATTGAAAAGTGAGGGCAATCTGGGGAGGGGGCCGGGATGGACGGAGCAGACATGGAGCAAACAACCCCTGAAAATAATGATCTCAACAGGTGCTCTCTTTACATTTTAGAGAGAGCAGACTGCAGATTCAGTCTTGACTGATTCAGTCTAAGACTGAATCTGCAATTGGTAAGCAGCTTGGTGTGAAGAAATCAACTGTGGAAGCAATTATTAGAAAATGGAAGGCAATGCAACTTTATTTATACCGCGCATTTCATACACAAGGCAACTCAATGCGCCTTACAAAAGAAGATATGTGAAATTACAATCAGGTTAAGTTAAGGCAAAGCACATATATAGAAACATCAAGACATGGGAAATACATGATGACTGGCCATTGACCAGGGGGTGGCGCTGAGGAAATGTGTTGAGGCAGACGCAGAACGACGGGGGCGTGGTTATGGAGGGGGTATGTGTGTGTGGTTATTTACAGTCGGAAAGTCAGTGTTATGCAAAATATGACCCAGAGAGCTCAGTCCTTATCAGGTTTATCTCCGTGGCTTGGCCTTGAAGGGAAGTGTTGACGGCGTAGGAGAGAAGAGGTCCAGCTGCTTCAAACCTCCTCTGTCAGGAGAATTCCAGTAACAGTTCATACATTTATAGTGAATTAGCTTTTTTCTTGGTCTCAGCATTAGTTCAGTTCTCCAGAGCAGATAGGTCCCTTCACAGTTCAAGCCTTTTCCTCCCAAAATATAGTCCAACTATTGTCCGTCTCCACAGCGAGCTGCCAGGTCGTACAGAACAGTTGATCGTAGTACTTTCCGGTGTAATTCCATCACTCCCTGCTCTAAAGTACTCACCACAGCAGTGTGGTCCGATTGCTAACTGCTGTCATTCCAAATTTCCCATAATCCAGGGCAGTCTATCCAATAAGCAGGTACCCTGTTATCAAGAATCCAAATAAGTAAATATCATTGATGTCTCCGACCGACAGGACCGCTAGGCAAACGACATCCATCGCAAACCGAGCTGTGAAAATCCGGTCAAGGAAGACGACCTCCCCTGTTGCCTCACTTTGTGAAAAAAAACATATCAGTTGCGCTGAGATTCCAGTTAATGAATTCCATAGTTTAGCGGTTCGGGAGGACAGCGAGCAGGTGGTCCAAGAGGAAAAAAGCACGAAAGAACAGTTTACAGGAAGACATACAAGACCACTGATAATCTCCCTCGATCTGGGGCTCCACGCAAGATCTCAAAATTATCACAAGAACAGTGAGCAAAAATCCCAGAACCACACGGGGGGACCTAGTGAATGACCTGCAGAGAGCTGGGACCAAAGTGACAAAGGCTACCGTCAGTAACACACTACGCCACCAGGGACTCAATTCCTGCAGTGCCGGACGTGTCCCCCTGCTGAAATATGTCCGGGCCCGTCTGAGGTTTGCTAGAGAGCATCTGGATGATCCAGAGGAGGACTGGGAGAATGTCATATGGTCAGATGAAACCAAATTTTAACTTTTTGGTAAAAACTCAACACGTCGTGTTTGGAGGAGAAAGAATCCTGAGTTGTATCCAAAGAACACCATACCTACTGTGAAGCATGGGGGTGGAAACATCATGTTTTTCTGCAAAGGGACCAGGACGACTGATCCGTGTAAAGGAAAGAATGAATGGGGCCATGTATCATGAGATTTTGAGTGAAAACCTCCTCCCATCAGCGAGGGCATTAAACATGAAACGTGGCTTGGTCTTTCAGCATGACAATGATCCCAAACACACCGCCCGGGCAACGCCGAAGGAGTGGCTTCATAAGAAGCATTTCAAGGTCCTGGAGTGGCCTAGCCAGTCTCCAGATCTCAACCCCATACAAAATCTTTGGAGGGAGTTGAAAGTCCTTGTTGCCCAGCGCCTGCCCCAAAACCTCACTGCTCTAGAGGAGATCTGCATGGAGGAATGGGCCAAAATACCAGCAACAGTGTGCGAAAACCTGTGAAGACTTACAGAAAACATTTGACCCGTGTCATTGCCAACAAAGGGTATATAACAAAGTATTGTGATTTGTTATTGACCAAATATTTCCCACCATAATTTGCAAATAAATTCATTAAGAATCAGACGATGTGATTTTCTGGATTTTTTTTCTCATTTTGTCTCTAATAGTTGAGGTATACCTATGATGAAAATTACAGGCCTCTCTCATCTTTTTAAGTGGGAGAACTTGCACAATTGTTGGCTCACTCAATACTTTTTTCCCACTGTATTTCCAGAGTGTTGTTTTTCCTACATTTATCATTTTGTCTCTGTAACCCCTGCAGCTCTAAACACGGTCAGTATGGTTACGGCGGACTACTCCTGTGTCACTGGCTCCGTGGTGGTGATGTGGACGCCCGTGCTGGGAGCGGATTCCTACAAAGCCACCGCGGTGACTGAGGACAGCACTCCTCTGGTCTGCACGGGCACAAGGACCAGCTGTTCCATCAGCGGTCTGAGCTGTGGCAGGGCCTACGACGTCCATGTCACACCAATATCAAACAACTGCGAGAACCAGGTCAACTCCACGTCCACCGCTTTCCGCACAGGTGAGCGAGACATCAGGGCCTGAACAGTGTGTGTTTAGATCATCGCTTTTTTTTCTCAACGCTTTTGCTTGGTTGATTTTCAAGGCATGCTATTATGAAATTGTTGTTCCATTCATTGCAATATAAATCCCCATCGTCATTAGAATAATACTAAAAAAATGTGATAATAAGTTAGAACGATTCTCCAAAAAGCATTAAATAACAAAGGAAACAATGGAAATAATCGTTAACATAAAAAAAAACAAATTAAATTAATTCGCTAAGTGCAATACAATATAAAATTGGATTAGAAAAATAATCAAGAGAAACACAAGAAAATGCTAGACAAACATGACTTTGTTAAGAACGATAGGTATACAATAAAGTCACAGCTCCCGTGGACCATATTTACAGAATTCACTTGGCAGGTGAATTAAAGTACAATTATTTGTCTTAAAGGTGCATTATGCAACTTTTTATGTGAAAACAAAATATTTGTGCGTATTTGACCTTGTAGTGACCCAGTGGCTGTATGAGTGGTCAGCATGGGGCCTTAACTTTCTATCACAGTGGTTTCTAAGATGCTCCAGGATCAATTGTTTGGAATGTTTTCTCTGCTGACGGACCAACTCACCAGAAAACCAACAAAACAAGTGATCCTGGAGCGTCCTAGAGGCCACCATGATCAAAAGTAAAGGCGTCATGCTGACCACTCATATAGCTTCTGGGTCACTACAAGGTCGAATACGCACAAATATCACTTTTTATCGCAGAAAAAGTTGAATAATGCAGCTTCAGAGTACAGGAATTTCAACTACATAAATGTCAGGAGCAAAACCGCAGCAAAAATGTAACTTGTACAATTATTTTGATTTTATTTTTTTAGTACAGTTCAATCTTGGTGAGCCAAATTCACCACAGATCCAATTCCGTCTCATTATGTGCACAAAGTGAGGTCAGCCTCATCATGATCCTGAATCAGCTCATGTTTGGTTAGATTATCCACCTCCTGAATACCAGTGAACTCCTAAATATCACCAAATCCATCAAAAAAAAAAAGGTCAGGCGGAAAAGGCGTCTCGCGACCCCGCCCTGCAATCTGCTTTGTGAAGGCAGGTAATCCTTTTTCATCTCACATGTCGCGCCCTTCTCTGACGGAGATCTTTTCCACCACACCCCTGGGACCACATTGTGTACGCAGAGGCCTTTGTGACTTAGATGATGCTGTACATGATTTAATGTCAGGCAATTGTTTTTTGCCAGGATTACTTACATAAAAAAAAAAGAAAAGAAAAAAGAATTGGGCTATTGCTTTGGTGGACAACCTTTTGTTACACACTTTAAGAATTAGAGCATCTGGATTTGATGACAGGTTAACATTTGAAATTAAAGGCGCATGTAACTTTTCAAAATTGTTTTTCTTTCTTGGATTGGGTTCAGAACCCTTAAGTAACGATATTTTTTTTTAATTAATCAACAATAGGTATTTTCTGTTTTGCCAGATTATTTGTCTATTGGGAAAATGCTGTTTACAACTTTTTCCCGACCAGTTCTGTTCACACGTTTTATGTTTTTTTTATTTTTTTATTTATTTTATTTTTTTTGAGAAACAGTGCTCTTTGAAAACTAGGTCTTCCATTGAACGCCACTGCCTGTATTGTATTGTGCTGGGAAAACCTGAACCCATCCAAAAGTAATCTTCAGTATCTGGGCGTTTTAACCCCATGAGGGATTTGAGATGCTCGTCTTAGACGTTTGCAACCTATTTAGAGCCTGTTGTTCTTCATCTTTGTACTAATCAATGCCACCTTAATGCAAATGTTCAATTTCTAACCCTATACTTTTCTATTGCTTTTTTCAGTCCCGTGTCCACCACAGAACCTCCACTTGAACCGGACCTGTGACAGTGAAGTTATAGTGTTTTCTTGGGAACAAACGTCCAACACAGAACACTATAAGGCCACATCAACTGACTCCAAGGTAAAAAATAAATTAAAAATAAAGAAAGTGTGTGCAAGAGCTTTAATGTGGTTCTTTAGATTGGTTCTTCAAAGTGGCTTGTTGTGGGCAAGGTTGCCATGTTTGCGGTATTCCCTGCGGATTTGACTTTTTGAAAAACCACACCCCAAAACCGTCACTGTCCAATCATGCCTCATGGCAACTGTTGCTACCAGACATTCTCCGGATCTACTGCAATAGAAAGAAGTAGAGTGCGCCGTGTTTTTCCCTGTTGAAAAAAAAAGATGAAAACATCGCCTGCTAACATGAGTTTCATGAGCTGTCTTTGCTGAACATTGTCACAAAAATGTGGTTTCTGCCGCTGGAATATCTGGCACATTTACTTCTTAGTGCTACGCCGGCAGTAAGAGGTGTCTCCTCAGGCGTTTGTCCGCCGCTGTCCACACATGTCATGTTAAATCTGAGGCTTATCCCCACCCCAGACTGTCCGTAAAAGTTACACTTAGGTGTAGATCACAGAGGGTTTAAGCCTGAGTGGTCACAGATCAAAAGAATAAGGAAGCCGTCATTTTCAGATTTTCCTGAAAATGCTCCTGCTCACATTTGCTCAATACTAGACTGACAGATACAAGAGCATGACTAGTCCACACGCCTGTGCCGGGTGCATTTAAGGTAGCTCCAGGTATTGTTTTTCGATTTCCTAAGAGACTGCTGCTTTGGCCTTCATAGTTGTAGTATTCCCTTTGTTGCATATTTTAAGTATATCGCTGGCACCTGGCTCCTGCAGGTGCACTCTAACGTTGTGTCTTTGGGAAAGCCACTTCACCCACTATTATTGACGAGTTCAGTGATGAATCAATATTTCCAATCTGTAGTCCTGAGGCAGCCCTGATACATCCTATATTTATGAGATGGTACTTAACATGATCTTATTTTATTTGTTTACAGGGAATAGTCAAGGAGTGTTTTACCGAAGAAAACTCATGCTATTTCACACATACCGAGTGTGGACGGCACTATTATTTTACTGTCTACTCCATAACTGATACCTGTGCAAGTCAAACAAGTGCAATTGTGGACATCAGCACAGGTAAGAAACGCATCCAATTGTGAATGCATCTAGATTTACAACAATAATGTTAGAAGCATTTAAATGTCCTGGAGCGTTAATGCTAAACTATTACAATAATCACTTATATTTCAGAACATGTTTGTAGAGGTATGAACTACAGGGTTAGAGGCTTTTAAACCTTTTAAACATTTAGAGATAAAATATTTTGTTGTTTGCAGAAAATATCATATGACCTAAATACTTGTGTTGTCTTTGCTATTGGCATTAAAAGTGTGTTTTTTTTTTTTTTTTTTTTATTAACAACTGCTTACAAATACTGGATCTCCAATCAATTCACTTGATCTAAATAGTGTCAATTGGAACTATAATGTACAGTAATTGCATATTTTCTGTCATTTCCCCAGCTCCTTGTATTCCCCAAAATGTCCAGAGCGTAGCCGACTGTAACACAAATGCTCTAGTGAGCAAATGGGACTTGGCTGAAGGAGCAGTGAGTTACACAGTGGAGGCCTATGGAAACGTGGGCAACGATAGCTACTACACATGCAACTCGCTCTCCAACAGCTGCTCCATTCAAGACTTAAAATGTGGAGAGGCGCTCACCGTCTACATCACCTCCCATGATGATCACTGCTCCTCTCCCAGGACACTCGTGCCAGAGGCACAGACAGGTGAGGCTGTTCTTCTCAAAGTTCAGCTTTCTGAAAACTAAACCTATACATCTTGCTATTGTAAATAAGATTTATGAAAAATACTACTGAAGGGCAGAAACAGGCACATCTGTTGATAGCTACCCTTCAACTGTAAACACTGCTCAAATATCATGTCAGGTAATTAAATAGGTATTGTCCATATATTCATATAAAATGGTTTGAGAAAATCACTAAGCATTTTCGGCTTGAGATATGAAATCAAGCAGCCATTAAAAGTCTTGAGTTCATTTAGTGGTGTTTACTATTTAACTTACAGTTTTTCTCCATTGGTTTGGCTTGTAAGCGCATTGAAAACATGTATTTTAGCCCTAATTTCCCAAAACAGTTCACTCATGCTTCAAATAAAATTTCCTTCTCATTTAAACAGTCAATGCCACGAAAATGGCAAAGATCTTTTTCAATTGCTTTGGACGTTCTCAACACTCTTGGTGCTTTTGTCAAAATAACGTGGATGGTTCGGCACAACACCATGGTTCACCTGCAAAAGCTCATAACTCTCCCAAACAGTTCACTCATGTGTCAAAACTAAATTTCCTTCTCATTTAAACAGTCAGTGCCCCCAAAATGCTTTGTCCCTTTAGCACTGTGTAAGCACTGCAAGTCTACATGTTTAGGTGTTTTGTCCCTATGGCAGAGGACCATTGAAATGTCCCTCATGTCCACCTTTCAGTCTTAGCCCAGTCCTTCATTGACAATGGTTACTGTAACTTTTTTTTGTCTAGCTAACAGAATACAATTGTGTATAAAACTAAAACAATGCGAGTGTGTTCTTGACTAATTTTGACAATTGAACAGACTATTGTGCATGTGACGACTTATACAATGAAATGACGCCGATACGTTTTGGAGCGAACAACCATTAGACTGAGAATCAACAATCAGTTTAGATCAACAAGATCTATTCACTTGGAAATTGTTCCAATTGTGCTACATGTACTTAATCATTTGCAAAGATGTACTGAGACACTGAGACAGGGACTTAGACATTTTCAATTTGATGAAATTAATGAGAAATTCAATTCTGTTGTGAACAATTGCCAAGTGGTTTGGAGATTTGTTGTGTTGAGAATGTAATTTCTGTTTCAAGAAGTGAGTCAAACCAATGGAGAAAAACTGTAACATAGGTCTGGCTTTTGCCTGTTTGCCCTGCTGGCAGTTAAGGCTGTCTAGAAGAAAAACATGTACTGTAGTAAAGGCCATTAGAGCGCCGAAATGATCAGAACGTGTCGTGCAAGTGTTGAGAGTTCTCATCTTATGGGTTATTCAAACAATTACAACTGAACCAAAGTAATAAAACCCAAGTAGTGCAGAAACAACAAGTTTCTTGAGTAATAGGACCTTTATTTACATGCAGTTTAAAAATTAAATCTACGTAAATCTCCTTCTCCCTCTTCAGCGCCCTGTGTGCCTCAGAATGTGTTTGTCTCCACTGAATGCGAGGCCAACTCGATCACCATGAGCTGGGACATGGCTGGCAACGCCGTCTTTTACATGGCTATGGCTGCCGACGCTGAGGGCAACCTTTACCGCTGCAACACTATGGAACTGTCCTGTACCATCCAGAACCTCAAGTGCAGCACCAATTACTCCGTCCACGTCATTTCATCCAACGTTAAGTGCAACAGTTCCATCAGCGACATCGTCACCATTGAAACTGGTACAGTATGATGATCATAAGTCCCTGTACTCATTCCATTTTCTGCATAAAGGTAAATAGGCGGGTTGTGAGAGCGGATTTGAACATGGGAGGAGTCTATATGGCAACTGTGAGGAGGCTGGGCGGCTGAAGGTCCTTGTCCCAGTGATTGATTTTTCTCCCTCCGCTCTAGTGGCCTGCCCGCCAAGTAACATCATCCTGACGCTGGACTGTCCCAACGGCGAGGCTTTGATCTCTTGGACCGCAGCGCCAGGGACCGAGTCGTTCACCGCTACAGCTGTGGACGACAACAACGGAATCCTCAGCTGCAACTCCACCACCACCAGCTGCACCATCTCCGACTTACAATGTGACCATCACTACACCGTTACCGTGGGGAACCATGATGCCGTGTGTCCCGTCTTCTACTCCGTGCCTGTCCACATGGATTCTGGTATGGTTCTTTTACATCAGTGGTTTCTAAACACTTTAGTCTTGTGTACAGTGTGTTGCATAATTATCTTTAACTTTTAAACTTTTTTGACATTTTTCCACGCTATGGACCATGAACATAAATGTATATCATTTAAATTTGACATGAAACTGTACATAGGACAACTATTAGTCGTACACTGCACAAATCTGGCCCTTATGGAAGAGTGGCGCAGAAGAAGTCCTGTTTACTGTTGGCCGGAAGCCACATGGGCGATGCAACAAACATGTGGAAGAAGGTGCTTTGGTCAAATGAGACCAAAATGGACTTTTATGGCCTAAATGTAAATGCTATGTTTAAAGTAACACTGCACATCCCTCTTAAACACCATCCCCACTGTCAAACATGGTGGTGGGATCATGCACTGGGGCTGCTTTTCTTCAGCGGGGACAGGGAAGATGGGTGGGGCCAAATACAGGGCAAGCTTGGACGAGAACATGTTGGAGTCTGCAACAGATTTGAAACTGGGGCAGAGCTTCTCCTTTCAGCAAGACAACGACCCTAAACATAAAGCCAGGGTAACAATGGAATGGTTGAAAACAAAAAATATCCATGTGTTAGAATGGCCAAGTCAAAGTCCAGACCTGAATCCAATCCAGAATCTGTGGAAAGATCCGAAAACTGCAGCTCACTAATCTGACTGAGCTTGAGCTGTTTTGCAAAGAAGAATGGGTAAAAATGTATGTGTGTTTGAGTGTGCGCGTGTGGGACAATGGATCCAAATTAGCCCATGGTTACAATCCGGCGTCGTGTGCACATTAACATTCACTGTCCCAACCAAATAAACCAATAAATAAATATTAAACGCCACAAAAAAGAGATGAAAACGAAGATGAAAACGCAACAAAACAGCCACAAAAAAGTGACGACAACATAAAGGCTGCAAGAATCTTTGAGATTTGGGTTAAGCCGAACTGGAGAAAATGTGCTCAGTTAAGAGGTTTATCTCTATTTACATTGCGACTGTTTTGTCAGTATCTAATGTCAGACAGTTCTGACGCAGCCAGTCTGAACTGTGTGCACCCTTGGTATTATTGTCAATGATGCAAAAAGACTATAGTTAACATAGGCAGAGTAATATCAAATACACATTTACACAGTAGGGTGCTGAAGTCAGTTGGCCCTGGCACTGATCGAGACTCCGCGGCCTGTAAATTTCCAGCATATGTAAAAATGTGATTGTGTATATTCAGTGAAAATCTGTAGGTCTCAAATCTAGACTTAATTTAGAGATCATTTTATTTATGTTCTCGAAATACATTAAAGTTAGATGTTTATTTCTGGTTTACACCCAGTTTAGGTCTATGTTTGACCAAGTTAAGGCCTGGTCTATCCTAATATGATGTTGATCAAAGCTTAGAAGGTGGGTTCGCGTCTTGGCACTGTCCAGTTTTATAAAAAAGAAGCATGTGGAGCTGCAGAATAAGTAGATAAAAAAATAAATAAAACGATAACATGTCATAAATTATAATAAAAAATTAAAAGTATCCCGTACCTACCAAGATCTGAAGATTTGCCTGGTTGGGAAGGGTTATAGCACATTATACCCAACAACTTCCTTTTAAATTTGCACTGTAAACCCAAATGGCTATTGGTTTATTATTTTTTTTCCAGTTCAATGTGGGCCTGACGTGACGGCCGACGTGGCCTGCGACACACAGGTCATGACTGCGTCCTGGACGGCGGTGAGTGGCGCAGACAGCTACAAGATCCTTCTGTCAGACGGCACTACAGAGAGGGATTTCAGCGTCACAGACCTTTCATTTACCTCCAGCGATCTGGAGTGTGGCACAACGTACACGCTGGAGGTCAGGTCCATTGTGGACGGCTGCATCAGTTATCCCACGCAAAAGACGGTCACGCAAGGTAATAAGCTACACACAAAAACACAGTTTGAATCAAAATTGTGTTGCCAATTGAATCAGGGAAACAATATATCAACTGCAAAACCTTCCAGCACGGCCTTATTGTCTGTCCCTTTTTAGTACCGTGCGTCCCGACAAATGTGGCGGTGCAGACGACTTGTCAGCAGAGTAATGCGGTCGTCACGTGGGAGGAGAGCCTCGGCGCTGAATCCTATGAGGTGACAGCTGCTTCCAGCGACATCCCTCAACTGCAGTGCAGTTCTACCGGGACCTCCTGCACACTGGAGGATCTCCTGTGTGGGCAGACATACGCCATCACTGTGTTAGCATGGAATGGCCAGTGTCACAGCCAAGTGACTACAGGGATGACACTGGTGACAGGTAAAGGCGATAAAGGTGTATGTATTGAAGCCTGATGAAATACTGCATGTGTTGTATAAGGCTAAACAAACAAAGCTTCAGAAACACCAAGTGAAACTTTGCATCACCAATTTGTTATCAAGATACACTCAAACTCATACATACATCTACACAGTGGTTCCTAAAAGAATCTTTTTTTGTGTGTTTGCAGAGCCATGCCCTCCAACAGGCCTGGTGCTCACTATGAACTGTGAAGAGAACTCGGCCATGCTAATGTGGGACAGCAGTCCTAATGCTGTGTTCTTCACGGGGAGAGCAGTGAGCTCCACAGGACACACAGTCATATGTGATGCAGGAGATGCTCTCAGCTGCCAACTGGAGAATCTTCAGTGTGGACAAACATATGATTCCTATGTGACTGCCTCAGATGATACATGTAAAAGTGCCGACAGTAACTCTGTCACTTACTCCACTGGTGAGATTTTGGCCTAACAAATGATTGTATACTTAATAAGTAAGGAATGGCCATTATTTATGTTGTACTTGTTTGCAGCTCCGTGTCCTGTCACCTCTGTTTCCAACGATGTGGACTGTGTCACCAACTCTCTGACCACACGCTGGACGGCTGGAGACAGCCCTCTCAGCTACACTGTTAAAGCAGAGAAGGCAGATGGCACTGTCCTGCTCTGTCACAGTGACAAGTCCATCTGTGCTTTCAGTGATTTACCTTGTGGAGAGCAGTACACTGTGACTGTGTCCCCTGTCAGCAGCACCTGCTCAGGGGAGAGCAGTGGACCGCAAGTGGTGAATACAGGTGGATATTAAGATTTTCTGTGCTAATAACTAACAAAAAAACAATACATTAGAGAATTTAAATGCCTCTGAATTCTAATGTGTCCTGTGAGATGTTACAATACGGTTTGTGAAAGCCTTTTCTCATTGTAATATACGGTATGTTTATCATTAGCCCATCCTATGAAGTGGATCAAACACGTCTAAACCAAGTTATGTTCTTTCATGATAACAAGAAGATGTCACGCTTATCTGTTTCAGCTCCATGTGTGCCCAGTAACATGAGAGGACAACTCCAGTGTTCAGACAACACGCTGCATGCCTCCTGGAACATGGCTGCCGGTGCCACATCTTACCTCTCCACGCTGGCAACCGCCGGGGGTCCCCCTTCGGAGTGCCTCTCCTCTGACGGCTTTTGCTCCTTCGCCCGTTTACAGTGCGCTCAGACATACACCCTCACAGTGCTCGCTTCAAATGACCGCTGTAACTCCTCCGCCACCCTTACAGTTCAGTCTGGTATGTGTGCATCTATGTTTTTGGTGACAGCAAACTGGCCAGTCCACCTTTTACTAGACACCCTCAAACTGATATGGACATTTACGTGTCAATGTAACGTTATAAATAGCTGATAGTTGGATGTGAAGAGGAGACACAGCAGCTGGAAAAAAATAAATTAAAAAAATACAAGATTTTGGAATGTTTACAGATTTTTGCAGTTGTAAATAGCTTATTATAAAAATAACTAGCATAACATAAAACCGTTAATTTAAAGCTAAGTTTCAAATTGATATCTCGAAATGTTATTTTTTTCCCGATTCACCTGCAGCATCTCGCCTTACAAAAGTAAGTCTTACCCTCTAATGTGTAATGTTTGTTTCAGCTCCTTGCGACCCTACGGATGTGAGGGCCGTTTTGGACTGTCCCTCCGGCGTGGCCACGGTGACCTGGGCAGGGAGCGCCGGGGCTGATTACTACACAGTCTTGGCCATGGCGGACGGCTATAAGGACAGGTGTGGCTCTGTAGAAACAACCTGTAAACTCCAAAACTTACACTGCGGACTGGACTATTCTGTCGTTGTCCTGGCGGGGGATGGCATCTGCAACAGCACCATTCTTTCCTCTGTGACAATAACTACAGGTTTGTTTTTGCAGCAACTTATCAGATTATCAGAAAAGCACTCAATCACTACATTAGGATCTCTCCATTTTGGGAGGTCAGAATCCAATATATCACGATTCAGTGTGATATCCCGCTTGCTTAGAAATGATTTACTAAATTATAATGAATTGATTGACATACAGTAGATAAACTGTAATGTAACATTATAATATAGTATTTGAATTTGCCTTGCTTCTACCTATAAATCCTGAATGATAATACTCTGTTGTGTTCCAGCTCCCTGCGCCCCAGTCATGCAGAACTACGCCCTGAACTGCAGCACCAACAGTGCAGTGGTGCCCTGGGTACAGGACAAGGATGCGATGTCAGTCACAGTCACCGCTGTGACTCATCAGGGCCCCTCCGTGTCCTGCAGCTCCACTGTGGCCAGTGACACTAGCTGCGTTCTCAGTGACCTGCAGTGTGGCAGCACCTACACCGTGACCACTGTGGCACAGGGAGTACAGTGTCCCAGTACAGCTAGTGCACCATTCAATATAGTCACAGGTGAGGAACAGTTTTGGTCAATGAGTTTACAAGTGTCCATTATCAGGTTTTAAAGGGCTAGATGGAGAATAAAAATGTTAAAATATGTATATATGTATTTGTAAATATGTAAAATATGTAATATGTATATGTAAATATGTAAAAGTATGTATTTTCTACCCCTTACTTGCTCCAGCAATGTCCTACTGTGTAGAATGAGCCCAGACCACAACTGCCGCTAAAATCCTGCACTGTCACTCAAAAAGTTGTTATTTCGGGCCCAAAGCACCGTCATGCACAAAATAAATATATAAGCTGCAGTTACGCGTAAGACCTGAGGTGGCAGTAGCGAGTATAAAAATGACTACTTCCATCTAGTCACTTTAAAATAAAAGGCAGTACATCGCCTTTTATCGTTGTGGAAGGGTAGTTGTTTTGTTTTATTGATAAAAGTCCTGATATTGATTTTTTTAAATATAATTTTCCCATTGGCTGGATAGCTATCTAACTTGTTGTCGTTGCAAAGTGAAGAAATACAACTTCTGCCTGTTTTTTCTATAGCCCCCTGCTCCCCCAGCGGCGTGGACTTCACCAATGGCTGTGAGACTGGTATTGCCATTGTGAGCTGGCAGGAGACACTGGGCAGAAAGAGTTTCTATGTCATTGCGACGTCTGAGACAGACACGAAAACCTGCAGCTCAGACACCACAGACTGCTCTCTGACTTCAGTGGTCTGTGGGCAGTCGTACAACGTCAGTGTGTTTGCTATTGCCGACCACTGCAACAGCAGCGTGCCTGGCCTCACACAGATAAAGACAGGTAGGAATGCCACTGGGAAATCTTTGAGTTAACCCTCAGACACAGTCCCTTTATTTCCTTCATGTCAAACAGTGCAACCGGTCTTTTCATCCATTCCACTTCACTAACGGTTGTTCTGTCGTTGGCCTTGTTTTTGCCCTGTAGCTCCATGTGCTCCTAAAGATGTAGCAGCCTCTTTAGTGTGTCAAGACAACACCGTCTCAGTGAGTTGGACTGCCAGCCCTACAGCTATTTCCTACACTGCCAAGGCATTCAGTCGAAACGGCCAGGTCAAGGAGTGCTCCACCAATGGCACTGCCTGCGAGATGTCCAACATGCAGTGTGGTGAAAACTACAGGGTCCAAGTCACTCCATTCTCTGATGGCTGCCAGGGCTACGACAGCCAGGAGATCAACTACCTGTCAGGTAAAGTGCACGGAATATGGAACAACAGACGGGGAAGTCAAATGGACCCGACAGTCAGAGCCTCAATATTCACCCAATAAGCTTTCTGTTACTCCCCTCTAGGCCCCTGCCCTCCCACTAGGTTTACAGTGGCCCGGGAGTGCACTGGCAATGTGGCTGTGGTGAGCTGGACAGCCGTCCCAAATTCTGAATTCTATGAGGTCACAGCCCTCGAGGCCTCGACTGATCACGCTCACAACTGCAGCTCTGACAGCACCACCTGCTCCATCATAGACCTCCACTGTGGAGAGACCGTCAGTGTTAGTGTGCTCACCAAAGAGAGGGGCTGCTGGAGCCAGCCCAGTCAGCCTTTTGTATTTGAAGCAGGTAGGATTTTTTGGAAAAATGGTGAAAGGCAAAACACAGCACCACATAATGAACACATACAGTATGAATACAGGAAACGCCCAAAAACTTTGTATTCTCCTGTAATTTTGTTAAGACTGATTTCTCAAAGCAGTTTCTCAAAACAAATCAGTTTGTACAGATTTCCGTCTGCACTTTTATTCTTTGTTCCTTGTCATCAGTTTATATTAAATACACCCTTTGAAGTTCAGTGATAAACGGAATTTGTGTTATGTTCTCATTGCACTTCTGTTTTTAGTCATTTGCCCACCAAGCGGTTTGACCGGAGTGACGACCTGTAGCAACAATGACATCACAGTCAGTTGGGGACAGAGTCCAAAGACTGGTGTAACATATATCCTGGACTCAGTGAAATCTGGAGGCTCCCCTGCACATTACACCACGCAGAGCACGTCCCATGTGATCACAGGGCTGCAGTGTGGCGAGCTCCACACTCTGCAAGTGTCTGCGCAGTACCAGGAGTGCACCAGTGATCGCAGTGATGTGTTTGAAAGCGTAACAGGTGCATGCCCACTCCTTGGTCTCTAAGCATAGATTTGGACTGTTTTCAACACAATATAATGCAGACTTTTGTTGTTGTTGATTTTTGTTCCGTTTATTGACGCATCACAGACGAAAGCCAAACCATCCACTTTTCTTTTTAAATATAATAAAATAACAGAAAGTAATAGCATAAAGACATTGTAATATAGACAGACAGATAGATAGATAGATAGATAGATAGATAGATAGATAGATAGATAGATAGATAGATAGATAGATAGATACAGACTCATGGTCCAGACCAAAAGACAAACCAATAAAAAACAAACAATAAAAATCTCTAAACTTTCAAGAGGCAGTCATATCAATGTGTCCACAGCTGCGAGGTGTAACGTACAGCACTGCACACAACATTGGACAACAAAACAATTTTGTTTTAAAGAATTTAGGCAACATATAAACTTAAAAACATCAGTATAGTATTCTATGATAGTTAAAGCAAGTGAAAATAACATTTGATATACTTTCTGTAAACATAACTTTCTTTTTCCTTGTGATCAGCTCCCTGCCCTCCCACTAACTTGATGGCCACCGCTGACTGTGGCACTAGCTCTGGAACGTTGACCTGGACAGCTAGTGCTCACGCAACAGAATACACTGCTACTTTCACGGGCAACCATGGTCATGTGACCACCTGCAGCTCCCACACCACCAACTGCACAGTCAGGCTGGACTGTGGACATCAGTACACTGCCTCCCTCATCGCCTCCACCTCACAGTGTGACAGCAGCTCTGCAGCCACCATTGTGTTCGCCTCAGGTAACAGTGACATGTACATTAGAAAATGGATCAAAAATCTAATCTTTTTTTCTTTTACATCAGAGTAAGAATTCAGGAAATCACCTTTGGTCATACATTTACCATTAAAATATTTTCTCTCCCAGCTCCCTGTCTACCTGGTAATGTGGGTGCCACACCAAACTGTGCAGACAACTCCTTCTTAGTGACGTGGACGGGAAACGTTCAAGACGGCCCTTACACAGCTCTTGCCATCGGCAGCGATGCGTCTCGTCTTTCATGTGAATCCCCAAACACCAAGTGCACCATCGACAACCTCAAGTGTGGCCTTTCGTACAGCATTGTGGTCACCTCAGCAAACGTGGACTGCGGACTTATCACTGACTCAAACTACAAAGTGCACTCAGGTAAGCTGCAGCGTTCAGCTTTAGCCACAGCTTTTACATGATCATAACTGTGAACTTCCCCTTCAGCCCCCTGTAAGCCTGAAGCACTGTCAGTGGAGTTGGACTGTGATAACAGTGAAGCAATTGTGAGTTGGGAGGGCACGGGCCCCGACCAGGAGCAGAAAGTGACCGCACGGGACATCAGAGGCAACACCATCAGCTGCAACTCCTCCTCACTCAACTGTCTCTTGAGTGACCTCACCTGCGGCCTGAGCTATGACATCAGTGTGGTCGGCAAATCAGGCAACTGCATCAGTGATCCCACTGACGGGCCCACGCTCCACACAGGTACATCCCGATTGTGCCACTACGTCAATGCATTTTTGTTTTTTTAGATTAAATGAGAAATAAATATGCTAATCACTGCTATTTGCATTTCCATGTTGGGTAATAAAGCCTAGGGGCCAAACAAGTGTCCCAAAGAGTTTTGAAAAGCAACTGTTCTCATCTCTCCCCTTCTTCTTCTAGCTCCATGTGTGGTCACTAATGTAGCACCCTTGTATGACTGTCAATCGGGCATCACCCTGGTAACGTGGGATGCCGCCGGCGGTGCCACATCGTACACCGTTGAAGCCAAAGGAAACCTGGGGCACACTGACACGTGCCAAAATAGCGACGCCAGCTGTGATTTCAGCAACCTGGCATGTGGGCAGGACTACAACATAACCGTGCAGGCAGAGAACAGCGCGTGCACCAGTGCCGTCAGCGAGGCAGTTTTCAGCGCCACAGGTAACAAAACACTCCCCCCCCCCCACACACACACTCTCCGCAAGCATACGCCACTGCTCATTCTATTCAGTTTGGAATAAGTATTAGTATTTATATTCAGCATTTTTTCAGTCTTCATATATCACACGCAGTAAACAGGTTTGTGTACTCGTATGCTTGTTAACAAAATGAACGCGGGCTTATCCACTGCATATCCATCTTAAAACGAGCATTTCCCCCGATTCTTGGCAGGTCCCTGTCCTCACAGCGGCATGGGCACAAACCTGGACTGCGGCGCCAACATAGCTGTAGTGTCATGGACGCCCGGCAGGGGAATCCTCTACTACAACGCCACGGCCACAGCCTTAAACACCGCCCGCACGGAGAGATGCTCTACCATCGGATCGTCCTGTAACATCACGACAATGCTCTGTGGCGAGAGCTACAGCCTCAAAGTCACTGGACAAGGACAGGCCTGCCCCAGTCCTTCCCAAGGCTTTGAAAGAATCCAATCAGGTCAGGAAAAGTATTTCAACAGTGTGTCTATTTGACTTTATTCAGGTGGCCATATCTTAATTAAACCAGATGAAACTCAACTCTGTGCTACACTGATTGTTGTTATTAGTATTATTTTTTACTACTAGTACATCACTATACTATTCATACATTTCTACTGTCTGTGTTGCAGCTCCCTGTCCACCCACTTTACTCCGTGTGGACTCCTCCTGTGATTCGGACGACATCGCGGTGAGCTGGCAGACTTCGAAGGGCGCAGTGTCGTACATGGCCGTGGCTGAGAACGAAGCTGGACAGACGTGGTCCTGCACGTCTGGGGCCACCGGCTGCGGGATCCGCGACCTGCCGTGTGGTCAGCTGTTCAACGTCTACGTGTTTGGACTCGACGGAGACTGCATGGGGGCCCCGAGCAACGTGCAAGTGCATGAGACAGGTGCAATAACTCAAAACCTAGCCTGCTTCTTTCCGTCCTGGCTATGTGATGGTGCTGGGTTTGATTCTGAAAGATGGCTCTCAATGAATTTTAAAGATTAAAACCTTTTCAGACACATTTTCAGAACACTGTCTTGCATACTTGTGGGGTATGAATATTACTTTTGGAAAATAGAGTATCACAAATCATTACCAATCCCCCTTTTCATCTTTCTCTATAAGTCATCTTTAATAACGTAGTGCCAGTGTGTGTAATTTTGTCTTTAAAGTTTGCTTTACAAATGTGTTAAGTTAGCCTCAAGGAATCTAAGTAACATACCCATTTTCTTTTTTGTTTGTTCCCTTATTTTTTTCACAGCTCCATGTGTCCCACAGAACGTCACGACAAAGATCGACTGTCCCACTGGCTTACTCAATGTTAGCTGGGACATAATGAGTCGTATGCCAACATCACTTGAATTTTATATATATGGCCCAAATGGTAGCCTCATCCTGTGCATGCAACTTGCTTGTCACCCATCCACACGGAGATGTACGGTACCAATCCAAGAGTGCGGCCAGAGGTACGATGTGAACCTCAAAGCTGTGGGGACGACATGTAACAGTTCTCGCAGCGCCCCTCTTCCAGTCACCACAGGTGGGTTGCAAGAAACACAGAAAACAAGA
This sequence comes from Proterorhinus semilunaris, assembly GCA_021464625.1. NCBI lineage: Eukaryota > Metazoa > Chordata > Actinopteri > Gobiiformes > Gobiidae > Proterorhinus > Proterorhinus semilunaris. The sequence continues at coordinate 28,968,939 of CM038351.1, forward strand.
TGACCCTTGCTGTAAAATGAAGTTGGTATGTCATTTTACCCCTGCAAAATCGTGCTGCCAGGGTTGGACAGGCAGAAAAAAATACGGCCCCTGACTTTTTGGTCAAGACGGGTCCTCGAGCAAAAAGTCAAGCTAGAAAACACAGGACTAGATAGCTGTGTTTAATTTCTGCCAAATTCAACTTAACATCTCATGGCACTTACTACTTCAATGGAGGATGGCGAAAGCACGTTAGCCATTTGGTGACATCTTCTCTTTTCTCTTGTGCAGCTCCGTGCCAACTCCCCTCCTTCGACACCAGCGTGGACTGTAGCACAGGGTTTGTGTCAGTGGCGTGGGGGAATGGAGTGGCCGGGGTCCTGTACTCCGTGTCGGCAGAGGGGCCTGATGGATCGGAGCAAGGCTGCAGTAGCTCGGATGGAGGCTGTGACCTGGACACTTTGGAATGTGGCACCGAGTACAGCGTTACCATCACACCGTCCCAGGATGGCTGTGTAGGCACACGCAGCGCCCCGCAAATTGTCCGAACAGGCAAGTGACCTTGGCTGGGCATTGCCAAAAAAAAGTAATAAGTAATCATGTTTGATGTGGATTTAGTTTTTTCAATAAACATAACATTGAAAGTTGACATGGTTGTTGAATAAAATATATTCCACGCAGAAGGTTATTTTAATGTCTTTTTCCATTGCAGTTCCATGTGTCCCTGAGCTGAAGAAGGTGGAGATAGACTGTTTGACCAGCTCTGTGTGGGTCATGGGGACAGAGTCAGCCGGAGCGGAGGATTACGTTATCACAGCCACAGACAGCGCTGGCGGCATCCAAACTTTTGAATGCAACTCCACACAGGAGGACATGTGCTTCCTGCCTCCCCTGGCCTGCAGCAAGAATTTCAGCGTCAGTCTCCAGGCTCGGGACCAGCAATGCTCCAGTGCTCCCAGTAATGCTTTCATGGCCGAAACAGGTACAGCGCCACGTGGCTTTGCGCAGAATATACTTGCATTATGTAATAACATCATTTAATGTAGAGAGATAGAGCATGCTTTTTGAGCTTTTCCATATTATAACTTCTTCAAACACACATCATTTGCTGATTCATTATCTGTTTTTCTGTGGTTTCTTCTTCCTCTGCAAAAGCGGTATGATCTAGATTTTGTTGCATCATTGATGATACTTCTTAAGCCCCAAAATCATTGCTGAACCTGTTCTAAACAGATCTGCGCTCAAAGTGGGTTCATTGCAACACCAAAGTGAAAGCCTGTATTCAGTGGGAATGTATTTCATTCCCAACACTTGTATTCCATCCCCACAGCTGCCTGCAGAGGGCGCTCCAGGCCAATCTCTCACAATTTACACTTTTCCATGCACAGATTTTATTTGATAATGTACTTAAAACATAAAATATCAAGTGCCAAACCAATAACCACTAGCCATTAGCAAGACATTATCTGTATTGTAAGCAGTTTGAGTGCTGAACTCATGAAACCAGTTTGATAAAGGTGTCTGGGCTTTGAAAACATAGCGGACCACCACTTTATGATATCGGCTGGCGGGGCGCAAACTTTTTGAGTTTGAGGGACTAAATATGCAATCACTCAAACACGCATTCATGAAGCAAAACACAACTCTCCAGTTTGTTTCTGATGATGGAAAGGCTCCAAAAAGTCAGCTATGCAGACTGCTTTTCAGTCCGCCTCCTTACGTCGTCTGCCCCTCTGTCTCCAGGCCCCTGCGCTCCCCTGGGTATTGTCAGCCAAGCCGACTGCGACAACAACACCATCTCCATCTCGTGGGCGGCCGTGCCCGGAGCAGTGTCCTACACAGCGACGCTGCAGGACTTCAACGGAAACACCAACTGCTGCACTTCCCCAAACAACAGCTGCGCGATCGATGACCTGCCGTGCGGACAGATGTACTTCCTCCTGGTGACCGCAGAGGGACACACCTGCAACAGTTCAGAGAGCAGGGAAATGGCCCGCACAGGTACTGGCTCGAGGGACACGAGATTGACATCATAGATAAACAACTTTCACGCCATGTTTTAGGAAAGAGTTCTTGATTTTAGAACATATTGTAAACATAACAGTTGCCAGCAACAACAAAAAAGATAGTTAACCAAATGGTATCTGACTTTTTCAAATGCACAGCCTCCTTTAAGTCTCTCTTCCTCTTATCTCTCTCTGCTCTTTATCGGTTGCATCAGCTCCATGTGTGCCACAGAACCTTGATTACAACCTGAAGTGCAGCAACAACTTGGCGTCCATGTCGTGGCACCATAGCAGGGGTGGACAGCTGTACCAGGTGACTGCGGTGAGCCAGGACAACTTCACGGATCGGTGCTCGAGCCACGAGAACAAATGCGACCTGACGAACCTTCAGTGCGGGAAGACTTACACAGTCACAGTGACTGCGGAGGACATGGACTGCCCCAGCAATCCCAGCGACAGCGTGTCCATCAAGACCGGTACATACACACTCACTACATTATCATGATGTTGAAATGTTCAGGAAAAAACATGTGTAAAAGAAGGGGAAAAGCCAACAAAGTATAGATTTAGGATTGTCTAGCTTTCTGGTAATGATTTGACCATGCCTGCCATTTAAGTCACTTTTCCTCTCTTGTCCCCTTAGCGCCTTGCACCCCTCAGGACCTCTCCCCGTCAATTGACTGCAGGTCCAGTTCAATGTCGATCTCGTGGACAGACAGTAACGGAGCAGACGCGTACCTGGCCACAGTGGAGGACAGTTATGGGCAGATGACCAGCTGCCAGGCCACCACAGAGGGCCAGTGCAGCATAGGGAGCCTGGGCTGTGGCGGAATCTACCATGTGTCTCTGGTGGCTTCAGATGGGAAGTGCGACAGCCCGCCCACCGGGGTGGTCGACACACCCTCAGGTACAACCACAGTGTGGAGAAATGCTCGACACACTCTTCTTCAGAAAGTCTGAACCAGCTTTTCAGAATTGTAGACAAATAAAATGTCTTTCTCTTATCCCAGTCCCGTGTCAGCCTGAACATGTCAAGGCAAGGTTTGACAGCGTGGCAAGCTCGGCTCTGGTCACCTGGTATCCCAGTGATGGCGCTCTTCTCTACATTGTTACTGCAACTTCTGGCACTGGGCACAGCTCCACCTGTCAGACTGACACCACGACCCACTGCCAGCTGGAGAGGTTGGAGTGTAGAGAAAGCTACTCCATCCAAGTCTTAGCAGTGGGAGAGCATTGCAACACCACACGCTCCATGAATGGAACAATGCAGACTGGTGAGTGACTGGCCCCTTGACCTGGTACAGCTGGATGAGTTCAGAAATATTGGATGTGACATGGTTTTACTTGGAACATAACATAATTGATTGCTCTCACTTTTCTATTTTAATGAAGACTGCAGTTAAGCCACGTAATGACCTTGTGTCCTGACTAACTGTTTCTCCCAGGTCCCTGTGCCCCAGAGGGCATCACTGTAGACTACAACTTGTCTATCGGACAGGTGATGTGGGCCAAGAGTGAAAGTGGAGAGCATTATCTAGTGGAGGCAGTGACGGACCAGGGCTTATCCTCCCAGTGTAACACCAGTGATAATTACTGCTCTCTCTACAACATAGCATGTAGCCAGACTTACACCACCACCGTCACAGCATTCAACGACGCCTGCCCCGACGGCATCTCCTCCATAGATACGGCACAGTTTACAACAGGTAACGCCGGATGATTTGGCTTTGCTTGTTCACAAAGTTGAAAATATTCATTGTTTTCAAGAGGACACATCATGCAAATGAACTTTTTTGTGCTTTTTGCCATTTATTCATGCCATATTCTCCCCAGTAGCCAAAATCCGGCATTTTGTTGTTTTCAATCCTTAGCATTTATAAAATCCATATCCATCACTACACTAGTCCCACTCAAGCACAAAAAACTGCATATTTTTTACTGTTGCCATTGATTTGTTAGAATGTCATTTGCTAAAAAGGACTGCTTGTATTCTCTGCTTGTCAACACAATCCATTCCCACTGATTGCAGCAGAGGGCCCAACAATCGAATCGAGATATGGACCAACACAATCCTCGCTCATAACATGTCTTTTCCATGGCATTATTGTAGTATTGAGCTTATTGTATTATTGAGCTGCCCCATCACTACACATGATGTGTCCACGTTAAAGCTTTTTAGGGGGCGTTGAAAGATCAACCTTTTACATTGTGAATCTTAACCTCGCTCATACCTTAATGTGTCCTATGTTCTTCGACAGAGCCTTGCCCACCCCAGAACGTGCAGGCCAGCGTTCAGCCTCAAACTAATATGGTGACTGTGACATGGGAACCCAGTTTTGGAGCTGTGTCGTACATGGTCACTCTTAATGGGCGCAATGGTCAGACGCTGCAGTGTGACACAGAGGAGACTTTCTGTGAACAAGAAGGCCTAGAGTGTGGGGTCACTTATCATATTCATGTCATTGCTGTTGGTGAAACACTGAACAGCCCTGAGTCTGAGACCCTACTCCTTATAGCAGGTAAACTAATCGCATGCGCTCAGATGTGCTTGTTCAAGCCAACCCATAAATTTAATGTCCGAAGACTTTTTTGTCAAAATTAATTGTATGCTAATAAGCCAATGCAGTACCTCTAATACGTATGCATATTAAGTACTTCTTTTGTCCTGTAGGCCCTTGCCCAGTTGGTAATGTTACAGTCGAAGTGGACTGTAACAACAACAGTGCTGTGTTAATGTGGGCTCCTGCCCTTGGAGCCACTTCTTATGAAATGATCGCCACAGCAACAGAGGGTCACAGCGTGTCATGTGACACGAGCGATACTGAGTGTGAACTGGAGGGTCTGGAGTGTGGACAGACGTACAGGATCATGTCAGTTTCCGTCAATGACCAGGGCTCTGTGGAGACAGACACCAGGGTCACCTTCAGCACAAGTGAGTGTAACCATGTTAATGTTCTAATACATTTTGTAATAGCCTGTGTAAACCCAAAACAAAGCTAAGAAATCACTTTAGAACAACGCATAACACCTTTGCCAGAGTTTGAGTTCAGAGATAGAGCCTTCACTCAGCTTGCTACATGAATAGTAATGTTGTTCTCAGCATAGTGTAATAAGGCATTGACAATATTTTCAGTATTTTGTTTGGCAAAATCTTTGGCGGGGATTCAGAAGGAACATGCTGAAGGGCTGGATTTGGCCCGTCAGACCTGACGTTGCCTATTCCTGGTTAAGGGTTTGTTTTAAGCGGCCTTTATTATCTTAAACTGCTTTTTTGGACCAAATACTTGAAAATACCACAAAATGCGACAACAACTTTTGCTATGCTCCCAAATAGAAATGACTTTACATTACTGACACTCATTTCTGTCACAGGACCTTGCAAACCGTTGAATGTCGGAGTAAACGTCCAGTATGATACAGCGACAGCCACACTGTTCTGGAACGATGAGGAAGGGGTGGAGATGTACAACGCTACAGCAGTTTCCAGTTCTGGAGTCACCACCCACTGCAGCACTGCCTCTCCCCCCTGCCTCTTCTCCGACCTGGACTGTGGGGAAACCTATGAGTTCTATGTTGAGGCCGTCAAGGACACATGCTACAGCGAACGCAGCAACACCGAGAGCGTGCCGACAGGTACATGTCTTTGGCCAGTTTGCCACGCTTGTAACTCATTTTGTGCACAAAGAGAAAGTATACGTACATGTTGACAACTTGTACTTGTGTTGACAAGACCACAGGATTTATTTACCTCATTGTGCCTTCTTCCAGAGCCCTGCCAGCCAAGCGGCCTGGCGGTACAAGGCACATGCTTCAACGACACGGTGGAGCTGAGCTGGTTGGACGCGAGAGGAGCCCTACAGTACATCGTGGACATCGCTGGGGATCTGGGATTTGTGACCTCTTTACAAACCGCTGACACCACAATAGAGACAGACCTGCCATGTGGCCAACTCTACACCTTCACCGTGCAAGCCCAAGACGACAGAGGTTCCAGTGCTGTTAGCGACCCCGTGCAGCATCAGAACGGTAGGTGGAGATGTAGCACAGATTTGTTTTATATGATTTACCTTTTAAGATGGTGTAATGGCCAACCAAAGGGAAAATATAGTATTTTTAATTATATGATGTAGCACAAAATACCCATTGTTGCGTTTAACCTAGACCATTTTCCTCGCAGTATAACCAAGAATTACTTTTGCATTTGCTTGCTTCCCTATATTGAATTTTCCTCAGCGACTTTGATTTCTTCATTTCCAATTGCCCGTGTCTCCTGCCAGGCCCCTGTGCGCCCCATGATGTGCAGAGCTATGTCAGCTGCGAGGACAACCTGGGCGCGGTCAGCTGGGGCCCCACCGACGGAGCCGACTACTACATTGCCATCGCGGTTGGACAGGACGACTCCTCGAACGTCTGCACCACCGAGACCACCACCTGCATATGGGACGACCTGAGCTGCGGCGAATTCTACACCGTCTACGTCATCGCCGTTAGCGACTGCGAGAGCGAGCACAGCAACAGCACCACCATTCGAATGGGTACGTTTACTCATGCTAATGTAAGGGTGGGACACACCGCATGAACAGCACCACTTTTTCATTTTTTTTTTTTTTCTATTTTTAATATCTTATTGTCGGAAAACGTGTAGAATGCTTACCCCAAGTCTGGAAACTTTCAGAACCCACTGTGATGACCGCTTTGAACTTCTTCTGAGAGTTCACACTTTCTCTCCAAGTTGGCAGAACACAATTGGAAATATCACAATATCAATTTAAATCATCCTTTCGCCCACCTCTGGCTTACGACAAGTTCGACTTCTTTGCCTTTGTTTACATTTAATGTTTTTTCCCCCTCCTTTTTGTTTTGCAGCTTCGTGTAAACCACAGAATTTAGTGTCGACTTTCATTTGCTCTTTGAAGGTAAGTGTTTGATTCTGTTTGAGGCTATGTTTATTATCAAGTAAACATTGACACGATTCATGTAGCATTACTTAAATTAAAAAGATCCTTCATGAGTATAGTAGAACATAAGGAAGAATGTTGTGAATGATACTAAGCACGACGGTACTAATCAGAATCAGGCAGGAGTATGGAAGATTCTTTGTGTCATCAGAATGTGAATTTTATATGTCTGCATTTTTTGCTTTACTTTTTTGTTTTTTGTTTGAATATTTTTTGTCCTCAAATTTCAGACACTGACTATTAAACACATAATTCAAAGTGTTTCAAATTCACATTGAAAATATACACTGTATTGTTTATAAATTATTTTAAATTCAACAGTCTAAATTCAAACTGCAGTAGAAAAAAATTCGAATAGAGAAAATCCACCCTTAAAATATTCAATGTTTAAAAAAATCAAGCCCTTAAATTCAACAATAGAAATTCAGAGAGTGAAATTCGCAGGGGAAAAATTCACACAGAACATCCTGGACACCAAGGCATGAGCAATCGACCCATCGGCAAACAGTGCAAGGGACCAATCAAAATTCTTAGATTCGACTTGTCAACTCCTGTTTCCTCATCTGTAAGTTCCTAAAGACACAAACCAATAGGAAACATCCTGCGTCTCAGCTCTCAGTCATCCAGAATCGATTACTCAGGCCTTGATGTCCAGGATGTTCTGTGTGAATTTTTTCACTGCAAATTTCACACCCTGAATTTCTACTGTTAAATTTAAATTCTTTGAATATTTTAAGGGTGATTTTTCTTTTTTATTGCAAATTTGACACTCTGAATTTAGACTGTTGGATGTGTTGAATAATAATACAGTGAATATTTAAAAGGTGAATTTTTCATTTTCAATTTAAAATCCTTGAAAAATTTGCAGTGTATTTTCAGTGCCTGAAATTCAGTGAGTGAACATGTTATTTCAATGTTAAAAAAGATTCAAAGCATACATTTCACAGACATTTCAAATTCACATTTTGATGACACAAAAAATTGGAAATGTTGAATAAATGTCGAATAAATTATTATTATAGTGATTCTTTTTACTCTTAGTAATGTTACATCTACTCCAGAACAACAAATCTGTAGTTACTGTAGCCACATCTGGAGTGAATCTCATCAATCCACAGTCAATTAGGATTTACTGCATGTAAAAATACTATATTTAAAGGGACTATACGGAGTTTAAAAATGTTAAATTGAAGTATTTTCCTCCCCCTACATGTTCAAGCAATGTCCTAATGTGTAGAATGAGCCCAGACCTATTCACCACAACTGCCTCTAAAATCCTGCACTGTCACTCAAAAAGGTGATAATTCGGGTCCGAAGTGCCATCATGCACAAGTTTAATATAGAACTGCAGTTACGCGCAAGACCTGAGGTGGCAGTAGTGAGTATTAAAATGACCAACTTGCATCTAGTCCCTTTAACATGTTTTTGAACTACTTTCAAGGTGGGCCATCTATCCTGGGACAGTGTTGACACAGCCGACTTCTACATTGCAACAGCAGAGAGCAACAGTGGCCATAACATACAGCTGAGCACCAATGATACATTTGCATACTTTTCTGATTTGTCCTGTGGAGAAGAGTACTTCCTGTCGGTCCAGTCAGTGGACGCACACTGCACCAGTACCTCCAGTCAGGTGTTGAAGCTTCAGTCAGGTGAACGCACCATTTGTGTAGTACTTTTTAGAACTTGTGAACAAACTAATTTGGTGTTTTAGGTTAAATGGAGTGCCTTACTACAAAAACTGACCTTCACCACTTGCCATTTCTCCTGAGCATTAGTACCAAACATTAACACATTTTCTCTTTTTCACCCCGCAGAGCCCTGTCCTCCCACTGACGTCAGCAGCTCCATGAACTGCGTGGCCAACATCGTCGTAGTGTCGTGGACCAGCTCGGCGGGCGCGGACTACTATACAGCCACAGTCACCTCAGAGGCGGGCACGTCTCACAGCTGCTGGTCAGACAACGACCAGTGTGGCATCCCCAACCTGCGCTGTGGACAGCCCTACACTGTCAGTGTGGTGGCCTCCAACGAAGCCTGCAACTCCGACCCCAGTGAGGAGAGCCAGCTCATGTCAGGTGAGGCTAACGGGTTATGCTTGGAGCTGAAACTCATTGCATGACAACTAATTCACTCCTGCCTTCTATCTTTGCAGTGCCGTGTGTTCCCACTAATGTCAAAGTGACAATGGGCTGCGTTAACAATGAGGCTACTGTTTCCTGGGACGCCAGCCAGGGGGCGCTCATGTACACAGTGTCAGCACAGGGCACCAATGCTTCCTGTGAGACCCCTGAGGTGTCCTGTGTGCTGACGGGCCTGCAGTGCGGAGAGTCTTACAGTGTCCAAGTGGTGGCCATGGACAACATCTGCTCCAGTCTGCCCAGCCCAGCCACCTCCTTTGACTCAGGTATGGGGGCTAAACGCACAAACTGCAACTACATCATGCAAGGATAACAGCCATAAACACGAGGTTACACTCAATATTGAGCCAGACCCACAGGGTACAATCTGGGTACAACCGTCAGCTCCCACCACAGGAAGTATAGAAAGTTAATCGAGCCAATCAGAGCAGCTCACTGAGCAAGTGTCCCTGTGCATCTGTAGTTTTTTAAACTTTCTGTGGAAGCTGCTGGGGCTAATGTAGGGCTAGCTCAGGGCGAGCTTAGCAATTAAACAAATGTCTGATTTTCCACGTTAAGAAAAATGAAAGAGCACGCTGATGATGCCGTGTTTTTCTGTCCTCCGTTTTGTAAATAATTGGCCTAAACCCTTGTGCCCTGCCATGTTTAATTCTGTCGCCCCGCCCCACCTTTGTCACGCCCTCTGATGGTCAAAAGTCCCACCTATGTTTGAAGTTCACCAGATAACAAATGATTTGAGCGGCAGGGTGAAACAGCGCTTAGCACTCGTGCCTCCATTCCCACCTTGACGGGGCCTTTCTGTGTGGGGTTTGCATGTTCTCCCCGTGTCTGTGTAGGTTATCCTCCGGGTACTCCGGTTTCCCGACCACAAAAAACACGCTTCCCCTCTGGGGCCAGGACTCCCCTGTAAAAGAGACTGTGGCGGCGACACACACTTGAAATAGCACTTGTGTCTTGTGCTTTCAAAATAATTTATCAATATTAAATTCCCGAGCGGAATTGAGTTTTGGAGGAATTTTAATATTCACAGATTTTTTTTCCGAGGATATCCAATATCTAAATATCGGAAATTTTGTAAAAGGGGCAGATACTATAAGGTTGCTCTTCTCTCTGCTCCTCTTCATTCAATGTATATATTTTTATTTATGTATATATTTTAATTATCACTTTTGAATGAAAAAAAAAATGCTGATAACTTGGTAAAACTCTGTCCTCTCCCTTGTCGGCCCCCAGTTCCTTGTGTTCCTGACAGCGGCTCGGTTAGGATCGACTGCATGACCAACAGCGCCATGGTGGACTGGATGTTCTCAGTGGGAGCCCACGACTACGTCGCCACTGCTGAATCAGAGACTGGAGTTATTTACACCTGTAGCTCCAATTACACTCACTGTGAACTCATGGATCTACAATGTGGTCAGTCAATCAGCGTGTCCGTACAGGCTGAAAATGACGAGTGCAGAAGTCCTCCCAGTAGCACCCTGCAGTTCGAGTCAGGTCAGAACAAGTCTTTTAGCTGTAGATATACACTTTCCTTGTTCAACTTGGGTGTAATTGATTGCAGATCATACCAACTGCAGGGGCATCATTTAAATACTGTCTTTCTGCTTGCCTCTCCAGTGCCCTGTCCTCCTCAGAATCTGATGTCCGCTCTGGAGTGTTCCAGTAACTCCATCAGTGTGCAGTGGCAGCACAGCTCTGGAGCAGATAACTACTATGTAGAAGCTCTGGGGATCCAAGAGGACATGGCGTTCTGCACATCACAGACAGACTCCTGTGTCCTGGACGGCCTCCTGTGCGGCTTCACCTACAACATCATCGTCTCAGCACAAAATGACTTCTGCAACGTGTCGAGCTCGGTCATTCAGCAGCATTCTGGTAATCGTTGTAATTTGTGAAGATGGATATCTGCGTCAACATTAAAGCCAAACTATAGAAATTATACCTGTACACACAAAACAATGCAGAGGGAAACGTCTCTTCCACTTCCATGATAAGACGGAATTTTAAAAGTCTCACAGTGGAGAAATGTACTTCTTATGGTCGCACTTAGTATTCCATGAAGTGACGACGATATAGAAACATAACATTTTTCTTACTACATGACAGTTTAACAAAGCCCCAGATTTGATGACTCACTCAATTTGTCTCTTTGCTGGATTTGTAGTTCCCTGTGTGCCACAGAACGTCCGTGCTGATTTTAATTGTGAGAACAAAGACGTGAAGGTGACTTGGGACAGCACCAGAGGCGCCCTGTCCTACAGCAGTGTGGCACAGGGACTCGGGGGCTTCGCAGCCACTTGCAGCACCAGCGACACCTGGTGCACTTTCAGTAATCTGGCCTGTGACATGAACTACACCGTCAGTGTGGTGGCCTCGGACGATGAGTGCAGCAGCCATGCCAGCGACCCCGAGGAGATTTACACAGGTAAAGTACAATTCAAGTCAAGTCTGTTATCACAGATGCGGAAGATTTGATCTATAAATCAGTGTAAAACAACTCATTTTCACCGTTGAAAGCCTGTTCTTAGAAACGATATAGTCATGTGGACACACGCTACTATACCTATTGAATTTCTTTGGTGCTATGTTTGTGGCTCCATAGGCCCGTGTGAGCCCTTGAATGTTGCGGCTACGATGCTGTGTGACAGTGACACTGGGGAGGTGTCCTGGGAAGAGGATGAGGGCGTGACCTCATACTCTGTCCATGGTTATGGTCCCGACGGTCACACAGTCTCATGTGAAACCACGGAAACCTCCTGCCAGCTCCCTGGCATGAACTGCGGCCAGATGTACAGCCTGACCGTCACAGCCAACGACGGGCGCTGTGATAACAGCCAGACGACAGTCAATCTAAACTCGGGTAAGTCTTCATCTGCTTCCTTTGCTATAGGCTTTTTCAGTGCAGTAATGTTGATGAAAGTATGGAAGGATGCCTTCAACATGCCTTATTTTCCATTAGCTCCCTGCACCCCGATAAACGTTGACGTCTTTCTGCTGTGCCACTCTAACATTATGGCGGTCAATTGGGAGTCGGCCAGTGGAGCAAAGTCATATTTGGCTGTGGCTGTTTCAGCCGATGGGACCCACAATTCTGAGTGCAACAACACTGAGACGCACTGTGACCTGACGGACTTGGACTGTGGAACAGTGTACACTGTGACTGTGTTTGGCAGGGACGACACCTGTTCCAGTGGAGGGAGCGGCTCCGTCACAGTGCGCACAGGTAATAATAATAATGCATTAGTCTTATATAGCGCTTTTCCATACGCTCAAAGTCACTTTTACAATTTGGTGTGTTATTCATTCACTCCATACTCGGTGATGATTAGCGAGGCAACCAGTCTGCGCACATCAGCCACCACCACCAACCACTCACACACACAACATTTGCCAGGCTTCCTGGTGTTCCCAAACGGTCTCCCATCCAAGTCCTGCCAGGCCCTTCCCTGCTTAGCTTCTGAGGTCTGACGGGATCGGGCTTAGCAAAGGCGGTATGGCCACAACAGGTAATTCTGTTCTTTTAGTTGGATCCTCATTAGCTGTCACCAAATTGCTGAGTTCAGGATCATATATTATAAGCATAAGTGGCTCTCTGGCGCTTTTGTTGTGTAAAAGTAGCTTGCCGAGTAATAAAGGTTTGAGGCCCATGCTCTATGGAGATGTTTGTCAATATTTGCAGGTCAATATGTGTTGTCATTTTGCCTGTATGACTCTCCTCTCCTGTTTCCCCTCAGCCCCCTGTACACCTCAGAACGTGGTGGTCAGTGAGCAATGTGCGAACGGATCCATGACAGTGTCCTGGTCTGGAAACGCTGATACTCAGTACTTCTTAATGAACGCCTTCAGCAGCACTGGAGCTGACCTCAGCTGCAACACCACACAACAGACTTGCTCCTTCTCCAATCTACCGTGTGGACAGAAATATCAAATCGTTGTGGTTGCCTTCCACGATGGCTGCCCCAGTATTCCCGCTGATCGAGTAAACACAAGCTCAGGTGAGAAAACATCAGCTTAAATGCAGAACCAAGACATATTCTTAACCAAACTGAGATGACCGGAGTTATTTGGACTACTCTCCGCTTGTCTCTTACTGAGAATAATGACACACGTCCAATATGTCGCATCAAAAAGTGTTTATTTTATTTAAAATACAGGTTCACAAAGACTATATTGTGGAAAGTAAAAATCTATATATCTATGGAAAAAACTTACAATAAAGAGGGGATATTATGCAAAATTGACTTTTTACACTATGACAGGAAACAGTCGTAACCCTAATAAGTTAGCATCATGTTCCGACGCGACATTCCGTGCGGAGAGTGGATTATCTTTAGCGTTATTTATCTTCTCATCAAGGTTGGTTTCCACACACGAGTAACCTTTGAGACTTCTGTGACCACTGTTGGAAGTGCCGTGGCGCCTGCTCCTACTTTTGCCTCTCCAATTTCCGCCAACTACACCTGTGACCCTAAACAGCCAACAAGAGCTCTCACATTTTGCCCAGTTCCCATGCCATAGCACAGCGAACCCTCTTCGCCACAGAGCGGCAAAATGCAAACATACTACCGAAGCCCCTTCTGTTCTGATACTAATGCCACTGTCCAGTCGTAGCAACATCTGTGGAGCCGGAGAGGAATAGTTTGTTTTGATGTAGAGCAAGTGGAGGAGGGTCTTGAAGGGGCATCACTTGAAACTATTTATATTTTTTGCTAATTGCAATTATATTTCTTTCCCTTTAGCCCCATGCATTCCCACCAACATTAATGGAAACCTAGACTGTGTGTCAAACGCCGCCTGGATTACATGGAGTGATTCAGACGGAGCCAGCAGCTACTATGTTTGGGCTGAATCGGTCGGCGTGACCCACAACTCCACCTGCACCTCGGCCAGTTCCCCGTGCAGCCTCCCAGACCTCAAATGTGGCGCACATTACAACATCAAGGTCACCGCTCAGAACGCCCACTGCCACAGCAAGCCCAGCGCCACCTACAGGCTCGAAACAGGTACTTTTCCTGTCTCATGGCAATGTGCTTGATTCTTTTCTGTGGGTTAAACATTACTGGATGTGGAGGCAGCACTTTGCCAGCACTGTTATTCCTCTGTACAATCTTTTAATATCCCGGGTATGTGTTTCATTTTAATTCGGAACAGAACAGACTTTCGCTTTTACTTTGCATCTAAACTGCATTGTTTCCATGTGTGCAGCTGGTGAACACACAACTGACTCTGGTTCCGAGCAAAACCAAAAAACAGTTGGAGCAATATATAACAAACCATTGTTAACATAGCAAACAACGCTATGTTTTTACTCAATCATTTTGAGTAAATGACTCAGCAAGCTCCAAACCTTGTCTGTTAATGCACCACTCAGCATAGGAACATCATCTATAAAATCAGCTGTTAGGGCAGCTGGGTGGGGGTTTGTTGGTGGGGAGCTTATTGCCCTCTTCAACTGGCCCGCTCTACACTCTGGCTTTTTAATGCACCACACTGTGCAGGGCTTACATCATACTTCACACATAACTCAAATAAATAAATAAATACATTAATAAATAATAATAATAATTAATTAAACTCATTGATATTATACTGAGGATGGTAATGACAACTGGGAAGTAGCAAGATCACGAAGTATAATATAAACTGCTGCATAGTAACGTGCCTTTATAACATAACATAGTGACTTCCGGTAATGTTACACTAGTGATTTTAGTAATGTACCAATGTTTGGCATTGGTAACAATTCGTAAGAAATATATTAATGATCATCATTTGTTACTTGCTCTGTACTAGACATTGTACAAGAAATGAAACAGTTGTTGTTGTGTTTTGTATGCTTTGATTGCTAAATGAAAATGTTTTATTTTGGGGTTGGTATAAGTCTTTTGCTTCGGCCCACTCCTTTTGAGCAGACTAACTGCTCAAATAAACAAATAAACTAAACTAAACAAAACCCATTTTTCAGCCATAATATTGAGGTCCACTTCTGTGATTCTATCCAACGTCGACATACTGCCCCCTACTGGCCAGTGCTGTTACTATGCCCCACTGTGTACGCAAGCCAGAGCAAAGATGCTGATTATCCAAGTGGATTGTGTCCGGCTCACTGACAAGTGTGAACAAGAACATTGTCTTTGCTCTGTCTGTTGCAGCCCCCTGCGCCCTGTCATCCATAGACCTCAGGACGCAGTGCGACAGCAGCGCCATCACGGTGCAGTGGCAGATGTACGACAACATGCCCATGTACGTGGCCACAGCCGAGGGCCACGACATGAGCCAGATCATGTGTCAAAGCACGTCCAACTCCTGCCAGCTCACCGACGCCACCTGCGGGATGCACTACACTGTCATCGTGTCCACGTCCTCCGTCAAGTGCACCAGCCTGAGGAGCCCGCCGCAGAAGATCAGCACAGGTACAAAACAAAAAGGGGGAAATGTCAAAAAGATTGAAAAAAATAAACATGGATATCTGATAACTGTGTTCGATATTAGATACAGTGCTTTTAGTTTTAAATAATTAGTGAAAATGAAATTAATGCATGTCTTTTATTCAGTTTATTGGCTGAAATGTTTGTCCAAAACATTGGCCAAAATACAACAACTATTAAAACACTGTCTGCTTTCCAGCGCCCTGTGCCCCTCAGAACGTGACGGTCGCCCAGTCCTGCGGTGATAACAGGGTGATGGTGTCTTACGCCCTGTCCCCTGTGGCCACTTCTTACAAAGTGGAGGCCAGGGGAACGGACTCCACCTCCATCTGCAGGAGCACAGAGGCCAACTGCACTCTGCCGAACCTGTCCTGTGGAAAGGACTTCGAGCTGACCGTCTACGCCCTGACAGAGAACTGCACCAGCCCTGGGACGACTATCAGCTATTCGTCGGGTAAAAGCAGCATGTCTTGTAGTGTGGTTTGAACTGTTTCTGAACTCCGGCATAGCTAGAAAACTTTCACTGTGTTACAGGGACAATCACTTTTCTCTTTGGCCTCCTAGCTAAAGTGCATATGACAGGCGAGGCTGGCCATTTGACTAGAATATACTTCACACAATTATATTTAAGATTTAGCTGAGAAATAAAGTTAGCTAATCGTCCCTGGTTTGACATTTTTTGTGATGTTCATTATTTTACTTCTTTATTGAAATCAGCACAGGGTGTGACATTAACAAGAGTATACTGTACTATACTGTACATCAGGGCCATGTCCATTTAAACATTTGTCCGACTTCTCTTCTTAAATAGCCACATCACTGATGTAAAACTATAATGCCTCATTCCGAAATATGTGTCAGGTCAATGTTGCACATGCTGAAACAGAGGAGAGAGGCCGGAAGGTGGGACATAATCAAATCAGTGTAAATGTGCTAGAACTGGAGAAATATTTGCCAAATAATCACACATCTAATTGCAACGAACTGACTAATGCTAACGTGGGTAGTGCTAACGCCCACAGCGGAAGGTGAGAGACTGGTGAGAGACTGGTGAGAGACTGGTGAGCGCCGCTATCAGTCTCGTGTAATTCCTTCTGTAGGTATATAGAGACTAGACTCTGTTTCCTCTTCCCCCGTTTGGTCTTCACTGTGGCTTTGGCGAGTACCTGGGTGGCACCAGTCGCTTTCTTCCTTGCACCGCTCGCATTTGGACACTATCCAAATCAACCGCAACCAGTGGCAGCCCGTACTCTATTGTGACCGTGACTGCGATTTCTTAAAAGTCTACTTTGCGATCTTTGCGGTTGATGGCCATTTCAGGTTTGGCGCAGAACAAATGGGGGACAAAAGTACTGCGGTCAATACGCCAATTGTGACAGGCCCTTTATGAGGCTTAAAATGCTGGGAAACACTTCATATTTTTGTTCCACTTTCCAGTCTTTCTCCCATGTAGGGTTGTTATGGTTATGGTAATGACTATATCAAATTTAATAAACAAAAAGTAAATTATACATTTTTGGCCTCAATATTTATCGTCTGTGCCGTTATTAGCATTTTTCCCCTATTGTTTCTTTGTAAAACTTTGATTTTAAACTCAATTAAATTGGGTTATATTATATTTCATGTTTATTGCAAGATATACATATGCACTTTTAGAACAAAGGTTTACTGTAATTTTTATTTTGCTTTAGAGTTAAAAAAGTATCTAGTATCTTTAGAGTCAATAATATTGTTTATCGTGATACTTTCTTGCCTCAATATATCGAACTTTAAAAAAAATGTGATATCGTGACAGGCCTACTCCCATGTTTGCTCATGAGGAACCCGACTCAACATTATGTTTCAGACTTGACATGAGGATGTGTTTCTGTTTCCACCAGGCCCTTGCCCTCCATCAGGGCTGTCTGTGCAGTACGACTGTACAAGCTTGTCCGCTGAGCTGACCTGGAACCCCAGCGCTGGTGCTGATCAGTACTTCGCCAGCGCTCAGACTCTGGACGACGCTCCGCTCTATTGTTCGAGCACAGGCCTGGCCTGCACCATCGACGGCCTGGTCTGTGGCCAGAACTACTCCTTCATTATGGAGGCCTCCAATGACGTGTGCAACAGCTCCTTTGGGGCAGTGATGGAGAAGGGAGCAGGTAAAGGCAGTTTAATACCGACAGTGAGCTCTGCAATCAGGGGCCCTATACCTGATTTTTATTTTTTACTTACTTACATATTTGTAAAATTAAATTAGTTTTGTCCTCCTTCAGTATATTGTAAACAATACAGTGCATCTAATTATAAAGCATTTGAATCAATTTCATGAACTTGCAGGCTAGTTTGTTAGCATTTTTGTGACAGTGATCCTGAAAAGTGACCCTGTAAGTTGTGGAAAGTGCTTATAGGCGCATCCATGGGAAGAATCTGGTAGTCAGGGATGAGTTAGGAAAGTTAGGAATAAGTTTGGAGACTACTAACAGTTTACTTTATTGTTTAACAAAGAAAAATCAGGTACATGGCCTTTAACTTCGTATGTGCTTTGTATAGTTTAGAAGAAATCCTGTATTAGAGAACATATCAGTGGTAAAAGCAGCATATGCCAGAAAATATGGCAGCCATTTTTAGTAACTGAAAACTGAAAAGAATTGATCCAAGCTGATTAAACCCATTCTGCTCTGTCGCGTTGTCTCCTCACAGTCCCGTGCGCCCCGACTAACATCCGCGTCCGAATGCAGCTGATGGAACTGATGGGGGGTCAGTTCTGGGCCAGGATCTCGTGGGACCGTGTGAGCTGTCCCGATGTGGAGTACCAGGTCACCATCGTGGGGCACATTGAAGACAATATCCAGACCCAGATGCACATCTCCTCATACTGGCTGGAGAGGAACTACTACGAGACCCCCCTGCCCCTCAGCTCCACATACAAGATCAACGTGTACGCGCGAAACCAGGCCGGCGTCAGTGAGCCCAGCTACGCCCTGACTGGTGTCACCGGTGAGTCAGCCACGATGTACAATGTTTGTTTTGCGTTTACTTCCAGCCAAAATAAATGCACAAATAACAAATGATGAACCAATTTATGAGATGCAAACTAATGCCCTGTCCTCCCCAGTGCCTTCTGCCCCTAAGAACGTGGTGTACAACGCGGCTCTCGAAGAGTTGAGCTGGCACCCTTCCGTGTTAGCCAACCATTACAGCGTGTATAAGAAGGTAGAGGGGGTGAAAGTTGGACTGTGTGAAACGGGGCTCCTCACCTGCAGAGTTCCTGGAGTGGACGTCGCTAATATCAAAGTCACTGCCAGCAACGCAGCAGGAACCAGTCACCCAAGCGCAGGTCAGCCAGACACACCTCAAGGGCGAGCTTTTCATGCAGACCCAAAACCTGATAATGTTCGGATATCATGAGTGAAGTGGTATCTGACATAGATGTAATCTGATTTCGCTCCGATCGTGCATATGCCAACCAGGAAAATACAGCATAAAGGGCTGACTAATGTAACAAAAGGGAAAAGCTAAGTAAAAAGACATATTGAACTTTTTGAGACTTTTTTTCTTTAAAACAATTACATTCAAAACAGAAGTAATCCATGAAATGAACACCAGACTTGTGTAAAGAGAAATCACAGTGTTTAACTGAGAGTCTATACTCTCGTGGTATACGGTGGCTACATACAGTAGATGGCAGAACTTTATTCTGCCATTGTGTTGTGGGTTAGATTTCCCAGCTCATGTTAACATTGTGGGTTTAAGTCCATTCAATGGATGTTATAGGCTTTGTCATGATGCCACATTAATTATGGGAGCAGCTGTGAGTGTGAGTGTTTCAAAAGATCAATACACCAGACCTCATGCCTGACATTTACATAACTACACAAACATCATTTTAAAATGTGATAACTCTAATTCTCATTTCCAGTCACTGGAAACCGTAGAAGGAGAGATCTGAGTGATGGGCTGCCTCTCGATGATGGTAAGATTTGTTTTTCTTTCTGTACTTTTTAATTTGTGTACAGTGTCTTGAATGAGATCACTGCACAAAAAAGTGTCTGAATGCATTAAATCAACATAAAAATGATTATTATAGTATGTAGGTAAATTGGAAGTAAAAAAACAAAAAAACGACTTACTCAAATACTACTTTCTACCACTGCAAATTTAGATTTAGAATCATGTTACTCAAAGCCATATTCATTAGTTTTTATTCTTAAAATCGTATAAAAAAAACAAATAACAATATGGTAATACAAAATGAATAAATCATTTTCTCTGCAGATCTGGAGATGCCTGATGTAGTGAGCGTGAAAATGAGTGGGACCACCCTGGAAGTGCAGTGGAGCAAAGTGATCAACGCGGTGGAGTACAGTGTGGTCATCGGCAACAACTCAGAGACTTCAGTCCACACTGGGACAGCTACGTACCTCTCAGTCAACAGCCTCAACTCCAGCGCCACCTACTGCGTCCAGGTGGCAGCCAAAACCAGTACACACCAGAGCCGCTACTCCCTGGCCAAGTGCACCTAAAAGCAAACCTTATGGGACTTGTCCACAAGCAGCATCTAATCTGGAAACCTATAGGAAAATACTGTAAAGAAAAAAAGAAATCAAATCTACAAAGCTATGGATAATGTTGATCCATGCGGGAAGATTTGTTATTAGCACAATCAAATGTGAGTAGTTTGAAATCTTTAGCTTTAGGAGAAAAGAGATCATAGACCTAATACCTTTACTGCAGCATGCCATTTTTTAGCTTTTTTGCGTATTTCTGAAATTATATATTTATCTAAAAATTATTATATTTTTGACATAGGCTTTAAGATTCTCTGATCTGATTGTATTAGATAATTTATCTACCAATATTTTAAAACCATGCTGTATGTTGTGTTTGTGATGTATATGGTTTATAATTTTGTGAGAGCTTTAAGCGGATCTTTTGTAACAATTTCTCAAATTTCTTCTCAATTAAACGCAACTGTGAAACTCTGTGTGAAAGGACTTGTTAGTGCACAGGCAAACGCTTATCCTCTGACAGTAGGATTAGCCCTGTCTACCAAAGGTAGTGGAAAATAGGGAGATTGTCTGGTTTCCTGGCATGATTTTTAGTTTATATGTAGAAAATTGAAGTTGCAGAAAATGAAAGCAAGGATATAAAAAAATCTCTACTCGGTCATTTAGGAAAAGTGAAAAGCTATAAAAAAAAAATTACTTTCTTCTAATTAATCTTAACCTCCGCTTTAACCAAGCACATTTTCTCCAAACCAAATCTAAAAGCTTCTTGAAAAAAGCATCAAAATAGTGACAAAAACGAGACGTAGTAGTTGTAGTAGTGAATGGGGATGAAAACGCAGCCAAAAAAAAAGCATTCAAAGAGCAACAAAAATGCAACAAACTGACCTTCATCTGGTTTGGTTTTTTCTCTATCCAACATATAGACTTATAAATATTCCATTGCAGATTACAAAATACACATTAATAATAATATATAAATACATTATTATTATTATTATTATTATTATTACTATTGATAATGCCATCCAATAAATCACAGTTCGCATTTTACTCTGATTAGCCTCTTTCTACCCCAGGAATTGTTTTCCACATAAACTACAAAGCGAAGGTAATGCTGTAGCTGTATGAAACAACCACTGTTTCACAAACCACCTATAACAGCCCGCCCAACCCCACAAAGCCCCCCACTTCCTCTTCTGTGGTCTTTGTGTGAGATATGACTCGTCCACTTTTACCCGACAGCAGCAGCTTTCAGGCAGGTTGTAGGTGGATTTGTTGATATTACATGATACATTCCAAGAGGGGGTATTATGCAGAAGGTAGCCTATTTGGTCATAATCTCATACACATCTTTATCACAATCTTACACTGTTGGTTAGGAAATGCAATAATGATCCAAAACAGCCAAAACATTAACCAACTGTTTCACTTCCTGATCCTTCAAGCGAGCTACCATAAGGCAAGGCAAGTTTATTTGTAGAGCACAATTCATACACAAGGCAATTCAAAGTGCTTTCACAGCTGCATAAAGTTACAAGAAAACAGATCCAATCATTAAATCATCAACATAAAAATCTATCAATTACAGTAAAAGGCAAGAGTGCAGATAAAATACTTTCAGTTTTCATATGCTCGGGTAAAAAGAGCTGTTTTCAGCCTGGATTTGAACATTGTCAGAGTTGAGGCCTGTCTCACATCCTCATGAAGACTGTTCCAGATTTTAGCTGCACGAAACTGAAACGCAGCCTCACCGTGTTTATTATTGACTCTGGGAACCACCAGGAGACCCTGGTGGTTCCCAGGGTCTCCTGGAGTTCTCAGGGCCCGAGATGGTTCATAAGGCTCTAACATGTCAGAGATGTACTTTGGTGCTAAACCATGAAACGACTTGTACACAAGCAGAGCTGTTTTAAATTCTATTCTCTGAGTGACAGGAAGCCAGTGCAGAGACCGGAGCACTGGACTAATATGGTCATATTTCCTGGTTCTTGTCAGGACTCGAGCAGCAGCGTTCTGGATGTTCTGCAGCTCTAACAGCTCGTTTAGAAAGGCCAGTGAGCAGACGTTACAGTCGTCTAACCTGCTGGAGACAAATGCATGGATGAGTCTCTCCAAGTCTGGTTTTAAGCCTCTCACACCCTTCTACCTGCTCCCCTTCGCTGTGCAGATGTTTCAACAAAGGCGATTCAAAGATTACTCAAAGATGCCCCTTGTGCCGTGAAACACAACTCCGGGTATGTTTTTGATGAGAGAACACTGTCATGGTAAAAAGCCCTAAAAAGTGGATTTAGCATAATAACACTTTTAAAGCTGGGGTACCTGACTTTTTGCTGTTGTAAATTGAATGTATATTTGCCATCACAGAGTTTGTTGTAAACACAGCAAAAAACGGAGCTTGTTGCACTGTTCCAATCCAAATTTTTATAAAGCGATGGATGATAGAAGTAGAATCTAAATTAGTACAAAATATTGTGGGGGTGCTGCTTCACTTTGCCACCGCTCAAAGCTGTATACGGGCATGAAACGTGCATATAATTTATTTGCTTGAATAGTTTGGGTGCACTAGAGGGATTGTGACAGCTAGAAATTAGTTTGGACCAAAACTAAACAAAATATTTTTTTAACAGGAAAAATCTGGTACCCCATCTCTAAGGATCTGTATCATGCTAGTTTAGCCATTCCAAAGTAAAGTATAGGCATTTATATTGTTGTGATAAATATAAGTATTTTCTAAAAATATTTGGATTCAGTTAACTCCGCCCCTCTCTCCGCTCATACAACTTTACCATAGTAGAAAAACATAAATATCACAGCAATAAGTGAAGTCGCTCCCGGAGAGAAATTCTAAATTCTTTAGGAAAGCTGAATAAAGTCCTGTCCTCTTGTAGCGCATTTTCTCCGTGACATTATCGTTAGGTAAGAAAAAAAACAGGCAGTTTCCAGAGTAGGTTAAAAAGAGCTCCTTCTTCACAACTTCACAACGCTCAGAGGGTGCGTTTGTTTACCCCACACGGGGAGCGCGGACGCTTAAGACACTTCTTCTTCTTTCTTTTTTTTTTTCTTACGACAGAAATAATGAAAAAGCAGTTTTACAAATTAAAATCAGGCCGTAAGGCATTACATTACAGACGTCGAGCTCTTCCGTTCCGATCTGACGATACAACGGAAAAAGTCAGTGGTTTTCCAGGAGAGGGCGGAGCAGCTGCTCAGAGAGCAGGATTCAGGAGGATTGCAGAGAACTGCGTGAATGAAGCTAAAAACCACTCTGGGGGTGAAATAGTATAACAACATTAAAGGCCGATAGTGCATGATATAGGACCTTTAAAGGAACAGGCCACCATTATTACATACTGAGATATGTTCTTACCTGAGCTTAGACCAGTTGATGCGTACCTGTCTGGTCTTTGTGCCTGCGCTCAGTCATGCAAAAAGACTTAAGATGTTGTTAGCATTTGGCCTCTCCCAGCATATTCCTATAGCTCCAAACGGGGGTGAAGTTGGAAACACACTCTTCCACGGGCACAAAGACCAGACAGGTACGCATCAACTCGTCTAAACTCAGGTGCGCACAGTCAGACAAAAAGGGGGTGAAGTTTAAAGCAACCAAGCTCTTCCATGTTTTCCCTATTTAAATACGGTTATGTGAGTAGTTATACGATCCAAGTGTAGTTACATAAAATTAAACATGTTGATTTTCTAAGCGGATATAAAGGGGTACTATATTGTAAGGCATAATGACACATAGGAGCACTTTGACGTTTGGCCCCCTTGGAGGAGAGGAGGAGAGGCTAAATGCTAACAGCATCTTTGGTCTTTTTGTGTGACTGAGCGCAGACAGGTACGCAACAACTTGTCTAAGGTAAGAACATATCTCAGTATGGAATAATGGTGGCCTGTTCCTTTAAGCTGAACTATTGACTCAATTTCCTTTTTTTTCCAATAGAAAAAGGGGAGATGCCACTTTCTGTCTTAAAGGTGCATCAATAACCGTAAATAACCTTTTAGTCAATGGCTGCATGGGTGGTCAATCATCATGGCGTCTTTACTTTATCACAGTGGTCTCTATAGCGCTCCAGGATCGTTTTGTACGTTTTCTGGTCAGAGGGTCCGTCAGCAGTGAAAACCTACCAAACAACTGATCCCGGAGCATCCTAGAGATGCTGACCACTCATACAGCCGCTGGGTCACTGAAAGGTTAAATTATTCAGGAATAATGCACCTTTAAAAGAACAAAAAACACACAAAAAATGCTTGATTTAATTTTGTCCATATATATAAATGAATGTGTCACCTCTATAGGGCCCAGAGTGGAACCCTCTTCTCTGCTTTTGGGAATGAAACTCTGCCTTGCCAGATTCTAAGCCATGATTCTTGATTGGTAAATCATAGGGCTGGGATGATCCACTTCTGTCACGATCCGATACGTATTACGATACTCAGAGGCCGTTCCGATACGGATGCCGATACAGTAAGTAATATGTTAACCTTAAAATGAGTAAAAAGTCATGTCCAAAGTTTATAAATCAAATGCCATTTGACATTTAAGTGTTAAGTTAAAAGTGCATTAACACAAAATGCAACAAAGTGCTGTGTGTAACTGGAAAACCAACGAGTTCATGATAAAAACGCTCCAGACACTGGTATCGAAAGTAATGAAGGATTACTCAAACAGGCGTGTGAATGAAACAAAACACATTTTGGGGCAGAAAGCTCCTAAAATGTGGTTTTGCATAATATCCCCTTTTAAAGGAAAACGAAAGGATGAGTATTGATCTGAAAAAAAAACACACCGAAAAAATACACTCCCCCACTCTACCACAGTCTTTGAAGTGGTCGAGTGGAGGCGCTGTTTGAGAAGCTGGAGGAGGTAATGCTCATACTCCTCTTGGTTCCTGTACTCTCCTTTACTGTCTGCTACTGTTGGTGCAGAGGAAAGTTCAGACTGAGTGAGGACCTTCAGACCTTATAAAACTTTACCATGGAGAGCCTCATCACGAGCAAATGTCTAGGATTGGTTTCTGTTGTCGCCACTTTGATGCTGTTACCAGGTATGTGCAATGTCTCCTCTCTTTCACTTTTATAGGAAGTGCTCGATACTTGTATTTTTATTTATTTATTCAAAAGGGCCAATGCATTTACAAAAATGTCGCCAACCGGACCAGACCGGCTACGCCACACACTCAGCAAAGCAACAGTCGTCTATATATATATATATATATATATATATATATATATATATATATATAGCGCTTAAACTCACATTATGAGCCGTAACATTGTAACGGTACCTCATAATTTATTACCTATGCAGAAAAAAAAGAATATATTAAAATTGCTAATAGCAATGTGAAATGAATAGGCTACTATTTCTATTGCCAAAGAAGTTTCTAACATAAAAAAAAAAAAGTAATAAACAATAATTGTTCCTTAAGTTTAAATTATTATTGCACTTGGGGGTGGGGGCTCATAAGCTTTTGCTTCAGCCCACTCCTTTTGTGCACAATGTATACTGCTCAAATAAACAAATAAACTAAACTAAAATTATGAGTTCTCTATGAATCATTTATTGTAACTACCAAAATGGGCAGATTTAGGGACAGAGAACACCCTTCCCCCGTTATTCATTACTTTTTATTTTAAAAGTTTGTTAGACTTTGCTTAACTCAAAGTCTAACTGTAACTTCAAAAGTGGGTTGCTTTTAGGTTTATTAAAATGTTTTACTTATGTGATGTAAACCTTTCATAAAACATGATGACTATACTGTAAAGCAAAGGTGAAGGTGAATGTTGATTTGATCAGGACCTGTTTGGTCTTGGTTTGTCAGATTCATAAAATAACATGCACAATCGGAGGATTAACCTATTGTGCATGTTTTTAATTGGATAGCAGACACAGCAGACACGAGGAGAACATGCAAACGCCACACAGAAACCCAGCATGGATCGCCTTAATGTAAGGCTTTGTGCCTTAAAATGATCTTCTGTCGTTTGACAAAAGACCAGGAGAGAATCTTCGATGCTTAACCACTAATGTGACAGTGTTTTCTAGTTTTCTTCTCAGCCAACTTAATAAGCTAAAAGCTATATGTTAATCAAGGTCTCTCTTGCAGGTATCAGGAGCACAGACGTGGTCACTGGGATCCTTGGCTCTAACATAACACTCAAATTCAAATTCGGCAAGCACCACAGCCTCAAACTGGACAACATCGGCCTTTATCATGGAAACCTTACCAAACTAGCCGAATGCATGCGCCCTAACTGCTCCAGTGCCTTCACCATTAATGCTTCAATCAACACCGTCTTCTATCACATGACCAACCTAAGTCTGCAGGACAGCCGGGTGTACTACGCCAGCCTATACACGAGTAAGGGGCTCCCTCCCGTGAGTAACAGAGTGCGCCTTCGGGTGACAAAAGACAATAAGGCTACCACAGGTATGGAACATCATTTTCATTTTTGCTGTGTTGATCTGGAATGTATATGATTTTGTATATTGTGTGTTTGAGCCTGTCAAAGAAGAATTAAGATTAAAGTTAATCTATATCTGCCTATCACCCGACTGGGAAAAAGGATGAAAGAATTATGATGATGATGATTATTATTATATTGTGGTGTTGTGTGTATTGTCACTTTCTGATCTTTTAGTTGAACAAATTTACCTATTTTTTGCATGTTTAACTATATGTTGTTATTCATCATTCACTGTCTTTTTATGTCTCTGTGATAGTGTCTTGCTGTATGTTTGTGCCTGTTGTATGTCCTACCTGTCTTGACATCAACCTGCCATGGGACTACGGATGAAAATTAGCCTATATGGCTAACACCGGTACATTTACATGTTGAAAAAACATGTAACATTAATTATTATTATTATTATTTTTTTAATGTATTTATTTATTTTTTTTAATGGGATAGGACAAGGTACAGAACAGGGGTGGAAATTACATGCAATCAAATCAAAATTGCAACTGTTGAGTCTGCAATTATTTGGCTAATTGTAATTAGCCAAATAAGATCCCTACAAACATCTGAGTTCTAAATGCAAGTGATTCTTCACTGCACATTTCAGTCTCCTCTCAAACACACCTGAATATGTTTAAATTAGGGCAGTCAAAATTAAATCTTTAACTCACGATTAATCCAAAAAAATAATAATTGCAATGAATTAAATGAATCGCATTATATGTTTTGACCAAACACACCCCTATATCCGAGCACACACATGACCACACATTTGTAGTAAC
Source organism: Proterorhinus semilunaris (assembly GCA_021464625.1). NCBI lineage: Eukaryota > Metazoa > Chordata > Actinopteri > Gobiiformes > Gobiidae > Proterorhinus > Proterorhinus semilunaris. The sequence goes on from CM038351.1 coordinate 28,996,185, forward strand.
TACATAAACCGGGGGTCTCCGCCCTTTTTTACATGACGAGGTACTTTTATGTAACAAACGCGACAGAGAGCTACAAATGCATCAAAGAGGCTTATGCGATTTCAACGGATTTAATTTTGTGCTTAAACTCTACTTTATGAACCTAAACGTTTGCAGATTCTGTTCAAAATCTTCAGCACCCAAACAAAACTGATCTAAAATGTGACTTATCAAGCACGTGTAGAAATGTTAGAAGCCTCGGGCGAGTGAGAGCTACTGGTTTGAGATCCCCGCTATAAGCTATAAGAATTCTGAAACTGAATATTTGGAAAATGGAATGTGAGCGAATGCTTTAAATTTGAGTGTTTTATGTCGGCCAAGTAATAATGTGATTATCAGAGAAAAATGGATCGCAAATGAATCCAATTTCACAAGAGGGATTAATCACGATGAAAGAAAAAGTGAATCCATTGACAGCACTATAGTTCAAATGTCTTCAAACTCTTTTCAAAGGTAGTCCTCCCCCCTCAGTGTCCCCGGACCCCAGCCCCTCCTCTGCGGTGGAGGACAGCGGAGCGTCCCGGGGCCTGCCCTTGGCTCTGCTTTTGGGGACAGTGGTGGGTCCTCTGTTGCTGCTTGCTGCGGCTCTGCCCGCTGTCTCCTGGTGCCTCCTCAGGAAAAAAGGTATAAAATAGGAAATATTGTTTGGCTTGACCTGTTCCTTTTGGCAGTGAATTTGTGTAATTAGTTTTTATTTGTCAGATATAATAACGGGACATTTTTAGTCTTAGTTTTAGTCTAATTTCCTACTTTTACTTTAGTTTTGTTCGAATTTTACTCTTTCTTCAACTAAAATTATGATATAATTTCAACTTGAATTCAATTTGATCACCAAACAAAATTCCTATTCAAATGCTCCTCAATTCAAACTTTTGCTCATAGACATAAAGACTTGGGGCACCCTAGAATAACGTACACCCTTGGACACCCTCAGGCTTAGAATACACGTACACACACAGTACTTTTTTTCATGAATCACTCAAAGGAACAAATCTACAGTTGCGGTGAACTTGAAGCTTGCCTGAAATTTCAACGGTGAATCATAGCTGCCGAGAGCCCTAGCGGAAACAAAACCGTGAATAGTGTGTTTCCTATGACAAGTGCACTTTCTACTCGGGCCTGCTTGGAGAGGGAGCAGTCATTGGCCTCGACGCACCGTAGAGCTAACCCCCGAAACAAAGGAAACCAGCTCAGCGTTTAAGGATGTGACAGTCTGATAAGGCTGCGTGAGAAGAGGGCAGAGATGAAACAACGTCAGCGCTTAATACTTCACACAATGATTAGAATACAATGCAAGTAGGAGGGGGAAGAAGTCTGAATAGTTAGAACATCATCCAAGCAGCAAGTGCTAAAACATATACTGACAGCCCAATGTTTGCTGCTACATGGAGATAATATGATTAACACATTCCCCTTTACAGAACCGATGGGCCATTATCCTCAGGACATTCTCCCCACCGTAGATGTGAGTAATACTTGCTATTTTGCCGATAAATATCCCTGTCTGTGATGTGTGATCATTGTTCATTGTTTAGGAGCATGTCTCGACTATGGTTTCGACCTGTCCTCCCTCCTCAGTCGTCTACAGCGTCCTGGACTTCCCTCAAAGAGCTCCCCCTACAGTCCCAGACATGAGCAGCGACACAACGTACGCCACCATCCACCTGCCAGAGGGGACCCACGTTTGACCGCGCTGAAGTGGGCCTACGAGAGCTCAGATAATGATATGGACAATAATGCGCATGAATGTATTTGTAAGCCAGTGGTCCTCTCTCGCAATGGCCTAGACGTGATGAGGCTGAGGAGACTGTGCATAATAAGCCGAGGGAAAGGATTCAGAGAAGAAAAGTTTTTGGAATGGAACCCAGGACTTCCATGCTTGAAACTTTAAAGGCTCTATATCATGCTATTGTAGACCTTCCAAAGTCAACTACAGGCATATGGTTAATATTTCACATTTGGCAAAATGGAATACAAATTATTTAAGAAATATGACTGATTTTCTTTATTAATAATAATAATAAAATAAGAATAATAACAATAATACACGGCACGGTAGCACAGCGGTTAGCGCTCGTGCTTCACATTTGCTAGAAGGTCCAGGTTCGATTTCCACCTGGACGGGGCCTTTCTGTGTGGAGTTTGCATGTTCTCCCCGTGTCTGCGTAGGTTTCCTCCGGGTACGCCGGTTTCCCCTACCACTAAAAACATGTACAATAGGCCCAGGGACTGCAGGTGGAAATTAGCACAAGTGCTATAACCTGGTACAATGCATCTCTCCTTTCTGAGGCTAATGTATATTGTACACTGTCCCTGTTCAAATAAATAAATACATTTTAAAAATTATTTGTCGGCGCCTTTCAAAACACCCAAGGTCACCTTACATGAGATACAATGATAAAATCACAACAGGACATTATAAAAGCACATCAAAGTGAGTAGCTAAGTTTAAATAAGTGGGTTTTGAGGTGGGATTTAAAAAGGGGCAGTGAGGTCATTCGATGGAGTTCAGCGGGGAGTGAATTCCAGAGGTTAGGGGCTGAACGGCTAAAAGCTCGAGCACCCATGGTGGTTAAGAGGGCCGTAGGTAGAGATAGCTTAGGGGCAGAGGAGGACCCGAGGGTGCGGGAGGGAGTAGGCACATGAAGGAGCTCAGTGAGATATGGAGGGGCCAGGTTATTGAGAGCTTTGAAGGTTAGGAGAAGGATCTTATATTGAATGCAATGTTTGATGGGGAGCCAGTGGAGCTGCTGCAGAACTGGGGTGATGTGATGTGTGGATGGAATTCTGGCGATTATTCAGGAGGCGGAGTTTTGGATGAGATGAAGTTTGTGGAGTGATTTTGGGGGGAGAACGAAGAGGAGTGAGTTACAGTAATCTGCGACAAGACTGTCTACCAGAATGGCAGCTGTATTGAGGGTGAGGGAGGGGCAGAGGCGGGTGATGTTCCGGAGATGGAAATATGCAGATCGAGTGATATTGCTGATTCAACCCGGAAGTTGAGATGTTCAGTTCTTCTGAAACTCCGGTTCTCACCGGTTCTTATTCCGGTGCTTTACAAAAGACGCTAAAAAATACTTTTATAGCAGGAATGTTATTGAGCCAGTCCGCATTTAGTTTGTACAACAAAAACAAAAGAATGGGTGGTCCGAGGACGCTCTCACCACATGCTGTTTCTACTCAGCCCCAGCATTCACATAATCTCATAATCTCTCCAGTCGTTTCAAGGGAAGGTCCAAGTAATAATCTCCAGGAAAATACAATGCACATGTAGCAGCAAACGTTCTCATAGCAGGGCTGCCAAAGGTAAAACTCTTTCTCCAGGAGAGAGCGGGATAGAGCAGGATTAGTGAGGATTGCTCAGACATGAATGAAGTCAAATACAACTTTGGAGGTGGTAAGGGATAATATATAGAACGCTGGTCATTATCGGGAAAATAAGTAGATGGGGCTTGTTTCGCCCTGAAGGCCATAATAAGCCATAGTAATCAATAAAGGTTATACATACTGTATCTCACTTTGCATGTAATGAGTCTATCATTAGTTTCACAGTTTATGTGAATGCACTTTTTCATGATATTCTAATTATATGACGAGCAGCTGTCCTTTGAGAGATGTTCAAAGCTTTGGAAATCTTTTAATAACCTTACCCAGGTTTATACTTCTCAATAACCTTATCCCGTACCTGTATTTTTTGGACTTCATGATGCTGTCTGCTCCCCAATAGTCTCTTAACAGACCTCTGAGACCATCACAGAGCAGCTGTATTTGAACTGAGATTAGATTACACACAGGTAGACTATATTTAATCATTAGGTCAAGTAATGACCTCCCACCCCTCTTCCCCCACCCCCCGCTCCACAATCAAGGATGAGAGAAATATAATTTCAAATGAGTCACATGGTTTGACAAATAAAACAATCTTGAATCTTGAATCTTGAATAAATAAGTAAAGTGCTTTATTTGTCATCGTACAAGTGTACAACAAAATAGTGTTCAGGTGTTAGTCCTGAGCCGATGCGACTGAGCCGCGCTGCCACTGTGGGCCAACCTGACCAGCTGGTTTTTGGAGGTAGAGGAAACCGTAGTACCCGGAGGAAACCTTGCTCCTGGCACCAGTGCTCCTCCGATACTCTGAAATGGTGCAGCAACTCCTGGGTGTGTCCCCGTTTCAGAGCATGGCGTCCTGCACTGGTCAGCTCCTCCTCCTTCTGAGCAGCTCCCTCCCGGAAGCATGTGATCATTCAGAAATCATCAGGCATCTTCCAGACGCAATTGGTTGCACTAAGAGGAAAGAGGGTAGATACTTTTGAAAACCCCACTTTTCAGTTTTTTATTTATAAAAAAAAAGTTCAAAACTATGTATGAATTTCACTTCACGATAGTGTGTCACTTAGTATGTGTCCTTCACATAAAATTTCAATTAAATATATTTATGTTTTGCGGTCTAGAGCGTGGCAAAATGTCGAAACGTTAAAGGGAGGGTGGATACTTATGCAACCCACTGTATAACACCATGTATTTTAATGATGAGTTTTTTTCTATTCACCCCCTTTGAAATTTGAAGTTTGTTCTGGAGCCGGCACTACTAATTATGATGCCCCTGATTAATAAGAAATTGCAAAGTAAAATGTATAGCCTACGTACTACTGTGAGAACTTGAAAAATATACAGTGCCTCTCGAACTTTTGCACATTTTGTTATGTTTACAACCAAAAACATAAACATTTACTAAAAGTTCACACATAAGTAACAGACAACTGTGAAGTGAAAGTAAAATGATACATGATTCTGTTTTCTTTCAAAAGAAAGAAAAGTGAAAATTCGGGCGCGCATGAATTAATACTTGGTGGAACCCCCTTTTGCTGCAATACCAGCAGCAAGTCTTCTGGGTTATGACTCTACAAGGTTTGCACATCTAGAGACTTGCGTTTTAGCCCATTCCTCTTTACAAAACAACTCAAGCTCTGTCAAATTAGAAGGAGAGCGTTTGTGAACAGCAGTTTTCAGGTCTTTCCACAGATTTTCAATAGGATTTAGGTCAGGACTTTGACTGGGCCATTCTAACACATTAATATGTTTGTTTTTAAATCATTCCATTGTAGATGTAGCTTTGTGTTTAGGGTCATTGTCCTGCTGGAAGGTGAATCTCCGCCCCAGCCTCAATTCTCTTGCTGACTCCAGCAGGTTTTCCTCCAAAATGTCTCTGTATTTGGCTCCATCCATCTTCCCAACTATTCTTACAATCTTCCCAGTCCCCGCTGAGGAAAAGCAGCCCCATAGCATGATGCTCCCCCACCATATTTGACACTGGGGATGGTGCACTCAGGACGATGAGCAGTGTTAGGTTTGCTTCATACATAACGTTTTGCATTTGGGCCAAAAAGTTCAATTTTTGTCTCATGTGACCAAAGCACCTTCTTCCACATGGTAGCTGTGTCCTCCATATGACTTCTAGCAAACTTCAAACGGGATTTCTTATGGCCTCCTTTCAATAATGGCTTTCTTCTTGCCACTCGTCCATGAAGGCCAGATTTGTGTAGAGTACGACTTATAGTTGTCCCATGTACAGATTCCCCCAGCTCAGCGGCAGTACGTCGCAGCTCCTCCAGAGTTATCTTGGGGCAAACGGTTGCATTTCTGACCCGTTCTCTTTTTGTTCGGTCTGTTAGTTTAGGTGGACGGCCGTGTCTTGGTAAGTTCGCATGGTGCTATACTCTTTCCATTTCCGATGGATTGAACAGTGCTCCGTGAGATGTTCAAATCTTGGGAAATCTTTGTATAACTTAACGCTGCTTTAAACTTCTCCACAGCTTTATCCCTGACCTCTCTGGTGAGCTCCTTGGCCTTCATGATGTTGTTTAGTGACCAATACACTCCGACCATAGCTCTGAGGCCCTCGCAGAACAGCTGGAATTATACTGAGAGTAGATTACACACACGTGGCCTCTATTTAATGGTTAAGGCAAGGTGTGAACTTTCTGCAGTCATTAGGAATGTTATAAAGGCAATTTAATGCTGTATGAATACTTGTGCACGCCCCACTTTTCACTTTTCTCTTTTTTGAAAAATAACAGAATCATGTATCATTTTGCTTTCACTTCACAGTTGTCTGTTACTTGTGTGTGAACTTTCAGTAAAAAATTCTAAATAAAATCTTTATGTTTAGGGATGTAAACATGACGAAATGTGCAAAAGTTCTAGGTGTATTAGTATTTTCGAGAGGCACTGTGTGTCAATCGTTTGTGCTGTTTTGTGCTGTAAAAATATTTGTTTGTGCTGTTATCGTTTTTGAGATATTCATGATTCTTTTTGGCATGCTGTGTGTGTGTTGCCGTGCGCTTCTGACGCGTGCTTCAGAGGAGGACGAGGGTGGACGCCTCATGGCTCTAAACTTTGTCATAGTTTAAAAACTGAACCAGCACAAACGGAAATCTTTATGGCGCAAAACAGCACAGATGTAGAGGAAGCGGTTGACACAATTTTTACCCGTTTTGGAGCTTTATAACGAGCAGGGTGACCTTAGATCTAACCAATACACCAATAATGGCAACAAGGTTGGAAAAGGGGCGTGGCCATCAATTACTTTTTTTGTTTGGGATCATGTGATGAATGTCTGTGCCAAATTTCTTTTGTCTACGACAAAGTTAAATTTTTTCTTTATGAATTTTTATTTTGTGCTCTGCAGGGCACATTTTCAAATTTCCTATATTAAAACATTCAGGATCAAGGACTCGACGATTCAAGTTATACTCAAATCGAGCCACAGCATGTGCGAGTTACGACTCTTTGAATGCAGCGGCGAGCGCTGAAAACAATATCAATAGGCCCAAGCCCTGCCAGGCCGCTCGGGCCTAAATAATGCAACACATTTTGCTGTGGTGTTAGCATTAGTTAGAGGTGGCACAGCTTGGATCTTGGTTGGTTGGTCCAGCAAGGAGATTTTACCTTACTCATATTAAATGGCATTTGTTCCAAACTTTGTTGTGCTGTGTCTGTTATTTTAAGTTTTTATTCAGCAAATAACATAAAATTAATTAAATTAGACCTAAAGCTGTAAAATAATCTGATTCAAACCCACAAAAGATATATGTTATACTGTAAGTAATGGGAATTATTAGCCTCCCCCGGTCCTGGTGCCATCCCAGAAAAAAACAAGTAGTGTATATTTTTAGATTAAAAATATACAAAAATATTAACTCGAGGCTCAAGCATTCAAGGCATCAGTTTCTTAGTGCCAGTCATCAAGAGGAATAAAACACAAACATAAATTTGTTGCATGTGGTTTTGGTCTTCTAGGCTGAAACAGTCAGACTCAACTTCCACGAGTTTGGGCTTTTGGTTGAAGTATTTACAGCAATGAATATGAAATGTGTCCATTATTAACATTACATTTAAAATAAAGACTGGTGTCTGTGTTTATGTGGTGTGGGACAGGTAAGTGTGGACAAACACTGTTTTGAAAGTGGTGCATTTATTTATTTAGACCTATTGGTTTATTTGGTTGGGATAGTGCATGTTGAACACACATGGCACTCATGTAAACACACTACGTGGGATTGTAAGCCTTGGGCTAATTTCCATCCGTTGTCCCCCATGCACTCTCAAACACACTTTCAATGACATGTTTTTTGTGGAAGGGGAAAGCAGCGCAACCTCCACACATGGGAGGATCAAACCCGGGACCTTCTTGCTCTGAAGGATTTGCTTAGAGCAGCTTTAATTTGGACACATTAATTCAGTTCTAGACTTAGTGTTTTACACAACACTAAGGGTGTTTGGGTTGCTTCACTGAGACAAATTGTTTATCTCCTCATAACAGTGACCTAAATGTGGCTGAAACATGCTAATAGGTGACCTGGATCATTGAGGACCGTCAGCAGAATGATCAGTGTCAGTGTGGTTGTCTGTTTCCTCTGAGCAATGCACTTTCACAGGGTTCGAAAGGGAAAGGTTAGTTTAGTGGTTTATTTGGTAGGGCAGTGCATGTTAATGAATAAATGTAGCCTTAGGTTAATTTAAATCTGTCCCCCACTCGCACTCTCAAACACACTCTCATTCATCCTGGCCTATTGTACATGTTTTTATTGTTAGGAGAAACCGGAGCACCTGGAGGAAACCTACGCAGAGACGGGAAGAGCAAGCAAACTCTTTAAAGAAAGGCCCCCGTCCCTGCTTGGTGGGAATCGAACCCGGACCTTCTAGCTGTGAAGCATTCTGGTTATGGTAGTTGGTCCTCATGTGACACTATGCATCTAATGCTGACATCTACTGGAGTACTGAGGAACTACAATAATCAGAATCAGAATAGATCATTTGCCATTGTTTGAGAACAGGTTCACAAACTAGCAATTTTTCTTGATGCGGACGTGCAACATAAAACATAAAACACAGAATTTAGATAAAATTAAGCTATAAAACTTTAAACTATAAGGCTTTAGGGGGCATGCATACGGAATATTAATAAATACGTTAAAAGTTAAATAATAAAATTAAATAGCGGCCATTCTCTTAATAGCAGGAGCGGACTGGCCATATGTCCATTCTGGAAGAGCACAGAAGGGCCTCTGGTTCTAGGGCCCCTCAATTTTCTCTTTAACCTCTTACTCCCCGCCTTAACTGAGCTTCAAACAAATCTAAAAGCTTTAAAGAAAAGCATCAAAATAGCAACAAAAACGAGGATGAAAACGGAACAAAAATGTGCCAGAAAAGCAACAAAAAACATGACTAGGGCGTTTTCACACAGGCTCTAGTAGCTCTAGTTCACACTCATGTGGTGTGAATATGGCCGACCTCTGGTGAACTATTCTCGCTTTGATGCCTCTTTTTTGCACGAAGAAAGAATGACTACACGCTGCATGAGGACGTTGGGATTACTCTGACAAGGTTAAAATGGATTAACTTTAAATAATCAAGGTTACGCCTCTCTTTCCTGTCTTTCGCCGCCTGCTGCAGTGAAATTTTCCTCTCCATGTGCTGATTAAGTACATTGCTCCGCGCTGTGCCTCTATAAGCCTCAGTGTATTTAACCTCGAGGGAGAGGAGTGACCACTGTGTAACATTGGGGAAGTGCGCCTGTACGTGCGCCGGCACATTGACTGCGTTTCCATCACTGGATTTCAATGCGCATTTTGAAGTTTCACATTTGTAAGGAGTGATGGAGACACCAAATTTCGCATTTAAACTCTTAATTCGCATAAAACGTTTATCCGCTCGCTTGAGGTGTTTTTTGATTTGTGCGCGTAAGCGTCAATGCGCATTTTGGTAGATGGAAACTGTTTTTTTTCGCGTAAAGTTTGACGTAGCGAATAAAAAGTACACGTGGCTGTTGGCGAGCCTACCTGTGGACAGAAGTGAAGAGGAAAAGTAATCCATCAGTAGCAGGTCGTCTCTAGTCCGAAAATATTTCCCAAATGCAGAGGCTCAAACATCACCGTCTCTGCCGCAGCATTTAAAGGAACAGGCCACCGTTTTTACATACTGATATGTTCTTACCTTAACTTTGACGAGTTCATTTGTACCTGTCTGGTCTCCACGTGTGCCTTCCGTAACGTAAACACAGCACAGACGGCGTTAGCATTTAGAATAGAATACAGTAGAAAAACTTTATTGTCTACCGTGCACAATGATGGCAGAAATTCGCCTTTGGCTTGCTCACACATTCCATACGTTCAGCAATGTAATAAAGAATACATTAAAATCCATTATAAAAGCAGTTTGTTGCAGACACAGCAGCTGCAGATTCCCTTCAATGAAATGTAGCCTCTCTCTTCTCCTCTATAGCTCCAAACGAGGTGAAGATGAAAGTATAATTACACAAAATCAAACATTGTTTGATTGTCAAAATGACAGAGAAATGTTCCCTAACAAAACCACTGCCTGTGGCACCAGTCACTGAATGATCAGTTTTAATTCTTCTGATACTTGCATGTCCTTTGTCACTACAGGAGGACTGACCACGACCATCAGTGCCTGCACAGGAGGAGCTGCCCAGCCACATCCACCTTACTCTCTGTGCAGCTCACTCTGGATGTAAAAGACTCTACAGCTCTGGGACTCGTGTCTTAGGCTCATGCTGGTTCCTTCTGAGGCACTTCAGAAAGGCCGCGGGTCACTAAGATTAGCACAATGATTTTGAAATGCACATGTTTAGCTAAGGCTTTCTAATAACTATATTTGCATATTATTAATGACTCCATGTTTATTTCTTTGGGGAAAAAGTCCAGCCTATAAAAATAACAACAAAGCTATTGTAATCTTGTTTTAAAGAATATTGAATATTGTTTGTGTCATTGGCGTTGGTGTAAATTACATTACTATGTTCATTAATAAACTACTGCATCTGTTTTTAGCATTCACTGTCTTCACTCGTAGTACAATATTGCCTCGTTGATTGCAGTATGTGTTATGATGTGGGTTTTTGGTTGTTGGTTTTGTCCTGGTTTTGGTTTGTTTCTCCCCTGTCCTGGTCTGTGTCTCTGTCTTGTGTTTATTTTGATAGTCTTGGTCTGTGTCTGTGTCGTCCTGCTTTCCCTTCCTCCTGTTGATTGCATGCCCCGCCCTGATGTGTTTCACCTGTGCCCTGGTTCCCTGTGTATTTATACCCCTGTGTTTTCCCTTGTCTTGGTTGGATCATTGTCGTTCATGTCGTTCGTCATCGTAGTCATTCTCTGTCTGTTCTGTTCCTCGGATTCTGCTCGTGTCTGTAAGTTTGTTCCTGTGTTGTTTTGTTTGGACCTGTTCTATTAAATTTAAGTTTGGCTTGGAGCTGCTCTGCATTTGGGTCATCATTCCCCCGCACCGTGACAGTATGTTTACTTTTGTGCCATCATTCATTTTCTTCTATCCCAACATGATACACCTGATTTTCTCTTGTCCCATGAAGTCAAACCGAAATTAAGGTTATAATTCTTTGTATGAAAACCAAAAAAAAAACGATACAAATCCTAAAAATCAATTTTATTTGTCCATATCATTGGAATTGTCACAAATATCCACTTATGGAAAGTTACACTAATTATGTGTTGGAAAACTACATATCACCTGCAGGAGGAGCCATAGGGGCTGGTGCAATGTGATTTGGGCAGCTCCAACAGCTGCCCCCACGACCCGGCAACGGACAAGTGGAAGAAAATGGATGGATGGATGGAAAACTACATATCTATTTGCAAACGCAAAAGAACAACCACAAGGCGTCAACACCATCAGCATCAGATAGTCATAAGGACTTGAGTGTACTTTTTGTGCAATATTCCTTTTATTCAATGTAATGTTTACTTTGCAACGCTGGGAAGCAGCACCAATATCCCCCACAGAGAAGTGTGGACATCAGGAGGCGTCTGAGCTTCAGGCTGAATCTGCAGAGACTGAGGAGCTGTTAGAATCAGAATTGTCTTCATGGCCATTGTTGGTGAACAGGTTCACAACTAGGAATTATGTTCGGTTCAATCGTGCAATATGAAACATAACTTTGATAAATATACTACAAAAACTTAAAAGTATCAGACTATAAGGGTATGCATAAAAAAGATTAAATCTAAACTATGATGACAACAATGACAGAACAGCATGAGCGTATTTACAGATGTGTAGGTGCATTAAGTGTGAGCAGCATATGAGTGATAGACCTCATAGGCTCCCATTGCCCTTTTAAACCTGTGACACACGGACCTAACTAACTTTGGAGTAAATGCAGTTGGCGCTAAGGCGGTCTCGAGGCGACCTACAAAGCGCTCCAACATGTGAAAACGGCCTAAAACACAACAAAAGAGTGAAAGCAAAACACGCTGACAAAGCAAAAAAAGCAACAAAAAAGCTAAAAAAAAAGAAAACGGACAACAAAAAGTTACCAAAAAATGTGACAAACCAGCCTAAAAGCCACAAAACAGTAATAAAAAAGCAACAAAGAAATTACAAAAATGTGGCAACAACGTGACAAAAAGTTACAATCACTTTTATAGGTCTTAGCTTTCAAATGAGGCCCTACACTGTTGCTCTCCAAGAAGCTTTTAAATTTGGGTAAAGATCTTCTTCTGCTTAATAGTGGGTTTAGGATGAGATGCCAGAAAAATAATCAGTGGCTTCATTATTAAAGATCAGTTATATTTAGGTGACGAAGCCTAAACATTCAGGTTAGAACATAAATAAACATAATTTAGTCAAATTTAGGCCTATTTCAGTCCTTTTCAGACCCTGAGCACCACTGCAATAGACTGTCACACGAAACACTGTGTAAAATCTGAACATTGAGGAGTGAAACTGTCTCTTGCGTAGGTAAGGACTGTCAACAGAGAAGTGATCCACTTCATCACTGCCCCATAACCACTTTCACTTTACTTTTGACTTATTGGTTTATTTATACACCAGGGCTCATCAATGTCTCAGACAGAGCCACCAGTAAGAGGATTTCTTACATGATCCCCGTTTGCATCTAATAAGGTCTGGTAGCAGCACCTAGTGGTGGAGTAGTAGCTCACACTTTAGTTTGATGTTTGTGAGAGTTTGTGCTCCAGAGCTGAGGTTGGATGAAGCCAACATCATCTCCACAAAACACATGAGATCCTGGGGTCAAACAGCAGAGGCACTCCTCGCCCGAGCTACGCCTTCTCCACTTCAGAAATGGACTGTTTAAGCCTTGGATGTCCTGACTCAGGACTTTGTGTCGACTGGCTTCTCCTGTCTGATGATGAAGGTGCAAAAGCACAAATGTTCTCCCAGTTTACAGTTGGGGTACAGTGCTGTGCTGAGCATAAACATGGGATACATGGAACACAAATCAGTGAAACTATTGTAGCCTAACAGTAACTTTCTCTTTTGGTTTTGATTCACCAAAGTTAATCTAGTCCATAGTCTCACAGCCTGCAGACCATGTTCTTACAGTGAGAACCATATGTTTACATACACTTCATTCATTTCTCACTGTCTAACATGAAACCAGAATCGACTTTTATTTTTCTAAGGCAATTATCATTTTGAAAATTATTCCTATTTGTCAAATTCCAGAAGAATGAGAGATAGAATTCTTTAGAATTGTTTTTGTTACTTTTTACAAAGTCAGAAGTTTACATACACTAAGATTACAATACCTTTAAACAATTTGGGAAAGCCCAGATGATGATGTCATGACCTTGGAAGCACAAGTCTGGTTCATCCTTGGGTGCAATACCAAGACACGTGAAGGTGCCACGTTCATTGGTTAAAACAATGACGGAAATGTCGAGTCATCATACAGATCAGAAAGAAGGCGGGTTCTGTGTCCCAGAGATGAACATGCTGTGTCTTAAATGTGAATATCAACCCAAGAACAAATGCAAAAGACCTGGTGAAGATGTTGAACCTGGTAAGTGTTTGTCATTATCCACAGTGAAACAAGTCCTGTACCAACGTGGGCTGAGAAGGTACTCTGCCAGGAAGAAGCTCTTAGTTTCATATTTGGAGACATTTCCTGTGGCCTGACCAAAAAAAATAAAAAAAATAAAACATTTCCTCCAAAAACGTTTGGAGGAAAAAGCCTGAGAACACCATCCCAACTTTGAAATACGGGGGTGGCAGCATCATGCTGTGGGGTTGTTTTGCTGCGGGAGCGACTGGTGCACCTCACAAAATAGATTACCTCATGAAGAAAGAACTTTATGTGGAAATATTGCAGCAACATCTCAAAACATCAGTCAGGAAGTTAAAGCTTTGGCGTACATGGGTCCTCCAAATGGCCTACAAATGTGGCTCAGTTACACCAGTTCTGTTTAAAAGAATGGACCAAAATTCATCCCAACTATTGTGAGAAGCTTGTGGAAGGAAATCCTAAACGTTTGACCCAAAATATAGAGTTTAATGGCAATGCTACCAAATATTAATGAAATGTATGTAAACTTTTGGTTTTGTAAAAAGTTATAAAAAAGGTGTAGAAAATTCTATGTCTCATTCTTCTGGCATTTGACAAATAGAAATATATATATATATATATATATATATATATAAATTCTAATTGACTTAAAATAAATAAAAGTTAATTCTGGTTTCAAGTCTGACAGTGAGGGAAAAAAATGCAAATGTATCTTTTTATGAAGTGTATGTAAACATATGGTTCTCACTGTATATCTGGGGCACCTGTCCCACGTTTCCTGTTTGGGGACTTCTGTTCATTTACAGTATTATGACCCAAATTCATTTCACTTTCACGCGCTCAGACAACAGCACTGTCTCAGCTGGCAGACACAAAAAAGGGTTCCAAGTTGGACCATTATTGATGACATATCATTTTTGAAGTTACAAATGCCTGTTTTGATCAAATAAAAATGTGGATTGCGCCATGTCCACTAGTTTTTCTCCAACGTTTTCACCTGATCATTTCCACGCTCAAATTGTCTTCCTCACACAGTCTTGCCAAAAGACAGGATTGTTCTATCTAGCCTATTGTTTTCAATTCATTTCAGTCTTTAAGGCACTTTAAACAGAACAGCGTGAAACGAGGTGATCAGCAGAGAGACATGCAGTGAATAATTCTAAGACCGCATTTGAACTACTTCCATACCTGCTCCCCCCCCCCCCCACCACCCCACCCCCGCTCTTGTGGTTTGACTGCTGCACACGTAAACTCCGGCTAGTGAAACCTGTCTATTTCTGAGAAGCCAACATCATTCACGTGCAGACAGGCAACACCCAGAATGCGCCTTTGGTTAATCGCTTTCCACTGCACTGTATGGAACAAATGGAGCCTCACCTCTCGCTGCAAGGATTTATAACTGCGCTGCTGTTTCTCACTGCAGCCGGCCAAGGTAAACTCGGGCTTTTGACTTCCTCAACCTGAAGTGCATCGAGGAATCAAACGAGCGCATTGGTTTTCCTTATCTGATAAATGAGGTTTACAGCAGCAGGCGATAATATCAGTACTATGTGTGTCTGCTTCACACAACAAACTTTCATTGAACCCATTGTCAGAGTTCCATTGATAATATTAACATCTTTAAGTCATTTATTCATCAATGTGTTCATAACTTTAGTTCAAGGTCAAGCGGTTGTTGGCAAATGTATATTGCGCTTTGTTAAAGTTTAGTTTCTGCAGGGCATTAAAATTCATTAAATTAATTGTGCCAAAATCAAGTCCCTATTTCATTAAACATTTTGACTCAAACCGGCATTAAATGTAGATTTCTTTGATTTGTATTTCCATTGCACAAGTTTGTTGAAAATACAAAGAATTATGGTCCCTGTATTTGGGCATTAGAGTGGCATTAAAAAGCATTACATTTGACTTGCAATTAAAATGGACGAACGGAACACAGTGGCTCTTGCATCATATCTGCAAGTAACACCAAAGGAAGTGAAGACCTGCTGTCCTATTTGGGGTCCTGGCCACAAATGTGTTCGAACATTGGTGACGCAAGATGATCGTCCATTGTTTTCGGCAGTCTACTCTAAGCTCTCGTCCCTCCCTAGTCCTGACCCACAACATCAGTATCAATTGGAATGTTTTTATTTGTATTTTAGTTGTGTCTCTTGTGTTACAAAAACCTTCGGGACAATACAGTCTATTGGTGCATTTATAAGATAAGAAGAGATACATTTGGATATGGATGAAGTTACTGTTTCTAGTCTGTGGTACTTTGCCTATTCACCACGACTACAATGAATGGTAAAATAAGTTAGCGAGTCAATAGCTTAATGCTGAGGTGTAGGACAAGGCAGAATTCAATAATTAATCTTTCATAATGGCAGAAGCTGACTTGGTTTATGCTTAATACCTCTGTAATAACTTGAAAATAAAAGAACTACGAATCAAAAGATGAATGATGAAAAGACACGCACATCTGCAAAGTCTACAGCAGTGTACTACAGTGGGTCATCAATGGACCAAACATGGAAACATTTATACCAAACATTTATACTACCCTTGATACATTGTACCTGCCAAATTTAGTACAATGTAATGTAAAGTGTAACAATGAGTAATAACGTGTACCTATGGGTTACACAATAGAATCATTTGTATTTGTAGTTTGGTGGTACATAATTTAACAACACACAGGACCCTAACTCTAACCCTAACCTTAAGCCCTAACCCTAAGGGTCTTATGTCTTATTTCATTATGTACCTCCAAAGTATTAATAGACATTATTCCATTGTGTATGTACCACATAGGTACAAGTTATTATGGATTGTTACAAAGCAGATTACAATGTACTAAATTTAGTTTGTGATCATTTTATTTTCTTCCTTCTGTATGTACTTACTTTGCGTCTGTTTTTCGTACCCATGTCCAGACTGCGATGGGCTCTCCGCTCCTCAGTGCTTCAGGAGAGGCATCAAAAAATACATGTACATCTGCGAGTGGAGCACCCCTTACAAAGGCTGGAACCACTTCATCCACTTCAACTCCACGTGAGTGCTTCTGAAAATGCACACTCAAAGTGAAAAAAGGCCGACTTTTGGGGGATGATTTTAGTTTACAGTGCATAAATTTTTTGTATTTATTTTTTTATAATAATAACTGTATGAACCAGACAATTAGACATAGACACCCTAGACACCAATCACTCAATCGGCAACTATACAGGCCCAAAAAGAGCATCTTGTAAATTATTTTGCAAGTGTTTTGACTATAGTTAACCAAACATTTGATTTGAAGTTTACATATCATGCATATGGTGCTTAAAAATAGACATTATTTTGGGGTGCCTCAGCATTGATATTTCACAGTTTTATAATTTTAAATGATGTCTCTGTAAGAATTCAATAGCAACTGTAAGGACTGGGTTCTTTTGTATCACGAGAGAAGAGATATTTGGATATAGCCAAAGCATACACTGGAGATAGAAGTTGTCTCAAAGAAAAGGCTTTTCTTGCCATTGTTCCTAGTTACAAAGTTAGAGAGCAGTATAACCAGCTGGTGACTTCAGAGAAAGAGAAAGTGAAAGAGACGAAGTGAAGTCCAGCCCCCCGTCCACCATCTTCTTTTATCCTAGTCTTGCACTTCTCCATGCAGAGAGGGTGACCGCCTATCAGTGAATCAGTTGTTTGTGTCTATGTGCTTGTACTGTATCTGTCCTTCACGTTATGTTCAGAATGATTATGGTGTTGACTGTTATTTATCAGCGAATCTCACTGACACGGTCATCTTGTTCTGTAGCATGTGAGCAAAGCATGAGTCAGGAGTTCGTTATCACCCTTACACAACAATGGCGCTAGAGCTGGCTTCTCCTGCTGGTTAAAGTGGACTTTGGGAGGTGGTGGAACTCTAATCTAGAAGATCACTACATTAGGTCAATACAGTGCCTTGCGAAAGTATTCGGCCCCCTTGAACTTTTCGACCTTTTGCCCTATTTCAGGCTTCAAACATAAAGATATAAAACTGTAATTTTTTTTGAAGAACCAACAACAAGTGGGACACAATCATGAAGTGAAACAAAATTTATTGGATATTTCAAACATTTTTAACAAATAAACAACTGAAAAATTGGGTGTGCAAAATTATTCAGCCCCTTTACTTTCAGTGCAGCAAACTCTCTCCAGAAGTTCAGTGAGGATCTCTGAATGATCCAATGTTGACCTAAATGACTAATGATGATAAATAGAATCCACCTGTGTGTAAACAAGTCTCCGTATAAATGCACCTGCTCTGTGATAGTCTCAGAGGTCAGTTTAAAGAGAGCATCATGAAGAACAAGGAACACACCAGGCAGGTCCGAGATACTGTTGTGGAGAAGTTTAAAGCCGGATTTGGATACAAAAAGATTTCCCAAGCTTTAAACATCCCAAGGAGCACTGTGCAAGCGATAATATTGAAATGGAAGGAGTATCAGACCACTGCAAATCTACAAAGACCCGGCCGTCTCTCTAAACTTTCAGCTCATACAAGGAGAAAACTGATCAGAGATGCTGCCAAGAGGCCCATGATCACTCTGGATGAACTGCAGAAATGTAC
Source organism: Proterorhinus semilunaris (assembly GCA_021464625.1). NCBI lineage: Eukaryota > Metazoa > Chordata > Actinopteri > Gobiiformes > Gobiidae > Proterorhinus > Proterorhinus semilunaris. Next base: position 29,014,145 of record CM038351.1, read on the forward strand.
AGCTGAGGTGGGAGACTCTGTCCATAGGACAACAACCAGTCGTTTACTGCACAACTCTGGCCTTTATGGAAGAGTGGCAAGAAGAAAGCCATTTCTTAAAGATATCCATAAAAAGTGTTGTTTAAAGTTTGCCACAAGCCACCTGGGAGACACACCAAACATGTGGAAGAAGGTGCTCTGGTCAGATGAAACCAAAATCCAACTTTTTGGCAACAATGCAAAAAGTTATGTTTGGTGTAAAAGCAACACAGCTCATCACCCTGAACACACCATCCCCACTGTCAAACATGGTGGTGGCAGCATCATGGTTTGGGCCTGCTTTTCTTCAGCAGGGACAGGGAAGATGGTTCAAATTGATGGGAAGATGTATGGAGCCAAATACAGGACCATTCTGGAAGAAAACCTGATGGAGTCTGCAAAAGACCTGAGACTGGGACGGAGATTTGTCTTCCATCAAGACAATGATCCAAAACATAAAGCAAAATCTACAATAGAGTGGTTCACAAATAAACATATCCAGAACTGAAAACTGCTGTTCACAAACGCTGTCCATCCAACTTCACTGAGCTCGAGCTGTTTTGCAAGGAGGAATGGGCAAATATTTCAGTCTCTCAATGTGCAAAACTGATAGAGACAAACCCCAAGGACTTACAGCAGTAATCGCAGCAAAAGGTGGCGCTACAAAGTATTAACTTAAGGGGGCTGAATAATTTTGCACGCCCAATTTTTCAGTTTTTTATTTGTGAAAAATTCGGGTGAGGAGCTCAGTTACCCGGGAGGAGCTCGGACTCGAGCCGCTACTCCTCCACGTCGAAAGGAGCCAGCTGAGGTGGCTAGGGCATCTGTTCCGGATGCCTCCTGGTCGCCTCCCTCGGGAGGTGTTCCAGGCATGTCCCACTGGGAAGAGGCCTCGTGGAAGGCCCAGGACACGCTGGTGGGACTATGTCTCCGAGCTGGCCTGGTGTCGTCTCGGGGTCCCCCCAGAACAGCTGGAGGAGGTGTGCGTGGATCGGGAAGTCTGGGCATCTCTGCTGAGACTGCTGCCCCCGCGACCCGGCCCCGGATAAAGCGGAAGAAAATGGATGGATGGATGGATGGATGGATATTTGTGAAAAATGTTTGAAATATCCAATAAATTTCGTTTCACTTCATGATTGTGTCCCACTTGTTGTTGGTTATTCACAAAAAAATACAGTTTTATATCTTTATGTTTGAAGCCTGAAATGTGGCAAAAGGTCGAAAAGTTCAAGGGGGTTAGGAGGGTTCCGGCCCACTTAAACCCCTGGAAAAAACGTTCCATTTTGATTCACGTCACGGTCTGATAAACACACTTTTTACAGTGATAAGCAGTTGTATCCAGGAAGTACAGAGTGAAGCGTTGACACCGTAGAAGAGGAAACAGCTACATTTAATAGCTTTGCCCGAGGAGTACTCTAAACTGCATGAATGTAGTCAAATACTACTGCAGCTCTGTTTTTTGACAAGGGGACATCATTATAACATGGTTTAAAGCTCAAAAAGTCGATGCCGCATGATATGTCCACTTTAAACATAATATTAGAGCCTCCTCCAAATGCTTTAATAACCCTTTAAAAAATACGTATTTTGTAATTGCTGGTGTAAACAAGTGGTGGCGGGCACAAGGTAAATGTGACCTTTAAACCTCCAGCCCAGCCTCTCAGGTAAACATGTGGGAAATACTGTGGTCAAATGAGGGACAAGAGTCAAACAAAAGTAAAAGTATTCTTTATTTTCTATTGTAGATTTTCACTAATCTAAAAGATTGAGGGTACATTGATCTATTAGTTTAACCCCATATATTAGGGCAGTGGTTCCCAAGTCCGGGGCCCCCTGGGGGGCCTTGGAGACACTATAGGGGGGACCCAAAAAGCTTGTCTAAAAAACAAGTACATTGAAAAAATATATATTTTAAATGGAAAAATACATTTTTTCTCTAAAATGTATTACTTGAAACCAGCTTTAAACTCCACTCATTAGATGTTGCTTTTTTATGCAATTTTAGCTGTAAAACAATAAGAAAATTCCAATGAATAGGATAAATTATTTTCTATTGGGGGTCCCCGAGATATTTTCGGATCGACAAGTGGGCCGCGATGTTCCGGACTTTGGGAATGGCTGTATTAGGGTATATCTGACCAAGCTATAGATTCAAAAAACAGAGAAACCAAGGCACTCTCTGGTGAAGTATTTTTTTATGGCATGTCTAAATGGACAAGAAGGCCTTCTTCAACAAACATCTCATTTATAGTTATAGTATAAAGCAACATATATCCTGGAATATTCCGAGTGGCTTTAAATGTATTATAATTATTATATATGGAAAACTTAGTGATCAAATAAATGACAAAATGGGTAAAAACTCAATAAGTGTTAGTGGAAGTCAACAAGAATGATAATTTAAAAAATCTTGCCAAAGTCTTATCATCCCTAATGTGCACAGCATGGATGAAAACACGGTTAAGGCATTTACCAAAGCGGGAAAAGAGACGACCCTGACGACTAAAAAGATTGTGATTGCCACAGGAACCCGTCCAAAAAGTTCTACCAACATTTCCTGGCGAAGGAGTCAGACTGCACTACCATCAAGGAGGAGAGCCTGCGCCGGAGGATTCCAGTAGACATATGGGTGGAGGTCATTCGTCCCAATGGGACGTCCCACTGCGTGTCCGAGAACATCACTGTCACACTGAAGGACATAAGTACATTACACAGTCCCCCCCCCCCCCCCCCCCAAAGCTCTGCAAATTTTAATACATATACTGTAAAAATATATCATATTTCAAACACTATTCATATTGCTCGATTCTCATTGAAGACATTAAATTGTGAATGAACACATAGGAGTATGTAGGAAATGAAAAAGTGAAATAAGTGAAATAAGTGAAAATATGTTTTATATTTTAAATTCCTCCAAATAGCCACCCTTTATTTTTGGCATTTTCTCAATGAGCTTCATAAGGTCGTCATCTGAAATGGTCTATAACAGTCCATTTCTGGTGTCTACATTGTGAAGCCCATTGAGCAAATGTCTAAAGTGTAAAGCAGTAATCAAAGCAAAAGGCGGCGATGTTGAAGAATCTATTTGAACTTTTTTTGTTTAAAACATAATTCCATCTTTGTTCTTTCGTAAATGAACACCTTCAGTGAGAATCAACAATGTAAATAGTATTGAAAAACCCAAACATAAAAAAGCATTTCCAAACTTTTGACAGGAATTCTGTGTAAGCAAAGGAAACCAGGAAGTGTGCTTTATTGGGTGACGTGGTAACAAATAGTTCTAGTTACCTCCTTAGTTTTTCTTTTGCTATTTCAGCCACCCCTTTCTTAGTTATAAAGCAACTTTAGCATTACCATAACCGTTCGGACCTTTGATTTCTTCCACAGTCAAATATGAGAAGCCCATGAACGTGACCGTGTTCTGGTCCCAGCACAACCTGACTCTCGAGTGGAAGGCTCCTGAAACACGTCTGGCAGCGGTGGAGATCAGGCACCGCAAAGACGCGACACAAACATGGAACATAGTAACACGCGCACAAGATACTACTAAACTAAATCTAACGGTTTGTACTTAAAGGCTGTGTGGTCATCGACTGCCTTTTCTCTTTCAGCTGCAAAGAAATACAACTAATCCACAGAAATGTAAGTACAGCAGTTAGTACTTAATGCTGCAATGTACAAAGTCAAGTCACTTTGGTAGTAGCCGTTGGCAGATTTATTATCATATTTTCAAACTATGGGACGATCTAAAAAGCCTCATAAAGCTTCCAATGGATCTTCACAAAATATTGAATAATAATCATAATGCTAATAATAATATTACATCAAACTTGTATAGCGCTTTTTTGGGCACTCAAAGACCCTCAACAATGGAATACAAACTAGCGGAAGCAGTTTTAAGGGAAATCCCATTTGAACAGGTGGGTTTTGAGTAATGATTTGAAGTTTTGTAGAGATTCCGAGTTTCTGATGGGCTGTGGGCGTGAGTTCCGAAGGGTGGGGGACGGCGATGGCGAATGCTCTGTCTCCCCACGGTTCGGCAGTTAGTGCGGTCGATGGGAGTGAGTGGGTTGGTGTCGGCCAGTGTTTGGAATAACGACGTTATTTTTTCAGTAACGGAGTAATTTAATTCATTACACTCCCTGTCGTTACAACGCCGTTATCGTTACTGCTGATGATTGTTTTACGTTTTGCCTGATGAATGAACGGAGAGACTTGCACAATGACTGTGTGTAAAGTCTGCCCTGATCGTTGGCTGCGTTGGCACATGTTTCGTTTACTCCTGTTCCTCCCCATTGTCTTTGAATACGGCCTGAACCCCATTCAGTTCATTCAGTTACTATGAACATCTTGTACATGATAGTACATAAATACAAACACCTGTCTGTTCTACTCATTTCAATTGACTTTTGAAAACTGCTAAAAAAAATATATAAAGCAATTTTTCTTTTTTTTAACAGTAACGCAAATAGTTACTTTCCCTGGTAACGAGTTACTTTCATTATAGAGTAGTTCAGTTACTAACTCAGTTACCTTTTGGAACAAGTAGTGAGTAACTATAACTAATTACTTTTTTAAAGTAACGTTCCCAACACTGGTGTCGGCTGAGCGGGTTGGTGTTGTTGCAGGAGCTCAGCGGGGTAGGGCGGGGCCAGGTTATGGAGGGACTTGTAGGGAGAGCGGGGTACGGCGAGCCAGTGGAGCTGTTGGGAGGACGGGGTGATGTGGTGTGAGTGAGGAGGCGGGCAGCGGAGTTCTCGATGTACAGTATTGCAGTTTTTGTGTGGAAGTAGTGCTGATAAGGAGTTCTGTTTTGTTGCTGTTTTGTGAAAGTTATTGTCCATCCAGGTTTTGATATCGGAGATGCAGTTAAGATAAGATAAGATAAGATAAGATAAACTTTATTGTCCCATAGGGAAATTTGTCTTGGACTTGCCATGCTGTGGTACATACAATAGCAATATATAAAAGATGCATTAAATATATTCAGGTACAAAAAGGACAACAGTCAGCTCGTTCGGCATAATTTAAACAGTGGAATATGGCTGTGCCATAACAATCACAGTACAACAATCACAGTACAACAGAAAGTGTTACACATTAAGGCCACAATGTTGCCCAGTGTAACATCAGGCAATAAGAGAACATAAAAGGCCTAACAAAGTGTTAACTGCACTTGTTAAGAAGAGCAACCGACACAGGAATAAAAGAGTGTTTGTATCGGTGTTTTGTGGCTCTTATTGCCCGATATCGTCTCTCTGATGGTAAAAGCTCGTATTCATTAAACAGCACATGAGAAGGTTCTTTCAGAATGTGTTTTGCCTGAGCCAAGGCCGAGGATTCAAAGAGTGTTTTTAAAGAAGGATACTCTTTCCTGCCAATTATCTTCATGGCATTTCGGACCAATTTCTCAATTTTGGTTTTACACAGGACAGTGAGAGGGCCAAACCAGGCAACCATGCCGTATCTAATTAGGCTTTCCAGAACAGCATTATAAAACCAAGACATTATTTTTGTACTCACACCAAACAATCTCAGTCTTCTTAAAAAATGAAGCCTCTGAGACAATTTGCGACAAAGAAAATCAACATGCACATTCCACTTGAGTAGGTTGTCAATATAAACACCAAGATATTTGAAGGACTGGTAGTGAACTTGCTTTCACTACCACCAATAAGAATGTGACATAAGCCCTTTGGGGTCAAAGACCATATATCATCTTAGTGATAGTGGAGCTAACCGGGATAATGGATTTGGTGGAAATGTAGCCTTGGATGTTGTCGGCGTAGCAGTGGAAGTGGAGTTCATGGTGGCCGATGATCTGACCAACGGGAATTTGTAGAAAATAAAGAGGAGGGGGCCGAGGACTGAACTTTGGGAGATTTAGGCATAAAATCCGATTAGTTTCTGCGTTTGTAATTTTCTTCAGGTTTTTACGTTTGCCACTTGTACTCCATTTTAAGATGGAACTACTTTTTGTCCTTAACAGATAGCCTTACATTGGTGAACCTGGAGAAGTCCTCGGTTCAGCAACTCCAGATGAGACAGCGGTACACTGGCAATGAGGCCACGAACGCCCTGTGGAGCGAATGGTCCGAGATACTGACTGCCCCCATTGGTACGCTATCTATCAACACTTTGATTACCCTGGAAACATGTTCAGCAGTGTGTTATTTTTATCACTGTTGACCCTCTCTGATGTTACAATAATGGATTTGTTTTAGTGTTAGAATTCAGGAATATCTCAATGAAGCGCATACCGGAAAATGGGACTCGAAGAGTGACACTGAGATGGATGGTAAGCAAACCTGTGTGATATTTTACTACGTAAGAAATATTGTAAAACCAGAAACCTTGTAAAAGCTGTTCTGATTAAAGGCCAGCACAGCACATTTCTGGTAATTTAGGACTGTGTACAATAGCAGGGTTTCCTGCAGCGCTTTCCTGCCTAAACAACAAATTTCTAACAAATAAATGGACAAATTTCCTGAGGGAAACCCTGAAATAGCAATATGTGTTTAGCCTTGGTGTTCATGGCTCGTAATAAAATGAATTATTTCATCCTTCTGAACAATGACTGTGCAGTAGAGCTAGCAAAAAGTGTTCCTCTCATCCATGCAGGGCGCAAATTAAACTAATAGTAATAATCATTCAAAGTGCGACTGCTTCTGGCACAGATTAGGAGAAATAAGTTACATTTTCTTGAAATAAGTCAATTTGCCCTTGATTTGAGTAACTGTCCATTCATCCATCCATCCATTTTCTTCCGCTTTATCCGGGGCCGGGTCGCGGGGGAAGAAGTCTCAGCAGAGATGCCCAGACTTCCCGATCCACGCTCACCTCCTCCAGCTGTTCTGGGGGGACCCCGAGGCGACACCAGGCCAGCTCGGAGACATAGTCCCACCAGCGTGTCCTGGGCCTTCCATGAGGCCTCCTCCCAGTGGGACATGCCTGGAGCACCTCCCGAGGGAGGCGACCAGGAGGCATCCGGAACAGATGCCCTAGCCACCTCAGCTGGCTCCTTTCGACGTGGAGGAGTAGCGACTCGAGTCCGAGCTCCTTCCGGGTAACTGAGCTCCTCACCCGATCTCGGAGGGTGCGCCCAGCCACCCTGCGAAGGAAACTCATTTCGCCCGCTTGTATTCGCGATCTTGTCCTTTCGGTCATTACCCAAATCTCATGACCATAGGTGAGGGTGGGAACGTAGATCGATCGGTAAATCAAGAGCTTTGCCACTTGACTAAGCTCCCTCTTCACCACAACAGTCCGATACAGCGACCGCATCACTGCTGACGCTGCACCGATCCGTCTATCGATCTCACGCTCCATCCGTCCCTCACTCGTGAACATGACCCCGAGATACTTGAACTCCTCCACTTGAGGCAAAGACTCCCCACCGACCTGAAGCGGGGAAACCACCTTTTTCCGGTGGAGAACCATGGCCTCAGATTTGGAGGTGCTGATCCTCATCCCGGCCGCTTCACACTCGGCTGCAAACCACCCCAGTGCACGCTGAAGGTCCCGATTTGATGAAGCCAACAGAACAACATCGTCTGCAAACAGCAGAGATGAGATTCTGAGGTTCCCAAACCGGACACCCTCCGGCCCCTGGCTGCGCCTAGAAATTCTGTCCATAAAAGTAATGAACAGAACCAGTGACAAAGGGCAGCCCTGGCGGAGTCCAACACGCACTGGGAACAGGTCTGACTTACTGCCGGCAATGCGAACCAAGCTCCTGCTGCGGTCATACAGGGAACGGACAGCCCTTAGTAGAGGGCCCCGGACCCCATACTCCCGGAGCACCCCCCACAGGGCACCACGAGGGACACGCTCGAACGCTTTCTTCAGATCCACAAAGCACATGTGGACTGGTTGGGCGACCTCCCACAAACCCTCGAGCACCCGATGAAGGGTATAGAGCTGGTCCAGTGTGCCGCGACTAGGACGAAAACCGCATTGTTCCTCATGTATCCAAGGTTCGACTATTGGCCGGATCCTCCTTTCCAGCACCCTGGGGTAGACCTTACCAGGGACGCTGAGGAGTGTGATCCCTCTGTAATTGAAACGCACTCTCCGATCCCCCTTCTTGAAGAGAGGGACCACCACCCCGGTCTGCCAATCCAGAGGCACTGTCCCCAACCGCCACACGATGTTGCAGAGATGTGTCAGCCAAGACAGCCCTACAACATCCAGAGACTTAAGGTACTCGGGACGAATCTCATCCACCCCCGGAGCCTTGCCACCGAGGAGCTTCCTAACCACCTCGGTGACTTCAGCCTGGGTGATGGACGAGCCCCCCTCCGAGTCCCCAGCCTCTGCCTCCTCATCGGGAGACGTGACAGTGGGATTGAGGAGATCCTCGAAGTACTCCTTCCACCGCCCGACCACATCCCCAGTCGAGGTCAGCAGCTCCCCACCGACACTGTAAACAGTGTTGGTGAAGCACTGCTTCCCCCTCCTGAGGCGCCGGATTTTTTGCCAGAATCTCTTCGAGGCCGACCGATAGTCCTCCTCCATGGCTTCTCCGAACTCCTCCCAGACCCGAGTTTTTGCCTCCTTGACCGCACGAGCTGCAGCATGCTTGGCCTGCCGGTACCTCTCAGCTGCCTCCGGAGTCCCACAAGCCAACAAGGCCAGGTCCTATGGGACTCCTTCTTCAGCTTGACGGCATCCCTTACCTCCGGGTGGCAAGCATTGCCGCATTTCTACCATTAAACTCATTCTGTATCAATTAAATCAGTAATGCTGTGGAGAAGGGCGAATCATAACAAAATAAATCTCCAATGTTGTGTAACAGGCACAAATACAAAACAAATAATAGAAAATAAACTGTACTTACAAAAGTAACACAATTGTACATAAATTCCTACACAGAAAAGCAATAATTGTTTCACTCACGTCTTATGAAATTAATATCATAAAACGTTATACTTTTTTCAATTTCTTGCCACTTCACTGGTGCAAAACTGAGACTCATCACTAGCATTATCGATTGTCACATCAAACTAGGGAGAAAACACGAAAACGTGCCTTAAACATTTTCATGACGTTAAAAAAATAATGCACCAAACAGAGAAGTAAATATTAACAGTTAATATCAAGTTCACTCTTATGATAAATGAGATTACAGATGGTGACAGGTTGCCTATCGTTTGTTCTCCAGCCAGTTCCTAGTTCTGATGGAGAGGCTGTGTCCTACCAAGTGGAAACTCACTCACTTAAAGGCTGCCCCTGTCAAAAGCACCAGAGCACCACCTCCAAAACCTTCTACATCACGTTCGTATCATACTCTGCAGTCAACATCTCGGTTAAAGCCATGAACAATGCCAGCTCCTCTCCTCCCGAATCCTTCCACGTGCCCCCGGAACACCCCCCTAACTTAGAAGGTAACGGCGCTGCATATTGGACTCATCACTAAAGCCAATACGTCATACTGTTCTATTTTTATGTGCAGTGTGTGAAGAGACCGCCCTGAGCCTAAATAAAACAAATGTCTGCAATGAGTGGTACGAGCTTCGAGATGGGAGCGTGAAAGAGGACGGGGTCATAACACTAGTGTCCACAGGAAAGTCAGGTGAGTCAGGTCAGGTAAAAGACGGTGAGTTCAGATTTGTATGCAACTTTATTTATTGTTACTATTTGATCCGAATGTGTGTGTTGCAGAACTGAAAGAGTTCCTCCCCTATGTTTACTTTGAACACCGGTGCGTCGACAAAACACCAAAGACAAAGAAAATGTGCCTTTACTATAAGAAGCAAGGAAGTGAGTGCACTTTTGGAGAGATGTGAACGTGTCTCATAAACTATAATGTTTCAAGGAATAAATTAAAATCCATAGTGATCAATGTGAGGGGGGAAAGTAAGAGATTATCTTTGATTGTATTTGTTTCTGACACATCTCTGGTCTGTAGAGCCTGTCAGCTTCCCTCCAGACTTCGTCACTTCTGCTGAAAGCCCAACGTCAGCCACGCTGTCCTGGGGACCCATCCCCACAGAGGAGCAGCAAGGCTTCATCACACACTACTCACTGTGCATCGCGACGGAGGGGCAGCCGGGTGGGAGCATATCGTCTTCATTACTTTAAAGCCACACTACGTAACATTTCACTCAGGGAAATAGAAAAGACTTAATTTGAATTCTATTATTGGTGCTTAGAATGGTAAAAATGGTCCTTACAGTAAAACAATTCAAATCATAAGGCATCTTGGTGGTTCATTCTATAGGATGCTCTCCGGATAGAGCAAAACAATGGCACTCATATCTGCTGAAGGGCTGGTTTGACTCCCAAAGCATCACTTTCTTGGTGCAAGCAACAAAAATTGGGGGCATACAAGCTATGCAGACCGTTTTGCATTTTTGTCTTGTAGTTTTTCAGATTCTGTTTAAATCGCCTTGTCTAATCATTTTTAAGGGAGACTGGAAAAAACAATTCTGGACCCTCATAAAGATGACTTTAGCAGTGTTTGTGAGACTAAATACTTGACCAAGAGTTTCTTTGGTTGTAACAACCTTCTGATTGGCTGATCTAAACAGCAGCAGTGTTTGGATAGTAGAATAAATACAAAGAATCTCAGTATTTGGCTGCATTTAATCGACATCTCCATTGACATCAGTAAAGTTAGTATTTTTTGGGCGGGGAATATTACACGGTGTGGCTTTAATGCTTAACTCAACATGGATAACAGTAGCAGTATTTCACACTACACACGGCACAATTCTAATTCTCATCTCTTTGAAGGTTTTTTGGGGGTTTTCTTTCCCTCAGGCTGTCGTAACATCTCCGCATCTCTCAAAAGCTACACCATCGAAAAACTCACCCCGGGGAGCAAATACAACATCAGCTTAAAGGGGGTGACCGTGGCCGGGGAGGGGCCTCCTGCCAGGATCACTATCAACACACAGCCTGAGAAACCCTACAGCGGTACCTATACTGGAAACACAATATTTCTTCAGGTTTGAAGGCACGGTGGATTGATGCGTGTTTGTGTCCATCTGCAGTTTGGCTCAGTTTCGGATTGCTGATCGGATTCTTTATCCTATCAATAATGTGCACTTTCGTTTTCACAAGGTAGGTGATAACAGGACAGTAGATGTGAACTTTGGTCTACGATGGGACACTCCTGTACGACAGAGCTTACACAAACTAATTTTCCATCTAATTATATAGACTACAGCATATGGTTTATTCAATGAAATAATAAATAAAATCATGTAGATTGGGCTATATTTCCTATTCTTATATATTTCTAACAGAACAGCTAAAGTTTAAAGTGACTTCTTTGTGACATGTTGCTGCTGACAGAAAGCTTTGTTGTTATTTAGAATAAAACACAAGGTCCTTCCTCCAGTGCCAATCCCAGTGATCCCCGAGTTCCTCACCTACAGGTCCGAGGTCCAGGTGAGACGTTTGACTTTTTTAATAATAATAATGGCTTTTATTTGTATTGCACTTTACAAGCCTGTGTTACCAAGTTCCTCAAAGCTTCACACTGTCGTCATTATTCATTCACACCAAACTCGTGGGGGTAAGCTCCTATTGGGGTAGATTGACAGAAGTTAGGCTCTGACCACCAACCACTAAACTCACACTCTCATTCTTTCGGGCCTATTGTACATGTTTTTAGTGCTAGGGACCCAGAGGAAACCTACACAGACACGAGGAGAACATGCAAAGTCCACACAGAAAGGCCGGGGATCGAACCCGGGACCTTCTCGCACAGTCGCTATCCGCTGTGTCACCGTGCAGTTTGTTTGAGGTGGCTCTACTGCATTGAAATCAGGAAGAGTTCTTTTGCAGAACTTTCACTTTTCTTTTGAACAGTGGAGAAGAAAGCAAAAAAGACACTGCTAACATGACACTAAAAGATCTGCAAGATCATGGTGATGGCAATAAGGTTTCAGTTCACTGAGCACACTTTGATCATGTCCGGGAGCTATGAAATTTGAGAGAAGAATGAGTATTATTCACTAATTTAATTTAATAGGTACAAACCAGGCCTATTAAATTAGCGGCCCAGGGACCAGATCCGGTCTGCCTAACAATCTGGCCTGGCCCACTGGCAATTTCCCATAACAATTAAATAATCAATATTGTTATGCTTATCGCGACACCCCCAATAATGCTCCCACCTCTACCACTCCTCCCCGTGGATACTGGTCATTTGCTGCTTGCAAAATGACTGGCCCAGCGGCCAATGCCCTATGCAGATGGAACACTTTAATCCTTTGTGATTTGCTGATTTTGACTTTTCCATTTAAATTTCAAGATTCAAGATGTTTTTATTTGTCAAACCATGTGAAAGATTTGAAATTATATTTCTCTCATCCTTGATTGTGGAGCGGGGGGTGGGGAAAGAGGGGTGGGAGGGAGAGCAGGGAGTTCAGCTTCCCGATGGCCCTGTGTATGAAACTGTTCACAGTGATGGAGCTGGTCAGGATGCTCTCTATAGTCCCTCTGTAGAAGTTGCACATAACAGAGGCTGGGACTCTGGCTCTTCCTAACTTGCGGAGAAAGTAAAGACGCTGATTACTTTTCTTGACCAGTGTGCATGGTCCAGGAGAGGTTCTCTGTGATGTGCACACCCAGGAACTTAGTGCTGGTCACCCTCTCCACTGCAGCACCATTGATTGTTACAGGAGCATGGTGGACCCACGCTCTTTGAAAGTCCACAACAATCTCTTTTGTCTTCTCCACATTTAGAGAGAGGTTGTTCTGTGTGCACCACATGGCCAGACTGCTCACCTCACTCCTGTAGTTTGACTCATCTCTGTTGTTGATGAGACCCACCACTATTGTGTCATCTGCAAACTTGATGAAGAGGTTTGAGTCGTACTTTGGAGCGCAGTTATGGGTCAGCAGAGTGAACAGGAGGGGGCTCAGCACACAGCCTTGGGGAGCCCCCGTGTTCAGTGTGATGGTTCTGGAGGACTTTCCGCCGACACGTACAGCCTGTGGTCTCCCCGTCAGCAGCCAGTTGCACAGTGATGTGTTGATCCCCAGGTGCAGCAGTTTGTGTATTAGCTGCTGTGGTATTATAGTGTTGAATGCTGAGCTAAAGTCTAAAAACAGCATTCTAACATAAGAGTCCTTTGTTTCAAGGTGAGTCAGGGCTGAATGAAGCGCAGTGGAGATGGCATCTTCAGTTGAGCGATTGGACCGGTAAGCAAACTGGTATGGGTCCAGGGTGGGAGGGAGAACAGACTTGATGTGTTCCATGACGAGCCGCTCGAAGCACTTCATAAGAATTGGAGTGAGTGCTACTGGGCGGTAGTCATTAAAGCAGGAGGATGGTGACTTCTTTGGCACCGGAATGATGGTAGTTCCTTTGAGGCACGATGGGAAATATCTGTGAAGACTTCAGTGAGTTCATCAGCGCAACCTTTCAGTACACACCCTTATATGTTGTCTGGACCCGGTGCTTTGCGTATGTTGATCCTGCTCAGAGATCTTCTCACACTCTCTGAAGATAGCTTCAGCACTTGGTCTTCAGGAGGGGGTGTTGACTTTTGTGCCGGGGTTCTGTTGAGTGCCTCGTAACGAGCAAATAATAATTTAGAGCGTTCAACAGAGAGGTGTCACTGTCACAGGTTTGTCGAGGAGGTTTATAGTCTGTGATGGCCTTTATCCCCTCCCACAGATGCTGAGTGTCTCTGCTGTCTCTGAAGTGATCCGTTATCTTTTTGGAGTCCTGCTTCTTGGCTTTTTTGATGCCACGGGACAGGTTGGCCTTAGCTGTCTGCAGTTCCTCCTTGTCACCAGATTTGAAGGCAGCATTCCGGACCCTCATGAGCTTGAGGACTTCACGTGTAATCCAAGGTTTCTGGTTGGACCTGATACTGATGGTCTTAGAGTCTGTAACATCCTCAGTGCACTTGGTGATGTAGGCAGTGACAGTCTCTGTATACTCCTGGAGATCAGTGATATTGTTGTGAATGGCAGCCTGCTTGAACATATTCCAATCCGTTGTGTGAAAGCAGTCCTTAAGTTTCTCTAAAGAGTCTTTACCCCACACTTGAATCTGTTTCCGAACCGGTTTAGTGACTATAACCAGTGGCCTGTATCCTGGCAGTAACAGAATAGTTATGTGGTCCGAGGCACCAAGATGGGGCAGGGGGTGTGCCTTGTATGCTCGTTTTTTGGTGGTGTAAACCAGATCCAGGATGTTGTTTCCCCTTGTTGGAAAGTCAATGTGTTGATAGACTTTGGGGAAAACGCTCTTTGGGTCTGCATGGTTAAAATCCCCAGTTAAGATGAGAAAGGCATCTGGGTGGGCCGTCTGTTGGTCACTGACACTCTGGAACAGTTCATTCAGTGCCTCTTTCCTGTTTTTGATGTTGGAGGTGGGCGGTATGTACACAGCCCCAAGCGGTACAACAGTAAATTCCCTGGGCAGGAGAAAGGTCGACACTTAATGATCATAAACTCCACGAGGGGTGAGAAGTGTCTGCAGACCACAGCAACGTCACAGCACCAGGCATCATTGGTGTGGACACAGAGACCACCTCCGCGCGTCTTGCCTCCCTCGGAGATCACTCTCTGCAGCAGGAAAGCCCCTCAAGCTGGATTGCACTGTCCGGTATATTACCATTGAGCCAAGTCTCAGTGAATATAAAAACACATCTGTCTTTCACCATCTTCCAAGAGGAGCATAGCAGACGAATAGAATCCATCTTATTGTCCAGTGAACGTACATTACCAGAACAATAGTATGGATAGAAGGCCTGTGTGGTTTAGCTGTGAGTCTTGCTCGGATACCTCCTCGTTTGCCCCTTTTTGCTTCCTGTAGCGCCTCTTGTGATGCCTCCACTGCGCTGCGGGTGCTGGGGGTCCTCAGTGACCTGTCAGTGCTTCAGAAGATGATACAGTATCTCTGGATTTGTAGGTCTCAAATGCTTTTGTTTGATTGCAATTATTCTCGCAACCCTAATTTGAATACTGTAATAAAGACACATATTGTCACAACGCAAACAAGCCTAAAAGGTAGGAACAATGTAATAATAGAGGGTTATCTCACGGACATGACGATAGGAAATACCAGCAGCAGCTTCTTATTACAGGAAAGAAGTTAGGGGGGAGGAAAGTCCCTGTAGCACCTGAGAGAGCTCTGTGGGAGAGGACCTCTGATCTCCAAACATACAGTCAAATCACCACTGATGAATGAAAATGTCAACTCCAACTGCTCTAAAGCAAGTGTTTTAGAAATGGCTACATCAAACATTTCACACTTTAACAGTTTAACAGACTTTGGATAAATGTACATGTGTTTTTCGTTTTTTTTGTTTTTTTTACACAGTCAACCGATATTTACAGAGCAGTACAATCGATTTTGTTTGCAGAAATATTACCTTTCCTGGCTAGTTTTTGAATTGTGCAGCCCTAACCCCTCAGTTGAATGGCTGCTCTTAATTTTACGATCATTCTCTACCAAAATACTAACATCATGTGGCTGAAAAACGTACCTGTGATTTATGACCAGCAAAGTACGCCTAATAAAGTGTCCAGTACTGGCCCACTAGAATCGATCTTGCATTTGTGGCAGGAGCTGTTGGAGACGAAGGAGGAGGAATATGTGGTGACGCGGGTCCAGCTCCATCCCGAGCGCCGTCCCTCTGACGACTCCACGAAGAGCAGGCATCTGAGCGAGACACCAGACAAAGGCTCCTTGGACTTGGAGGAGGAAGAGGAGGAAGGGGACCAAAGTTCAAATATGCACTGTGAGGAGAGTGACCGCTCGCCAAAGGACTCCACAGAAGAACCAACTGATCTGGTCCAGAATGAAATTGCGCTGCTCATTTACAGGAACGGACTGGTGTTTGACGTGAACATGGACTCTAGTTAACCAAAATGGGCAGTCTGTAGCTGTTGTTTTTTTAAATTTGTTTTTAAATTTTGCTTTACACTGATTAGAATCACAGTCATCAGCACACAACCTAATGCCTATGTATATCGTTTTAGGCTTAACTGTACTGTATTATTTCCAATATTCCATTGGTAAATATTTGGATTTCATCAAATGCCACTCGTCTACTGTAAATTGTTTATTTTGTAAATAAAGTATTTCCAAGGCAAGGAAAGCAACATTGGTCTTATGAAACCATGTGATTACTGAAAGTCACCGTTGTGGCTGCAAGTCATGTGATGCCAATCTAAGCCAACACAAACGACAGCCGGCATGGCGGTCTCCAGTCCCCGAATGTGACGCCTCAATTTTTTAACAGATTAGCAATATTGATAAAGTCTTAGTGCTACTAAATCACTTAAAATCAGAATCAGAATTGGTTTTATTTTATTTATATTTCAGAACTTCAAACAAATCAGGCCATTTATGACAGTAGATTCAGCAAAGATGTTTCTACACTCAATGATAGTTTCACACATAGATTACTGTATTGCAACCTGGTCACTTACTGGAGAAACAAAAAATCAAGCCCATAGAAATCCTCTTCAAAAAGCCCATAAAAATTATTTGGTCGTATCCTCACTGCAATATCCTGGAAAAAATATAAAATGCTAAATTTTCTAAATTTCATAAATTTAAAAAAACTGTTGCCTTGTTTACAAAGCACTTCTTTCCCCGCCCCCACTCTCTAACTACATTAAACCTAAAGCAATGGGGGGTCTCCGCACCACAGCCTCCTCCAGAGGAGATGTGGAGATCCCACACAGAAAGACAACATTTGGACAAACTGTGCTGTCCGTCAGAGGTCACTCTTGGAACAGCCTTCCTAATCAAATCAAATCAAATCAAACTTTATTTATAAAGCGCTTTTCATACAAAATGTAACACAAAGTGCTTTACAGTGCTTAAAAATCATTAAAATCGTCCCCACCAGTAAATATACATAAAAACTACAACCCCACCACCCCACCCGCACACACAGACACACAGACACATATACGTACAGACAGCCAGCAGTTAAAAAGTCTTAAATAAAAATGGACATAGAGTTGAGTATGTAAGGCTGAGTACAGATAGACCGAAAGAGGAAACATCATCCAAGGAGCCGTCTGCACCAGGAGCAGCCCATCGGCCACAGCCACAGAGCGCCAACTCAGGGGGCCCGGAGTAGGTGTAGGAGAGATGTCCTATCTCCATCCAGGCACCCCCAGGAGAGCGCCCGCATAGCCGCAGCCAACCAGCACTCCTGGGGCAGAGGGCTCCCTCAGAGGAACCACTAGGAGAACATAAAAAATAAATAAATAAATAAAATAACTAAAAAATAGATAAATAAATACAATACAAATTATAAATATATATATATATATATATATATATACACACACATAAAAAAATAAATTAATATTTAATAAGAGATACATTAAAAAACAGCTAAAACTGTGCATGAAATAGCACAGGATAAAGAGAGGGAAACTAAAGAAATAATAGAACTAAAACCGGTAAATAAGGTTAATATAAGTAAATATTAGTTAAAAGCTAAACTAAAAAGGTGGGTCTTGAGCCTGCTCTTAAAAACATGAACGTTCTCTGCGGTCCTGAGCTCCTCCGGCAGGTCGTTCCAGAGGCGAGGGCCATAATATTGGAAAGACGCCTCGCCGTGAGTCTTTCTGTTGACTTTAGGAATAACTAGGAGACCCCTGCCGGAGGAGCGAAGGGACCGCGAAGGCTCATATGGTAAAATCAGGTCTGAAAGATAAGAAGGACCAAGACCATTAAGACATTTAAAAACCATTAAAAGAACTTTAAAATGGATCCTGAAACACACGGGGAGCCAATGCAGCGACTCTAAAACCGGTGTAATGTGGTCCCGCCTCCTGGTCTTCGTCAGGACACGAGCTGCTGAATTTTGTAAAAGTTGTAAACCTGAGATGCTCTTTTTGGGAAGACCAGAAAGCAGGGCATTACAGTAGTCAATACGACTGGTGATAAAAGCATGCATTAGCGTCTCCATGTTGGCCCGAGAGAGAATGGGGCGGACTCTGGCTATGTTCTTTAGATGGTAAAAACCTATCTTTGTGATATTCTTAATGTGTGGAATTAAAGTCAGCTCAGAGTCAAAAATCACACCCAGGTTCTTCACCTGTGAGGAAGGATTAAAAGACAATGACTGTAGTTTGGGTAAAAGTTTCTCTCTCTGGGCCTCAGGACCGATGACTAAAACCTCAGTTTTGTCCTGGTTACGCTGGAGAAAGTTTTCTGCCATCCAGGATTTAATATCTAAAATGCAGTTAAAAAGTGCATCCATTGGCCTGGTGTCATCAGGAGACATGGAGATGTACAACTGTGTATCATCAGCGTAACTATGAAAGTTGACTCCATGTCTCCTGATGACATCACCAAGAGGGAGCATATACAGGTTAAAAAGCACTGGGCCTAAAATCGAACCCTGGGGCACACCACATGTAATATTATGGACCTTGGAGGAGCAGGTATCCACACTTACCATGAATGTCCTGTCTGTGAGGTAGGATGTAAACCATTTGTGGACAGCACCAGAGAGGCCGATGTGTTTTAAACGAGTTAAAAGAATAGTATGGTCGACTGTATCAAAGGCAGCGCTCAGATCCAGTAGAACCAACACTGTCAACCTTTTGGAATCATAATTTAATCTAAAATCGTTTAAAATCTTTAAAAGGGCTGTCTCGGTGCTGTGGTTTACCCTAAAGCCAGACTGAAATTTCTCAAGGACGTCATGTGCATTTATAAAGTCGCTAAGTTGGGTAAAAACAAGTTTTTCTAAGATTTTGCTTAAAAATGGTAAGTTGGATACCGGTCTAAAGTTGTTAAAATCATTACGGTACAAATTGCTCTTCTTCAGCAGAGGCCTCACCACCGCCCCCTTAAAGGCAGCAGGGAAGACCCCCGTCTGAAGGGAGCAATTCATCATGTGTAAAAGCTCGTCTCTAAGAGATCCATAGAAAGTTTTAAAAAACGGGGTTGGGACCGGGTCTAAAGGACATGTGGTGGGCCTCACTGAGGAGAAAACTTTATCAAGCATCTCAGCATTAACCTGGACAAAACTGTGCAGTGTTTCCTCTGGAACAAGTAGACAACCAGATGTATTTAAAACCGTGTTACTTTGAGTAGATAAAATATTACATCTGATAGTGTCTATCTTTCCCCTGAAGTGGTCTGCAAACGCCTCACAAAGGGAGTCACTTGGAGTAAAGTTGGTCTTGTTAAAATCAGGATTGATCAGATGTTCTATTGTAGAGAAGAGTACCTTGGGATTGTTTTTATTGTTGATCATTTTTGAGAAGTAATTGTTTCTTGTGTTTCTTACTGTGTTATTGTAAGTTGTTTGTTGTTCACGGAAGATTTGGTAGTTTATGGTAATTTTGTGTTTTCTCCATTTTCCTGCATTGTCTTTTGAGTCGTTTGATTTCCTCATTCCTCCATGGAGGAATTGGTTTTTTAGGGAGTTTCTTGAATTTTAAAGGAGCAATAGAATCAAGCGCTGACTTGAGTTTGCTGTTAAAATTTTCAAAAATAAAATCACAGGGGGCAGGTAGAACAATAGGAGAATATTTCTCTAAAACATCAATAAAATTTGCAGCCACTTCAGGGGTGAGATGACGTTTCCTCACAGCTCTTACCGAGGTCTCCCGCTGGGTAAAACTGGTGATATTAAAAATTACACAGTAATGGTCGGAGACGGCCAAGTCAATGACAGAAGACACAGCTGTGGACAGGCCATACGTGATGACCAGGTCCAGACTGTGTCCTCTGTCGTGAGTTGGCTGCGTGACGTGTTGGGTAAAATCCATATAATTAAGAACATTTAAAAAATACCTAGCAACAGGGTCTAAAAGATTATCTATGCGTAGATTAAAATCACCAGTTAAAAGAATCATATTAAAAGAGCTATGTAAAAGTGATAAAAACTCAGAAAATTCCTTTACAAAAAGAGGGCATTTTTTGGGGGGTCTGTAAATAGTGACACATAAAATGGGGGGATTACTAAAAACAAGTGCATGGTGCTCAAAAGTGGGGAATGGATCAAATAAAATAGGTTTGGTGGCAAGAGTGTTTGTACATATGGAAGCAGTGCCACCTCCCCTTTTTCCATTCCTTATTGAAAAGGTGCTGCTAAAATTAGGTGGGGGGGCCTCAGCAAGAACCGCGGTCGCATCTGTACCCAGCCAGGTTTCAGTTAAAAACAAACAATCAAGATTATTATCTAAAATCAGGTCATTCACAATAAAAGACTTGTTCTGCAGAGAGCGGACATTTAAAAGAGCCATGTTTAGTGTGGTTTGAGATGGATTAGCTGTGGACTGTGGGGGGGCTTTGGGGAGGGGTTTTAAAACGTTAATATGGACAGGATAATTCCTGTCCATATTAACGGGATAATTCCATGGAGGGTTGTGTTGTGTCCGCTCTCTGCTAGTGATGACAGGGATGGTTTGTGAGGGGGGCGTGGAAACGATAGGAGGGGGTGTGGGGACGGAAGCCGCACCTGCGCGTGATTGACGCAACAGACACAAGAGATTTATTCATGCGCTCAAATGTAATTTGTAAAGTTTTTATATTGTGTTTTGTATTCATACATTGTTTTACTTGTGTGACCTGCCTCGGGATTAGCAGTAAATTAGTTTTGCAATAATCTGGCACATTTACAATTTGTGTACAACTTGTATATGATTGTTCATTAATGTGTGTTGTCCCGATCAAATAAATAAATATTGCCAATGTTCACAAACTAGGAATTTTCTTTGGTGCAATCGAGCAACATATATGAAACATAAAACATATAACATACATTTGGATAGATAAATAATAAACTATAAAGATTTAAGGGCATGCATAAAGTAGATTAAATGTTCAAATGTTGTTTTTTGTCGGAGGTTTTTATGGGAGGCTGTTTAGGAAAAAACACAAAAACAAATGTAAAAAAAACACAACAAAAAACATAGGTTTACACATTAGATGGTGCTCTTGTACATTGGTCTTGTTTGCAACACATGCAAATACACTGCCTACCCTACACAATAATGAAGAGCAAATGCACATTAAATCTGCCGTTCAAATTAAAAATGCATTTTTTTAAACATTGAAAATCTTGTAAATGCAAGTTGCTGTTTTTTTTCAAGGTTTATTTTTTGTTAACTTTTTTTTTTTTACATTGAAAATCTATCTTACTTTTCTCATTGAAAATCTAATCTGATTTTATTATATCTTTTTTTTCTACATTGAAAATGCATTGATTTATTTTACTTGAAACACGTATTTTTTCACATATGTAATGTGTTTTTTTCCTAAACGGCCTCCCATAGGTTTTTAAGTATTGAGATATTTATCTTCTTCCCCCCCCAAAAAAAAAAAATCTCTGCTTGTAGAATGTTATCAGTAAAACAAGTGGTTTAAGAGGTTTAACAGCTTCAGGGAGTGGAAAAAGTCGGAATTGTTGCCAAAATGTTTGATAAGTTTATTATCATTAATAATAAATGAAAAATATAGAGGTAGATTGTTATTGTGTTCTGTAGCATCTTCATGAACTGTGTCTCCACCGGGCGGTCGCACTGCGTAAGCGCAGGTGACGTGAGTCATCCACGCACGCAGCCTCAGTCTCGCGGGTCATCGCACTGTTTACCTCCGCCGTCTCTGCTGCACTGTTCTTGGGCCTAATATAGACTCATTAAGCCTTTTAAAACATCATGCCAACTCTGGTTAGGCTCTTAATGTTTTTGTAGCCTATAAAAATGTCCTATGTACGGTTGTCGGTGCTAAAAGATGGCGGAGTCGGATGGTGGGGATTTTGCAACGATACTTTCCCAGAACAGGTGAGTGTCTCGGGGGCTTAACAGCGGAGAAGTCGCCGCTCTGTGCATGAATAGCTTCAGTTAGCCATGTCCATAGAGAGTGCACTCTCAGCAGCGTTTCAGCGTGTGCACCTATGTCACCCATTAAAGAGCCCTGCAGGACCGTTTAGAGAAGTCTGGGAACGCCATGAAGCTATCCGGGCCTATGTCGGGGCATGTTCTGTGTGTCCTTTCCCAAAACATGTTAAGTCCATTCTAGCTAGTCTCGCAAATACCGACATATGCTGGCTTTGTAGTTTATGCAATTTGCGTACTGAAATGATCAGAATAAATGGCCAGAATAAGTCTGGTGAAACTGTCTGTATTTTGAAAGCACAGAAGAGCGCCACCCCATGACAACAGTAGTTGGAGGGCGAGTGTGCATAATGCACTTTTAAACTCTTGAGAAAGAGAGACTACATTGAGTATGCATGTTTTTGACGAGGGAACAAACTTTGGAACAGAATTAAAAGCTCCAAAAATATATCTTTAGTACAATTTAAAGCCATACCTTGTAACATTTCATTTATTAATATATTTGAATGGGACAGGACAATGCCTAGGGTGAATTTGGGTAAAGTGGGACATTTAAGCTTTAATGTCTCTAATGATTTTTTAAAAATATTATTCATTTGTTCAAACTTGAACTAATTCATAGTTATAGTAATTGTCTATCTGGTGTCGTGTAACTTTTTGTCACCAAAGGAGTTCTGGCAACTGAGTCAATCATGGTAATGCTGTGTTTAGCTCATGTTCAACACAGCTTTTACAGTTTTAACAATACAACTTACTATTGAGTGCTAATTAAAGCCAGACTATATAACTATGTGAAATCTACTGTCATCCCTTACATAACCTGATCCTAATGAGCTCCTAATGAGATTTGGATGAGGACCTAACATATTTAAATCTCATTGTGCTTGGCTGCTTTTATTCAGCATCTTTATGGAGACGAGCTGGAGATGTCCTGCTCCCAGTGAGGTTACAGTAGGGTCTGAGGAGCTGATCCGCTCACAGCAAACACACGTTTGTTTGGATAGGTTTTAGGGATTTCTCAAAGATAAAAATGTCTGTTTTAAAGTAAAAGTTTTTGTCTATTTATTAGGTGAAATGTCACATGGTGTGGCTTTAATAGCGTAATACTGATGATACAAATAGTTTTCAATGATAGTTTATTTTTAAAAGAAAGTCAATTCAATGACTTTGTTTCTGTTCATTTTTATGTATTTATTTTTTGTTTTTGATGTTAAAATGTCTGTTAGATGACCACTTTGAAACTGGGTGTCCCAGTTTTAGATGATACACAAAATCCTGATTCCTATTTATAATATCATGTTATTTGTTTTTGATGTTATTAGTAGTGCTGGGCAAAAAACTTAACGCTCCGGAGCTCGTATCGCTCTTCCTGAAGCAGAATGCTTCGAAACACTGTGTTTTGGCAACTGCTGGTCATGTGACTAAAGTGTCTATTGTCTCAAAAAGTGCTTCACTCTGTGAGTTGTGTATCAGTGTCCCAAAGCGGGTCATCGACTCAGAGCGTTTCACTGTCCTGCCGTGAGCGGCAAGGCGCTAAAAATCATTAGTGATAAATGCATTTCCCATTTAACCGCGTTCATGTGGTGAAAATGTCTGCACCAGTCTTTGGGCCAGTCAGAATAAACACTTTTCCTATTCTTTACAAAGTCGTGCTTTTGAAGAGATTCTGGGCCGTATCGCCTTTGCTCTGCCCAATCTTGTCAGCTAAGCAGGGAAGGGCCTGGTCGGTACTTGGATGGGAGACCATTTGGGAACATCAGGAAGCCTAGCGAATGTAGTGAGTGAGTGGTTGGTGGTGGTCGAAGGGGCTGATGGTGCAGATTCTTTGCCTCCCTTCCATCAGTCTACCCCAGGGCAGCTGTGGCTACAACAGTAGCATACCACCACCGAGTAAGGCGTGAATGAATAATGACAAAATTACAGTGGCTTTACAGGCTTGTAAAACACAATACAAATGTAAGGCATCATAATTATTATTTAGTTTAGAGCTCATTTCCATCCACAGTCTCATGTTGTAAAAACAATGAAAAGAAGGAAAATAAATAGATAAATAATTTTTTTTTAAAGTATTGAAGTCTCAACAACAAAAAAAGACCAAACAAATGTGTGTTTGTTGTGAGCGGCTCGCCTCTTCTCTGACTGTAACTTTACTGGGCGCGGGGACGTCTCCAACTCGTTTCTACGATGATGTCAACTAAAAGCAGCCAAATATGAGATTTAAATAGGGTAGGTCCTCATCAAATCCATTCTTCGATTACCCAAGGCAAAAAAAAAAGAAGCTATTTCTGTGTCTAGCTGCCTATTAGGAGTATGTTTTGTATTTATGGCAACTGTATAAACCAAAATGTTACATAGTGTTTAAGTTCTACGCCACTACCACAGCAATACTCAGTAAAAAAAAAAAAAAAAGAGAAGATAAAGAAAAATCAAATTCATCTTGCTCTTTAAAAAAAAAAAGACATGAAGTTCAAGGACACTACTGAGTTGTGTTGCAGTTGTGACTGTAGAGAGTAGGTAAGTGGTTTCCCTCACGTGTGGGGCTCCCTAATGCGTGAACCCTACCCTGCACAATGCATTATCATGTGTGCCATTAGATAACATGTCCATTATAGGCCTGTGTGTGTGTTTGTGCCATTAGTCCACACATGAGGTATTGATACTGACAGAGAGTTGAGACAGTTCAAAACATGGTGTCGTGTTGCATGGTGTAACTGTGTCTCTTGTCGTTGCAGTATGGCTAATAAGAACCGCACGCTCTGCTGTACGTTCTCAGCACCCAGCCATAGCGCAACTCTCCTCCAAGGCTTGTCAGTGTTGAGGGCTCGGGGCCAACTCCTGGACGTGGAGCTGGCCATAAATGACGAGCGCTTCCACGTACATAAAGCCGTGCTGGCCTCCTGCAGCGATTACTTCAGGTTGGTCCGAGGCGAGCAGAATTTCCATTTTTACTTTTAAATACGGGACAATACAGAATGTCTCCTTTGAGATCTGTGCAAACTTGTGCATAAATGAGAGCATTATTGTTAGTACAGTTGACAATTAGCAGAAAACTAGCGTGGCATGTCTCAAATGTTTTCATTAACTCGCACAATCCCCTCTACATTAAAAAGTAATAGTAATAATTATGTATTATAGTTCTTTCATGAATGTAAATAATGTCCTCAAACATATTTTCAGTTTCAGTAATTATAGGGATATATTAATTTTCATTTGAGAATTATTTTAAGTTGTCACTGTATTGTACATGACCTTGTTCCTGTATTGCAGGGCGATGTTTACTGGAGGCATGAGGGAGTCACACCAGGACACCATAGAGCTGAAGGGCCTGTCCGCTCGAGGCCTCAAACATATCATTGACTTTGCCTATAGCTCTGAAGTCACCCTGGACCTGGACTGTATCGAGGATGTCCTGGGCGCTGCCGTCTTTCTCCAGATGGTTCCTGTGGTGGAGCTCTGCGAGGAGTTCCTCAAGTCTGCCATGAGTGTGGAAACATGTTTGCACATTGGTCAGATGGCCACCACATTCAGCCTGTCTTCCCTAAAGGAGTCCGTGGACACTTTTACATTCCGTCACTTCCTGCAGATTTCCGAGCAGGAGGACTTTCTGCACATTCCTATGGAGCGCCTCGTGTTCTTCCTCCAGAGCAACGAGCTAAAAAACTGCAGTGAAATTGACCTCTTCCATGCAGCCATCCGCTGGCTACAGTATGATGACTGTCGGCGTGCTCAGGCCTGCCATGTACTGTGCCATGTGCGTTTCCCCCTGATGCGCTCCTCTGAGCTCGTGGACAGCGTTCAGAAGGTGAACATAATGGTTGAAGACGTGCTGTGTCGCCAGTATCTGCTTGAGGCCTTTAATTACCAAATCCTTCCATTTCGGCAGCACGAGATGCAGTCTCCTCGGACGCTCATCCGCTCAGACGTCATGTCCTTGATCACCTTTGGAGGAACACCGTACACCGACCATGACCGCACTGTGAGCGCCAGAGTCTACCATCTGCCTGAAGTTAGTGCGCGCCAGTTCAAAGAGCTCACAGAGATGGAGAGTGGGTGTAGCCACGCCTGTGTCGCTGTTCTGGATAACTTTGTTTATGTTGTTGGGGGCCAACACTTGCAGTACCGTAGCGGTGAAGGAGCGGTAGAAAGTTGTTTTCGATACGATCCGCATTTGAACCAGTGGCTGCGTATTCAGTCCATGCAAGAGGCACGGATCCAGTTTCAGCTTAATGTGCTGCATGGGCAGTTGTATGCCACTGGAGGGCGTAATCGTTCTGGCAGCTTGTCCAGTGTTGAGTGTTACTGCCCAAAGAAAAATGAATGGACCTCTGCAGAACCGCTGAAGCGTAGGATTTGGGGGCATGCCGGGACCACCTGTGCTGACAAACTGTACGTGTCTGGTGGTTATGGCGTCTCTCTTGAAGATAAGAAAACACTTCACTGTTATGAACCAGTGACTGAGCAGTGGGAGTTCAAGGCCCCCATGAACGAGCCCCGAGTGTTGCATGCAATGATCAGCTCCAGGGAGCGCGTGTATGCTCTGGGAGGTCGCATGGACCACGTAGACCGCTGTTTTGATGTGCTGGCTGTGGAGTATTACACTCCTGACCACGACCAATGGACTACGGTCAGCCCCATGAGGGTGGGGCAGTCTGAGGCCGGCTGCTGCTTGCTCGACCAGAAGATTTACATCATAGGAGGCTACAACTGGCACCTCAACAACGTGACGAGCATCGTGCAGGTCTACAACACAGAGACTGAGGAGTGGGAGAGGGACCTGCATTTCCCAGAATCCTTTGCTGGTATTGCTTGTACACCAATTATACTTCCACAAAACACACAGCGCTAGCTATCCGACCGCTCCACTGTGAACATTTGAATGTGCTCTTCTGCTGACAGCTGCCAAGTCCTTACACTGACTTCCACTGTTTCATCTGAGACATGAAAACATACTGTGGTGTGTCACTCTTTAGGGCGGTACCATATTAGAGAAACTAGATCTAGCTATTGCTTTTTGTATTCATTTATGCCAGGAAAAATTAATCTTATGGTCAACAGTATCTGAACAAGAGCGGGGAACATATCAAGTGACATAACAAACTGACATTTGTAGTGTCCAAAAGTAACGTCATTCTGCACCTGCTGTTTATCTGACCGCACATACACGTCTGAGTGAGGTGGCTTTCCCAAGTCCCACACTTGAGGTGGCAAGACGGGACCCGCAACCAAGAGTGACACTGACGATAAATCGTGTTCAGTCACATTGATATATTGTGCAGCTCATTTACAGTACGTTATTACAGTATTTTTCATTTCACAATAATGGACACTCTATGAGGACTTGCATTTTCATACTAATTACATTTTTAAAAATTAATAGTAAACTATTATTTAACATGAATAATGTCACTAACATCATTAATATTATTAATTGCTGGGATCACTATAGCTTCAAAGTTATTTTTGCTGTGTAATGTAAGTCTTATTGACCTTATGATTGTTGTGTATCGTTGAACTGGTTGCTCTATACCATTACCACTGTATGAACACTAAAAGACACAATAACGATAGTATTAATATACTGTCTTCAAACAGGAAAATGGTAATTACACAATTACTATGACTCCACTTCAAAGTGCTGCCCTGGCAAGTGTTTTAAGCTACAGCCTTTTCCTGTGGATATCTCATGGCAGCTGCATCAGACTTGTGTGTGTCTAAGATGTATGTTGTTGATCTCGATATTGGAATAAGTCCTGTTGGTGGTTTGTGTGTGTTTTTATTTTTTCCATGATGATGTTAATTTTTTATTTTCAGGCAAGAGTCTGTACTTCTATGACTGTGTCACTGCACTTTCCAAAGCAGGACAGATTTGTGCCAGTGGCTAATGTTACTGTCGTGTTTTCAATGTCCGTGTTCAGCTAAGGTCTAATATGGCCACTGTTTGCGGTTTGCCTTAGTGTCTGTATTGTCTCACCTGTACCAGAAAAGCACATTATCATTGACAAGTCAAGTGCAATATTAAAAACTTTAGTCCATGTGGAATGTAGACAAGTATGGAGCTCCGTGTGCAATGCATCAGTTATTAAAAATGTATGTTGAAAATTAAGTTTGTTTTTGTTTGTTTTTTAGCTCATCATCAGAGTGTTTGCACATGTGCTACTCCAGTGGATTTTTTTTGAAGGGCTTTAACACCCCCAGAGGAATTGATAACAATCTCAGAGAGGAATATTGTGCTGTCTTTTTAATAATATATATAATTGTATTGATCGTTTAACTTGTAATCTAAAACTGTAAATGGTCTTAGTAAAAACACAAAGAGTATTGATTCAAATGAATGAATGTCCCCAGATGAATTACAAATATATGATAAGCACATTATACGTAGGCCTATATAACTGCATTTATCTTCTCTGCTATGCTATTCCGTCCCCAAACACATGTGTACCCTGATGTTTGCTCAGCATAGTTATAGTAAGTGCTCAGAGCGCGCACAGCCCCTGGCCGCTGCTGCCCGTGCGTGTTGACGACACAGAGGCCTGTTGTGGTGCGTAACGTGACATTCCATTGAGAAGAAGAGGGAAAGATGGCGTCCTCTAACAATCCCCGCAAATTCAGCGAAAAAATCGCTCTGCATAACCAGAAGCAGGCGGAGGAGACTGCTGCGTTTGAAGAGGTCATGAAGGACCTGAACATCACCAGAGCAGCACGGGTGAGGCGTCTCTGCGCCGCTGTTTACATTCTGTTGCATCGCTGTTTGGCATCCACCAAGCGCTGCGGAGACGAACCTGGACGCTGGGATGCTAAAGTAGCTCATGTTTTTAACGCCTTGAGCTGTATTGATGCTGCAGTAAATTATGTGGACACTGTCCCTTGTTAAACCCGTCGTGATTAGGCATTAGCTTCTCGGCTAGGCATAGCAGCGTTAGCTCCGTTAGCTCTGGGTTTGTGGACAGTGTGCACCTGTGCTCGGACTGAGCCGCTTCATTCACTGCTGACATTTTAACAGCGAACCAATGGCTTAATCACGGCCACGCTGTAATGATGTTTGGCTTAGCCGAAATGACATTAGCTCTTCACTATCTGCCACACAAACAGGCAGGTAAAAGACAGCGAACCCCCTGTATTTACTGGCCAATGAAACTATCAGGAGGGCTGTGGTTTACAGTGGCGTTTACTGCACTGTGCACACCTATACGGAGGTGATAAATATGACACAACTTTTGTGCAATCCATGTAGAAAAAGTGAATTATCCACAGTCTATTCTGTTTTTTTATGTGTTATGGCATGTAATGCATAAAAACGAAACAATGATGGAGCCAGTCTTTTACATGTATTCCCTGGAATTTAAGTGGATTGTATAAGAATATATAGAAGTATTTAGATTAAACGCATGACCAAAAAACTAAAATACTGCATTTTCACTAATAACTTGTTAGACATTTTTGGCAGAATATTGTTGATCTTGTGGATCCTGTGTTTTGCTGAAAGTGGTGTCCAGTTACTCGTCCTGAACTGAGCTGCAATGGAAAGAGCTAATCCGTATGAGGTCTTTGTGGTGGTCTTTGTCAGGTTTTGTTGTCTTGCCATCAAAGCATCAGTGCATTTGGATTGTCTTAGGCCATTAATGTTCTGCTATGCCTGGGAGTGTGTGGGGGGGTGTCCTTGACTCCTTTAGGGTTACTCGTCAAAATGATTGTGTGATGTATTGTGTATGGACAGTGTACGTTTCCATTTCAATAGACATTCTCACTATCACCAGCTGACTGTTAATTTCTGCTCATCAATAGCGCCTTTAATACTTTTTGTTTGTTCACCTGTCCTGTGTGGACTGCCAGGCTTCTCTCTTTGTGTTGCACCTTTTTGCATTTTTGTGTGTGTCCGATTCGTCATTCACTCATGCTTTCACGCGATTTTACTTTGCGCAGTTGCAGTTGCAGAAGACCCAGTATTTGCAACTAGGGCAGAATCGTGGACAGTACTATGGAGGCTCACTGCCCAATGTCAATCAGATTGGAAATGGCAACATTGACCTGCCTTTTCAGGTGAGCCCACGGGTGGTTAACTAACAGTGTTTGTACCTTTTGTGGAACTATTGGCCTCAAAAATTCAAGGATGATGCCCTACTAGTTAATTCAGTTACTAAGTAGGGATGCACTGATACCAATCCTCTGTTATCGGCTTCGATCCAATATTGATTGAGGCTAAGGCCAATCAAGTAATATTTTTCAAAACAGTTATTACTGGTCATTGTTGACACAGAACGTCTCAATATGTTTGCACTTCAGCTTGTGCAATGAAGTTGCCAAGTTACTGATGAGAAAACCATTGATGAAGACGGCACAACGTCATGAACCACGTGACTAGGCGGAATAAGGTGAAAGAAGAGCCGAGCCCCATTGACGGCAATGCAAAAAGACTCCACTTTGAGGCTTGGTAGTTACATTTAACGCTTTATACGACTAATAATAGAACGGACAGATGGCGTCCTACATCCGGAAACAGTTATCCAGCTGGCTAATCTGGGAAACGTTGAGAATACTGTATTTTGGTCAGTTTAATTTCCCTATGTCCTTTTGCATTTAGCCATCAAACATCTCAAATTACAAACAATGCAGACGTTTTTAAATGTTGTTAACCCATCGACCTCATTTAGATTGTCAAAGCCTGGTTTGAAGTTATTAATTAAATAGTTAATAAAAATCAATGTATAAAAGTGTATTCTGATCCAAATGTTAAAACATATTCAGTTTTTTCTGCTTATTGTGGGTCGGAAAAAATGCCATGAAATGGACATTCTTACCTTGCCATAGTAGGCATTGGCTTAACCATTCCAGACAATATGGGGAGAAAAGACTCTTTACAGGTCCGCTTACTATCATGCGCATTTGTAGGAACAGGCTCAGAAAATAACAGTTTATGATATTTTTTCTTGGTGGAACCCATAAGAATTGCTCGAAAATCTTCACTAACACGAACATGGCGGATGTCGTTACTAAGGGGCTACTTCATGAATACACGGATTGCCGTCTTCATCAATGTCCTTGGGTTAGTTTGGAGATGTGTTCACTTGCTCTGGTATCAGCTGGTATTGGAGTATGTTTTAAGTCAATCAAGTCTGTACACAAATGGCACAGAAAAAGCTGGATTGGTGCATCTCTATGACTGAGTTAGAGAGAGGAAGCCAAGGTTTAAGTACAAGCATATAGCATACCATTTCCACCTGCCGTGCAAATTGGTTTCTAAATTGAAAGTGTATCATTGCTTGTCATGGCTTTCCATTTTTGAATACATTTTGCCAACTCGAGCATCAGTATGAGGGGGCCCATGGCTTGACTCATGGTGACCATTGACCCTAAAAAAGCATTGCACATGCCGTGTGGAGCCATGTGATGAGTTTACCTTTGCGCCTGAAGCGGCCTTGATTTGACTCTGTTTATTCAGAACTCCGTGCTGGACACCAGTCGGACCACCAGGCACCACGGTTTGGTGGAGCGGGTGTACCGAGAGAGGAACCGCATCACATCCCCCCACCGAAGACCCCTCTCCGTGGACAAGCATGGCCGCCAGATATCCTTTACCGGCACAAATGAAGAGTGCATTAGCTGTCGCTTTTCATCGTTAGGAGAGAAAGGAAAGCTCAATTTGTTTCATATATTATCCCCCACCACCTTTATTTCCTGAAAAACATAAAAAATTGGAATGAATAATTTGTGTAACTTAAAGTGATAGTCTGGAAGTCTAAATGTATTACACGTTTTCAAATGTGCAAAATTGACCACCTGGTCTTGCATTTTGATGTACAGTAAGTAATAATATACATATATTATTTTTTGTTAAGTCCGGAGGAGGAGCTTGATTGTTTACTTTTGAAAATCCTCATCTTCCTCTCCTCATTTTGCAAACTCAGAAAGGCTTTCTGGTTAAAGAGGGGAGGAATTTGATTTTACTTTTACATTTCACTCTATATCTCAACAAAATGACAGACTATCACTTTAACCCAGTCCAATGCAGGAATTTAGACTTTCAAAGGGTCTCTTTGTCGCAAAAAAAAAAAAGACTTCATA
Organism: Proterorhinus semilunaris; assembly: GCA_021464625.1. Lineage (NCBI taxonomy): Eukaryota > Metazoa > Chordata > Actinopteri > Gobiiformes > Gobiidae > Proterorhinus > Proterorhinus semilunaris. The sequence goes on from CM038351.1 coordinate 29,046,020, forward strand.
CATAAAAATGGCCACTGTCTTGATGAAACAATGTATAACACAAACACAGTCTGCTTTGAAATCATCTCGCTTACAAACTGTCCAGAGTGTACTCCGTGAAAGGCCCATTGTTGGTTGCGCTCTGTAATTTTTATGTTTGTTTTGATGTTGTGTGCAGTGATACCGCGCATTTTCCATGTTGGCAAACAGTGCTCTTGTCTGAACAGAAATGGCTCTTAGAATGAGAGCGGTAAATGGTTTTCTGAGCACATGCAGTGGGAGGCGGTTTCTGAAAGCTGTATTGTTTCTCCCCTGCTGACAGTCTCATTGCCCCACAACATCCCGACAAAAAAAAATATTCCACTTACTGTGGGGGAAAACAAGCCACTCCGGCACCCTATTGCTGAGTAATTGGATCCTTGTAACACTTGTCTGGTTTTGTGTTACATATTGGTAAACATCTGAAACGACTTGAGAAGGGGTGAAAATATGGATTAGAGCAGGGTCAATGTGTCGTCCATCCGTTCCTCTTTATTAGCCTTGACTAAATTCACATTGACAGCTGTCCCTATAGCTCGGTTTACCTCTCCCCACCGCCAGACACGAGCTGGAGAAGGTAAGCTAACTGCACAAACTGAGCTACGCATCGACAACAAAACCCGAAGGACATGCTGCGTGGATGTGTAGCATGCTTTTAATTTACCTTAGAGAAGTGAATGCTCTATTTTTTAATAATCAGCATGGTGTCAAAATCAAAGCTTAGGTTAGAGCTAAGACTAAACTAAAAATAATATAGTAATAATAGAATTGGTATAAAACAACAAACAAACAACATTTAACCAACATCAAAGTTATCCTGTCAATGTTTGCTGCTTCTGCCATGTGTGCACCTCATTATTTTACTGTTACTTTTTAAAGTAATTAGTCAAACCTGACTCTATCAACCAATCCTTTAGATATAGGATGGGATGTTTCTCTCCTATGTATTGGCACTTGTTTCTCACTGACTTCTCCTCTTTCTCGCTCGTCCAGGACAAACTCGGACTCGGCCTTGCACCAGAGCGCCATGAATCCTAAACCCCAGGAGGTGTTCGCGGGAGGATCACAAGAGCTGCAGCCCAAACGCGGTAACGACCCGAGACTCTTACAAACACACACTGTAGCCTTTATTTATTTATGCACTAATGCAAGCGGAAAACCCTCAAGCGCATAAAAGGGGCTTGATGTTGCTGAGGATTTGAAATTGTAGATCTAACCGTGAAATATTTATAAAGACCAGGATACTGATCCCAGCCCAGTTTCGGCACAGCGCTTGCTTGTTTATTGAGCGGTAAATGTATTTGAGAAGGCTTGATTCAAAGGACTAGATCAATAATTCAGTGATTATCCCATGGATTATGTGTGCGATTGGCTGGGATCCACTCAGTCTGTCTGGTGGTCACCTCGCAATTTTTAGCCGCAGAAATCTAGTGCGCCTCTCCTCTGGGAGCGTTCCTGTTTATCAATGACTCACTTTCAGAGTTGATGTGAAAAGGCGGCGTGCGCGTGTGTGAATCATCTGTTTCTCGCTGTTTTGTCAATCAGTCCTGCTGCTGACAGTGCCAGGGACGGAAAACTCCGAGTCGAACGCAGACAAGGATGTGCAAAAGCAACTGTGGGATGACAAGAAGGTATTCATAAAGGATACAACAAATGTGTACCATAGAAAAGCCTCATAGTCAATATTTTGTTTTCAGGATGATTCGTCAAAGCCAAACACATGTGACGTCCCAGGAATCAAGTGAGTTGCCTTTAGTCTACGTTTCCGCCAGTTTAAGATTCCCTTTTAATCCGCGGCTTTGTCTTTGGCAGTATTTTCCCCTCTCCAGACCAGGAGTTGAACCCCTCTGTGCTCCCCGCCGCCCACAACACCGGGGGCTCTCTGCCTGATCTGACCAACATCCAGTTCCCCCCGCCTCTGTCCACCCCCTTAGACCCAGAGGACATGGCCTTCCCCTCTCTCAGCGCCTCCAACAGCACAGGTAGCCTCACCACCAACCTCACCCACTTGGGCATCAGCGCTGCCAGCCACGGTAAAAAAAATAAACAGCCCTTTTCTACTAAACTTCCAGACAAAGTTCTTTGTACTGCATTGGCATAATTGCTTATTTTTCAGGTATTCCCCCCTCTCAGCCAAATATGACGGTCACGACTCAACGCCGCCAGCTGCCAGTGGTGCCCCTGACTCTGACCTCTGACCTTCAGCTGCAGCAGTCCTCGCAGCAGCTGTCCCCCACCCTCACCTCTCCTGTCAACATCACACAGGTAACCCAGGCTGGATTCTGCGGGATTTCAGTCTGTTTTACAACAAAGCTGTACATGAGCTAACCAGTGGGGATACTCCTGCACACAGCTCAACAGGTGAAGCTGAGTAAACACCCAGGGATTGGCAAGTTTGCTCGGTCACGGGGCAATATTTTGTAGGAGCACCCTGTGAAATCTTGCAGCTCTAGCCCTGCTGTTATTTAGTGGGCTGTATGTGGTAGAGGTCGACCGATGTGGGTTTTTCACAGGCCGATTCAGATTTTGGGGGATTTTTATATTTTTAATGGATATCTTTGGCCAATTTTCCTATATATACAGTGCCTCTCGAAAGTACTAATACACCTTGAACTTTTGCACATTTTGTCATGTTAACAACCCTAAATATAAAGATTTTATTTAGAATGTTTTACTGAAAGTTCACACACAAGTAACAGACAACTGTGAAGTGAAAGCAAAATGATACATGATTCTGTTATTTTTCAAAAAATAGATAAGTGAAAGTGAGGCGTGCATAAGTATTCATACAGCATTTTCTGAATGCATTAAATTGCCTTTATAACATTCCTAATGACTGCAGAAAGTTCACATCTTGCCCTAACCATTAAATAGAGGCCACGTGTGTGTAATCTACTCTCAGTATAATTCCAGCTGTTCTGTGAGGGCCTCAGAGCTATGGTCAGAGTGTATTGGTCACTAAGCAACATCATGAAGGCCAAGGAGCTCACCAGAGAGGTCAGGGATAAAGCTGTGGAGAAGTTTAAAGCAGTGTTAAGTTATACAAAGATTTCCCAAGATTGGAACATCTCACGGAGCACTGTTCAATCCATCATTCGGAAATGGAAAGAGTATAGTACCACTGCGAACTTACCAAGACACGGCTGTCCACCTAAACTAACAGACCGAACAAGGAGAGCACTGGTCAGAAATGCAACCAAGTGCCCCAAGATAACTCTGGAGGAGCGGTGACGTACTGCCGCTGAGCTGGGGGAATCTGTACATGGGACAACTATAAGTCGTACTCTACACAGATCTGGCCTTCATGGACGAGTGGCAAGAAGAAAGCCATTATTGAAAGGAGGCCATAAGTCATCCTGTTTGAAGTTTGCTAAAAGTCATATGGAGGACACAACTACCATGTGGAAGAAGGTGCTTTGGTCACTTTTTGGCCCAAATGCAAAACGTTATGTATGGAGAAAACCTAACACTGCTCATCGTCCTGAGTGCACCATCCCCAGTGTCACATATGGTGGGGGGAGCATCATGCTATGGGGCTGCTGGAGTCAGCAAGAGAATTGAGGCTGGGGCGGAGATTCACCTTCCAGCAGGACAAGGACCTGAAACACAAAGCTACATCTACAATGGAATGGTTTAAAAACAAACATATTAATGTGTTAGAATGGCCCAGTCAAAGTCCTGACCTAAATCCTATTGAAAATCTGTGGAAAGACCTGAAAACTGCTGTTCACAAACGCTCTCCTTCTAATTTGACAGAGCTTGAGTTGTTTTGTAAAGAGGAATGGGCTAAAATGTCAGTCTCTAGATGTGTAAAACCTTGTAGTCATACCCAAAAAGACTTGCTGCTGTTATTGCAGCAAAATGGGGTTCCACAAAGTATTAAGTCATGCTGTATAAATATTTATGCACGCCCCACTTTTCACTTTTCTATTTTTTGGAAAATAACAGAATCATGTATCATTTTGCTTTCACTTCACAGTTGTCTGTTACTTGTGTGTGAACTTTCATTAAAAAATTCAAAATAAAATCTTTACGTTTAGGGTTGTAAACATGACAAAATGTGCAAAACTTCAAAGTGTATTAATACTTTCGAGAGGCACTGTATATATATATATATACCTGTAAAAACAAATACTTGGCTGCTCCAGCTCTGGCTGGTTTCTGTCCCAGCTTTGATTGTTTTCCGTTGGCATTAGCATGCCCCCATTAGCATTAGCATACTGTTGCTAGCTGCAGAATTTTGCACAAATGCTACAATAATAGAGGTGAAAACAAACTGCGATTGAATTCTCCAGATTGTTTGCTTCAAAATAACATGCAGCATGTCCATATTGAGTTTTAGTGAAACTTGTATTTAACAAACTTGTAGCTAACCAATTTGCATTGCTATGTTTCTCTGTTCTCCTGAGTCCGAAGAAGTCGTGGGAGGACTCGTTTTAAAGCTCTGACTTCACTCTTTCCAATGGAACGGGAAGTCTATCACTTTCGGTCCCGGAGATATCGGCGCTAGCTCGGCCGATAGCCGATATTGTAAAATCCCCAAATATTGGTATGTGGGCTGGAAAACACCCATGTCCAATGACTATGTTTTGTAGAACAATCTTTTTCTTCTAACCAGATTCTGCGACTGGTAAGGGGCGATGGCAAGGGAGAGGGGTTGTTGGGGTGTGGGGCCGAACACTTGCTTTTGTTTAGGTCGCGTTAACCACAGCGGGACGGGCTGTACATCTTTCTCTCAGGACACCGGACACAGACAGTGATTAATTCACGGTCAGATAAATAGCCTAAAGGTTTTTATTTGACCTGTGAGAGCTTATAAAAGCCTATTTTGTTAAAGGAAGAACATGAGGCAGTGTGATATAAGCGAGGAAAAGAATGTGAGGCTGCCATAAGGGAGCAACGATCTCAGTGCTGCTTGTAATAACTCACGCCTCAGTCGACCTCTTTTTTTTTTAAATGTTGGCAACAGCTGTGCACATGCAAGAAGACCATCTCATTTGGAGCAGCGTCGTCCTTGCACCAGGCAGAAGTTCAGGCCCCATAATGTGACTGCAAATGTTCTTGGAACACACTAAATACATCCAATCCACTTTATTTATAACGCACTATTAAAAACAAAGTTGACCAAAGTGCCACGCAAATTCACAAAAGGGACAATATTGAAATACAGTCATAAATACTGGGGATCTCGCGAGATCAAATTGCCACAAGATTTCTCGTCACAGTGTAAAATGATTTTTTTAAATGTTTTTATAGGCTGAAATTTAGATATAGACCTTCTTCCTGTAGACTGCTTATAGGACTCATGGGAATATTTAGGCAATAGATCTCTGTGATAATGTGTACTATATGTTGATTGGCACTTAAAAAAGAAAGAAAACTTTGACGTCAGTCGCTTGGAACCACCGCCTCGGTGTTCAAACCTGCAGACTGGAGCCGCTGCAGATTTACGCCTGCAGATCCACACCCGCACCTCGTTTCTCTTTCATTTATGAACTAAAGGCTCTGCTGTTGGAAGTTACGTTTTACCGCTGCACGCGGGTGGATCCGTCTTCTATTTTGTGATTGTACACGCGCAACTACCGCGCACGGAAAAGCAAAACAACGCGGATGTGACCTGCATGGGCGGACAACGAGGGAGAGGGCAGGCCAGCGCGCAGAATATGAAGGGATGATTACAGCGGGCCATTTAAGGAAGAAGGAGGTCAGTCTAACTACAGTAGAATCACTCTCTGTTTAATGTTTAAAAACTCCTGTGCGTCAGTGTCTGGCACAGACAGTTTAGATACTAAACCTAAACCTGTCTCCTCCTCCTCCACCTGAAATCAACTTTTAAGCCTTGTTCTAATATTAAACTGTATGTACACAATAGAGCCTGATGATAGTGGTAAAATCTTATCAATTCCCATCCTTATTAGTTTGTTCATTTTGTTACAAATACAATACAATACAATGGATCCATACAAAGGATTATTTATTATTGCAAATTATGTAAAAGTCTTGTCTTGTCTCGTTCTCGTGGACTCAATGTCGTGTCTCGTCTTGTGGGATTTGTATCTTGGCTCACCACTAATAAATACACACATACAGTGGCATAAGAGGACAATTTGAACAGTAAAAGTGAACTTCCAAACAAGCTAAATGCCAAAGAGAATTTACGCATCTTAAGGCGTGATCTAAAAAACAGGAAGAGAGTCAGCCTGTCTAATATACAGAGGCAGCTCATTCCATAGTTTGGGACCAACAATAGAAAACGCTCGGTCTCCTGTTGTAAAAGCAAGCTACTTCCAACTGAGATTCCTTGCGAAAATTAAGGCCTACTTGCCACAAAAAGATTTAGAGAAAGCGATCCACGCTTATCACTTCAAGGTTGAATTATTGTAACTCCCTTTACACAGGCCTGGACCTGAAGTCTCTCCAGCGCCTGCAGGGAGTCCAAAATGCTGTGGCCAGCCTGCGGACCGGCACAAAAAAATGCGAGCATATTACTCCCCCTAGAGCTCTGAGGTCTGCAGACCAGCTGCTTTTGTCTGTTCCTAAATCCAGGCTTGTGTCCAGAGGTGACCGAGCCTTCTCAGTGGTGGCCCCTAAACTTTGGAACAAGTGTGCTCAGCTCAGTCTGTAGAGGAGTTCAAAACCAAATTAAAAACTCACCTTTTTGCCTTGGCCTTCGGTTTGATGTAGACCAGACACAGTTTGTGCCTTTTATATTACCTGTGTTTATGTTTTATTGTGTATATTGCCCTTATTGTTACTGTACCTGTACAGCACTCTGGTCAACTGAGGTTGTTTTAAATGTGCATTTATAAATAAAATTGACATTGACATTAACATACACTGAGTTTGCGCTGGGACAGAGGAACCACAAGCAGCGCTTGATCACGACACGAGATAACGCGGTGCAAGGCCATTGACGCATTTAAACACAAATAAAAGTATGGACTTTTTTGTATTGGACTGGAAGCCAGTGAAGGGAAGACAAAACAGGTGAAATGTGATCATGCTTTCGTGAGCCAGTTAAGTCACGCAGCGGGGTTCTACAGACAACTCTTATTCACAGAGCTTCAGAACTACAACAAGGCATAAGTTTACGCAACAGCTATATAACGTCATTTAAACAGCAGACTATTACCTAACAATGCCCTAATTACAATGATATGAGAACATAAAGGAGTCGTTTGTGTCCTGTTAAAGTTAACAACCTTGCTGAACAGTGGCATAGATGTGAACCGTGGGGTAAATGGACTCTGCAGTAGATTCACCAATCCAATGCAGCAGTAGCATTGAGGAGCATCGCTTCCTACGTCTGTTTAGCCTAAAACTCCATAAACACACTGCAGCTTCCCCACTTCATCTTGTGTCGCCAACAAAAAATCCTGTTACAAAGAGTCGTCCAAAAAAACTAAGAGTATCCGTATAATCCACCGGTGTTTGCTAGTTTCCCATAGTGTTTATATAGAGAGCTTGCAATTAAAAATGACCAATGCAGAGTGTTCAGCGTGGTGAGCTGCTCTGTGATCGGCCCGGACTCCGTCCCAGAGCCAAGTGTGTGTATGTGGGGGACTGTGCTTTCCCTGAATATTAAATGTACAACATAGCGGTAATTCATGTCCTGTGGTTAACTAATTGTTTTGGTTTAGCTAGATCTAAATGGCTGGTGTCATGTTGCGTTTTGTCTTTGCCCAGGTTGTGCCCACAGACGCACTGAGCCTAGAGCAGCAGCTGTCTCAGTACCCCCTGTTCTGCCAGCTGACCTCCGAGGCCCAGGCCCAACTCATCAGTGACCTCCTGAAACAACAGCAGGGTCTACCCCCCAGCATCCAGCTCATTACCCTGCCCACCCCTCCTTCCACCGGCAGCCCCTCTCCGGACAGTCAGACCACAGCCAGCATCAGCATCAGCTCGGTAAGGCACACTGAAGAGTGGCAGGACATGGACTGAAGATTTATCCAAGCATTAGGGACTATTGTTATTAATTTGTCTTCAGCAGCACTGTTTACAATGTATATTACATTAGATTCATTCTTTATTTTAGCTTTAGGTACCTACCTCTGAAAGTCCACACTCCTCCTCATTTTACTCAGAGCCAGGCAAGACTGATCAATTCCTGTTGAGTCCTGTCGAGTACAGTCGAGTCCAGTCTTAAATTGCCACTGTATCAGAGTATCGATTTTAGAGTTGTTCAGTTAGCCAGAGATGAATGATCCTGTTTAGCATTTTTGTGGCTTTTTTAAATTGAATATGTTAATATATTGTTTTGCATTTCGTTTATTTTGTTATACGGTTTAGCCGACATCTTGTATTATATCAAAATGCACGTACTTCAATACTTTGTTGACCTCCAACATCATCTGCCATGGCCGGAGAGGGCAGCACCTGTATGCACTTGGCCTGCCTAACCGTGTGTGCATCGGTTTGGTGTTACAGTGCTGGTGCTGATCGGTTGACACAAAAGGGAAAAGGCCATACTAATCACAGTTTAGTTTATATATTAATCATTAGTGAATACTTACTGTATCATGATTGATATTGTATTGTGACAAAAGTGTCTCGTCTCAGCCCTAGTCTTGGAGCAGTATTTGCTTTAAAAAAAAACGAAAAAAAAAAAAAAAAAAAACATTGTAACAACAGGCCTTTAAGTGAGCCAGGCCTTTACGTGAGCCAGCACTTTCCACACAAGGCAACACAGCTTCTTCTCAATGATCATACTGTGTCATGAATGTGGTTGACTGTTTGGGTTTTATTGGGAGGCTGTGTTTTGATGAATATTTCAGTAAGTTAGAGTTAATGGATATTATTCACTTTAGACCAGTCTTAAACTCCCTCTTTGCATGTTCCTATCACCTGTTTTACGCTCCTATTCTTGTAGTGAACTTCTCGGCTGCTAGATGTTACCTGTGGATATCAATTGACTTCATATTTGCTTCCAGAGAAAAGTGATGATTTAACTATATTTACAGCAGCATTTAGGAGCTCGAGGGTACTAGTCGTTCAGTACTGACGCCATTCTCTCATCTCATGACACAGTTTGAACTTCAGATGAGGTAACTTATGTAGGACTAGCTAACGCTCTTCCCTCCACTACAGTACCGCAATCAGACTGGGTCTCCAGCCACTCAGTCTCCAACCTCACCCGTCTCCAATCAAGGCTTCTCCCCCAGCGGCTCGCCTCAAGTAAGGGCCTTTGAGCGCGGCGCTGCTTTTGGGGAAGGGCTGTGCACTGGGGCTAGGCTAACCGCAGACGAGACCGGCTTCATTCTGTGTCTGCAGCAAACCTCTGTAACTCATTCTCCTCCATCACCGCTATCTGTGTTCACTGTGTGCATGACCAAGGGGCTCCAGTTTTATTGTGGACTCCCACAACTGTCTGTCAATTTTAGTTTCATTCAAATCTCTATCACAGGCATTAGCTCTGACGCGTATGATAATATTGTGCCTATAAATGGACACTAACAGAATCCACTAGATATCTGAATTACCGTGGAGAACAGGAGCCAAAAAAGTTGATGCCTGCTTCTAACATTACTAAACCAATGTCGGCGCATGCGTTTCTTTTGGAAACGACCCGATTCCTGAGTCCAGTTGTAAAGCCCAGCTCACCACACAGTGTTCCCCCCGCCCAGTGGTGCTTTTCTCATCGCAGACTGCTCTTTAGAGTCTTTTCTGATTTTCCAGCTGTTCCTCCATGCACAGTAGCAGACATGGTAACACTGTGCGCTCCACCGCTGCTGAAATAAGCTGCGCTCGCTGTGTAATGTCTAATGCAGTGGTGGTGAGTACAGAGTTACTATGGTCGTGTGTAGACTTAAACAACACAACACCCAGGCAGGTGAACGCTGAAGTCTCTTCAGAGGCTGAGCTGATCTGTAGTTGTGCACAGGGCTGCCATGGCCAACTAATTATAATAATAATAATAATAATGCATTAGTCTTATATAGTGCTTTTCCAGACGCTCAAAGTCGCTTTTCAATTTTGGTGCATTATTCATTTACTCCATACTCGGTGATGATAAGCGAGGCAACCAGTCTGCGCACATCAGCCATCACCACCAACCACTCACACACACACTAACTACTCGTCTACTCACTCATTAAGATTTATTACATTCATATGTCCTCTAGCACACTTTTCTCTCATTGTGAATTGTTTTTTTATACTTATGTAATGCCTTAAATTGTTCACTAATCGCTTGTTTGTCATATCAATAACACAAGTATGATACAAAAGTCCCATGAACTGTTGCCTTTATCCAGAAATTGTAGTTTTGTTAATATTGACTAAACCAACATCTATAACAACAGAATTATTTTTTTTCCACATACTTAATCCTCACGTCCTGTATGTCACCACTCTTAATTCTTCATGTCGATGCTTGTAGTCTTTGGCAGCCTTGTTCACTAACCCTGTGCTTATCGGTCACTGCTTGTGGCAGTTGTTTTGCTTCTGTGGTTCTTGCTGGAGTGTGTGCCCGTGCCGCTTGATGCCTTGTGTCGGCTTTATTAACAGCAGCGGTTTGTCCCTTCAGCACATTCCCGTGGTGGGCAGCATATTCGGTGACTCCTTCTACGACCAGCAGTTGGCGTCGAGGCAGACCAACGCGCTCTCACACCAGGTGACCCACTCACTACTCACCTGCCACATCAAATTTTTTACACTAATTGTAATCCAAAACAAGTTTGTTTAACCCATTTAGGCCGGGAAAGCATTGCCGCATTTCTACCATTAAAGCCGGGGGCGCTCTTGCATAATTCTACCATTGAGGCCGGGAAAGCATATACGTACATTTTCGAGTATAAGGGTGTTTTTGCACCAATTGTCGGCCTTTGAGCCAATGAAATGCAACTGAATAGACACATCACAACACTTTGTTTCGTGTAATTTGGTGAAATATTTTCTTACACGTAAATTTAGAGAGAAGCTGCTAGACATTTTTGAAGTGACCTCAAAAGACAAATTACAAAGTTTTAACATAAAAACTATAGGCCTATATTTTAGTATAAGGGGGCTATATACTTTATTTCACTTTGCTTTTACATATTATATTTTTGTGAAGGTGTATCTAAATAAATCCAATTTCCCAGGAAAGCCACAAGTGTAAGCTCTCAAATACTTTTTGAATTTTGTTCCTATCTGCTACAGAGGCTGAGAAATCAATCATTTAGTAGGCGTTGACACAGTTGCCGAATACTTCAGGAACTTCAGGTTTTCTGGAACTTCAGGTTTTTGGGGTCTTTTCTGAAATCACCCATAGGTTTTCCCGGCATTTTTTCCTGGTGTTTTAGGCCTAAATGGGTTATATTTTTAATAGAAATAAATACATGTCTGTCCTCTGGTGTTTCAGACAAAAACTATTGGAAAACAAATTCTTATCAACAATGACCCAAATCTAATGCCCTGTCCACATGAAGTCAAGCTCAGGACTAAATGCAAAAATATGTTATCAATCCAGCGTATTATCCGCACGAAACCGGCGTTTTGGTGGTCTATAAATAAACATTTTTAGAAAGTTTACAGCGCATGCGCTATCTACTATCTTGTTCTATTTTCTTTGGTAGCGCCACAGCACATCACACCTTGCAGATGTATCACAGTGTTTTTCACAGACCTGAGTCAATCCATGTGGCTCAGGTCTCTTTATACAGAAAGTTACTGAATTTTTAAGCGTTGTATCTACTTGTGGATATTTTAAAGCTCTCCCCATTTTTTTACCATCCTATTTGTAGCTGGAGCAGTTCAACATGATCGAGAGCCCCATCAGCTCCAACAGCCTGTTCAACCAGTGCTCCACCCTCAACTACACACAGGCCGCCATGATGGGGCTGACCGGCGGCAGCCTGCAGGACTCCCAGCAGCTGGGATACAGTAGCCATGGCAACATCCCCAACATTATCCTAACAGGTACTACGTCATAATAATAATAATGCATTAGTTTTATATAGCGCTTTTCTGGACACTCAGACGCTTCACAGTTGCATTATTCATTCACTCCATACTCGGTGGTGGTAAGCTACTATTGTAGCCACAGCCGCCCTGGGGTAGACTGACGGAAGCGATGCTGGCAATTTGCGCCATCGGCCCTTCCGACCACCACCAACCACTCACTCCCTCACTGCATTCACTAGGCTTCCTGGTGTTACCAAACGGTCTCCCATCCAAGTACCGACCAGGCCCTTCCCTGCTTAGCTTCCAAGGTCTGACGTGATTGGGCAGAGCAAAAGGCGGTAAAACCACGTCAGACCGTCTAATCTATACAGCAGGGCTAGAGAATGCTTGACATCATGTTAGTTTGTACTTGTGAGGGGAATGAAGTGTGATAAACTGTGGTGTGTTTCAGTGACCGGAGAGTCTCCTCCCAGCCTGTCCAAAGAGCTGACCAACTCGCTGGCCGGTGTGGAAGACGTCAGCTTTGACACAGACTCCCAGTTTCCTCTGGATGAGCTCAAGATCGACCCCCTCACTCTGGACGGACTGCACATGCTCAACGACCCCGACATGGTGCTGGCTGACCCCGCCACCGAGGACACTTTCAGGATGGACCGGCTGTAACTTAGCACGTCCGGGACCCAGACGGACTTGTGAATGGAGTGAACCACAGGGCAGGATGACCCCCTCCCTCGTTGCATGGCTGTCCAGCTGTCCGACCTGGCCCTCGACTCTTTCGAGCCCTTTGAAACCATGCTCCACCAAAAGACAACAGGGAAAAGACATCCAGTGGCTTGTCAAGGAATGGCCTCGCTGTCGTGGAATGAGATTGGTTGCTCAGCGCTTTGCTAGCCTGCTGTGTTTACAGTGTACCATTATACATGCCACATATTCTCCAGAGTACTTACTTTGTGTTTCATATCCACTTCTGATAGGTTTCTGTTACGTCCTCATAGCAGGAAGCTTCAGAGACTAAGGCTAAAGCCAGCTGTGTGTACAAGGCTGAACACAGCTGCTTGGAAAGGGACCTGCAATCACAGATGGGTTTACCATGTTGCCGTTCCGGCGATCACACTCAAAGCTTTATTTTTTACAACCAAATGTTATTTTCATCTTGTACTGTATGTTTTTATGTATTTCTATATTATTTATTTGGTTGCATAGTTTGTGTCCATTTCATTATTTAAATGCCAAATGCTTTGTGTAGGCATTGTGTAAAACTGCACTGATGTACTTTGTGTCTATTTCTGAATTACTAACATATTTAAATCTGTGTTTGTTCGGGTTCTTGGTTTACAAAGGAGTGTAAAAGTTCCCCATAGTTGCTCTTGGTGTTAAATGTGCCATTCTCTAAAAGGATGTGCTCGATGTCAGTGCAGTGGTCAGGACAGTGTTCTCAGCAGCTGCCTGCAGCGCTGCGTGCATTAAGTGGTCGCTTTTAGCCACTTCACTTTTTCTGAGAAAATATCAGGTATTTCTATTAACGTAGAAAGATAGAGAATCGTGTTGGAATCCATTTCCTGTTGTTCAAAGCCAGTGAAGCTGGACTGGTGTTTTTAAACAGCAAAGGCTCAAACCTTCAGTCTTTTTAAGTCGTCACTGTGAAATCACCTGATTTTGCCTTACATGAGTGCTCTACTGTTCTTAATGTGACTACGTTTTTACGTAACTTATTGCAACATTTTCTTGTATTGAAAAGAAACTTTTGGTCAGTGAGTTGTGCTTCTGTTGTGAAAGTTTTGAAGATTCAATGTACTGTATTTTGTAGCGGTACGGTTTATAGCCAAACTGTTGTTTTGTTTGCATTTCCTAAGGTGGGACAAAAACTAAAAAATGACAGTTTATAAAAGAGTATATTGGAGCGGAAGGTGCAATTATGGGGATGCTTTTAGCTCCTTTACAGGGAAGCTCTCACAAAATGGCAGCCACACCAGACCACCTCCAACTGTTTAGTATTTAAGTCCATCATTGCCTTTTAAGAGATTTAAAACCTGTTACACATTCAGATATAAAGAAACATTCAAATTTCTGATTTTGTTTTTTAATTCAATTTATAGATTGTAGTATTTCAGATGTTAAAGTATTAAAACAGCTTTTCAGATGCAGATATATTGTACAGGAGAATTACCGCATTCACAATCATGATCAGAAAAGCGGTGCCATATTTTTCGGTTCAGACTGCCTTGGCCTTTTGTAAGAGTTTCCCTGAGCATTGTGAAGGTCAGTGGGATTATGTGCTATTTTCTAATGTTTGTGACTACAATGTGGCTGCTCATCCACTCGTGTCCCTGTCAGTTGGCCAAAAGGAATCACATTTGCCCCGCTGCACACCTCTGACTGCTCTTTGAACGGTGTCTCTGTAAGCTGTGCACAGTGCGCCGCTGTTTTACGTTTGTTAGCCGTCGACACCTCTGTGATTCCTATGCAAAACGACAAAAAGCCCATTTGCAGTCGATTTTTAAAGTTAAGCTGGATTCACGCTTGTTAAGATATTGTTTTATTTATTTTGTATACGTCATTTTACTTGTTTTATTCTTTCTAATGGCCTCCTTGAGAGTCTCCAGAGGGAATGGCGTTCATACAGGCTTTTACATTGGACGAATTACAAAAATTGCTTGGAAAGTCTCATTCATTTTAGTAGATGTTAACTCTCCAAAAAACCAAATAGATCAAGTATTATTCAGAATCTACACAAATCAACATAAAAACATACAGATTTTTCAAGCAATTTTAACTGATCATGGCAGTGCTCAAATGGCCTTACACGTGCTCTTTTGGTATGTTTTTTGCCTGTTAATAACTTTGTTTATAGCTACATTTTGGCGTTGTGTAGACCTACATTTCATCACTGCTACGACTTAGGTCTATTATCTGCTACAAAAAAAAAAAAACATGTCAAGGCTTAGGTGCCATACGACAGAACCGTGAGATTTAATGTGTATTGCCAAAATTGGAAGTCAAAACCATGTCCTAAAAAGCCTGAATTAACAATGTTACTCAAAGCGTCGTCTACTCCGGTTTCTGTTGCAGGTTTCCGAACGAGCTGGAGGAAACTCCTCAGTATTGCATGGCAGGCAGGGCTTCGGGCTCGTTTTGTGCTGCAGTGGTGCTTTGACAATCAGCAAGCAAAAACAAAAAAAGAAGCAAGGACCTCACGGTAAATGAACACTATAGGGTGCGTAAATCCAGCTTTACTTTGAAAACATATTTTGTTTTGTATTTCTACCTCTAATCTTACCCACACTTTAATCTGACATTAAAGGGATGATTTAGGAACTTTTGAACGGGGTTCCGGGAAATGTGAATCACAGACTCCTGTTCGAAAGTCATGGTCACAGTGTCCTAATGTGTTTTTGGCCCCGTTTTGTGACGACCAATTTAAGTTTTTGCTACTGATTCAATCACACCGTCAAAAAATAAACCATCATAGAATTAGACAATACATTGTTGCAGGGTTTCCGCGGGGCTTTAAAAAACATTTAATTGGATTCAAACTGGCATTAAATCTAAATTAATTGGAACATGATGACATTGCTCAACATATTTTGCTGTATAAGTTCATTGAAAATACCAAAATAATGGTCTAAAACATTTAGCTGCAATTTTTGCTGAAATTGACCCCATTTGTTTTTGCTCAAAGGTTTCCCGTTTTGTCCTTAAAATATGTGCAGATTTGTTTAGTTTTTTGGTATTAATATAGTATTAGGGCGTTCAAAATGGCATTACAAGCTGCTTCTGCCTGTTTTTGTGTTTTGTAAATGTGTAGCACCATAGCTTACGCTTTAAGTATTGAAAAGGGCTGCCTGGTATTACAATGTCAGAGTAAATTAGCGCCAACTCTAGATGAAAATTCATAGCAGTATTCCGACATAATCCTGATGGTAGAATAGGTAAAGATTTGGTTGCTTGTTTCTAATCTTGCCTGCACTAAAAACCCCACTGAAGAGCTCCTGTTGCTAAATCATCTCTTTAAAGCGTCTTCTGTGGTACACTATAACGTTGGACTTTTCCTGATGGACGTGTGAACATATCGTGTATAAATCATATAGCCTATCTCTAAAACGTTCAATTTCCCCGTCCTCTGCTTACGGTGTAGTGTCCATATCTGCAAAGTCTTTGTCTTAAACCGTCTAAACACTACCGCTCACCTTGTACATAAGCTCCAGCCGAAACAAACGCATGACTTTTACCCAACAGTCCCAAACTCCCAATAGAAAGGCCCTTATTTTCTGTAACATAGCCCTCCTCTCGGCGGATGCATGCGTGCAGGCTTCACCTCCACCGTGGTATTCTTCGCCACTGATAAACGAATGTATTCCCCCCCCCCCCCCCCCTCCCGCGAGGCGCTGTCCTAGTTCCGACCCGAATGGAAGTCGTCTGGGCCAAACTCGACGCCCCCCCCCTCCCCCTCCCTCCTTTCTGTGCTTTGGACTGTTGCTCGTCCCACTTACTGCTGCCTACTTGTAGCATCTTTACCCCACTCCTCGGTTCAACAGCACAAGCTTTTGAATCTTAGACATAATCGGGTTGCGGGTGGGGTTGAGTGCGCTCCGCTAGAAAAGCCCGTACTGCATGACATGGCGGCTTACAGGTCTCGCGCATTGGACTGGGCCTTTGCTTTGTTCAGGTATTTTTTGTTGTTGTTTTTGAATGGCGTTCGAGATGTGTGGCCCTGTATCACAAAGCAGGTTTAACGGAGTCAAGAGTGCAAACACCGAACTCATTTTCAAATCTAGTCAAGGCTATGATGACGATCGCGTCAGTAGGAGTGAGATTAAGAGCAAAATCAGCGTGGAGCTATGTTTTGACTCACTCGTGAGTTCTTTGAGTAATCTTTAAATCTTCCCCAGAGGGTGTTCTTAGAAAAAGACCCCCCTGAAATGCTTTGCTCATCTCTCCTTTCACCGTGAAGTAAAATCGATCCCCATAGCTTCACTACCGCCACACCATCAACTCAGTCTTTTTTGTGTGTGCCTATTGAAACAGCTGCACAGCGAAGGGGAGCAAGAGGAGGGCGGTTAAGATGAGATTGCTTGAAAATCAGGAAGTGATACTACTGGATATTTTATGTCAGCTCTTATAAATCAATATTTTTCATCATTTTCTAGATTATTACTGAGTACCTGTAAAAAGTATAAAACCAGCTCTTTAACACTTTAAACTTCTGTGAGTCTATTGTCTAATCTTTTTTGTGTTATTGTAAGTAGTCTAAGCCTAAGGTATGCTTAGGAAAGAGGTTTTAGATCGTCCAATTGGGTTACAAACTGGCTATAGGAGTTGACAGGAAAGCCCATAAAAGGAGTACGTAAACTGATTTAGAGATTTAAAACATACTTATTGTAAGTTGGAAGCACTCGGACTCTGAGCTAAACCTGCCTGCTGTTACGGGGCCCGCGCTCTCGTCGCGACCCCATGCCCTGCTACGTAGTTCGGTCGTCGTCCAGTAGTTTGCTCCGCACTTTATTTGTCCCGGTCCGAGACGGGGACCGCTGTGCTCTGCCCGATGTGAATGCTGACTGTTTGACACACACACACACCAGGTGATCCCTCTGCAGATAGTCTTATATAAAAAATAAAATAGTCAAAGAGAGAGATTCTATATTTTCATTTCGAGGCTCTATTTTGGCTTGTCTTGTGTATCTTTTTGTGTATCTATTTTTTAGTAGAAAAGCCACAGCAGAAAGGGCTTACTCCAGTGCAGCGTCTGCTCGTGTGGCGAAAAGGAAGGCTGCGAATGTATCGTTTTTGTTGTTCGTTTCCGTCGGTCCCTTAGATTAAAGTGCATATGACGGGTTTTCATGTTTTTCTTACCGTTCCTTCATTTGATGGGATTATGCCAGCCAATGGTACAGACTGAGGGAGAATAGAACTGGGACTGGTGGCACGGCGACAGTAAATGCGGTAATCCAACCTGTCTCATGCACTTGACACGATATCAGTGAGGCTCGAAAAGGCCTTAGTGGTTGGATATGTTTCCATACTGCCAAGATGTTAGATCAGTGTTATTTTGGTGACAGGCAGAGTTGAACTTTGGCAGCTAATTAACCAGTTGTTGTTGTTGTTTTTTTTGGGGGGGGGGGGGTATAGGCGTATGACTTTTTAAATCACTTCTAGTTGTCCCACTGAGATTGACTCTTGGGGAGTTGAATATGCTGCATTGACTCTTGAGTTGGTAAGAGACAAGGTTTACTTTTACCTAGAGGAATATGTACAATGTTATTAGGCGGCACTATGTGATTTTTTTTGCCGTTTATCTCTAAGATAAAGCCTCATTTTACTGTAGGGGAAAAAAGATCTTATTAGCCAAACCCATTTACAATCTGAGCGAGGTGAAGTGGGTCTGGAATCCAACCTGTTTGATGTTTATGCTTATCTTCCCTCTCGATTGATAAATGCTCCAGAACATTCTACTTAGATGTTGAAATGTTTTGCCTTACTCCAGTCCCATACAAATGATCAGAAGAACATGTGAGTAAAAGGTTACATAGTGTTACTTGACGTTGCCAGGCAGAACGATATGCTTGTCCCTCAGTCTGTTGAGACAGAGTTCGCACTCTGCTGTGTTAAGCTTTACAAGTGTTTGGGTTTGAAGATAACTCCCTTTAATAACAGGGTTTTCTAAGCGACTCATCAGACCATATAAAAGATTCTATAGAAAAGGTTGAAGTTTACGTTCCACTTGAAGCTTCTAGTGAGAATAGCATTACTATGTCACTGTTGTCCTGTAAGTCGTAGTAAGATCTGTAGGTATTTCTTTGTTGCCATGTGATACTCCTCCTGTGACCATTTGTTTTAAAAGAAAATGTCAGTTAAACTGAATGTTAAGACAGATTTTCTCTGCACACAGTCGCGAGTGGCAGAAACACGGCAATTTAAAAGTGTCTGGTGTCATTGACGACGTAAACGCAGCGTGCTGCTGTGGATATGCATGACGTTTCAACCCTGTTGTATATTGTCTTTGCTATTGTTTCTATTTTGTAACCTGTATTTCCAAATGCAAATTTCAAAAGATTATTTTGGATATGTGCATGCCTGTGAAATGTTCAGAATGTTGATTTCCACTAAAAGCTGTTGAGTTGAAACCAGAATCTGTCTTGATATTACATTATGTATTAGCACATGACATGTAGGACGGCAACAAGTGACTAACTTCACAATAACACAATTTATGCATAAATAAACTGTTTTTACCCCATTTAACCTACCGATAAAGCATATGTACGTAGTTGATTGGTGGCTTGTTATTAAGATCATGTTGTTGATTCATAACTTGCCATTTTTGGCGGTTACAATGCTAAGCCTTTTTGCGCAACATCAATTAAAGGATCAACGGAAACATTCACATTTATACACACTTAACAGTTTAACGTTTCCATAAAAATACATACAGAGCATTATGAAATATATAAACGGCACAGACACACAACTTAATAACACACATGTAGATTCTTACACACTCAACACACATTTTAGATTAGAACATACTGCGTTGCACTTATCCATTCCACACAGACCTATAGTGTGCGTAGGGGAGCTCCCACCGCCCTGTGCGCATCAGAACAGTGTCCCTGTGGGCTCAGCCAGCCAGCTGGACCTGCTGTGCCCTGTACGTGTCAAAGTCCAGAGGAAGGGTGTCTGCAACAAGACAAGTAAAACGTCTTCAAAGTTCACATCTGTATCGTAATGGGAGGGTACGGCATGCACTCTTAGCCACTGGTAAAGATACGAAGAATCACAACTCTCCTTGGGTTCCACTTTCTACTCAGTGTCCCTCTCCACAGTTTTGTCTTGGCTGGTTTGCGCAGCCCTTTTCTGCCTCTTTGTCTATAATAAAGTGCGGTCGTGCCCGATGCTCACCGTTGCAGCGGTATCGCAGGTTGGCCCAGATGATGTTTTCCTGTGAGAAGCAGAACACTCCGAGTCGCCCACCTCTCATCGTGGCGTCGATAATCACGCCTGTGTCCGCCACCATCTGTGTCCCTTCATAGAAACGCACCCTGTATACGACCGCATGTGACGGGTGCATGATATGACGACCAGCAGTGACAAAAAAGATATGTTTTAGTCACACAATTAGGGTTGTAAAATAAAATATTTAATATCCACATCACCAGAAACCATAGAACATTGCAAAATGATTGAGGTCTTTTTCATGATTTGCTTGATTTCCATTGCAGCCTTATCACAAATTTAGTTTCAATCTGATTTTGAATGGAATGTACTGAGGTTGAAATACAAGTTCATAATAATGTTTGTGTTCTACAAGCGTGTGTTGACAAGTTTCTCAAAGAGCCATGTTCCCCGTCAAAGTGTTGTGAACATCAATGTATTAAGGCACTAGCCCACTATCTTTAAGATTAGTAGCTAGGGCAGGGTCAGGGTTAAGCTGATTGATATATTGTATGTATCTTCAATGAAGGTACTTGAGTCATCTTCTGTACTCAGTAGATGAAGTCTTCGAACATTTCTCCTCTCATCCAAAAGGCTTCGTCAGCGACAAAGGTCCCACTCTGGACGCAGCTGAATATATAGACCAATGGGGAGGAGTTAGGGTAGGCCCGGCTCTTCCCCTCTAATCACAGCTACTCTCACCTGTGGGTAAACAACCTTTGAAGTAGAGCGTCTCTAACGACCTGCTCACCTCATTATCGGTCAGTCCTGTCCTATTCATAGATGATCACTGCCCAGTATCTGTCCTATTCATAGATGATCACTGCTAATTACCTGTCTATTGTTCTTTTGTTAGCTGAGGTGCCGTCTCCTTGGACTGGCCGTGCCCTGTCGGTTTTCCCCGAAGGAGACCGCATTAAAGTGTCCACCATTCAGGTTCATGGAGGGGTTTTCTTTCCTGACAAAAATAGCTTATTTTACTCCTCTTTCAAACCAACGTTCTTCTTTAGCTAAAATGTTGACCTCCCCGTCCTCAAAGGAGTGGTTGGAGGCTTTGAGGTGGAGGTGCACCGCCGACTGAGGGCTGCTTGTGC
The DNA here is from genome assembly GCA_021464625.1 of Proterorhinus semilunaris. NCBI lineage: Eukaryota > Metazoa > Chordata > Actinopteri > Gobiiformes > Gobiidae > Proterorhinus > Proterorhinus semilunaris. Next base: position 29,066,944 of record CM038351.1, read on the forward strand.
TTTCTCTTCGGTGTTGATAAAGTCTCTTCTGTAAAACTTGTTTTGTTTATATTATTACATTATATTGGAGAAACTAAACAAGTTTTATCAACTTTGTCCCCCTAGAATGACACGTTGATGTCTGTGGCCCCTCCCACCGCCAACAACCATTCACTTGCACACACACCACATTCACACGACATACAGGAGCCTAGATTCGAACCGCCAACCTCTTCGTTATATGACGACCCGCTTGGTTATTAAACATTGTAATTTTTTGTCATATTGGACTTAATGATAATCACAACCATATTCTATTGATTGGAATAACAACCTCAAAAAGTGGAGTAACACTTTTTCAGGCCTGTTACTAATCCAGTAAAATAAGGTGGTAATTGTACTCCATATACAAATGGTGTTCTCCAGTTGTTGTGCTACGATTTGGTAGAGCGGGTCGTCTTGTGATTGGAGGATCGGTGGTTCGAATCCCGCTGGTGCACACAGTCTTCGTGTCCTTGGGCAAGGCACTTTGCCCACCTTGCCTCCAGTGTCTGCGTACACTGGTGTATGAATGAGAGTGTGATTGGGTGACTGGTTCCTTGATGTGAAGCGCTTAAAGCAGTGCCTAAAGCAGGTAGAAAGGCGCTATATAAATGTGACCATTTACCATTTGAGAAAAATTAAGCCCCCTTCGTGTTTCCCGGCACAGTGTGCTGTAAACCTGTCTAGTGTTTGCACATCCAGCTTGGCTGTGTCTCTTAATGCTCAAAGTTTTAAATCAAATTGTGCTGCTTCCCTTTTCCACTATGGTGAAACTGAACTAGCTACCGTCCAGTTTCTGGGTAAACGTTGTGTACCTGATGTATCCGTCGGCCGGTCTGTGCTGCAGGAACCACTTGTATGACGTCTTGTCCTTCCAGCCCACGTTGCGCGCGTCCTTCCACAGGAGTTTGACCTGGTCCGAGGTGTCGCCCGTGTGCCACAGGGCGTTCCTCAAGTTCTCTCCGGGTCCCGTGCTGGACTTCACGGCCTTTTCCAACAACCCAGTAAAGATAGGACAAACATACGCAGTCACAGACACATAACAACTTGATCGTCGTATTAAGTCACTCGTCATAGCATGAATAACAACAAAAGGTTTCAAAAGGTAACGCTAGTTAATTGGACTTGATTTTTATGGAGACAGCACCACTCACCCAAGTGGCTTTATGAATTCTGATGGTAACCTTGTAAGCAAAATTATATACTGTACATGTCGATGCACAAACACACAAAGCAAGCCGGGCTTTTGTCTTTCTCTCATCATCTTGCCAATCGTCTCGGTAATATTTTGTTTGAAGTATCATCTGTCTGCCAAAGTTGTACCTTGAGTTGGATGCCGGGCTCGGCCACAGCTCTGAAGGGGTTGGCCTGCCAGTATATCTGCTCCACCTGCTTCCACATGACCACATAGAAGCTGGAGCTGTCCTGGTACCCGAATATGAAGCCAGCATAGTCATCATCCGTGACTGTGTTCACATGAAACGTCCCTTCAAAATCCACCCCGCTGAAGGCCGTGTAACCTGGAGGGAAGTGAGGAGGAAGGAAGCTCAGGAGGGTTTGAAAAGCGCTACAATTGGTTCTCCACTTGTCAGCTTTTTCCAAAGATACATGAAATAGTGCTCTCCTGTAGTAATTTTCAACGCAAACTCATTAGTCCCACTGCCAACTTTACTTACCAACAGCCAATCCAGGGTCACTGTTCATTGTCTGTACGATCTCTCTTCCCTGCCAAAACAACACATTGTTCCTCTTTAGACATTAGCTTCTATTTAACTAACATTTGAAATTCTACAAAGAAAACAAAAAGAACATTTGGACCTGGTTAAGGACGACCCAGTTTGGATCGATCTGCGCGTCGCCCTCCGGGTCCAGCACCACGGTCTGGAACTCTCTGAAGTCCGTCAGCGTCACCTCGGCGTTCTCGGGACACGCATCCACTTTGTCGATGATGGTGTCGTTGTCAAAGTCAGTCTCGCACACGTTACCCACTCCGTTGCCTGCAAAAACCGGAGCAGATTCTACGTGTCTTTGAGCAGCGTTTGGTAAATAAGTACATTTTACAAGAGCAGGTTCATTGATAAACATTCTTGTTTAGTTAACTTAAATGTGTGCTGTGTCCCACCGTCAGAGTCCTCCTGCAGCGGGTTGGGGATCAGCCTGCAGTTGTCCGGTCCTGGAGGCAGCAGGTCAGGGATGCCATCGTCGTCATCGTCGTCGTCGCACTCGTCTCCTTTCCCGTCTTTGTCCGTGTCCAACTGAGAGCTGTTTATCACGGCGGGACAGTTGTCGTTCGAGTCCTGGTGACCGTCCCCATCGCTGCGCAGGACAGGACGGTGTCAGTCATGCACAATAACACGTAGGCTATTGAACAAACGATTTATATACCTGTCTTTGTTTGTATCGCAGGGGTCTCCAATCAAGTCGTTGTCCGTGTCCATCTAAAGAAGACAATATGTGAGATTAGAGTGTAGTTTATTGTGCATGTTTTGAGGCGAACATGCGAAAACTAATGCAGATACTTCTCCACACCTACTCCTCCGAGTAATTGCAATTATTTTAATGAATCGTGATTGATAAATAAATTTTAATAATGCGATTAATTGCGATTAACTTTTACAGCCCTAATAGTTTCCTTTCATCTTTATCAATCATTCTTGGGTCTTGTCATATCTCAATCTGTGTCTGTTACCTCTAGGTATCCACAACCTTTTGTTTGTCTGTATTTGTTTAATGTAGCAAAACATTTGTCGCTGCGTTGCTATTATAGGTTTCATAGACTTTTGAATTTAATTATTAGCATTCCTAACCAATTAAAGTGTGTATGACGGGTTTCACTGCCCATTTAAGCAGAGCGTTGAATTATACTCAAGATTATTGCTGATGAAGATTGTCATTAACTGTGCAGTTATACTGTACCATTGAGTGTCTTCCCATGTCACTGATGTTATAGATTCTAAAACCTTAGTGACATAGGAAATTTAAAATGTAAATGTTTTGCTAGTTTTCTGTGATGAACTGTGATAAATAATTATATTATCCCATCAAACTGTTTCTGACCTGCTCAGGATTAGGCACGTAAGGACAGCTGTCACAGGCGTCTCCCACTTTGTCCCCATCCCGATCTATCTGGTCCTTGTTGGGGACTCTCATGCAGTTATCCAGGTGATTGGGTATTCCTAAAAAAAACCGTCACAATTAGATTTATTAAACGCAATCAATATGAATGGACTGTTTTAAATGCGGACCGTCTCCGTCAATGTCCTCATCGCACGCGTCCCCGTATTTGTCCACGTCCGTGTCCTTCTGGTCGTTGTTCTTGATGGCGCGGCAGTTGTCACAGGCGTCTCCAAAGTCATCCTCGTCAATGTTACGCTGGTCCACGTTAGGCACCAGCACACAGTTATCCTACAGTATAACAATCAAATGAAACCTTTTAATGAAAAACGTATGAGCGCCGGTTTAGATGTGGCCACACTGTACCTGTGTGTTGAGGATCCCGTCTCCATCCGCATCTTCATCACAGGCATCTCCAATCCCATCCTTATCCGCATCTTCTTGTCCGGAGTTTGGTACAGTCAGGCAGTTGTCCTAATGAGACCAAAACAGCAATCAGTAACAATAGTGACTATAATATACAGTGCCTTGCGAAAGTACTAGTACACCTTGAACCTTTACACATTTTGTCATGTTTACAACCCTATACGTAAAGATTTTATTTAGCATTTTTTACTGAAAGTTCACACACAAGTTACAAACAACTGTGAAGTGAAAGTAAAATGATACATGATTCTGTTATTTTCCAAAAAAGTTAAAAGTGGGGCGTGCACAAGTATTCATACAGCATTTTCTGAATGCATTAAATTGCCTTTATAACATTCCTAATGACTGCAGAAAGTTCACACCTTGCCCTAACCATTAAATAGAAGCCACCTGTGTGTAATCTACTCTCAGTATAATTCCAGCTGTTCTGTGAGGGCCTCAGAGCTATGGTCGGAGTGTATTGGTCACTAAGCAACATCATGAAGGCCAAGGAGCTCACCAGAGAGGTCAGGGATAAAGTTGTGCCGAAGTTTAAAGCAGCGTTAAGTTATACAAAGATTTCCCAAGATTTGAAAATCTCACAGAGCACTGTTCAATCCATCATTCGTAAATGGAAAGAGTATAGCACCACTGCGAACTTACCAAGACACGGCCGTCCACCTAAACTAACAGACCGAACAAGGAGAGCACTGGTCAGAAATGCAACCAAGTGCCCCAAGATAACTCTGGAGGAGCGGTGACGTACTGCCGCTGAGCTGGGGGAATCTGTACATGGGACAACTATAAGTCGTACTCTACACAAATCTGGCCTTCATGGACGAGTGGCAAGAAGAAAGCCATTATTGAAAAGAGGCCATAAGAAATCCTGTTTGCTAGAAGTCATATGGAGGACACAGCTACCATGTGGAAGAAGGTGCTTTGGTCAGATGAGACAAAAATTGAACTTTTTGGCCCAAATGCAAAACGTTATGTATGGAGCATACCTAACACTGCTCATCGTCCTGAGTGCATCATCCCCAGTGTCAAATATGGTGGAGGGAGCATCATGCTATGGGGCTGCTTTTCCTCAGCGGAGACTGGGAAGATTGTATTTGGCTCCATCCATCTTCCCAACTATTCTTACAGAGACATTTTGGAGGAAAACCTGCTGGACTCAGCAAGAGAATTGAGGCTGGGGCGGAGATTCACCTTCCAGCAGAGGCCTTCTAATTTGACAGAGCTTGAGTTGTTTTGTAAAGAGGAATGGGCTAAAATGTCAATGAGTCATACCCCAGAAGACTTTCTGCTGTTATTGCAGAAAAAGGGGGTTCCACAAAGTATTAAGTCATACTGTATAAATACTTATGCACGCCCGACTTTTCATTTTTCTATTTAAAAAAAACAAAACAGAATCATGTATCATTTTGCTTTCACTTCACAGTTGTCTGTTACTTGTGTGTGAACTTTCAGTAAAAAATTCAAAATAAAATCTTTACGTTTAGGGTTGTAAACATGACAAAATGTTCAAAAGTTCAAGGTGTATTAGTACTTTCGCAAGGCACTGTATGTTTTATCTTGATGTCTCCAATGATGCATACAGTACATCGTATGCTTTGTCTTTTTAACAACAAAGTTAGACCACTAAAGTCCTCAATCTTAAACCTAAAGTAGCACAAACTAGATGAGACCATAGACTGTAGAAGAGCAACGGACTAATAACAGAAACTCCTTTGTGCTAGCTATTTGGCTCCTATATATATATATATATATATATATATATATATATATATATAAAAAACATCAGCCTCACCCGCCTCCTTCCTCCCCCTGTACTGACCTTGTCGCAATTCTTCTCCAGACAAGCCAGTTTCTCATCCGGATAGCCGTCAATGTCGACATCGGGGCCGCAGAGATAACCGTTCCCAGCCCAGCCAACTCCACACTGTGAGCGTGGAGAAAGTTTATATACAGTAGAGTGAGCACATACTGTCACAGGATAAGTGCTACAACAGACCAGCACCAGGTTGGAAAGATAAATATATCAAAGAGCGGCTCATGGGAATGAACCGTTTCATGCTTTTCCAGGCTCAGAATTATCAAAACCTATAGGTTGTGTTCACAGAATATTCTGAAAGGCCAATATGTAAGAGTTGAGGGCAGGAAAGGGTTCCATACAGGTCAACGGTGAAAATGCACATTTTTCTGCATGGATGTGTTATTTATGTCGGTGTTTTTCCAAAATGTTTGTTAAAAATGCTTTGTCAAATCAGTATTTATTTAGCCTACTGTTATTGCGATTTGTGATTATGTAATTTAAGCAATAAAATAGTAGTATCATTATTAGGGCCCCTAACAATGATAATGATGCATCTTCATGATAGATGGGAGAATTGTCACTGAGAAGGTTACAGTCTCCTGTGGGTGAAACAGAAGCTCTCTTCCATTGAAATGAATGGGCCGAGATTGTGTGAGAACTTCTAATTTTTATCTGAAAAAATCTTTTATGAGTTTTATTTGTCAAATATGAAAAGGATGCAAAAGAAGTGATCTGTTGCTTCAGATAATTCATAGCAAAGGCAGTTAACGCTTTTAAACTGAGCAGCTGAACCCCACTGTGATCATTAAGTGTCAGTAACATTTCCGTGTGTAGATTTTTTGCGTATTGGTTTATAAGGTCGTTATAGCTAAGGCTATATAACTTGGGACTATTTACCATTTTAAGACCCAGAGAATCATTAATTAGGCCCAATGCATGTTTAATAAGCCTGAATATTTACCGATCAAAGAAGTCACAAATGGTATGATACACGACCGGCGTAGTGTATCAGGTGTACCCCCAACACTGACCATTGACAGTAGGTAGCATTGAGAGACTTGCAATTTTCCTGTTCTGATCACTGGCTTGGAATATTTGTGTTCATAATTCTTATCACCAGAAGGAGAAATGATCCAAGCTTTCATATCTGCTGCCATAATTCTCCTTTTGTTTTCACTTAGAGGGGGCGGGGACTCAGAAGTGCCCAGATGTTGCTCCCATTTATTTAAGAGTGGATGCTCCAGACTTTGGGAACATTACCAAAAGATACATGTTAAAAAATACCATGTTAATAATGTGTGTACCACTGGAGCAAAAGTGGTGGTTTAAGTCATTTATAAACTCACAACATAAAGGGAGACTTTATGTCCCAGATGCCAAATAGTTAAATAGTGCCTCGACAGCGCACTGAGATCGATTACATCTGTCCTCCGTTTGAAATTGTAACGGCAAACACTTGTGTAGTGAACGCAACCTGTTTCCAAAACTGCTCTGTGAAAATGAGAGGAGCCATTAAATCCAGATTGACCTGACACTCGATGGTCCCCTCGCGGTGGACGATGCACTCGGCGCTGGCGTGGCAGGGGTTGGGCTGGCCGTTCCCACAGGCTCTCTCTGGTTTACAGCCTTTCCTCTGGTCCCCCACGTAGCCTGTTGTACACGGGCCGCACCTGTAGGAGCCCTGGGGAGCCATGAGGCGTAGACCATCAGACATGTCGTGTACATATAAACAACGCTTGAATTTAAGGATTTTCTATGACTTCATGGCCCCATTGGGAAATCTGTCCTTTGAATTTGACCCATACTTCAATGCTGCTCGGACACTGCAGTACATGGAGCATTTCTGATTGAAACCTTCCTCACCGGCGTGTTGAGGCAGACGGAGTTCTCCACACAACCGCCCTTGTTGTGAGTCTCGCACTCATTGATGTCGGTGCAGACCTACAGTGAACAGAAAGCAGAGATTCTGAATCTAACTAATGTGCAAATGAGACTGTAGATGATTTACGCATTTATTGAGTGTTTTTCTGTTTCAGACATGGTTTACACCCTGTTCAGACAACATTTTGCTGAATGTTCTATCTTACAACTGGACTTACATTCACGTGAGTTGAGTCAAAAAAGTAGAAAAAGGTAAAGCTACACTACTTTGTTTTTCATCTCGTTGCCACATTTCCTATTTAAAAGTACATACAAAAGTTAATCCTACAGGTATATTCTAAAACCCTATGGTAATAGTGAGACTTTTTATGCAACACGATACTGCAGGCGCGATTTCATCCCTGTCATGTGTGCGTTGTGTTCATTAGTTGGTTACTGACCTGCTTGTTTGCCCTTGCGTAGGCCAGGCCCACCCCCTGCACCTGTGGGCCGGTGAACCCCGCGGGACACGAGCCACAGCGGAACCCCGGCGAGGTGTTGATGCAGCGGACGCCCATGTGACACGGCATCACGGAGCACTGTAGACGGGGGAACAAAGGAACAGGTTTGCTCTCACCTAAAGGGGTTCTATCATGTTTTAGAACTACAGCCCAGGCACAAGGGGTCATCTTAACCATGTGAAAAGCTTTTCAAAGAAATGGAAGTACCGTACCTCGTCTATGTCAGTGCAGTGAGTGCCGTTCCCCTTCATGCCGCCGGGACAGGCCCCACACTTGATCCCGTCTGCGGTCACCTGACACTGCGCTCCGGGGTGACACGGGTTAGGCTCACAGGAGGGACGCGGCTGAAGCCCTCCCATTCCTTGAATACAAATACAGTGTTGTAAAATAAAATTGCACTTTTTTTGTTTATGCAAAAGTAAATCATCTTAGTAATAATCTCACCACAGGCTTCACACTCCATCACAGTGTTCTTCAGGAAACTTATCTCCTTTAGCTGAAAACACAAGAGACAAATGATCCTTGTTTTCTGATATGACATGAAGACGTTGTCGTAGGAATTGTTCCCACTCCAAATGCAGTCCATGTGTCACCTGTTCTTTTAGCAGCTCCTTAATCTCAGCCAGAGCCAGGTTGGTCATTTTAATCTGATTGATAATCTCTCCATCTGAAAGACACATTACAGACACTTTATTTAAAATGGTCTCACTTTTCACACTTTACTTCATCACTGTTTAATGAATTATTTTTTTTATGTGTTTTATCAGGCAAGACATTAAGAACACACTCTTATGTACAATGTTAGCTTCATTTATTTATTTGAGCATGCAAGTACAATCATTTACATATTTAATTTACATCAATGTCGAGTTTATGGACTCCTGCCAGTCGTTCGCATTGAATAAAATGTTCCTTTCTGTATTACAGTCAAAGCACTTAAACTAGCTGAATAGTTTGGATTATCTGCTAAACCCATTTGAGACCTACACATTTCTTCTGAAACACTGAAGAGGCACCAAGAGCCCCCCCATGCCTGCAGCACAGTCACAAGAGGAGCTACAGGAAACAAGAAAGGGACAAACGAGGAGGTACCCAGACGAGACTTGTTCTGGCTAATGAGCTCTTTGGGTCATATTTTGCATAACACCAGAGCCGGTGCTGGCCCTTCTGAGGCCATAAGCAAAAATCCACACAGGGGCCCTACAGTACGCATCCCAAGGCTATTCGACGAAGAGCAAAGCCATTTACGGTCAAAAATAGTTACACGCAGTAGTTGCAGGGCGGAAGTGGAGCATAATGACCTCAATTTAGGCCCTGTCCCACTGTGTAAGCACCTCTAACCATTTGCCACGGTCAGACTGGGATTTAGGACTACACTAGGCTATTTTCCCCACTTTTTAACATGACAAATGGTCACGTTGTTTCACCTCTGGTCCCTGAACCACAGTTTGGGCCCCCTGATTTAAAACTAACTTACACCTGCTCATGACAGGTGTAAATATGCCTTGCCTAATGGACGGCAGATTAACTTCTAAGCTCTTCCCAGAAGATGGTGAAAGTCTGTTAGGGGGCGGAAGGTGCTGCGCAGGAGGAAGAGGAAGGGGGAGGTGGAGGAGCTGACCAGTGCAGGACATCACGCTCTGAAACCAGGTCAACCCCCACGAGGCGCTGCGTCATTTTAGAGGATCAGAGGAGCACTGAAGCAGTGTTCATTTTGACAACATATTGTAATTTAGTTAGTAGTCTTAGTCTTTTCACGAAAATGAAATGTCATTTTAGTTGCGATTTAGTCAAAAAATCCTCTTCAATTTCAGTCTAGTTTGGGGCCGCACGTGGTGCATTTATAATAAATATTAGAAATGCAAAGTTGACTAAATTCGTCTTGAATTTAGTCAACTTTGCATTTCTAATATTTATTATAATCATATTTAATCAAGGAGCTTTATGGAGCTTCTCCCACATGAACAAAGCTCAGAGCTGTTCATTTGGCAGACAATTTAAATGATATGAGGCTCTTTCAAACTGTCATTGGAAGATTGGATTATTTTAATCTCTTCTTTTCATTTTTGTTTAGTCTTATTTTAAATAAAGCACTTACTTATTTATTTACTTACCTACGGATTTCCAATTCCAGAGCGGGATCATGTCTCTCAGTTTCAGGCCTGAAGCTTACTGTATTTCTGACACAATTCTATGGTATCTATTTCTTCAAAAACATTGAAGATAAAGGTGTGAAGCCAGGCTAATGGTCAGAAACACCTTCCCGGAGAATTAACCTATTCATGTTTTTAGTGATAGGGGAAACCTACGGGGAGAACATGTAAACCCCACACAGAAAGGCCCCGTCCAGGTGAGTATCAAACTTGGAACCGTCTCGCTGTGAAGCACGAGTGCTAACCGCTGCACCACCGTGCTGCCCCATGTTTGCATAATTACAACAACGATAGGGACCTCCCTACCTAATCCCAGCCTTACGTTTTTGTTACAAACAATCCAGGTTAGATTTGGAAATGATATATCAAATCCTTTTTTGTGAAAAATGGGGTGAGGCAGTGTGGGATTGTGTCACGCATGCTCTTTAACCTACATGGATGATCTTTCTCAAACATTAAAAAACTGTAAAACCATCTACTTTATGCTGATGACCCGGTCATCAGTCACGCTACTCTGCAGGCCTGCAGCACCTGCTCAAAGAGTGCTCTGAATATGGTGAACATGTGATGATTGTGAGAACTAGAGAGCAGCCTAAGGCAGTTTCTTGTGTGCGACTTGTCAGGAGCGGAGCTGGCAATTGTGAAAAAAGTGAAATGTGGTCACATCATTGAAGTAAATTAAATCATCAGGAGTGATCTCTCCAATGATGATGATGACATCCAGAGGCAGTACAGTGAATTGTATGCACAAGCTAATACACTGGGATGAACATTTGCCATGTTGTTGTGTTTTTTTAAATGAAATATTGTGCTATCTTTCAATTAGTCAAAACAAAACAAAAGTCATGTGATCAAAATTAATATGAATAGAAAAGCGAGTAAGTAAATCAGACAGACATGATGTTATTATTACTTTCATCAACAAACACAAGCTCAATGTTCTAACCCTTTTTATAGCTCACCCCTCAACACTCCTTCCCCAGTATACGCTCAAAATCTCAGAGCTGTGTGAACTTGAAGCTTTATACAAATTGTGGTTTGGACACAGCGTCACCTCATCTGTCTTCACATGGGCCCCCGGCTGGTTCAGGCCCCGTCCCCTAAGGGCCTCGGACTGTAAAGTGTGGGAGTCCTTTTCTTGAACATGATCTGCGGAGTGGAGGTGATCACTCATGGCTCTGACAGCACCCCACACCCACGCACTGTACAGAGGGCTGCTGCAGAACACATCTACCACAGGCACGCTTCTAGACTGCAGGGTGTTAGAGAGCCTATATCATGAAAAACTGACCTGTCTATTGGCAAAATTATGTTGTCCTTTTTTTCGTATTCTGCTAATGTCTGATCTTTGTCCACAATCAGTTGTGCACCTTTTTCCTCATTGTGTTACATGCTGTTCCTGTAATTATTCACTGATAGTACTGGGGGGGAAAGAGAGCTCCAGCTGTGTAAATACACAATCTCCTTAACTACCATGACTCTGAGCTCTCTCCTGGGGGTCAGAAGGTGCTCAGGTGTGTCCAGGTGTGAACGCTGCACCGGGGCTACAAAACGATCAAAGCCTGAGCTAGACTCGCCTCTATCCCCCCTCTTCTACGGCTCATCCCCGCTGCAGACTCAGGAAATGTGTTTCTGCCATTAGGTTGGCTCCCATTTACTGCGCGGTCTCCGGAGCACACGACAAGATACTGACGTAAATCATAGCAAACGCCGCTTCTGAAGAGATCTAAGCGCTCCTGAGTTGTAGAGCAAGACGTGGAATTCACAAAGTATGTCGAGACCAGAAGAGAATTCAACTATATTTGCATCACTCTGGGATTTGAAATAAAGTGATTTATTTTTCTGCCAGGGGTCAGGTTAGGGATGGTGTCCTGTTTTCATGCAATTACTGTGATCGTTATTACACATGCAAGTGTCATCCATCCATTTTCTTCCACTTGTCCGTTGCAGGGTCGTGAAATCACATTGCACCAGCCCCCTATGGCTCCTCCTGTCCACAGAAGGACGGCCTCATGGTTCTAACCGGGCCTGTTGGTCTCTCATAAGGAGCTTCTGAACCGCCCTTTGTCTGACCCGTCACCGAGGACCTGTTTGCCATGGGGGACCCTACCGGGGAATGAAGCCCCCGACAAGATAGCCCCCAGGATCATTCAGGTGCTCAAACCCCTCCACCACATTAAGGTGGCGGTTCCAGGAGGGGATGCAGGTATCAAGGTATTTCCATCCTATTACCATGCTATGACTACTGTAAAGTGCCATTGATGCAACACTGCTGTCAACGCCAAAGCTAATACACTCAACTTGAAATGGATAAACAAAGTTGTTATTTGACTAAAACTACTTGATCCTCAAAATTATAAACTACTTGTACTTGATAGCTGTAGTCATAGTCATTTGTACTTGGTTGTTTTATGGTTGAGAACTTCTCACCTCAAGAAGGTTTCGTCATCAACTGCGATTTTTCATCAGCAGGCTGGAGGAGTTAACCGAGTAGTATACGAACAACTGTGTCTAGACCCCTCCCTACTTTATCAACATAAGTTTACCCTGCAGTTCAATGACCTTTAGTTGTTAACGGAGGAAAAAGTCACAACCCAGCACAGATGACAGTTTGAGAAACTACACTGGAAAACTACGGTACAACTGAGAGCTTGCACAAACTTAAAGGGTAAGTGAAGCACATCAGACTAAATCCTTTGGTTTGATTGCAGCTCATTCATTTCTACGGTCGAGCATTTCCCAGAACAACGTATGTCTATCCTTGAGTGAAAATCGAAATGCTCTCACCTCTCTGTCCCAGGACCCCATGTCGGGAGATGCCCAAAGCCCAGGCCAGCAGCAGGATACACAGCATGTTGAGCCTCTGTCAGCAGCTACACACTGTGGTCCTGTCCCGTCTCAGACTTTATACTCCCTCCGCACACCCTACACATCCAGCCCACTCCTCCTGGATGAATGCCTCGGAGCTCCTTCTGAATGCTGAAAAGAGTCCCACAAACGACTGAGGAGGTATTGCACAACAGTGAGAACCGCCCACATCACACTTTTACTCAACATGTTTCATGTCCAGGAATGCAGTCTCACTTTAGATCATGAATTCTGACTAAGTCCTAGAGTGGCATTATTTTGGATAAATACGTAATAAGTACTTTTCCTGACTAGTACTGCAGTTGCAATTAGATTTGTGATTATTGTATCAAGTTTCAGTTCTGAGTGTACATTTTAAATAAGTCCAGGAACTTTCACATTTGAGGGACTTGCAGACACATGGATTTCTGAACATATTTGTAGAGACTATTTCCAAATATCACTTTCCTGCTTGTGGTTCAAGTCGTTTCCCATTAATTTAGTCTAGAACCAAAGTAAGGCAGCCCTTGAGATCAACCACTGACAATGCACTATGGCAGTTAAATAAGTGCAGCTGACTGAATGGAGAAGTTCCACACGTTAAACCTGGAGGTTTGAATCGTCATATATTTCTGAAGTAATAAGGTAATGTGTAACTCCAGTTATCTGAATTCAAAGTACGTACACATATATAACATTTTACTCTCCTCCAAATGACACCCGGAAATGACCCTGCACCAAAACGGGACAGTGGGCAAAAAAAGAGTTGCATAACAATAAAACAAACAATATTAGAAAAAAACACGTACAACATGTAAAGGAAAGTGCTTTATTTGTCACCATGCAATCGTGCACTGAAATGTGTCCTCTGCATTTGACCAATCCTTCAATACTGGAGAAACCAGCAAGGAGCATGCAAGCGCCACACAGAAAGGCCCCGTCCCTGGTGGGAATCGAACCCCAACCTTCTAGCTGTGAAGCACGAGAGCTAACTGCTGCGCAAAAAAAAAATTGGGAAGAACAATCCTACAAAAAGTTTTTTAAATTGCAGTGTAAACCAGATCTAATATAGGATTTAATTTGGAGCCTTTTTCAGACCCGTCCCTAACCAGATTGATCTGACTGACTCGGGACAACATCGTATGACAGCTTTTATCTGTTATGCTGCTCAAACTTTTTCTGAAGCTTTAACACCTCTGTATTTAATGCCAACAGTAATTAGTTTGCTAAATTTAACCATGTGAATATGTTTGCTTACAGGGTTTTCTCAATTGATATGAATTCTCACCAAATTAATTTTTTCCCACTATTGTGAGGTGTCACAATTTCTACAACTTCCACATTGCTAGAAGCTACAGAACAGCGCAGAAAAATCTGAGGTCTTGAATCTGACTGAGATTCACACATTTATCCTAAAACAGCCTTAAACGAAAGTGGAGTGTGACATCAAAATAATGCATCTGTTTTTTCCAACTTTGATTTTTCTCACTTGCGAAAAACAAAGGCACATCTGGAATTGGAGGGGATTTAAAGTCAAAGTATGTGTTTGAGTAGAAAATTGGCATCTCAATGTCAATTTCAAAACAGTTGAAGTAGTTCAAATACTGTGGTTATATCTAAATTGGTGCGCTCTATTGCTTTAATTTTGTATATCTAAACATTATAAAACCCTGACTAGCATTATCTGGGTAATTAAGAAAGTTAGATGCAGAAGATCGCCGTAACTTTGTCAGTTGGATGTCGATGTAGTCGTGTTGCCAGTGCACACGTCTCTAAGCCTCTGAACAACAAATGGAGTTGAGATCAGAGTGCGTCTGTGGCAGTAATGGCCTGACCAGATGTGTACGGCTACATTCCTGGGTTTGGAGCATCAGATCACCTCCAGCAGCTCTCCCCACCTCCACTACCTCCACCTCCACTCTTGTTGTAATCTCACATGATTTCAGACTCACAAAACTACGGGGGAAAGTCGGACATTACTTTCGAATTGTGCTTCATGTTTCTTTCCGTAACACGCGTACACAGCCAGGTTTGTTTCTGAGAAGTCATATTTGTCTATACGCCAAACCACTTTTCAGAAGTGGACAATCAGTTCCATCTACAGTGCCTTGCAAAAGTACAAATACACCTTGAACTTTTGTACATTTTGTCATGGTTACAACCCTAAACATAAAGATTTTATTTTAATTTTTTTACTGAATACTCTCACAACTATTTTGGCTACTCCACCCACCTCTGCTGCAGTGCTATTTTAAAGTATTTGTGTGTAAAAACAAGTACAATATCATTATTTCTTTGCTTTTGAAATGCCACAGTTGTACACTTAGAAAAACGCTTGTTAGTAGTTCCTAGCAAAAGGAACATCCCAGAGTAACAGTTCTTTTCCAGTTTTACTGCCCAGAATTGAATTTTGCTTTGGTCGTCATCAGCAAGATGTTTCAATTGTATTTTTCGTAATTTTCAGTATGCATAAGGGAGAGGAAATAGAAATGGCTTAAGAGGTTGAAAGTAGCATTTGGCTAGTTACTCTTAATATCACGCATTTCCCCTTACTTGACATTGTAAAATATGAACTATGCCACTAATGCAGCCAAAAGCTTTTTTTTAAGTACCGTAACTATTTGGAAGTAGTTTTATGAAGTTATGAGTTAGTTATATGAACTTCTTATGAGCTTAGTTTAGATCAGTGTGTTTTAACTAAGGCGGTTTTGCCTATAATTGCACGGATGTGGTGATTAATGCTTGTATTTAGATCTTTTTTTTATATATTAATTGCGCTAAAATAGGACCAAACTGCTAATTGTTTTATCATAAGTTGAGATATTTTCATTTGGGCCGAGGCTTGTCTTGATACACTGAAGCTACTCCCGTTGTGGATCACTGGTTTAAATTGTTAGTAATGTTTCCTAAAGGAATTTCCCTGGCCCTAAAAGGGAAGTGTCTTAAGCCCCACAAAGCAGCAGTAGCCTGTTTCCTGTGAGGCTTGAGAAGGTGAAAGTTCACATGTACGGACCTCCTGCTAACTTCATTTGGCTTGTTTTAGTGCTGTGCCTACAAGCATCCGTGCACTGACCGGGGAAAAGGACACAAGTAAGGGCGCGACCCTGTGACCTCTCCTCACCTCAGGCCCGAGAGAGCTTTAGCCTTGCGTAACTGCGCGTCTCAGATAGAATCCTCGTCCATGTTTGACTTGAACGTGACGTGAAGGTATTCAAGAGCGCAGTCGAGCTGTTTCTGTTTGCAAAGGAAGTCAACAATTTGTCCATAATGAAAGAGATGTCTCCAACATAGAAAATGTTATTAAATAGTCATCTTTTACAGGCCCATTTTTCCTGGTCAAAATACCAAAGTTGTCAAAAGTTAATCACTGCAAATCCAAGTGGTGGTGTCTTGTTCGCCTAACAGAGGGGTATGGGGTGGATGCCCCCGTGAAATTTTAGGAAAATCGTAGTATTTCTGGGTAACGTTAACAGGTCTTTTGATCTCAGCTGTGCAACATATTTCTGAAAATCACATTTAGGGTCAGTGAATCTGTGCTAGAGGGCTGGATTTGGCCCCCAGGCCTGATGTTGCTGACTTCTGCTACTTGCTGAATGCCTCTCTCTACTATTCATCATCTTTCGCGCTGAACTGTCTCATCTGATAGAGCCTACAGGACCCCCGAAAAAGGACAATATTTTCTAACAGAAACTGACAATATTCAAAATTCAAATTTTATTCTTTGCAATTGGGAAACAAATTGTGATATGATGCTGGGAGTCTGTTAGCCTTAACCAAGTGCATTTTCTCCAGTTCAGCTTTACCCAAATCTAACAGCTTACAGCCTATAGGCTAGTGTGATACCTCATTTAAACGCTAAGACCTACAAAACTCACCTAGAAGGATCTTTTCCCTCACGTTATCGTCACTTTTTTTAAATAGTTTGTTTCATTGCTCTTTTGTCGTGTTTTTGTTGTGTTTTCATCACACTTTTTTTCAAGAAGCTTTTAGATTTGGTTTAAGTCGAACTGGAGCAAATCTGCTCGCTTCCGGTAGATAAGGGGTTAACTTGTTTTGGGTTTTAGACAAGCTTTAGGTCTAATCTGGAAGCAATCCCCATTTAGATCTAATTTATTCCTGGTTTTGTTCTGGTCTATCCCCGGTTTAGTCCTAACATTTATAGATTACATATACTAATTAAAATTGGTTGCAAAAATGATTTCGTATTTTGGTCTTTTCAAAAGGTTGCAGACTCGTGGGACAGACAGACGATCTGTGGTTACCTGCTGATTTCCGAATTGTTACTGCCACTGTCTAGAAAAGTGACTACATTGACCATGGGCTGAGAAAGATGACCGAAGAACCACAAATACACCATGTTTGTCTGATTTTATTCAAATTATCTTTATGCAAAAATAAAAGCATCACTGTTTTTTTCTTTTTCACATAAGGTTTTGTTGACATTTGACAATTTTCAAGTTAGAATTTCCTCATCTTTTTGTGTTTTTAACTTTCTTTGTAAAATGCTGGGTTGGGCTACTCCAGGGACCACTGCTACAAACGCGTTCATAAATAGGTCTACAATGTCCGGAATTCGAGTCCTCGTCTGTAAAATGTAAAGTACAGAAAGCACCATTCGACTCCAATAGAAAGGGGTCTCATTTGGCACAAAAAACCCCCATCAAACTGCCCCTTTCCCCGAGTAAAAGGAATGGGATGTCCTGACACGTGACCGCGCACAGGCCGATCTGATGCCGTTTTGTCATTCGGGGGGGGCATCCTACTCTGCCTTCTTGGTCTTCCTCTTGCGCGCTCCTTCGCTCAGCTCCTCCTTGGTTTTGAGCGGGGAGGTCGGGGCGGCGTGGTGGTCCTCTTCGGAGCCCCCCAGAGCAGAGCCGAACAGGAAGTGGCACACCCAGGACTCGATAAGGGCGAAGGGGGAGCCGTGGGAGTGCCGGGCGGTCATTACCACCTATGGAGGCAGACAGAGTAAGTTTGACATTTTAAAGCTTTTGATGACACTGAATCAATCAAAGTGAAAATGTATTGCGACCCAAGCAAGTTTTCAGTCATCCTCTGAAACTTCAGGTCAGAGGTGGCTATAGGCACTAAGGGGCTAATCTCAATCACGTAAACCGAAAAGTCTGGCGTAAGTATTCATACAGCATGACTTAATACTTTGTGGAACCCCCTTTTTCTGCAATAACAGCAGCAAATCTTCTGGGTTATGACTCTACAAGTTTGCACATAAAGCTCTCGATTTACCGATCGATCTTCGTTCCCACCCTCACCTATGGTCATGAGATTTGAGTAATGACCGAAAGGACAAGATCGCGAATACAAGCGGCTGAAATTAGTTTCCTTCGCAGGGTGGCTGGGCGCACCCTCCGAGATCGGGTGAGGAGCTCAGTTACCCGGGTAGAGCTCGGACTCGAGCCGCTACTCCTCCACGTCGAAAGGAGCCAGCTGAGGTGGCTAGGGCATCTGTTCCAGATGCCTCCTGGTCGCCTCCCTCGGGAGGTGCTCCAGGCATGTCCCATTGGGAGGAGGCCTTGTGGAAGGCCCAGGACACGCTGGTGGGACTATGTCTCCTGGTGTCGTTTCGGGGTCCCCCCAGAACAGCTGGAGGAGGTGTGCGTGGATCGGGAAGTCTGGGCATCTCTGCTGAGACTGCTGCCCCTGCGACCCGGCCCCGGATAAAGCGGAAGAAAATGGATGGATGGATGGAAGTTTGCACATCTAGAGACTGACATTTTAGCCCATTCCTCTTTACAAAACAACTCAAGCTCTGTCAAATTAGAAGGAGAGCGTTTGTGAACAGCAGTTTTCAGGTCTTTCCACAGATTTTCAATAGGATTTAGGTCAGGACTTTGACTGGGCCATTCTAACACATTAATATGTTTGTTTTTAAACCATTCCATTGTAGATGTAGCTTTGTGTTTAGGGTCATTGTCCTGCTGGAAGTTGAATCTCCGCCCCAGCCTCAATTCACTTGCTGACTCCAGCAGGTTTTCCTCCAAAATGTCTCTGTATTTGGCTTCATCCATCTTCCCAACTATTCTTACAATCTTCCCAGTCCCCGCTGAGGAAAAGCAGCCCCATAGCATGATGCTCCCCCCACCATATTTGACACTGGGGATGGTGCACTCAGGACGATGAGCAGTGTTAGGTTTGCTCCATACATAAAGTTTTGCATTTGGGCCAAAAGGTTCAACGTTTGTCTCATCTGACCAAAGCACCTTCTTCCACATGGTAGTTGTTTCCTCCATATGACTTCTAGCAAAATTCAAACGGGATTTCTTATGGCCTCCTTTCAATAATGGCTTTCTTCTTTCCACTCGTCCATGAAGGCCAGATTTGTGCAGAGTACGACTTATAGTTGTCCCATGTACAGATTCCCCCAGCTCAGCGGCAGTACGTCGCAGCTCCTCCAGAGTTATCTTGGGGCACTCAGTTGCATTTCTGACCAGTGCTCTTCTTGTTCGGTCTGTTAGTTTAGGTGGACGGCCATGTCTTGGTAAGTTCGCAGTAGTGCTATACTCTTTCCATTTCTGAATGATGGATTGAACAGTGCTCCGTGAGATGTTCAAATCTTGGGAAATCTTTGTACAACTTAACGCTGCTTTAAACTTCTCCACAGCTTTATCCCTGACCTCTCTGGTGAGCTCCTTGGCCTTCATGATGTTGTTTAGTGACCAATACACTCTGACCATAGCTCTGAGGCCCTCACAGAACAGCTGGAATTATACTGAGAGTAGATTACACACAGGTGGCCTCTATTTAATGGTTAGGGCAAGGTGTGAACATTCTGCAGTCATTAGGAATGTTATAAAGGCAATTTAATGAAACCTTGTAGTCATACCCCAGAAGACTTGCTGCTGTTATTGCAGCAAAAGGGGGTTCTACAAAGTATTATGCTGTATGAATACTTGTGCACGCCCCACTTTTCACTTTTCTATTTTTTGAAAAATAACAGAATCATGTTTCATTTTGCTTTCACTTCACAGTTCTCTGTTACTTGTGTGTGAACTTTCAGTAAAAAAATTAAAATAAAATCTTTATGTTTATGGTTGTAAACGTGACAAAATGTGCAAAGGTTCAAGGTGTAGTACTTTCGAGAGGCACTGTAGATTTATTTACTTATTTTACTTTATCTGTTCATTTTGGTATATTTTACATTATGTGAACATTAAATGGCTAGTTATACACCGTTTCAACATTTTTATTATATTCACCGTTGACAATCTCTTGATCTATAAAGTCTAAGGACACATTTAATCTGTTCAAGGTGTTTTTTTTTTTATCTACCATGGTTGCTAAAAAAATCCCCGATCTCAATTTGTCACTGAATGACCTCAAGGAGCTCCAGATCGTGCCCAGCATGGTTTTGACGCCCCCTGGTGTTTTGTTGGCATACTTGGCAGTGTACTGTACATACAAAATATATTTAGATCTGCTCTGCGCATACATTAGTTATTTTCTATTTGCAACGGGTTATGTCATATGTGGTGGATATAAATGTTCTCTCTGTTGTTGTTTGAGGTCGTTGCAGTAGTACCTTGCTTGTGGCCATGAAGAGGGTGAAGCACAAGATGAGGGTGCTCTTGGCCACAGGCAGGATGTGTGCCTCCTGCAGGGTGAACAGGATGGCTCCGTACAGGCTGGCCTTGGTCGGGCTGGAAGAAAAAGGGGGACAGGGGGTGAGTGAAACTGCACAAAACCTCAAAGCAAATTAGAGCAGGGTTTCCCAGCCAGCGCAACACTGACTGATCCGAGTTTACAGATTTATAGATCATTTGTTGTAACTGTTTTAATGTCTGTGTCATTGCTGGTTCGGCATGGCTATTTGTTTTAATTATCGATTTAACTTTACACTTCCCTGTGGAAAAGGGGCTGAAGCGTGACATTGCGTGAAAAGGGCTTATTCTTTGTGCCTGTTCTGGAAAAGGCATGCAATCAATTTACTACTTATTTCATTTACTTTGATATTCCGTTTAATGTGGTACTTGGTAAATATTTCTAAAGCACTGTCATGCTTCGATTGTAAGACATTTCACTGCACTTTTGCTATGTTTCACATACATTTATGAATACCATCTCTTGTATTTTATGTGACCATAGGGTGGAGCTAAAGTCAAAGATGTGAAATTAAACGAGATGACAGTGAAAGTTTCAGAAACATCAGTGAATGAATCAGTGAATGAATCTTAAAAGTACATTTCAAAATGCATATTTATTCCGTCTTCCGGACATGTTTAAAATGTGCCCTGCTGAAATGTTTTTTCCCTAATGGAGAAATATGCAGCCCGGGTCCACGTCATTGGTATTATCTCGGCACATTTGTCATTTGCTTTTACTCACAATGACATGTTGAGAATCTCGTTGGTGTCGGGTCTCCACACGCCGCGCAGCAGCTGCTCAAAGTTCGACATCAGGGCCACTCCGGACCCTGCAGACGAAAATAGGACCGGAAAAGGTTCAGAACATAAGCTCTTGCTCGCACCGCTGCGCTGCACTTTCCCACCAGTTTCACACATAAACACCGGGGTCTCGGGATGGGGGTCAAGGAATCGCAGAGCTAATACAGGGCACCATAGGCTTTGCTGGGCGATTGTCTAACATGATCTGTTGATAGAATGTACAGTACTTTCTGATTACATGTGGTTGTTTTAAAAAGCAGGAGACGCATGTAGGCCTACTACACAGACATGTTTCAGTCCATAGTAAAAGTGCTGATGTTATTGTTATAGCCTGGTCTTACCATACCCTCGTACTCATTTCGTACAGAGGGTCTGGAACTTCACAATTGAGCTCCGTTTTCAGGTGGGAGGGGTGAACTCTGTTTTCAAACTACAACCAGCAAATCCGGTGCAACCAACCAGCAAATCCGGTGCAAATGCGTGACGTCATCTACAACACCTCCCCCGCTCGCCGAATGGTAAGGTGGAATTGAACCGATGAAACGCAGCCACTGAGATCAGACCCAGACGTACATGTAGGGGAAAGATAATTGACCGGAGTTTACGGATGGCTAAGGCCAGGCTATTATTGTTATGGTGGCTGTATGTTTCACGCAAATGAGTGAAATGGACTTTATATGAACTCTGTCAATACAGTGCACAGCTCCACATTAAAAATTGTCAATGGAAAATTCACTACAGTTTATTACAGCCCTGTTTCACCACAAATCTCATGCATGGCTGTGCAGTCACACTTGGTACAGCGCCCCCTCCAGACAAATTAATGCTAATGTTGCAGACTAGAACATAGTGATCATACAGACTTTCATGTGTCCCTTTCAGTCATGTCAGCCAGAACAAAATATTGTTCTCCGCTGGAGCTTTAAGGCTGATGTAAATTAAATATTAACCAAATTGCATAACATTGACTTG
The DNA here is from genome assembly GCA_021464625.1 of Proterorhinus semilunaris. NCBI lineage: Eukaryota > Metazoa > Chordata > Actinopteri > Gobiiformes > Gobiidae > Proterorhinus > Proterorhinus semilunaris. Next base: position 29,089,052 of record CM038351.1, read on the forward strand.
CTCCAAGCAGATCCAAGGTTCAACTCCCAGATCCTCTGTGTTCCTTAATTGATGAATTTGCATTATGTGGTTAATGTAAGGAAAATAGTTCCTCTGCATTTAACTCATCCTTCAATGCCACTGGGGCAAATAACTTCTGATATAGGACCTATCTCCAGATTGTGAGGACCTATATCCAGATCTTGGAGGTGAACTGAAAGAATAGCCTATGTATTGTCCATGTTTCGGGTTGATGGGAGAAACCGCAGTATGCCGTATTTAGGCTCTAATTTTGTATTTTGTATTTTTTTAATAGGGACAGTGCATATTAATGAACATCTGTAGTTACAGTGTAAATATGCCAGATTATAGCAAACATGCACATTTCCATCTGCAGTCCCTAGGCAGGTGACACAGAAACAATTGAAATTTACATTTGCATTCGATTACAGGAAGGCACAGTTGATTGTCTTTCATTCACTGTTTAAGGTGCAATTTGAAAGTGAACAGTGATGTACATTCTCTTATGGACAGAGGAAGCCTATTCCAATAGTGCGTCCCCTTTACAGACAATACAGTTTGACCGAAGGTTGTGCGTCTGTGTGGTACCTCGCAGTCTCCTCGAGCTGTGGCCCTAGTGCCCATCCCACTCAGTCTTAACTTTTATAAAGTCCCGAAGTGGAGGAGGCGCTAAATTTGTGCAAAACCTTTGTATATCAAACATGAGTTTTTAAAATGAACAAAATTATCCAAACTGAGTAAACTATGCTTATCTAAAACAGTGCAGTGATGAAATGAATAAGGTTTATTGTCGAGGATTTTTATTGCCTTTTTAAAAAGAGATTCAATGGGTTTGAGCGTTGTTTCAACAGCAAGTGACCAGGAGGTGATGCAGTACTCTATATGTGAAAAGATCATAGTGTGTAAAAACATTCTAGCAGCTTTCAAGGTCATAAAAGGCCTCGTGTGTCTAAAATTCTGTACATTAAAATTGACTGTATGTGTGATCCTTTTGATGTGCTTTTTTAAAAGTTAAATTTGAGTCCAAGGTCAAGCCTAGGTATTTAAATTCATTTACATGAGTGAGCTCAATGCCATCTAGGAAGACATGAGACTGCTGAAGTTCAGATAGTCGCTTACCAAACATCATGCAGACAGTTTTCTTTAGCTGGCTCCATAAATGGGCCCAGTTTGTCACAATAAAACCTGTAATCGGAGTCCTGGTTCGTTAACACTTTATTTGTCCGTAAAGTGGGCCCACCTTTGACGTATCCGACGATGACCATGATGAGGAAGCCGTGGTGGTAGGCGTGGTGGGCGTGGTGAACTCCGGCAGCGATCTTCCGAGTGCGCACCACCTCCTTCAGACCCACCAGCACCAGCTTCACGGGCAGGAAGGCCACGCACTTGTAGAACAGGTTCAGAGGGCAGTAGAAGATCAGGTACCTGCCACACACACAACACATGTTATTCCCACATACAAAGGGTAAAAATGTTACTACGATACATCCGTTTGATCTTGGTTGATAGAGACGTTCAAACTCGGACCCAGGACCTCTATGCTATGTGGCGAGAGTGCTAACCTCTGCACCACCGTCTCTCAAGGTCCCTTTTGAGTCCCTGTTCAACTGAAATTCAACGTGATGCGTATGATCCTCACCAGACGGCGGAGGCCAGCAGGATGTGGCTGTTGTGCTGGAAGTAGTCCAACGGGCTGTGTCCCAGCATGATGTCTGCCAGAATGTAGCTCCCAAAGCAGTAGAGCATGGCACACAGCCAGGAGGCCACCGGGCTACGGCGGGACACCTCCACCGAGCCTGCAAGTGCACCAAAAAACAAATTGTATTGAGTGAAAGGTGCGCTTAAGTTAGGACTTATTTACAGACAGACAACCACTCACTGAAAGTCCTTTGCTAAACAAATCACACACACAAATAGACCCGGGAACATTTGAAAGAGCACGGATATATGAACTCGACTAATACAAGAACCCGATGCCTTTCAGAACTCGTTTGGAGAGGTCTAAACTACAGAGTGATCCAGTTTTTGACCAAACAAGGAATTTGTGTTGTTAAATTGTGTTGTTGTTTGCAGAGAACATAGTGTTGCTAAAATCTGTGGTTCTCTTTTCACTCTAAGTACCGTCTCATAAAATATCTGACCTTAGAAGTACCACCCGGCCGAGATCAAATCAGGACTGAACTGAGTCTAAAACAGACCAAACTAGAAACTAGAAATTCAGCAGTGACTGAAGCCATTGCAAGTGGCTGCGATCACGACACAAATAGCTGTAGAAACCGAACTAATACGCTGCTTTTTCCAGAAATGCATTTTGTCATGTGGCCATAGACGGTAATCTCTGTGGAGAGGTCAAAGGCAAGATTTGAACTAACAACCTTCTGTCTCAGAGTCCACTTGTTTTCTATAACTTGTAAGGCAAGGCAAGGCATGGCAACTTTATTTATACCGCGCATTTCGTACACAAGGCAACTCAATGCGCCTATTAATACAATACATTAATTAATACATTGTTGAATTTCTTCTTGACTTGAATGGTCAGAGCATGTGCCTGACCTTTAGTGATCGGTATCAAAGTCTGATGACGATGTGTTTTTGAAGGCACGAGCTGGGTTTGAACCCTGGACCTTTGGGTTCTCTAGAGCTGTGGTTCTCAACTGGTGGGTCGAGGCCCAAAAGTGGGTTACGGAACCATTATCAATGACGAGGCTTTCCCGGGAGGCATTTCTTTCAATATTTTCCCTGAACATTTTCAGAAACACTACCCGAGTCTGTTAAATTACTGTTATCAAGTTGTTGTGATCATTTTCATCTTTAAAAGCTTATCTAATGCCTATTCTATATTAATTTGTCAGACAATTACAGTATTTTGCATTATATATAACAAATCAAATTGTTATTTGGGTCATGGCTTGTCATACTATGGGTGATGTTATTTCTATATGAAAACTGTTACTAATGATAAGGTACTACAAGGTTAAGAAAGGCCTTGTTTGCCCCAGGAATCGAACCTGGGACACAAGCGCTAACTAATCGCTGAGTTAAGTATAGATGTAAGCGCCGCTTCTGCAGATACACTCACCTTTGGGACTAAATGTGTTATAAATTGCACCAAGCACACTTCCCAACTCTGGTTTAATTGAATGTAGAATAATCTAAATCAGTCCACTAAATCCATACAACTGGACATTATAACACTTAGGTGCCCGACATTTTTTAAATCGTCCCAGAGCGTTATGAGGATATACATTATATATATATATATATATATATATATATATATATATATATATATATAATATTATTATTAAATTTTTTGGATGTGAAGCTTCCACTGCTGTGGCTTCTAATGTTTGCTTTGTTGTGTACCTCTGGACACAAGGACCTAAATGACACATGTATTGGGCCTTAGGTAAATGCATTGTTAGACAGTCTGCGGTGTGAAAAATGTATGTGGGCTGTCTGACTGCTATTCATTGTGAAATCGTTTCCCTTGTTGTGACTCTGTGTTGATTTGTCGGTTCTGATGCTTTGAGCTCTGGGTATAAAACATAGCGTTGGTTTTAGGGTGACCAGATGGTAACCAGCAAAATGTTAATGGAGATGAAGCTCTAAAATCCACAACTGAACTGCCACATCTACAGACCCCACGTACATGACCAGCCTGCGTGTTGGAAATATATTATAGTAGAGTTTTTGTAATGTATAAAATAGGGCCGGGACTTTAACGCGTTAATTTAGATTAATTAATTACACAAAAATAACGCGTTAAATTTTTTTGACGCATTTTAATCGCACATGTTTTTACAACGCGGAACGTTTCTCACTGGATGAGTTTAGGCGGACCGATTATACTGGAGCACCAACTTGTAGCACAGGCAACATATAATTTATGTTTAACATTATTTTTATTGTAAACGCGGTGTGTACTTTGTGTTGTTATTTACGTGCCCAGCTGAGGCAGGCGCGCTCATTGTATTTCTTCACGCATGTGTGCGCGCGCCCTCGCTCCCAGTCACACGCAACACGGACTATTCCTCACATGGACTAAAGCCCGGGTTTGAAGCGGGTACACGACTCTGAAAGACTTGGAGTTTCTGACACTGCTCAACAGGACCGGTGAGAGTTTTCCATTACGTTTGTTTTCGGGTTGCGTAGCGCGCGCTTCAGCTGCGACCTCGCGCTAATAGTTTACGTGCCTTTAAACCAGCTGTTGCTAAATCAACAAAGTCTGTTATGGCTCTGAAGCAACAATAAACAATATTTTGTTGCTTAAGCTCATGTATTCAGTCATTATTCAATGGTATACTAAAAATCCATATGAAAAAACTTACTTCTCACTGTTCTCAGGTCAAATATTTATATGCGATTAATTTCGATTAATTAATTACAAAGCCTGTAATTAATTAGATTAATTTTTTTAATCGAGTCCCGGCCCTAGTATAAAATGATCCTCCAGAAAAATGATCCAAGAAATGACCATTTCTTTCTCTACTCCACTTCTTTCTCACACATATGCCATGAGCAGCAGTTAAAGCAGTTCCTATCAGAGCTGTCCTTGTGTCACTGTATCATAACCACGCCCACAGCCCATTCAGGAGCACACCCTGATAACACATCTTTACAGCACCAGCTAATATTGACACTGGCCAACTACAACCAGTTCAAGAATTGTAGAGATGTCGGATAGAAACGTGTTCAAAATGGTATTGGAGTAAAGTTGCAGAATATAATGGAGTATAATAGGTCGATGTGTATGTGTGCCCTGGAGGCAGGCTTCTGAGTGGTTGACGAGTTGATTTAAAGTGTCATGTGACCCACAGGGCTGTGTGTTCCACTGTTGGCATGCAACAGGTGTACACAACTGCTTAGCTCGGGAAAAGTCCCTCTGCAACTAATACAACTTGTGCCTTCATTCAAAACACTGTCGCTGTACAATTATAGCGCCCTATTCCCCGGCCCAGATCTTGATAAACTGTCTCACCCAATGACCAGGTGACGGCATGCCCTGGAATCAAACCCTCAACCCTCCAGCACATGCCTATTACTTCCTTAGCTATTACGATACGTGTGACTTACACCAGTGGTGCACTTTTGAAACATAAACAATGTATGGGGTTAATCATTTTTTTCTCCGACATGTAGCTTCCTCGTGTCAGTGTGAGCATTGTGTTGTACAGTGATTTAGTCATAAGTGTAAATCTCAACAACAGGTGGAGGGGTGATCCAGCAGCGCTTAGTCTTAGGGCAACCTGATCCAGAGCAATGCGTCCCTATAAATACTCATCGCCTGCCCTCTCTCGGCACTGTGAGCGCCTTTATACTGCACCCCCTGTCTCTCTGTCCTTTCCTCTGCACTGACCACAACTGTCACCCTCGACTTTTGACCCCCAACACTTGTGTCCCACCACAGCTCACCGGCTCCTTTACTGTCCTAATCCTGTTGAAGAAGACCGGTGCAACATGAGGCTGCCCATGAGTGGAGCAGCTCATTTGACTGGCAAATGTGTTCATACAAGGATTATGGGCAACCACGAACAGGACCTTTTACTTCACACGGCCACACTTCGTAACAAGCAACATAGGAATGCGCTTGGGCCTATATTTGTTGAAGACTTGGTACATGCGGTTTAATGAAACAATTTGTAATGATACTATAGTGCCGTAGTAGTAGTCTGTGTACCATAGCGGTCCCATGTGCCATAACGGTCGATTGTTTTGAAAAAGCAATGTGGGCCAATGAGCTTGTTCGCTTCGGTGAGATCGCCAGAAAGGGATTTGCTCGAATACTGTCAAATATCCAGAGAACGTTTCCTAAAAAAACTTATATTATACTATAATTAACCGTTGTGCACACTAAAGCCCTTTGGTGCTGTGCCATGTGATTTCCCATCACATGCCCTTACAGAGTCCGACTCTTGACTGCAATGTTTGTTTGAAGGTGGAGGAAACTTGCCCTGGGTTGTGGAGTGAGAGTGGCAAAAGAGATCCGAGGCACTCTGATAAAGATAAAAGCCCTTTATTAAGAGAAGGAACGCGCCAATGGAATATCTTGCTCCGAATGCTGAATGCTCAGAGCATTGTCATTCACAATGCTCTGAAGAAGACCAGTTGTTTTTGGTCGAAATGCGTTCTCTTAATAATGGACTTTCAGCCTCGGATCGCTTTTGCCACTCTCCCTCCACAACCCAAGGCAAGTTTCTTCTACCTTCATGCTTTGACTCATCCTGGAAGAGCACCTGATTTTTACAGCATTTAAAAAAACGTGTAGCCCTCCTAACCACCTTGTTTTCAACAATGTTTGTTTGTTCAGGCTGGGCGAAGACAGGTGGTGGCAATTTTGGTTTAATAACTTGTTTTGTAGTGTTGAATGTGTAACAATCTGTTAAATCTAGCCAACAAGTTTATATCAATTGCTTTATAAGTTATTCATAAAGATAAATATGATAGTGATCAGTGGTTCTTGCGGACCCCTTGGACCCTTCAGTGGTTGTCCGTGTACCCCCTACCCCAAAGGTGTTTGTTGAGAAAGCAATCACTTTAAAAGTAAGTAAACAATGTTGTGTTCAAAATAAAACTGAATTCCAAAACTGTATATACAGTATTACTGCAAAATATAGCTCCTCCTTAGAAAATACTGTTCAGTTTCACCTTCTTATTTTAATCTGAAAAAGTTCCAACAAGTACACCATGCTAGGCCATGGAGTACCCTCAGGGGTCCCCATACGAAACACTGATAGTAATAATGATCAAATACACAAATCAGAGAACATCCTCATCTTCAAAACACACAAACTTAACAGCATCATACGTAGGTGTTGACTTTGTTATACGTTCAGCGTGTTAGTCTTTTTTTGCATACGTATAAGATGATAAATTAAGTGAATAATGCTTTTATTACATATCTTTTTCTGTAGCGTTTCTAATGAATGACAGACGCCATGTGAACAACAACGTGCAGTGTGTCTAGTGGTTAAGGTGTACATATGGCGGGATCCTGCGTCGTGGGTTCAAGTCCTAAATCTTTGCTTTGATCTGTCCTGTGTAATAAGGCCTACAGGTCAAATAATCCTAAAAAACATATAATGCACTTGACGCTTCCTCTTGGATTGGTGGTGGGCAATGCCACACTTCACTTACCAAGCGCTTTCTTTCTAAGAAACTAATTTATGACCAACTTTTCTTATATCCTCCATTCAAACGACACTTGGCCCCCAAGCAGTAGGGGTCTTCAGAGGCCCATGGCGTTTATTTCAGGACGTGCTATTTATTCTCTGGTATGTGCCTTCCATGTCTTACATTTCATCCTCCTTCCTCCACGATGGGCTGCTCAGGACTCCTCAGTCTTATGTAAAACATTACTAAAAGCTTTAATCCTTCCAAACCCAGAGGTTCCCCGTCAGTGAATCAGGTCACGCGTCTGCCAACTCTTACGTAACCAGGCGCGCTTTATAAGGATACCACTGATAACAACAGCCCGTTTAAGGCTATCCCAGAAAGCGCATGGCTACCACACAAACGCACGCACCGTAGACTCGGGGAGAATAACAGAAATCCCCGCTATTATGGCCAGTACCGACATTTTTGGCAAGTTCTAAAAACGCGTTCCCAAATACAAGATGAAAAGATAATTGTTTTGTATCGATTCGTAAATAAAATAGGCAAGCCATACAATGACAGATTTGATTGGCATGGTGCAGCCATATAAACGATGAACACGGCATGATTTGTCGCATTTTGTAAAGGCTATTTCCTGCGCTGAAACGAGTTGCGCACCTGCCAACACACTGCGTTACGATCAAGCAGGCAAGTGAAACCATGTTTTGCCACCGGTTGTTCCCACGACACGCACGTACACGAGGACGCACACCACGTACCTGGCTCATACTTGAGGTACAGTATCGACACGACGTAATAGGCGAGATCGAACACGGGAAACATCCCCATTTTGGAGAAGACCTGAGCGATTTCGCCCAAATTCAGCGCAGCCAGAACTTCCATGATGCCTCCACCGGACCAACAACACTCCTCGTTCGGCTGTTGTCGTCGCGGATGTGTTTATCTATATATGTCGCCTTTGTTCCGACTGCGCAGCGTGTATCGAGGAGCCCACCCCAGCCAAGACAAGCCAAGCCAGCCCAGCCCCAGTCGTCCTCGCTCGTCGCCTGCTCCGTGCGTCTCTCCGTCCTATTAATACCGCTGATGTATGTCCCCCCACCCCCCCTTGTGCTGTCCCCTCACCGCAGCAGCGGCAGCATCGCCTTGTGCCGCCAGCTGCTCGTCTCCGCGTCAGCTGCGGCTTGAAAGAGAGAAAGCGGAAATGATAAAACGAACACACGCGCAGCTTGGCGTTTCAAATCTCACGCATGAAACACGGCATTGAGCGTGAGAAATAGTCATAGTGTGTAACGTAGTGGTAGGGATTTGATAGCGAATGCAACACAAAACAATAAAAATAATAATAATTTTAGGCACCAAATCATTGCCCCCAATCCGGTTTTACGCAGTGTCCTTAATCCCAAACGGCGACATTTGAGGACAGCATTGTTTACACGCCAGATTAAAGGCCCTGGACCCATTTTTGTTTTGTTTTTCTTTTGTTTGTTTTTTTCGCCGCTGAGAAAAGTTTTAACTCTTTCTTGTGCTCCAAACTCGTTTCATAACTTTCCAGGAGGCAAGGCAAGTTTATTTGTAGAGCACTTCATACACAAGGCAATTCAAAGTGCTTCACAGTTGCATAAAATTACAAGAAAACAGATCAAATCAATCATTAAAACATCAACATAAAAAACTGAAACGCAGCCTCACCGTGTTTATTATTGACTCTGGGAACCACCAGGAGACCCCTCCCTGAAGTTCTCAGGGCCCCGAGATGGTTCATACGGCTCTAACATGTCAGAGATGGACTTTGGTGCTAAACCACGAAGGAGCACAGAGGAACCTTACTGACACGGTAGGCTAATGCTAAAAACGAATAGCCGGATTATTCATGATTGATAAGAACGCTTTAAGATGAGATGCATAGTGGTATTTTGTAATTTTTTTAAATTTGTCTTTATTTTAATTTTTGTCAGCTTTAATACAATACGGAAGGAAGAAAAAAAATGTAATTGGACTACAAGAAAAAAAAAACTACAGAACTTTACTATTTTTTTAACAATGGGTGCAGTAAAATCCAACTGCCACACGAGGTCGCCAAACACCACCTAATTTGATGCGTCCACTTGGCGCCAAAATGCAGTCACACAATAATGTAGTTTGGATTAAACAGAATAATAACACCAGGAAAAAACATTTTCAGTCTCTTCTATTCAACTTGATTTAGTTCATGCCAGGTCAAATAGAAGATAATGCATTTGGCCACCTGGTTCTATATTGACAACACTAATCTTCCATCCATCCATTTTCTCCCACTTGTCCGTTGCCGGGTCGTGGGGGCAGCTGTTGGAGCTGCCCAAGTCACATAGCACCATGCCCCTATGGCTCCTCCTGCAGGTGGTGGGTCCACGGGAGGACGGCCTCATGGTTCCAAACGGGCCTGTTGGTCTCTCATAGGGGGCCCATTCACTCTCTCATTCATACACCAGTGTACGCAGACACTGGAGGCAAGGAGGGTGAAGTGTCTTGCCCAAGGACACAACGACAATGTGCACCTTCAGGAGGCGGGATTCGAACCCCCGACCTTCCGATCATGAGCCGACCCGCTCTACCATCTGCGCCACCGTCGCCCCCCACAACACTAATCTTCATTAACAAAATAACACAGAAGTTAAAAAACCCAACTAAAGACAGCAGACGAATCTCCATTTGCGTAGTTTAATAGGAAAACCACTCGGACATCATTGCACACATTTATTTATGAATGAAACTGATTTCCAAAAGTGGTGAGTGTTGGAAGGCTCTACGCTGTATCTCCTCCGGTGCTCTGAAACCTCCCTATATTCCTGTGCTCTTGGTGGCTAAATGAAAGCGTTTTTGCCATTTTTGCCATGAACATAAAAAGCCTCTTTCCACTCCATTTACAATAACAGGGCCATATGCTGCTCTGAATATTCATGAGACACCGTTTTTCACCGTGTAGAGCTTCTCTAAATGGAGCCCCCTTTTATTGACTTTTGCACAGCAGATTGGTTAGTAATTAGTTACTCATTTACATTTCCTAGAATAAAGTAGTATTTATAAAGATGAAAATAACAGGAAATGATTAAGTTCATACTGTGACTGTCCATCATAGACGGAACAGCCGTTGTCCAAAAGTTACTCAATGCCTGTTCTGTATTCATTTATTTTATTCTTTAATATTAGTATTAAGATGCTTTACTACAACTAACTGGCCTCTTTTCCATAGACAGTAAAAATAATAGACATCGTCTGCTCACTCCCCCCAGTTTACGTTAACTAACTACTTTCAAAAGGGAATCCATGGTGGATTAACAGACTCCTCCTACTCAGCTCTGACGAGCATGTTCCTAAAAAGGGCATAAGGGCGGGATCTTCACTGTAGACTCGGCCCTCGCGGGGCATGTAGTTCGGTCATAGCTGCGCAAGCGCCATTAGCTTTCATGCTAACGGCCTGTCAGTCAAAGTCAGGCCTTCATTAATATACGAGATTTCTAAAATGTATCTTACAAAAACCAGCCTCGTCCCTTTAGTTGTACCGAACCCAGTGTTATGACAGTAGGAACATCTAGCTGTAGAAAGTAAACAAATTAATTAGGCACCAGGTTTTAAAGTTGTTTAAAACGTGTCTAAAGTGCAATGCTTTCTAATAGAAAACTAGCTTGTTCTGCCGCGCCTAGATGAAGGTATTACAGCAATGGAATTCAATGGCGACACCCAGCGTCGTCATCACGAAACTCTGCTACAAGCGGCCATTGGGATTTTCCCGTGTGTTTCCGTTTAGCAACTAAGCAAGTACGGCATTATGCTAAGATAAATTTCACTCAATATGCATTTTATTTAGCCCCATGCATTAGGGGCTCGTTAGCACCTAGTTAGCAACAGTAGCTGCTGGTCTTGTAAACACTGCAGACCCAGTGCTGCGGTACAATTAGGACAACATTTAGCTCTGATTAAATTCAGCACAGACTCTGATTTAGGGAGTGTAGTCTAATAAACTCAACTCTATGTGGAATATTGTATTTCCACACAATTCCCCAGTTTGTGCTCTTTGCTCTCCACAGCTGAGAGGTGTGCATGTCAAGTGGTATCGGTTTCTGGTATTGGGACCACATTAATGACTATGAGTACAAGTGTGTGGTATTGATGTGTGGATAGAACGCCAAAGAACAGTATGTGCAAGTCAGCCCAGCAATCTCTCTGGAACTGGAAGACTTTTGTAAGGAAGAATGGGCAAAGATCCTTCAAACTAGGAGTGAAATACTGCCTTGGTTGCCTACAAAACCGGTTGCCAACGGGAGGACTAAGTATTATGCAGGATGCCTAAACGTTTGCTGTAGGAATGTCTCATCTGTAATTTCATGTCTTTTGGAGATCATTTCCTCTTTCTAGACGGTTGAGAAAGTTGGGTAACTGTCCTTGAGAGCTTGAATCAACAACCTTCAGACCAACAGAGTTACTAGGACATGGATTAATTACATGAAAAACATCCACTGGAAGATGCTTTACGTCCACATTACCACAAATCTCCAATTGAAGTGTCCTCCCATCTTTTTAATCCGACAAAGATGATCGTCACGGTCAGACGTCACATGTCGGGTTCGTTGAGCAGTATGACCGTGATGGTGATGTCGTCACGATAACGGCGGGCCAGGTCAGGGGGCAGGCTGAGCATCTTGACCAGCCAGTTCTGTTCCACAGCCCCGTAGCCGTCGTCCCCCAAGGCGTGTCGGAGTAGGTGTGTGGTGGCATTCTGGTCTTCCAGCACCGCCTGCACACGGCCCCTCCGCTCGACCAGCAACCTCTGCAGCCCTCCGAGAGTCATACGAGCCCCGGGCACTAGGGGGCGCTGATACTGCAGGCCTGGAGACGGAGCGAGGAAGACGATGGATCTTTGCCCGATTACATAAATCTCTTTCAAACATTATGATAACTAGAAGCCATATCTTATCTCACTCTGCCAAACATAGAGTGTTGAGACAATAAACAGACTGAGTTTTAAGCTTTTAATTTGCTCAGCTAAAGTAGCCTTGTGACTGTATTATCTGGATATCAGTTATATTTTCCAATTAGTTTATGGCTGATTAAACCGATCCCAACAAAGATATAGCCTCTGCGGGACTTCTTCAAATGAAGAGGAAAACAAAGAAATTGGTTCACAAAATGTAAACTGTAACCGATTTTGCATTGTATTTTTTTTAACCGAGAAAGCTCTTCTGAGTTTACAGACCTTTTACAGGCAAGTTTTGACCCCATACATGTTGATGAAGAACATGAGATTCTAATGTTTGTGTAGGATCTCTGTTGTCCAGGAATTATCCATCGCAGGAGAGATTCTCAAATGTTGTTGACTGGACGGGGGTTGATTGAGTTGAGTGTGTTTCGCTTAAAGCTTCTTCTTCTTCTTGCTCTTGTTGTCAACTCAATCAGTCCAGTCCAGGCGACGATATTTGAACATCTCTACTACCATGGGATCCCAACATGTTTTGTGCAAACCACAGCACCTGGAAGAAACCTACACAGACACTTGGAGATCATGCAAACTCGACTCAGAAAGAGGCCCCATTTGGCTCGGGATTGAGCTTTGGACCCTGTGAGGCACGAGAGCAGACCGCTACACTGCTCATTTTGCCTGACGATATATTGACTGCTATTCCCTTCACCTGACTGCCGGCCCCTGTGACCTCTGACCTGTGAGCTGCTGCGCCACCAGCTGCACCACGGTCTGCCGGTGCATGAGCTCCCACAGCCCGTCTGTGGCCAGCACGATGAACTTGTCCCGGGGGCTGATCCGGTGTGTGGTCACTTCGGGCTGGGCGCTCACGTACGGAGGGGTGAGGTAATGTGGCGGTAACAGGATGTCTGGTCTCTTCTCAAACATTCTGCTCAGCATCTCCCTGCTCCACTTAAAGCGCACGTTTCCAAAGCCCCTGGAGGAGGGAGGCACAGGTCTTATGTTATTGTTGTATTGGGTACACTTTGCACAACAGCACAGTAACTAGGGATGACCGTGGGAATGCTTTTACAGACCCGTTTCCATATTATTAACAGTACAATTCTTATTATATTTTTATAGGCATTTACAGTTACGATACTGGAGTAGGGTTAGGATACTTTTCTCGGAAATGATGGGTGTGCGTCCTGTTTCCAGGATTAGGTTTCAGAATGTAATGGTCCAAGTGGATGACAAGTTACAGCCAGGAACATACTCAACACAGCAATAGTTCCCACACTTTTGACACAAAGTATCACCTCCTTCAGTGTACCACTACGCTGTACGAAATGCACAGTATAAATAAACATGCCTTGCCTTCCCTAAATAATGTCTGAACTGGGTAAAAAACATGTTTAAACCAGAGATGAGGGGAGGAGAACACAGAACAAATGCAGTACTGAAGCATCAATGCATTTATTTCTAATTAAAACAAATACCATAGTATCACGTAAAGTAAATGGTAACGCTATATGTTGAGACCATTTACCATACCACCTAACGGAGCCCGACTAGCGCAACACTTTAATAACTACACCTTATTTAACCTTAATTAACAATTAATTAATACTTAATAACTATGGCACATACTGGTTGCTTTGATTCCGCCTGGGCAGCTGTGGCTACAATAGTAGCTTACCACCACCAAGTATGGAGTGTCCAGAAAACGCTATATAAAACCGATGCATTATTAGGCCCGAGCAACGGACACGAAGTGCCCGGCGAGGGACTAATTAAAATCGTAAAAAAAAAGGGAAAACGCAAGAATTCAAATAGCAAACGTGGACCGATACACAAGTAACAGGTATCAGAAATTAGTGCTCCGGGAGGTCTAATTTTGGGTGGCGTTGGCAAGAGAAAATAATAAAAGATGGCTCAGTGGCGCCCCCTCAAACAGGCAGTTTACATTGAGTCAATGAGAGCCCGGTGGCAAAAAATGTCATGGTACAAAGGTGACACTGGCCAGGGTCATAGACCACGTCAGGACATGTAAGAAAATATATTATGAGCCCGGCCTAAACTCTACAGGAAGTCGGCCATCTTGGCCCAAACCTCGCACCGTCAAAATCGTACCTGTTGAACTTGTGACCCCTGATCCTCGAGTTTTCAATCAAAAGCTTCAATTTTTGGCCAAAATGTCCCAGACCCATGTGGCTTTCCAAATCCTCATTTCAATTTTGGAAATATTATTGGGCGTGGTCATGACAAGGCCGCAACTCAGAGGCCATTTTCAACCAAATTCAAAGTCTCATATCTTTCACAGACTTTGTGGGATTGCAACGGACCCAATACGGCGCACGTGCACATTCTCGAGCTGGACCTAACCATGTGCAAACGCAGCCACTATGGCCAAAAATGACCCACTGGCGCCCCCTTCAAGGTTTTTTCTTGAAAAATTCCAATCCAAAAATCCGGATGGTATGGAGTTGTGAAAATAATCACACAGGCCTTCCCCGTCATAGGGATCGCGTCGGCCTTAGTCAGAGCTTTCCGAAAATGTATAACATGTGGGGGTCAAGGCAACCAGTCCATTTATACAGCCTGTTCAAGTGTGAGAACAGCGCCACCTTTAGGCTTAAGATGTCTTTTAAGTGGCTTGTAAGTGGCCCGCCCATCCTCCGTGGAAATAGCCAGTGTTGTTCTTCTGGCAGCATGTTGGCCTCTGTCAGAGTTGCCACTGTCAGAGTTTCTCATGAAAATCGTCAATTTTCCCAAATACCCCCTTTAGTCACCAAATCCACACTTTTAGACTCATACGTAGATATAATACCCCTCTGTGACAAAAAGAAGCTTTAATTTGGGCGTTTTTGCCTCCAAATTGAGCTTTTTTGGACTTTACAGTCACAGGAAGTTCACTTAGGCTGTTTCCTGTCCGTCTCTGCGTATTCCTCGTACTATGTGGCTCTCACCAAAGTATTCCATCATCTATCGAGAGTTCTGCGGGGCTGGAGCACCTTTTCAGATCATTGGCCGCCCGGGGAATTAGCCCTAATTAAAAATGTTTCAATAAATATTGCCTGAACTGCAATCTCGTCTTGTGAACGCTCGAGTGCAAAACTTTCGTAAGATTTATATATAAATCGCTGTGTTGTTGTGTAAGTCTGTGTAGCTCCATTGGTAGAGTGCAGGGTTCCCGCCGTCATATTGCCGGTTCAATCCCCACCATGACTTTTTTTTATTTTTTATTTTTTTTTACGCAGTACCTACTGGGAAGAACCCGAATCGGCGACTATGCTCCCACCCTTATTCAAAACGGGGCAATGACCCACACGTTGTACCACATGCCGTTTCATAAGATATTTCACATTTCGGCTGCAAAATAAATCTGCTTGTGTAGCTACATGGGTAGATTGATAGGTTCCCAATCATGGGATTGCTGGATGAATTCTCACCTTGACTCTTTTTTATTTTTATTTTTTTGGACTCGGCAACTACTGGGAAGAACATGAATCGGCGCCTATGGTCCCTCATTAAAAAATACGAAAATAACCCCTCTCAACAAAATATTGTTTCACCTATCAAGTACGCTGAATGTCCGAGGCATCCTCTCAAATATTTGTCCGCCGGGCAAATTTGCTCTAATTATAAACTGAATAATCCAAGATGTTCTCATGTGTACCTGCCTTAGATCCATGGGTAGAGTTCTGGACTCACAATCACAAGTTTGCTGGATCAATTCCAACCTTGACCTTTTTTTACTTTTTATTTGTATTCATGTTTTTATTTGATTTTTTTACTGGCCACCTACAGGAAAGAACGTAAATGAAACATGAAATGAGAAAATGAAGGGTGGGGGGGGGGGGGGGGGGGGGGGGGGAGCTTGACCGGAAATGACCTCTCTGCTCGAGTGGCATGCTAGGACCGAATTTAGAGAATATTAGCCCATATTTGTCCCATTGTGCCACAGTGTTATAGCTCAGTGATAGAGTGCTGTTTTTTGGTGCAGTAGGTTGCCAGTTCAAACACAGCTTGGACACTTTTCTAATGCTTTCTCTTTTCACATGGCCTGCTGCACTCTGAGCCAGATACAACTCCAGAATGAGCACCAAGTTATGTAGACACAATTATTTAATTGTTCACTTTTCTACCTTGCACTCCCTTTTTCTTCTTTACTTACTGTTTTCTGTAAATATAAGAGTGCAGGATGTTTCATAAGATTGATATACGTTTAGTTTGCGCAGTTTCCTACAACCTAGCTAGCTCCATAGGCTATGGACTTGGACATTTTTCTAATGTTTTTTCTTTATTTTTTGATAGATTTACCTAGTGCAAAAAAAAAAGTCAAGGTCGAGATCGAACCAGCACTCTCGTGGTTGGAACCCCGGCCATATGAGCCATGCGCTCTACCTATGGAGCTAAACTAGCAGGAAGAACGGCCTCAAACGCATATATATAAATTTTATAAGCAACAAGGCTCTTTTGTGACTTTACAGGCTAGGCATTATTTAATGAATCAGGGCAAATTCGCCTGGGTGCCCAAAGATTTGACAGTAGGGAAACAATTTACGCAAAACTGGGCAGAAATGTCGAAAACAATAGGGAAAATGGAGGGGGGGAAAATGACCTTAAATTACGTCTCTCCTCCAGTGGGGAGATTTAGAGACCAGTAGTCCACATCAGGCCATCATTGTTATGGAGGTATAGCTCAGTGATAGTGTGCTGGTCTCTGGTGCAAAAGGTTGCCAGTTCAAACATGGCTTAAAGACATTTCCAATGCTTTTTTTTTCCACATGGCCGCTGCACATATCAGCAAAATCACAATCTCATAGTGCGCAAGCACAGCGCTCAACGGTCAATCGGGATACATGTGCTGTCTCTCACTAGTCCCAATGTATACAGATGGTTTTACTACAGGTTTGGCACTATTTACTGAATACTTTTTTAATCAAGGCAATTTCGCGTGCGTGTCCACAGATTTGAGTGGGTGATCCAGTCCTGCAGCACCTGGAACCGCCACCATAACGTGGTGGAGGGGTTTGAGCGCCCGAATGATCCTGGAGCTCTGTTGTCCGGGGCTTCGTGCCCCTGGTAGGGTCTCCCATGGTCCTAGGTGACGGGTCAGACAAAGAGCGGTTCAGAAGCCCCTTATGAGAGACCAACAGGCCCGGTTAGAACCATGAGGCCGTCCTTCTGTGGACCCACCACCTGCAGGAGGAGCCACAGGGGGCTGGTGCAACGTGATTTGGGCAGCTCCAACAGCTCCCACAACCCGGCAACGGACAAGTGGAAGAAAATGGATGGATTATTATTATTATTATTATTAAATGCGATACAGAAATGTTGTATTCCTGTGACCATAGTCAACCATTCCCTTCTGCATACTACAGCACATATTTAAAGCATGGGTCTGTGTTCTCTACCTGAAGGGCAGCAGCAGGCCCAGCAGCCTGTCGTGTCTGACCACAGTGCGTCTCTCTGACCGGGGGTGTTCTCCCATGACCCTTTGCAGCTCGTCAGGGTTCTGCGCGTTGTGATCGTTGGTCAGACTGTGGGCTGACCAGCTCCCGTCAGACCCCTGCACCCCCAGCACGGCCCGGCTGTCCCCCAGGTTAGCCACGTGGAGGACCCCGTTAGACACCAGGGCCACACACGCGGTGCACCCGGACAGGGCCACCTGCAGAGGGGCCGAGCCGCTGCCACTGTCCCGCCTGAAACGTGGAGGACGGGGTTAGGCAGGACCTTGAAGCGCAAGACAATCAGCCACTGTGCAAAATGTGCGATATTCAAGGTTTTGACAAAAGAGTTCAATCAGTTGGTGAAAAATCCGAACCTGGAGAGATAGACCTGAGCCTCCATGGACAGATCAAAGTCCAGGCGTTTGAAGGCACTGACCAGCCCCGCACTCACTCTCTCCTCGTCCTGCAAACACCAAAAACACGAAATACGTCAGGAGTCAGACCAACTTACTGCATTATTCCGTTTTTTTTTTTAACCTCTTATATACACCTTAAGGGGGTGCAGTTTGACGGAAGAAAAACAGACAATAGCTATTCACGAGGGAACAAACGGAGGTGGACAATAACTGTACTTAGGGCTGGGGTACATAACTTTTTTTTTCATGACAGTGTGTTGTAAAACCGACTTTGTTGCATTGTCTTCACCTATTTTATTAAGCAATAGAAGATAGAAGTAGAACCTAAATCAGTGACATTTCTTTTGGGGGTAGCACCCCCTTCTTCACTTTGCCACTGCTCAAAGCTGCACATGGTCTTGAAACGTGCATATAAACAATTTGCTTGAACAATTCGGACATGCAGGAGGGATTGTGAGAGCTAGAAATTAGTTTGTGCAGGACAAATCAGGTACCCCAGCTTTAAGAGTTTTCGAGGATCTTAACTTTACTTGAGTTGTATTTTTGTTGAAATTGTTTTACTTTTACAGTAAATAGGATATTTACTCCACACATTTTTTTGGCCAAAGTAAATTTGTCCATGTGTTTTGTTCATTTTAAAAGCCTAATAATGCACACTCCAGACCAGTAGGTGGCACTGCGTGTGTACTGTCAAATGCCCTTAACTTAGAACAAGGAAGGTTTGTCCCTGTGGCGTTGCCGTTGGTTACAAGTTACTTATTCGAATAGGTTTGCACTTTCTACTTTAAATTCTACAGCAAATACTTAAATCCGTTCACTTAAGTAATAATTTGACTAAACAATTCTTTTCTTTTGACGAGGAGTATTTGTAATTTTACTCAAAGTTATGAAACCGAGGACCACCACTGGGAACAACACTACGATGAAAGAAAAGCCATAGACAGGAATGAGACAGCCGTGACGTAACGGACTATGACAGGGTCCATATTCTTGTCACTGACAGCTGGGTCCTTCACTCAGAGACACATCTGCATTATGGTCAAACAAAAGGCAAATCTCTCAAAGAAGTGTTAGGAATTCATCAGTTAAATCAAGACTTAGCCAAGTGGGTCTACGTCCACCAGAAACTGACTTGGCTGACAGAATTGAGCAAAGTGGCTGCAGTGGAGCATTGATTGCAGTCGCTCTCAGATTTACACAGCCTGGGACTTACTTTTCATGTGCTTGTGGGAGAGTGCATGATTTGAAGCTAATTTTGTTCAGGCTAACCATAAGTGACTTTGATAACTAATACAGGTCAAGGACAGTTTATGTAAGTATGATAAGTGAATGAGGTTTTGTAACCGGAACCAAATTAAATATTGTAGGTAGGTAGTGGTTGGTTGATTTTTCTACTTAAAAACAAAACAAAAAAACGCGAACCATTGCATTGAACCATTAACTGTAATTTACATGGAAAAAAGGGGCTTTATGTACAGTTTTTTTGTCACCCCACCTGTTCTCCCCCCTCCCACTGCTCCTCCTGCAGCCGGTCCTGCCAGTAGTTCCTGAGACTGTCCACTGTGTTGGTGCCGTAGTCCAGCTCACAGGGGTCCCGTGGGTGCCGGTGCCACTCCAGGAGCGGGGGCGCGGGTCGGTCCTCCTCCAGCGTGCTCTCCATCTCAGCCAGGGTCCTCAAGGGCAGCATCTCCAAGGCCATGTAGTAAAAGAGCCTGTGGCTCACGGCCTGGGCGCAGGCGGTCCCAGCGTGGCCGTCAAACACGCCGAACATGACCCCGCCATGGCCTAGCAGGCAGGTGGCACTGCTGTGGCGGTCCTCGCTGGGCTGGTTGGATGGCAGGGTGTTGCTATGGAAACCCAGGACGCCGTGGGACGCTGAGCCTTTTGGGAAAGAGTGGCTGTATTCGTAGGCCTACACAGAGAATATTATGTTAAGAAAACTGTAAAATGTTGGTGGAATAAAAAGCTTACTGGATGCAATCAAGTGACACTACCTACAGGCTTTCTCTCTGAAGACCCGTAACTGAAGAGGGGGGTCTCAAGGACAGCCCTCCGTTAACCGTTTAGTGCCCAAACGCCGAAAGATTCTCGACCAACACACGGTATGCACTGGTTTGTTTTAGTATTGAGGATGTTTTGTCAGTTACCTTAGGAGGCTTTGTCAGCAACTAACAATATTTTAGCGGTGTGCTGTAACTACACAAGAGGATGTACCAAAACCGATGGGAAAGTGCTTGAGGCCCACTATCGGCAATACCACAACTTGATAGTGACCCAAATAATTAACTGTTTAAATGATAATGATCATATTGCATTCGTTTTATATTGCACTGTCACTCGCAGATTTACTCCCAGTGGAAAGAGTTAACCAATAACTTAATTCAAATATGAGTATTGTTATTTCAAAACAATATTATTCAAGTACAAGTGAAAAGTACTGAGTGATAAAAGTACACTTGCTTCAAAAAGTTACTACATCTATTTTGAGGCAGTGTTTATAGTTTATATTAGGGAATGGACTCAAGTCACCCATATACAAATTACTGCATAAAGCCTGCGTATTCATAATGACAAGAATAACTGGTTCAACAAGAATGAAACGGAGAAATGGTTTAACTATGATGTTGAAGTTTCCGTATAACTTTTGGATGCATTTGGGAATTAAAAGTCATGGCTATTGGAAACACGATGCTTACAGCTATATGCATTATAGTGAAGGTTGCCTTGTTTGTACCTTTAGTATCTGGTTGACCTGAGCCTGTCCCATTTGGTCCGTCTGGTGCTGTGTGCGGTACTTCCTGCCCAAGCTGCATGATGGGTAATACAGTCCCTGTAGTTTGGAGGGGGGCGTGGAGGACGCCAGGGAGCAGTAAGGACGCAGTTCCACGCGACAGAGTCCAGAAATGCATGTGCTCCTGCCCAGCATCGTGAACCTAAAGCAAAAGAATACAATTTCATAGCAAGCATAAGAGATCAGATAAAAAACAGAACTAGACCATTCGCTGACAATAAGGGGATTTATAATTCAAGACACCATTTTTAGCTAATGGCTTGCTAATAAACCGAAAGCATCATGATAAATGCACTTTAAATGCACAATGGATCCAGTGAGGGTTTATGGACTCTTAAAATAAAGAGAACACTTCATGGGTTCTATCTTTAATGCACCAAAATCCAGAATATCCAGATTGGGGTGCTTCAGCTGTAGAAGAAACGACAAAAGTCAACAAAACTGCACAAATTAAGCAAAATATGACTCCAGGTAGGAACAAAGTTATAACCTGGTTGCTACCAAAAAAGAAAAAAGTAAATTCTGCACAGTATAGGCCTTTTAAATTGTAATATTGAATGCAATTTTTAGTCATTTTGCACCATTGAAAGCATTGCTTTTGTAGGCCACTGGGTCAATTAGCTCACTACTCCATCTAGTGGCAGTCATAATATAGAATAGGTGGGAAATGCATTATTTTGGCCTTTTAAATAGAGGCCAAATAAACACCTCCATCCATCCATTTTCTTCCGCTTTATCCGGGGCCGGGTCGCGGGGGCAGCAGTCTCAGCAGAGATGCCCAGACTTCCCGATCCACGCACACCTCCTCCATCTGTTCTGGGGGGACCCCGAAACGACACCAGGCCAGCTTGGAGACATAGTCCCACCAGCGTGTCCTGGGCCTTCCACAAGGCCTCGTCCCAGTGGGACACGCCTGGAGCACCTCCCGAGGGAGGCGACCAGGAGGCATCCGGAACAGATGCCCTAGCCACCTCAGCTGGCTCCTTTCGACGTGGAGGAGCAGCGACTCGAGTCCGAGCTCCTCCCGGGTAACTGAGCTCCTCACCCGATCTCGGAGGGTGCGCCCAGCCACCCTGCGAAGGAAACTCATTTCGGCCGCTTGAATTCGCGATCTTGTCCTTTCGGTCATTACCCAAATCTCATGACCATAGGTGAGGGTGGGAACGTAGATCGATCGGTAAATCGAGAGCTTTGCCCCCTGACTCAGCTCCCTCTTCACCACAACGGTCCGATACAGCGACCGCATCACTGCTGACGCCGCACCGATCCGTCTATCGATCTCACGCTCCATCCGTCCCTCACTCGTGAACATGACCCCGAGATACTTGAACTCCTCCACTTGAGGTAAGGACTCCCCACCGACCTGAAGCGGGGAAGCCACCTTTTTCCGGTGGAGAACCATGGCCTCAGATTTTGAGGTGCTGATCCTCATCCCGGCCGCTTCACATTCGGCTGCAAACCGCCCCAGTGCAGCTGGAGGTCCTGATTTGATGAAGCCAACAGAACAACATCGTCTGCAAACAGCAGAGATGAGATTCTGAGGTTCCCAAACCGGACACCCTCCGGCCCCTGGCTAGATGTTCTGTCAATAAACACCTTTCATTTAGTATTTCTGAGGTGTTTCTCTTGGTGCAAGGACAGTTCTGAATTTGGTATGAAGTTAAAAACAATGGTATTGCCTAATACGCTGAGCTGTACAAAAAAAAGAGAAAACATATGCTGACATGATGGGTGAGCGTTATTGGAGCCATCCACGTTTATTCTAAAAAGCTATTATCATTCATTCAAAAGCTGCTGTGTTGTTTTAGTGTTGAGGACATTTTGAAATCTTGCCAAACAACCAAGAACATGTTGTCACAGATAGACTCACTCAATTATACTCACCCAAAGTAAGAAATGCCAATATTTTTCGATTAAGTTATGTTTTTAGTCTTGTGTTTTTGTTTTCACCTGTTGTTCAGCTGCACCTCTCTCTCTCTGTCTCTGTCTTCTCTGCTTGGCTGTGCTGCCTTCCTGTGCTCTGATCGAGTGTCCGCAGAGGTCAGGACCCCTCGGTGCTGCTCAAGTGGACAGTCGGAGCTCTTTGCCGCTCGTCCCTTGCGCCATGTTTGTTTTGGAGCCTGCCCTTTGGAGCCGGTACAAGAGTCGAGTGTAATGAGTAACCAGTATACCTGCCTGAAGCCACGCCCCTTCGTGGAGACATCCGCACCAGGGGTTTCTCAAGAGAGAGAGCTGTTTATACATGTGCCAACTTGAGTTTGCTAGGGATTCCCAATACAAAATATGAATAACAAAGAAAAAGTATACATGTACCTCCACAATAAAGAAAGGAAGGAAAACAAGCAGCATGGTGGCAAGTTGGTCAGCACAAAGGACTTTGAGCCATAAGACGAATGAGGCAGATTTGTGGATCGAATCACTTCCAAATAACGATCAATATCTATATTCTTCCATTTTCAAGTTGTCCCTGTGGAGAATTGGGATGATACAAATGTGTTATGAAAGTTAAGAATGAGTTTGGACCACAGCTAACATTTCCTCTGTCACTGTTCATTATCCAAGAATCAGGTATAGGGCCTTTAAATTATAGACCATGACCGCAACCTTTTGAGGTTATAAGCAATGAGGGCTGGAGTATAGGGCTGCACAAATATTTGCAGTTGAACCACAATCACAATTTGGACTAGCAAATAAAAAAGACTGCACTTATCAACAAGTGCATGTCAACAAATCTGACATTTTTACCTTGTGGTATAAAGTCCTTTCAACTACATACATACAGTAAATAATGACCAAAAGCGAGCTCCAGTTCCATCCTTGAAATATCAAACTGTCCCGTGTCGCAGAATGTTGTTTACCTCCCCCATTATCCCCTCAAACATTACAACTAGTCATATAGTTTTGGCTGAGAGAGAAGACATTGAACTTCATGCCTGTTTTTGTTTCAAGTAGACAGCCCCAAAAATAACAGATATTTTAAATGCATAATAATAATAATAATAATGGAAATATACAGTGTATAGCCTACTATACAGAGTGGTCTTATCATTTTCCCAGGGTATGTGACCATCCTGCAGGACTAAACCAATCCAGATCTCAATCACGAAATGAAAGGGACCATGGGCAGTTGTCTGTTAATCCTTAGTAAATGTGTCAGTGATGCTGCGGCCCGCTGATATGAGCACTTCTCACTCTCCCACGGCTCTGCTCGGCAACACGCCATCACACAGACACCGCGGTTGCTAGGCGACTGGAACACCGCGCTCGCTCGCACACAAGCGAGAGAGAGAGAGAAAATTCAGAGTTTAGCTAGAGTTTGTCTGTGTTTGCTGATGATCCTTGCTCTGAGCTCTCCATCTGTGCCTCCAGAAAAAAAGGAGTAATACATAAAAAAATAAAAAAAATAAGAGGGGTTTGAGTACTCGAATGATCCTGGAGCTCTGTTGTCGGGGGCTTCGTGCCCCTGGTAGGGTCTCCCATGGCAAACAGGTCTTAGGTGACAGGTCAGACAAAGAGCGGTTCAGAAGCCCCTTATGAGAGACCAACAGGCCCGGTTAGAACCATGAGGCCGTCCTTCTGTGGACCCACCACCTGCAGGAGGAGCCATAGGGGCTGGTGCAATGTTTTTGCCCACGACCCGGCAACGGACAAGTGGAAGAAGATGGATGGATAGAAGGATATAAAAATAAACAAAAATGCACTCGGTTACTGCCGAGATTGACAGTAACATGACCCGATTACTTCATTTATAATATGTATATATATATATATATATATATATATATATATATATTTTACGAGAATACTTTTATGCGCTGCTTTGTCTGTGCTCTGAGAAGATTTACTTATTTTCATTTTTTTATCCCAGATGCCTGCAGCCCACATGTCTGTCACCTACAGGATCTTTTCCCTTACAGCCTTTTTGGTCTCGAGTCCTACATTCATGATGAAGACAACTGCTGAGTCTCCATAAGAGCTAGGTTCAACTGACTGAAAAGGAACAGACCTATGTGTCCTCAACTTATGACCTACATACTAACTTTGTATTGTTTGTAAGCCTTTTACCGTGCACGTATTGCATTGTGGTAATTAGACTCTAAATGAAAATGATAAATAAGATAAGCGGTAGAAAATGGATGGAATGGATGGATGGAATAAATAAGATAAATTGATTGACTCTGATGAGGGTGGAAAAAAAATAATCATAGTTTAACAGTACAAGTGTATACCAAGTTTTCGTAAACCTATTACTTAGTTAGATAATTCTGGGTAAGTGGCAATTATAAGAAAAGCAAAAAAGTAGGTATTTTTATGTTCTAAAACAATGGTTCTTCACCTCTAACCGAGGTTCATTCCACCTTATAATAAAAAGATTTTGGAGTTTGACGCCGTATTAATCATCAAAATACATCCGTCCTCGCAGTGATAATGGGTTTGTCAAACGTGTCATATACTACGTTCTGATGATTAGATCAAATAATGATCTAACCTGTCATGAGTCAACCCACCAATCCCATCACTCGGAGGGCGGGCTCTGGCGTTACCCGGGAAACCGCTGATGATTGACGTTGAGACTCCTGCGGCGGCGCTGATGCTTCCCCCTCGTTATCGCTCCTGGACCGGGAGGAGAGAGCTGTGCAGACCACGGACAGGGAGACATAACCGACTCTTCCATCCGGGCTTAACCATGCTCTTTAGAACGATATCAAACACTTAAAAAAAAAAACTACAAAAAAAAAAACATAACATACGAACCTTCTCAGCACTCCTTGACTGGGAACATGAGGCATTGGAGCGCTGCAAGGAACGGGATAGCCACATAAGACTGGATTCCTCAACAAGCAAAGGGGCAATTTGGGTAAGCAAAGATATTTCAGCACTTTTTGTGGATATCGCAACCTAAGATACTCGGTACCCTTCTTTTTTTTATTTTTTATTTTTTTACGCGCAATAATGAAGAAGAAAAAAGCTACGTTTTCTCACGCTATGTTTGCCTATGTTGTTGTCGCGCTTGCCTGTGAAGCTCTGGTGATTTAGAACGACTCTTGCGTATTGAATTAGCCATAGTTTGCAGCCGAGCATCGCGTTAGCAAAGCCCACTTTGTGTATCTGCATTGGAGGAGGAGGTTAAATTACATAACAGAGCATCTATAGCCATCTCTCCAGGTTTTCTGCATGAGACTGTAAAACTGTCCAAAATGGCGCAAAGTCGGATATTACCGGCAGAATTAGGGTGCTTTATATTTGTCTGGGGTTTAAGAAATCTTGCCTATGTGATGGAATTTGCCTAAAAGTGGCCACTCAAGAGTTAACAAGTGGGGAGGAGGGCGAAAGAGGGGCTCTGTGGTTTGATGCAACTAGTTTTCTTGGATTGGAGAGATGTGGGTCAGAAAACAAACGCAAAAAGGGTTGAACTATGATCAGGCATTCTTTTGACCAGGATATACTAGAAATAAACAACATATTGCAACATCAAAAAAGGTCTGTAACCCATTCGCATTGATAAATGTGGCTAGGTCTATTTCAATGATGCAAATATTCACCTTTTATTAGCTTTACCACCATGTCAACTGTTTGTGAATTTTGATTTTTAAGTTGGTCATGTATACCGCCTCATACCCGTAGTTAATTTGTATTGGAGGAAATGCAAATAAGCGAACGTGTATGATCAATTTAAGACCTGCGATACTAACTCCAAACACCAGGGGTCAGTACATGAACATAACTCAATTATTAAGGTGCTTCCTATAGCTGTACAGTTCAGTTTTAATCATAATTTCCACTAATGTCCACCAATATTATGCTATTTCTGCCTAAGACTTTTGTGAAAATCAAATACAAATATACGGTTGTGTGTGAAAACTACTTGCACAACCTATTAATCATATCCCCATGGTTATATCTTCTGGAGTGGTCCTTAATTTGTCTTTTTAAATTTTTTTTATTTCTTTATTTTTTTGGCAGCCGCGGGGACAGTTAGGAACAGGTGCCAAAATTACACCTTTCACTGGATTCCATTTTTCAGCCAGACAAACCTGACGAGAGTAGTTGAAGATGAGTTCATGCATTAAAAGGCCGCCTCAGTCCGCCGGCGGTCGGTGTTTGTTGAAAGTTGCTGCATCATTTTCATGGCTTGATTCGGTCCTAAATTGTCTTCATTATCCCAGCAGCTGTTCCGCCTCAGCCCCGTCTCTCTTCGTAACACCCTGAGCCCGCTGTGCCGGGAATGCATTACGAACGTTGACAGTCACTTACTGTCCGATGATTAAAGTGATAGTCTGTAAGATTGCGAAACGAGGAGAGAGAGTGAGTGTGCAATTTTTAAGTAAACAATCAAGTTCCGCCCTCTGCTCCTGATTGGGCCTGACCAATGACGCCGGTAACGCGCTCCTTTAATCTGACTACTTTTTTCAGTAATGAGTAATCTAATGCATTACTATTTCCTAGCCAGTAATCAGATTAAAATTACTTTTCCAAGACACAGTGCGTTACTATTTTGTCATTTTCCTTCTTTTTGCGTCGCAAGGACGTGACGACAAGTCACGTTTCAGCGTGAGGACCACGGCATAAACTTAAACAACATTGGAAGGAATAGAGAGATGTACATTTTCTCACCGGAAATACTAAATAGTCACTATTTGAGTTTGAGTGGGATAAAGATAATAATATAAAGGTTCACTGTGTTAGGCTATCGAGCTTCAGACACTACATCCAATTAAGAAACATTTAGAGTTGCAGCTCGGCAGTCACACTTAAGAGAGTCACCAGGTGATGATACAAAGCAAACAGCTAATGCAGGAGGAGGTGGTTATTGTCAGTGCCGTGGAATGAGGTAAGAAACGTCCGTAATCTTCATGAAACTTTAGCCACAGCACGAGGTGAACCGCAGCGGATCGAAGTGAATCAGACTCGATCAATAGCGGTAATGTTGTGCCCTCTTGTGGTCCAATACCCAAACTACAGTAGATGTCACTATAGTGTATTCTTCTTCAATGTAGTAATCACTCAAATAAACTCGCTACAGTAAAGTAATGAAGAGTAATATAACTGAGTTATATAAGCGCGTCTCATTGGTCAAAGTGGTGGCACCTGGGATTCTGATTAGTGTGCCGAAATCAGCAAAAGGAGGGACCTAAAAATTAATTGATTGACTGCGGAACTTTCCGCAGTCAATAATTGGTTTTCATGTTCTTTATCTTTTATTGATTGACTGCGGAACTTTCCGCAGTCAATAATTGTTTTTCAAGCTCTTTATTATTATTGATTGACTGCGGAACTTTCCGCAGTCAATAATTGTTTTTCAAGCTCTTTATTATTATTATTATTATTATACTTATATCTTTTTCCAGTTTTTTGTCAGCTTTCAACTCTTTCACAGTTTCAGCAATTTCAACAAGTTATACATCAAAACGTTCAGCATGTTCACCAGAATCCTGCTATTACTTTTGGGACTTCAGCGATTTCCGGTTTTTCCGCAATCGGACAAAAATCGGTCGATTTTTCCCATTGACTTATAATGGGGCTTCAACAAATTCATAGTTTTCAGCATTTTCTTCAACATTTTTAGCAATTTCTGCAGTTTGTGCAGGTTCAGCTTCCACAACTTGTGAGTTTTCAGAAAAAATTTGAGTTCTGCAGTTTTCCAGTTTTTTTCTACGGGCTTGGGAATTCTCCCATTACTTTGCATTGAGAATTCTGCCATGCATTTTAATAGGCCCATGCATTTTAATAGGACTTCAGGTCTTTCAGATATTTCAACAGTTTCAAGGATTCAACAGTTTCAAGGACTTCAACAGTTTCAAGGTTTCAAGGATTTCAGCAGTTTCAAGGTTTCAACAGTTTCAAGGACTTCAACAGTTTCAAGGTTTCAACGGTTTCAATGATTCAACAGTTTCAAGGTTTCAAGGATTTCAGCAGTTTCAAGGTTTCAACGGTTTCAAGGACTTCAACAGTTTCAAGGACTTCAACAGTTTCAAGGTTTCAACAGTTTCAAGGTTTCAAGGATTTCAGCAGTTTCAATGTTTCAACAGTTTCAAGGACTTCAACAGTTTCAAGGTTTCAACAGTTTCAAGGTTTCAACGGTTTCAAGGACTTCAACAGTTTCAAGGTTTCAACAGTTTCAAGGTTTCAACGGTTTCAAGGACTTCAACAGTTTCAAGGTTTCAACGGTTTCAATGATTCAACAGTTTCAAGGTTTCAAGGATTTCAGCAGTTTCAAGGTTTCAACAGTTTCAAGGTTTCAACGGTTTCAAGGACTTCAACAGTTTCAAGGACTTCAACAGTTTCAAGGACTTCAACAGTTTCAAGGTTTCAACAGTTTCAAGGTTTCAACGGTTTCAAGGATTTCAGCAGTTTCAATGTTTCAACAGTTTCAAGGACTTCAACAGTTTCAAGGTTTCAACAGTTTCAAGGTTTCAACGGTTTCAAGGACTTCAACAGTTTCAAGGACTTCAACAGTTTCAAGGATTCAACAGTTTCAAGGTTTCAACAGCTTCAAGGACTTCAGCAGATTCAATGATTAAACAGTTTCAAGGTTTCAACAGTTTCAAGGACTTCAGTGTAATCATGCAACTCAATAGGGATTTTTCCATGTAAACCAGTATAATGCAACTCAATAGGGTTTTTTACATGTAAACCAGTATAATGCAACTCAATAGGGGTTTTTACATGTAAACCAGTATAATGCAACTCAATAGGGGTTTTTACATGTAAACCAGTATAATGCAACTCAATAGGGTTTTTTACATGTAAACCAGTATAATGCAACTCAATAGGGTTTTTTCCATGTAAACCAGTATAATGCAACTCAATAGGGTTTTTTAAATGTAAACCAGTATAATGCAACTTAATAGGGATTTTTCCATGTAAACCAGTATAATGCAACTCAATACGGGTTTTTACATGTAAACCAGTATAATACAACTTAATACGGGTTTTTACATGTGAACCAGTATAATACAACTCAATACGGGTTTTTACATGTGAACCAGTATAATGCAACTCAATAGGGGTTTTTACATGTAAACCAGTATAATGCAACTCAATAGGGGTTTTTACATGTAAACCAGTATAATGCAACTCAATAGGGGTTTTTACATGTAAACCAGTATAATGCAACTCAATAGGGATTTTTCCATGTAAACCAGTATAATGCAACTCAATAGGGGTTTTTACATGTAAACCAGTATAATGCAACTCAATAGGGATTTTTCCATGTAAACCAGTATAATGCAACTCAATAGGGGTTTTTACATGTAAACCAGTATAATGCAACTCAATAGGGGTTTTTACATGTAAACCAGTATAATGCAACTCAATAGGGTTTTTTACATGTAAACCAGTATAATGCAACTCAATAGGGTTTTTTACATGTAAACCAGTATAATGCAACTTAATAGGGATTTTTACATGTAAACCAGTATAATGCAACTTAATAGGGTTTTTCCATGTAAACCAGTATAATGCAATTTAATAGGGATTTTTCCATGTAAACCAGTATAATGCAACTTAATAGGGTTTTTTCCATGTAAACCAGTATAATGCAACTTAATAGGGTTTTTTACATGTAAACCAGTATAAACCAGTATAATGGAACCTAATAGGGTTTTTTACATGTAAACCAGTATAATGCAACTTAATAGGGTTTTTTACATGTAAACCAGTATAATGCAACTTAATAGGGGTTTTTACATGTAAACCAGTATAAACCAGTATAATGGAACCTAATAGGGGTTTTTACATGTAAACCAGTATAATGCAACTTAATAGGGATGTTTACATGTAAACCAGTATAAACCAGTATAATGGAACCTAATAGGGGTTTTTACATGTAAACCAGTATAATGGAACCTAATAGGGTTTTTTACATGTAAACCAGTATAAACCAGTATAATGCAACTTAATAGGGATGTTTACATGTAAACCAGTATAAACCAGTATAATGCAACCTAATAGGGATTTTTACATGTAAACCAGTATAATGCAACTTCATAGGGATTTTTACATGTAAACCAGTATAAACCAGTATAATGCAACCTAATAGGGTTTTTTACATGTAAACCAGTATAATGCAACCTAATAGGGATTTTTACATGTAAACCAGTATAAACCAGTATAATGGAACCTAATAGGGTTTTTTACATGTAAACCAGTATAATGCAACTTAATAGGGATGTTTACATGTAAACCAGTATAAACCAGTATAATGCAACCTAATAGGGTTTTTTACACGTAAACCAGTATAATGCAACTTAATAGGGATTTTTACATGTAAACCAGTATAAACCAGTATAATGGAACCTAATAGGGTTTTTTACATGTAAACCAGTATAATGCAACTTAATAGGGATGTTTACATGTAAACCAGTATAAACCAGTATAATGCAACTTAATAGTGATTTGTACATGTAAACCAGTATAAACCAGTATAATGCAACCTAATAGGGATTTTTACATGTAAACCAGTATAATGCAACTTCATAGGGATTTTTACATGTAAACCAGTATAATGCAACCTAATAGGGTTTTTTACATGTAAACCAGTATAAACCAGTATAATGCAACCTAATAGGGATTTTTACATGTACACCAGTATAATGCAACTTAATAGGGATTTTTACATGTAAACCAGTATAAACCAGTATAATGCAACTTAATAGGGTTCTTTACATGTAAACCAGTATAATGCAACTTAATAGGGATTTTTCCATGTAAACCAGTATAATGCAACTTCATAGGGTTCTTTACATGTAAACCAGTATAATGCAACTTAATAGGGTTTTTTACATGTAAACCAGTATAATGCAACTTAATAGGGATTTTTCCATGTAAACCAGTATAATGCAACTTAATAGGGTTTTTTTACATGTAAACCAGTATAATGCAACAGTTTCAAGGATTCAACAGTTTCAAGGACTTCAACAGTTTCAAGGATTCAACAGTTTCAATGACTTCAACAGTTTCAAGGTTTCAACAGTTTCAAGGACTTCAACAGTTTCAAGGTTTCAACAGTTTCAAGGACTTTAGCAGTTTCAAGGATTTCAACAGTTTCAAGGACTTCAACAGTTTCAAGGTTTCAACAGTTTCAAGGACTTCAGCAGTTTCAAGGATTTAACAGTTTCAAGGACTTCAGGAGTTTCAAATATCTGTCAAGTATTTTAACAGTTTCAAGGCCTTTTCAAGGATTTCAAGGATTTTTCAGCTAAATTCCACATTAGATCTGTTCCGCAGTCAATCGCAATGGCTTCAGCCATTGCAAGTTTCTAGTTATTATTATTATACTTATATCTTTTTCCAGTTTTTTGTCAGCTTTCAACTCTTTCACAGTTTCAGCAATTTCAACAAGTTATACATCAAAACGTTCAGCATGTTCACCAGAATCCTGCTATTACTTTTGGGACTTCAGCGATTTCCGGTTTTTCCGCAATCGGACAAAAATCGGTCGATTTTTCCCATTGACTTATAATGGGGCTTCAACAAATTCATAGTTTTCAGCATTTTCTTCAACATTTTTAGCAATTTCTGCAGTTTGTGCAGGTTCAGCTTCCACAACTTGTGAGTTTTCAGAAAAAATTTGAGTTCTGCAGTTTTCCAGTTTTTTTCTACGGGCTTGGGAATTCTCCCATTACTTTGCATTGAGAATTCTGCCATGCATTTTAATAGGCCCATGCATTTTAATAGGACTTCAGGTCTTTCAGATATTTCAACAGTTTCAAGGATTCAACAGTTTCAAGGACTTCAACAGTTTCAAGGTTTCAAGGATTTCAGCAGTTTCAAGGTTTCAACAGTTTCAAGGACTTCAACAGTTTCAAGGTTTCAACGGTTTCAATGATTCAACAGTTTCAAGGTTTCAAGGATTTCAGCAGTTTCAAGGTTTCAACGGTTTCAAGGACTTCAACAGTTTCAAGGACTTCAACAGTTTCAAGGTTTCAACAGTTTCAAGGTTTCAAGGATTTCAGCAGTTTCAATGTTTCAACAGTTTCAAGGACTTCAACAGTTTCAAGGTTTCAACAGTTTCAAGGTTTCAACGGTTTCAAGGACTTCAACAGTTTCAAGGTTTCAACAGTTTCAAGGTTTCAACGGTTTCAAGGACTTCAACAGTTTCAAGGTTTCAACGGTTTCAATGATTCAACAGTTTCAAGGTTTCAAGGATTTCAGCAGTTTCAAGGTTTCAACAGTTTCAAGGTTTCAACGGTTTCAAGGACTTCAACAGTTTCAAGGACTTCAACAGTTTCAAGGACTTCAACAGTTTCAAGGTTTCAACAGTTTCAAGGTTTCAACGGTTTCAAGGATTTCAGCAGTTTCAATGTTTCAACAGTTTCAAGGACTTCAACAGTTTCAAGGTTTCAACAGTTTCAAGGTTTCAACGGTTTCAAGGACTTCAACAGTTTCAAGGACTTCAACAGTTTCAAGGATTCAACAGTTTCAAGGTTTCAACAGCTTCAAGGACTTCAGCAGATTCAATGATTAAACAGTTTCAAGGTTTCAACAGTTTCAAGGACTTCAGTGTAATCATGCAACTCAATAGGGATTTTTCCATGTAAACCAGTATAATGCAACTCAATAGGGATTTTTCCATGTAAACCAGTATAATGCAACTTAATAGGGGTTTTTACATGTAAACCAGTATAATGCAACTCAATAGGGGTTTTTACATGTAAACCAGTATAATGCAACTCAATAGGGTTTTTTACATGTAAACCAGTATAATGCAACTCAATAGGGGTTTTTACATGTAAACCAGTATAATGCAACTCAATAGGGGTTTTTACATGTAAACCAGTATAATGCAACTCAATAGGGTTTTTTACATGTAAACCAGTATAATGCAACTCAATAGGGTTTTTTCCATGTAAACCAGTATAATGCAACTCAATAGGGTTTTTTAAATGTAAACCAGTATAATGCAACTTAATAGGGATTTTTCCATGTAAACCAGTATAATGCAACTCAATACGGGTTTTTACATGTAAACCAGTATAATACAACTTAATACGGGTTTTTACATGTGAACCAGTATAATACAACTCAATACGGGTTTTTACATGTGAACCAGTATAATGCAACTCAATAGGGGTTTTTACATGTAAACCAGTATAATGCAACTCAATAGGGGTTTTTACATGTAAACCAGTATAATGCAACTCAATAGGGGTTTTTACATGTAAACCAGTATAATGCAACTCAATAGGGATTTTTCCATGTAAACCAGTATAATGCAACTCAATAGGGGTTTTTACATGTAAACCAGTATAATGCAACTCAATAGGGATTTTTCCATGTAAACCAGTATAATGCAACTCAATAGGGGTTTTTACATGTAAACCAGTATAATGCAACTCAATAGGGGTTTTTACATGTAAACCAGTATAATGCAACTCAATAGGGTTTTTTACATGTAAACCAGTATAATGCAACTCAATAGGGTTTTTTACATGTAAACCAGTATAATGCAACTTAATAGGGATTTTTACATGTAAACCAGTATAATGCAACTTAATAGGGTTTTTCCATGTAAACCAGTATAATGCAATTTAATAGGGATTTTTCCATGTAAACCAGTATAATGCAACTTAATAGGGTTTTTTCCATGTAAACCAGTATAATGCAACTTAATAGGGTTTTTTACATGTAAACCAGTATAAACCAGTATAATGGAACCTAATAGGGTTTTTTACATGTAAACCAGTATAATGCAACTTAATAGGGTTTTTTACATGTAAACCAGTATAATGCAACTTAATAGGGGTTTTTACATGTAAACCAGTATAAACCAGTATAATGGAACCTAATAGGGGTTTTTACATGTAAACCAGTATAATGCAACTTAATAGGGATGTTTACATGTAAACCAGTATAAACCAGTATAATGGAACCTAATAGGGGTTTTTACATGTAAACCAGTATAATGGAACCTAATAGGGTTTTTTACATGTAAACCAGTATAAACCAGTATAATGCAACTTAATAGGGATGTTTACATGTAAACCAGTATAAACCAGTATAATGCAACCTAATAGGGATTTTTACATGTAAACCAGTATAATGCAACTTCATAGGGATTTTTACATGTAAACCAGTATAAACCAGTATAATGCAACCTAATAGGGTTTTTTACATGTAAACCAGTATAATGCAACCTAATAGGGATTTTTACATGTAAACCAGTATAAACCAGTATAATGGAACCTAATAGGGTTTTTTACATGTAAACCAGTATAATGCAACTTAATAGGGATGTTTACATGTAAACCAGTATAAACCAGTATAATGCAACCTAATAGGGTTTTTTACACGTAAACCAGTATAATGCAACTTAATAGGGATTTTTACATGTAAACCAGTATAAACCAGTATAATGGAACCTAATAGGGTTTTTTACATGTAAACCAGTATAATGCAACTTAATAGGGATGTTTACATGTAAACCAGTATAAACCAGTATAATGCAACTTAATAGTGATTTGTACATGTAAACCAGTATAAACCAGTATAATGCAACCTAATAGGGATTTTTACATGTAAACCAGTATAATGCAACTTCATAGGGATTTTTACATGTAAACCAGTATAATGCAACCTAATAGGGTTTTTTACATGTAAACCAGTATAAACCAGTATAATGCAACCTAATAGGGATTTTTACATGTACACCAGTATAATGCAACTTAATAGGGATTTTTACATGTAAACCAGTATAAACCAGTATAATGCAACTTAATAGGGTTCTTTACATGTAAACCAGTATAATGCAACTTAATAGGGATTTTTCCATGTAAACCAGTATAATGCAACTTCATAGGGTTCTTTACATGTAAACCAGTATAATGCAACTTAATAGGGTTTTTTACATGTAAACCAGTATAATGCAACTTAATAGGGATTTTTCCATGTAAACCAGTATAATGCAACTTAATAGGGTTTTTTTACATGTAAACCAGTATAATGCAACAGTTTCAAGGATTCAACAGTTTCAAGGACTTCAACAGTTTCAAGGATTCAACAGTTTCAATGACTTCAACAGTTTCAAGGTTTCAACAGTTTCAAGGACTTCAACAGTTTCAAGGTTTCAACAGTTTCAAGGACTTTAGCAGTTTCAAGGATTTCAACAGTTTCAAGGACTTCAACAGTTTCAAGGTTTCAACAGTTTCAAGGACTTCAGCAGTTTCAAGGATTTAACAGTTTCAAGGACTTCAGGAGTTTCAAATATCTGTCAAGTATTTTAACAGTTTCAAGGCCTTTTCAAGGATTTCAAGGATTTTTCAGCTAAATTCCACATTAGATCTGTTCCGCAGTCAATCGCAATGGCTTCAGCCATTGCAAGTTTCTAGTTATTATTATTATTATTAAACTATTTTTTTCCTGATTTTCAAAAGCTTTCAACTCTTTCACAGTTTCAGATATTTCCACAAGTTATACATCAAAACGTTCCACATGTTTGAGAGAATTCTGCTATTACTTTTGGGAATTCTACAATTCACGGTTTTTCCACAATCGGCCAAAAATCGGTCGATTTTTCCCATTGACTTATAATGGGGCTTCCACAAATTCATAGTTTTCAGCATTTTTTTCCACATTTTCTGCAATTTCTGCAGTTTGTACATGTTCAGCTTCCACAACTTGTCAGTTTTCAGAAAAAATTCGAGTTCTGCAGTTTTCCATTTTTTTTATACGGGCTTGGGAATTCTGCCATTGATTTGCATTGAGAATTCTGCCATTCATTTTAATAGGCCCATGCAATTTAATAGGACTTCAGGTCTTTCAGACATTTCAACAGTTTCAAGGACTTCAACAGTTTCAAGGACTTCAACAGTTTCAAGGACTTCAACAGTTTCAAGGATTCAACAGTTTCAAGGATTCAACAGTTTCAAGGACTTCAACAGTTTCAAGGACTTCAACAGTTTCAAGGACTTAACAGTTTCAAGGACTTCAGCAGTTTCAAGGATTCAGCAGTTTGAAGGATTCAACAGTTTCAAGGACTTCAACAGTTTCAAGGACTTCAACAGTTTCAAGGACTTAACAGTTTCAAGGACTTCAGCAGTTTCAAGGATTCAGCAGTTTGAAGGATTCAACAGTTTCAAGGATTCAACAGTTTCAAGGACTTTAGCAGTTTCAAGGATTCAGCAGTTTCAAGGATTCAACAGTTTCAAGGACTTCAGCAGTTTCAAGGATTCAACAGTTTCAAGGACTTCAGCAGTTTCAAGGATTGAACAGTTTCAAGGACAGTCAATCTCCATGGCGTCAGCCATGGAGATTGAC
Organism: Proterorhinus semilunaris; assembly: GCA_021464625.1. Taxonomy (NCBI): domain Eukaryota; kingdom Metazoa; phylum Chordata; class Actinopteri; order Gobiiformes; family Gobiidae; genus Proterorhinus; species Proterorhinus semilunaris. Next base: position 29,126,021 of record CM038351.1, read on the forward strand.
CTTCAGCAGTTTCAAGGTTTCAACAGTTTCAAGTTTTCCAGGAGTTTCAAGGACTTCAGTGCAATAATGCAACTTAATAGGGATTTTTACATGTAAACCAGTATAAACCAGTATAATGGAACCTAATAGGGATATTTACATGTAAACCAGTATAAACCAGTATAATACAACCTAATAGGGTTTTTTACATGTAAACCAGTATAAACCAGTATAATGGAACCTAATAGGGTTTTTTACATGTAAACCAGTATAATGGAACCTAATAGGGTTTTTTACATGTAAACCAGTATAAACCAGTATAATGGAACCTAATAGGGATATTTACATGTAAACCAGTATAATGCAACTTAATAGGGATGTTTACATGTAAACCAGTATAAACCAGTATAATGCAACCTAATAGGGATTTTTACATGTAAACCAGTATAAACCAGTATAATGCAACCTAATAGGGTTTTTTACATGTAAACCAGTATAATGCAACTTAATAGGGATTTTTACATGTAAACCAGTATAATGGAGCCTAATAGGGGTTTTTACATGTAAACCAGTATAATGCAACTTAATAGGGATTTTTACATGTAAACCAGTATAAACCAGTATAATGCAACCTAATAGGGTTTTTTACATGTAAACCAGTATAAACCAGTATAATGGAGCCTAATAGGGGTTTTTACATGTAAACCAGTATAATGCAACTTAATAGGGTTTTTTACATGTAAACCAGTATAATGCAACTTAATAGGTTTTTTTACATGTAAACCAGTATAATGCAACTTAATAGGGTTTTTTACATGTAAACCAGTATAATGCAACTTAATAGGGGTTTTTACATGTAAACCAGTATAATGCAACTTAATAGGGTTTTTTACATGTAAACCAGTATAATGCAACTTAATAGGGTTTTTTACATGTAAACCAGTATAATGCAACTTAATAGGGTTTTTTACATGTAAACCAGTATAATGCAACAGTTTCAAGGATTCAACAGTTTCAAGGACTTCAACAGTTTCAAGGATTCAACAGTTTCAAGGACTTCAACAGTTTCAAGGTTTCAACAGTTTCAAGGACTTCAACAGTTTCAAGGTTTCAACAGTTTCAAGGACTTCAACAGTTTCAAGGTTTCAACAGTTTCAAGGACTTCAGCAGTTTCAAGGATTTCAACAGTTTCAAGGACTTCAACAGTTTCAAGGTTTCAACAGTTTCAAGGACTTCAGCAGTTTCAAGGATTTAACAGTTTCAAGGACTTCAACAGTTTCAATGTTTCAACAGTTTCAAGGACTTATGGAGTTTCAAATATCTATCAAGTATTTTAACAGTTTCAAGGCCTTTTCAAGGATTTCAAGCATTTTTCAGCTAAATTCCACATTAGATCTGTTCCGCAGTCAATCGCAATGGCTTCAGCCATTGCAAGTTTCTAGTTATATAATACTGTACATTACTGATACTGTACATTATGTCAAATTGCAGGCCCAGGAGGTAAATTATACGCAACTTTGTAAAACATTTTAACTTACAAGCCGTTTATTTTAAAGCTGCACTACCTGAATCTCTCAGCTATTGCCTGAATGCGTTTCTAGCTCTCACAGATCCTCCCGCACATCCCCATTGTTCACATGAGTACATTTGAAGCGTATCTCAGCCGGAGTTCATATAGCGAGGCAGAATTGAGACACAAACAGGGCCAACCGCCAATGCAAAAGCTATGCTAATTTAGCCGCTAACTTCCCGGTTTGCGCTGGAGGGAAATGCGCTTCATTTAGACAACAGCGCACATGGTCTGTATCTCTGTCACAAATGCTGCGTTTCTAAGGTGCCACATGGGGTTTACTCCACTACAAGAAAATACATTGATTACCACAGCTTTAAACATTTAAACAATGCATTTCAAAATTGTTGTTAAGTTGCTACAATGAGCCTGGCTTCTACTTGTAATGTTAGTGTTTGAAAGGCAAAACGTCCATTGTACTCTCAATAACCCAATATGGATGACGAATTGAACAACCTTTCTCAATAATGGAAACATACTTTTGTATTCTTTCAATTAATTATGTTTTGTTATCTTGATTCTTTAAGGCAAGATTGGTTCAGCAACTTGTGCTTTTGACCATCTTTCAAACATGTTATTTTGTTGTTGTTTTAAAACGTTTTAAATCACAGTTTATCAAGGTGTTAGAGACAGAGGTTAAGACAAGGCAATGTAAACCTGTGCTGTTACCAAAGTACATGAACTCCAGTAACTATCTGTAGTAACTGTACTTCTTGGAGTAGTTGTACTTGCGCGAGATCATTACAATCAGTATTTGATCAGTCTTTTAACTCTTTTTCAAGTGTGTAAGTGACAAAAGCGTCATATGAATTTGATTTCAACTAATTAAAACTTCAGTACATACAGTATTCTTGTATTTCATGTGAAGAATTACATACTACTTCTATCTAATTTTGCAGGTGTATTATTTGGAAACGTCACAAGTTCCACATTATTTGGTTTTGTCTTTCCTTTTACATCACAACTAAAACATAAATCCGATTTTCACGCACAGACATCAGATCTCAAGGAGCTTTCTTCACCTACTACTTTTTAAATTTGACTCCGGTGATTATTTGGGTCACTACAATTCACTTAAAGTAACATTACTCTCACTTGAGCAAATATTCTGGCTTCTCTTCTACCACTGTGAATCCCTGAATGTTATCTGGTAGCATGTGCACCCCCCCGGTCCCCTCAGTGACTTGATCAGCCCCGCGTTAATTCAGAGTGGCGTAGGTGGAGGACCCCGGGGCTTATCACCTCATTTACCAAACGACTCCAGCAGAAAGCCGCGGAATGCGAGGTGGACTGGATTAGGATGTTGAGGCTTTGAGTAATGGAGGAAGACCTCTTTTGCCTGCAGTCGCAGAATCTTGTTGGCAGTGTTTGAGCAGAAAGTGAAGAATTAGGCCTTTTTCCATTGGTTTTTTTGTTTGTTCGTTACTTGATATCTTGGATCACTTTGCATTGGTTCTATGACTGCGTACATCCGTGCGGACTGCGAGGCCTGCGATGGTACCATAGTGACCGGCTGCAGCTGGTTTCCATGGTGACGGCGGTAGAGTCGGCCCACACAGCTCCTCACTCCTCTTCCTCTGTACCCGTCTTTAGCAGTACAGTGCTTTACTCACACAGTACAGTCTGACGGCACGTAGCGAACATGCCCAATAACAGTACGTTTCCAATGTTTTTCATCATCTGACCAAATTCTACAGGGTTCATTCATAGAACATAATGTCCCTACAGGGCTGCCATAGCTGTGCACAAATGTCGTCCTAAGCTTTTATAATCATGGGACCCAACTTTATCCTTCATTTTTTGAATAGTTGTACTGTTAAAGTTGTTGTTGGCTGCTTTTTACGTTTTAACTTTACATAGTTTCTTTTTTTTATTCATTCTTTAGTATGTTTACGTAGATAGACTTTGTCCAAGCAAGTAAGCAGAACAAACATGGAAGCTTTTTCCAGAAAAGGGAATGTCATCAGTGGATGTCGCATGAAGATTTGTATTTGAGACGTTTAGTGTATCTTTCTTACTTATACAGACTACAATTTTTGACACCTTAGCCGTGGTATTTTTTTTTTTACTTAAATAGCTTAAGTATTACCTAAAATAACGCATATGTCACAAATGGACTGATTAGGGCCATATCTCCATTGCTCTGCCCGATCCCATCAGACCTCGGAGGCTAAACATGGAATGGCCTGGCTGGTACTTGGATGGGTGACCGTTTGGTAACACCAGGAAGGCTGGGTGAATATAGTGAGTGAGTGCTTGGTGGTGGTTGGAGAGGCCGATGACGCAGACTGGTTGCCTCGCCTTCGTTAGACTACAGCAGTAGCTTACCACCACCGAGTATGGCGTGAATGAATAATGACTACACTGTAGCACTTTGAGAAACTTAGTAATACAGGCGTGTAAAGTGCAATACATGTGTAAGCAATGTGGAAGAGTAAAACCTTTGTGTAAGAGTGTGTAAGATAATGTTGTTACGATAATAACATTTCATACTTGATGTTGATACTGAGGAAAACCCTGGGTACTCGAGGTTGATTTTAATACCACAGAAAAAAAAGGAAAGAATTCCAAATGTAGTTTATAGATTGATGCAATAAACACATTTTAGCTACAGTATTTATGGCCATTGTCGTGCTTCTGTGTTTTTCTCTTGATGCAGTGCTATTGAATTTCAGATTTCTGTGAAAGCCTGTGGAGAATCCAGCACAAAGAGAGCATTAAAAACTGTCTGTTAGACGTGAAAGCTTCACCTGACGACATGTCATGATTTTCAATTTTCAAACCACACGCAAACTAACGGCTAACGGCTAGTGCGCATCCTCATAGTTCTGCTCTGGGGCCAGTGAGTGCCACAAATGAAAAAGGTCTACAAAAAGTCTATACAAAATACTTTGAAACAATTAACTGGCCTGAATTTGTCCCATTTCAGGGCTTATTGAAAATCAATAAAAGTCAATTATGAAACTTAATTCCAACTGCCATTAAATCTAAACTTAGAAAATAATGACATTGTTCAACTATTTTTATTGTTGAACATTGAGAATACAAAACTGAAAACTATGCACATTCAACTGCAGTTTGTCTGGAATGTTTAAATGTTTACATTTTGTCTGGTCGGGACAGTGCATGTTAATGAACATACATGCATGTAAACACGGCATGCCAGATTGTAGCCTTAAGGTGCACACACACAGTTAGTGCGGGTGGCGGCACAGATCAGGCATTGTGCTGTTTAGAGCGGCGTAAGGAGGCAGTGGAGTCCGGAAACCGCCTGAAAACAGGAGGAAAAGCTTTATGACAACACAGCAGCTGTGGTTTGAAATGCCGAACCCAGGCATTCGGATCAGAGGAATTATACACTTCAATCAACGTATAAAAACATGAACGCAATGAAGAACGCACTGGATTATATGTTTTAAACGTGATTTTATCATGACACAATAAACCCGCACATATTGAGATAATATCCGGGAGAGGCAGGAGGGAGGAAAGTGGCGAGGTTGGCGTTAAGTGTCAGAGAAAGGTAGTAGAACTATTCCACTGTCACCAAAGCACAGGCAAAGAATCAGGAAACAGTGTTCATTCACATATCAATGCTTAGCAGTAACAGCGCAGAGCTTTGTGCAGAATTGCGCTTCTCACACTCTCAAACACACTCTCACTCATTCTGGCCTGTTGTACATGTTTTTAGTGGTAGGGGAAACCGGAGTGCCCAGAGAAAACCTAACCAGACACGGGGAGAACAGGTGGGACTCGAACCTGGGACATTCTAGCTATGAGGCTTATTTTAATTTTTTTTTTCATAATTTGTTGCACAATATTTGCCTTTAATTGCTTTTCCAAATGTCCCCTAATTCCCCGTTCTCTAGCATTAGAAATATAGTAATCGGCCAAATAGCATGAGAAATATATTTTTTAGACTTTATGTTCTCATTCATTTGTATAAGTCTTATATTGTGCTGATTGTCTACCTGGGATTCTCCTGCAATCTGCTGGGAGTGAGTGGGGCCTGCTCGGTACAATATCGGTACATCCTCAAACGAGTATCTTGTTTCGATACTACTTGTAATGTGGGTTGTCAGAACTGTACGCTCTAGAACTGTTCCCTTGTCTGTGAAATGGTAAGCAGCTGAGTATATTTTGGGAGCGTGACATGCCTCGATGCTCCAGGGCTTCACGGTAAACAGAGCGCTCAGTGGAAGTGAGTGTGCTTTACAGGACCAGGATGAGTCAGTGAACGCCTCCCCAGTGTTGTAAGTCATTAAAGCAGCCCGGCTGGTGAGGACCTACAGCCGCAAGCTCCTCAAACGCTCCCTCAGTAGCAGTGACTTGAGGTTCAGGCTATAACTCTTTGAGCTGGACTTAAACTTCAGTTCACAAGTCTTTGGCACATATATGAATGAGCACAGCAGGGACAAAATAAGAAAGCAATTCCTACAGCGGTGGGATTTCATTCATGTGTTTATATTTATCACACTTAAAATTATATTTTGATTCCCAAATGATTGTCACATTTATAATGGGAAAGAAAAATCCAAACCGTGTCCAAACTGTGCGATAAAAGAAAATCCCCCGTCTGTGATTAGTTGAGAATACCCGCTATGCCAAAAGTCAAACATGGAGGTGGCAGTGTGACGGTATGGGGCTGCTTTGCTGCTTGAGGACCGTCATTGATGGAATAGGGAATTCTGCTGTCTACCAGACAATTCCTGTCGAAAAACGTCCAACCATCAGTTATTTGTGCTTTCTTTTAATACTGTAGACCACGATTCTGTATAAAGCTTGAATGAAGCCCTCAAGCTCAAGCGCTTTTGGGTCACGCAGCAGGACATTGATCCCAAGCATATGAGCAAATCCACTAATACGTGGAATACGTTTTCATGGCACTGTATGAACTGTCTGACTTTACTCGTTTTAACATACTAATGATCTGTCTATCCTTTAAAGGTCCTATATCATGCAAAATCGACTTTTTGGAGCTTTTAACCATGTTGTTATGCTATTTCCTTATCAAAAACACCCCCAGAGTGGTTTCTGGATTCATTCACGCAGTTCTCAGTAATCCTCCTGAATCCTGCTCTCTGAGCAGCTGCTCCGCCCTCTCCTGGTAAACGACTGGCATGTTCAGTTGTGTCGTCACAGCGGAACGGAAGTGCGCCACATCTGTAATCTAATGCCTTACGGCATGATTTTCATTTGTAAAATTGCTTTTTTCATTATTTCTGTCGTAAGAAAAAATCAATAAAAAAAAAAAAGAAAAAAAAAAAAAAAAAAAGGAAGTGCCTGACGCTGCGCTGCCCCTGTACCGAAAACAAACGCTCCCCCTGAGCGTCCGAACGGTCTGAACAGATGGTCATGTCATGTTGCACCGAAAGTTGTGAAGAGGGAGCTTTTTCTAACCTACTCTGGAGTCTGGACACCTGTTCTTTTTTCTTACCCAACGATAATGTCACGGAGAAAACCGCGTTTGGCTGCGAGGACTGGACTTTATTCAACCTTCCCAAAGAAGAGGCATAGAAGTTGGCATTTCCCTCCGGGATTCAGCGACTATCAGCCACAATAGTGTTTGTCTGTGCCTGTCGCTGATGGATGCTTGATGAACCTTGGCCAGAATCAAAGTGGATTAACTTTTATAACCAGCGCAAGTCCTATAATGGAAACATCAGACTGGTGAGTCGATCAAAATGCATGTTAGCGTGTGTGTTAGCGCGTGTGCTAGCCATTTAGCCATGAAGCTGTGTTGCACATGTTAACTCCTTATAACAGCATCATGAAGTAACTTCACTTTTTGCTGTGATATATATATTTCTACTACTGCTAAAGTTGTATGAGCGGCGAGAGGGGGCGGAGTTAACTGAATCCAAGCGTTTTGTCTTCCGGGTTGGAAAAATACCTCCAGAAAATACTTATATTTATCACAAAAATTAGTGCTCCGTAGTGGTAGAGGTACAATATATCATATAAATGCCTATACTTTACTTTGGAATGGCTAAAATAGCATGATACAGGTCCTTTAAAACCTCCATTGAGTTCAAGTTAATTCCAAACAAACGTTCCTTTTGAGGCATTTTTTACGGCGATGAAAGCACCTGTTCCTCACTAACACCAACACTGCCCAGTCCATAATGAATAACGTATGGACAGGGGATAGATATGGGATCTGCGCTGCACTGGGATGGCGAGGTTGTCATGGTAACACCGTGTTGCGGATGCAGTCGTCACGCTGCCCACTCACTCACAGTTATTCACTTACACATCACTGTATCATACTGCTTCGACAGCGGAGATGGCATTTAGATATGAACGCAAGGACAAGCGGCGTGCCGGAGCCAGGGCACTTTCATTGGGAGTAAATATGATCTCTCCAGTGGAAAAGGGACTTTGTCTAAAGCGCAAAACTGTAGCGTTAGCGTTCATGTTTTCTGTTTTATCTCAAATGAAGAAAAATGAAATACTGCTAATTCCTAAGAGGGGTTTAGGGTCCTGTCTGTTTGATTGAATAAATCAAATGAAAATAAAAAGATGGCTGCCAAATTAAAGATTTAGTCTAGTCTTTGTCATTACGCAGCATGAGACATTTACCCAATTTGAGTTAATCCAGCTAGCCTGAAAGATAGAAGAGATATCAGTTGGGTCATTCAGGACCACCTCAGTCTCTTTTATTTTTTGTATGGATCCTATTTATTTTTATCAGAGTGGTTACAGGAAGGATAGAAACAGGAATAACTAAATTAGACCAATTTGCCAATGTCAAGCGAATGCTAACTAGCACAGAGGCTCATGCTAAGTGTGACGTCACACACAAGAATAAGCTACATCCGGGTCCAAACTGTTGAGAGTTCCATTGACAACACAGCAAAAAACTTTATCTGGATCTCCTGCTGATATAACAGCAGATAAAAGACACCTGTAGTAGTATACTATACCGTAGCTCACCATTTCTCAAGGCAAAATTAAGATATTTTTATATTTAAAATAAGCCTTCATTGTGTTGGCTATGGAAATAGGCTAACAATACTTTGATAATTAATGTCAGAAAATTCTTACTAAAGTAAATGTTATATCCCTGCAGTAGGAGAGTGATGACATCATCACTTTCCAAATGTTCAGAAACAGTTCACCGTGTGAAATATAGAAGAGAGAGAGTCACTGTTTAGGTCGTGGGAAATGTTGTCCTGATTTTAACTTAGGGACAGATATAAATGGTCTCAACTTATTTTGCGCTTTTTTGACTTAATTACAGCAAGGAACCAGTCAGTGAAACAGTGTATATTTCATACAAATATTAAACCGTAAAAAAAAAGGAATCTTTTTTTTTTCACAGTCCCCCTCTGTGATAGGCCTCAAACCACATTTTTATGAAAATAAATTGTATGTAAAAAACTTAAATGATGTTGAAATTGTTTTAAATGCATTTTGAATATATAAACGTCTTACTAATTTCCTTTAATAGCCATTTTGTGGCTGTTCAATAAGGATGCAAAAGACACAGATTTGGCGGTGTGACCCAGCTGTAGCCTCAGCTGGCGGTCCATTGGAGGTTAGTAAAGTTGGTGAACCACGTTCCACTTTGTTCATTTGAGAGCAAAGGCGTTCAAAGATCGCTGCTGTAATCAGCAGTGAAATAACCAGAAATCTATTAACCTCCGGTCTACTTGGTCAGGTTTATTAGTCTTTTTAAAACATGTTGAATGTTTGGTACATTTCTGAATGTCAAAATGTACGTACAAAGTGTGAAACAGATATTTAGCGTATATTTGATGTGTTTAGATGTGCTGGCAGGAAGGAGAACACTATACGTAGAGCCAATTTGGATGCAAAGTGTGAACAAACAATACTGCACAAAAATCACACAACGTCCTGTCTTTTCTGTAAATCCAGGTTATTTCGCAGAATTGTCTATTCACTGACATTCTGAATAATACAAACATGCACATGAGTCTCACAGATGTGCTGCAAAAGTCTGTCTTTTAATTACTGAGTAGCGCACTATCCAAAACTCGAATAAGTGCATCTGTGACTTTATTTGAGAGCGTGCATGTATCTCTTCTTCTCAGTAGCACAGTTAAAGGCTGAAACAGAAGTAGGTTAGAGCAGTGCATTGTGGGAAGGCAAGACACCCTCTGGGCCTTGCCGCAGACTCCCCTCACTTTCGGACTGCTAATTTCATTATGGCAATATTTAAGACAAGTAAAACCTGTATGTTTATGTCAAATACGTAAACCAACTGTATGTAGAGGCAGCTTCAGTTCCTAACGCACACACAGGCCTTATCCCAGCTCTCATGTGCAGTCGCAGGTACAGTATGTTTCTCGTTCGGCCACAGTGTGGAGTCAGAGCCAACATTACCACTGCCTCTCCCCCCTCTCTCTCTCTGCAGCGTACTGTAACATCCAGGCATCTGTCGAAGTTAGAAAGATGCCCTGGCATTTTACTGCAAAATGTGCCCACTGTCAGCTCTTGACTTTAACAAGGTGGGGAAACACTTGTCTTCTTTGTGTAGAAATATTCTGATTCATGTGAGAATTAGAAATCAAGGGAGGGAGTCTGTCAAACTGGCTGCATTTCAAACTGGCTGTAATATATTTAAGATTTGGCTAAAGCTTTAACCAATATTTTCCCTGGTTTGTTTTTTGTTATTTCACTTTATATTGGAAATGCGACATAGGATATATTTTTTTTTAAATGTGATTATTATTATTGAATAAACACATAAAGCTACTTAAAGCAGTACTTTGTAACTTCTTTACCTTAATAAATCTTTTCCGTAGTCCCTCTGGGGGTAATACAAGTGTTAATGGTATGATTGGGGGTCTTTCATCTCCCCCTGGTGTCTCTGGCCAAAAAAAGCCACAATTGCAACTTGACTGCCTCCGGGTTGGCGCAGCAATACACACTAATGAAATCACGAAGAAGAAGCTAATTGGATGTACAATATCCCTCACTCCCTTTATCTTTTCCGTCAGCGCAGTATTTACTGTCACGGACAATTAATGAGTAAAAAAACACAACATGCGCTCGTGCGTCACAACCAGAAGGTCCCGGGTCCAATCCGAACGGGGCCTTTCTGTATGTGGAGTTTGCATGTTCTCTCCGTGTCTGCGTCACTTTCCTCCAGGTGCTCTGGTTTCCTGGCTCATTGTACAGAAACATGTACAATAGGCCAGGATGAATGACGTGTGAGTGAGTGAATGGCAGTGGATGCCAGGTTCGTTGGCGCAGAGGTAAGGCTGCAGCTAACGATTATTTTTCTATCGATTAATCTATAGATTATTTTTTCGATTAATCGATTAATCTATAGATTATTTTTTCGATTAATCTATAGATTATTTTTCCTTTTACCGATTATTTTTTCATTTAAAATGAAGGGGAAAAAATTGACGTAGGCCAGTATTTTCAAATGGCATGGCTTTTATTTAACCAAATAAAATTATGGCTCAATGTGCAACTCAGTAGCCTATAAAATGTGCAATTTCTGGAACACTCACTGTAAACATTTGAATAAAAGTAAAAGTATTGCTTATTTGCTTTAAAATGCGCAAAATAAAAAATAAATAAATAACCAGCACACAACAATGATTGTATGATTAAAGTTAATTGTTCGTTTGTACATAACTGTTAATGTTGTACAAAGGTAGTTTAGTTAGTTACACAACTAACGTAACGTTATGTAGCGTTAGACACGCGCGTTTTTGACTCCTCTCAGAGCGGAACAGTGCTTTAGTTTATGAATTTACAACGCAGATACAAATAATACATTAATGTTTTTGTGTAATGAAAATTACTCACGCGGCCGATTGACTGGTTGATGGCATGAACGCTGTCGGGTGTTTTCGTTTTAAATGTTCGTTCATAGCCGTTGTGCTGCTGTGGTAGGCCATTTCCGCTCGACACAGTGTGCATAAACAACATTATTTCGCCGTTTCTGGAAATACTCCCACACTTTTGATTACTTTTGGCGTGCCTTTTTCCCCTCGCTCGCATCGCGCGCCGCCATGATGTAAACAAGCGACGCGTCGACGCACAAAAACTGCGTCGACGTATTTACGTAATCGATGACGTCGACTATGTCGACGCGTCGTTTCAGCCTTACGCAGAGGTGTGCAGCGGTACTTAGGGCCGTTAACTGATACCAGTATGGCATTGGAAAAAAGGTTTAGGTACTGCTGGCATCGAAACAATAAAAGTATTTAAAGCAGGTACTGAAAAATCGTAAGAGACCAAGTTTTGATGCCTGTTTGGTCCAGGAGGTTAAAGGAGGTGACTTGGTTTTTCAGCTCAAATAAATATTACACATTTAATAAATAAATAAATAGTCTCTTATGGAATAAATCAACATTATTGTTCTGTTTTTATGGTTTTAGATGATAAATATTTTAGTATAGGTATCAACATTTTGTAAACCAAGTATCTTTAAAGTTACGGTACCCAGCCCTAGCTGTGCTTCTTTCGGCCTGTCTCAGGTGTAACCTTCATTCATACAGAGGACTAATATACCATGTTCTTGAATAAATCATTTCGATCAATAAAGGCATTCATTCATAAAGATGAATGTATCTTATTGTACACAATGAAATCATAACAAGACACTGTGTAACTGTAACATTTAATGAATAGCCAATGATCACTGTCCAACCTCACTGTGGCTTATTCATTAACATGCACTCCCAAATAAGCCAATAAACTAAACTAAACTGTGCCAATTTTATTTATTGGTTTATTTATGGGGACAGTGCATGTTACTGAACATACATGGGTCTCATGCATGTAAACACACCACACCAGCCTAGTTTCCACCCGTCGTCCCCCATGCGCACTCTCAAACACACTCGCATTCATCCTGGCCTATTTTTTGTGGTTGTTGAAACTACTACAGGGTGTCTCTCCCCTCTCTTTTACTGTGCACTGTCCAGTAATTTACGCTTTAAAATAAACTGTCTTGAATATTGCAATAATGATCGGAATGCAATATTTCTAAATTAGGCGGATATTGCGTCGCCTGATTATATGTTAACAATACAGGAACCAATAAAGACGGCGCGCTGTAAAAAAAAAGACAATAGAGAAGTAGCGGATTCCCGATCAGTCCAAATGAGCACGCCCCTGTGCCTGACACTGACGGAGGAGTTGAATGGGAGAGTGTGTATAGTTTATTAATGAGCGCCACAAACAAACAGGGGAGTGAATTATTAAAGTGGCGCAGCCCGGAGCTCTCCCCCAGGACCCGGATTGTAATTCTGATCCATGTAGTGGGCACTCGCTCAGGGGACGCAGCCAAGGCCTCACTCTCACTCTCTCTCTCTACCTCCCTTCCTCCTCCTCCTCTGTTCCTCTGTCAGGGGCACATTCGTTTATCAGCCTGCCAACATCACTAATGCACCGCCGAGACGAAACAATAGGGTTTACCATTTGCCACCGAAAACGCTCAAACACACTGTTATTAGTCGCTTTTATCCCGCGACACCGGAGGGAATTTCTCAACCTTGAATGCCATGCTTTGGAATTTGAGGGAGGGGCTTGAATGTAATAATTGTCACTGCATGGGGCAATGGAAGAAGGGGGGCAGGGGCAGTCAAGGGTCCATCTTCTCGAGATCTCGAGCCAGGCTCTTTGTCACGAGTGCCCCATAGCCTTGTGTGCACGTTATCAAGCTGATGAGGGAAACAAACCACTCCAGCCAGCCATGCCACCTTGAGAAATCCCAGAGCGAAAGGATGAGTTATGTGTGATTGAGTGGTTTGGGCGGAATAGCTGGAAGGGCCATTGCTTACCACCACCAATTACAGCGAGAGAAGGAACAATGGACTCATTTGTGAAATGACCACCATGTTTTTGTGTCTCAGTTTCATTTATTGTGAGAATTGCTGTGATTTTGTCCCTAATGTTTTAGGAATGTTTTGGGGATGTTAGGTGACGTGCAGTGAGGCAGTGTAGACTTTGTTTTGTTTAGTTTATATTAATATTTGGATTATTTCTCCTCATATGACTGACTTCACATCACTGGTGGACATGACTTTTTTTTGAGCTTTTAACCATGTTAGACTGTAGAGCGTCCCTCATGAAAAAGATAAGATAGGAATTTATTGATCTCACAATGGTGAAATTCACTTGTTACATAAGCTCTCAAGAACAGGTGTAGTATTTTACTTCAGTCATACAGGTTTGTAATCTTCCAGCATTTTGTCGCGTATTAAGATTAGACCTGGAACTGTAATCCACAATTTCACTCTAATCTGACTACTAATCTAATGCATTACTTTTTCCAGACCAGTAATCAGATCAAAATTACTTTTCCAAGTCACTTTGAGTTACTATCCTGTCATTTTCCTATATATATATATATATATATATATTTTTTTTTTTTTTTTCTTCTTGCGTCTCGTGAAAGTCACAATTTCAGCATGAAGACGACTCACGACATAAACATAGACAACAATAGGAGGAGAGAGATGGAAATGCATCACTATGCGGATTCTATGGCAGTACTGTTGATGTTGCTGTTAAAATGCACTTCCAATAACGCGGGTATTTTCAAAACCGGTTGTCATTTGCATTTTGAGGTGGGGAAGTGATGTCGGCAACTGATTTATGTAACTAATAAAGTAACTTGTAATCTAGTAATTTAGCTATTTTTAAAATCAAGTAATCAGTAAAGTAACACCGTTATTTTTTAAAGGAGTAGTCAGAAATCAGTCATCAGATAACACTACATAAACCACCACTTAACCAGATCTGAGCAGTTCTGCGCACGCTTTTTTGCTATAAAAAAAAGTCTGTATTTTCTGTTTCTCATTTCCAATGTTGCCTGTAAAGAGGCCAACACAATCCACAATTCTAAATGTTCTTTTCCATTATTTTATGTTATAAATGTTAAAATACCACAGCTGAGGTACCCAATCATGCGTGATATATTCAAGCCACATTTATGCCTAGTATGTCCACTTTAAGGTAGCAGAAAATGCAAAATACAGTAGTTTAGAGGTGATTAAGTTTGGATTAAAATAATAAAAGCACAACACTGCTCCGTTATGTAATATATACGGCTCCAAAAATAGTCATTCATTCAGGCCTTATACATGTGTGGCTCTGGCCGTTCCTTTACGCGTCTCTTATAAAGACACCATTCTAACCAGTGCCTCTCAGAAGGACCGGGGATGGCGCCTGTAGCACTTTTGTGTCTTACTCACGTGCCCCCCTCTCTCTCTCCTTGTATCATACATGTGCAGCACCATCTCCTCACGAACCATCGGAGACACGAACAGCATACAAAAGCTTCAGAGATACAGCAGTTATGTCACCGTTTCATTGGATGCTCACTGAGGTATTCAGGAGGCACTGTGGGCCAGAAGGAGAACATCAGAACATAATTTGAATGACCCTTACTTCATACTTATTTTCTGATATCTTTACAATCCAGATTATTTATCAAATGTATTGTGCCGCCCTGACTTTTAGCAGCTTTTCCCAGTCGCAGTGGCCTAATGAAATGAGTCTTTTCAAAACCCAGAGCAAATTGAAATGGGAATGACTGCACAGTGGGAACCCCAGGAATATCCAAAAGAAGGCAACTGTGTGTTTGCAAATAAACTCCCAGTCCAATTGTTAAAAATAACATCAGTTCTTCTACTCGTCCCTGCATTTTTCAGTTGATTTAACTCGTATGATCCCTCACTCTGGGATTTCGGATGTTTGTGTGATCCATTGCTTGTTGTTTGTCTAAAATGTGGTTCACATTTTTGCAAATTTTTTACGATGCTGGATTTGTCATGCTTATACTTGCAAAGTTATTTTATCTTAAAGAGCAGAGACTGTATGCACTAGGGCAAGGGTGTCAAACTCATTTTGGGTCGCGGGTCGCGGGCCACATATAATTGTAAACAGGAAAATACTATAGAGAACATTTTTCCAATAAATGAATAATAATAATGTGCTGTGATTTGGAGATGCAGGATTCTTTATTCACCTCACAGAAAATCAGTGCTACTAAAGATAGGGTGACCAGATTTACTGACTAAAAAACTGGGACACTATTTGGGATTTACTTGTATGGTCAACCAGGGAACCATTTATTGACTGTGTTTCCTAAGCTAAATGGTAAATCTGCTTGTTAATATCCTACACCAGGCACCAGTCAGCAATAACATGATAGACTTGATATTTTTTATGGGTTTCTACTTAGTAATGGACAAGAAATGAATTTTCAAGCAAAGTTTGTTACTTTGTGGATCATATTGGCCAAAAACTGGGACACTTGGGACAGATCCTGTGTGAAACTGGGACAAATTAATGGTTTTGGAGGAATCTGTGGGGACATGGGACAGAGGACTCCAAACTGGGACTGTCCCGGGTAAACTGGGACATCTGGTCACCCTAACTAAAGATCTACTCAAGATTGGATGGGTGGGCACTTGTGACCAATTTTGATTGCACCCTCAGCTACTCCATTTTGCGCGACCGAAATAGATCGGAACATAGCTCGTTGTTTCTAACGTTAACTTTTTCTCAAGACAAGCTCTACACCTCCCCCCGCCTCACCCCCAACACACGCCACACCATGTAAACACATACACGTGTAGGCATGGAAGCAGCAGACGCAGCTAAAGTTAGCGGCTACGAGATTAGCGTTAGCGGCTAACGCAGAGTTTAGCATTTTGACAGAAGTTTACCAAAGATCGTAAACTGACAAACATCTGACCAACCTGCTCTGATTCTACTGAAATCCTCATCAAATGTCTGTTTGTCAAACAATCCAATACCTACAGGAGCCGTCATGTTTTTTTCCTCCTTATGTTTACAAAGGCTGCACCGGAGGCAGTGAGGCTTCAAGGGTGAAAAAAACTGCACTGTAAAATTAGTTCTAAATGGTAGTATTATGTTCAAACTGCAAAAAAAAATAAAAAAAGGTTTGGTAATATAAATATAATCTCAAAATGTTTGCTTTGCTACATAATTTATGTATGCTGAAAACATGTAAATTTACAAGCACTGTCTTTTTTTGTACTTTAAAGTTCTCCTACTGAGACAGTTGCAGTTTGTTACAAGGACAAAAATGCTGATGTTTAAACAAAAGAAACATTGGTATGAATGAGTCATTCTTTTCTTAAAAAAAAAGGTTTTAAAAAAAATCGGAAAGAATCGAAATCGGGATTGAGTGAATCGTTACATCCCTACATTTCACATTTCCCCACATTGTATTGCTCATTTACTCGTGCATCTTTCCAACAATGGCCCTACTGGTTACTATCTGGCCTCCTCGCTTCCGTGTCCGCTCGGTGATCGCGGGACAGTGTCGTGTGTGAAGCTTTGTCCCAGAAACCACAGACCTCTGGGACTTGTGCTCTACTTTCTCTCTCTTTTATTAATTCACCCTCCGCTCACTCGCTCACTCTGTTTGCTCCGGAACCGAATGAAGAGGAGGAGAGGCAGGCAGGAAGCAAGGAAGAAAGGAAGGAAGGATGGAGAGAAGACACTGGGTTTGAATAGACAGGGTTTCTATGAAGATGTAGTGGGGAATATAACGTCTGAGTATCAGTCTCATGAATAGATAGGGCTGGGTACCGTAATGAGAGTTGATTTACTAGAGTGGTACCTGAACTATACTTTTTTCAATACCTATACTACATTATGCATGACCTAGAACCATAAAACTGAAATCATGTTCAGTTATTCCATCTACAGTGTAACGCAACACCAAAGAAAAACAGGCCATGTGCGCTCGCTGTTGTGTGTCAAAATGTATTCTCCTCCAGTGCAAACCAGGAAGTCAGAGGCTAAATTAGCACAGTGTTAGCTTGGCGGTCCGCCCTGTTTACGTCTCAACTCTGCATCACTTTGAACTCCGGCTGAGTTCAAAGTGAACAATGAGGATGTGGAGGAGGGTCTGTGAGAGCTAGAAACAGGTTTAGGCAACACCTGAGAGATTTTACTCAACTGCCTCGGACTTTCACAGCTTGATTCAGGTACACAACCCTATGACTGTATATCTCAGAGAAAAGTCAATCTTGAACGATAACTATTTGGTCTCCAGCGATATATAGTAAGGGTGTGATATAGATCTCCATTGTTGAGGCTTTGCCCTGGTGTCAAACGTAAAAATCCCATTCAGATTCATTTATTTCGATAAGAAATAAATAAATAAATACAATACAGATCTCATGACCATAGGTGAGGGTGGCAACGTAGATTGATTGGTAAATCGAGACCTTTGCCGCCTGTCTCAGCTCCCTCTTCACCACAACAGTCCGATACAGCGACCGCATCACTGCTTTCTTGGAAAACATCAACGCTATGTTCATGGTTAGCACATAGCTGATGGGCCTCTGTCGGGCATTTAAACTTTAAATTAAAACACCTTATTTTTTTCAAAAGTCTATGAAGATTCTGGATGGGATTTTTACTTCCAACATCAGGCGGAGCTTCGACTGTTGAGCTCTATTTGCGCATGAGATTGCTAATAAACAAGAAGCAAAGACTGCCTTTGATATGAAAGTCTAATCGTAAGTCATGTGTCCCTTCTGTGCTGGGCATAGAAGTATTCTATAAAGTATGTCTTGCGAGTATCAAAATTTGACCCTTTACAGAGCTCTTTTTATTTAGCCTGCTTTTCATTCGCCCCACTGCCAGCTTAAGGTGCCCGACCAGCCATCGTTCCATTTAAGTGAATGCAAGAAAAGGGCCCCAAGTCTTTTTGCTTCAGTTATCAGATTTGTAGTTATATAGATTTTCTTAATTTTGAAACTATTTTAAAAACTCTTGCTTCTTAACAGAGATGTTTTTCTTCCTTCACAGATGCCGTTTATGAAGACAAACCTCCATCAAACACAAGAGAATCCCCAAACCAAACTCAGCCACCAATTCCCAGTCAAAGATGTCCACCAGAGTTTAGTTCCCTTAAGGCCTCGCAGGGCCCAGTGGGCGGAGTCACACCGAGGCGGAGATGAACCTGACCAATCACAGGCCGTCACCTGGGGATAAAGGCTCCTCCCACCACTGATCTCCAAGGTGACACTCAGCCAGACACGCCGCCAAAAAGTCAGCTGCAAATCCTATTGGTCAACAGAACAGGTAAGACACTCCCTCTCAGTCGTCCAGGTGTCGCAGTTCTCACGTATAGCCTCGCAGGTATCGTCACTCATCCATTGTGGTAGAGCTGATCAATTCTTTTACCTTTTTTGTGACTGAGGCTTAGTGTTTGGTGTGGATCTTGATGTAGGTAGTATTATCAGTGTCAGTGGTTCTCTGTGGAAACATTGTGGAATCGGTGGCACGCAAACGTACAAACGTTCACTTCTGATGTTGTGAGTCAATTTTAATCATCTCTTAGTTATCAGACTTTGGTAAAACATTCAGCTGTTGTTGAGACCTTGTTGCCTTGTTTAAACCTGGCTTATTCCTGATTTAGAGAAAATCTATTACCTACAGTATACTTACACTTATACACTTTTCCCCGACTTAAAGATTTTTAAATGGCACATTGCTTGACAAAGGTGAAATCGTTCGCTGGCACTCCACATTGTGTGATAGCTCAGAATTCGTAGCCACAGCAAAGCCTGTTGTCACTCAAAGCTCTAGACAACATGTGTTTATTTAGCTAGCAGTGTTTACCTCCATGGAAAAGTGAAAAAGTGAAATGTCTTCCGTTCATAGCTCAGGAACATCTTGCTCTAATCAGACGGTGCACTGGCCTTGTTCTTCATTGAGTACGTGCCTTTTGGACATGATCGTAGTGTCTACTCTGTGACCAGCGTTCCAAAATATCAGACACTGCTTGATATTATTTTTCAGCCCGTCATTGGTTGTGAAACTGGTGTTTTCAATCTTTGTTCCTGTGCCACTGTAACACAGGGGATTTGGAGCTGACACACAATCGTCCCCACAATGTAATCTCACGTTGCATATGGACAAAATTGTTCAGTATGCACCCATTTTTGACATGGACTTGACAAGTCCTGGCGCTATCCTATCCTTAATGTAGAAATGATTTTGACCTTTTAGAGCGTTTTAAAAGTTCTTCTCTAGAGGTTTTCCCCCACAAATGATCACAAAAAAACTTTAATTTTTTCGATACCAGTAGTACCAAAACTTGATTTCCCCCGATACCATACTGGTATCGTTTAATGGTACCCAGCCATTTTAGTTATTTCAAACTTAGCTTGTGCAAGATGTAACAATCCCCTCATGAGTACTGGATTTCTCAGTGTTGTTAGTTCACATCAGGTCAAAGTCTTCTTCCCGGTAATACAATGAAGGAATGTGACATCATTTTGTGTGCATTGGAACATATGGCGCTGTAGTACAAGTTTCAGTCCTCTGAGTGGGAGACTGTGTGGGAGCCCATAGAGGAGTCAAACGCTTCTTTATTTTCTCTGTGCCTCTATCTGTGTGCTGTCGCCATGGAAACAGCAATGCAGTTCCTCCAGTCAAGGTTAGGAGGGCGCTGTTCCACCAGAGACACATATTTATCAGGTGGTTTAGGAGAAAAAAACTTTTTATTTCGTTTTTGACATATTGGTGGCTGTGTATCATGTCCTTTGTGTCTTCTTTATTCAGCATGATTAAACATGCTCAGCATTAGCCCTTTGATTCTCTGGATCTTAAAACGTGCATTAACATTCAGAATATGTATATGAGCAATAACCACAAGAACGCAGGTAGGTAGGTAACTTTATTTATACCCGTAGGTAGAATTGGTTTGCAGTTGAGAGTAGGCATTGCAATACAATACAAAACATAGGCAAACAAAATCCAGATAAAACAAGAATGTATATCCTAATTGCTGTATGGAACACTTTAGGATGCTCAAGCAACTGCAGTGACTGTCACCTACTGTCGTGAATCATTTCATCTCGACTTTAATTTTTTACGGAGGCGGGTGCCCAAACAATGCCAACAGGAAACAGGAAGTGCGTGCAAATTGGCTGACTTTAAATGAGCGCCGTTTTGTGAATGGGTCTTAAAATGGCAGGCTCATCTCTGTATGAGTCACAGCAGGGGGAAATCCGGAGCAGAAAACCCTCCCTCGTCCCACACTGCTCCAAACCACTCGGTGTGACACAGTCCCTAATAGTGAATACACTAACAGAGCTATTGGACAAAACATGCGCTTATCTGCTGCAGGACACATGTGGCTTTATAATGGGAGGCTCGAGAAACAATAGACTTTGCACAGATTTAAGCGGCCATTATTTTGGCACATGAACAAAAACTCGTAGTTGTTGAGAGGAAATAGGAAAATGATTGGTACTTTATGTTAGGAAGCAGTAGTACCGGAGGTAGAGTTGCTTTCTAACGAGAAAGTTGATGGTTTAGTGCTCATTGCTGTTTTGTCAAAAGGAAAGACACTTCACCTGACTCTATACACAGCAACATGTAATATTATTTATCAAATGACTATGACTATGTGGAACAGCCTGCCCCTCAGTCTGCGTGTTCTCACTGACCTGTCCCTTTTTAAGTCCAGGTTTGAGTAGGGGTGTGACAATATATCGCTTTTGTGATACAGTATAACATGTTATTTTGATACGATACCAGAACTTTTTATTCTGATATCGATACTTTTGATGATGTTATGCATATTAATGACTGGCGTCATGCATATTAATGAGGTAGCAGTGCTTTCAGTTGATAGAGGCCAATAACGGTCAACAGTCAGAACAGCAGAGAGCAGCACTACAATTTATATATGTGTGACAGTGTAACAGTGTAACACTGTCACACATATATATTACTTTTTATAAATACTTTTTTATCATTATAAATAAGATTAATTTGTGGTTGATTTATTCCTTTTGAAACAGGACTGTGGTTTCTTGTTTATTTAAATGTAAATGAAGTGATGCCACTAAGATCAATAGGCCCATTTTCAGTGTGTAAGTCAGGGATCATTTGTTCACTTATTTATTTTTAAAAAGGTTTCTTTAAAAATCGTGATGTAGGTTATTTTTGTGCAATATATTGATCGTAGTATTGGCGTATCAGAAGATTATCGTTATTGTGAGCCATGTATCGTGTATCATCGAATTGTGAGGTACCAAGAGGTTCCCACCCCTAGGTTAAAGACTCATCTGTTCAGACTGGCTTTTAACACTAGGGGCCCGATCTTGCATTTCTAAATGCAGACTGTAGACTAGACTTTTGCGCAAACAGCTGATGCTCTGCACAATCTTCAGCTTCATACCTGGTGCAATAAGTCGGCTGGACACACACCCATGGCAATATTATGCACGGCAATGGCCCTCCATGCCTTTCTTCCTACAGACTGTACCAGACTGGAATATTTTCCACTATATGCTGATGTTTTGATCACGTTGTTGCGGAAAACAAATAACCTCCCACTTCCCGATGGATAATGCACAAAATCAGAACAATTGCAACAAGTCCAGTTGAAGAAGATCCAATGCATAGTCCTTTATTTGGTCAAAAACATTTCCACAAATGATCAAAACATAATCCGTATTTGGTCGAAAATATATCCATCCCATATCACCTATAGCCCCATTAAGTTGTTAAAGCATAATCCATAACGTTGTCGGTGCAATACGTATCCCATGGCAGATTCAGAAGGAGGTTTATATAGTCAACTCCGACCTTGAGATGTCACAATGATGATCTATTGCACGCGTCTACTTTTGGCTTGTGATTGGTCAGAGTTACGGACACCCCACGTGGGGTTAACAGCAGCCCTCTCTGTCCTCACTTGACCTCGCTCCCTATGCATTTAGATGTTCTTTCTACACCAGCCATGATGTATACAAGGCTGTGGCTATCCAAGGAGCTAACCCCCCAGTGGATAGTCTACTCATTACAATTAATATGGATGATTGTGTCTCTCCCCCGGCCCAACTACATTATACTCCCACAACTTTGAACACTTATGCTTGAATTTGACCTTTTTACCTTAACATAGTGATTATGAACCTCTTACACTATAACACAGACTTAAAGAACAATTATATAGGCTTATATGGTCATTACAAGTTCCCCACCATTAGTTACAACATTTAGACAGCTTTTACAACAATGCTCTTTGATACTAGCACATAGAGCCGGACCCATCGATATGTTCTCTCTCTCTCTCTCTCTCTCTCTCTCTCTCTCTCTCGGGACAGTGTTTAACCGTGGCCCTGGCCGACTCCTGGCCACCCCACTGGCCAGTGTTAATGGTAGTACTGTAGTATCAGTTATGAATATTTTCAGCCCAAATTCACAGCCAGCCAGGCAAGCCGTAAATACAATTGTGAAATTATGGCTGATAGTTTTGGTTTGCCACCCCAAGATTTTAAGTGGCCCCATCTGGCCACCCCTATGAACAATTTCTGGAGGCGCCACTGCAAAAGCTTAATGGCACTTTGACAATGGATGCATTTAGTTTTCGAATTCTGTTTAGGGTTTAAGTTAGTGCTTTTTAGCCCTTAGCCCTAGAGCACTATCGCTCAAATTCAAAACACCAACACTAACGCCGGGTGATTTTTACCCAAGATAATACACCCGATAAAAAGTACTTGTCATCAAAATATATCAAAACATGACAATACATGACACATTTGAGTAGTGTTCTTTTATTTTAAACAAGGGAACAAAAAATACCCCCCCCCCCAAAAAAAAAATTTAAAAAATAAAACACTATAGGGAAACACCCATGCCATCAAAGAAAGATGTCAAAGACAATGCTTAAGCAAGTCAGAGACCCATGACACTCATGACACAGATAAACGCAGCATAATGAAAATCACATTCATTTATTTCATTTTAAGTGTCAATACCTGCTCAAATGAAAATGTAGCTTCGATACCAGTTTGAGCATAAATTTAGTATTGAGGAATAATTCTTTTTGACAAGCCTAGCAGCATGTGCTCATTGTAGCCTGCTTGTGTTAGCCTTCAAGATACAGGCGAAAGCAAGATAGAAACTCGTCTTGAGCGTAGGGCTGAACGATTAATTGCATTTGCAGTTTTATCGCGATATTACACAACGCGATTTCGTAATCGCAGGGCACGCGATTTGGGAAGTAAATAGAGCAACGAGATGGCAGCAAAGTCCGCTCCGTCGCGTGCTTTTGTTTACGTCTCAGTCTAGTTAAGGTGCGCGGTAGATTGTGGATGTACAGTGAAAATATCAGCGTTTATCATGCAGCCACCGCGAAGGAATATTGCTTTTCTCCGTTAGCATTGCGTTAGCCACAGCGCTAATCACGCCATTCCGTCGCCGCTACTACACGCTCTGATGATCACAGAAACTCCCTCACCTCCGGATTCACACGCCTCTGCCTCCACAGACATATATGGGTGAGTCTGTGCTGATTGTAAAAAGTAAAGAGTCGTTTGTGGCTCAGTTTAGGAGGCTTATGTTTGGGAATGTTGTGGATAAAGAACTTATCTCAAAAGCATAATGACGTTTCATGACCATTAAGTTTCGTACAGACGCTAGATATAAACACTAAACTGCAGTATGAAAAGGGTTGGTAACTAGGATCCGAGGCAGGAGTCCGTGTCATGTCTTATTTTCCTAAGGAAATGTGCTGTTTAAGCTGAAATGTCACTAAATGGCTGCGAGTCAAAGTGTTTGTGTTTGGCACCTCATGTCGCCGTCTCCTTGTGTCAGTGTTCTTTTCTTTCTTCATATTGTCCAAAGTTGCATCCCAAAACCAAAATGCTGCTCTTAATTCCACTGTGTTTTGGCGTGTGCTCCATCTGGCCTCTCCGTGTCCTTCAATAACGCGCATCTGAAGCAACTACGAGTCGCAGCTCAGACTGGGATTTGATTGGCCGAAATAATAAAGTACTATTTAATAAATTAAATAGCCTATTTTGTATTAATTGGGAGTTTGATTTCCTAAAACTTTTCCAACTAGTTAAAGCCGACGTTTGTTCTTACTTTCCTGCACTTTAGTATGGGCGATGTTACTGACTGGATCAGTGAGTTATTTTTTTTTAATATCTATATAATTTAGCATTTATTTATAGACTGTACTGTTAAGTTCAGACAGTTGGAAATTCTGTGGACTGTGTGCAGTCCACACAAATTTTGAATAGGTCAAACAACAATTGCAATTTTCACTTCAAATATTGTTTATTATGAAACAGACTGATTTATTGCTTGTGTTAGGTGAAAAATACATGAGAAGAGGACCTTGCAACAATAATCGCATATTTAATCGCAATCGCAATATTGAAGAAAAAAAATCGCAATTAGATTATTTCTCAAAATCGTTCAGCCCTACTTGAGCGCCAGGCGGAAGATTGGGCCCTATGACTTATACAGTAAGTCTTACTGTATAATGCCTTGGTGGTTGTTATTTTGTGCCTTAATGTGTTTTATCTTTCTGTGAAACACTTTGGTCTTCTTTGGTGTCACTGGAAAGTGTTATAAATATACTTTGATTAATTCCCGAAGCTACGTGGTATTCCTTCTACGTATATCTTCCACCCAGGTACTAACCAGGCCCAGCTCTGATTAGCTTCTGAGATCAGATGGAATCACCGCTCACAAGGCAGTATGGGACCAAATGATAATTATAGACTATTCTCAGTCTCTGTCATTTTGGTTGGCAAATCATCTGTTTGGAAAGTATTGATTTTTTTACGCAGTGGTCGAAGTGGAGATTTTTATCTAGTTTCCTCCCTTTACATCTTAGTTTTCATGTCAGACTATAAAAATGACAAAACTTACCCCGTATGATGTTAATTTTATGATGTTTTTGCCGCGAGTGAGGCGGAGATAACCCGGAAGTAGTAACTCTGCCGCTACGAAAAGCCGTCTTTCACACGCGTATTCATTCATAAATATTGACACATTTTACATCCACGTGTCCTGCGAAGGGTCCCCGTGATTACCTTATAATCCAAATATGATATTTTTCCTTCTGGGAGACGCAAAATACGGAAGAGCGGGGGAAGGGGCATGTGCACGCAGTACAAGACGTTCAGGGCTTGTTTTCTCTGAAAGAGGTTAAGGCCCCACTTGGGCAGCGGGTGAGCCCTATATTTACTGCAGTGGTGAGCCCTTATAGTAGCTTATTTTTTTGCGATACATTTTTTTCCTCATATTTATACCAGTAATGTTTAGCAAACGTCTCAAATCGATATCTCTACATTTATTTTATTTTTTCTCTATGTCTCGCCTTAAATAGGCACAGTTCCAAACAGCTGATTGTCAAACAAAAATTACATGAGAATGGTATATACAAAACGTTAGCAGAGGGCGCTATACCCACCTCTTCTGCTGCGGTACATGGGAAGCGGTTCAAATGATTGACATTAATACAATGATAACAACCTAAACTGCATATTAGCCCTTTGAGATAACCCACAGAGACATGAGAGGACAGGCACATATGTAGTGTAAAGAGCATTTTGATATTAACCATTCACTGAGAAACTTTAATACATCTCTACACACTTGCCACATTTGTCACAATTTGTCCCCTGAAAACGTTATCACACAGCAGCCCGGCATCCATGTGTCTTCATTATATCTCCACTCATCCGCCTCAGGTATCTCTCCATCCTCCATGACGACAGATACGGTCGCTGTGGCAACAGGGAGCCCACGAAACACGAAGGATGAGAGGGAAAGTTATGGAGATCTTCATACAACGTGGTTCTCTCCGGATTTCATTGCAAGAGATTTGTACTGTACATCCACAAAATTAAACTATCGTGCGTGATGTGGGTGGCGGTGGCGTAGAGAGTAGAGGTGGTAGTCTTGTGTCCACACTGTCATTGTGTCCTTGGGCAAGACACTTCACCCACCTTGCCTCCAATGTCTGCGTACACTGGTGAGGGTGTGAATGGGTGACTGGTTCCTTGATGTAAAGCGCTTTGAGTGCCTAAAGCAGGTAAAAAGAAGCTATATAAATGTGACCATTTATTTACAATATAGCCTATACACACAACAATATGTGCACCACGTGTGAGGTTTCGGAATAAATTGTGGGAGTTTGTTAGCTGTGCAAAAGGATCTTATAATATCGTATAATAAGACAATGAGTGCTATAGCTGTTAGCTAATTACATGTTTGGGAGGTTGCCAGGTGAGCAGGTGTATCTTTGTATCTTTTCATTGAGAGACTTGTAAGTTCGAATGAAACAACCAGCAAGATAGCCACAGGTAGAATAAATAAGCCAACTTTGGTTTTGCAATGAAAATGAAATTGTCTTTTGTTAACCGTGATTTTATTGAAATAGACCTGTGTAAGTAAAAAGGAACAAAGTAATTAAACTCGCCAACCTTTACCCCAGTTTTTGTGGTTTAGTTTTTAAATTTTCTTTAAGTTTGCAACTATGCACAGTTTTGGAATAATACCTAATTATAAATGATTTAAACATGTCCCATGAGATGTTGCAGCTTTATAGCCAATCATATTTCTATGCACATGTCTAGGTGATTTTAGGAGCAGATCAGTGTTTGGCGCCGGTGTAGGGGATCCTGTAAAGTAGCAGCATATGACCTGGAATCTTCCACAAGTTATGAATGATAAAATAACAATGCTAAGATATAAGTACAGTGTGCAGATCTTCCTCACATTATGGTTCAGGTATCAGTATTGAAAATCAAGTATTGTTAAAGTACTGGTATTGAAAAAAATGTAACGGTACCCAGCCCTACCCGAGACCAAGAACAACCCTAAATTGAATATTTCAAAGCATATCCATGACTGGGCATTAAAAAGTCATGTTTGCTCACAGGTAGCCGCGGTGTTAATCCGTATCCTGTGATTTGGGAGATTGGGTGGAAAAGGTGAGCCAGAAGCATGTCGTCTCCAGCTCTCGAAGTGACATAATGAAATGTTTATGGAGGCTGTGGGAGCGCGGTAATCTCATTCATATATTCATCAAGAGTCGGGAGAAATGCTGACGCAAGTGCGAGCTGACAGGAGTGTGAAAATGCCTCCATTACACGGTCCACACCTGCAGAGCGCTGTTGGACTGAAGACAAGGTAGAAGGCCGAGGCGCCATGTTGGTATGGTATTCCTCAAGGTATACCGTGGTAGTAGTAGTAGTACTAGTAGTAGCAGTGGCGGCTGGTGATGTGAAAACCAGGGGGGGCTGTTGCCTATGCCTACCTTCAATTATATTTTAAAAGATACTTATAAACATTGTTTTTAACTTCAAAAAGAAAGGTATCTTTTAGGGGCATTTAGATTATTATTTTATGCAGAATATAATCAAAACTAAACTTATTTAGTTTTATTAAACTAAAAAATAAAGAAGCATGGAATGAATTTATGCTTTTGGAAAATCTTTTTTCTGATGAAATGACATTTTTGTGTAAAGATAGTCACTATACATATTTTTGTTTTGCACCACTGATTTGTGTTTTGTACCAACAGAACAAAGGCAGGAGGTGTATAAAAAAAAATAAAAAAATACATGTATATATTAAAGTAAATTGGGACGTGGAGAAAGAAGCTTTTTGTGGAGTGTCCCCACCAACATTGACACCAAACCTACGCCCTTGTCAGAAATAACTGTGTGACTTACGTGTTTAGATGAGAGTCCTCCTCGTAGCACCTGGAGCTCCACCTCTGTTTCACTCAATGAATGAATGACGTTCCCTCTTCTGTTGTAGCTCCTCACGGTTCTGAATCTTCTCTCCATCAAATGTCCACGTCCTGGGACATAACTGTCCAAGTCAGCGAGGGTTGTCCCAAAGTGTGAAATAAACAAGCAGTAGCTAAAGCAGACGAGCTAGTTAGCATCGTAATGCTACCTCCAGTAAAGTCCGTTTAGACGTCACTTCTGACTGAAGAAAGTTGTCAAAGTCCATAAGTTGGAAAAAATCCTTTCACGTCCTCTCAGGAAACAACACGAAGATTCTCCCGTCTCTCAAATGAGAAGTTTTTCCTCCGATCGTCCGTGAGCTCAGAGCTGCTGCTCGCGTTTTGTTTACAGTAGACGCTTCCTCGGTTTTCACATGTCAGAGACGCGCAATGTTAAATCTCCGATGGGCGCTCGGCCTCAGCGCCCATCGGAGATTTAACATTGCGCGTCTCTGATTGGTTGAATTAATGATATGTAGTGACGTTTTTAGACCCTATCAGAGCGCCATTGGTTAGATTGCTGGGGCGCTGTTCCTGCCGCCCCAGGCGAGGAACAGCGCTACTGTAATTACTGTTTTAATGTAAACTACACATTTATGACGCTGTTACGGCACATAATGAAGCTGGCAGACAAAATGACACGCTCCTTCCCCTCCGCTCCCCCTTCCTCCAATGTATAAAACACATGTACATTAGAAAGTCATGATTCTTAAAACTTTTTTTTTTTTTTGTATTTGCAAAAATTGATAGGAGGGGCGGCGCCCCACCGCCCATAATGGACCAGCCGCCACTGAGTAGTAGTAGTAGAAGAAGCAGTTATGGCAGTGTTGGATGAGACTGTCATGAGGTGGTGCCCTGTTTCTCCAGAAGAGGCTGCCCAATGTCAGTCTATACACATTCACGTGGTCTGATTGTTTCGGCGCTCATATTGCTTTCACAAAACACGTCCTGCTATGAGTGAAAGCCTCTAGGTTTATTTAAACTAAGGCAATACAGTGCCGAGAAAAAGTAAGTACACCGTCTGGATTTTTTATTACATTTGTGCCTAAATTGGTCACTAAATGTGGTCTGATCTTCATCCAACTCACAGGAATGATTAAACAGTGTCTGCCTGAACTAATACCACCCAAACATTTACATTTGATCATATTTTTAATGACCATAACTGGTAAACATTCACAGGAGAGCGTGGATCTTAGACCATTCCTCTTTACACAACTGCTGTAGCTCAGTGATATGGTGTACTTACTTACACCATATGTAAGTAAGTACACATGTAGTACAAGGTCGAATACTTTTTCACACAAAAAGTAGCATAATGCACCTTTAATGTCCAAATAACAAATAGTGTCTTAAACTACAGTTTTCACTTGATAACGCCAAGAACCCATTCACGTTAGGTTATAGAACATAAATTACAAATGAAAAAAGTATGTTAACCCTTTAGGCGGCACTTTTTTTTGTTAAAATACATTTTGTGACATCTAATAAATTGTAAAAACAAAAAAACAGGACTACAACCAGTTCTGAGCATTACTTTGACCCTTTGTTGTGTGGATAGAGCTCCTGATAAAACCCTAATGGAGTTCTAGAGGAAACATATTTGTAAGAGAACCTTTCCATCCAAATGGCTCCTATATTGTTTCAGGATCGATTTTAATTCAGGTTTCTTTAAGAGTTTCTGGTAGGTTTTCTGAGTGAAGTGTATGCGTAACCATGGAGATGGTTCAATCAGCAGTGAACAGAATAAAACTTTACCACCCTGGATCTGTGGTATTTGTGTTAGATGTATTAAAAAAAAAAAAATGCTTTATATTACTTTTTTTGTTTATGCTTCATGATGGTTTGGGGAAGTCTCGCCCTAATGCAAACCCATAGATTCTATTCATCTCAACAAGCGGTCAGACAGGCCATGAGTTATTTTAGAGAAAATGGCTTGATCTTATTATGTTCAAGTACAAAACAGAACATCAACATCAGTGCCTCTGAATAAAGCCTCAAAGTAGCTTTATCTACCTCCGCTAATTTGCTCCTCTTATTTTCCATTAAATCTGTTTTGGTGCAATACAATGTTATTTTGATCTTTGAAAAATAACAGCGCTGGCCGTGAGTGCACCGCACAGACACTATATATGGCAGCACTAATGGAAATTCACTTATAGCTTTAAAAAGGATATATCAAAACAAAAAGGCCGCTAGGTTTCTCTTTCTCTGGTGTGTAAGATGAATCCAAGAATGAGGCCATGCTCCAATGTTTGATATTTAATTTAATTTTGTTTTTGCAGCTGTCAGTTGTACAGGAGTCGTCGAAAAGTTCTTAAGCCATCTAAAAAACA
Organism: Proterorhinus semilunaris; assembly: GCA_021464625.1. Classification (NCBI taxonomy): domain Eukaryota; kingdom Metazoa; phylum Chordata; class Actinopteri; order Gobiiformes; family Gobiidae; genus Proterorhinus; species Proterorhinus semilunaris. The sequence goes on from CM038351.1 coordinate 29,156,445, forward strand.
CAAAGAGAACCCAGTACAGATGACGGATTACAAACATTTGTCCATAATGTAATCAATGAATCCTTCGCCAACAGCCTGGTAATGAAAATAAAATGTTCCTCATGGCCGATACGATTTTCAACTCTAGAGCACTTGATATTGCGACTGTTTTTTGCAGTTTATGCCACTACCATAGAAATCACAGAAATGCCTTTAGCTATCTGAGCCTGTTCCTACAAATGCGCACATTTGTTAGCCAAAGGCTCCCGGACCAGATTTAAATGGAACGTTCCATCCCCAAACAAATGAATAGGGAAGCCCGGTGTCCATGTTTTGTCCTTTTCATGGCATTTATATAATTTCTGTGGTTTCTTTATCATTAACATACAGTGCCGTGAAAAAGTATTTGCCCCCTTCCTGATCTCTTACATTTGTTTATATTTACCGCACTTAAATGTTTCTGTTCATCAAGACGATCTTTATATCACACAAGGACATTCCCAGTGAATACAAAAAGCAATTTGCCAATAATTAACACATTTTTTATGGCAAAGAAAAATCCAAACCTCTCTGGCCCTGTGCAGCAATAACTGAAGTCAAGTGTTTGCGATAACTGGTGATGAGTTTGCCACATTGCTGAGGATGGATTTTAGCCCAGTGTTCTTTGCAGAATTAGTTGAACTCAGCCATATTGGAGGGTTTTTGTGCATGAACTGCCCTTTTGAGGTCACACCACAGCATCTCAAATGGACTTTGACCTGGCCACTCCAAATCGTTAATTTCTTTTTGACCCGTTCAGAAGTGGATTGGTTCGTATGTTTGGGATCCTTGTCTTGCTGCATGGCCAAAGAGAGCTCGAGCTTGAGGGCTCGAACTGATGGCCGGATGTTCTCTTCCAGGAGTTCCTGGTAGAATTCATTATTCCATCAATGACAGGAGGTTGTCCAGGTCCTGAAGCAGTTCAAGACCGTCGCACTGCCATCTCCATGTTTTACTTGTGGCATGGTGGTCTTTTTTTATCAAATTCTGCGTTGTTTTTACGCCATATAACGAGTTGCAAGGATGACAAAAAGTTCAGGTCTGGTCTCGTCAGTCCACTATCATTTCTCTAAAAGTCTTGGGAATCATCCAGATGTCTTTCTTGGCAAATGAGAGACGAGCTGTTGCGTTCTTATTTGTCAGCAGTGGTTTTCGCCTGCAGATCTTCAGATGTCGTTCTGGGTTCTTTGGTGACCTCCTGGATGAATCGTCGTTGCACTCTTGGACTCATTTCGTGGTGTTATAGGTTTTCTTATGAGATTGACCTGTCTAAATGCGATATTTTCTTGATTCAACAAACTTGGAGGTAATCGGGCTTGGTAGTGGCCAAACAAACTGAACTCAGCTTTTCCAAGTATTTGGTTATTCACAGCTAATCACAGAGGGGGCTCTTACTTTTTCACACAGATTTTTCTTTCCCTAAATAAATGTGATAATCATTTTGAAACTGCATTCACTGATAATGTCCTTGTGTGATATAAAAATTGGCTTGATGATCGGAAACATTTAAGTGTGGTAAATATAAACAAATGTAAGAAATATGGGCAAATACTTGTTCACAGCACTGTATTATAAGATGATGTCATTGGATGTGTGTCTGACCCCACAAAAAGCGGAAACCTAACTGAATTTGAGTTAGCATTTAGCTCAGAGGACACTTTTAGATGCTAATTTGTATCTGAAGTCAAATCTCAAAAGCCCGTACATTCATTCATGATTTCTAACAAGGCTTTGACCTCACCTAAATGTGGTCGATGGGCTGCAATGTTTGGTGGCTAATGCCATCGTGCAGCGTACACCTGGCTTTAGGATGTACCACTTCTCCTTTTTATTTCTATTGTTACCACCGTAAAATATAATATACCTACACAACATGTTTAACGAACTCTTGATGCCATAGGACACATTCTGATACACCCTCATACACTGCATAAAGCATACAATACACCATAAGGTCCGTCGTGTCGTCCCTGGGAATATCCGCGGTGCTTTGCTGTTTTTAAAATGCTTTTTCTTCTTAATCCTTGATCGTGCTAAACACAGAAATCCTTGTGACCACGCTTTACTGCACCTCAGTTACCTAGCAACCCCCATTCATAAAGTGCTGTACAGGATAATGCAGGGGCTATGTGCTGAACTGTGCGTTCTGGCGACGGGTGTAGAGTCACAGATGGAATTACTGTATTCAGCTTTGAGATGATAAAAGTCCTGTTTTAAGCTCAAGTGACATATTCATGCATGATATTGTTTACTCATATACTGTCATTTAGCCTAGCTGGAGTTATGGCTTGGTAATTAATATAGTTTTACTCATATTTCATTAATTGTATGGTCAATCAAAAATGTTTACTGAAGTCAGAATAAATTATTGTTACTTTATAGGTTACATTACCCAAAAATTCTCTATCTCTTAGCGCGGCCTCTGCACTTTCTCTAATATATCTCTGTGTAACGCGGTGTGGTTTCGCTTTGCATTTTGCACGACAACTAAACAGCCCTTTACGGTGGTGATGGTTCTAATGTGATGCTCACTCACATCGGAGCTAAGAGCGTATCGATTTTTTGATAAAATACAATAAGGACAAAGTGTGAAAATTGCTCCAATTTGTAACAGTGAAATATGAGCCTTAATATTGATGAGCAGATGACGCTTTGAATGAGTCGTTCTCATTGAACATATTTTTGTTGAAAAATTCGTATTCCATGATTCTGTTCAGAAACTGTAAAACAACAAAAAACAATGCATGCCCTTATAGTCTTATAGTTTTAAACCTTTATAGTTTATATTTATCTACCAAATTTTATGGTAGATAAGAAGAACTAGAAGAACATTTCTAGTTTGTGAACCTGTTCACTGACAATAAAATCAATTCTGATATTGAAAAGTTTAGCTCAATTTATTCTGCAATCTCATATAAATAATACATATATTTCCTTAAAAAATGCTTATAGAGAGAGATTAATTCATGACGGATTAAAAAAAAACACTCATGGCAGATTTTTTTTACCACCCTGTCCGTCAACATGACGGAGAGAAATGATCTCTACTTAAACCACTGCTTTATACACTACTACGCTTGGCTCCACAAAAGGTCAGCACCAAAAAACAAAAATGATTGCATTCGTTCAACCGCATTTAGCTTTGGCGTGCATTTACTGTGGCATTTGTTTCGATACGCTTCTTCCTCAATGTCACAAGATTTATGAAAGGGGTGCAGTCTTCTCTCTGATGGCAGAATTGACAAAGCTGTGAGATTCTGTAGGTGCAATCTTCTCTGATTGTTGGATTGACAAAGCTGTGAGATACTGTAGGAGCAGTCTTCTCTGATTGTTGGATTGACAAAGCTGTGAGATACTGTAGGAGCAGTCTTCTCTGATTGTTGGATTGAAAAGGTGTGAGATACTGTAGGTGCAATCTTTTCTGATTGTTGGATTGGCAACGCTGTGAGATACTGTAGGAGCAGTCTTCTCTGATTGTTATATTGACAAAGCTGTGAGATACTGTAGGAGCAGTCTTCTCTGATTGTTGGATTGACAAAGCTGTGAGATACTGTAGGAGCAGTCTTCTCTGATTGTTGGATTGGCAACGCTGTGAGATACTGTAGGTGCAGTCAGTCTGATTGTTGGATTGGCAAAGCTGTGAGATACTGTAGGAGCAGTCTTCTCTGATTGTTGGATTGGCAAAGCTGTGAGATACTGTAGGAGCAGTCTTCTCTGATTGTTGGATTGGCAAAGCTGTGAGATACTGTAGGAGCAGTCTTCTCTGATTGTTGGATTGGCAAAGCTGTGAGATACTGTAGGAGCAGTCTTCTCTGATTGTTGGATTGACAAAGCGGTGAGATACTGTAGGAGCAGTCTTTTCTGATTGTTGGATTGGCAAAGCTGTGAGATACTGTAGGAGCAGTCTTCTCTGATTGTTGGATTGAGAAAGCTGTGAGATACTGTAGGAGCAGTCTTCTCTGATTGTTGGATTGACAACGCTGTGAGATAATCTCGGAGCAGTCTTCTCTGATTGTTGGATTGGCAAAGCTGTGAGATACTGTAGGAGCAGTCTTCTCTGATTGTTGGATTGAGAAAGCTGTGAGATACTGTAGGAGCAGTCTTCTCTGATTGTTGGATTGACAAAGCTGTGAGATAATGTAGGAGCTCAGTCTTCTCTGATTGTTGGATTGACAAAGCTGTGAGATACTGTAGGAGCAGTCTTCTCTGATTGTTGGATTGACAAAGCTGTGAGATACTGTAGGAGCAGTCTTCTCTGATTGTTGGATTGACAAAGCTGTGAGATACTGTAGGAGCAGTCTTCTCTGATTGTTGGATTGAGAAAGCTGTGAGATACTGTAGGAGCAGTCTTCTCTGATTGTTGGATTGACAACGCTGTGAGATAATGTAGGAGCTCAGTCTTCTCTGATTGTTGGATTGACAAAGCTGTGAGATACTGTAGGAGCAGTCTTCTCTGATTGTTGGATTGACAAAGCTGTGAGATAATGTAGGAGCTCAGTCTTCTCTGATTGTTGGATTGACAAAGCTGTGAGATACTGTAGGAGCAGTCTTCTCTGATTGTTGGATTGACAAAGCTGTGAGATACTGTAGGAGCAGTCTTCTCTGATTGTTGGATTGACAAAGCTGTGAGATACTGTAGGGGCAGTCTTTTCTGATTGTTGGATTGGCAAAGCTGTGAGATACTGTAGGAGCAGTCTTCTCTGATTGTTGGATTGAGAAAGCTGTGAGATACTGTAGGAGCAGTCTTCTCTGATTGTTGGATTGAAAAGGTGTGAGATACTGTAGGAGCAGTCTTCTCTGATTGTTGGATTGACAAAGCTGTGAGATAATGTAGGAGCTCAGTCTTCTCTGATTGTTGGATTGAAAAGGTGTGAGATACTGTAGGAGCAGTCTTCTCTGATTGTTGGATTGACAAAGCTGTGAGATAATGTCGGAGCAGTCTTCTCTGATTGTTGGATTGAAAAGGTGTGAGATACTGTAGGAGCAGTCTTCTCTGATTGTTGGACTGAGAAAGCTGTGAGCTACTGTAGGAGCAGTCTTCTCTGATTGTTGGATTGACAAAACTGTGAGATACTGTAGGAGCAGTCTTCTCTGATTGTTGGATTGAAAAGGTGTGAGATACTGTAGGTGCAGTCTTCTCTGATTGTTGGATTGACAAAGCTGTGAGATACTGTCGGTGCAGTCAGTCTGATTGTTGGATTGACAAAGCTGTGAGATACTGTAGGAGCAGTCTTCTCTGATTGTTGGATTGAAAAGGTGTGAGATACTGTAGGAGCAGTCTTCTCTGATTGTTGGATTGAAAAGGTGTGAGATACTGTAGGTGCAGTCTTCTCTGATTGTTGGATTGACAAAGCTGTGAGATACTGTAGGTGCAGTCTTCTCTGATTGTTGGATTGACAAAGCTGTGAGATACTGTAGGTGCAGTCTTCTCAATATCTCCTGAAGTGTCACATTTGAGTCATCAGACATGACCTTTTCCTCCTCTTCCCACGTCACAATTCGCCTGATTTGTGAAATTACATGACAGGACTCATTGATTATTACTGACAGAATTAGACATTTAATCATGTGACGCTAATACTGTAACATGGTGTCAGGAGTGAAGGAAGTCCTCGTCCTCAGAGGTGTATATGCTTTAGAGATCGCAAAGGGGTATATCAAGAGGACATAAGGACACATAAGTCAGACATAGAGGGGAGATAAGTGGATAGATGACACTGGGGGACGTAGAGACGACAACATGGAACATATAGGATCAATTGAGACATGGAGAGGACAAAAGAGGACAAAGTGAGGACACATGGGTACATAGAGAGGACGAAAGGGGACATGGACAGGACACAATGGGACAGAGATGATTTTATTTTTGGAGATTTTTTACAAAAACAGTAAATCTCGTTATAGAGAATTTAATATGGGTTGGCTGGGGAAACTAGCAAGTGTGTGTTTATTATTGGCTTTTTATGTTCATTTCATGCCCAGTGTCACTCGCTGAAGCCAGTCTGCCGCTGTGCTGCTGTGGAGTTTCTCTTAGAGTGACATTATGAGCGGATCTGATTTATTCATGCTCATATGAATTATACAGGCTGGCCAAGTGCTCAATTACAGCACAAAGTGGAGGGTCTGGGGGACAGCTTTTTAAAACAAAACACAATTAGATACTTTAGAGGTATCTGATGTGTTGGTGGGGGCGACAATGGTTGAGACTTAGAGACATATTAGAGGAGTGGAATGGAGGAAGACATAATTAAGTGTTCATCTTTGACTTTTTAGCATTTGTGACTTGATAACAGGGTTAGGGGAATTGTGTCCAGGACCACGTATGTTCGCAATGAGCTCACTAGATGAACGTGGTTAATGAGGAGGATTACAAGAAAAGATAAGAAATGACTTCATTGATCTCGCTGTGGAGAAATTCACATGTCACAACAGCTCTTAAATAGAAAGCAAAGCGCAGACAGCTGGAAAATGTGGAATCAAAACAAGGTCGAAACAAAAGATTAACAAACTGTTGTCATATTACATCTCTCTTAGAAGAATACAGTACTTGAAGTCTCTCTTGTCTGATTGGCCAAGAGTGTGACTGTTGCTTGGCAACACAAACTCCGACAGGAAGTTGCTTCCTAGCTCAGAGCGGCGTGACATATTTGTCAGAGGCTTTGTAGCATGGGGCTCAGACTACATGCATGGAGCGTGAGCAAAGACACCAGGCAGCAACATTTAAGCAGGTTTAGGCCAGTATGTAAGAAAAGAAAGACAGGCTTTGTGTTTTTTTTTATTTTCCAGATTTTTCAAGCAGAGAAGCCCAAATGTGTTGTCCTGAGGCTTTCATGGTGTGTCGGTGGTCAGTATCTTTGCACATTGCTCCAAAGTCCATTTTCCAAACTTTTCCTGTGTGACTTCTCGTTTCCATACAAAGTTTTCTCAACTGTATGTCTGCTCTGCTATGACAACAATGGTGAAAAAATAGTAGCTTTTTGTTGTTAATCTAGCTTCAAAGGGCTCTTTTCTCACAGGATTTCACGTCACCTGGTTGTCAACAGTCATCCTCGCGAGAGTTGTTCACATGCGTGCTTGGTTGTACTACAAGCCCTCTCACTAGTCTTTAACTATAAATCAACCAATATCTAAGGTTAGGTAGTACAGTTTTTACAGCTTTATGTCAAAGCGTTGCCCCAAGGTTTACTGGTTTGGCGGGGGGGGGGGGGGGGGGGGGGGTATGGCCACACATGCACATATGCTGTGCATACACGCTGCCAGGAAGAAAATCTGTACTTACAAAGGCAGTGTTAAGAAACTGCCCCAGATTCACACCACGTTCTTAAGTAGGGGAAATACAGTGGGAACCAGATGTTTACATGCACTATATAAAAAGACACTGTCTGACTGTCTGACACTGTTCTCACTGTCTGACATGAAACCAGAATTAACTTTTCTTTTTTAGGTCAATTAAAATTAAGAAAAATATTGACATTATGACATTAGAATGAGAGATAGAAATTTTTACACGGTTTTATATTACTTTTTACAAAGCCAAAAGTTTACATACATTTCATTAATATTTGCCTTTAAACTGTATATTTTGGGTCGAACGTTTTGGATATCCTTCCACAAGCTTCTCACAATAGTTGGCAGGAATTTTGGTCCATTCCTCCAAACAGAACTGGTGTACCTGAGACACATTTGTAGGCCACCGTGCGTGCACATGCTTTTTCAGCTCTGCCCATACATTTGCCTAAACTTAACTTGGATTTCCATCTGTACAAAGTGTCAAAGGGCTTTAATTCTGATTTACCATCTAATTGCTCGAGTTAAACTTTTGTCACGCTGTACCGGTCTCTGCCTCCGTTTCTCCGATGTTTTCTGGCGCAGCAAGCCCAAAACAAACAACCGCCTTCTCTGAGCGCAAACCTCAAACTGGATCGGAAATACACGGATTGGATTGAGGTATGTCAGAAAACACGGACTGGATTTCTAAGAATACGTGTAATAAACGGCTATCGTCCTGACAGTGTGGTGGGCGCTGGCCGTCCCGCCAAAATAAGGGTCGATTTTTTTTTGTCTGTACATGATTTTTGGTCAGTCACCAAACACTGTATGCACATGTGATACTTTCCTTTGTATAAATAGGCCTGTCACGGGCTCTGATCATTTAAGCTAAGTAAGTGACCAATTTCATTTTAATATCCATTGCCCGCTTTCCCATGCAGGCATATCAATGAAATTATTCTGTTCTTATTTGAAGCGAAAGCTAAATAATGTGCATATAATGAGTCTGAGTGGAATCGATAGCGCGGTGTTTGTGTTTACGGAGAGAGCCGCCGCCCGGGTTATTGATTTGAAACGTGTGCGAAGTGCCATTCTCCCGGGGCTCATTGCTTCTATGAATGTGTAACATAATACACTGATGTGCTCCACAGTGAGGCTTCAGTCCAACCGCCTTTAAACATTATAGATGATCTCGTATGAAGAAATATGAATGTCTAAAGCCCTTCAAAGGCGAGTCGCAAAGATAATTGGAAGGAGGATTTATCTTTGATTTCTTTTGGTTTTTTACACGAATGACGCGGTTGTTATGGATTGATATCTGTCAAAAGCATCAACCATTTCGATTTAATGTAATACAAAGGCTAGGAACGGTATAACATGGTAATGATTTGTGAACAGAGAGTGCAAGGTGAATGTTAAATCTTTCCTGAGAATGCACTATCTGGCATTTCACTCGTTGCTGACCTCTAAAAAAAAATATCAACAAAAAACATGAGACACTGTTAACACAGGTTTTTATGAATGGATCCCAAACGTTTGGCTCCCATTGAATCCCATAGAGGAAATATTATGTTCTCTCTCACATGATTGGAGCGGAGAGATGCTGAGGCGGGCACTGAGAAGGAGTAAGTCATCTCCCGGTCGTCTCCATAGAGATGTTACTGCTTTGCCCTGACTACAGGTAGTTAAATACAAAGTGGAATGCATTGGTTAGGTCCTTTTCCAGATGCTTTATTTTGATAATGCAAATGCAACAACACTCATTGTATTGTGCCTGCATGAGCATTAGAGCATGTTTGGTATCGCCTGCATATCTGTACATGTTTTTATTCTTAACCTGGAATGTTCCACAGTGTGGCTTAAACTTTGCCGAAAAAGAAGTCAACATTATCGGCGACACACGGAAGGGAAAACAAAATTGAGATATTAATTTGAAACTTTTGCTGTAGATTACGGACATATAAATATAAGGCATCCCAGATTTATTTTTAATTTTTCACAAATATTGTAAATTACAAAACAAGAAAGTGAGTCTGTTGAAGCTAGTTAAGTAGAGATGTTGCTGCGAGAGTGTAAAGGAAACCTAATTTTGAGAAAACGGGCGCTAAAGATTTGTAGTGTCAGCACCTGCGTGTGTATATATCTGCTGTTTTGTACTGCTACTGTCTCCCAGAAAGGAAATTACCACATTTGGAGTACAGCGTCATCTCCGTACCCTTTCATGCTACACGTGTATACCAAACTTGTCAATTTTGTGACTGAATATGTGCGGGAAAGACGAGGGAGTTGCAATTTCCTGGCAAGCTCTGGAGCAATTCTCAACAAAACGTCATAAAATAAGAATCGTAAGGGGTGACTTTGGTCTAATGTTTACTCACTGAGAGAGGGGTTAAGGCAGAAAACTAGCTACAAATCTCAACATTGACCACTGCGTGAAAAATCGATGTTTCCACCTGCCGCGTCACGCCTTACATGATCATAACTGTATCCGTGTGCACAGGCAGTGTATCTGGTCACTTGTTGACGCGGCGACTGCTCCCCCCTGACTTCCTGTCTGCGTGGAGGACTTCCTGTCTGCCTGAATGACAGTGTGGCTGGCTGCGGGCCGGTCTCTTTCACAGAGTGTTGTCAAACCCAGCGAGAGTGAGCCATCTGCGCCCAGACGGGATCTTTGTGTGGCCGCTGCCAGCAGGCCCAGATGGCAGCCGCCGCTCTGCCGTTATTAAAGCGGAGAGGTGGAGGGAGGCGAGAGGGGATGAGAGGAGGGAAAGTGAGCTATTGAGTAAGAGAGGAAAAGGGGAACTCAGGTGGACAGCGGTCACTCCAGGACGTGTGGGAAATAATGTCTAATTCACACTCTCAGTATCTCCCCCATCTGGAGTTAGTCCCATTCTATTCCCTGGCAGCATTGAATCCCATATACAAAGCTGCGGACAGGACATGCCCGGATTGTGCAAACCTCCGACACGGTATAGTTCCTAGGGCATAGGAGGATTTTACCGACTGTGTTTGACCCATCCTTAATTGCTGTTCTGGCAAAGTGAGGGCTGGGTGACTAGTAGGTATATGGTCCATGAGGTGTGCCTAAAGTGGGGATTGCGGGCCAAAATACTATTCTTCAAGGGAGTTGATTTGACCAACAATGTTTTGAGATATGCGTGGATGGACTATAATTCACTATAATTCAATAGTTGGTAGTAGCCCAATGTGCAAAATTTGAGGCGGAGAAAATGCTAATGATTGCGTTTAGCAAGCGCTGTCGTATTTGTCTCGGCTATGCGAAGTAAAACTGCGCAAGAAATTGGCACCTTTCGGTCACGTTAATGACCGAAAGGACAAGATCGCGAATACAAGCGGCCGAAATGAGTTTCCTTCGCAGGGTGGCTGGGCGCACCCTCCGAGATCGGGTGAGGAGCTCAGTTACCCGGGAGGAGCTCGGACTCGAGCCGCTACTCCTCCACGTCGAAAGGAGCCAGCTGAGGTGGCTAGGGCATCTGTTCCGGATGCCTCCTGGTCGCCTCCCTCGTGAGGTGTTCCAGGCATGTCCTATTGGGAGGAGGCCTCGTGGAAGGCCCAGGACACGCTGGTGGGACTATGTCTCCGAGCTGGCCTGGTGTCGCCTCGGGGTCCCCCCAGAACAGCTGGAGGAGGTGTGCGTGGATCGGGAAGTCTGGGCATCTCTGCTGAGACTGCTGCCCCCGCGACCCGGCCCCGGATAAAGCGGAAGAAAATGGATGGATGGATGGATGGAAATTAGCACGTTGGAGAATCAGGTGTAAACCTTTCTTCAGAACAATATAATGCAGTTTGCACCAATGTGGTGTACTAAACGTTTTCAAATGTTTGTATCTGGCTCATTTACAAAGATGAATAAAATAATTCTAGCTGAGTTCTTTTGATGGTGTGCGGGGTTATAAAGACAGTACACAATGCCTGCGACATTGCTTCCCTTGGCTTTATATTGAACTGAAGTTCACAGCCGCTGTCCATTAAAAAGCTTTCTCTTGTCCTTTTGATGTCCTTAATCCTTAAAAAATCAGCGGGGTCTGTGCACAGTGGTGTACAATATTCTCTGCTTTTGAGGAGTCTATGATAAAAACCTCATAATCTTCGGACAAACTTTCAGCAGCGCTGAGCTGTTTCCTGCTAGTTTCCTTTTTTGTTAGCGTAATTTTGCCCACATTTGTATAGTCCATGAACCATCACTGGAGCTGTTCTGGGCAGTTCTGCCCTCAAACTGTGTTTCAGCACCATTGATTTGTCAGCACGCCTAAAAATTGAGGCTTGTGTATTGTTTTTAGAATGTTTAATAACGCTCCAATTAAATTTTGAGAGACAAGTCAACACAGTTCTTAGTGAATAAGTTACCATTCCATCCACAAAAGCTACAATCATGCACGATACATTGGCCAAGTTCTGTGTTGGATGGATGGGGGAAACTGTAGAAGCCTTAGAAAATGTAATGCAAACGGCGTACAAAAAAGTCCCAAGTTTACACGTCATTTACGCCGGCGGGCTTGTTGTTTGTCTGTTTGCTTCTTCATAGGTCGAAGTAGTTTCCCGACACGGTTTTGGTAATGGGCCTCTCAGCCGTATTACCTGCATCCGTGACCCACTTTTTGGTCCACACACACCGTTTGAGAATCACTGGAATAGACATATTTAAATATTTATTGGGTTGTGAACATTTTTCAGGTCACCATTGTCCTGATAGTGGATTCACGAGTGCAGCTCTGCGCAGAAGACAGTGCTCATGAATTTTTTATGTGTTAAGCCTCCATTTTTATGTGAATGCTGCAAAGAGAATAAAGATGTCTCGAATGTACACTGTTGTCAATGCAAGGGCTTGTTTCAGCAATATTGTGAACTTTTCTTCCCTGATGCTGCCTTATTCCATGATGACAATGCCAGGATTCATCAGCCTCACATTGTGAAAGAGCGGTTCAGGAAGCACGAGACAAACTTACTAAACTTTTGGAATGATTAGAGATGGCAGAGCCGCGGTCTGGGCTAAACCAGGACTTAGACTAAACCGGTTGTAAAACCCAGGAGGACTAAACCATGACTGAATGAGGAGCTTGAGTTTTTAGGCAAATTGAAAAGCACAACAGAGCAGTGACAACAAGAAAGACGTCTTTACCTTTGGTGACAGACCCTCGGAGGAGGCTGAGCTTACGTGACTGCTGTTTACTCTGCAGCGAGGGGAATATCAAAGATTGTTTGTGGAAAAATGAGCGCTCACTCTGTATTAGACATTTTTGGTCCAAATTTGGTAATTAGTGACAGAGTGCACTCTTCTAAAGATCTTTGACGTGTGAAGTGCTTTCGCTTTGTCACAGCTCATCGTGTTCAGAGAAGTTTGGCTGAAAGAAACCGTGTCCTGATGTGGAGCTGTCCCTGCAGCTCAGGAGGTAATAACGTTCTTTCTCTCTTTGTGTCGCTGCTTAAGAGAGAATTCTGCTCTGAACATGAAGGTTCAGGGGACGCTGCTGCGGCCTGTGTTCTTTCTGTGCGGTTTCATGACATCCTGAACGCTACTTTTTTTTATACCCATGTTTTTTTTTTTATTGAATTAAAATAACATAGGTATCGAAAAAAGTACTGTTAAGGCACCGGTACCGAAAAACAGGTATCATTAAAGTAGTGGTCTTGGGGGGAAAAAATGGTACCAAGCCCTACACAAGTGTGAGGCCTTTTTTAAACTTAAGTCACTGCTGGGATCCTGGAAGGACTCCAGGATGGTACCCCCTGTATCTTTTCAAACCATTGATATTATGAGTCTTGATATGAGCCCCATAAAAGAAAAATCGAAATTACACCGCCCCTGCAGCCACAGCGAACTTCAGCTCAAGCGTTTCTTCTGTCTCTGCGCCTTCCCCTTTTTCCTTTCTCACTTGCCGCTGTGAGCACAGGCACCAGAGAACACTACATGATGCAAAAGTTTTGTCAGGACATCTGAACGAATTTAGCCTACTACATTTGTATGCACGACTTGTGCGTGAAGGGCGTCCCAGCATTGTATCATCGTTCTCATTAAATGCGGGCCTGAATGTGGTGCCCCTCGGAGACGTGGTGCCCTAGGCATCATCAGCGTATAGGGAGCGGCGGCACTGCTGGGCCCTATGCCCTCATTGGTTGCTGTTTGTGTGCAACGTCACTCTTGAGACGCGGAAGTCCCCTCAATAACAATCTACAGATTTTGCCCGGGGGTTGAGAATTTTATCAGGGATAAATGACCAAAAATACATGAACAGTTTTGAGTGATTTATAATCCTGTTCAAATATTAGTGCTGGACCACTAATAACACTGCACTGACAGACGTCCGCCCTTCGCTTGGTTCTCTCCGCTTCCTGATTGCTCGCCTTTGCTCCATCCCAGAACGCAGTTAATGTCATGGTCACCAGTAGGGCTGAACGATTAAATGCATTTGCAATTTTATCGCGATATTACACAACGCGATTTCGTAATCGCAGGGCACGCGATTTTGGAAGTGAATGGAGCAGTGAGATATGACAGCAAAGTCCGCTCCGTCGCGTGCTTTTGTTTACGTCTCAGTCTAGTTAAGGTGCGCGGTAGATTGTGGATGTACAGTGAAAATATCAGCGTTTATCATGCAGCCCCCGCCAAGGACTATTGCTTTCTTCTCTGTTAGCCGCAGCGCTAATCACGCCATTCTCTCGCTGCTACTACACGCTCTGATGATCACAGAAACTCCCTGACCTCCGGATTCACACGTCTCTGCCTCCACAGACATATATAGGTGAGTCTGTGTTGCTTGTAAAGAGTCAAGAGTCGTTTGTGGCTCAGTTTAGGAGGCTTATGTTTGGGAATGTAGTGGATAAAGAACTTATTTCAAAAGCATAATGACGGTTCATGACCATAAAGTATCCGTGGATACTGTGCCTTTCTTTACCTTTGCATCTACCGCATATGCGCTCCGTAGTACAGACGCAAGATGTAAACACTAAACTGCTGTATGAAAAGGGTTGGTAACTACGATCCGAGGCAGGAGTCCGTGTCATGTCTTATTTTGCTGAGTAAACGTGCTGTTTAAGCTGAAATGGTTGCGAGTCAAAGAGACGTGTCTGTGTTTGGCACCTCATGTCGCCGTCTCCTTGCGTCAATGTTCTTCTCTTTCTTCATATTGTCCAAAGTTACATCCCAAAACCCAAATGCTGCTCCTAATTCCACTGTGTTTTGGCGTGTGCTCCATCTGGCCTCTCCGTGTCCATCAATAACGCACATCTGAAGCAACTACGAGTCGCAGCTCAGACAGGGATTTGATTGGCCGAAATAATAAATAATCAATAGTTTATTTTGTATTAATTGGGAGTGTGATTTCCTAAAACGTTTCCAACTAGTTAAAGCAGACGTTTGTTCTTACTTTTCCTGTGTTAGGTGAAAAATACATGAGAAGGGGACCTTGCAACAATAATCGCATATTTAATCGCAATCACAATATTGAAGGAAAAAATCGCAATTAAGATTATTTTCCAAAATCGTTCAGCCCTAGTCACCAGACTCAATCACTGGTACAGCGGTGAATCTGGATTTCCAAATGTTGCTCTTTTTGATGACAGTCTCACTAATTAGAATAGTCAGTCATTGTTCTGAGCTCGGGCAAATCTTTTATAACCTATTTCATAATTCTGACATGGTACTGTGAACAACCATTAAATGAAGAGGCTTCATGTGTAGAACACATGCATTTTTCCTCCACAAATGTTTTATTTTACAATATGCTATTACGGCTAAATGAAGGACTAAACACATTTTTACTATGCATGTAGATTAAGCCATTAAATGTGGTATAAATCAGTATTGATAAACTCAACAGAGTCATTGGATTGAGACAGTGGTTCCCAAACTTTTTGGAGCCGTGTACCCCCTGAAGCTTTGGGTGACGAGTCACGTACCCCCTAGTTTGACGCGATTGAAAACACTGGGAATATCACATGCAATATTATGTTTATTTCCTCCATTATTACAGTGAACTCAAGCAGGTTTTCCACATTACGTTTTTTTTTTGCTCATCTGGGTGATTAAGGCCATTAAGAATATGTAAATACGAAAAAATAAATGACAATGCCAGTTTGTTATATTCTTGGAAAAGCGAAGATAATGCATATGCATTACAGGACATTACAATCTTTGCACGTGCCACCGCACATCAGCTCGTAAATTTAAATGTCAGATACAAAGCCACAGGTTTAGCGGCTGTTGTAGCGAGGGTCGACGCAGCGTCAGCCGCGCTCCCGGCCTCCGCGGAGTTTGACGCACTCGGGTCCATGAGGTTTGGTTCTGGAGTGGACACATTTAGGTCCAGAACAAGCTCATCCACGTCTGAATTATAGGACTCTTTCGCCTTTATAAGCGTGCGGCGTCAATATCGATCAGATTGTGATACACTTTTTTTTTCCTCCAAAATTTCTTTGCGTACCATAGTTTGCGAACCCCTGGATTAAGAGATAGCATCGCTTGACTTACTCGAATGCACGTTCAAAAACACACCACATTTGATAATGCCCCTTTCTAATCCTTTGCGAATCGGGCTATAGTACCACGGTGGTAAACCCTGGATGAACCAGAACACAGTGGCTGTCAGGGCTTGTAATCTTTACCCCCGCTATCTCAACCATTCCACAAACGCGCACACACCTGCCCTGCTCCTCTCTCCCTCTCTCTCGCCGTGTCCTGCTTCTGCTAGTCCCTCATCTACACTCTCTCTCTCCCTCACTCTCAGCGTGGGGCGGAGGAAGGGAAGAGAGACTTTTTTCTTTCTTTCTTCCCATATAGCAAAACCAACCGCGGAGAGCGAGACTCTGCACCTCTCCGCCTTTTTAATTTGTTTTTTGTTTACGCATCGCAAGACCTATTTCCTCCTTTACAATCCCCCCCCCCCCCCCCCCCCCCCCACAACCACCGCTGTACCGCCGCTGCTTTATGGACGTGTAGGGGCGTTGTTCCCATTCAGCCCCCCCGCCCCCGCTCGGATTTTCCCGCGATGAGACGCCTTGGGTTGACGCGTCGGTAAGAGCGGCGAGGGAGAAGACGAGAGAGGATGCGGGCTGCGCGTAAAGCTGTCGTCTCGTCCCCGTGAATCGAGACGCGCAGAGAGAAGCGATCGGCGGGGTGCAGACAGCCGTCGGGGAGATAGCTATTTCTTTTTTTTTTTTTTTTTTAAGGACTTAACGCGGCCAGAGCAGCTCCCCAGATGGATAACTACTCCACTTTACAACGTAAGGCACACGCACGGACGCACGCACACGACAGAATCACCTGCTGCAGTGTATAGCCTATCGCTCCTGTGGATCTAAGAGCTCTCGTTTCGCGTTTTGAAGATATACCAAGCGCTAATTTAGGTCACAAAGAACTATTTTTGGCCATACCCCTCTGTTTGTTTCAAGTCTTTCTTTGGGGCCACAGTGTGCACTCAGTTCACCTGCTGCAGTATACGTCTGGTATTGGCGGACGCACGGATATGCAAATGTTTCTATCGTATAGCGCTGTATTCCGATAACGCCAGTCGCATCCTATCAAGTGCACGCGCTAATTGTGGCTGTCTCTAGCGTAAAGATCTATTTTAAGTCGCTGTCATGATTTTTCCCCCCTAACCTGCCACTCAGTAAGGCACATGAAAGCAGCATATCTTTATTAATGGGTGCTTGGGTACTAGTTCCATTCTATTTTATCTACATTTCTTTGGTCTTACACTCTGCTGAATTTAGCCAATGCAGTCTTGATAGATGGATCATGACAAACGGTTACGACAATGGAAATGCTATGAAGTGATTGTTCTATGTGGACAAGAAAGTGTCAGTTTCGGTGCTTTGTAATGTCGTGTCATTTTGTTGTTGAGCGTTCGTTGCCCATGGGTCGGGATAAACATGAAGGATTTGTGAGTACATTCAAGGTTCTGCGATGATTCGCTTTGAAGATAATGGAGCTCTATGACTTTGGTTTACCTGGATTACATTGATTTCCTGCTAAATGCCAGAGCACGAAGCCGGTTATCCCCAAATGGCCGTGTTGATTTCCCACAGAAGGCACTTTAAGGTAAGAGCTCTGTGAAATGACACTGCTGCTGCTGGTAACAGGCCACTATTTCAGAACATACTGCAATAGCCTATACCAGAATTGTTGAATAATACATGCCATTTAGCGCAAAAAATGTGGAAATTGTGTCTTTTTCTCCCAGTGCCACTGGGGCAACCTGTCAGGGGCAGTGCACTGTAAATTGTAACTCATTGTTTCAAATTAAAAAAAACGTTCCAAGGGCTGCCAATATATTTTACGTTAAACACATTACAAGTGTGCAGTATACCCAATTTGAAATTCGTAATTCACTACACTCACAGCAGTAACTATCCTAAAATGATAAACTTAATCAAGCTTAACTACAGCGCTCAGTTTAAAGGATTTATATTTTTAGATTAATACAATTGCTCAAGACATTTGTCTTAAACTGGAAATCTTACTCAACTCAATGTATTTTTATTAATTGATATAATTGCGTGGAGCAGCC